>BOLG01000407.1:20000-1423867 GCA_016861445.1 Oryzias woworae
CAGAAGTTTTTCTCAGTTTGCAAAACCCGGAGCAAACGGGGTTTTAAGGGCTCGGCTCCAAGAAGCCAAGTGCTTACGGCCACACCACCCTGAACACGCCCGATCTCGTCCGATCTCGGAAGCTAAGCAGGGTCGGGCCTGGTTAGTACTTGGATGGGAGACCGCCTGGAATACCAGGTGCTGTAAGTTTTTTTTTTTTTTTTTTTTTTTAACCCACTAGAAGGAGCACGTTTGAAATAAAACAACTTTTCAACTCCCTCACTTTCTTTTTTTTTTTTTTTTTTTAAAGTGGATCACAAGCAGGTGCTTCAGCCAAACTGTTCAATTAGCTTGAGAGCCGTCAGCACTCAGGTGCAAATGCATAGACCTAATCAATAAAGATACGGTCGCATCTCGATGACGTGGTGATTGGCGTCTTTGTTTATGAATATGTGCGTTGCCAAAGCTGCATTTTGGCAGAAAAAGTGTGGGAAAATGTCCGTGTTTTGGGTGCTGCTGGGTTGTTTCTGTTCAGCAGGTGCGCTCATCAGGAGCACACCTTGGCGTGCGTGCGTGCACGGAGAAGCTGCAGCAGGAAAGAGGAGAGAGACATGGTTTGAGTTGCTGGACTTGCCGTTCGCTGTTTGCTCTGAGCCAGAAGAGGCTCGGCTCCACAGCAGCAAGTGCTTACGGCCACACCACCCTAAACACGCCCGATTTATGTTTATTTTAAATCGTTTTGGTTCCCATAGCAACAGCGATGATGTCACTGTGACATCACAAAGACAGTTTACAGATTGGACACTTTTGTTGTTAGCAACTGTTGCCAAGGTTTAAGGTCTCTTATATAAATCAAACCCACTGGGGAGAGGGCTCCCACTTTCACCAGGTAATCTTGAAGACTCAGGTGGTGATATGGGTCAGCAAAACATTTCAAACCCTTAGGCAAAATGTGGTTTTATCCTTGTAGTTTTGTTTGTTCTGTCTTACTCAATGTTAAATTGAATTTTTTAAATGTACATTTTTGATATGCAGAGAGATTAATATGTGGTGTTTGTCTACCAAAAAACATGATGAGAAATAAAATGCTCACTGTCACACATTTGTCAAATAAGTAAACGCGTTCCTTTTGATCCATCTCCTTCTTTGGTCTCAGATTTGGTTTGTGCAGCCAGACAGTTCTAATCGTTTTCTGCTTTTTTGTAGAACAATGCAGAGTTGTAGTTTAAGAATGCACAACGGTTTACCAATCAGGAAAAGAAAAAAACTCCTCTGAAGAGATGCTTGATGGGCAGAGGACGCTTTCTTGGATGTAAAGGTGCTTAGAGGACAGCAGCTTTGACACAAATTCAGAGAACCTTTCCCACAGTGGTAAGATGGTGATAGGACTAACTTGATTATTGAACTTTCTATCGTCTCTCAGTGTTTACAAGCTGATTACTGCACTACATTTTATTTATCTAAGAATCTAGTTTAAACTTAAATATGCAAGGCAATCATCAAAAAAAGTGAGAGATTGGCTTTTTTTAACTAAAATATGTTATTTGGTTATGTACCAACTAATTTAGCATCAAACTAATTTCATTATATATTAATTATTTATGCAAAAAAAAAGGAAGCATCATTGCTGTAAAACCTTTAATATTTTATGTTTATCCTAAGTCCATTTGGTGTCCATAGCAACAGCGATGATGTCACTGTGACATCACAAAGACAGTTTACAGATTGGACGCTTTTGTTGTTAGCAACTGTTGCCAAGGCCTAAGGTCTCATATATAAATCAGACCCACTGAGAAGAGGGCTCTCACTTTCACCATGTAATCTTGAAGACTCAGCTTTTGAATTGGCTGTAGATGATGTGATCACAGCTGATTGGCTAAAGATGATTGCATCAGAGCAGTTTGGCCATAAAAGAGATTATCACAGGTGATTGGCTGTAGATGATGTCATCTAAGCTGATTGGCTAAAGATGATTGCATCAGAGCAGTATAGCCTTAAATGACATTATCACAGCTGATTGGCTGTAGATGATGTCATCACAGCTGTTTGGCTGTAGATGATGTGATCACAGCTGATTGGCTAAAGATGATTGCATCAGAGCAGTATAGCCTTAAATTATAACATCACAGCTGATTGGCTGTAGATGATGTGATCACGGGTAATTGGATCAAGTTGATTGCATCAGAGCAGTTTAGCCCTAAAAGATATGATCACAGCTGATTGGCTGTAGATGATATGATCACAGCTGATTGGCTAAAGATGATTGCATCAGAGCAGTATAGCCTTAAATTATAACATCACAGCTGATTGGCTGTAGATGATGTCATCTAAGCTGAATGGCTAAAGATAATTGCATCAGAGCAGTTTGGCCTAAAAAGAGATTATCACAGGTGATTGGCTGTAGATGATGTCATCACAGCTGGTTGGCTCTAGATGATGTGATCACAGCTTATTGGCAAGATGATTGCATCAAAGCAGTTTGGCCATACTAGAGATCATTCACAGCTAATTGGCTGTAGATGATGTGATCACAGCTGATTGACTGTAGATGACATGATCACAGTTGTTTGGCTAAAGATGATTGCATCAGAGCAGTTTATCCCTAAATTGTATCATCACAGCTGATTAGCTGTAGATGATGTGATTACAGCTGATTGGCTAAAGATGATTGCATCAGAGCAGTTTGGCCTTATATGATATCATCACAGCTGATTGGCTGTAGATGATGTGATCACAGTTGATTGGCTAAAGATAATTGCATCAGAGCAGCATAGCCTTAAATTATAACATCACAGCTGATTGGCTGTAGATGATATGATCACAACTGATTGGGTAAAGATGATTGCATCAGAGCAGTTTGGAATTATATGTTATCATCACAGCTGATTGGCTGTAGATGATGTCATCTAAGATGATTGGCTAAAGATAATTACATCAGAGCAGTTTGGTCATAAAAGAGATTATCACAGGTAATTGGCTGTAGATGATGTCATCACAGCTGTTTGGCTGTAGATGATATGATCACAGCTGATTGGCTAAAGATGATTGCATTAGAGCAGTATAGCCTTAAATGATATCATCACAGCTGATTGGCTGTAGATGATGTGATCACAGCTGATTGGCTAAAGATGATTGCATCAGAGCATCATAGCCTTAAATGATATCATCACAGCTGATTAGCTGTAGATGATGTGATCACGGGTAATTGGCTAAAGATGATCGCATCAGAGCAGTTTGGCCATAAAATAGATTATGACAGGTGATTGGCTGTAGATGATGTCGTCACAGCTGGTTGGCTGTAGATGATGTGATCACAGCTGATTGGCTAAAGATGATTGCATCAGAGCAGTTTGGCCATAAAAGAGATTATCACAGCTGATTGGCTGTAGATGATGTGATCACAGCTGATTGGTTGTAGATGTTGTGATCACAGCTGATTGACTGTAGATGACATGATCACAGTTGTTTGGCTAAAGATGATTGCATCAGAGCAGTTTAGCCCTAAATTGTATCATCACAGCTGATTGGCTGTAGATGTTATGATCACAACTAATTGGGTAAAGATGATTGCATCAGAGCAGTTTGGCCATAAAAGAGATTATCACAGCTGATTGGCTGTAGATGATGTCATCTAAGCTGATTGGCTAAAGATGATTGCATCAGAGCAGTTTGGCCATAAAATAGATTTTCACAGCTGATTGGCTGTAGATGATGTCATCTAAGCTGATTGGCTAAAGATAATTGCATTAGAGCAGTTTGGCCATAAAAGAGATTATCACAGGTGATTGGCTAAAGATGATTGCATCAGAGCAGTATAGCCTTAAATGATATCATCACAGCTTATTTGCTGTAGATGATGTGATCACGGGTAATTGGATAAAGTTGATTGCATCAGAGCAGTTTGGCCATAAAAGAGATTATCACAGCTGATTGGCTGTAGATTGTGTCATCACAGCTGATTGGCTGTAGATGATGTCATCACAGCTGATTGGCTGTAGATGATGTCATCACAGCTGATTGGCTGTACATGATGTGATCACAGCTGATTGGCTGTACATGATGTGATCACAGCTGATTGGCTAAAGATGATTGCATCAGAGCAGTATAGCCTTAAATTATAACATCACAGCTGATTGACTGTAGATGACATGATCACAGTTGTTTGGCTAAAGATGATTGCATCAGAGCAGTTTATCCCTAAATTGTATCATCACAGCTGATTAGCTGTAGATGATGTGATTACAGCTGATTGGCTAAAGATGATTGCATCAGAGCAGTTTGGCCTTATATGATATCATCACAGCTGATTGGCTGTAGATGATGTGATCACAGCTGATGGGCTAAAGTTGATTGCATCAGAGCAGTTTATCCCTAAATTGTATCATCACAGCTGTTTAGCTGTAGATGATGTCATCTAAGCTGATTGGCTAAAGATAATTGCATTAGAGCAGTTTGGCCATAAAAGAGATTATCACAGGTGATTGGCTGTAGATGATGTCATCACAGCTGTTTGGCTGTACATGATGTGATCACAGCTGATTGGCTAAAGATGATTGCATCAGAGCAGCATAGCCTTAAATTATAACATCACAGCTGATTGGCTGTAGATGATATGATCACAACTGATTGGGTAAAGATGATTGCATCAGAGCAGTTTGGAATTATGTGTTATCATCACATCTGATTGGCTCTAGATGATGTCATCTAAGCTGATTGGCTAAAGATGATTACATCAGAGCAGTTTGGTCATAAAAGAGATTATCACAGGTAATTGGCTGTAGATGATGTCATCACAGCTGATTGGCTAAAGATGATTGCATTAGAGCAGTATAGCCTTAAATGATATCATCACAGCTGATTAGCTGTAGATGATGTGATCACGGGTAATTGGCTAAAGATGATCGCATCAGAGCAGTTTGGCTTAAAAAGAGATTATCACAAGTGATTGGCTGTAGATGATGTCATCACAGCTGTTTGGCTGTAGATGATGTGATCACAGCTGATTGGCTAAACATGATTGCATCAGAGCATCATAGCCTTAAATTATATCATCACAGCTGATTGGCTGTAGATGATGTGATCACAACTGATTGGGTAAAGATGATTGCATCAGAGCAGTTTGGATTTATATGTTGTAATCACAACTGATTGGCTCTAGATGATGTCATCTAAGCTGATTGGCTAAAGATGATTGCATTAGAGCAGTTTGGTATTATATATTATCACAGGTGATTGGCTGAAGTTGATGTCATCAGAGCAGTTTGGCCATAATAGAGATCATTCACAGCTAATTGGCTGTATATGATGTCGTTACATTAATTTGAATTTATATGATATCATCACAGCTGATTGGCTGTAGATGATGTGATCACAGCTGAGTGGCTGTAGAAGATTCAATCACAGCTGATTGGCTACAGATAAATGCATCAGAGGAGTTTTGCCATAATAGAGATAATCACAGCTGATTAGCTTTAGATGATGTGATCACAGCTGATTGGCTAAAGATGATTGCATCAGAGCAGTTTGGTATTATCCGTTATTATCACATCCAATTGGCTGAATATGATAGCATCAGAGTAGTTCTGCCATAATAGAGATAATCACAGCTGATTGGCTCTAGATGATGTGGTCACGGGTAGATGGCTACAGTTGATTGCATCAGAGCAGTTTAGCCCTAAATGATATCATCACAGCAAAACATTTCAACCTTTTGGGCAAAATGTGGTTTTATCGTTGTGGTTTTGTTTGTTCTGTCTTATTCAATGTTAAATTGAGTTTTTTAAATTAAAATTTCTGATATGCAGAGAGATTAATATGTTGTGTTTGTCCACCAAAAAATATGATGAGAAATAAAATGCTCACTGTCACACATTTGTCAAATAAGTAAACGCGTTCCTTTTGATCCAGCTCCTTCTTTGGTCTCAGATTTGGTTTGTGCAGCCAGACAGTTCTAATCGTTTTTATGCTTTTTTGTAGAACAATGCAGAGTTGTAGTTTAAGAATGCACAACGGTTTACCAATCAGGAAAAGAAAAAACTACGCTGAAGAGATGCTTGATGGGCAGAGGACGCTTTCTTGGATGTAAAGGTGCTTATAGGACAGCAGCTTTGACACAAATTCAAGGAACCTTTCCCACAGTGGTAAGATGGTGATAGGACTATCTTGATTATTGAACTTTCTATCGTCTCTCAGTGTTTACCAGCTGATTACTGCACTACATTTTATTCATCTAAGAATCTAGTTTAAACTTAAATATGCAAGGCAATCATCAATAAAGTGAGAGACTGGCTTGTTTTACTAAAATATGTTATTTGGTTATGTACCAACTAATTTAGCATCAAACAAATTTCATTATATATTAATTATTTATGCAAAAAAAGGAAGCATCATTGCTGTAAAACTTTTACTATTTTATGTTTATTTTAAATCATTTTGGTTCCCATAGCAACAGCGATGATGTCACTGTGACATCACAAAGACAGTTCACAGATTGGACACTTTTGTTGTTAGCAACTGTTGCCAAGGTTTAAGGTCTCATATATAAATCAAACCCACTGAGAAGAGGGCTCCCACTTTCAACAGGTAATCTTGAAGACTCAGGTGGTGATATGGGTCAGCAAAACATTTCAAACCCTTAGGCAAAATGTGGTTTTATCCTCGTGGTTTTATTTCTTCTGTCTTACTCAATGTTAAATTGAATTTTTAAAATGTACATTTTTGATATGCAGAGAGATTAATATGTGGGGTTTGTCCACCAAAAAATATGATGAGAAATAAAATGCTCACTGTCACACATTTGTCAAATAAGTAAACGCATTCCTTTTGATCCAGCTCCTTCTTTGGTCTCAGATTTGGTTTGTGCAGCCAGACAGTTCTAATCATTTTCCTGCTTTTTTGTAGAACAATGCAGAGTTGTAGTTTAAGAATGCACAACGGTTTACCAATCAGGAAAAGAAAAACTCCTCTGAAGAGATGCTTGATGGGCAGAGGACGCTCTCTTGGATCTAAAGGTGCTTAGAGGACAGCAGCTTTGACACAAATTCAGAGAACCTTTCCCACAGTGGTAAGATGGTGATAGGACTAACTTGATTATTGAACTTTCTATCGTCTCTCGGCGTTTACCAGCTGATTACTGCACTACATTTTATTTATCTAAGAATCTAGTTTAAACTTAAATATGCAAGGCAATCATCAAAAAAAGTGAGAGATTGGCTTTTTTTAACTAAAATATGTTATTTGGTTATGTACCAACTAATTTAGCATCAAACTAATTTCATTATATATTAATTATTTATGCAAAAAAAGGAAGCATCATTGCTGTAAAAGTTTTAATATTTTATGTTTATTTTAAATCGTTTAAATCGGACAGGCTTATTGCCAGGCTAGCTAGCAATTAGAGAATATTTAACTTACTGCTCCTCTGCCTCACCTGCTGTGATGGGGTTTTCCACACTGACTCTACTCGCTCCCACTCACTCTTCGTCTGCCTCCTACACCCTCCCCCCTTCCTCTCTCCCCTACCCTAACCATGGTCTGTATCCTTCTCCCTCCCTCCGCTCTCACCCCTACCCTAGCCCGGGTCTGCATCCTTCTCCCACCCCCAATCCCCCCTTCCTCTCCCCCCTACCCGAACCAGGGTCTGCATCCTTCTCCCCACCCCCCCTCTCTCCCCTACCCTAACCAGGGTCTGTATCCTTCTCCCACCCCCACTCCACCAACCTGCAATCCTCATCGCATCACTTGCCATCTGCCATTGCTTTATTTTATTTGGTTTATCATGCCTCTGTTTGGTGCAGTGCGATTCACATGTTGTCCCTCTTTCCCACCCCCCTACGGGGGAGCTGGAGAGATTTCTGATTCCAGGTGGATCGTCTGTGCTCCTGTCTTCGGCCGTGACCTCGCCTTTGGCTCTTCCTGCTCCTGTCTTTGGCTGTGACCTCGCCTTTGGCTCTTCCTGCTCCTGTCTTTGGCGGTGACCTCGCCTCGCCTGTGCTCCTGTCTTTGGCCGTGACCTCGCCTCGCCTGTGCTCCTGTCTTTGGCTGTGACCTCGCCTCTGACTCATTCAGCAAACCCAGCTGTTTCCACAACTCCTACTGGATGAAGCCCATCTGCTACACTGCTCAAACATGTCGTTTATTTAAATATGTAGCTGTTATCTTGACTTGTAGCCGTTTATCTTGACGTATTTGTTTATTAGTCATATACTTGTTATTCAACCATGCAGTTATAGAATTAATTAAGTTCACTTTTCTTTAATAGTTCTAGCACATCACCTGTCCGTCCGCGGTTGAGGATCTCTCCTTCATGTGGGCAAACCTGAGGTTTCTTAGTTTTTTCCCGCTCCAAAAAAAAAGAGGGTTTTTTTATGAGTTTTTCCTCACCGCGAAGGAGGGTGTAAGGACAGAGATGTTTGTTCAGCTAAGTCTGTTTAACAACCAGCTATTGTTTACTTTTACGTGATTGATTTTTTGGTTGTTTCTTACAATATTCTGATATCAGTCCAATGAGATGGCTGTGGCTGTGATATTGGGCTATATAAATAAAATTGAATTGAATTGAATTGAATCGTTTTGGTTCCCATAGCAACAGCGATGATGTCACTGTGACATCACAAAGACAGTTTACAGATTGGACACTTTTGTTGTTAGCAACTGTTTCCAAGGTTTAAGGTCTCATATATAAATCAGACCCACTGGGAAGAGGGCTCCCACTTTCACCAGGTAATCTTGAAGACTCAGCTTTTGTTATGGGTCAGCAAAACATTTCACCCTTTTGGACTAAATGTGGTTTTATTGTTGTGGTTTTATTTCTTCTGTCTTATTCAATGTTAAATTGAATTTTTAAAATGTACAATTTTGATATGCACAGAGATTAATATGTGGTGTTTGTCCACCAAAAAATATGATGAGAAATAAAATGCTCACTGTCACACATTTGTCAAATAAGTAAACGCGTTCCTTTTAATCCATCTTCTTCTTTGGTCTCAGATTTGGGTTGTGCAGCCAGACAGTTCTAATCGTTTTTCTGCTTTTTTGTAGAACAATGCAGAGTTGTAGTTTAAGAATGCACAACGGTTTACCAATCAGGAAAAGAAAAAACTACTCTGAAGAGATGCTTGATGGGCAGAGGACGCTTTCTTGGATGTAAAGATGCTTAGAGGACAGCAGCTTTGACACAAATTCAGAGAACCTTTCCCACAGTGGTAAGATGGTGATAGGACTAACTTGATTATTGAACTTTCTATCGTCTCTCGGCGTTTACCAGCTGATTACTGCACTACATTTTATTTATCTAAGAATCTAGTTTAAACTTAAATATGCAAGGCAATCATCAGAAAAAGTGAGAGACTGGCTTGTTTTACTAAAATATTTTATTTGGTAAATACCAACTAATTTAGTATCAAACTAATTTCATTATACATTATTTATTTATACAAAAAAAGGAAGCATCATTGTTGTAAAAGTTTTAATATTGTATGTTTATTTTAAATCGTTTTCGTTCCCATAGCAACAGCAATGATGTCACTGTGACATCACAAAGACAGTTTACAGATTGGACACTTTTGTTGTCAGCAACACTTTGGCGTCTGCATGAGCCATCCAGCCTAGAACATTCACCTGTACAGCCTGATGAAGGTCCAGAGAAAAAAACAGCCATCAGAAACTCCTCTCATCTTTGAACCAATCCACACGTCATGCACCGTGAAGAGGAGTGAAGCTCAGTTGATGAAGAGAAAGTACTTCTGAGTAAATTAGATTTTTTAAAAATGCTTCTTTCGACCATATTTAGCCTTAAAGCTCCACAACAATCATCTTTTGATCAAGTAAAACTGTTCCCAAATATATGTATTTATGGTTCTGCTGTGTTTAGCCAAAATCCACAAACCTGTCCCTTTTTTCAGGGACATAATTTCTGCAGAACAGCAGGAGTTTATTTGAAATTAACCTCTAAGTTGTGGGAATGAGTTTTAGCACAAAGGAAGCTCGCACTCACTTCTCATCACCATCTGTTTACACTCTCTCGCTAGTTTACAGCCCCTCACAACCTCAAGCTAACACTACCAGTGCAACAAAAAACAAACAATATTGGAGCTGCAGCACAACTGCTGGAGTGAGCTGGGCTATACATGGTTTGTGGTTGTGTTTGTGTTTCAGATGAGCAGATGGAGGATGTTTTCCAGGTGTCTGCTCCTCCATAGTTTATGTGTATCTGATTTTCAATGCATTTATCTGGGTCTACATTAAAGTCCTGACAGGCCTCATGAGGAGAAGAGGTTGATGAGAGGAAATAGAGCTGAATGAAGCTAAAGGCAAAGGATCCTGAAGCAGCTGCACAGCACAGAGAGTTCCAACATGAAGCCCTTATTTCTGTGGTTTAGGATTTATAAAGTTATTTTTTTACCATTTAATTGTCATTAATGTTGTCCAGTAACATTCAGGGACAGTTTTCTCTCTGTACATGTGTGGCTTTTCTTTCTATAGCTTTCCACTGTCTCAACAGCACATTTGATTGGTTAACTGGATTCTGTAAATTGTCTCTGGATGTGAGTTTTTTTTAGTGCTTTTGACAGACTGGCAACATGTTGACATGTTGCCATGACCATTTTTTTAACCATGTGTTTATGCTAAATGTTGTTGTTTTTTTTGTATTTATGTTCTTTTTGCAGATGCCCAGGGGCAAAGCGCACCGCCAGGCCCGTGCGAGGAACTTCACTGCGATGGACCTGACGCCTATGGGCCATCCAAGCCAGAGTGCTCCGAGTTCTCGTAAGTCATTGAGCTTTCATTGACCGTTAATGCACCACTTTTCTTTTCTGAAATGATGCGTGTGTTTGTGATGTTAGTGAAAAAGGACAAATTGTAATGTGTTGGCTCCTTTTGCGTTTCCCAGGCTCCGGCACTGGGTTTAGGCATCCCGTACGGAGATGGCCCATCTCTTCAGCCACCGGGAAGAGCCACAAATGCCTTGTGCCGCCAGAGTCTCCCGGGGAGAAGGTAAATGATCTGTGACTCACTGTTACCTATAGTTGTCATAATTGTGGAAATGATCTATTGCAATGACAACAACTGTGTGTTGTTTCAGTTCGTCCTGGTGGTAGGAGACTCCCACCTTCGTGCCCTGGTGGACGGTGGACGTGTCTGGTGGACGGGTGGGGGCGTGACCTTCGGGTTCATGTCCACCCCTGGTGTCAGTGCAGCCGAGCTGTACACCGAGGTCAGGCAAGAAGACATTGCTCGTACCCCTGATCTTGTGTGTCTTCTCGCCCCCAGCAACAACCTGACGGCGAGCAGGACCCTCCCTGAGGCGGCCCAGGACTTCCGTCGGCTTCTGTCCCTGCTCCAGTCCCGGTGGTCCAGGTTAAGTGTGCATTTTTTTAGTCCTGCATGATGAGTGTGACTGAGGCTGCAGCACAAGGTGTGAGGACTCAAGCTGACTCTGGTTTGTTTGTGGGATTGTTTTCCCAGCTCTTCGTCCTGGACTTTCCCCCGCGCCTGACCGTGCCTGAGGACCTGCAGACCTTCCTGCGCCAGGACTTCAACAGGGTGGCGGCACAGATGGGTATAATACTAGTTAACTTTATTCTGTAATCTAGATTATTCCTCATGAGAACCTCTCACTAACTCACATTCCTCTCCAGGCATTAAATACCTTTCTGTTGCTGAGCACTTCAGCCTGGACCGCTTACCATTGTGGGCGCGGGATGGTGTAAGTTGACCACGCTGGTTGTTTTTTTAATGCTGACAGCTTTTCTCAGCACAAAATTTCTCAACATGATTCTTTTGTGGGGGTTTTTTTTGTTCCCCAGGTCCACTTGAGTGATGATGGAGGGATCGCCCGTGCGCTTCAGCCCATCTATTCTGGCTCTGTTGGATAAGTTTTATCCATCAGAGCTGGACTGTGCTAAAGCTGCAGCACCTGTTCTCGCTGGGAACAAGGTAACTGTTTGTTCTTGATACTCAGAGTTAAGTATGGTTATAACAGCTTCTAAATCATTTTTTTCCTGGTATTTGTCGTTATTCCTCAGACGTCTCGTGCCAGGCTACGCCGGAGGGCTGTGGCTGCATCCAAGAGGGCTGCCCCCAGGCCCCAGGTGAGAAAATCACACATTAAAGTGTTATGTGTTGTAGAGGTGGAAGTTAGCTACAGATTTTTTTTTAAATGAGATGATTTTTCTTCAAACAGGGAGTAACACATTAGATAATGTATGATTTTGATTGTGTTCTTCTGGTTTTCTTTAAGGCGGAGGTTCCCGAGCACGTGGAGGTTAAACCCCGCCCTTCTTCTGCCAGACGAGAGATGGGTGCCGGCCCAGATATAATGACTCTGTAATTTTATTCTGTCAAAATACTTCAGCGCATAGTGTATGGTAAAAAGTGTGATTTTAAATAGATTTTATGTTTGTGTTCAGGAACGTGTGGAGGTGACAGCAAGGTCACTTACCAAGGACGTGACTAGGGACCGGCCCGTGAACCAGGTGAGGGGGCAAAAGAAAAAAATGTCAATATTGTGTTTGGGAGTGATATTCTGTTTTTGTTGTTGCTGTTGTTTTTTCAAGTTTGACATGCTTTTTTTGCATTCCTACTTAACCTTTCATTGTGTGCTCCTTCAGTAGCAGACATTCTTAGAGCAAGTAGGATCAAAATGCTTCCAAAATATAAAATTCCTTGAAATGTACATTTATGAGTTTGATTTTAAGTGTCTAAGAGTGCATTAATTGCTTGTATTATAGAAGAAAGGAAAAAAAATGCAATTTTTAAAAATGATTATTAACGTAATGTCTTTTTTTTCTCCTCCTCTTCTAAAGGACCTGCAGGAGTGGGGGCAGCCTGCTTCTCGAGGTAAGATCAACAAAGGTAAGAGCTGTTCTCCTTCCTGCATTTGTTGTGAGGTTCAGCCACTTGCAGACCCACATGCAGTCGTCACATTTGGTCCCTCTGATAAGAACTGTGAGGTGGTCCCTGCTCCTGCCAGGTTTAGTTTTGAGGCTGTGTCAGAGTCCAGTTCATCAGAAGAGGATGCTATCACGTTTGGCTCCTTGGATGTTGAGCTGGAAACATCTGCAGTTCAGAGGCCTGGTCCGGTTCCTGCTGCTGGTATGTTAAAGATCAACAGCATCAGAGGATCCTTTCACCAGGGCAGCGAACTGTTTGGAAAGAACGCTGGACGGCAGTGCATGGCCATTTCTTTGGTTGCTGCTGCCAAACACACTGTGAAAAGTGTGTTTCTTTGGGACAGCAGTGACTGTGATTCTGTGCTGCTTGCTGGTGATCAAGTTTACTCGGATCTGCTGAGACGGAACAAGATCACTGATTCAGCAGGTTTTCTGAGAGTGGCTGATCTACCAAATCAAGCAGTAGTAGATGGACTAGAGTTATCGTGTGTGTTTGGGGAAGTGGTTAGTGGTGATGTTAACATAAATCCGGGTGAGTTTATTGATGCTGGTGTGTTGGTTCCCCTGAAGGAGGGGTTATTTCGGATGACTGCACAGTATAACACGTCTGCTGACACTGTGTGAAAATACGTGTGCACTCATTGCTGAAAATGGACGCTGGGCTTTGATAGGCTCCCATTCTCGTGATGCTGATGGCATGAGGCTTCCTGATGGAACAAGCATTGTTCAGGTTTTTTGGTTCTATCAGTGATCTTCATGACTACCTGCAGAGTTTTGTCAAAAGGATCCAGTTAACTCAGTTTGAAATGGTTGGTGTTGTCATTTTTACTGCTTCTGAAACATTGAACCCTTTCTTAGGAAGTCCTGCAACAAAAAACTCCCTCAAACTCTGTAAAGATAGCATCTGCTATGACACTTCGATGAACATCACAGAGGAATTCAAAAAGACCACAGCAAAAAGAAAAAAGGGCGCAACAAACGTTCTTGCGAGCCCTTCTTTTGATGAAAGCCTTAAAAAAGCTCAATTG
Organism: Oryzias woworae; assembly: GCA_016861445.1. Lineage (NCBI taxonomy): Eukaryota > Metazoa > Chordata > Actinopteri > Beloniformes > Adrianichthyidae > Oryzias > Oryzias woworae. The sequence continues at coordinate 33,901 of BOLG01000407.1, forward strand.
GATGATGTTGCTGTGGAAGTACCCGATGTAATTTTTAGTGAGCCTGAGCAGGAAATTTTTTACTTTAAAACCTTAAGTCGAGATGTTTGCCAGGCTCTGTGCTCACTTTTAAACATCGAGTTCCAAAAGGTTAATGCCCCAGATTTCCCTCCTATTGGTTTATTAGGGCCGCCCTGCACCAACGAAAGTATAGCTGGAGATGAGAATAGTTATTTTCTGGCCATCTCTCAGGCTGTGACTGCATCGCAAAATAGTTACAGAAAAATTCGGGTATCTGTTGTTAAGCATATAGAAACAAATCCAGACCAATAGAGCTGGATAATTGGACAGGATTACTCCTCTGTGGCTGATTACATCAACAAATCCAAAATGCGTTTTGTTGGTGTTGTTGGGGATGTTGGAGAAAGTGATTAATGTCACAGGAAAGGGTGGAGACGCACCACCAACAAACTGTACATATGGCTTACGCAGAATAAAGTGTGGCTTACGCAATAGCTCATGTATCCCCAGAAGTCTTAAACGGAAGGGAAGTCCTTTTTAGGAGACTGTATGATGCATTATAATGATGAATTGCTGTAATGGATACCTTACCCACGAACGTGGAGAGGCTAATCAGGTCATAGGTGTTTTCCTTAGGCACTCATTACCATTTGATCTACGCACTGTACTATCATTAATCATGTCATGAATGTTCTTGCTAATGCACTAGTTAATGAGGTGGTCATCTGTCATTACGTACTTTGCTGTCATAATGATGGATTTGCTGTCACCATGAGCATCCTGTGTACGCACATGTTGACGTATGATTTCTGTATAAAAGTGCGAGATGAGAGACCGTAGCCAGCCTTTTTGGCTCGAAGACACACGACTCATTTTCACGGCTCTCATCTCGGCTGGGATCATCTGCTACACTGCTTAATAAAGCTACTAAAAGACAAAGCCTTCGCTCTCCGTTGTGCCTACTTCAACAAAGGATCATCTCTCTAAAAAGTCATCTCTCTGGAGGATCACCTCTTTAAAGAGTCATCTCTCTAAAGAATCATCTCTCTACATCACTTCATCCTACTTCTACAAGGGTCATTTCTCCACATATCTGGTGAGTCTCATGCTGGTTTATTAATGACAAAGGAGTACCTTTGAGGAACACGATAACTTGGGAATGCACATGAGGATTGACTCAAACTATAAGGGGGAATTTCCCTCAGTGAATCACGCAAAACAACTGAAAGAAATCTCTTCACTAGTAAAGAGTCTTCTAAATGAAGCATGCAGCGTCCTTTAGGCCACCCCTAGGGGGTGAGGAGTGAACTACAAATAACTCAGACTACAAGAGATTCTGGGCTGCTCCTTACCTGTTATACCGTCCAGGGTCCTTTCAGTCTTGTAGTCCAGGACCGTATGAAGGGCAGGCTTAAAAGATAGCCGGTGGTTTAGGTGGAACACCGAAAGTTGAAAGAAGAGGATAGAAACTGCCATAAAAATAAACTCTACCTAATCCGCTCACGACCTTTCGACAGGTGTTTGGGCCACAGGCGTAGAAATCTAAGACACAGCAGATTTATTGGGAATAAATGTTTTTGTCTTGTTTAATGGGATGTGGCTTAGGCACAAGACCGGCGGTAGACAGTTATCAGAAAATGCGATATATATATAGAAAATTGTGGTGGCGTTCATTTTGAAAATGTGATTTGTGTTAAAGATCCACAGCAGGACCGCTGTGTTGGCTCTTGCGCGTCTGCCAACATAGACACAAATACTTATTCTATGCCTTCACGCGAAAAAGGTGAAATTGGCTCGACAAACGTAATGAGTAAATTAATAATTGACGAGCAGAGCAAATGTGGACAATTTGCTTCCAGATACTTTCTCTCACAAAAAAGAAAAGAAATGACCAAAAAGTTTGAAGGGAAAATTTACAGAGAAAGTAAGAAACATTAAAGCATGTCATCCATAGTAAATATTTCAAAAATGTGAAGTACAGACAAAAAGTAATGGCTGTGAATAAGATACGACTAAAACAAAGATACATGGAAAATGAGGATTATAGAGAATTGGCAAAGTCAAAAGCAAAAGCAAAATATAGAGAAGATGCGGCACACAAAAATATTAAGAAAGCTCAGAGCATTGGCAAATATAAAAATGATGCAACCCACAAAATTAGAGTTAAAAATGCAAGCAAAAAGAGATATAGGGAAAATCCTGAGTTCAGACAAAGTGTCATAGGTAATGTAAAACTGAAGAGGCAGTTAAAAAAGAAGCCACAGAGTTTTCAGGGAGTTATGAAGGACTTCCTAACAAAAATAGAACATGGTCCAGAGTTTGTTTGCTGTGTGTGCAACAGACTTCTCTTCCATCATCAGGTTCTGCTGTGTGTCAGAGAGACATACAGCAAAACTGCAATGATGGCAGAGATTGCAGATCAGTGCATTAGTGAGGACTACCTGCACCACTGCAACAGGGACTGTGGGAGTCCATGTTTGTTGTTGGAGACAGCTATGGGCGCTCTGTGGATTTGTCATAGCTGTGACTCCAAGTTAAAGAGAGGTCAGACCCCGCCTGAGTGGGTCGGTGATAATTTGGGGGTGGATGCTGTCCCACCGGAGTTGTCAGGTTTAAATAGTTTAGAGCAGCATCTGATTGCATTGCATATACGTTTCATGAAGATGCTTGCTTTGCCTAAAGGTGGGCAAAATGGTGTTTATGGTCCAATCACGTGTGTTCCTGCCAACTTGGTGCAAACGGCCAATGTGCTGCCTCGATCTGACATGGAAGGATCTCTGTTGCGCGTCAAATTAAAACGTAAACTAACTTACAAAGGTCATTATGAGTATCAATTTGTTGATACCATGCATATTAGGCGGGCCTTGCAATATTTGAAGCAAAATAACTCATACTACAAAGACATAGAATTTAACGAAGCTTGGCCCAATGACTTTTGTAAGGAAGAATTGGAGAATGAAAATATAGATGAAGTAGAAAACGAGGCGAACAAAAGTGAACAAAAAAAAGATGGGGCTGATGATGGAGAAGATGAGCTTCTCCATGACAGACTCACTGCATGTTCCAGGACTCTGCCCTGTTCCCAGTGGACATTGGCCAAGAAGTTTTGGATCAATATTTTGAGGACATTTTGAATTTGGCCCCGGCAGAAGGAAATAATCCGGTCCGGCTTTTAAGTAATCGAGAAAATGAAGCAAAATTTTTCTCAACGGTAAAAACACCTTTCATGAAATTAGGAAATACAAATTGACTTTATTACGTTATTTCAATAACAGGATTCTCCATGCCGATGGTAGGTTTGCACAGAACGTGGAATACATCTTCTTTGCACAGTACATGTCGGAGGTGGAGAAGGTTGTGGCTAGTGTGTCTGTGGCTCTGAGGAAAGAGAAGACAGGAAGTGGGTCTGAAAGTGTAAGTGCCGATGCACGGTCAGAGAAGTCTCTGAAGAAGCTGCTGGAAGTTGATCAGGGCTTTCGTTTTCTCCGGCCTATTCGTGGCACTCCGGCATTTTGGCAGGCCACCCAGAAGGACCTGTTGGCTTGTGTTCGTCAGCTGGGTATTCAACATGGTTTTGTTCATTCTCTTCTGTCGACATGAGTTGGAAAAATCTTCTCAACACTGTCTTAAGGCAGGAGGGAAGAACACAAACAGCTGACCAGTTGGATTGGACAGACCGCTGTGATTTGTTACGCAGGAACAGTGTCACCGCAGCACGCATGTTTGACTTCCGCTGGCAGTGTTTCCTCAGAGAGGTTCTGCTGTCTCCTGCCAATCCTATTGGGAAAATTATTGATTATTTTTACAGGATTGAGTTCCAGCAGCGTGGGTCCCCTCATGTGCATGGTTTGTTCTGGGTGGAGGGGGCTCCACGAATAGGAAAAGAGTCCGTAGAGGTAGTGGCTGCATTTGTGGATAAATATGTGACCTGTGAGATTCCTCTGAATGACGAGCTGTTGGCAGAGATTGTACTGGCTGTCCAACAGCACTCTAGCACCCACACAAAATCTTGTAAAATCCAGGGGAAAACATGTCTCCAGTTGTCTCAGGTTTGATGGGTGTCTTCTCCAAATGGCATGTTTCAGCTCCTTCCACAGATGTTCAATGGGATTCAGATCTGGGCTCATGGAAGGCCACTTTAGAATAGTCCAACGCTTTTCTCTCAGCCATTCTTGGGTGTTTTTGGCTGTGTGTTTTGGATCGTTGTCCTGTTGGAAGACCCATGACCTGCGACTGAGACCAAGCTTTCTGACACAAGGCAGCACATTTCTCTCCAGAATGCCTTGATAGTCTACAGATTTCATTGTACCTTGCACACATTCAAGACACCCTGTGCCAGATGCAGCAAAGCAGCCCCAAAACATGACTGAGCCTCCTCCATGTTTCACCGTAGGGACAGTGTTCTTTTCTTCGTATGCTTGGTTTTTGAATCTATGAACAGAGTTGATGTACCTTACCAAAAAGCTCCAGTTTGGTCTCATCTGTCCAAAGGACATTCTCCCAGAAGCTTTGGGGCTTGTCAACATGCATTTTTGCAAATTCCAGTCTGGCTTTTTTAGCAGTGGTGTCCTCCTTGGTCGTCTCCCATGAAGTCCACTTTGGCTCAAACAACGACGAATGGTGCGATCTGACACTGATGTACCTTGGCCTTGGAGTTCGCCTTTAATTTCTTTGGAGGTTGTTCTGGGCTCTTTGGATACAATTCGAATGATCCGTCTCTTCAATTTGTCATCAATTTTCCTCTTGCGGCCACGTCCAGAGAGGTTGGCTACTGTCCCGTGGGTCTTGAACTTCTGAATAATATGAGCCACTGTTGTCACAGGAAGTTCAAGCTGTTTAGAGATGGTCTTATAGCCTTTACCTTTAAGATGTTTATCTATCATTTTTTTCGGATGTCCTGGGACAATTCTCTCCTTCGCTTTCTGTTGTCCATGTTCAGTGTGGTACACACCTTTTCACCAAACAGCAGAGTGACTACTTGTCTCCCTTTAAATAGGCAGAATGACTGATTATGAGTTTGGTAACTCCTGTGATGTCAATTAAAGGACACACCTGAGTTAATCATGTCAGTCTGGTCAAATAGTTTTCAATCTTTTACAGAGGTACCATCATTTTTGTCCAGGCCTGTTTCATTAGTTTGTTTTTTTTAATAATTATGTTAATCAGCAATTCAAAAGTGATGGCTGATTTTGATTATTTAATTTTCAATAAATTTTTTATTTATTGTTACTTTTGTAAGTTTCAAGTGATTTCAGTGAGAATTGTGGGTTTTTCCTTCTTTGACTGAGGGGTACCAAAAATTTTGTCCACGTGTGTAGATGAAGAAAAGACAGAGAAATGTCCCAAATGTTCGGACCCAAATCAATTTGATAAAGTACGCGCGTAGTACTTGGATGGGAGACCGCCTGGGAATACCAGGTGCTGTAAGTTTTTTTTTTTTTCAACCAATAGAAGGTGAACGTTTGAAATAAAACAACTTTTCAACTCCCTAACCTTCTTTATTTATTTATTTGTTTTTTAATGAGGATCACAAGCAGGTGCTTCAGCCAAACTGTTCAAACAGCTTTAGAGCAGTCAGCACTCAGGTGCAAATGCATAGACCTAATCAATAAAGATACGGTCGCATCTCGATGACGTGGTGATTGGAGTCTTTGTTTATGAATATGTGCGTTGCCAAAGCTGCATTTTGGCAGAAAAAGTGTGGGAAAATGTCCGTGTTTTGGGTGCTGCTGGGTTGTTTCTGTTCAGCAGGTGCGCTCATCAGGTCGCGTCTCGATGACGTGAAACTATAATCTTAGATAAATAAAATTTAGTGCAGTAATCAGCTTGTAAACACTGAGAGACGATAGAAAGTTCAATAATAAAGATAGTACTAAGATTCTAGTTTAAACTTAAATATGCAAGGCAATCATCAAAAAAAATGCGAGATTGGCTTGTTTTACTAAAATATGTTATTTGGTTATGTACCAACTAATTTAGTGTCAAACATACATTATTTATTTATGCAAAAAAGGAAGCCTCATTGTTGTAAAAGTTTTAATATTGTATGTTTAATTTAAATCGTTTTGGTTCCCCTAGCAACTGCATTGATGTCACAGTGACATCACAAAGACAGTTTACAGATTGGACACTTTTGTTGTTAGCAACTGTTGCCAAGGTCTAAGGTCTCGGCGGCAGGTGTGGATAATTTGTTTTTCTCTCCGGGTGTTGAGGGTTCCTCATCAGCAGGTGCGGGTTTGCACGTGGACGCCAGCACAGGTGGAAGTGCTCCTGGTGTGTCGGGTATTGGTGAACAGACTAAGGTGAAGTACGATAAGGATTTGACTGTGCATGTGGAGCTGGTAGGTGAAGAATCTGTTTCTGTGGCTGAGCTTATTCGGTACAGCAGATTGCTGTGTGGTGGGGTTTTAGCCTGTAGGTCTGTGGGGGAGAAGAGGTTTGAGTTGACGTTGTCTAACGCTGTCGGCAGGGACAAACTGTTGGACGGATTTAAAATTGGGAACACGACTGTTCAGGGGAAGCGTATATCAAATGATGAGCTGTAGGTTTCTTTTCTTGGTCTTCCGGCGTATATCACTGATGAAGAGATTTTAGAGAAACTGGTGAGTTGGAAAGTGTCTGCTGTGTCGCCGATCAGACGGCGGATGTGGCCTGGAACGAGCGTCGCTGACGGTACGCGTTTTGTTAAAATGAAGTTTAATGAAACCGTCCAGTCTCTACCGTATTCGGCGAAGTTTATCACGGCCACAGAACCGGAATTATTTCGTGTTATTCACGATAAGCAGGTGAAGGTGTGCAGGATCTGCATCCAGCCGGGTCATATTGTCCGGGAGTGTCCTGAGTTTTTTGTGTAACAAGTGTGGCGTGCAGGGACATTACGCCAGAGAGTGCACAGCTGCTGCCACAAAATGCGCGTCTTGTCGGCACACGACTGCGACCTGTGTCTGTGTGAGTGAGGAGGAGGACGATGACGCAGCGTCCCACGCCGCTTTCAGGCCGCTTGAGGCTTTCACACAAGTGTCAGCTTCCACCCGCAGCGAGACGGGGGGGGGGGGGGGGGGGGGGGCAGCTGTCCCTTTCCAATGAGGGGGCAGTATGGAGAGAAATTAGTATCAGTCCGATTTGTGCGTGCGTAATTTTGATTCGTGCATAACTTTAGATTTGTGCGTGCGTAATCCTTGATTTGTAACTCATGAAATACATTTTGTGCATGAGTTCAAAAATAACAAAATATTAAAAATACAAAAGTACACACACTGAAAAGTAATTTTTTGACACTGTAAATTTCATCCTGTTATCTGCATTAATTTGACTAGAAATTATGATGTTAATTTTACTTAAAATATTGCATTGAATTTAATATGATACATCATAATTATAAGTAATTTTTAATCATCATTCATTTAAATAAATTTTACATACATATAGCAATTAATAATATGCTTCTCTTACTTTATTTTTTTTATTAAATGTTCCTTTTTTCTTCTAGATGCACTGTCTTTTTCATTTTGTTTATTTGGCCATCCCGAGGATTTTTTTTATAAATCGGAAGATCTTGAGTTCCAATATTTCATTAATGTTTTGTATTATAAATAAGCCTCATTGATCAAATATTTTGATATTATTATACAAGCAGTATTTTGTATGTGCTTGAAAAAATGTCTTTTGAAGCTTTAAAAAAAAATAATTCGTAGGCTTTTATTTATTCATTTATTTTCTTTCCATTTTAATGATCCAAAAAAAATGGTCTGAGCCGTGACTAAAACCGTGACACGATTCAAACTGTATATTTTGTGATCCGTTACACCTCTAATGATTTTAGACTAGATTTTAGATTTTAAACTTTTTTAAAGTTCAAACCTTTGTAGAAAAAAAAAATTACAGCATATTAGAATGAGACTGCCCTCCGTTTAATTCAATTCTGTGATATTTTATGTTTAAACAACGTACCGTATGTACTTAACATTTACTTAACATTTCATCTAAGGGCATATATGTTTTGACAGGATGTTGCCAACGATGTCATGAAGATCTTGGTCATTTATGGAAGTGCTGCAGCTGAACACCTCACCCCAACTGATGTGTCCATCATCATCGAAGGAACCGACGTTCTTGGTGACTGCAAATCTGTGGCAAAGGCTTGCCTCCTGCTCATTGGTGTTGTATATGCTTTGAATCTTATGTATCCACCAAAGCTGAAATATACGTTGGAAGTCTTTCAAAAGCTCTTCCTTGAGCTTGATTCCCTTAAAATGTCTCCCAAAGTGCAGTCTCTGCATAAGAAACTTATGTTTTAGGCAAACATTTCTTTTACTGAAGTTTTAGTTCAAGATTGTTACATTTTCTAAATATTTTCTAAAGTGATGAGTTGTGTGAGTTATGTTCATATTATGAAAAGCCAAATCACATTTAAGAAAAAAAGGTTTTTGGTCATATTTTTCCTTTTAAGATTTATTATTTGACTGACCTGTAAGAGTTTGTTTTGGGAAAAATATTGTCTGGGCATTAACAGTTCGATGTACTTAGGCCCCACATGTGCAGGTTGAGTTTGTTTGTTCAAACCAAGCAGGAGGATTCAAGCTCCTAACAACCTTGCTGTCTCAGAACAGAATGTTTAAAGCAAAAAATTAAATTGCTGCTGTTGAAGTATCTGTTGTCTTTTCTTGTTTCAAACATAGCAAACTATTCCATACTACAAACAAAAGCAAGCACAACTGAAAATACAATCTAAATAAAAATTACTAAAAGTACAATGACTATAGTTTAAGAAATGTAGGTAAGCAAAGCAAAAATGTAATTAAACATTACTTAAAAACAGCTTGGATTTCAATAAGCCATATTATGCAATAATGCAAATTCACTTTAAATAAAATTTACTATGGTAGAATGGTAAGATTTAGCCTTATTTTAATGGCAATAACAGACAATTTTAAGTAAAGTTTACTTGAGAACTTCACTGAACACTAATACATTCCTTTAAGTAAAATGTACTTATATTTTTTCCTGTAATATTTACTAAGGATTTCTGCGTGGAAATTGTTACATAAGTTTTTTTTTTTAAGTAAATGTCACTCCCATTTTTTTTCAGTGCATGCACAACTTGAAACTAACTACACGCACAAATCTTAAAAAAAATATGCACAAATCACTTGTTACGCACACACAAAACCACATTTACACATGAATCTGATTTGAGACTCTTTTCACGTCTCCCAGATTCGTGCGTAAGTGATGCGTTTAAATGCCTTAGTGGGTCCTACCTCGTTTTTGTCCTATCCTGTGGAGGTCGGAGCTCAGCGCCGGAATGCTGGTGCTGTCCCTGTCCAAGCGGGACGGGTTTCAGACCCTGACCTGAGTGCGGTGGAGGGTGGAGTGACTGCCTCGGATCAAGGGAGGGCTAACCTCCGTGAGGAGACGGTGGGCAATCTGAGAGAGCCTCATACAAGTTACATGGTTTCTGTGCCTCCTCGGGTGGATGTGGAGGTGGACCAGTCACGGTCTACTGAGGGCAGACGTGGTAGATGCTGACATGGATGTTGATGTGCAGGCATGGCAGCAGCGGAGGAAGAGAAATTCGACCAGACAACAGAAGGGAAGGAAGAAGGTGTCTCTGGACTGTGCGTAATGTCCTTGCATGGTTTCTTGATAATGATTCGTCTTCTCAGCCTCAACATTAGAGGAGTGTGCAGTGAGGACAGAATCAATCAGGTTCTTGATGCGGACCCGGACATTCTGTGTTTGCAAGAAGTGCGTTGGAGCACAGAGACTTTTGAGCGAGCTCAGAGGAGGTGGGGGGGGCTTTCCTTTTACGCGGAGGGTCCGGAGCGGTCAGCTGGAGTCTCTGTGTTTGTCAAACGTGCTGTTTTTGACCAGGTGTCGCTGGTGGAGGCGGATCCTGCAGGGAGGAAATTGGTGCTGGATTTAGTGTGGGCGAATAGGAAGATGAGGCTTTTTAACATCTACGCTTCAAATGATCAGGTGGAGCGGAAGGCCTTTTTTCGTTCTCTGCGGCCTCTTCTAAATGAGGACACGCTCCTTGTGGGAGATTTTAACACTGTCCTGTCGAGGCTAGATCTGTCTGTCAGGAACGTCTTCAAGACGGATGTGGGCAGACAGGAGCTGATTTCCCTGATGTTGGATTATAATGTCGTTGATGTCTGGAGGTTGATGTTCCCTGACCGGAGGGATTTCTCACGGAGACAAGTGGTGCAAGGGGTTCTGAAACAATCACGGATAGATCATGTTTTTGCAGCACGGGAAATGGTGCCTGTGGTGTCTAGGGTTTCTTATCGCCTGCATACATGGAGTGATCACGCATGGGTGGAGGTTCTTTTTGGTTGTGTTTCACCTCCTTTAGGTGGTGGGACTTGGATTCTAAATAATGATGTTTTGAAGGACAGGGCTTTTCAGGTTAAGATTAGATCTCGGCTGAAATTGGCTGTCAGTCAGCTGCCTGAGGTGCTGGATGTTTTTGCTTGGTGGGCTGAGCTGAAGTTGCAGATCAAGAAAAGTACGATTTCCTATTGTAAGCAAAGAAAATGGAGAAGGTTGGCGGAGGAACGTGGTGTTAGGGAGATTTTGAACAGGGAGGCTGCTTTGCTGGCAGAGGATCCTCTGAAAAATGCTGCTGTGTACACAGCTGCTGTAAGATAAGCTTGTTTTTCATACTTATGTATTTGTGTGCTTAAGACATGACTGACCCATAAGGGTGTCTTTTTCACTTTTTTACTTTTATACCTTGTGACGTGTGACTGCCAAATCTGCCTAGCAATAGCGTGCTCAATGAAAAGGCTCCGATCAGGTAGGGGCGCTGAGAGCTCTCCCCGGTCGTGGTCGGCAAAACTATTTCCAGTCTCCAGTCTCATTTTTCTCCATTGTTCTTAGGTTTTAAGATAACAAGTATATTAGATCTGACAGTTTTATGGTGCCAAAACCCGGGACCCAAGACCCGGTCGTCTGGATCGACGTGGGATCATCAGGCCAAGAATCTGTGCACAGTATCCTCCCTTGAAAGATCGCCCACGTAGACGCTGGTCTCACTGAGGTCCGGAGGTCCGGTGATGGATCCCCAGAACCAAGGGCAACGGAGAAGGTAGGAAAAAAAGTTTAACATCAGAGTCAGGGACACTGAATAAAAACATCAGGGACGTAAGAAAATAGGGAAAGGCCACCCTAATAAAAGTATATCAACTGATAACTGTAAAACTAAGTGTTACACAGTCAAAAAGTTAATCTTAAAGGGCCAGGGGTCCTCACTAGTCCGGGACTAGTGGAAAAAGTAGCCACAAATCGGGGATTTGTGGAAAACGAGAGTTTAAACAAAAATCCTACTGATGAATTTTGATTCGAAATGGTTTATTTGAAGCAGACAAGATATACAAGACATGTGTAACACAAACAACAACAAAGATTTGCATCAGTAGTCATGTCAAACATAACTAGACATCAGAAAACTGACTGCTTGAAAAGGAGTGGGAGGAAGCAAACTTATATAATCCCACCCCGACTCGACCATACCATTTACTTTACATTAGATATCAACCGGTTCGTAAATTTCAGGTATTTATACTGTACTGACAGTATTCAGGTAATTAAACATCCTTGAGTAACAATAAGTCATACTGCTTTGCATGCAAGTACATCATTATTTTAGACTTGATTGGAGCTTATGCAAAAATAATAATTGAGAATAATGAATTTCCCTTTTTTGCTATTAAAGAATAGTTTTGTCATAAAAAAAGAATCAGTGATGTGAAAAAAATTAAAAATAATAATAATAGTAATTAAAGAAAAAGTAAAGAATGAACCAAGACAAAACAAAAAGATCACAATCATTAAATATCAAATAGATGCTGACTATTTTCATCAAACAAGTCGTTTAATTAAACATAATTGAGTAACAATAAGTCAGACTTATTTGCATGCAAGTACAACATTATTTTAGACTTGATTGGAGCTTATGCAAAAATAATAATAAAGAATAATAAATAACGACTTTAAAAAAAAATAACAGTAATTAAAGAAAAAAAAGTAAGGAATTAACAAAAACAAAAAAAAAACAAAAAGATCAAAATCATTAAAATATCAAGTAGATGCTGACTATTTTCATCAGACAAGTCGTTTCTTCAGGTCAAGTATAGAAAGAGGCAACAATAAATCATTTATGTCTGAAAGATCATTTACTTTAATCAGATATAGAAAATATAGAAATCAATAAGTGCAGGTTGTTACATTAGTAGATCCTTTGACATTAATCACATTTCAGGGAACTATGTCAAGTGATTTGATTAAAGCCTTTGACCAAGTCGGTATTCCTGCGTTCTGCTGCCTGATTAACAGCCGTCCTTCAGGTTAGAACAGAGTTTATAAAGTTCTCCTCATTGTTATGACTGCAGACTTTGTTTGTCAGGTCCATTGTCCTTCTGGTATCACAGTAAGTTGAGCTCCAGTTGTCTGCAGGGCAGAAATCACTGCTGAAAATCAGGTCAAAGTTGATCTAAGAGTTAGTGGTAAATGCCGGGCGCCATATTTTCTTGAAATCATTTTTGATTCTTATTTCGCTTCAAAGAAAGGCTCAGACGTCCGTGACCACACACTTCTCAAAGTCTTTCATTTTGGTGATGACCATTGCCCTGGTCAGGTCCGGTGGACCAAGTGGTTTTACATAGATCCTGGAACAGAAAGTTTTGCAAAGAGGGGTACAAGGGAAACAGTAATGGAGGCCCTGGAAGAGTAGGACACACAGTGCCTCAAAAAGTTAATGTTAATCTGCAGATGCTTGGTCAGCATAGGGAAACACAGCTCTTTTACAGGCAGCATTACACTGTAAAGTTAAGGAAATCACAAATTACCAATAGTGAGTCATAAGAAAAAAAAAATAAAATAAAAACAAAACAACAATCATGGGGCAAAATAAGAGTAAAGAGATAACTGAACACCCAGATGTCAGGTTCATGCAAAAATGCAAACCAGGAAGCTGCATCTATCTTGAAGCATGGGTGAAGAAACATGGTTTCAATCCAACCTTGAAAGATGAAGAGAATGTTCGAGACCTTGAGAAGAAACAGAGAAGAGAAAGAAAAAGCTAAAAGACAAAGAAAAGTTCGAAGATCAACTTAAAATTGCAGCACTCTGGAGAGAACAGAGCAAAAAGAGAATCAGATATCAAGAACAAAGAACAGAAGAAAAAAAATCAAGAAAATATGGTGCCGGAGCAACGGTCGCCGCCCTAAAAATTAGACAAGAAGAGGAAACTGTGTCCACGCTGCACAACACAGACAAACGGAACAGCAGCACCTGCAGAACAACTCCCCCCACCGCCCTATCCAGTGCAGACATCCTCTTTGCAAACAACAACCACAAAACCTGCACCAGCTGCAGTAACAGCTGGCACGCCACAAAGAACAGGAGGAAACTACATGCCACGTAATTTTAGTCCCATAACAAGTAAGCTGCGCTCAAACACAGCACAGAGACCAGTACATGAAATGACTTCAAGCATCTACCCATCCCTGGGATCATGGCAAGCTGAGGACAGCACAGACAATACCCCCTGGTGGATGACAAAGGGACTACAGCAACTTACCCCATGTTTGCTGTAGCAAACCCACGCTACGGCATAGACGATAATGAGGGACCAACAATTCTAGTACCAAGACCCTGGACAGCCACTGAATGTGCTGACGCCTGTGCCAGTCTGGGGGATTCAGAAGTGGACCCAACTGGCTGGGGATTACACTTTAGAGAGCTAGTGAATTCATTTCACCTCAATGGCTCCGAAACAGAAACGGCATTCAGAACGGCGTTGAAGCATCAATGGGGAGGAGTGAGAGGAGACTTTGCCCCGCAAAGGCAACCCGGGGGGGCCCCCAATGGAACCAGACGACCCCCTGCTGGCCGACCGTATAAGAGAGGTGCTATACAGAGTGACTGAGGCCTACCAGAAACCCCCTGATTACAGTCAAATTAGGCAGTGTCGTCAGAAACTGGATGAGCCAGTCCATGATTACCGGACCAGACTAGAAGGAATATTTAAGATCAACAGTGGATTGCAAGAGGATGCAAACCAAAATGGCCCCTACCAAAGCCAATTGAGACAATGTCTCATGGATGGTTTTCAAGCACACATCAGTGGTTTCATCCAGAAACACTGTGACCCACAGGACCCAAACAACCCCTCAGCTGATGGAGTGGGTCCACGCTGAAGAAAATTACCAAAGAAAGAAACAGCGTGCAGCAACAACGAACATCCATGCCCTCACCGAAGCTATGGCAGCAGCAATGTCAAGCCGAGCTCCCGAATCCCAAGTCTACTACCAAGGTCAAGAGGAACGGCGAGGACGCTTCAGAGGGAAAGGTCGTGGGCGCGGGCTGCCCAGACCACCCACAATGGATGACGAATGTTACAACTGTGGGGGGAAGAGGTCATTATGCCAGGGCCTGCCGCCAGCCCAAAAGAGAGCATCATGGCAGAGAACCCCCGTACAACCCGAACCACCAACAATGACGCCAAAAGGAACTCCATCTCCATCAACGGCCCTGGGAAAAACCTGGCCTGGGAGAAGGAAAATTGTCAGGAAGTGAAGGAGAAGAAACAGAAGGCCCACGTGACATCCTAGACCTGTCAATTCTCGATTTACATTCCCATCAAGACTCAACCAAACCGTACCGATGGCTGAAAAGTTCCAGTAAAGTTCGTCTGCGACACTGGCACTGACAAAACAGTGCTGAAACAACAAATTACAGGGGTGCAACCAAGTAAAAAAACGATCATCATCACTGGAGCAGGAGGAACGGTGCAGCAGCAACCATGGTCAAAACCAACCCCCATCGAAGATTAAGATGGCTCTCAAATAACAACCTCAATCATTTTGAGCACTAACTGCCCAGTCAACCTGCTAGGCAGAGACCTGCTGACCCCGTTCAGATTAAGTTTGGTGACCACAGGCAATGGCATCAAGCCAGTAAAAATACAAGAGACTATGGACATCTGCATTAGCCGAAATCAAGACTCCACGGCACGTTTTTATTCGTTGGATCTAATCACAGACGATCCTTCTTTAGTTGTCCAAAGCCTGAGACATCTGGCGGAACAGATGCTGACGGGAGAATGCCCAGGAATACCTCAAACTCAATGGCCCCTCCACGTCAAGTTGAGATACTGCCCGAGCGACCAGCCAATGCGTTAATGGTTGAAAAAAATTTGATGACTTGGGTTTTAGTAAAATAATCATTAACTACATTGTGGCCACTGACAGAGGACAATCCTGTATAGCGGTCATGGTCTCACCAGCTGCAGAAGACCAATCCCCAAATAAAATGTTTCACATGTCTCTCTCACGAGGCCCAGATATGGGTTGGGGAGACATGGCCAGCCTAGCCAAAGATTACCAACTCCCTGGACACCACAACTGGATGGATCATGGAAAAGGCTTCTATACGCTTGACACACATTCTATGGGAAGAATCAGAGTGAAAAAACTCCATTGGCAAGCCATTGCGACACCCAGAACGCACCTGGCCTGACCAGAAATCGCACAAGTCAGCTATGTAGCAGATGATTTCTCAGAAGTCCCATCAAAGTTTTGGGCCTCTTCCAAGACAGATGTCGGCCTAATGACTACTGCAACCCCGACACAAATTGAGCTACAGACTACTTTCCGCCCAAGAGTCAGACAATACCCCCTCAAACCGGATGCTCAAGATGGGATAAGACCAGTCATCCACAACATGTCAGATACCGTGGGACACCTCAATAGCTTCCTTAGACAGATGAAAAAGGATGATTACTACCCTTCGGAAGGATGGAGTTTCTGGAGCTGGTTAATGTCAGGTAGTTGGCAAAACAAACTGATGGCTCTGGTAACTCCTATGCTTGCTCTTACTGTTCTGTTATGTTTTTGTAGTTTCTGTCTTGTACCCATGTGTAAACGTATAATAACCAAAATGATGCTTGTGCAGATCCACAATTATGTTGCCCTATGTCAGTTTGATGAACAATACGACTCTGGGGAAAATGCATCTGTTGAAGAGGATGATCATGACATTGATGACGATTCCTATGAACTATCACACCTCTCATATAGACCACATGTGTCAGGTGCTGAAGACCTGGACACCAGGTGAGGACATGTGCTAGTAACCTCTGTCCTCCATCTGTTGGCCGGATTGGATCTTCCATGACCTTCCTGACTAATTACGCTTAATGACTTCTCCGATTTTCTCTGTTGACATGTTGAACCTTTATTTTTATATGTTGTGTTCCCAGGATTTCCAGGTCATGAGACTGTCGTCCCAAGCGGGAGGCAATAGAGCAATATTTCCTGGAACGCCCAGGTTTTCGCATCTATCTGGTAATCCACCCTGTTAGTGGAGAATAAAGAGTTTTAAGGAAAACCTATAATCAGGTCCTTTAAACACAGATGCTTTAAGCCCACAACAGGGGGTAAATGTAAGATAAGCATGTTTTTTATACTTATGTATTTGTGTGCTAAGACATGACTGACCCATAAGGGTGTCTTTTTCACTTTCACTTTTTTACTTTTATACCTTGTGACGTGTGACTGCCAAATCTGCCTAGCAAAAACGTGCTCAATGAAAAGGCTCCGATCGGGGACGGGCGCTGAGAGAGTGCATCTGAGTGCAGACAGACACCCTGAAGACGCAGAGATCTCTCCCCGGTAGCGGTCGGCAAAACTATTTCCAGTCTCCAGTCTCATCCGTTGTTCTTAGGTCTGACACTGCTCTATCCCGCCTGCAACAATTTGAGGTTTAGAGGTGTGAAGCAGCTGCAATCAGGGCGAGAGTGCGCAGTTTTGTGGAGGGTGAGAAGTTCTCTGCTTTCTTTTTAGGTCTGGAGAAGAAAAAGCAGGAGAAGACTGTTATTAGTGCACTGAGGAATGACAAGGGTGAAGTGTGCACTGAAATGGATGATATTTTAGAAGTTGAGTGTTTAATATAAAGATCTTTTTTGAGGGACAGGGAGTGATGTAGGTGCAATTGAAGATTGTTTGCAACATGTTACCTCCGGATTGTGTGAGGCAGATAGGGATTTTTGTGATGGTGTCACTGTGAATGAGATCAGGACTGCTATTATGAACCAGCATCATGACAAATCTCCTGGAGCTCGCACAGGGGGGGTTTCTGTTGAGTGTAGACTTTAATAAAGCATTTGATAGGGTGGAACATGATTTTCTGTGGAGGGTTTTAGAGCGATTTGGATTTGGGCCCCCGTTCATTTTCAGGTTGAAGGGATTGTATAGATCGGCATTGAGTCAGGTAAAATGTAATTGCTTGCTGACAGGTACCTTTCCCGTTACGAGGTCGATTAGGCAGGGCTGCCCTTTATCTGCCATGCTCTTTAGCGTGACAGTTGAACCTTTGGCGCTGATGATAAATGCAGCTGTTTGTCTGAGAGGTGTGGTCACTCCAGCTGGTTGAGAGGTGAGAATTTTGCAGTTTGCAGATGACACTAGTCTGGTTTTCCAGATCGACGCTAGTGTTGACGGCGCATTGAGGCTTTTGGAGTCCTTTGAGTGGCCTCGGGGGCAAAGATAAATTTGCACAAGTCGGAGATCCTGCTTTTGGGGAGAAAGGATGGGGCGAATTACAGGTGGGGGTTTGCAGAAGCAGTGGGTGGCATTAAGGTGCTAGGATTCTGGTTGGATAAGGATGCACAGAGGGCTGCCCAAGTGAATTGGTCTACGGCTGTCACAAGAATGTCACAAACTTTGACTCTTTGGAGGATGAGGAGGCTCACTTTGAAGGGGAAGGTGGTGGTGCTTAATTATATGTCTTTTTCTAAATTGACTTACTTGTTGTGCACCCGCCCGCTCCATTTCTTGTTAGGATAGGCAAGTTAATTTCTGGTTTTCTTTGGGGATCCAGGGCAAACCATATTTCCAGGAGAACTATGTCCAGGGTGTCCACAAGGGTGGGTTACGGTTGGTGGATTTTGGTGCAAGGCGGTCAGCTTTCAGGCTGAAGTTGGTGGGGCGCCTGTTCAATGCTAGTTATGTTCCCTTCTGGAAGGACTATTTACTTAAGGCTTTGAACAGGCCACACGGCTTGGCCTGGGACTTTTTTCTCAGAGGCGGCCGGTGACGTCCTTCCTGGCTTTGGACCCATTCTCCATGGAGATGCTGGGAGCTTGGCCTGGGTTGTGCCGTTATGTCTCACGGGTCATATCCACTCCTTACCAGGTGTTGAACCAGTCGCTGTTTCACAATCCTGCCCTGCTGCACAATGGTCATTCCCTCCAACGTAAGCCCCTAGAGGAACAACATTGTCTGTGTGTTAAAGATATCGTCACTGGAGTAGGACTGAGCGACAGTGACCTTTCAGAGGTTTGGTAGGGGGATGGACAAGGGGGAGCTACAGAGGGCCCGAGGAACGTATAAGAACATGGTTGCTGCCATTCCAACACAATGGCTGATTATTCTCAGGAGAAGGGGTGGTGTTGTGGGGCACACGTCTGGGTTTTCTTTTCAGGTACAGATGAATGGTGCCCCCAAGGCGGTGACTTGCATATCTTCCAGTAAATGTTACAAAGTGGTGACTGCCTTGGACACGAAGGCTCCTGCTGTGGAGGCGGCCTAGGGGCGTGTGTTTCCATGTTAAGTTTCCTCTGACATTTGGTGTAGGGGGAGTCTGGCTCCACATGTGGTGTGGAACACAGATTTCAGGCTACGGCACAGGAAGAATTACTCCGGTGTGGTGCTTCATCAGATCAATAAAACACAGTATGACAGGATGTGTCCAGTCTGCAGCAGTGTTCCTGAGACACTGGAACACATGTTTTTGGACTGTACAATTGTTCAGCAGGTCTTGCAGAGGGTGCGTGATCCGTAAGGGTCCAGGTGTCATTTTGAGTGGGTTACAGATGTGGACTGGAGGTGGGCTGTTCTTTTTGGAGTGCGACGGACTTGGAGAGAACCCGGCTGGCGGATTGTGGATTTGGTTCTGGCCTTGGCTCGTTATGCGAGCTACCGAGCAAGGACTATCAAGCTCAAAGAGGGAAAGACGATCGACAGATGGATCCTGCTGTTCCACATGTTGAAATGGCATCTGATGACATTGCACAAAGCCAACCCAGACCAGCTGCTCGGCCATGTCGCAGTGGACCAAACCATGTTTTCATTTAGCACATGTTGCTCGTTTTTTTTTTTTTTTTTTTTTTTTTTTTTTTTTTTTTTTTCCCTTCTTCCAGGTAGTCTGTCCATGTTTTGTTGATTCTTTGTAAATATTTTATGTACTTTATTGATAATAATGATAATGATAGGAGGAAAAAAAACAAAAACAAAACACGGCCAGTCTCAGAAGCTAAGCAGGGTCGGACCTGGTGAGTACTTGGATGGGAGACCGCCTGGGAATACCAAGTGCTTTAAGTTTTCCAACTTTTTCCTCTTTCAACCACTAGAGGGTGCGCTTTTGAAATAAAACAACTTTTAAAGTTCTTAACTTTCTTTTCTTTAACCCTTCCACATACCAAGGTGGAAATTAAATATTGTCCTCACTGAGCTGTCTTTTTGGGTCCAGATGACCATTACAGCAGGAAAAGAAAGAAAGGTAAATGGAGTGAACAGATTTTCCTGATGCAGGAGATAAAAAAAAAAAAAGAAAAAAAAAAAAAAAAAAAAAAAAAAAAAAAAAAAAAAACCCCACACATGCACGCACACACAATAAATAAATAGGGATCCATATAACTCCTGGGTGGTCCTGGGGGTCCTCGCAGTGAACAGAGACAGAAAAGAATAACAAGAAAGAAAGCGGGGGGGGGGGGGGGGGGGGGGGGGGGGGGTGTTTGATGGTGGCATGTGATTTGACGTGTAGTCCTGCTTGGCCTGTTCTCTTTGGCCTTAAATGATGGCATCACTATTGATAGGCTGTAGATGATGGGATTACAGCTGTTTATGTTACTGGTAGAATCAAAAACCCAAAAGCAGAGAAGGCTTGGAGGCAGATGGATAAGTTTGAAGCTTGTTTTAATCATTGAACAAAAGATCACTTCACAAGAGGGGAACAAGAATTAAGCAACTCAAACAAACTAAGGAGCAGCATTAAATTACACTGACAGCAACAGACCCAAAGGACACAAAATACTCCAATACAGGGAACTGAAACACACTGACTTAAATAGACAAACATACAATCAACTAAACAGAATGCAGCTGTGAATACCTCCAGCAGGAGACACAGGTGTGTGGGAGGAGAAAGAGACCACAACAGACCTGCACAGGACAGGCAGTAAAAAAAATAAAATAAAAATAAAAAATCACAACAAGCAGAACTGTCAGTTTAGCCTTAAATGATGTCATCACAGCTGAGTGGCTGTAGATGATGGAATTTCAACTATTTGGCCTTATATGATGGGATTGCAGCTGTTTATGTTACAGGTAGAATTCAAAAACCCAAAAGCAGAGAGGGCATGGATGCAGATGGGTAACTTTAAAGCTTGTTTTAATCATTGAACAATAAAACGCCTAACAAGACAGGAACAAAAGTTTAGCAACTCAAACTAAGGAGCAGCATCACATTACACTGACACCAACAGAACTAAAGGACACAAAATGCTCCAACACAGGGAACTGAAACTGTGGGAGGAGAAAAAGACCACAACAGACCTGAACAGAACAGGCATTAAAAAAAAGTCACAACAAGCAGAACATGTCAGTTTAGCCTTATAGTTTATAGTTTACCCTAAGATATGGCATCATAACAGTGTTATGATGCCACTGTTTGGCTGCAGATAATGGGATCACAGCTGATTGGCTGTAGATGATGGCATCACAACTGTTTGGCCTTTAAAATTATAGCAACACAGCTATATACATACTCGGGTGAGTGTTCCCTCTATGGGTCGTAGGAGGGAGTAGCTGGGCGAATCCTGACATAACCCCCCCCCGCACGAGCGGCTCCAGAAGCGAGACGGACCACGTTGTCGAGGGGCTGGTCTGTCCAGGTGAAGGCGATGGAAGCGACCCAGGAACGTTCCTCAGGACCGTACCCCTCCCAGTCCACCAGATATTGGATACGACCACCCTGGAGTCTGGAATCCAGAATCTCATGGACCTGATAAGCCTCTTCTCCATTAATGATGAGGGGAGGAGGACCAGAGACGTCACCAGGGGAACGTGGTGAAGTCTCTTCCTCACCGGTTGCAGCAACAGGCTTCATTAGAGAGATATGAAAGGTGGGCGAGATCCGGTACTCGGGTGGCAACTGGAAGCAGAAGGACACAGGGGTAATCTGACGAATGATCTGAAAGAGACCCACAAACCGGGGACTCAGTTTGCGGCATGGAAGTCGCAGTCTCAGGTCCTTGGTGGAGAGCCAGACCCATTGTACAGGAGCAAAACTGGGACCTTCACAGCGGTGTCGATCTGCCTGCTGCTGGTAGCGGCGAACATCCATCCATCCATCCATCCACCATCTTCTTCCGCTTATCCGGGACTGGGTCGCGGGGGCAGCAGTCTAAGTAAAGATGCCCAGACTTCCCACTCCCCGGCCACTTCCTCCAGCTCATCTGGGGGGACCCCGAGTCATTCCCAGGCCAGTCAAGAGACATAGTCTCTCCAGCGTGTCCTGGGTCTTCCCCGGGGTCTCCTCACAGTGGGACATGCCTGGAACACCTCCCTAGGGAGGCGTCCAGGGGGCATCCGAACCAAATGCCCTGACCACCTCAACTGGCTCCCCTCAATATGGAGGAGAAGCGGCTCTACTCCGAGCTCCTCCCGGGTGACCGAGCTTCTCACCCTATCTCTAAGTGAGCGCCCAGCCACCCTACGGAGGAAGCTCATTTCAGCCGTTTGGATCCGGGACCTTGTTCTTTTGGTCATGACCCAGAGCTCATGACCATTGGTGAGTATTGGGGCGTAGATTGAATGGTAAATTGAGAGCCTTGCTTTCTGGCTTAACTCTCTCTTCACCACGACGGACCGATACAGTGACCGCATGATGGGTGGACACAGCACCAATCAGCCTGTTGATCTCACGCTCCGATCTTCCCTCACTCCTGAACAAGACCCCAAGATACTTAACTCCTCCACTTGGGGAAGGAGCACTCCACCCACCCAGAGAGGGCAAACCCCCTTTCTCCGGTTGAGAACCATCGCCTCAGACTTAGCGGTGCTGACCCTCATCCCAGCCACTTGGCTGCAAACTGTACCAATGCATGCTGGAGGTCCTGGCTCAATGAAGCCAACAGGACAACATCATCTGCAAAGAGCAGAGAGGAAATCCTGTGGTTCCCAAACCAGACCCCCTCCGGACCCTGGCTGCACCTAGAAATTCTGTCCATAAAGATTATGAACAGAACCGATGACAAAGGGCAGCCCTGCCGGAGTCCAACATGCACCGGGAACAGGTCTGACTTAGTGCCAGCTATGCGGACCAAGCTCCTGCTCTGGTCATACAGAGACCGGACAGCCCTGAATAAGGCTCCCAGGACCCCATACTCCAAAAGTACCCTCCACAGGACACCTCGGGGCACATGGTCGAACGCCTTCTCCAAATCCACAAAACACATATGGACAGGATGAGCGAACTCCCACAAACCCTCCAGTACCCTAGACAGAGTGTGGAGCTGATCCACAGTTCCACGACCAGGACGGAAACCGCCTTGCTGTTCTTGAATCCGAGGTTTGGCCCGACTCTCCTCTCCAGTACCCTGGCTTAGACTTTCCCAGGGAGGCTGAGGAGTGTGATTCCCCGGTAGTTGGAACACGTCCTCCGTTCCCCCTTCTTGAAAAGGGGAACCACCACCCCTGTCTGCCAGTCCAGTGGTACTGTTCCCAACTGCCACGCGATGCTGCAGAGACGTGTCAGCCAAGACACTCCCACAGCATCCAGAGACTTGAGGTACTCAGGGCGGACCTCGTCCACGCCTGGTGCCTTGCCACCGAGGAGCTTGTTGACTACCTCATGACTTCAGTTTGGGTAATGGACCAAGCCCCACCCCAAGGCTCTCAGCCTCTGCTTCCTCAAGAGAAGGCGTGTCAGCAGGATTGAGGTGATCCTCGAAGTATTCCTTCCACCGCCCGACAATTTCCCCAGTCGAAGTCAGCAGCTCCCCACCTGCACTGAAAACGGTTTCTGCAGAAAACTGCTTCCCCCTCCTGAGGTGCCGGACGGTTTGCCAGAACTGATAGAAGGCCAACCGATAGTCATTCTCCATGGCCTCACTGAACTACTCCCAGGACCGAGTTTTTACCTCTACTACAGCCTGAGCCGCAGCTCGCTTAGACTGCCGATACCTGTCAGTTGCGTCTGGAGTCCCACAAAACAGCCAGACCTGATAGAACTCCTTTTTCAGCTTGACGGCATCCCTTACTTCCGGTGTCCAACAAGGGGTTCGGGGGTTGCTGCCACGACAGGTACAAAAAACCTTGCGACCACAGCTCCGAACAGCAGCAGAGACAATGGAGGTGGAGAACATGGTCCATTCAGACTCAATGTTACCAGCCTCCCTCTGTACCTGTTAGAAGCTCTCCCGGATGTGTGTTCGGATGTGTGCTGGGTGAAATGAGTGCCATCGATACAGAAGGAAGATTAGCATCTGTAATCTTCATAACTCTTTGTATAGTAAAAAAAAACACTTTTATTAAACTGGAAAAACAAGAAAAATATTAGTGTAAGTCGTTACAGGAATCTGCTTTTGGATCATATCAGCTTGGAAAAAATGTCAACTAAGAGTTCAAATAAACTGAAAGGAATTCGGGCTCTCTGGTCTCCCATAGCTAATGCCATAACTTAGGAGGCGGGATTCCTGGGTGTCGCCGCATCCTGGCTGTCTTCCGGGGTTTTGGTGCCGGGGTCGGGGCCTCCCTGGCACCTGGTGGGGGGGCTCTGTTGGTCGGGGGGGTCTGGTCCGGCGCCTGGTTGGGGCAAGCGCGGGGGGCCGCGTGGTCTCCCGGGCCTGGGCGGGGGGATTTTGCATTGGGTGGGGGTCTGGCTTGGCTCAGGGGGGTGGTCCTTTTGCGTGCTCTGGGGGGGCCTGGCATGGGGCCCTGTTCCTGGGGGGTCTGCCTGCGCTGGATGGGCGGGCTGTCTTCACCCGGGGGCTGGGATCACTCCTTCTCCGGCCCTGGGACGGGGTGGGACAACCCTCTTGGACCTGCGTTTGCTCCAGGAAAAGCCTACCATGGCGGGGTCTGGGGAGAGCGGGCCAGGAGGAGGGGATGTTCATGGGTAAGGGGGGAGGGGGGTCCACCGCCAGTATGGGACCCTTGAGGCTCCCTCAGGCCCGCTGGTACCTGACCAGGCAGCCACACAGGGGCGGTGCTTGGGGGCTGGCCCCCTCTTGGCTCCTCTCTCTTTGTGTGGGGTGGGGGGTGTGGGACCTGGGGGGTTGGCTTTTGGGCAATGGGGCCTCTGCCCTGGGGAGACTTGGGCCCAATGCTGGGGGCCGGGGGGACGGTTGTTTCACCATCGGGGGTCAGTCTGGTAGCTGTCCCGACCTTCCCTCCTTCCTCATACGAACAATTATCAGGTTGGAGGGGGGGCGTTCTTGCGGAATACCTTGAGGGGCCGAACCACTTGGCAGTGGTCCCCCCTCTCCGCACAGTTTTGCAAATGCACCCTAGACACGTAGGACCCTTGGTGGGGGGGTGCTAGGACATCACTGCCAGCAAGCAGGAGATGTCCTTATAGTGCTCTAGCCTCCAATTTTAACTGCAGAGTAGACATTTAGGGTTCCTTGGTGAGAGGGTGATTGGACATCCCTGTAAGCAATCAGGAGATGTCCCCAGTGCCCTGCTCGCCAATTTGAACTGCACCCTTTATTACACACACCTCAACACACACACACATATACATTATACAAGGAAGGTGGGACCACTGATCTTCTGTCCCCTACCCCATCCCTGGTGGGGGGAACAGGACCTTCAGCAGCGGCGGCCTCATCTCTTGGGTGTCGGCCTCCTGGGCCCGGCGGCCCCCTCCCCACGCAGGGAGAGGGATCCCTCAGTCCTCTGGCAAGTCCATGAGTGGGAGGTAATATTCCATCTGAGCCTGGAGGGTGTCTGTGTCCTTGTGGCGCGGGTTCGGGTCCTTACACTCGGGTGCCGGGCCCCTTCTAAGTTACAACATAGGAGAGCCTGGTCAGGCTACGTACTCCTTTGGGGACCCCCGCTTCTCTTGGTCATCCCTCCTCTAGGTGGGGGTAGCTGACCCCCGCCGTGCTCTCTTCTGGATCTCCGCAACTGCCTGGAGCTTCGGAGCGTGTCTCCCTCGGGGGGCCCTGGCTCGTACCCGGGGCTGGGGTGGGGTGATGCTCAGAACTCCTGGGTGGTGGTGGGCGGCTTGTCTGGGGTGGTGGGGCTCTCGGGCGGGGTTGGAGGGCTGCTCTCCTGGCTGGGCTGGGCCTTGCGCTCTGCGTTTCAGTACCTCACTGCGCTCGGGTGTTGGGGGCCCATGTGGTGGTCCTGCGGGCCCTGGTCTGGGTGCTTGGCCGGGCTGCCTGGCGGGCGGATCTCCTCCATTGACCCCACAGTATGGCTGCGGGGGCGGGCCCTGGTCGGCGCTGCTGCCTCAGCGGGGGTCTTGGTGTGGGGATGTCTGGGAGGTCTCCCTCCTTTTTTTTTTTTCTTTTCATTCCTTCATCCACTTCAGCTTAACATAACATTCACCTGAGCACAGGCATCGGCTCACCTTTTCACCTTCAAATAGTGTGCCTGTCAGAATGTAATGCTTTACATGTGTTGGTTGGTATGCAAAAGTGTGTATGAACTGGATGTAGACAAGTTTGTGAACACTCTTGGAGCCGGCAAGTATGTTTGTAACAGCTGAGTGTGTGGACAGGCCCTGCCCATTTTAGACAAACATTCACTATTGTAATGGGTATAGGCTCCAGCATTTTGTTGCCTGTAGACTTACAACTCTACTCTCCCTTTCCATTAGTCATCCTCTTAAATCTATAATCCACTGCCAACTGCCCCCCCCCCCCGCTTTCCCCCTTTCTTTTTCCGTCCGGTCCAACAAAAAGAACACAAACAAAATTAATATTAATAAAGTTTCGTTTAAATTACAAAAGGGGCTTATACCAACATACATTTTGTGTTCCCAATGATTTATAACCCCCGATTGTAAGAGTAAAATCTGTCTAATGCAAGAGGCTCTCAGCTCATATCTGTTTGCTCAGCTGATGGACAGGACAAGCTTAAAAAAAAAAAAAGAAGCTCTCCCGGATGTGGGAGTTCAAGATTTCCCTGACGGAGGGCTCAGCCAGACGTTCCCAGAAGACCCTCACAGTACGTTTGGGTCTAGTCTTTCCGGCCTCCTTCCCCGCCAACAAATCCAACTCACCACCAGGTAGTGATCAGAGGACAGCTCTGCCCCTCTCCTTACCCGAGTGTCCAAAACACACGGCCGAAGGTCACCTGAAAGGACTACAAATTCGATCATCGATCTCCTGCCGAGGGTGTCCTGATGCCACGTGTATTGATGGACACCCTTGTGCTCGAACATGGTGACCTCCTGGTTTAGTCGTTCCACCTGACCATTGGACTGTGGGTGGTAACCGGAAATCAAACTCACGTTCACCCCCAGCCCCCGCCACAGTTCCTTCCAAACCCTTGAGGTGAACTGGGGACCTTGGTCTGACACAATATCTTCAGGTAGCCCATAATGACAGAAGACGTGATTGATGAGTTGCTCTGCCTTCTCCATGGCAGTGGGTAACCTAGGCAGAGGGAGGAGTCGACAGGATTTAGAGAAGCGGTCAATAACTGAAAGAATCACAGTGTTTCCTTGAGATCTGGGGAGGTCGGTGATAAAGTCGACCGCCAGGTGGGACCAAGGGCGTTGAGGTGTGGGACCAAGGGCTGAAGCAAACCAGAGGGTAACTGACGGGGCGAATTGGCTTGTTGACATGGTTTGCACCAGGTGACATACTGCGCCACATCCACCTCCATGGTGGGCCACCAGAAAGAGTTCTGCATAAGACTTTGTGTGGTAGCCATACCTGGATGTCCTGCTGCAGGAGTGTCATGGACGAAGTGGAGTACTTGATCCCGATGTGCCAGGGGAATGTAGGTGTGATCGGCTGGACAAGACGGAGGTGCAGGAGTAGCTTTGTTGGATTCAGTGAGTTCAGACATGAAATCCCATTAGATGGGAGCCAGGACAATGGACTGGGGTATGACTGTATCGGACCTTCTTACTACTTCCTCTAGAGGTTCATACTGGTGAGACAATGCCTTCCCATTTCTGGACCCTGGTCTGTATGTGATGGTGAAGTGAAACCGGGAAAAGAACAGCGACCACCTGGCTTGTCGAGCATTTAGTCTCTTAGCAGTCTTTAGATATTCTAGGTTCTTGTGATCAGTTAGAACGGTGAATGGATGAACAGCCCCCTCCAGCCAATGTCGCCACTCAGCGAAAGCCTCTTTCATAGCCAACAGCTCCCGATCTCCGTTCTGCTGCCGACAATTTCCTGGAGAAATAGGCATAGGGGAACATTTTGGCAGGCTGACCTTGAAGTTGCGAGAGAACGGCTCCCACACCAGAGCTGGATGCATCCACCTCCACTACGAATGGGAGACTGGGATCTGGATGGAGAAACGGTGCTTGAGGGACCTGAAGGCTTCCTCAGCCTCTGGTGACCAATGCAGGCGAGCGGGAGCGCCTTTGAGCAATGAAGCCAGAGGAGACGCCACGACACTGTAGTTCCATATGAAACGCCGGCAGAAATTAGCAAAGCTCAGGAACCGTTGGAGTTCTTTAACTGTAGAAGGTTGAGGCCAGTGCAGCACTGCATCAACCTTTTCCTGGTCCATGGCCAACCCCTGTGCACTGATAACATAGCCCAAGAAAGATACAGTGGTTTGATGGAATTCACATTTCTCAAACTTCACATACAGTTTGTTGTCGATTAGACACTGCAAGACCTGACGAACATGTGAAACATGCTCCTCCATGGTGTCAGAGTAGACTAAAATGTCATCAATGTAAACAATCACATGTCTGTGGAGCATGTTGGAAAATGTTGTTCACAAAAGCCTGAAAAAGTGAGGGAGCATTGCACAAACCAAATGGCATCACGAGGTACTCGTAATGCCCAGTGGTAGTGGAAAAAGCAGTTTTCCACTCATCTCCCTCTCAGATGCGCACCAGATTGTAGGCGCTCCTCAGATCCAATTTAGTAAAGTACATTGCCCGCCGTAACTGTTCTAGGACTGGCGGAACCAGAGGAAATACTTAACAGTAATTTCATTAAGACCACGATAGTCAATACAGGGACGTAGACCTCCGTCCTTCTTCTGGACAAAGAAAAACCCTGCAGAAGCAGGGGATGTGGAGCGCCTAATGAAATCTTTTGGTAATTCTTCCTGAATGTAGTTTCATTGTTTCTGTTTCTTTCACTGACAGAGGAAACACTACCTTGTGGGGGAGCAGCCCCCAGATATCAGCTCAATAGCACAATTGTAGGACCTGTGAGGTGGCAGGCATGTAGCACGCTGCTTGTTGAAGGCCTCATGTAGGTTGTTGTACTGATGAGGCAGAGACGAGATGTTGGAGGGAACTTCAGAGTCGCTGAAGTCGAGTTGAGTTGAGCCTATTACGTTCTGCAGAGACGAACAGGTGCAATGTCTCAGGGGTAAACCTCCCCAGAGGCAGAGTTAGCGACAGGAAGGAGAGTCAAACAAGAGATCTTTCGAAGACCAAATGATGGTGGGATCATGTCATTCCAGCCATGGAAGACCCAGGATGACCGGACACTGAGAAGACTTAGTGGAAAAAACCGGGTGGTTTCTCGATGATTGGGACGACACAATAGTTGGATGTCCTCAGTCACGCTTTATGCGTCCCGGGCCCACAGGTCGACCGTCTCCTTCGGAAACTGCCACCCATGAGGAGCAGGATAGCAGAGGGACATCATTAACTGCAGCAAAATCAAAGTCTATGAAATTTCACGCTGCCCCTGAATCTAACATAGCGGTTGTCTCTACGTGCTTTCCCCGAAACATGAGTGATATATGTATTTCAAAAGTAACAGAACAATCACTCACCAGGCGCCCCGACCGTCTGGGGGGACGATCGGGACAGGCAGCATGCAGATGACCCGGAAGACCGCAGTAGAAGAAGAGGTTCTCACGAAACCGCCGATCTCTCTCTTCCGGGGACAGACGGGTGGAACCCAGCTGCATGGGTTCGGTACCGGCTCCGAGGTGGGGATTTCATTAGGGTCCCACTACTGGCGGAGGGTCTGCTCTGATGTGTTTAGGTTTTCTGGCTCTTAAAAGGTTATCCAGTCTTATCGTTATGACGATCAGCTGATCTAGGTCAAGGACCTCGTCATGGCATGCTAATTCCAGTTGCAGCTCAGATGATCATCCACGGCGATTAGGGTGGTCCTTAACAAGGGGTAAAAATTAAAAGTTACATTTGTATTGCTCTGACCCTCTTATTATGTTCCAATGTATAAACTAATGTCACATGCCAATTTTCATGCCAATATTCTAATATTTACAGTTAGCTCAAGCTCCCTGCCAAAAAATATATCCACTCTGAAAATTCCCCATACCTGGCATTGGCAAACCAACATCCCCTGTACTTGAGTTTATCTGTATTTAATGTTGAATACAGTTGAGAAAAATTTAAAGGTTTTAACACTATCATGATTCTAAAGCTGACAGTATCATACATGTCTGAAAATTTCCATAATTTGTCAACACTCATCAGTCATTTTTTTCTTCTGTTCTGTATTCATCATTGTTTGTTTGGATGCGTCAGGGAAATTCTTGCGATACTCAGCAACAACCAGCAGCAGGTACTGCAGTTATTCTTCATCACGAGTGAGGTGTCCATTGAATTCTTGAATGAAAGCAACAGTACGTTCTGCATTGCCATTGCTGACAGATAAAAATTTGATCCTCTCACCATCATGGCTTTTCGGTCAGAGATTCCGTATGGATGTATAAGTATACTTAGTCTTGGTTCCTTCTGTTATTTACAGAAACTACACCCATATCCACCTTTGTTCTGGAGTTTATCCACCTGCATCTCCATTTAATAGAAGCAGTTAAAGAGCAACTTCTGCCTCCTCATTGCCTCTACAATCCACCTCCACCTCCTCACTACCACCACATAGCCTCCACCCCGACTCAATTAACCTGCTGTAGGATCTGCGGATATCTACCTGGCCGTGAAGTGGTGTTCTGGCCGACACTCCAGGGTAGTAACACGTTCCAGTGCCTACAGCCCGCCAAACCCAAGTTATCTCCCCTACAAGTAGGCTGATTTTGTCACTGCCTTAATCTGTTTCTCTACATTTAGATATGTGTCCATCACTACACCCAAGTTTCTGGCCTGGTTGGTGGTGTTAAGATTTTTAGGTTGAAGCTTTGTAGTGACTTCCTTTGGAGGTTCAGAAGGGACAAAATTAAATAAATATATATATGCCATTAAATAAAAGTGTCATTAAATATTTAAAATTGGAAGTCAATAAATAAAAATGGAAATCAATAAATAAATGTTTAAAAATATGTAGCATTAAAATATTTAAAATGCCATTAAAAAGCACTTTTAAACATTTTATGACATATTTCATTGTCCAATGTGGTCCTATGTTGTTTACAAAAGAACTCGCTATTTCTTCTTCTATGACCGTTTTTGGTATTTTAGACAGTTCTGCACATGTCAAATTGGTTTATTCCGATTGAAATTCCATGTAAATGTTTGTTATAATCAGTTACTTTTTTCCAGGCCCATGTTCACAGTTTATCTTGATTCGATCAAAGACGTTTTGCACATGTAAACGCAGCGAGTGTCTTCAAAGAACTAGTGAGGAAAAGAAAAAGCAGACTTAGCTGGATGACTTTGCAAATAAAAATGTCAGAAAGCAGACATTTTGAGGACAAAGCACTGTGGCTGTTACAATAAATACTGTGTGTTATTATTGGTGTGAGACTGCAATGGTCAAGCATTATTTTAAGGGGTACATTTGTTGTTTTAATTGCAATTATTAGTTTCATGAATCTCTTCTTTTTATTGAGATAAAGAGGATTTTTTTCCCCTTGTAGTCATTTATAGTGTCTTACATAGAGCTGTCTTAGTTGACCAAAGGGGTAAGGAATCTCTTCACTACAGTTTACAAAATGGAGGCCCTTAACCAGCATCTACTTTAGGGCCCTCACA
This sequence comes from Oryzias woworae, assembly GCA_016861445.1. NCBI lineage: Eukaryota > Metazoa > Chordata > Actinopteri > Beloniformes > Adrianichthyidae > Oryzias > Oryzias woworae. Next base: position 65,035 of record BOLG01000407.1, read on the forward strand.
AGACTAGAAACGGCCCCAGCCAGCCTGGATGATTCTGTTATTCATACAGTAATTATATGGGATCAGTGTTGCTAAATTTATATTTAACATTTAAATCAGTACATAAGTTAATATGTGAAAAAACAATAAAATACATTGAAAATGACATTTGAACATCTACATAAACTGACACCTACAGTAAACTCCAATAAAACAACAAATACAATGTTGAGTTAAAATGTGTGATTTCTGCAGGTCAAGTTTCTAGAAACAAAATTTCAGAGAAGTTTGTGCAGAACCAGAAGAACTGAGGACAACTCTACAAGGGAATAAAAAAGAAGAATAAAGTAATTTCACCATGGTATATAGCATGCAGACAAATCACTATGACGGATTTCACTGATTTATATGCAATAAAAATCACTAATTATTGAAATTGCAGGTCATTGGAAAAGCCTTTTTTCTGGACCTGCTGCAGGAGCCTGATTGGTTTGTTAAGGATGTCTTAAGGAGTGGAAGAGGAGCCGTGATTCCTGCCTAAAGTGTCAGGCTGATGATCTGGAAAACAACATCCAAGACGACTGCATCATATTGTACTTGCTTTATTTAGGAGTTGGTGTTTACTGGCTTCTTTATGCATTCAGTCAAATGTTACATTTATAATCAGTATTTACTCAGCATGTCTGTCAGTAACATTTATGAGATGAAGCAATGCATCTGAAAAAGTCTGTCTCTGGTTAAATACTGTATCAGAAAGAGTCGTGTCAGGGAAACATCTGTCCACGTTGCTGCTCACCATCACATCTGTTGTGCTCTGCAGAGAAATGATCCTCTCCAAATGAAGATACCTCGATAACAGACCCCAGCTCCTGCTCATACATGCTTGCAGCTTCCTCTGTACTGGACTCCAGCTCCACTGAAATCCTACGAAAATCCGGGGGGGGGTGTCAAAACACCAAAATCTGATTAAACTGTATTCCTTCAGTCACACTTCAATCACTTTAGTATTCCTCAGCCTACAATCAAAAATGTTATAAGTATACAACTCTTTGATGATTTTCTTTTCAATTAAAATGTTACTTTTTTATTTTATATATATATAACAGCACACTTCATCTTTAAATGCCTAACTAATCTATAGATCTATACACATTTCCTTCTTGTCTTTTCTTTTTGTGGATGACAAATAGCTGAAAGGTGCATTACCGCCACCAAGTGGTAAAAATTTTTTTTAAAACTCTTAAAAGTTTAAAATTGAAAAATGATCATCTGAGTTCTATTGCATTTGTGAACAAAATGCAGTTTAAATGAATGAATGAAGTTCAATTTCATTTATACTGCCCAATCCTACAACATAATTGTCTCAGTATTTATACAGAAAAACATAAAGACAGTTAAAAAATTTAGTTCAGTTAAAAAACAGTAGCTGATTGCTAAACTAAACAAACTACACTAAGCAGGGGATACCTGCGATTAGACCCGCCTTCTTGGTAAGGAAAAACTCGGAAAAAAATGATTTTGGGGGAAAAAAATGAAAAAGAAACCTCAGTGATGTCCACATGAAGGAGGGATCCTCTCCTTGGACAGACAGGCGAGGTCAGGGTGTCATGATTTCAAGAATTACCACCTGAATGCATCACATTATTGACTCAATAAATCATCTATTAAGGGATGTGTAGTATATTGTTAGTACCTTTATGACATAAAAACCCACAATGGTCCCTAAAATATGTAAAATTAAAATCATATTAACATTTTTGTTTAGATTTTTACATTGACAATGCAATGTTCGCATATTTCTCTTTGTTCTGCAATACTAATAAAACCACATGTCTTCAATTATCAACAGAAAAGTACACTGGGACTGAAAGGGTTAATCCTGGGTTGGAGCTTTGCTGCAGAGCCAATAGGAGGACTTTATCTGACACACTAGTTAACCAGTGAGCTTTACAGGACATTTACTGGTGAACTAGTAGAAAATTTGCAAGTAACTAGTTAACTAGTGTTAGATTGTCACTAGTGAGCACAAATAGTGCCCACTAGTGAGCTAGTGCACACCTTTAAAGATTACTAGCTAACTAGTTCACATTTTTTTGCTGTCACTAGTTGTACTTTTGACATTACTAGTTAGGCTTAAAACATCTGATATCAAGGATATCTATTAAATGTTAAAAAGGCTTTCCATAACAATCCCTGTGCATGCACACATCCAGCACCGCTGACTGTACTGCGGGCGCAGCGAGCTCGCTCTGTGTTCACGGCTGCCTGCGTCACGTTGGGATGAAAGTGTTCAGCAGCTGACGGTCTGCTGGAGGTCTCTGTGTTTGTGCACAGACAAAAAACCATGGAGATGGTGATTCATGTCGATCTCAGGTGTTTGTTCCACACTGATGCTGCAGGGCTGAAAAAGCTCTGGGCTTCCGTCACAGATGGTCAGACTGCTTTAAAGACCCACTCCGATGAAAGTGGTGTTTTTAACATGCTCTTGTAGCGTTTTTCTGACGATGGAGGAAATATGTAAAGCATATTTAGCCTAAAATTGCAGTTATATAAATATAAAACAGGTAGGGCACTGAGAGGACATCTCCTGTTTGCAGGTTGCAGATTGACAACCCCCTACATCACCCTAAAAGGTTGTCGTGTGAGGATGGAGTAATTCACACATCTCCCAGCCCCTCCCCAGCCCGGGGGCCCCCATGGCATTGAGAGCTGACTCCCCTGGCCACACCTCCCCCGCCCCACGCAAAGAGAGAGAGGCTGGTTGCAGTGTGCAGGGATTTCTTTTTCTGTTGATCTCTGGTCTTTCTGTTTTTCTCTCCTTTTTAACCAAAAACAATTTCAGTCAACCTCTTTAACAAGCACGATTAGTGACACACACATGCACACACACACACCTCAGATGTGTATCTATGCTTTTGCACTTGAGACTGCAGTGTAAACAGGCCAGATTCTCAGAAGCTGGAATTCCTGGGGGATGGGGGTGCTGAGACATGCTTATCTCAGTCCTGTTGATTAATGGAGATGATCCAGGGAATGATCCATCTCCTGATTATCCAGACGGAAGGTGACTTTGGGAGAAGACAGTCCCCTTCCTCCCTCGTGGCTCTGTCTCCTCTGCAGCCGGTGCTCCCATGTCATTCTGAACATTTACAGAATTCCAGGTTGATGGATTTTCTTACTTCTCATTTCTGCTTCTGCTTTTATGACTGATGTTGTGACTTCTAACGGGAAACTCCTGGAGAGGTCGGGGGTGGGTGTTACACAAAGAGCAAAAACATCAGCCTGAGGTGATCATCATAATCCAATTCCCTTCAGGTCGTTCAAATTAGCCCAGATTATTCAAACTGAAATATAATAGTTTATGGGGGTGACCAACAGATTATATCAAAATCTTTCTGGTGTAATCCCATAATAATCTGCCTACCTGCAGAAAGTGGTTGTGGACCCACTTGGAGGTCTGGTGGATGTTGTGACAGAGTGGTTCACCTACAACCTTCAAATACAAAGTCAATAAGGAGCCGTGCATTTTGGCTCCTGCACTTGTCATTAAGAGGGTTGCAAAGTCAATGCACTAAAATGTTAGAATGAGTTCGTTCGGGACCCAGCTATGGACTGGCAACTTGTCCAGGATGTGCCCCACCTTTGCCCAACAGTGCCCAGGATAGGCTCCAACAACCCTGTGACCCCAAACATGTTTAAGTTGGTTTTAAAGGTGGATGGATGGACTTCTGAAGGAAATTGAGCTAAAAAATGAAATTGAGTTAAACCTGTTAAGTGTAACAAAAAAAAAAAAAACTAAACTAAAACCCTGATTTAGGCTACTGCTCGTCTTTAAGCCGCTGGAGTTCAGTTTCAATTATTTTCTTCATTTCTTTTCTTTTTGTCTCATCATTTACCCTTTCAAAATAACAGAAAACAAAATAATGGTGTGCACTAAAGTTTGGACACCCTGCAGAGTTAGTTCCTTGTTCTGCCCTGCCCTGCACATACACACACACACACACACCCAGCAATTTATTGAGCTTGTAAAGGCTTTTCTTTTCGTAGCAGCCCAAAATCTCTCAATTCTTGTTTCTTCATCTATTCTTCTTTGGGGCAGTCGGCCTGTGATGGAAGGATTGCAGGTTCGATTCATGCCTTGCCTGCCCCCCACCCCCCACCCCCCCATGTGTCAAAGTGTCCTTGGGCAAGACACTGAATCCCACATTGCCTCTGATGGAAGGTTGGTGCCAGTGTTCGGCATCGGAGCCGCCATCAGTGTGTAAATGTGTGTGTGAATGGGTGAATGGGACTGTGACTGTAAAGCGCTTTGGGCCTTGGCTGAGTGCTTTGAGGACGTCATTTCCGGGTGAGCGTAAACCAGTGTTTGGTCTTTGTCGTTGCTACTCGTGTCATTGAGAATCCGTTCTGTTAATATCTAACTTAGCGTTATCTTGTTTGGTGTTCAAACATTATGAGTGTCTTATTTTTACCATTCTAGTGAGTCACCACTGTGTTAACCACTAAGCAGTTTGCGACATAGTTTCTTCCCCTTAGCCAAACACCGCTAGCCTTTGCTAAGTGCTAGCATGGCCTCCACCTCGTCTGCTTTCACTCCTCTGTCCTGCTCCATGTGCCAAATGTTCAGTGATGATCCTGCCTCCTTTAGTGATGATAGTGGTAGATGTGTTAAGTGTAGCCTTGTTTTAGACTTGGAGGCCAGGTTAGAGCAGCTAGAAGAGCGGCTACGCACATCGGTTGCTAAGCCTGTTAGCCAAACTGTTAGCCAGATTACTACCCGCAGTGCAGCTCGCAATACCGGAACGAAACCCAGGAGGGGGTTTGTACCGGTGGGAAGGAAGCATAGTGCTAAACGTAAACACATAGAGCTGCCGAAGCTCCGGCTACATAATAAGTTTTCTCCCCTCGGCAACACGCCAGATGAACCATCAACTCTAGTCATCGGCTCCTCTGAAGTTAGACACGTGAAGCTCCCGACGGCTACAGTCAGGTGTTATCCGGGAGCCAGAGTTGGTGACATAGAAGGAAACCTTAGAATGTTAGCTCAGAGTAAACCCAGGTTCCGTCGAGTTGTGATTCACGCAGGCGGTAATGACGCCCGACGGAGACAATCAGAAGTTCTTAAATTAAACGTTGAATCTGTGTGTAAACTTGCTAAGTCGATGTCGGACACTGTTATTTTCTCTGGTCCCCTCCCAAATCTAGTCAGTGATGAAATGTACAGCCGCTTTCTATCATTTAACCGCTGGTTAGCCAAATGGTGCCCACAAAACGGCGTTAGCTTTATTGACAATTGGAGCGCGTTTTGGGGAAAGCCCGGTCTCATGCGTAGAGATGGCATCCATCCCACTTTTGACGGCGCCGCTCTTCTCTCTAAGAACATTTCTGCTAGCATTAACCGTTAAACCTGACAACCCAGGAACAGGTTCTGGGCACAGAGCAGCAGTTTAAAACTCTCCTCTGAGTTCCCTTTAGCATCAGAGCAAACCCCAACACAACACAGTTAGTCCAGCAACTGCTAGCTTTAGCTTGTGCACTGAAAGGCGAGTGAAAGGAGTGAAATACAGAAACCTAAAAGTAAAAGCTACTAATACTCTCAATAACAACAAGCAAAATCACAATGTCATTAAATGTGGCTTACTAAACATTAGATCCATTTCCTCTAAGTCCCTTTTAGTCAATGAGTTAATGAATGATAACAAACTTAGCCTACTAGCTCTAACAGAAACCTGGCTCCAACAGGATGACTATGTTAGGTTAAATGAAGCAACCCCCCCTAATTATAATAACTATCAGAAATCCAGAATTTCTGGGAAAGGTGGTGGGTTAGCAGTAATATCACAGTCTAGCTTACTTCCTAAAACTAAAAACAAACACATTTATAGTTCCTTTGAAAACATAATTTTGTCTATAAATCACTCAAACAGGAAAACTCCAAAATCTGTTTCATTCATACATATTTATCGTCCTCCTGGCCTGTACTCTGAATTTCTAACTGAGTTTGCAGACTTTCTATCAACTATTGTTTTAGATTCTGATAAAATAATAATAGTAGGGGATTTTAATATTCATGTTGATGATCCAAGTGACTGTCTAGGAAATGCTTTCTCAGCTTTACTAGATAATGTTGGTTTCACACAAAATGTAAATGAACCCACTCACTGTCACAAGCACACCCTTGTTTTAACTCATGGTATAGAGATCAGCCAGCTGAGTGTGCTCCCTCATAACCCCATACTCTCAGATCACTTTCTAATCACCTTTCAGTTTGTTCTAGAGAACTCCACCGCTCCAATAAATAAAGAACAGCTCAGAAGAACATTGACTGATCGTTCTGTATCTGAATTTAAACTTACAGTACAGCCAATATTTAGTAACATGTTGAGCAAACACTCTGAGAGCAGCCCCCATAGTTTCAGTCCCAGAAAAAATGATCAGTTTGTTGATGACTCCATGGAGGCCCTCAGGAGAACACTTGATGTTGTTGCTCCTTTGAAACCAAAACTATTTAGACAAAACCGAGTATCACCGTGGTACAACGCTGAAACACGTTCCCTTAAACAAGTAACCCGTAAGTTAGAAAGAGAATGGCGCCGAGCCGGCTCAGAGCAGTCCCTGAATAACTGGAAATAAAGCCTTTTAAATTATAAAAAATCTCTGCGTAAAGCCAGAACCCAATACTATTCAGCTTTAATAGCACAGAATGGAAATAATCCGAGATTTCTTTTTAGTACTATAGCCAGACTGACTAGCAGTCACAGCTCAGTGGAACCACATATTCCTGCTACTCTCAGCTCTGAGGAATTTCTTTCATTCTTCAATTGTAAAATCCTAAATATTAGACAAAAGCTGAAAAAAGTTCTCCCTACTATCAGCCCAGAGCAGGCTAAAACAGTAGAAACAAAGGCATCTATAGAAACCTCTGGAACATTAGACTGATTCACTGCTGTAGATCTAGCAGAATTAACATCACTTATTACATCCTCCAAAAGCTCAACTTGTCTTTTAGACCCAATCCCCATTAAGCTTTTTAAAGAAACCTTCCCCTTAATTAATGAATCAATTTTAACTATTATAAATACTTCCATAGAAACAGGTTATGTGCCACAGTCTTTTAAACATGCAGTTGTTAAACCTCTTCTGAAAAAGCCCAGTTTAGATCCTGGCATTCTGGCCAATTATAGACCAATATCAAATCTCCCCTTTATCTCAAAGATATTAGAAAGAGTTGTAGTTAAACAGCTATACTGCCACCTACAGGACAATAGCCTCTTTGAAGATTTCCAGTCAGGGTTCAGACCTCACCATAGCACTGAAACTGCACTAGTTAGAGTCACTAATGACATGTTACTGGCCACAGAAAAGGGATTAATCTCTATTCTGGTCCTGTTAGATCTTAGCGCAGCCTTCGACACTATACATCTTACTCCAGAGATTAGAGCATGACATAGGGATCAGAGGATCTGCCCTTCAGTGGTTTAAATCCTATTTATCTGATAGGTACCAGTTTGTTCATGTAAATGGACATTCCTCCCATTATAGTCGAGTTAGCTACGGAGTCCCACAGGGCTCGGTCCTAGGACCCATCCTGTTTATGCTTTACATGCTGCCTCTAGGGAACATAATCAGGAAACACGGGATTAATTTTCACTGTTATGCAGACGATACACAGTTGTGTCTATCCATTAAACCTGACCAGAATGACCGCTTAGAGAAACTTAGTGCCTGCATTAGTGACATCAAGATTTGGATGGCAGTTAATTACCTCTTCTTAAATCCAGAAAAAACTGAGGTCATTATACTAGGTCCAAAATACCTCAGAGATGCCCTACCTGTTCAGATGGTATCCCTGGATGGTGTAAATATAGCCTCCAATTCCGAAGTTAGAAACCTGGGAGTTTTATTTGACCAGGATTTATCATTTAAGGCTCACATATCACAGGCTTGTAAAACTGCATTTTTTCATCTATGCAATATCTCCAGGATCAGAAACATATTATCTAGAAGCGATGCTGAAAAACTCATCCATGCATTTGTTACGTCTAGGCTGGATTATTGTAACTCTTTGCTAGCAGCTTGTCCTAAAAGTTCTTTAAAAAGTCTTCAGCTTGTTCAAAATGCAGCAGCTAGACTGTTAACAGGAACCAACAGAAGAGAACACATTACTCCTGTGTTAGCTTCACTTCACTGGCTCCCAGTTGAATCTAGAATCAAGTTCAAAATCCTTCTGCTAACCTATAAGGCCTTGAATGGTATGGCCCCATCCTATATTAAAGATCTCATAGTGCCTTACTAACCAAACAGAACACTTCGTTCACAAAATGCAGGACTGCTTGTGGTTCCTAGAATTTCTAAAAGCACAGTTGGAGGAAGAGCCTTTAGCCACCAAGCTCCTGTTTTATGGAAAAAATTCCCAACTCATGTAAAAGAGGCTGACACAGTTTCTACATTCAAAGTTAGGCTTAAAACATTCCTCTTTGGACAGGTTTATTGCCAGGCTAGCTAGCAATTAGAGAATATTTAATTTACTGCTCCTCTGCCTCACCTGCTGTGATGGGGTTTTCCACACTGACTCTACTCGCTCCCACTCACTCTTCGTCTGCCTCCTACACCCTCCCCCCTTCCTCTCTCCCCTACCCTAACCCGGGTCTGTATCCTTCTCCCCCCTCACCCCTACCCTAGCCCGGGTCTACATCCTTCTCCCACCCCCAATCCCCCCTTCCTATCCTCCCTACCCGAACCAGGGTCTGCATCCTTCTCCCACCCCCCCTCTCTCCCCTACCCTAACCAGGGTCTGTATCCTTCTCCCACCCCCACTCCACCAACCTGCAATCCTCATCGCATCACTTGCCATCTGCCATTGCTTTATTTTATTTGGTTTATCATGCCTCTGTTTGGTGCAGTGTGATTCACATGTTGTCCCTCTTTCCCACCCCCCTACGGGGGAGCTGGAGAGATTTCTGATTCCAGGTGGATCGTCTGTGCTCCTGTCTTTGGCCGTGACCTCGCCTCGCCTGTACTCCTGTCTTTGACCGTGACCTTGCCTCGCCTGTGCTCCTGTCTTTGGCCTTGACCTCGCCTGTGCTCCTGTCTTTGGCCGTGACCTCGCCTGTGCTCCTGTCTTTGGCCGTGACCTCGCCTCGCCTGTGCTCCAGTCTTTGGCTATGACCTCGCCTCTGGCTCATTCAGCAAACCCAGCTGTTTCCACAACTCCTACTGGATGAAGCCCATCTGCTACACTGCTCAAACATGTCGTTGTTTATTTAAATATTTAGCTGTTATCTTGACTTGTAGCCGTTTATCTTGACGTGTTTGTTTATTAGTCATATACTTGTTATTCAACCATGCAGTTATAAAATTAATTTAGTTCACTTTTCTTTAATAGTTCTAGCACATCACCTGTCCGTCCGCGGTTGAGGATCTCTCCTTCATGTGGGAAACCCTGAGGTTTCTTAGTCCCCCCCCCAAAAAAAAAAAAAAAAAAAAAAAGATTGGGTTTCTTTTTTTATGAGTTTTTCCACACCGCGAAGGAGGGTGTAAGGACAGAGATGTTTGTTCAGCTTAGTCTGTTTAACAACCAGCTATTGTTTACTTTTACGTGATTGATTTTTTGGTTGTTTCTTACAATATTCTGATATCAGTCCAATGAGACGGCTGTGGCTGTGATATTGGGCTATATAAATAAAACTGAATTGAATTGAATTGAATTCAATGAAGGTAGAAAAGCGCTGTACAAGTATACGCCATTAATCATTTCCAAAAGTCTTCCAGTTCTTTCAGATTTCTGGGATGTCGGTTACACACTTCTCTTCTCAGGTGCATCCATAAATCTTCAATGATGTTGAGGTCAGGTGATTGAAGTTCACTGCAAAACCTTCAGTTTCTGCGTCTTAGTGGAAGACTGTGGATTTGGAGGTGTGTTAAGGATCATTATCATTTGGTGAAGCCATCATCTCTTCAACTTTTTCACAGATAACATCAAGTCAGTGTTCAGAATTTGCTGAAATTTGGTGGAATCCATTCTTCTTCTACTGGGGAAATTTTTCCTGTGCTGCTGGATGAAATTCAAGCCCAAAGCATGATTGATCCACCCCCATGCTTAACAGTTGGACAGAGGTTCTTTTCATCATCATTTCATGATGTCAGTCCAATGAGACGGCTATAGCTGTGATATTAGGCTATATAAATAAAACAAAATTGAATTGAATTAAACTCTGGACCTTTTCTTCTCCAAACGTACCTTTGCTCATTGCAGCCAAAAAGTTCCATCTGAACCAGGTCGGTCCACAGAACTTATTCCCAACATACATCAGGCTTGTTTCTATGTTTGTGAACTTAAAAGGTTGAATTTTGTGTTGAGGACGTAGAAGAGGTTTTCTTCTGATGACTCTTCCATGAAGATCATAATATCTCTTGAAAGTAGACAAGTGAACCACAACTCCAGAGTCTGCAGGTCTTTCTGGAGGGATGCTGCAGTCAAACGTGGGTTTGGATTTGCTTTTCTCACAATCCTGTGAGATGCTCTGTCTGAGATTTTTCTTGATCTTCCAGATTTTGCTTTAACTTCCACTGTTCCTGTTGCCTGACATTTCTTTATTACATTCTGAACAGAGGATATCAGCATCTGAAAAGGCTTTGCTCTCTTCTAATAGCTTCTCCTGCTTTGTGGTCATCATCTATTTTCACTTTCATTGTTCTGGACAACTGCTGGAAGAACCCACGATGCTGATTGTTGGGGCGAGGTCACATGACTCAGATTATTTCCAGTCTTTCAGACTGAAATCACCTGGTCTTTGCAAACGATAATTGTAAACATTCTCAGGTCTCAGCTTTTTCAAAGAGGGCGGTGCAGACTTTAAATTCTGATAACGTTTGCACAAACCATTATTCTGTTTTCTGTTGTTTTGAAACGGTAAATCGTGGAAATAAAGCCTCATTTATACATATATTAAAAGAATATATTGAAAGAATGTCTTATGTGTAAACTGATGTCTTTAGGACATTTTTTTATCTTTCCTTGGGTTCTTTATGCACAATAATAGAACATTTTAACTGGGATGCCCAAACTTTCTATCCCAACTGTAGACGGTTTTGGCAAAAGCACAGAGACCTTTGAGAATGTAATTTCTGTTTCAAGAAATGAGCCAAAGAAAAAACCTGCAATCTATTGGACATGTGCTGCTTTCAGAGACGAAGAATATCAGGAGAAGTTTTTTTTAAACGAACTGTAGAGAAACGCTGCTTGTTCATACCCAGTTTACCAGACACGCAAAAAGATTCAATAAAGACTCAAGAGTCAGAAATCGTTTAGTGTTTTACTAGCAGCAAAGAGAGAACAGATGATGTTACATTCCATCTGCACCGTGAAGGTGCATTCAAAAACCGCAGTCAGTTACGCTGTTTTAAACACACACACACAAAAGATTTAGCTTCTTCTATGAGGTAAGACAACTTTCAAAGAGAAACATATTCATAAAGACAAAGTTGTGCACAAATGAATACTTTGTGCACAACTTTTGCAGAAAAATATTAATACAACATTTAGTTTTACGTTGAAAATGTCTGTTGCTTGTCTTGAATACGAATTTCTCCTGTTAAAAAAAGCTGTCAAAAATACGTCAGTGGGTCACAGCCATAAACATGACGTCCTGGAACATCGATTTGAGTAAGTGAGCCTGTGCATTGCGACTCATTTATTAAACTGCAATAGAATTCAACTTTATTGATCCCATGACAGGAAAATGATCTTGATACTGTAGCCCTGCTGGGAAAGAAAGATATTTACTACAATTTTTTTTTTTGTTTGTTTTTTGGTCAGGCGACAACACCGGAGGGTCTAAACAATGCATCGGACCCGGAAGTGGAGGCTAAAAAAGAGAGATGTTCTTCCTGGTACAGGCGAGGCAGGCCAGGCCAGCCCTTTCTAACCATTGGTAGGACTTCTTAAAATCAGCCGCTTCAGTTTTGGTTGGGTGGTACATCCCATGCAGGGGCTTGTCCTCCCATAAGAATCTATCCTCCTGCACCGCATCCTCTGCTGTCCTTTACCTGAGACATTCACTGATCTTGATGTATTCTTGCATCTTGGATGTTTCATCCTGGCTTCACGAGTCCTCGGGCGCTTTCCTTGTGGCTAGCATTCGGTCTCAGGGTGCTGGATTGGAGATGAAATCCTCCATGTATGGTGAGGAGCTTCCATGTCTTAACATCCGTCGTCTGTTTCTCTTCCTTTGACCGTCTGATTATTCCTGCAGGTTTTTTTTTTTCTAAGTTGTGGGCAAACCTTGTTAACACTGTAACTGCACAGGAAATACAAAATAAGCAGGTTGGTTAGTGAGCTCTGAACATCTGAAGATGCTCAGATTTCTCACAGACCTAAATTTCATTTCTGCTGTTGAATTGTGAAGGTAAACTTGTTTCTCCTGCCGGCCGCAGAGAAATCCAGCAGCACTGTCATTACTCAAAGCCTGTCGGTGCTGCTGTCCCTGCAGACGCACAAAAGCTGCAGAGCTACCATTCTCAGAAAGATCCATGAAAACTTGGTTTTCTAAGTATTTTTTTTAACCCTAAGTCAAGCTGAAGTAATAAATAGTAGGAGGACGGAGCTTAGGGCTGTGAAGAATGAACATGTCAGGTAAACTGACCTAAACACCAAATAAAAACACAGAAACAGTGTGGCAGAATTCATCAGGGGTGTTGCATGCTCCACGTGCATGTATGTGTGTGATGAGGAATCGCAGATGGAGACTGTGTTCATTCATGTCCCATGTGGACGAAGAACAACTTCACAAATTCTAAAGAATATGATCAGATCTTGTGATTGAATAATTATTTGTAGCCGGCTCTTCCCGCTGTCAATCAGAGGGCAACACTAAAAATGGACAAGTGTGCGTGGAACCTAGAGGGCGGGGCTTTCATTCTGCCGTGGCGGCCGGTGGTTTTGCTGCATGACTTCCCTCTCCAGTTGCTGGGGTTGCTTTTGTGGGTGAACCCCAGGACATTTCAGCTGTTGTAGCCAATATGTGTTTATTATTTTGAATGTTTTCTTTGAATGGGAGCTGCTGCTGTGTTCTGTGCTGAATAAACAAAGGACATTAAAGCTGCGAGTGGCGTTGTAGGGCCGTTACACACTACCTGCCCAAGCTGACGCCCCCTTTTACCCGCCTCCACTGGCTGGTGGCTGCTCCATGCCCTTCACTCTCCCCTTGTGCCCCTGCCACCCCAGGCAGAGCAGCATGTGACAAATTCATGAAAGAATCACTTTTATAAAAATTGTGGCTTTTTTGTTAGTTGTATCTCCATAGCAACCATTTGGATTTTTGAGCTGCTGAGGGTGATGAACAGGTCTGTGTCATTTTTAGAAGAATCTGCAAAAATAAACTTTTGTATTTCCATGGCAACCAAGGTTTTTTTTTGTAACCACACCCACATCACTAATAGTCAAATCATGATGTTATATTTTTTTTGATTAAATTCTGATTCCAACATGTTTTCTCATGTAGCTTCCAAATGTTGCGTGAGGAGGCGATAGATCGAGCTCCCAAAGAGGAGTTCAAATTTGTAGAAGGTACCAGAGGGGTTTTTATCTAGGAAAATTCAAGATGGTGGACTTTTCCCAAGGTCAGAGGTCAATGACACTTCAGTTGTGGTTTTTAACTTATTCTTGAGCGTGAAATTTGGTGAAGATCGCTCGAACAAACGTTTTTGTTTACCATACTGTGTGAACATATGAAAATCACCAAATTTCACTTTGCCACAAAATGGCCGCCCAGCTGTGGGTCCTTTGGCCATCCCATAATAATTTCAAAACTTTCAGAGCTTCGTTTTCCATGAAAAAAAGGAGAAGGAAACAACGGGACAAAATCAAGGACTAATCGAGCAGATCAGACCACATAGACCAGGATGATACAAAGACCATCATCCTACAGGCTGAAACCCCGGAAATGAAGCTGCCGCAGTCAATGAGAAAAACCCACCGTCACCCAGGAGGAGGAGCGCTTGTCCTCTGATGGAGAACAGGAGCCCTTGAGAAGACTCCCGGGTTTGCTCCGCTGACAAAAAGAGTCCTGCAGTTCTGACCTGATCTCGTTTACCTGAACCCTGACCAGGTCCTCTGTCAGTGATCAAAAGTTCCGCCAAGTGGCAGAGTGCTGTTATTACAGTGCCTCTGTTCCTGTTTCGCCCATCTCTCCTGCCAGTGGGAAAATCTCATTTCAGTCAGCAACTGTCAGCTCTTGGAATCCATGAAAACGTTCATGTGTCGTGCTTCGGCTGGGGTTTGGTTCATGGAAGAGCTTTTGGTGGAAGAGACAGCAGCGCTCCTGAGTGAGGAGGAAACCGCAGCTTTTGTTTATTTCAGGATCCGTATTAGTCTTTACCTTCCTGGGGTCCACAGACAAAAATATATTCATTATTACAAGAGTTTTGATACATAGCAGATTCACAGTCAGTCAAAATTTCTAAGATTGAACGTCTGTCTCCAGCTGCTTCACCGCCTCAGTGCAGACGATGTCCCACAGAAGAGCTCTGCTTCCCCAGCCATCAGGAGAGCTGGGGGGCAGCAGAGTGTGTGGAGCAGCAGAGGACAACGATAAATCATGCAGGAGAACTGCCTGGGGGACAGATCAGCACTGCAGGAGCTGTGGACAGAATCGCAGATGAAGGACGGAGGAGTTGGGAGCAGAGTTACTTCAGTAGGTCAGGAAAAATCAGATTCAATACATTCAAACCCGCAATGTAAAAACCATGATGTGGTTCTCACACAATCTGAGAATGTGTTTGATTTCCAAACATCTGTCTGACCCAAACAGACACCAAACACTAACCATTTGACCACTGATACCGTGTCATAGGGAATGAGTCCATATTCCCTCCATACTCCATAACCACTAACAGACTAAATTGTACAGGGGTGGAGCTACAACATTTATATGGGGGGCAGAAGTATTTGGAAGGCTGGCAAATGAGAACAGCAGAGTAAGAGGCCATTAAAAGTATCAAAAATAGGTTTCCATAGTGCGTTCGCCATTTTGTAGTGTTGTCCGAATCCAAAATAAAAAAATCGAGTGCACTAGAAATGTCCCAGAATCCTCTGCGAAAAACTAGTGTGCATCGATGGTCACTACATTGGAAAAGATAGACCACAATGCATTGCGTTTGAATGCCTTTCAAGATGGCAGAAGCAAGTCGCTCAAGGAAGACATAGGCTGTGTCCGAATTCATGCCCTAACCCCTAACCACTAAAAAACTATATAGTGTGTCACTATATAGTGCTGGTCTATGTAGTGCCCTGGATTTTAAAAGCAATTCGGACACCATGCTCACTACTTTTTGGTCGCCGTTTTTCTTCGGGTGTTGTTTATATCGCGGTGGTTGCATTACCGCCACCACCTGGTCTGGAGGCGAACTACTGTCATTCGCCAATTATCTGAAATGAAGTACAGAGGCAAGTTGTAGAGACGTCTCAGATTACTCAGGGTTACACCATCTGCTGGGCAAGAGTTTAACCATTGTTTCCAACGTTATGATTTGATTCTGGTTATTATATTTTATAATTACCTGTAACACTCTAGTAGTGAGTTCAGAGAAAGCATAGGTTTTTTCTTTCTAGTCAAACCATATCAGCCTTCAACACAGTGTTTTAAATCATTTTATTTACAAAAAGATTTACGGCACACTCGTTTTAAACAAAAATACTTACTTTCATATTTAAAAATTAACATGAAAATCCAAACAAATAAATAGCATGAGCATTCATAAATACTTTCTAAAATAAAAGCCATCAGAATAAACAGAAACATTCAAAAATAAAACCAAATTTAACAAATACAATGATTAATGTTACATTTTACAAGCTCTTTCATGTCTCTGCTGCTTTGCCAACATAAAGGTGTCTGTTCTGGCCCTCTATGCTTATGGTCAGTCTGACACCAGAACGGATTTTGGTTTGACCCGCTGGACCATAGGGCATCTGGTGGAGCACCTTTGGGTTCCTCGCGCTCTGGACCACAGGAGACTGAGGTCCTGGTGTTCCTTTCCTGGCTGGCGTCTGGCACATCTTACCGTGTATTAACCAGGACCTTTACGCTCCACTGTGAGTGACATTGTCCACAGAACAGCAGACCACATCCTCCAGCTGATGAGCAGCGTCATGCTGGTCTCCAGTGTGGATGAACTGCTATTAGTCGCTGCTGGTTTTGAGCAGCTCACTGGATCTGCTGCTTTCCAAAAGGTCGTGAACATCAACGTCTGCCACATAAGAATAAAGGCCACAAAAGAAAATGCAGCTTGTTATTATAACAGGAAGCTTTTTCATTCAATCCAAATGCAGGCTGTATGTGACTCTTATGCCACATTTTAAATATTTTTGGTGGGTGCCCAAATTCAGTCCGTGATTCACGGGTTCTACGTAACAGCCCAATTTTTATCAAACACCCACCTGAAGGATTCATCATTTTGGGTGACAGTGGGTATCCCTGCATTGAGCATCCCATCACACTGCTGACACTCTACAGGGAACCCGTGAGGAATGCGTTTGCCCGTTACAGCCGACACCACGCCAGGGAACGCTCTGTGGTGGAGAGAGCATTTGAGATGATGAAGACAAGATGGAGAGAAATATTTCTAGAGGCGTTGGAAGTAAAACCAACCTTTGCAGTTAGAATAATTCAGCGCCATCCTGCACCATCAGTGATGATCAGTTCATCAGTGAAGGGGTCTGATTGGAGCCACAGATGTTGAGCCACAGCCGAAGGACAACACCAGGAACCAGCAGGATGAGCAATGTGGCGTCTGTCTGCGAGGACAAATCGCTGGTTTCCTGTCAGCTCCAACTGTCAGATGAACGGCTCTTCAGGACCATGATCATTGCTAAAATGCATCAAAAGTAAATGTTAAATATAAAATGAAATTGTAAATATTTACCTTTGATGTTTATATGAAAATATTCTTGAGATTGTTAAAAATTGCTCATATTTTTAAAAATACATGCAAATAATACATTTTTGCAAATTAATTTTTTAAAACAATTTAAATGACATTTTTTCTAAGAAAGTTAAGAGCCTCTTCTCTCACTCTTCCTCCCTTCTTGCCCTTTCCTCCTCTCTGCCTCAGATTGAATAGGCCGCCACGCCTCTTGGCTGAAGAAGCCTCTTCTGTCTCTTCCCTGTCTGCCCCTGTTCTTGTGGCACTGAGGCAGGGGATGGTGCAGAAGATGTGGAGGGGCTCTCCTCCCAGGAAATGAGGAATTGAGCCCTCACTGATGCTCTGCTGCCAATCGCCTCATTCACTAAAGAGAACCACTTCCACAAAGCTGCTGATGGTTCCCCTAAATCAGTGCCACTGCCGGTGGGAAGCCTTATACGTTCTTTCAAATAACAAAACAGACAATTGTGAACAAAGAAATAATTAAAACTACAAGGAACTATCTAAGCCTTCATTTCATAAACCTTTTATGTTTTCTTTCAATTCTACCACTCTACCAAATGAGGTGGGTCATCTGTATCACTGCTCTAAATAGAAAGTAAAAACAAAAACCTTTACCACAATGATTAACAGTTTAATGGTGAGTTAATAAACATCTCCGCCGTGAACGTTCTCCCACCCGGCGGCTGAGGCGCAGCGTTTGTTTCGCCATCTGCAGGCAGATCAACTTCTGTACGTCAGACGTCCTCGTCTGTCCCTACATGTGTAAACACATTTTAAAAATGTTTTATCAACTCATGACTACGGGTAGAAATCACTCATTATATTATCTACAATTAATATTTCCGCCCTCAACGCAAAACAAACGCGTTAGCATTAGCAGAATGATAGCGTTAGCAAAACATGTAAGCTCCAGAAGAATATACATCGTCGGTAAAATAATTATCTAATATGACATATATCATATTACATTTGTAGCAATGTTATATTCTACTACAACTACTTAAATACTTACATTTATGTCTTCCTTGAGCAAAATGCTTCCGCCATCTTGAAAGGCACTCAAACGCAATGCATTGTGGTCTATCTTTTCCAAATTAGTGACCATCGATGTACACTAGTTTTTCGCAGAGGATTCTGGGACATTTCTAGTGCACTCGATATGTTTATTTTGGATTCGGACAACACTACAAAATGGCGAACGCACTGTATAGTGCACTATATAGTGAGTAGTGAATGAATTCGGACATAGCCTGTTTCTTGATGTTTGGGGGGGAAGGGGGGGGTGTACGTGACCTCACTTCCTGTGGTTGTTAATAAAGTTTTTTAGGAGTCTTTAACTTTGTTAGCTGTAAAAATGGTGGATGTAATATAATTAAACTAGTCTCAGAGTTGGAGTTTAAATCAAAAAGTAAAAAATAATGGATTAGTAATTACTGCTAATTAATCATTGAGAACGTTTTTGTGCGATCTGGCGATTTTTTAGATGCCTTTTAGGCTGGAAAACCGTGACTCTGTCTGGCAACACTGACTGGGGGTCCCGGGATGGTTGGGACCGCAGAGTGAGTGTGGACGGCCCTGAGCTCCGGTCCGCTGATCCGCTCCGTCTGCTTCTGCGCGCCGGTCTGCTCCGGGATTGGCTGCAGCTCGTTTTTTTGTTTTTTTTTTCTTTCGGGAAGAGGATCTGTTGTGAAGGCTCCGAGTCACTGAGCGGATCCTGCGGGCGGCGGAGGCTCGGAAACACGCTCAACGGGAGGCTCTGCTACCCGCCTCGGGTCACTGCGGCCGCGGTGATCCGGACCGCCGCTGCTTTGGCTGGAGTTCCGCCTCAGAGTCCCGGTCCAGTCGAGACCGCGAACGCCGCCGCGGAGGACGAGCAGCCATTGAAGAGACCCCGAGCCGCGCGACAGTTCCGACCGACCGACGACACCATCAGAGGCGGGAGCCGCGCGCGGCCTGAGGTGTGTCTGAACCTCCGCAGCCCCGCGCGCTCGCTGTGAGAACACCCAGCCTGGAGCGACGTCACGGACCCGCGTGCGTTTGTCCAGCAGGCCGCCGTAAAGCACGCGGACATGCGCTAGTGTCTGCAGCGGTCCGGGCGCGTGCGCGCAGCTGCTTGGAATTGTTCTTTATAACGGTTCAGTCAGGTCTCAGCGAGCGCGTGTTGGTGAGGGTTTCCAATCCTCACGTGCGCGCGGAGCAGCGCGCGACACGTTGTTGCGCGCAGTGATTCTCGCTGTAGGGCCAGTAACACGTTACACTTACTGAAGTAACTTTTTAAAATCAGAGTCGTTACTGCTCCACAATTTTGGTTACATTTGAGTCATTTAGTCTCACGTTACTTTACTCTGTCTCGTTACAGTGAATTGTTGTCACATTGCAGACTGTAACAAAACGTTCAGTTTTCTCAGTTTTTCAAATTGTATTTGTTTGTGCAGTTGGCAGGAGGATGCTGATGTTAAAGCTAAGAATAAAGAGGTCTAGAGGAAGACCAGAGAGGAGGTTCATGGAAGATGGTTGGAGTGAGTGAGAAGGCTTAGATGGACGTAGACCATTCACCATGGAGACCCCTAAAGAGAACCCCTGTAAGGAGAACACTCTGGGTCCTCCTGGGCTGCCGTTGAGGAGAAAGCCGCCTCCCTCAGACAGTTAGAACATCAACAGTCAAGTGGAAGGTTGGTGTTAAAGTTGACCTTTGACCTTTTTATGTTTGAATCTCAAACCTCCCTGAAAGATGAGAGGAGATTCGGAGCAGGAAAGCCTAAACCTCTCCTTCAGATCTTCTCCCAGCAGTTTGACTCTTCCCTCAAAGAAAAGTGTCAACGGTTGGTGAATTTCACCGCAAAACGAACCTATTAACCATCACCGTTTTGTCTGTGATGGAATAAACGCCGGTCTTTAATAAAGCGCGGGTCGGCTGCCACATTTTTGGAATACACTCAGGGCGGCCGTGGTGCAGTGGGAAGGGCAGTCGGCCTGTGATCGAAGGATTGCAGGTTCGATTCCCGCCTTGCCCGCCCATGTGTCGAAGTGTCCTTGGGCAAGACACTGAACCCCACATTGCCTCTGATGGAAGATTGGCACCAGTGTTTGGCAGCGGAGCCTCCATCAGTGTGTGAATGGGTCTGTGACTGTATAGCGCTTTGGGCCTTTAATAGAAGTAGAAAACCGCCATATAAGTATTTACCATTTACACGCCCAGGCTACTAAAGGCAGATACACAATATGCACATCCATCTTTGCGAAAATGTGGATGTTTGTTTTCGTGGGAGAAAACTAGAAACACTCTAGAATGATGAGCGGCACGAACAAGGAGAGAAAGGTGGTGTCTTACCTCAGAGTAGGAAAAAAACACCCAAAAATCATTTATATTTTATAAATCAGTTGTTCTTTTGTGTGCCAAAGGCATGATCATATATATATATGGTTTGAATTGAAATTGAATCAAATCAAAGTTCCTGGTTTGTGGAAACTAGTAGAAGGGACATTTTCCCACAGCAAGAGTGAATGTGGCAGGCATCTGTTGAGAACCTTTAGCTCAGAAAAGGTTCCTCTGTGTAAAAGAAACACAGTGAATCGGGATTATGTAAAAGCAAAGTTTGATCAAACTTTTTGTCCTGGAAGACGATCTGAGTCTGGATTAAGTTCTCAGTGTTATTATGGTATTCTTTGAAAATAAAACTGTAATGTTCTGTTTGTTGAATTTTTACAAATCAGAAACATCTACAACTTAGCGACTTTGTTTCATTGAATCATCGTCCTCTACTTGACATAATCGTGTAAATGAAATAGACAAAAGTTTCAAACTTCACTGGACAGAAACACCCCAATGGAACTAAGACTGTATTCAGAATGGACACATAAAGTGAACCAGAATTCGTTTCCCCCGAGAATCCAGAACATATTTTCAGTCTGATTAAACCCAAGCAGATGCTGGTCTGGGACCAGGAACCGCTCTCTGACCGTTCTTTCGAGGTGGTCTCTGTTTCCAATCGGACTGAGCTCCGGTTCTCTCTGAGTTTCCTCAGTCTCAAAAGGCTCATAGCTCATAGCTAAAGCGGAACAACTGGACCAAAACATAGCCGGGCATTATGGGATATGGACAGAGCAGTGCAGCAATGATGAGACACAAGAACTCATTGAAATGTGGCTGGATGAATGCCGGATTTCCATCAGAGCAAATTGGCTTCATGATAAAAAGTCAGATTTCTGGTGGACTGATTGACGGGTCATTCCCCTCAGCGTCTCTGTGGTTGCTTCTGGCTGTAGCGATCATTGTTTCTGGAGAAGCTTGCTGAGTGGTCGGATTATCTGGCGGTGGAACTGGATTCTTAAGCCATGCTGGTTTTTGTATTTGTCTCTTTGGGGGCCAAAGAGGATTAGACAGATGAGCCCTCAGAACGACAGTGCGCCTTCTGCTGCTGCGCTCACTGAGGCGAGCATCATGACTCTGAATGTCTGAAGACAAAAAAACTCATCTGATCGAAGGGCATGAGCTCAGCAGACAAATGAGCGTTTTATGTACATCAACACCGTCAAGTTATTCAACAATATCCTGCTTTTCTGCAATTAGGATTGAGCTTTTGTTGCCTCATTTGAATGTGGTAGAAGTTTCTGTCATTTGCAGTTTGGTTAATGTTGTCGTTTTTACTCTGAGATGTTTTTGCACGGGGTGTAATGAAAGTGACGTCAAAGCTTTGAAGAATTGGTATGTTTAGGAATGGCAGCAGACAAACCAACTGTGTTCTGGGCTCAAACAGACTCTGGTGCAGACTGTCAGGTAAAATTAGCTCTCAAGTTCTTTTTGTAAGAAATAGGGATTCCATGAGCGATCGGAGATGCTTTAGAATTTGATAACTCCCGACTAACTTCCTGGAGTCCAACAGAGATCCACGGACGGAGGAATTTTCATTGTATTTTCCAAGCAACTGTGTATTTCATTGGTTTCTCGCTGATGCTTTTGAAGCTCAGTTAGCCTGAGAGAACTTTGAGGCCTGTTTGTCCCAAAGTTGGCTCCAGAATCCAAGCAAACCCCAAAAATGTGTCCATCTGCTGTTCTCAATGTCCATGAGTGCATGGTAACTTCTGCTGAGAAGTTTCTGCTGCAGATCAGCTGTGATCATCCTTCCGGGGGGGCTTGATCTTCTTGTTTTGAGTGACATTCACACAGAGCATGTGTTGCGCATTCAAGAACGGTCTGTTCTCGATTCCTCAACCTGTAGTGTTCAAACTGGACCAGCACCAGACAAACAGGGAGGAGCTTCTTTTTTTCTCTGCTGTTTCCTAACCGACCTCCTACAGGCTTTTCCTTTCACAGCTCGGTTTCAAAAAATGAAGAAAAAAAAACTTGGTGTCATGCCGGCCAGACACAAACCGCACCTTTAAATTTCTCTGCCATTTTCATGTCTACAACAGTTGGCACTTCTGTGTTGTGCAAACGTCACTTCTAAATCTAAGTCTGTGATTGGTCAAAGTTCAGATGTTTGATGTACGGGCGTTTACATAGACTTTTCGTTAAAAGTGGCGGCTTGAATGCGAGTTGCCGCGGCCGGTGACGATGTAGCTTCACAGGGGGTTTGGACATCTGGTCAGGATGTGTCCTGATGCTTCCCAGACGAGATGTTTCCCTGCTGGAACAGGGCAGGTTGTTGGCGTCTATTTAGTGTGTTTATCTCCAGCGGCTCACAGTGTTGGAGATTTATCCCAGTCAGAACGATTCGCTAATTCCACATGTACCTGAGCAGCTGTAGACGGCAGGATGCACTTTTTAGCTTTTAGTTGTCAGACGTCTGAGTGTGAGGAGATTTGTTGGCATTTACAGTACAGATAAACAGCTCTTGGGAATGCAGAAACTCAGGTTTCATTGTTGTTAGTCTCCACTTGATCTAAAGCAGATTAGAAATAGTTTTGTGTTGGTCCTGCTCTGCTTCGGGAAAGCCTTCTTTTCAAAGGAGCAATGGAAAACATTCGTTTCCCTACAGACAAAGACCTCAGCAGGAACATTTTGACTACAGTTTGAATCATTTGACACCAGAAAAGCAGAACGCCGATGTGTCTGTGTTTGCCCTTTAAATGTGTCACTGATGAAGAGGAGCTGTGAGCGTGCAGCTGACATGCAGCTGAAGACTGCTGCTGGGCACGTCGTTTCAGTTTGCAGTTTGAGTCAGTTATGATCACGGTGGTCTTTAGCTATCTCACTAATCTCTTTAAATATTATTCAATCTCTTGATTAAGTGCTGACTTTAGACATTTTTCTTCTACTGTCTCTCTCGGATCTATTTGATCCTTTCACCGCCTCTTCCTCATTAGACTCTGCTAGCTAATGATGGACAGAGCCAAATTCAAATGGATCCCTACGGCTTCTCCCTATCCCTGCATTTACACCTCCAAGAGGAGAAGTACGGAAAAGTAGTGTCTTCAAATCCAGACGTGATGACATCATCAATAATCATCTACATTACTGTGTGGCTACCAGCTCTCAGAAAATACATAACATCAGTTTTATAACGTTAAAAAGCCGTTTATTACTTACATTTAAATATAAACTTCTGTGCTTCAGAGCACATCCACGTGAAGAAATGCGTTTCTCCTGCACGTCACAAACGCAACGTGGATCACCGTCGCATGTGAGAGATAGCCAGCGCTAAGTCGCTGCAAAAGCTTGACCGTTTTGTTTGGTAAAAACACAGCAGAATGCTGCATGTATTCTGTACAGGAGACATGGACGGAGAAATAAAGACTTACTGAAAAAATGAAAAATGTGCAAAACAGCAAGATTGTGAAAGGTGAACCGCGATATGGGAAGGAACACTGTTTTCAAACAGAGTTAAAAAAAAAAAACAAAGCTTCTGCTTCTGCCCAAAGTTTGTATCGTTTCTGCTTCCAGCAAAAGGTGTCCGGCGCCATTTTGTTGTCTGTAGCCAGGTGCCCCCCAGCAGCTTCCACACAGCCTGGAGATCAGCCGGGGCGGATAACTGCAACCCGAGGCTGTGGAGACACAGGCGGTGCTTTGATCCCACCTTTGTAGCTCTTTGGTTTGGAAGGAAAATAATAATACTTCCAAGAAAGAATGGGTTTGTAGTTTTGGTCAATTTATTTTAGGTAATGAAGTTTTGTCATAACCGAGCAAAATGATGGTAAATATTGAATTACTTTATTTTATTTATTTTGTATTATGTTTCTGTTTTTTTTTATTTGATTCTACGCCAATATTGTCATGTTTATAACTGATGGTAAAAGGAGAAAAAGATCAGATCCAGGACTATTCAAACATGTATAAACATCTTCCTCTACCTGCCTTTTCAAAATAAGAGCATCCGAAAGCAATGTGAGAGTTTTGAAGGCGGAGGCCTAGAAGGCGCGTGTGTTTTCATAGACTTTTCATGGGAAGTGGCTGCTTGAATCTGTGCTGCTGAGGCCGGTGTGAACGTAGCCTTGGTGTCTGGTGTTCAGGGTCTTCATGGTCAGAATTGGATCTAAAGGATGCAATCATCTGTGTTGTTCATATCAGCAGAAACAGATACGTTTCCTCACTGGCGTTCTGGAGATGTCATTGCGCAGCTTCAACTGATGGATTTTGTAAAAATGTGAAGTTCTGCTTTAGTTTTTGCAAAAATAACTGTAACCTACTTCTCCCCCCCACCCCCCACCCCACCCCACAGAGCCATGAATCTGCCTTCTGTGCAGCTGCTGCCAACATAGCCGTCCGCTGACCTCCTTCTAGCAGCCGAGGATGCTGGGAATGTGTCGCGGACGCAGGAAGTTCCTGGCAGCCTGTCTCGGCCTGCTCTTCATCCCAGCGCTCACCTGGCTGTACCTGTCAGCAGGGGGGTTTCAAGGTAAGCAGACGTGACGGCGGACAGCTGAGGATTACCACAGGCGGCTCCTCTTCATACCTGACTCTGTGTTTTCTGTCAGAAGATTTCTGAACCAAGAATGTTTTTATTTGCTGGTTTGGATGTTTTAAGACACTCTGAAAATGGTCTTTTTGGTGATTTTAACAAGTTCTTGTGGCATTTTTCTGATGGTGTTGGATATATGTTGGAAATTAAGCTTAAAATTGCATTTCTGAGTATTTCTTTATTCAAATTGTTGTAAATCGGGAGCAGAGGACAAAAATGTTTGAATGAGATCGTATTTGTGACGTCGATAATATGCTGGGCGGGTCACAAGCTCCCTGCTCCGCTCCACTCTCATTCACCCATGTGAGACAAAGAGATCCATGTACGTCTTTAAATTCCCTTGTCTGAGCTGGGATCTGGATCAAATCTCTGCGGCTGGATAGATCCTTTATTGCTCACCATTTTTGTTGCACCGATAATGTTAGGTTGGGGTTGTGAGGGGCTGTAAGCTAGTGGTAAACAGAGAGCTCTCAACAACGGGACAGGGAAGGAAGGTCGGGATTGCTCCGCTCCGACGGTTCTGCCCACAACTCAGAGGTCAAAATTCAGAGAGGACCGGAGCGGGTCTTCAGTCCACTGACTGGGATCATTTGGTGTGATACCAGCTGCTGCCACACGGTGCGCTGCAGGTTGAGACGCCCTTGCTTGCGTTTTTGTTGTTTGGCATTTGGTCGGACATGACAACCTTTTTTCGGAGCATTTGTCCGGAGTGTTCCTCAGGTTGCAGTCATGGGACTTCTGTCTTCAGTCATATCTGTAGAAAAGTTCCACTTTCACGCAGAAAGTAACCAGCCCCACAAGAACGGCAGGTGTTGCACTTATGCAACATTTCTTCTCCGTGTCACAAACACACACTCATGAACAGAAATGAACTAACCTGCCTCTGGAAAGTTGGGGATGCATGTGCACAGATGTGTGGGGTTTTGAACCCTCAGCAGCCAGCAGGGACATCAGTAGGTCAGTTGCTGTGGTGCAGAAATGCTGCCTCACAGCAGCGTTTTCAGGATCATCCCTCCTCCAGGTTTCTGCAGAAATCTCCCCAGAACCAGGAGTCTGAAGAAGCTGAACACGAGAAGGGCAGAAATACCAAGAGAACAACCGTTTCTGTTTTTGCTTTGGTTTAGAACATGAACGTTGAATCTACGCATTGGGTTTTCGAGGCATCTTGATCATCAAACAGATAAAAGGCAAAGTGTAGAAGTCCTGAGGGAAGCAGGAAGTGTCCCTGCAGAAACAGCTGCTGCTTTGGTCATTAGCATTCGGCTCGTGCTCCTGAGAGACGGCTGCCTGTCCCTGCATGCCTCACTCTGTCTGATGCCTGCACCTCTCATTACTGTTGCTGTGGCTGGAAGTACTGTGTCTCTGGGGTGCTTGGTATGATGAGCTGCAGCTCCAGGAGATTCTGCACAGTTGAAGAGGAGCTTTCCAGGGGAGCAACAGGGCACAGGTCACCACCAACCCCAGAGCCGTTAGTTAACTGTATACATATACATATACATATGTATATGTATATGTATATGTATATGTATATGTATATGTATATATACATATACATATACATATACATATACATATACATATGTATATGTATATGTATATGTATATGTACATGTATATGTATACATATACATATACATATGGTCTTTTTCAGTCACTGTTCTCTGTGGTAAATATGACGATGTGCTAAAACGCAGTAGAGGAGTAGACGTGTGATGGCAGCCTTTAGTCTGTTACCATCGACTGTATATGTGAACTGGACAGAGTGACTCCTCCCCTCTGGCGTTTCAAACAGGAAGTAACCACTGGTTCCAAGAAGCCAAAATCCCACAGACCTGTATAGAGAAAGAACCAGCTCCTCCGTTGGTTTGATGGTCATCTTTTAGGTTCTGGGGGCCTCCTGTTCAGACCTGCTGCCATCAGCTCCCATGTTTCTGGTGGTGCTGTGGAGGGACAGAGGGTTCTGCAGGGGCTCAGGTGGAACCAGGAGGAGCTTGTTCAGCCGTCTGCAGACTCCTCCTCCTCCTCTCCTTCCTCATTTCAGACGTTGTCCCGCTTTTCTCCCGTCCACGCAGCTCTCTTCGCTGCATGGTGAGCCGACTCATCCTGACAGTTTCAGGTCTCTGGGACTTGATTTAGTTCAGGTTCCAGCAGCTGTCCCCTGAGTCTTCCTCACCGCTGCAGCAGCTCCAGCGAAAGGCTGCAGATTATGTCTGTGAGAAAGGCAGAGGAGCTGTGTTCCTGCTGACACAAACACAGGCCCACGGCGGCAACACCTCAGAGGCTCTGCCGAGGCTCATGGGAATCCCAGCACGGCTTTCATTTACAGTCGGAGGCTGGAAGAGCGAGATTCTTCAACCAATCCAATCAACTTTCCAGCCCTGTCAGCCAGTGTAAGACGGAGACTGGCTGGTGGTCAAAAGCAGTCCTTGGTTGAAACGTTCCTGTTCTCCTGGTTGACTTCAGGGCAGCCTTTCCATTCCAGTATTGTGTCTTAATTAGCAATGAGTTTGGCAGGAAAACCCCCCCGGAGCAGGAATGGAACGTCATGTTCAGTTTTCAGATGTCAAACAGCTGAACGTCTGTGAGCAGTTTGGTGCAGCCCCTCCACCGTGCTCAGAGACTTAGTTGGGGGGGGGTGCGCGACATCATGACCAGCTCTCTGCCTATTCACGATAAGCTCCTCCCCCCACAGAGAAGCCCCTCCTCCTGGCTCCACTGGAGGCTCAGCCATCCACGTCGGTGGGCGGAGTCGGCGAGCAGCAAGCTTTGGAGCTCAGGGTCCGCTTGGTGGAGGAGGAGAACCGGGCGCTACGACACAAGCTGAGTCGCCCCCCCAAAGATCCTTATGTGCACGGCCCACAGGGCGTCCGCGGGGGCAACCAGAGCCGCACCCACTCGGAGGAGGGAACAGGTGACAGCGATGGGCAGAGGAACGCGGCAGCGGGAAACGGCTCTGACTGCGTCCAACAGCCGACTGTGGACAAGTGCGAGGTAAGGAGGGGGGGCTGAGACTGATCCATAACATCCAGAGATGAAGGAAATGAAGGAAAACCTGATGTCCTCGGGTCCGTAGACCATCCACGTGGCCATCGTCTGTGCGGGGTACAACGCCAGCCGGGATGTGGTGACGCTGGTCAAGTCTGTGCTCTTCCACAGGTACTGCCCCCTCCCCCTCTCTGTGCTTTCAGAAATGTACACCCCCCCCCACCCTGCACTTTGAAAGTAACAGTCTGTGTTGTGGTGCGGTCCGGCGGGCCTTAACCCGAACACCGCGGTCCCAGTGGTGTGAGAATCAGAACATTAGGAGAAGTCAAACGGTTCTTTGCCACTTAACCTGAAAAATGCAGCAAAAGTTCAAACTTCCAGTAGACCAGAAACCGTTGTTGGCTTGAGGAGAGTTCAGATCCCTAATCT
Organism: Oryzias woworae; assembly: GCA_016861445.1. NCBI lineage: Eukaryota > Metazoa > Chordata > Actinopteri > Beloniformes > Adrianichthyidae > Oryzias > Oryzias woworae. The sequence goes on from BOLG01000407.1 coordinate 93,252, forward strand.
GGATCCTGGCGCAGCCGGCTCAGCCTCCTTCTGGTGTTTTGGTTCTGCAGAAGAAACCCGCTTCATTTCCACTTCATCACCGACTCGATCGCTCAGAAGATCCTGTCCGCACTCTTCCACACCTGGATGGTCCCTGCGGTGCGAGTGGCGTTCTACGATGCTGATGAGCTGAAGGTGAGGTACCGTGGCCTCACGTGGCGGCAGCTCATTGTGACGGCGCCACAAACGTCCCCTCTGCTGTGCTTCTTCAGTCAGAGGTATCCTGGATCCCCAACAAGCATTACTCGGGGATCTACGGGCTGATGAAGCTGGTGCTCACCAAAACGCTGCCTTCAGATCTGCAGAAGGTCATCGTTCTGGACACGGACATCACCTTCGCCACTGACATCGCTGAGCTCTGGGCCGTCTTCCACAAGTTCAAAGGTGAGGGTCTTCACAAGGGTCTCCAGTTCAGGAGCCGTTCTCAGCTAAGTTAGTCAGATCTTCAGGATTCCTGAGAGCGGAGAGCTGAGCGGACAGGATCAAACACCCTCACCTTCAGTAAACTGTAAACTGTAAACTGTAACTGTAACTTTGATGAACTGTGGGAACTCAGCAGACGCCTGGTCTCTCAGGTCTGATGGTCTCCAGACCAGAACGTTATCTATATAATGCAGCAGATCTGGGTCTTCTCTGCCTCACCTGTTTGGAGATCTGCAGATGTTTCCTTTCACATTGACTCAGAACCAGAACTGCTGCTCTGATGAGTAGATCTACAGTGTTGGGAGGAGATGTACCCATTAGTCTGCTTTTATTTTGAAAAGAAGCAAACAAAAAAACATCTGGACTCAATGATGACCTGAGATTTTGGGCTGTCAGTGTGTCAAAATAATGGCCTGAAGGAAATGTTTCCCATTTGACCCTGAAGACCAAACCGGAACATGATGTTTGGGGGGGGGGCTTCATGCTCTGTGTTCTGTGCTCAGGTCAGCAGGTTCTGGGTCTGGTGGAGAACCAGAGTGACTGGTACCTGGGAAACCTGTGGAAGAACCATCGGCCCTGGCCCGCTCTAGGCAGAGGCTTCAACACGGGTGAGTCCAGGATGAGCTCCGGCTCCGGCCTTCAAGGGATGAAGGCTTTCACAGAGCAGCAGCCTCAGACAGAATCACCAGGAGGATGAAGGGTTTTAGTGGATGGAACGTTCCCACCTGAACCTGTTCTTACTGCTGTGGGAGCAGCAGGTTTTTCAGCAGCTGCTTGCGCCTCATAGACCTTCTGTGATCGAAACCACAGGAAGGTGAACAGAGGAAAGTCTTTAACCTGACTTCCTAGAAAGCGCTTTTCCTCCAGCTGCAGCAAACTGAAGTCACTTCAGTCGTCACTTTTCATTATCCAGACGCCGCCATGTTGGAGCCAGATGATGTCAGTGATTGGTCTTAGTCAGTCTGAGTCATCGTTTCTATGGAAACCGCTCTCACCAATCAGGAGTGAGCTTGTTGGAAGTCCACACTCCAATCATTTGAAAGCAGATGCAACGGCGTCTGTCCGTCAAACGTGTCATTCGACACGAGACTTTTATTAAAGCAGAAACTTTGAACGACGGAAAAAATATCATGAAAAATAGGATTAGCAGGAACACGTTAAAAAGGCTTCAGAGCAACAATGATTTCTGTGACAAATAACACAAAAGGAGCCAGCAAGTACTTCCTGTTTGGAACGCCAGAGGCTCACTCAGTCCAGTTCTTTTTTACTGTCAATGGTTGCCATTTGTTTCCTAGGGGTCATCCTGCTGCTCCTGGACCGTCTGAGGAAGCTGCGCTGGGAACAGATGTGGCGTCTGACGGCAGAGAGGGAGCTGATGGGAATGCTGTCCACCTCGCTGGCTGACCAGGTGAAACACATGCCTCCACTTCGCCTGTCACACCTTAGGACAGCTCACACCAGCCACTGTCAGCCGCTTGTAAACAAGCGTTTTGGGCTTCCGCATTCAAAACGCTTGCATTCACACGTAGCTACAACCCTTTTCTGGCTCCATGGACAAAACGCAGGCCCACTGACCGCGCATCCAAAGTTAAACCAGGTCAAAGTTTGACCAGTCAGGAGCTTGGACGAATGGACGGTGTTCCCTTTAACCATTTTGTAGAGCTGTCCGACTCTGTAATTCCAAAAGCCAGTCCCCAAGAAATTTCCCAGAAGTCTGCAGTGTGCTTTGATGCTCACTAAATTGGCAAATGCGGACCACAAGGCATTGCTTTTAGAAAAACTGTTATGAATAAAATGTGTATTTATTTAAAAAACATACATCAGAATTGCTTTTAAAATGTAGGAGTTTGACACAAAATTGATGTTGATGTCAGCTGTTTGCTTGACTGCTTTTGTGGCTCCAAAGACGATGAGTGAACTCCCTGCTGTGTCTGCAGGACATCTTTAACGCCGTCATCAAGCAGAACCCCTTCCTGGTGCACCAGCTGCCCTGCTTCTGGAACGTGCAGCTGTCCGACCACACACGCTCTGAGAAGTGCTACAAAGACGTGTCCGACCTGAAGGTGAGCGCCCGCTCATGCGCCCAGACCCTGCAGGACTCCAGTCCCACGCAGCTGCTGCCACGCGCCATCACGCCTGTGCTAGAACCGCCTCTCCCCCTGAACAGGTGATCCACTGGAACTCTCCAAAGAAACTGAGGGTGAAGAACAAACACGTGGAGTTCTTCAGGAACCTCTACCTGACCTTCTTGGAGTATGACGGAAACCTGCTGCGGCGGGAGCTGTTCGGCTGTCCCAGCGAAGCTGACCACAACAGCGAGAATGTAGGTGCAGCAGCGCCTCTCCGAGCCTCTGCCTACAGCCGAGCTCTTCACACTTTAATTGGACTTTTTAACAGCAGTCATTTGGTTAAAACTGTTGATCATAAAATCCGAAACCAGCAGTTTCTCACGGACGCCACAATGGAGGCATAACAAGGTCACGATCGGGTCGTGATCAGGTCATTGTGAGGAGATGACCTCTCAAGGGAGCAGTTTGCAGAGAGTGTCAGATCGATCTCCAGAACATTAGAAAAATAAAGCAGCTTCAGTTTCCAGAAGTCCCATGAACACTGTCTTTGGTCTTTGCATACATTTGTCAGAGTTCTTCCGGACTCCCTGTTTGAACCGGGTTCTGGTGCCTGAACATGTCATCCTTCTGCAGATGTCAGTCTGAGCTTTTCATTCTGACTCTCCGTGTGAAGCCGCTGGTCCTCATGCAGCGTTTTTAGACGACTGTTTTGCTCCAGACATCCTGATCCAACAGATCCAGTTTGACCCTGAAGTGTCCACATGGACACAGACCAAACTGGAGAAACCGGTTCTGTTTGGCCTCTGCGGGTGTTTCCTGACACAAGCAGGTATGGCCTTTGTGAACATGCTGAGGGTTTCAACTGAAGTGTAGTCTAGAGCGGGGATGTTGAACTCCAGGCCTCGAGGGCCAGTTTCCAACCAACCTGCTGTTGAAGCTCCTTGGCTAAGCACACCTGGTCCAGGTAATCAGCAGCAGAGGAGGTTGGACGCCCCTGATCTAGGCTCTGCAGAACCGACAAGCATCCTGTGGACCCATGAGCTGACCTCGCCTCGCCAAAGCTGCGTTCTTCAGCATAGGGTTCACGTCTGATGATGAAGAGTCTCTGTTCTCCCTCTGTAGCTCCAGAAGACTTTGATGGAGTTGGATGAAGACGATCCGTGCTATGAGTTCCGGCGAGAGCGCTTCACCGTCCATCGAACACACCTGTACTTTCTGCACTACGAGTACGAGCCCAGCTCTGATGGCGCTGATGTCACTCTGGTGGCGCAGCTGTCTATGGACAGGTAAGCCTGTTTCTTTGTGCCAGGCCAGTTTCTAATGCGCAGTGACTGTTAGACACCAGACTGAATGAAAAGAAAACCAGGAACTCGTCTGCGTCAGCCGCCATGCTGCTTCTTTGTCTAAAGACTTCTTCTCTGTCAGCGTGAAAGTTACTGGCCCAGCTGAGTTCTTCAACTGTTGGCGTAAAAACCTCATTCCAGCAGATTCTGACGTACAGAAAAGCAACTCTGAGGCAACACTGTACAGTAGTGAAGTGTTGCATATTGGTGCAAAGCCGATACTTGGGTTTCACTGACGGCATCTCCAGTGTTAAAGGATTAAACAACATCATCAAAACCTTGTCTCTAAGAAACTGAACCAGAAGGCAAATACTGTAACTAGATGAAGAAGCTGCACCTCGTCTTTATTCACGCTCCACTCAACAGTAAATGATCGTCTTCCTGCAGAGCATCAACGTTGGACGTGACTGATGTCAGCTGATGTCGGCACTCTCTGTCTTTGCCTGCAGGCTCCAGATGTTAGAGGCCATCTGTAAGCACTGGGAGGGGCCCATCAGCCTGGCCTTGTACCTGTCGGACGCTGAAGCACAGCAGTTCCTGAGGTATGCTCAGGGGTCAGAGGTGCTGATGAGTCGTGGAAACGTGGGCTACCACATCGTCTACAAGGAGGGGCAGTTTTACCCGGTAAACCTGCTGCGGAACGTGGCTATGCGGCAGGTCCACACCCCCTACATGTTTCTGTCCGACATCGACTTCCTGCCCATGTACGGCCTCTACGAGTACCTCAGGTGAGCCCAGAGGAACCTGGACCGTCTCCGCCTGTCACTGGTTTCCAACGCAGTACACCTGACTGTCTTCCAGGAAGTCTGTAGTTCAGCTGGACATGGCCAACACCAAGAAAGCTCTGGTGGTTCCAGCCTTCGAGACGCTGCGGTACCGCCTGTCCTTCCCCAAGTCCAAAGCCGAGCTGCTGTCCCAGCTGGACATGGGGACCCTGTTCACCTTCAGGTGCAAACCCTTCTTTTCCTCTGAACACCTCATTTCACAACAGTTATCATACCGGATCCATTACAGGACCAGAACCAGGGCTTTAAGTGGGCCGGTCCTCACCAGTCCTCAGTACTTCTAAAAATAGTTCTTTAGAGTACCACCACTTCTCCACTCCAGAACACCAATGCGCTTGTTTAAATCCCATTGCAAGCTCCCGTCTCAACTTCTCAGAATACTCAAATACTTCAAATCTGTATTTTTTTTTAAGAAAAAAAAAACTGGATTTTTTTTTGCGCCTCCTCACTCGGACTGCGCACTTACATCACAAACCGCTGGCAGTGTCAGGTTTCAACCATAAACATAAACATTAGCTGACCCAGATTGACTGGTGTTTGCTGGATAACTTTTTTGGTCCAGAGGTCATGTCAACAGGGACGCATTGGATCACTAGCCAAAGGGGTCGACACACGCGGATTGTGTGGGAGGAGCTACCGTCAAAAGGTTTTTCCGCCATCATCACATAAGACACGGATAATAAGGGAGAATCAGGTTTATTATTTTGAAGAATTGTCCAAAAGCATCGCTGAGCCGTCTGGGTTCATGACATCATTCAGAGACGTGCTGCTGAACAAATGTACTTTATGTGGGCATCTGGAGTATTTTAAATGAGTTGGAATATGTTGAGTTTAAAGATGTCATTAATGTTTCTTTTTTCAAGAATAGGCCTTAATGAGTAAAGATTTTGATGTGATATATTTGTGAGTCTGTATTGTATATCTTCCAATAATGGCCGGTCACGAATAGACGCCGGTCTCCAGTTAAAGCCGGGTCCAACAGGTGTTAGTTGTAATAGACGCTGGTCTCTAATAGTGGCCGGGCTCCTTGCACCCCCCTCCCTATTGCTTTATAACATGATCCAGTCAGAACTGGAGGATAAAGCTGCTTCACTTAAAGCAGCAACAGACAGATTAATAAAATGTGTTGATTTGGAGACAGCGCTGTTGTTAGACACTAATTCTATGACGCTAGCTTGTTCGCTGCTAATGCTATGATGCCAGCTTGTTAGACACAATTTCTATAACGCTAGCTTGTTAGAAATTAATTCTATGATGCTAGCTTGTTAATCACTAATGCTATGATGCTAGCTTGATAGACACAATTCTATAACGCTAGCTTGTTAGAAATTAATTCTATGATGCTAGCTTGTTAATCACTAATGCTATGATGCTAGCTTGATAGACACAATTTCTATAACGCTAGCTTGTTAGAAATTAATTCTATGATGCTAGCTTGTTAATCACTAATGCTATGATGCTAGCTTGCTAGACACTAATTCTATGATGCTAGCTTGTTAATCACTAATGCTATGATGCTAGCTTGTTAATCACTAATGCTATGATGCCAGCTTGTTAGACACAATTTCTATAACGCTAGCTTGTTAGAAATTAATTCTATGATGCTAGCTTGTTAATCACTAATGCTAAGATGCTAGCTTGTTAGACACAATTTCTATAACACTAGCTTGTTAGAAATTAATTCTATGATGCTAGCTTGTTAATCACTAATTCTATTATGCTAGCTTGTTAGACACTAATTCTATGATGCTAGCTTGTTAATCACTAATGCTATGATGCTAGCTTGTAAAACACTAATTCTATGACGCTAGCTTGTTCGCTGCTAATGCTACAGCAGCAACAGTCTAAACTACCAGAAGAAATTCAGAGAATTTGTTTTTAGTTCCTAGATTAATAATCTAAGAACTAAAATCAACATCAAAATCAACATCAATAATCTAGAAACTAAAACCTATGAAACACGTTGTTCACAGGTTAATTGGTCATTCTAAATTGTCCCTAGGTGTGGATGTGAGTGTTCATGGGTGTGTGACTGTGGCCCCTGCAACAGACTGGCGACCTGTCCTGGGGTGTCCCCTGCCTTCGCCCATTAGTAGCCGGGTTAGGCTTCAGCAACCCCGTGACCCCGAAAGGGATAAAACGGTTTGGAAATGAATGAATGAATGAATGTTGATAAAAATGTTTGTTCTGTAAAACTTAAAAACATTGGAATTGATTTGTAGAATGAATGCTTTGTTTTTAAAAAGAACTGATCAAGCAGTTTAGTGTTCTGTTTTATTGATGTTCTCTTTTGAAACGTAAAAGCTTTTGCTTTAATGTTCAGTTTAGTTTGTAATATTTATGCCTTTTTTACTTTTCTGGGGGGAAAACTGTTGCATCGTGTTCGTTCAGTGCATCTGTTATGTTTAAAGTATGACAGGAAATCAATATTTCAATCTGAACAACCTGCCGATGATTAGACATTTCTCTAATGAGCCACAGAGCGTTCACATTTGACAGATATAGTTATTTGGTTGATATCGTGATATACAGTGAGTACGGAAAGTATTCAGATACTCTTAAATGTTTCTCTCTTTGTTATATTGCTAAAATCATTGAAGTTCATTTTTTTCCTCATTATTGTACACATAGCACCCCAAATTGACCAAAAAACACAGCATTTTAGACATTTTTGCAGATTTATTAAAAAAGAAAAACTGAAATATCACATGGTTCTAAGTATTCAATCCCTTTGCTGTGACACTCATCTATTTAACTCAGGTGCTGTCCAGTACCAGAACCATAAAAGGTCCAACAACTTTTACAAAACCAAAATTGTTCTCTGGCCAAAACCGTAACGACCAAAAACTTTAAAGCTGCTCTTAGGTCATTGATGCTCATCACTAACCTCCATTACTGCCCCATCCCCGACAGGTACCACGTTTGGACTAAAGGCCACGCACCAACCAACTTTGCCAAATGGCGGACAGCCACCATGCCCTACAGGGTGCAGTGGGAGCCCGACTTTGAGCCCTACGTCATGGTGAGAAGGGACAGTCCGGAGTATGACCGGCGCTTTGTGGGGTTTGGTTGGAATAAGGTGGCTCACATCATGGAGCTGGATGCTCAGGTGAGAAAGAAACGTTTAACGGGTGCAGGTGAACGTTTTGCTCATTTCAACCTTCTAAAAATCCTAAATTTGTTTCAGCAAAAACTCCAGACCAGATCAGTGCAAAAAACCTTTCAAAAATACAATGTTTGTGGCTTGTAACAATGCTGTTGATGTGCCATGTAGCCATGAGGCTAAGAGCGCCAGGCAGTAGCTCCTCCCACACGCGTCTGGAGCATCACGTTTGTCATCTCTGTTTTGAAGTAGCACTGAGTTACGAATTCTAATCACGCTGGTAATAGATTACTTCCAACCAGTAAGGAGTGATCTGTTCAGTTTGGAGGTGACCTGCAGACAGGTGACGATGACTTCAGACTGCACACAGCTTTGTGAACATCATGAACATGACCTCTGACCCTCACAGCTTCTCCACTTTGCCTCCCCCGCAGGAGTACGACTTCGTGGTTCTGCCCAACGCGTACATGATCCACATGCCCCATGCCCCCAGCTTTGACATCACCAAGTTCCGCTCCAACAAGCAGTACCGCGTCTGCCTGAAGACGCTGAAGGAGGAGTTCCAGCAGAACATGTCGCGGCGCTTCGGCTTCGCCGCCCTCAAATACATGACGGCCGACAACAACAGCTAGCCCCCGCTGCACCCCTTCACATCCCCACTGGACCAGTGACCGGGCCCATTGATGGGGGAGGGGTGCTCAGACTCAGAACTTTGACCTTCAGCCCGGGTCCGTGAATCCACGCCCCAAACAGACAAGAGGATCCGGGCTGGAGGGTGGGGGGCTGGAAATGTCAGAAAACTTCCTGTTCAGACAGCCCCGCCCCCCACACAGGGGCAGCGTCTTTGGTCAGGACAATGCTGACCTACAGAGAAGCTGCAGAGCATCCCGTCGTCATGACAATGCAGACTGATGGAAATGAGGATGCAGTGATGTCAGGAGACGGCAAGCAAGGGGAGTCACCCCTGAGAGCCTCTCACTGCACCGGCTCAGTCCTCTGGTGGGGGCTGAGTGCTGCTGCCACATGAATTAAAGGGAATTGTGTGGAGCGACGAATCTGTCGTTTGGTCTGTCATTCACGCCTCCCCTGAGCGTCAGCCCGGTTCTGACAGCAGCAGAACCGGGCTGACGTCGTTTGGACAGATGTTACCTGTTCAAACAGAAGGACCTTGGCTCCTCATACAGGATTCTGGACCATGTCTTTGTCCAGAATCAGGTCAAGGTGGCTTCTTTTGGACAACTGGAGGTAGATGTGAGGAGCAGCATCGCAGAATGAGGGCTTCATGCTGCAATCACACTGAACATGTGACGGGCACTCAAGAACGCACAAAACCTGAGCGTGTGTTCACCCAGAACTACCACATGTGCTCACAATCGGAAGTTAATCGGTGTGAAATGTTAAAATGGCTCAAATCTGGTGAATCTTGCTCCGGGAATTTTCTTTCCCAGCTTTATTCCCAGAATTCCAGCCGGGCACAAACCGCAGTTCTTATTTCCCTTCTTGATCAAACTTTCACATGGTTGGCACTTCCCTGAGTTAAAATTCATACATCAGTACCAAATCTGGGTCCGTGATGGGCCAAAGTTCAGCCTGGCTTAACTTTAGATGTGTGTTTTGTACATAGAGTCCAAAACTGGTCTTAATTTGCAGATAAAAATCCTCTTTGCTGCTACAAAATCATCGGAAAACCACAGATCTTTCTCTGGTTCTACAAGTTTGTGGTTCAGGGTTCTATTCTGGTTCTCCCTGCACAAAGCCAGATGAGTACCTACCACTGCGTGTATGCATGGAGACGCTTTCCACACAAGGTTTAAAACAGCCGGAAGTCCTTCAAAGGACCTGGTGGAAACTTGGAAACCGGAGCTTTTTGACAACGAGGATCCAGATGTTGTGGAGAACAGTTTAAATATGTTACCGGTTTCTGGCTGCAGCTGCTCCTGATGGGGAGATTAGACAGAACTACGGTGGCCCTAAAGTGCAAATCACATCAACAAATTACAAACCTGGGAGGAACACAGGACAACAAGCATCGGTCTGACCACCTGATGATGAAGGGGCTCATTCTCATGGGATCCTGAGAAACATTTCTGGATTTTCATTTGAAATCGACTCAAGTAAATAAGACGCTGCATTAAAAGTACTCTAAGGAGTACCTGTTTTCTGTCAGACTGCAGTCACATGTCCCACACCGCGCTGCGACCAAAATGCAAGTTTGTTTTTTTTGATCTGGCAGGTGGCGGTGAGTCTGCATTTGTAATCAAGAGACAGCAGCCGCATTTTTAAACGCAGCTGTGGAGTATTTAAGGAAAAGTTGAGATTTTTTTAGTCAGTGGCAGCCCAGGCACATTTGGAGGTCGCGTGGTGGCAGTCCAGTGACAGGCAGGTGGCAGGAAGGCAGCAGCACAATAATTGACTGATAATTGACCGTTTGATTTTTAGAAATAGTGCAGTAGCACTGCTGTCACTCAGAAGGCTGTTGACATGAACATACAGTGATGTTGGTCCGCATGGGTCCAGATGGGGAGACGGCATTAATGCTGCACTAAACTCATCAAACAAACCAAATGTGTCCAGTCTGAATGCAGCCTTGATGACACGAGAACACTTTGGATGAAAGTCTAAAATCAGAATAAAAGACAAAACTGGAGTCAGGCGGAGGACTTCCTGTTTACTTTATGAAACAAAAGAAATACATAAATCGTGTTTATTATAAAGTGTGTTTACATCATAATAAAGAGAGTTTACATTACAGCTGTGGTGAGGCCACAGTGAGGGACGAAGCTCAGACTTGTGACGCTGATATGAGAGGCGGGCAGGAAAACAGTCGTTCACTGTGGTTGATCCCATGCATCTCTAAGGACCAGGCTGTTTACTGCTCCAGTTCGTGGTCGGCAAATACGCCGATGTCCTCGAAGCCAGAACACCACAGTCAGAAGTGAAGGTGTGGTCAGAGAAAATGGAAGTATTGAAACAGCTAAAAAAATCTAGTGCCAAAGTTTTAACAGCCTGACGGTTGTCCGAGCTGAAGGCCGGCGCAGGAACAGCATTTTAGCCTGAGGTACAGCTGTGGCAGGAGAAGGTCCAAGTTCACCAGCAGGGGCTTCAGCACACGTGCACGCACACATGCACTGACCGATTCAGACTCAGAAGGTTTTCCGGCAGATCAGACAACACTGAGGAGAAAGACGTGCTGGGAAGAAGCTCGGCCAAAACAGACGGCACATGCAACGAGCTGAGCGGGGAAGACTGCACAGGTTTGACCCAAACAGATGGAAGGATGATGACGAGAAGTTCTATCCACCCTCCAATGCAGCTCCAGCCAGAACCGGATCTGCCCAACAATCATCTGATGTTCTGTGATGAACAGCTCCATGAAAACATAAGAACATGAACGTGCATGAAGATGCACGAGTGTGCAAGAACATGCATGTGTGTGTGAACAGATGTGCATGAATAGCATCCCACAACATTTATGAACATATATCAGTATAATTGAGCGTGATAATCCGTGGTGGTTTAGAAGGCTGCAGTGTGGTTAAAAAACCACCAGGAGGCAGCAGAGGCCGATGAAGCTGAGTGAAAAACAGTTCGATGATCGGGTGCTGCGTTTCGATAACCGACTGTATACCAGAACTGGACTGAGTGACTCCTTCTCCCTGGTGCTCCAAACAGGAAGTACCCACTGGCTCCAAGATGCCACAATCCCGTAGACTTCTATCGAGAAATTCCTGAGAAGTTCCTCATTCATTTAATCTGTCAGAATAACAGACAGATGTTAACATGTTCCTGATCATTTTCTCTTTTTATACATGTAGATATTTGTTCTTTATTGCAAGTTATTCAAATCGCTTGAGTAAAAGTACCGTAGATGATACCGACTGGACCCAACGTTCAAAATGTTTGTTTAGAGAATTTGGACCAATTGTTGGTCAATCACAATATCTACCTCAAACATGGTGGTATCCATATTGTGAAAAAAATGGCAACTGAATTGACTTCATTGTATTGGAGTAAACCATTTTCTATGAGGTCACGTCACACTCAGTCCAGTTTTCATATACAGTCAATTGTTTCAGGTCAGAATGGGGCAGGAGGAAGACGAAAGCTCGGGTAGCTTCAGGCGGGAAATCATCAGAATCACTTCCTGTCAGTGAAACCATCGTGGAACGATCATCTCAGAACACAATGAGAGCTCACGAATGCTTCAAACACAACAAACTCACACTCTGGTGGGGGAGGGGACTTGTCTTTTGATCATTTATGCTACGTTCACAAATGCAACAGCCATCGTACGATGAGGAGCCATCGGCACTCGTTTTTTGAAAACTGTTGGCGTAGTCACGAACGTAGACGGCGGCAGTCAGGTGGTCATCAGGCGTACACAGTGGTCAACATTTTATTTACCCCCCGGGCTATTTCCACATCGTCCAATCATCTGTCCCTGCGGGACCTCCAAATGTCCCCGGGAGGCTACTGACCAATGTCAACTCTTAAGAGAATAAACTCCCGGTTGATGTAAAATTTAAACCTTTTCTCAAAACCTCTGCAGCCATGGCGTGGCCACCTGCCACTGCTTTGCTGAAAAACGTGCATTAATGGCGCCACGCGGTGGTGACCGTAGTCTAACGTGTCTAACGTCAAGCGTGTGGTGTAAGGACACCGTTCCACAGCGTCGTAGGTGCTTGCACTTGACATTAGCTTTATGAATTCTTTACAATACACTTAACACACAAACGACAATAATGCGTTTTATTTTCATAAGGAGGCCATAAGAGCCTCAAGGGAACTCCAAGATCCACCTGCTCTCCTCTTAAGATGCAGCCGCTTCTGTCTACGACCCTCTACAGGCCCGAACAACCCAGGAACCCACAGCACCTGTAAGTGTGCATGTGACTACGAGGGTAGTTCCCTCCCCTTCGGTAATCCTTTTCTGTTGCACTCTTAGGTTGAGTCTGAATTCCTTCATTACTCACTATATAGTGTGTTTGCCATTTTGCAGTGCTCTTCCAATGTAAAATGCCAAAATCCAGATCCCTAAAACCTGCGAAAAACCAGTGTTCATCCATGCTCACTAGATTAACACAAACAGACCACGATTCATTGCGTTTGAACAATTTCATGTGAATACATCTTCAAAACAACCAGGATTCATAAATGTTTTTAAAATGTTCATATTTCTTAGGTTTTTATGTTGGGGAATCCGTCAAATTCAATCAATTTTGGCGTTAAAGTAGTGAGGATGTGTTTGAATTGCTTTTAAAGGACCTATTTAAAGCTAAATCCACATTTTGAGCTTTTAACAGCATTATAATGTCCATTCCTGAAGAAGAGTCTGGGCTGCCAGCGCCGCCGCCAGGCGAACACACACACTCTCTGCTGAGCTCGGCAAAATGCTTTCATTTCAAATGCACAAAATGCACATCTATCTTTGTAAAAAATTCAGATGCTGTTTGTTTTCATGGGCGAAACGCTCTAAAATGGTCATGAAAGAAATGAAAGGCGGAGCCTCAGAGATCGAGTTGTCTTACTGCCAGGTACACATGTTATCATCTATAAGGATATAGTTTACTCTGAAAGGCTTGAGAATAGCATGATATTCACCCTTTCACATCCAGGACACTGGATAGTTCCACCCTTTTTCAGCAGTTAAGATGTATTGAGGGAATTCAGACCTCGCATAACTGTTTCCTCTTCTGCAGCGTTTTTACTTTCCTGCTTGCAGCAGAATCCATCTCTGTCAAGCTCTGTGTACCGATACAGCAGCGCTCCTTTTGAAGTGTTTTGGCATTAGCTCTTCAACAGAGAGAAGAGACACTCACACGCCATAAGAGTACCGGGACACCCCCACCCTTAGCCCAAAGAGCTGTAGAGATTGCAGGGTGGGGGCCAGGTGAAATTAGGACCTCCCCCATGACCCCAAGACCAGAAGAGGTTGGAAGCTCTATATGTTTGATGGATGTTAAAACGTTAATGATCCTGGTGAACTCCCTCAGGACCCCCCCTGAAATGTGTCTGTGTTTTCATGCACACGTGGTCTGAACCTGAAGAACCTCAAAGCTAAAAACGGTAAAAGTTCTGGTGTCAGCGCCCCTCTGTGGACAGTAGAGGCAGGCCGCTTGTGCTCCTCGTGTCAAATCCCTGAGCTAAGTCATTGAACATTCACGATCCATCGGCCGAGCCGTAGGCACAGGTAAGAACGGGACCACGGGGGAACGCCCCCCCTCTGGGGGCCTCCTCCCTCTTTGGTGACACAGAGAGGGATGGCTGCTGCCAATAAGCTGAGGCCTGACTTTCAGGGTCATTCGCGGGGCCGGTACGAACTGTGGTATCTGGGGTAGAGGGGCGTGTAGCGGCTGGAGTGGCTGTATGGGGGGGGGTTACCTGAGGATAGATAGGGGCTAGAGGAGGTGAAGGAGGGGGAGGGGCTGTGGTATCCATGTGTGTGGGACGGGTAGTGAGAGGATGAGTAGGAGGAGGAAGGAGCGTAGGAGCGAGTCAGGCCAGGCAGGGGCCGAGTCCGGGGGACCGGGCTCCACATGGACCGCCTGACCCCCAGAGCAGGGGGCTGGTAGGGGGGGGAAGGGACAGAGCCTAGCTGTGTGGATCTAGAGGGAGGGGTAGAGGGGGAGATGTTAGCATTGAAACTGTTGGATTCGATTAGGAATGTCTGCCCCCCTGTTGTCCAGTGGGGGCAAGCGGGCCTCAGCGGGGGTGAAAGCTGCAGTCTGTGTCGTAGGAAAGGAAAGCCGAGGATTCCCCGGCGCTGGAGGAGCAGATGGGGAGGACACTGATGAAGAGGATGGACTGGGTGGGGTTGTGTGTAGTGTGGAGGAGGTGACGGCTGGACCAGAAGCTTCCAGGGGGGCAGAATGCTCAGGTAAAACAGCCGAGGTGAGACTGGGGAGGTGTCCCGAAACTGCAGCAGAACCTTCAGCTGGCTCAGATGTGGAGGCACAAGTCAAAGGACTGGCTTTAGGGGTGCTGGTCTTTCCACGGGTCACTCTGCTCCCGCGGGTCCGATGGGACTGCTCCTGGTCAAAGGCCAGATCCTCCAGGCGCTGAGTGAGGGCCAGTTTCTGCTGGATGGCCATGCGCAGCAGGGAGTTCAGAGTCTTCTTCTCGTCCTCAGCTGCAGCGAGCTGCCTCTGCATCTCATCCAGCTGAGTCATGTACTCGTCACACCTGCACGGACAGCACAGGTAACACCGTTACCATGGTTACACGAACGAGAGGGAGTTTGTTGGTTCATCTGCCGTGGTTGTGCCGTTCCAAGCTAGAAAACGGTTCAGTGATGCAGAGATGGAATCTGGTTTAAGGGACTTTGGCCCCGAACACGCCTGCTGTTCTGGTGAAACATGACGTTTCTTTGAACCTCTGACGTTAGTTACGTCACGCTCTGGCTTAAACGGCGTTCTGGGAAATACTGGACTCTTGTTGGCTGCAGGGTGTCCACTGTAAAGTGATAATGGACACCTAAAAACGATCTCCGGTCACATAGCCAGAGCGTTCTTGATTACTGGTGTAAAATGGTGACCAGAACAACAGAAACTTGAATTAGTGATTTTATTGTCTCCTTTAGCCTGTTTGGTGAATTTGATTATCATGAAGCAAAAAATAACAATTTACAGTAAGAAGGAACGAGATGAAACTGGGAGAAGTTGTTTGTTTCTTTGAAACAACCTTCTTCTTCTTCATCTGGACAAAAACAAGTGCTAAGAGGGGAACGTCCTTTCTGAAACGATGCCGTGTTGAACTTATCAAGACGGTCAGCATGCATAACCAGCCTCCGCTGCAGCAGGTCGGTCCAAACTCTAGAACCATCATTAAGACGCAACGCGTTGCGCTCTGTATCAAAAATAATGTCAATTATAATATAAACATGTTTGTTTCTGCTCAGAAAAATGTAACTAATGAAAAAGGGCACGCTGCCACCTGCTGGATGGGAGTGGCCATGATCATTACAGGCAGTGAGAACAGTGGGATCTAAAGCGGATCCGTACAGATTATCTGGAGTGAGTCTGACTGTAGAAAGAGCAGTCAGATGAAGGGAAGCAGACGTTTAAAACATCAGAACTCTGGTAAACAGCACCGACTTTAGTTTTAGTGCGTCCAGCAAGCTAGACACTGCAAACAACATCTGATAGGACTTGGTGCTGTGTCATCTGGGTGAGACTGCCCAACATTTGGAAACGGTAACTGTAGTGTTCTTTGTCACCTGGTAGCAAACATGGCTCGCAGAGACGAGAAGGTGGCGGCGTCCTCCTTCAGGGCCTTCAGTTCATTCCTCAGCTTGGTCATTGTGTTGGTCACCATGGACTTCTCTGCCTCATACTTACTCTTCAGGTTAGCCAGAGCCACCTCTGCTGTCTGTGAGAACACACAACAGTAATAATTACACATTCAATGATAAAGAACAATCACATTCTTAAAACAGGAAGCATCAAGCCACCGCGAAACAGGACGGCATCGCACAATCTTCAAGATTTCATGACGCAGCCAGATTTTTCTAAAACTGTTGGTGTGGTTGTGAATGTAGACAGTGGCCATCTGGAGACATCGTCCAATCAGACCTGCTGCCTGGATTATTGTACGAAAGCAAGTAAAGTTTATTACCATCATCCACAAATAAATGAAAGAAGGGTTTGTGGGCTGGTAGGAGCACGAATCTTCACTTTGCTCTGCAGGCTCTGTTGTTGGTAGTTTGGTTTTTGTTGTGGTTTTGCATCAAGACATCGTTACCCTCCACAAAAGCAAATGGACCATGAGGTAAAACCACTGACTGTATATGAGAACTGCACTGAGTAACTCCTCCCCTCTGGCATCCCAAACAGGAAGTATCTGCTGATTCCATGAAGACAAAACACCATAGACTTCTATAGAGAAACAAACAGCTTGAACTCATTCATTCTATTGGTCAGAAGAACCATTCTTGCTCTGATACCTTTTTCTTAGCGTGTTTTTGATAATCCTAATTATTTTGTCACAATATATTTTTAATTGGAAGTTATTCAAGTTATAAACTGACCAGTGAGATGCCTCAGTTAAAGCATGTGGTGCCCGCTGTTAGATGGACAGGTCCTCCTGAGCTGCTTTCATTGGAAGGGGCCTGGATTTTGCACAAGCTCACTCCTGATTGGCAGCAGTAGTTGCCATAGAAACCTTGATTCAGACTGACTTAGACCAATCACTGTTTACTAATCATGTCTGGTTCAAACATGGCATGGTCCCTATTAAAAATTTGGAGAAATAGTGACTGAATTGGCTTCATTTCGCAGGAGCCAGAGTCATTGTCTATGAGTGACATCACAGCCACTCCGTCCAGTTCTATTATACAGTCAATAGGTCAAACCTACAGACTTGAGCACGGATTACGAGGTCTTACGAGATACAGACATGATAAGAGGTCCTGCAGTGCGTTTCAGCTCGACAGCAGGATGTTCTAGGAATCACATCACGTCCAGAAAAAAAAAAAAATCTGAACTTTGGTGGTGAATAGGCATCGTGTCAACCAATCAGGGACTCAGCTTTGTGACACGTTGTTGGCGAGATCAGTGGGTCCGAAACCACATATGAAGGACAATCAGATCATTCTCCTGAATTTTATGATATTTTTCTGACCAGAGATCAGGCTATCTTTGTGAGGAGCTCCTCCCGCACGTGTCTGACGCATCACGATGACAAACTCATTTTTGGACAACCGTCAAGCAGCAAATTAGCCGCGTGTCCAAATAGAGTCGGATTTGATATAATCTGCGCTTCAATGACCCCTCCCTCAGAGCCTGCATGAATGTGTGTGATGGTGAGTCATCGTCTGGAACGCTGTGAAGCACAGAGAGCAGCTCTGCCTTCATTCAGACCTCCCACCACTGAAGCAGTGATGATCCTAAAGCAGCTTCACAGCGACCGTGTTCCTGATCCTGGTCCGCTCTCATTGACCCACATGGTCACAGGAGCATCTGTCCTGCTGCCGCTGACGGATGCATCGGCACTCACCTGTTTGTTGGCCTTTAGCACCAGCCTCAGAGTGGCGATCTGCTCTCGTTTGGTGCTCA
The DNA here is from genome assembly GCA_016861445.1 of Oryzias woworae. Classification (NCBI taxonomy): domain Eukaryota; kingdom Metazoa; phylum Chordata; class Actinopteri; order Beloniformes; family Adrianichthyidae; genus Oryzias; species Oryzias woworae. The sequence continues at coordinate 111,066 of BOLG01000407.1, forward strand.
GTAAGGACTTGAGCTTCAGGATCTCCTCCATGCAGCTCTCCTTGTCCTTGTCCAGCAGAGGCGCCAGCTCCCGCGCTGCAGCTCTCTGTCTGGACAGCTGTAAGGACCGGTCCACCGCTCGCTGCAGGTGCTTTACCTGGAAAACCAGAGGAGGCGGTCAGGACCAAAATGCCCCTCCCCTTAGAGGACGGCAGAGTTCTGTCGTCTACCTGGTCTCTAACAATGGCGTTCAGGTTGTAGATGTTCATGGGCTCCCTGCGCAGCTCGCCATGCGGCTCCAGGGCAGGTGATGATGAAGACGAGGAGGACGAGGAGGCACTGATGCTGGGTGATCGGGTAGGTGGAGTGCAGGGGGGTAGGGTCTGCTCAAACGGAGCCAGAAGACCCTCCCTGCACACCTCCTTGTCCTCCCCTTCACCCTCTCCTGGCAGCGGCTCTTTGGACGGAGACGCAGAGGGGCTCCGCGACCCCCCGGGTGAGGAGGTCGTGGAAGCGGCAGCAACCAGCCGCCTGGAGAGGCGAGGCGTGAGGAGCACCTTGCTGCTGTCTGAGGACACGGCTTTGAGGCTGGCACTGATGCTACGGAGACCCCGGCCCTGCCTGCAACACAGGAGGGGGCAACAGGAACAGCTGGTAACCAGCAGGATCATATTTGGGATGATTGACACAAGCCAGGATGGATCCACGCTTTCATGCTGTTGATGCCAAAATCTGACCCTGCCGTCCGAATGTCATCAGAATGGAGACTCATCAGAGCAGAAACACGGGGCTGTGGGGGGGTTTCTTGGCACACTTTGGGCACCAATTGAGCATCGTTACAACGCCGCAGCCTGACTGATACGGGCGAGTATTGGCGGGAGTCTGGCGATGTGATACGTATCACAATACACACGTCACAAAACGATACAAATCCCAGTAAATCCCAAGACATTTTTATAAGATTTTGACTTAATATTTTCACGTCAATAAAATGGTTACATTTAATCAGAGCGTGAAGCCCTGCAGCTGCTTCTACACAAGCACGTTCCAGGTACTTTACTTTGGGTAAATACTCAAGTACCATGTGCATACAGCCCATTGTGTGAATAGCATGTGAACGAGGCCACGCCCCCAACATCTCAAACCAGTTCCTCTAATGACCTGCAGACGTCTTCAGACAGTTCTTTCTGAACCTCGAGGTGGAGACAAACTGAATGAACTTTGCACTGCAGATAGCAGACTCATCCACCCACAGACAAACATCCATCCACACTGATGTCAGCCCACCTGTAGTAGTCCAGCATGACCCGGTGGGGGGTCTCGTTGTTGCAGAGGCAAACGTGGTGGTAGAGCTGGGCCAGCTCCTCGCTCAGAGTCACCAGCTCCTCCTGGGCTGCGTTCAGAGCCGCCCGGCCTTCACTGGCTGCTGACTGAGCCGCCTGGAGTTCCAGCTCCAGAGCCGAGCTCTGGTAGAACACACGGGGGTCAACTGAGTTCTTTTTACAGTTTTTTATCATCGTTTATACTCTAAAATAGAAATCGCCACACAGTTTGCTAAATTCTACTCCAAGGAGCAGAGCGTCAGATTTGCACAACAGTGCACACAATGTCTGCGTCGCTCTTTTTGCAGAGCGTTACACACACTGCTTTGTGAAGGTCCACACACATTTGGACCTGAGACACAGACAAGGATTGTGAGGTTACTTCCCTGTCATTACAAAGCCGGACTGCCGGATCCTCGCATCCATCATTGAAAAGGCAGCAGTGAGGTGTGCAATAAAAGGCAGCAGGTGAGTTCACCTGTATCCGTCACAAATGGAAGGAGATAGAAGAAGAGTGAGAGTGAGAGGGGGAGCTCAAAGAGCAGAAGGAAGAGGAAGAGGACAACCTCTGAAACCTCTGAAACCTGAGTATGTGGAGGTATGTATGGGTCATTTTACTGCTGTGGTGTGGAATGGTGCAGCGCTAATGTTCTGGCACAAAACAAATGTGCCATAGATATTGAATAGCATCTGATTGTATTTTACTGTGCTTCAGAGAGTCAGCAGGAACTCATACATGTGGATGAGTCTGGATTTAATCTGGCAAAAACACGAAGACAAATGTCACTGCACACAAGGCAATCACCGATGTGCCAGGGCAGCGAGGGCGTAACACCACCCTCTGCGCTGCTATCACACATGGGGTCCTCCACCACACTATCGTGAGGATCTATCACTGCATTTCTGGACAGATTGCACCAGAGTGTCACAGCATTGAAGTGGAGCAGATGCAGACAGTATGGTTCGGGACAACGTCTCATTCCATCGGGCTGCTGTGGTCCAGAATTCAACCTGAAGTCTTCTATCTTCCTCCATATGTGTGTACATTCTCCCTGTATCTCAAACTAATGGTGAAGAATGTTGCTGTTTTGTTTTGTCATCGTACTCAGCAATGTCTGGCCACGAATCCAGCACGTTATTTCCTAAAATGAGTTATTTTACAATTGTGTTTTTGATTTATCACAGCAGTCAAACTGGGTCTGATTGTTGGTGAAATGAAAACTAATGGCATTTTCACAAAGATGTGTGTATGTTTTGACTGAAGTGTGTCACTTGTGTGTGCAGTGTGAATGGAGTGTGGTGTTTGGATAATTGGGATTAGATTTTTGGGAATTGTGTGTAAACAATTGCAAAAGACTGTAATGTCTTCCTTTGAGAGGTAGAAGACAGAAGGGCAAACCGGCGTTACCTTCTCCTGTCCGTCCCAGCAGCTCTTCTCCAGAGAGAGAACCTGCCTCTGCAGCCTCTGGATCTGCTTGCTCGGCTGGGGTCTCTCCTCGGCGACCCCCTCCTCACACGCCGCCAGCCTTTCCCGAAGGCCTTTCAGCTCCGCTTTAAGCTGCACCACCTCAGTCACAGCAACGCGGTATTTGACCTGTAGAATTTCTAGACCAGGAGTTTGGTAGGAAAATATTTGGCTTTTGCTCAGCGCCTCGCTGTCCTCCTCCTCAGCCTCCTCCTCTTCCTCGATCTCGCCCTCGTCTTTGCTCTGCTCCTTGTCGGAGCTCGGAGCTTCTGGGTTAGTCCTGGAATGCCGGCCCAGAGCCAGGACTCTCTGGCTGAGGCGCCGGGCCTTCTGGTGCTGTTCGGTCAGAGCCCCCTGTGTGTGCTGGAGCCGAGTCTGGGACTCCTGAAGGCTGTTCATCAGCGCTGCCTTCTCACATTCAACCTGACGAGGGCAGCATCGAAACACAAGAGACACAGCAAAATGAAGGGAGCCACAAGTCAACTTTTCAAAAAGATGGTCAGGAGTGTTGACTTTTGGACTGATGTTTGATCTCATACATTGCCCTCAGTTTGCTTTTCTTTCTTTTGATAGGATGAGTCCAATCTCAACACGCTACAGTTTGTTACTGTTGTGTTCATTGCCTGTAATTCTGCATCTTAAGGAAGTAAAGATCTAAATAAATACATACATCGATACTTCCTTTTCAGTGCCAGACATCCAGACGTGTACGAGTCTGTCAGAACTCTAGATGCCCGTGGATGACCGTAGGACGGTCCTGGCTGACCCGTCTCTACTGGTTTTGGGGTCAGAGGTTGAATCAATCAGAGTTGTCTTCTATCATTAGTCCTGTTAAATTCTGGACAATCCAGCCAAATGGATGAAGGTTTTGGCTTGGACAGCCTTGTGCTACGTTCACACCAGGCATGTGTTCTTTGGCATTCACACTGGACATGTTGGGAGGGGCTTCTTCTTCTTTTTCTACTGTTAGCTAGCGCCTGCCCGCCTCCTACAGTTGGATGAGGCTTGGTGCCACATCTCTTGCATCTCACTCCAGACGTTTTCTTTCACTGCTCTATTCCGATACATGAAAGACTTGATGTCATAGAGTTCCAGCCAGAGTCAAACACAAACCACAAGAATTCCTTTTTCCTCAATGATCAATTTTCCAATTCTTGGTCCTTCTGTGAATTAAAAACAAGGACACCATTCATACGTCACTACCAACTCCGAGTCCCTGCATGTCAAAGTTCAACCTGGTTTAACATTAAACACAAGGCCACATGTTTTGTTCGTAGAGCTCCACGTGAATACGGGTTTTGAGCGCAGAAGCCTGAAATGTGCATTTACCATCACTAGACCTTTCATTGGAAGAGCCAGTTTAAAACGTGCATTGTGGAGGGTGGTGTGAAGGCAACTTAAGAGCGACACTCCTGCCTCTCCTTGCTGATTAAAACGCTTTTTGTCTCTCCGTTTTTGACCAAAAATAGTCTGGTTTTCACCGCCAGCCTGTAGATCGACAGCGCCGGTGTTGGTCGTCCTCAACGCCGGCACTGACCACGCCAGCTGAAAGTTCTGTTTGTGATTAGCATGTTTAACATTGTCTCAGCGTGTGTGCATTTGTTGTTCTTGGCCTTCCAAAATAAGAGTTGTTGGTGTTCCAGGGCCCACACTCACCGTCATCAACTGCTGCTTGAGCTTCTGAATCTCTGTTGTGTTCATCTCACTGAAGAGGTCCATCCTCACTGCCCCCTCAGTTGTCCGGCTCTCCTCGTTGGTCCGGTGCACAGAAGCTGCAGCTCCTCCCCCTTGGAGGAGGCCGTTACACCTGAGGCGGGACAGCAGAAACCATTCAAATGTTCTGGGAGTCTTTCAGATGTAAATAGGATCTTCTATGTGACGCCGTGTTCGGTTGCCTGTAGGGGCTTTGTGTGAAAAATCTCCACCTCGTGGGTTCCTCTGGGGAGAGCATGGCAGTTGGGGTGGCGCTGCCGCTGGGGGGCGCAGAGGTGAAGACCAGATGTGCACTGCCGGTGTAGGCCACATCGCACATGCTGAGGTGGTGGAGCAGTTCTTTGCGGAGGTGGTTCTTCTGCTCTCGCTCCAGCTTCAGGGACTCCAGCGCCTCCTCCAGCTGAGAGTCGGAGATGTCTTTGAGGCGTAGCGCCTCCTGCAGCTGGCTGTTCAGGAGCTCCGCCTCTTCTTCCAGGACCTTGATCTCATGCTTCAAACCTTCATACTCCACCTGAACACAATCAGTCACTTCAGCTACACATTCTGCTGGGTTTGCTGTGCAAACGTTTACGTGCATCACCTGCAGATGAATCAGTTTTTCCTGTCAGAACATTTGGATTCTATTTTTATTCCATAGTGTGGCGGCATAGGAGTCATCAGAACTCTGAATGAACGGATGCTTCACCTGCAGTCCTTGTCGGAATGGTTCACTGGTCTAACTTTAGATTTCTCTGATCAGTTTTGAACGTCTGTGTCAACGTCAGGTACAACACTTGGTACTGCTGCCGTGGTCCGGCGGCGGCGTGCTGCAAGACGGTTACTGAGGAGGTTACACTGATGAGTGTTTACAGATTGATGGGAAAACTGTGTGAGACGCATGTGGATCACGTTAAACATTTGTGAGGCTGCATTCATGCCTCCACATTTCAATGGGAACAACGTTACAGTTGATCAAAAGATGATCGGAGGCTTTAGGAGCTTAGATGAAGTTCATCTCAAAGTGACCATGAGAGGGATGATCGTACCTGACTCTGTTTCAGCGCAGACACCGTCTTCTGCAAAGAGATGTTCTCCTCCTCCAGCTCGGCGTAGTCCTGCAGCAGCCGCGACTCTCGGAACTTGAATTCTCTCATTTCCTCTCGCATGCGGCTCCTCTGCAGCTCCAGCATCTCGTTGCTCTGCTGAGACAGAAGCACAGGAGACGTGAGCTGACTTGGGGGCTCCTGACCTGCATAACCTCTGCTGCAACAAAGGAATAAGAAGAGTGAATGGCTTAAAAGCAAGGACTACTTCCCGTTTCACCTCTTCAACCTGGCACAACATGGAGGATAACAGGACCTTATGACCAGACTCCAATTCCCGCTGTAGCAGGACTGTACCTCTCTGAGCTCCTGCAGCACTGAACTGAGGTGTTGGCTCTCAGCCTGGTTGCTGGAGGCGGCAGCTCGGCTCTGTTTCAGCTCTGACTGCAGCTCCAGCAGCCGTCCCACATAGAAGGCTTCTTTGGTGGCAGACTCCTGCAGCAGAGTCTCTTCATTGGTTTCCCCATCCTCAGCCACTTTCCTCTGGATGGAGTAGGCCTGGCCAAATGCCTGAACAGAAAGGACACAATGGACTGGGATCACAAGTGCAGCTTGATCTTTCCCACTGAGCTTTTCCTCCTTTGGGCAATTCCATTTAGTTTTATTTATGTAGCCCAATATCACCACCACAACCGTGTCAATGAGCTTCACAGCGGTATTCATGCAAAGAACATAAAGTCAGTCATACAAATATAAACAAAAGCTGGTTGCTAAACAGACTAAGCTAAACTGGCATCCCTGCCCTAAAACCCTCCTTCTCTGTGATGAAAAACAAGAATCCTCAATGATGTCCACATGAAGGAGGGATCCTCTCCCAGAACGGACAAGGCGACGTGTTATAACTGTTAAAGAAGAAACGGCTTCTCTGACTCTACAACCCAACGTAACCCCCAAAAACACACCGCAGGACCTCAGAGCGCGTCTTTACGTTGACTTAACATTGAAACTTGACGCCCCTGCCGTGTCCGTTTGAAGGCTGCATTATGCTATCCCAGGGATTTTTTTTATTATGACAGTCGAATAATGATGGCCATGACAAGGATTTTAAAGTATTTTCAGTCTAGGCGGTCGCCTTCCTCTGCCTAAAGGTTGGTCCGCCCCTGCAAACATGAACTGTAGCTCCATGGATCAAATCCAGAGTAATGGAAACACATCAACTTAAATGTTGTAAACATTCCCAATGATGCACGCCTGTTCAGGAAGTCCTCCCATCATGCACCACTGTCATAAGTCCTGAAGGAAGTTCATCAAATCCAGTCCAGTTCAGCTCAGGGGTAAACGACCTAAAGGTTCATTTATCTAATAAAACACCAAATGCAACAGAGACATAAATGCTCATTCTGCTCTGAAGTTAAGCAGTTAAGTTCACATCAGAATAAGCAGGTACAGCTGCACTTCCAAAATCTGTCTGGATAAAAGCCGACAACAGAAACCAAGCGCTTCAAATCAAGTTGACCTCTCACTTTAGGAGTCATGTAAATGTATGAAACATCTTAGTTTACAACTGAAATGTCACCTTACTTTACATTTTAGAATTCTGTTTTAGTTTCTTTAAAAAGCTGACATAGTGGTTTGTGTTGTGAACATGCTAGCTTATATTTGATCTTAAACTGTAGTTTACATCTGAATTTACATTGCAGATAACATCTTACTTTACATTTTAGTGCACATCATGGTTCAAATTGTACTATACAACTTGATTATTTTATTATAATCCACATCTTAATGACATTTATGTTCCATTTAAGTTTAATTCATAGTAAATGTGTGATTAGTTTACAAAGTGGTAAACAATTTAGATTACATCTTAATTTTATGCTATGGTGTACGTCGTGGAATATCTTGTAGTTTATATAGAAGGTTTGATCTTCCTGTACATCTGTGCTGAAGTTGTAGGTTTCATCCTCATTTACCTTTTTTTACGGGAACATTCAGACTGAAACTTTGTTCCGGATTATCGGGGGAAACAAACTCCGAATTTGCATCATTGTAAACCTTTGTTTAGATTGTATCCTCCTAACTAAAACAAGATTTTTTTCTTAATCTGTCTTTCCTGAAATAAAAACGGTTAAATAACTAAAAATCATATTTTACATTCTAGTTTACATCTTAGTTTCATCCAAGGTTACGTCTTTGTTTACATGTTTACAGAAAAAAAACATCTAAGAATGTTAAGTAGATTACATCTTGGTTTACAGTTTAGGTTACATCTAAACCTTTTGAAGGGTCACGGGTTGCTGGGGCCTATCCTGTCCAATTTAGGACGAAGGTCAAGTGAACGAGGTAAATAATCTGACACAAATGTTCAGTTTAAGGGTTTATTCAGACTTGCAAAATCGTTTAGTCCACTAATTTGTTTTGGATTAGATTGCGTTTGGTCTGTATTCAGACTGGCGTTTAAGGGAGGTCTTTGTTTCGGACCAAAGCTTGTAAACAAAACCATGTGACTACAGATCTCTTCAGTCATTGGCCAGGAAGTACGAGGCGGATCAAAACAACGAGAAGTCCTCATCAGGATGGTTAACTTACTAAAACTTGATATTCTGATGATCAGTTTGGAACATCGGGAACGTTTGTACGTGTTACTTTGATACGACGCAGGAATGCTGCAGGACGGTTACAGGCAAGAAGACGTGCCGCGTGTGCTTTAACTCAGAGGATGTTAGCAGCTGCAGTTCTGAGGAGACGTCCACTATGAAGGCAGGATGATAAGAGTTTATGACTGTCAGGGCTGCACGGTGGCGCAGTGGTTAGCACTCTTGCATCACAAGACGAAAGAAGGCCCCCGGTTCAAGTCCCAACAGTGGGGGACCTTTCTGTGTGGAGTTCTCATGTTGCACGTGAGGGTTTTCTCCAGGGAAACTCTGGCTTCCTCCCACCGTCCAAAAACATGCTTCATAGGTTAATTAGTCGCTCTAAATTGTCCTTAGGTGTGGAAGTGATTGTGGCCCCTGTGACAGACCGGCAACCTGTCCAGGAGTATCCCCTGCCTTCACCCATGAGTGACTGGGTTAGGCTCTGGTGACGCCAAAAGGGACAAAACAGGTTAATTAACTGAAAAGAGATCGTGAGAAGCAATGTGGATCAGGTTCAAAGTTGTTTTAATTCACACGACCACGTTTCAGTGAGTTTCTGAAAAGCACATAAAAGTGTTTTCAGTGGAGCTAAAAGAAACGTTCTAACAAGTAAACAGTTGGACCAGTTATTTCCTCTTTAAAAAACACCACCAGCAACGCTTTCAGTTTGCTCACCGGTGACTTCATTCCCAATATGTTTACATCACGTGGCCTATGGCTACGGTGGCCGTTTTAGTTCAGTAGTTCCGCTCCCAGATCGTTTTGAGTCCACCTCAAAAGATGGGTCAGAGAGCGGTTCCTGGTTTTGGACCCGGGTTTGCTTGTGTGTGTTAATACTGAATTATCGAGGGGGAAAGGAACTCTGGTTCACTTTAAGCAGACCAAATGTGTCCAGACTGAAGACATCCTATGTCTTAGGCTACGGTCACGAACAACTGCCGCCTTGCCGCCTTGCGGTGGGCAATCATCGGCAGCATCTTCAAGATTTCATGCCAGTGTCTGATTTTTGAAAAATCATTGGCATGGTCATGAATGGAGACGGCGGCACTCAGGCGGTCATTAGTCTTTGTTCTTTTCAGCATTTCTTCTCTTTCAGCTGATGGAGCGCTCAGCTTAATCGCAGAGCACAATGAACCTCCATTTGCGGTTCAGGCAACAGCTGGGCGGCTGCAGCCGGATCACCGGCAGGCAGCAGCCCTGATTGGACGATGTGTAAATGTCTCCAAACGGCGCCTTCCATATCAAGTACCACCGGCTGCCCGGTGGCCCAGGGATATATAAAAAGCGTTCCATTTGCATTTCTCCTTCATTCCACGTCTTCCGCATGCTGTCAGCCGCTGAGCGACAAAAAAACGACTTAAAAAACGACAAAAAAGGTGCTCAATCTTGAATGAATAATTCCTGCTTTCTTGGGCCGACAGACTGTCATCAGTCCTGTCCCACACAAATCTCTCCATCAACACAATAAATGTGAGATGAAAACACATTAGCCTTCTTCTGGGAGTTCAGAAAAGAAGAGAAATGTAAAGTACATTAAAGATATCATGGTGCATTTATGGTTCAGGCTCTTGTCAGCATGGCAGTGAATGGCAGTATAACCCTAGAGATAAAATCACCGCCATTTGGGACACTCCTTGACAGTTTGATGGCGGGGAACTCGATTCAAATGAAAAGGTCATTTTGACAGATATCATTCATATGAGACAAAGACCTCAAGTACAGAGCAAGAAACACTTCAAGACCCATTCCAGTCATCTTCTGATCTATCGTAAACGTGTCCCCAGTTGTCTGTAGTTATGCCATTTTTAGACTAACTCCTAAAACCTGTTGTTCCCTAGAACATAGCTTCTGCAGAGCGGCAGGAGTTCATGAGACATTCCCCTCTGAACAGTGAGCAGAACTGCTGGTGCGGTGGACGTTCCTGACGTTCCTGATGTTCTATTTGTCTGTAAATGGATGTATCAGAGTGGAGGAGGGAGCTCAGTGATTTTCTACGTCACAAATACGATCTTTCTCCAACAGCTTTGTTTTTGTCTGCTCCTCATTCACAACAATGGGAATGAAGAAATACTCAGAAATGCAAATTGAAGTTGAATTTTCTTACGAGCTGTCCTCCATCATCAGGAAAAGGCTACAAGAACATGTTCAAAACACCATTTTCACTGAAGTGAGTGTTTGACCAACAGTTTCAATCCTTGACAGAATTCCTGCCTGAACAATCTGGAAAGAACTTACAGCAGCTGGATTCTCCACTTTCAGTGAAGTAGAGTTTGAAAATGCTTGTAGTTAATGCGTCCAAACTACAGTCGGCGAGCCAGAATCCTCCCTGCTCTGCTCCATTCTGATGCATCCACTGACAGACAGATCCGTACGTCTTTCTTTGTTGATGCACCACTAATGTCAGGCTGGGGTTGTGAGGGGCTGTAAGCTAGCGGGAGAGAGTGGATCCTCTTTTAACTAAGGGATGATGGGAAATGAGTGGTGGGTTACTCCCGCCAACAGTTCCGCCCAAAACTCAGAGGTGAGTTTTTTATTGAACTCCTCCCCTTCTGCAGAAATTCACTTAGAAAATAACAGTTTTTTTTTTACTAAAAACAGCATCATCATAATTAAAAAAAACATTAAAAATTGATCAAAAGATGATTGGAGTTTAGCAACACGCTGTGAGAGGCCCCAGCAGCTCCATCATCCATGAGGGGGGGGCTCAGTGATGACAACAACCACAGAGGCGTCCCATTGGCTGAGTGACGCCACAGCGGAGTAAGTGAGCGCTCCCACGAGGGCGTCTGTTTTTAGCTCCACTGATGCTGCAGTTTTCATCACCTCCTCCTGACCCACAGCTCTCCCACCTACCAAACTATGGAGCGGTTTGGTGCGGGTCAGGGACGGTTCTGGTGATTTTCACTGCAACACACGCGTGGTTTCCTCTCTTCCCATTCCGTAGAAATCCACTAACGTTCAGGAAAGTGTGTGTCTGACCTAAACATCTGGCCTTACCATCAGAAGGGCCAGAAAATGAGAACTGAACCTGCAGTCACGACAGCCCCCACCTCTGAAAAACAGAACAAACGGCGCTGATGTCCCTCCATCCTCAAATGAAGCAGCAGCCTGTGTCCTCTGGGTTCACCCCGGTACCGCTCAGGAACCTGGACGACACAGGAGCACAGGTCATCTCCGTCTTTAGGATCTGTCCTGGTTCTGGCCGGAAGTTTTGGAGAAATGTCCAGAATAGGAGGGGGGGGTGAGGCCATAAACAGGCGGGTGTGTCAGCCAAAGATCCCTGATGTGTTCTTCAGGCCTGAAGAGCCTAAAGTATGGAGACGGGGGCTGGTTGCACCAGGGGTTGGTTATTCCTGGAGGAGTAATGATGAATCCATTTCTATTCCTTCGCTCCACCAGATCCATCCGTCTGAGGAAGAATCCAATCGACTGGTAGCTACCAAGCTAAAGCCACGTAGCAGCTCGTTGGTCGCGTTTGTCACATGTCACCGAACCTTTTTCCAGCTGCTGGTGTGCAGACAGATGTGTGCGGTTTGTCACAGCTGTGCCTGAAGCCCGGCCTGTGCCGTGCACGGTTTCCAGCTTTAGACTGCGGTTCTGCCTGACAGATGATGTTCACAGATGTTTGAACAGAATAGGTCACCTTTGAAAAGTCAAATTAATAATAAATTGCTTAGAAAACCAAATATGTAGATCCTTTTTAGGGGGTTTGTTGATGTTGAAATGATCACAGTGACGTTTTAGCTCTGAAAACGTTTTGGTTTGATTTCCTAAAACGTAGAAAACAATTCAAGAAACTGATCCGCCACTTTAATCCTATGGGATTGATGGGTGGTATTCATCTTAAAACGTCTTCTAGATTTTTAAAATCTTCTTTTCAAATTCCAACGTAACGTCTGTAGATCAAACGCTGTACCAGTTTGTCAGGTTTCTTCCTGTTTGTTCTCCCCTACCAACAGAAAGAAGATAAGAAAGAAGAAGATAAGGCCTAAAGCAGAACCTGCAGCTGGACGCACACATGGAGACTGAGACGAAGACGAGGAGTTGTGCAAAGATGAAGAGGACTTCAGACTGATTCAGAGATGAGGGTTCTGCAGAGGGCAGGGCTTCCTCCACAGTGATGGACACCTTATCATCCATGATGAAGAGGCTGAAGGCGATTCTTCTGCATACATGAACCGGTCCGGATCTCAGAACACAGACCTGGATCACGGCTCCATCCTGCAGGGCGGGGCTGAGCGAGGATGAGGAGGCTGACTGATGAAGACTGCAGGAAGCAGCGGGAGGTTCAGCTGCAAAGACCTAATGTGGTGAACTTTAGGAGACGGTATTGTTTGGTTCTCGTGTACGCCTCTGCGCGTGCGCACCTGCATATGGTCCTCCTGGTCAGAATGATGAAGTGGAGCTCTTCATCAGACTCACCTCCTGCAGCAGCTCCAGCTCCTGCCTCAGCGCCTCCTGCTCGGCCCTCCAGCTCCGAGCACTGCTGCTTCAGGCTCTGGTTCTCCTCCAGCACCGCCAAGCCGCACTCCGCCGCCCGGACCTTCTCCCGGCTGACCTCCGCCAGCTCCCGCGCCAGGCGCTCCACCTCCGCGCGGTACGGCTCCGCCGCGTCCGCGCTCCCCGCCCCGCGGCGGCCATGGCGCCGGTCCCCCGTCCCGCAGCCTCACCCCCGCCCCGACAGCAGCGAGCCCCGGCGGCGGAGCAGCACCTGCGGCCGACAGCAGCCCCGCGGAGGAAGAGAGGAGCTCAGCGCCGAACCATGAAGCGATGCTGCGCGCGCGCGCCGTCACCGCAGAGGCCGCGCGCCTCTGCATGGGGGGCTCTGTGTCATGGTCCGCCCCCCCCCCACCCTCTGCCTTTCTGCTTACTCACCGGCACCGGGAAGCCATCACTGCCCGCTGCCGCGGAGCAAGGCAGTGGCGGCTACTGTCAAATGAAGCAGTGCGCCCCCTGCTGGTCCCGCGCCCTCTGCCAACGCCTCCATCCATGACCTCTGGTCCATGGCCGGGGAGGATTTTTACATTTCATGGATGAATACATGTAAAAAAAAAAAAACGTCATCAGTTTGAGATTAAACCCATTTTTAACCCGAATTCACACCAACAACCCCCAAACAAACACACGAATCCGTTCTGTTCCTGAATAAAAGTGTTTTTCTGCTCTGCGACAGCAATCACAGATGTATGGATCAAACACTCAAAAGTGCAACAGTTCATTTCAACAGCGGTCAGATTCATAATTAGTGGTGCCGATTCGATTCACAGTCGTCATTGGTTCACTTTGGATGATCCAATTCTCTGATCTAAAATGGATCCAGAACATCTTTATCCAAAACTTCAACAGTGGATTTTGAGAGTGATCCAGCAGACCCTGGAATTTCTTTAAAGAATTCCTCATCTTTACCTCTCCAGCAACAGGACCCTTTTTTTTTAAATTTAAATTCATTTTATTTTGTCATGGATACTGGAAAGTGAACATTTTCATAAATAATCCTAATTGGATAACAGTCAAAAATGTGTCAAAGTTTGTCCAATCACTGTAGTAACCTAATAACCCACTGTGTGAAGTAGATCATTGCTTTTTTATGTTATCTTACTTTTATCACCTATTGCAATATATTAAATATTTTAAACAAAAATGTTTTTGGCTCTGTAAATTTGAATAAAGCCACCAGAAAGCTGCACAAGTACATCACAATGACATAAATAGAGATGTATGTCACCCACTGTAAATGCCTTACTTTTGGTTCCAGCAAAATGAAGTCAACTAAGCTTTCATTTCTCTGTAGAAAGGACTTGCCATTTGGAACCAGGCGATGTCAGTAAGCAGTGACTGGTCCAAGTCGGTCAGAGTCCACATTTCTGTGGAAACCACTCTGTCTTATCAGGAGTGAGCTTCTTGGAAAGACATTCTCCTTCCATTCATTTCAGGCCCAGGAGAATCTGTCAATCAAAGGTTTTCTTTAAAAAAAAAATGTGTGTAATAATTAAAAATACAATTCAACAAACAAATTATAATATACATATAGTGACGTAGGCCTATGTTCAAGTAAAATGAAAAACACAACATTAAAAAGCTTAACCTAACCTAACAAAAAAAAAAAGAACTGAAATAACAAAATAACATAATGGTTAACTCAAGCCTTTTATTGCGTTTGTTTTGTCTTCAAAGGCTCAGTTTTCAGTTAACCATTTTATTATGTATGTTTTTTATTTAGATTTGTCTTTTGTATGCTGATAAATACGTGAAGGTTTTCAAGAGGAGGTTTAATTTTTCAGACGGTCCCTGAACGTCTCGGACAGGTCACCTGCCTGCTGGACTCTCATGTTCGGAGCGGGTCCGCTCGCTGTTCGGTTTTTGTGCCTCTTTCCCGACTTCCTCCGAACTACTTGAGTCCAAATGAAGGTGAGGAGAAGAATTCTGCTCCCGAGCTCCACACAGGTGACCAGCAGAAGACGACAAGCTCCGAGAGGCGGTTCAGTTCACAGAGATGTGAAACACGGTTTGGTTCTGACGAAAGACGACGGCCGCCATGTTGGCTCGGTTTTTTTTTTTTTTTTTGGTTCCGTTTCTCGTAATAAGCAGCCATGAGGTTGTTATCCCAAGATAATGAATGTTTTCTATAGATAGCTGCATGAAATGATCACGTAAGAGTAGTTTCTGACCCGCTAACTTTTCCCAGTTTCCACCTGTGTGAAATCACGACTGACGTCATTAATAATAATTTTTAAAAGTTCCGTTAGACAAACGAAAGCGGCTGATTTCTAATGAGACCAAACTTTGTCTTAATGTGTTTACTCTCACGAAAAGTGTTTTCAGTGTTTCCATTCCAACCCGTTTGTGTTTCTGTTTTGTTGTTGTTGCTGTTGTTTTGCATTTGATCCCATGATTAAGCTAACTTCTAACTCGTTTTTTCCCTCCGCAGGAAGCGGTGAAACAGCGACACCACGTGGCGGACAAATAACAGGTATTTTCAGCACTGCTGGGGGTTTGTTTTTAAAACAACTTTATTAACAAAACATACACGCCATCAAAACAGCACAAAGAGAACGATCAGGAGGTTCATTCAAGCTAAAGTTTTTGCAGCTTTCAAATTCTTTGAATTTTTGTGAGGTTTACTGTATTTTCTGATTTCAAAACTGAAAGAAATAGAGAAGGTTTCATGTGGTATATTAACATTTATACATATGTAATATGGTAAAAGAAAATCTAAATCAAGTAAATAGACCTCGTTTTTTTCTTATTCTTTAAAAGTAATTACAAAATAACATGCCTATAATAAAAAGAAACATGAAGAAAATGTTTTTCTAGCAAGTTTTGTACACCAGTCCAAAATGTTGCTGTATATAAACAAGTCCAAAATAAAGGTGTAACGGGTTCTGCATGACTAATACACAAAGAACAGCTGGTGTCGATATCCTTTTGAAATCAGAAATGTAGCAGGAGAATATTTTTAAAATTATTTAAAAGAAAGTTTTCTTGTCTTGTTTCTGGGGTAATATCCACATTCTTTCCAGGGTATAGTTAGAGAAGACGCCATTCCAAAAAGAAATGATATGTGGAGAAAAGAGCAGCGATCCACTCTGACTCGTATCCACACAACTGAAAGTGTTAAATCCTGGTTTTATGCATCCATGTTTAAGTCCCTTTGAGTTCTGATGGTTCTGTTACTGGAAGCTGAAACAGATTCCCGTCTCTGAGCAGCTTTTTCTGCTGCGACTCGTCGTCTTTTCCTCCTGCTTGAAGGCAGCAGCAAAATGATGTCAGTCTGACCTGTTCTAAGCCGTTTTTCTCTTTCTCCTCACAGATCCTTGTCTGGCTCACATTCTCCACGCCTGTGTGTCACCACCAGCACATGGGGGTTGGTTGGAGCTGCTGGGGGCTGTGAAAGGCTGACTGATCACCTTCTGGGGTGGTGGACGGGGGGTAATGTATCTGCCTTTTGTTCTTGTGTTTCCAGCGTCCCAGTCGCTCGTCTGACGTCACACAACCCCTGTCTTTCTCCCAGCATGCATCTGAAATACATCAGACAAAAAAACAAATAAACATAAATTAACCAGTTTAGAACCACTGGAGTCAAACCTTCAGTGAAGAAGTTGGATCTAAGATGATCGTGTTTCATGACATCCAACTGATTTTCTCCTTAGATGTTTTTTTTTATTCATTGTGGCCCCTGTAAAGTCCACAGTTTTCTCTCAGCACAGACCACAGGCATGTAAACAGCAGGGAAAGGGGTGCTTCAAAAGAAACTCAGTGACATGGCCTCATTGCACTAGTTCTCTAGTGCATATACTAAAATTGGAACGATACAGAGAAGATTAGCATGGCCCCTGCGCAAAGGATGGTGCCCATTCTTCTCTGTGGGAGAAGGAGGGGAGGAGGGGGAACTCGCCGGGGGGAAGAGGCGAAGGTCGCGAGTTCGAGACCCGCCTTGGACAATCACAACAGAAGGTTTCAAATAGCAACGACCAGCAGAAAATGTGTAAAATATATACAAAGGTTTTGAAAAGAATTTCAGTGCAATAAGGAGTTTATAAATAAACTCTGATGGTGACAGATGTTGAATGAGGTGTTTTGAATGAACTGCAGACAGATTCAGAGCCTCAAAGTGATGTGAAATATTTGTAAGATTAAAAAAAAATCTAAAAGATATTCACAAATGTGTCTGAAATGATTTAAGTGAAAAAAGGAGTTTGTAAAGTACATATAAGGTACAAATGATGTCACTCAGATGTTGGATTGAGGGGTTTTGGATGACTGAGAACAGAGTCAGAGCCTCATAGTGATGTGAAGTCTTTGTGTAAACAGTTTGTGTTGTTTTCTGCTTCTTTTTCAGATTTGATGAACAACTTGAAGCCAAAAGGGATCATTTTTTAAAGCATAAGCTTTGAGAAAAGATGTGGATCCACAAGTCGTTGTAAAGATTCTTTTTTATGCCGTCTTCTTCACTGCTTTTATTTTCTTTCTTTGCTTCAGAAACCTCATGTTGTGTTTATGCTTGTAAAGTGCAGTCTATGCGTTTAGATTTGTTGCAAACTTCTTTTCTTAGGATGTTGAATTGTTTAATTCTTCTTCACATCCTGTTCTTTCAAATGTTTCTATGATTAAACCTTCATTCGAGCCATTATTTAAACAACTCGTTCAGAAAAAAACAGTGAAACACAAACTTTTTATTGAAAACATTTATTTTTCAAATGAAATAAACTTTTATTGCCTTTAGAGTCTTTTTTTTGTCAGTCTTTCTTTCTCATGCCCTCCCTCCAGCTGCACAGTCATGGCAGCGTTGGATGTGCGGTCACACTTGCTGCAGGGGTAAAGCACCACCTGTCTGTGGCTTTAGTCTCTGGTGGAGGTCCTCGCTCTGGTACAGCAGCAGCTGCTGCTTCCACTGTCTTTCTCCTCCTGAAGACGGTGCTCCACGGCACATCCACAAGAAGAAGAGGCGGTGCAGCTTTGGAGACCAAAGGACGAGGAGCTGAGATGAAGCAGAGTGTGGTGATGATGGTGGGGCAACGTCTCCTCCAGCATCTTCTTGTCTACTAGTCCCTCCTGAGAGGACAGCCTTTAAACAGCCAGAGCAGCAGGGAGGAGTCCAGCTTGGTGCTCCGGCACAGCTCTCTCCCACTTTCTCTGCCACAGGAGAACCTGGAGACACAAGCAGACGCTGGTAACAGGATGCTGGAACTTTTTGAAAGCAGAAATGAAAACTCACCACTGTGACAGGGTCCTCCTACTCAGATGAAAAAGTTTAAGGTGGGTCTGAGTTCTGCAGCACTGCCTCTCACATGTAGAACCTGGATCTAGCGCTTCCTCTGGACCCCTCGTGCTCTTTCGGGTGAAGGGAGAAGATGGGCGGCCAGCATCAGGCCAGTTTGCAGGACCTGAGTTCAGGAGAAAAGATTGAACTTCCAGTCTCTTTCTGCCCGTAGAGAAACTCCATCCTGAGACGAAACAGAAGAAAGCATCAGAGCAGGTTCTTCTTCTGCTTCAAGTTCATGACAGCTGTCCACAGCACAGAGGAACACAGACTGATGCTGGCAGAGCAGCTCCTGTCAGTCACACTTTGATCCATATGTACATACATGTGTCCATGATCCACATGTGTTCACCTGCATTGTTAGAACACCTGTCCTGTTTGATTCATCTCATAAGAAATGAAACAATTCAGTCCCTTATGACTGACAGTGATTGTACAGCAGTGGAATGAAGAGCTTTGTGATCAGTGATCATAAGCAACAGGTTAACACAAGTAACTGACCTACAATGACAGCGAGAAACCTTTTCAAACGATACTCTAATGCAAATGAAAGACAAGAAAACTAGCAGAAAAACAACAGCAAACAGCGGCTGTTTTACAATCTATTAACGCATCTTTTACAAAAAACACGCCACAGAAAAGAGGACTAACATTTCCACAAACATATCTATCTCATTCTTACACTTAAAACCGTCAATTTGGCCTTAAAATAGAGGAAAACCGGCACTTACGTTCAAGCAGGAAGACGGCAGTCATGACAGTAAACAGTGGGCGGGACGTAAAGATTTGGAACAAATCATGCTCTCTGATTGGACGCCCCAAAGTTTGATACTTGAAATTGGAACAAATCCGGCTCCCTGATTGGTTGAGAAATTGGAACATTTGGAACAATTGGAACAGCGAAGATGAACTCCACGGTGGCGCAAGGATGACACGCAAATTCGTGAAGCGTTCCTCATTTTCCCTTTTTAACAATCAATTTCACTCATCTCTGTCTCATTATTTAGAAATAAAAAGAAAAACATTTTGTTAGAGAGAAACAGGTAATATTTATCTATATTTAATTTTTTTATTCAGTTCAGAGTTTAAAAAATTCATAGCAAGCAAAAAATGTGAAAATGTAAATAAAAAGTCAAACAAATTAGATAAAAGATTAACAAAACAGAAAAAAGTTCAAAATGTCTGAAATGCTTTACTACTCAAAAATGTTTTATCAGGTGTGCAGATTGATTTGAAAAGCTTTTTATGGTAGTTAATTTTTAGATTATTTGAGAAGCTAAAAAAGTTTTACTTTCTTTCTTTTAAATGTTAAGGCCAAAACAAAATAAGAAAAGATATCCTGCTTAGATGTTAAAAAACAGTTTTTTTAACAAAAACCTAGAGCGTTGTTAGAATACTAACTAACTCCAAATTACCCCTAAAAACCTCAGTATATGCTAATTACCCAAAAAGCTAGCATTTTGTAAAATTATTAGCTTTACTCAGCATTAGCCGCTAAATACCTCAGTAGATGCCAATTAAGCAGAAAAAAAGTTAGCATGTTGCTAAAATATTAGCTTACGTCAGAATTCCTCCAAAAAAACCTCAGTAGATGCAGAATTATCGAAAAAAGTTTTCGCATTGCTGAAATATTAGTTTAATGCCGAATTGGCCCATGAAAACCTCAGTAGATGCCAAAATAACCAAAAAGCTAGCACATTGCTAAAATACTTGCTCAACTCCCAAAGTAGCCCAAAAAAACTCAGTTGATGCTATATTAGCTAAAAATGCTACCACAATGCTAAATTACTATTTTAACTCCAAAGTAGCCCAAAAAACCTCAGTAGATGATAAATTAGCCAAAAAAGTTAGCATGTTGCTAAACAACAAGCTTAATACCAAATTAACCCCAAAAAAAACGTCAGTAGATGCTAAATTTGCCAAGAAAGCTTGCACGTTGCTAGAATGCTAGCTTAACTCTAAACTAGTCCAACAAAATTTCAGTATATGCTGAATTAGCCAAAAAAGCGAGCACATAGCTAAAATACTTGTTTAACACCTAAAGTAGCCCAAAAAACTCAGTTGATGCTATATTACAGAAAAATGATACCACAATGCTAAATTACTATTTTAACTCAAAAGTAGCCCATAAAACCTCAGTTGATGATAAATTAGCCAAAAAAGCTAGCATGTTGCTAAACAACAAGCTTAATACCAAATTAACCCAAAAAACCTGAGTAGATGCTAAATTTGCCAAGAAAGCTTGGACATTGCTAAAATGCTAGCTTAACTCCAAACTAGTCCAACAAAATTTCAGTATATGCTAAATTAGCCAAAAAGCGAGCACATAGCTAAAATACTTGCTAAACTCCCAAAATAGCCCCAAAAAAAAAAAACTCAGTTGATGCTATATTAGCTAAAAATGCTACCACAATGCTAAATTACTATTTTAACTCAAAAGTAGCCCAATAAAACCTCAGTAGATGATGAATTAGCCAAAAAAGTTAGCATGTTACTAAACAACAAGTTTAATACCAAATTAACCCAAAAAACCTGAGTAGATGCTAAATTTGCTAAGAAAGCTTGGACATTGCTAAAATGCTAGCTTAACTCCAAACTAGTCTAACAAAATTTCAGTATATGCTAAATCAGCCAAAAAGTAAGCACATAGCTAAAATACTTGCTAAACTCCCAAAGTAGCCCCAAAAAAACTCAGTTGATGCTATACTAGCTAAAAATGCTACCTCGATGCTAAATTACTATTTTAACTCAAAAGTAGCCCAATAAAACCTCAGTAGATGATAAATTAGCCAAAAAAGTTAGCATGTTACTAAACAACAAGCTTAATACCAAATTAACCCAAAAAACCTGTGTAGATGCTAAATTTAACAAAAAAGCTAGTAAGTTGCTAGAATCCTAGCCTAACTCTAGACTAGTCCAACAAAATTTCAATATATGGTAAATTAGCCAAACAAGCTAGCACATTGCTAAAATACTTGCTCAACTCCCAAAGTAGCCCCAAAAAAACTCAGTTGATGCTATATTAGCTAAAAATGCTACCACAATGCTGAATTACTATTTTAACTCAAAAGTAGCCCAAAAAAAACCTCAGTAGATGATACATTAGCCAAAAAGTTAGCATGTTACTAAACAACATGCTTAATACCAAATTAACCCCAAAACGTCAGTAGATGCTAAATTTGCCAAGAAAGCTTGCACGTTGCTAGAATGCTAGCTTAACTCTAAACTAGTCCAACAAAATTTCAGTAAATGCTGAATTAGCCAAAAAAGCGAACCTCATTTGATGCAAAATTAGCCAAAAAACCTAGAGCGTTGTTAGAATACTTGCTTAACTCCAAATTACCCCTAAAAACATAAATAGATGGTGATATTGCTAAAAAGCTAGAATTTTGTAAAACTATTAGTTTATCTCAGCATTAGCCACAAAAACACCTCAAAAGATGCCAAATAAGCGAGAAAAAAAACTTTATATTACCTTCAGAGTAACCCAAAAACCTTGGTTGATGCTAAATTAGCCAAAAAAGTTAGCATTTTGTTAAAATACTAGCTTAACTCCAAATCAGCTAAGACAACCTTTAGTAGATGCTAAATTAGCCAGTATTTTGTCAAATTATTAGTTAAACTCAGCATTAGCCCAGAGAAAATACTCAGTAGATGCCAAATAGGTGGAAAAAAGTTGTCATGTTGATTAAATGTTACCTCCGAAGTAGCTCCAAAAACCTCAGTATATGCCACATTAGAAAACCAAGTTAGCATGTTGCTAAAATATTGGCTTATGTCAGAATTTTCCCAAAAAACCTCAGTAGATGTCAAATTATCAAAAAAAAGTTTGCATGTTGCAAAAATATTAGCCTAATTCAGAATTAGCACACAAAAACTTCAGTATATGTATTTAGTTAAAATACTAACATTACTCCTTTATAGCCCATAAAACCTCAATAGATGCCAAAATAACCAAAAAAGCTAGCATATTGCTAAAATACTTGCAAAACTCGTAAAGTAGCCCAAAAACCTTAGTTGATGCTATGTTAGCCAAAAAGCTAGCGCAATGCTAAAATATTAGCTTGACTTAAAACTATGAGTACAAGCATGAATGTTCTATACATGCTGAACATTTTGATACTCATATTGCATAAGTTATAAAAGTGCAAAACAACAAGTTTGTTAAAAGTTCACAAAAATTTCCTAAAATTTGAAAACGCTTTAAAGGCATAAATGCCAAAAGTACAAGCATGAATGTCCTAAACGTGCTGAACATTTTGATACCAATATTGCATGCGTTTTTAAAGAAAATAAATGTAAAAATTGCGTAAAATGTTCAAATGCGTAATTGATATGAAATTGTAAATGTACAAATACAAATGTCCTTAATGTTCTGAACATTTTGATATCAAGATTGCATAAGTTTCAAAAGTGCACAAAGTTGCTGACACAGCATTCACACAAAAATGTTGCAAACAATGTTCCCTCTAATTTTTCATGTGTCTGAGCAGACACACTGAGGACCACTGTGAGCAACATCAGATGTGTAGCTGTGGCCACACACCAGTATCACGCCTGTTCAAAACCTTGGATTATAGCAAGTAACATTGCTTATTAAAAGAATCAAATTACAGCAGCAATTGTTATCAATTAATTAATTTAATTAATTAATTAATTGATTTGACCCACTTAAAATGAAAAAGAACAGAAATCTTGTTGGGGGTCGCTCGGGGTCAGATTTTTTGATGTTTTGAGTGACAGCTCGTTCTTTTTCTCTCTCCTGCAATAGTGTAATGATCCCCTGTCCCATCTTGTCCCATCTTACGTCTTCGTACAATTCCTACAGCTTTCAAATGACATTTCAGCTAAATGTGACGCTTAAGGTAGTCCAACTTCCATTCAGTCCTCATTTTTCCCTCAGAAAACTCACTTGTTACTTTGGCTTCGCTGCATGTTTTGCAGAGTAGACCTTTCTCACTCGAAAAGGAAAAAATCTCGCTCAGTTGCATCACTAGTTCTTCTATCTGCGCATGCTCTGACAGCCATTCCACCATAAAAGAACCGCATTTCTTTTTTACTTTGGCTTGAAGAGTGAATGTGTGGCTGTCCGTTCATTTCGCCATGATAAGGGGTTAGCATTTTTGTTTCTTAACTCCGCTGTTGTTTGCTGGCTGATCTGCACGGCGCGTATGGACAGGGAACTTAAAGCAAACACTGTCAATGCTATGATTGTGTAGCGTAAGTGAACTGAATGGAATTATTGGCTGGACACTGCAAACTGGTACAGAAAACAGTATATTTGGCCTAATTAACTAGATTATATCAGTTCAAATTTTAGATATTAATGAATATGTTTCTGTTGAATTTTATTTTGTGCATTATTATTATTTTGTTGGACCTTTGTGTAAACAGTTTGTGTTGTTTTGTGCTTCTTTTTCAGATTTGATGAACAACTTGGAGCCAAAAGGGATGATTTTTAAAGCATAAGCTTTGAGAGAAGATGTGGATCCACTAGTCGTCGTGAAGATTCTTTGTTACGCCGTCTTCTTCACTGCTTTTATTTTGCTTTCTTTGCTTCAGAAAACTCATTTTGTGTTTAAGTTTGTAAAGTGCAGTCTATGCGTTTAGATTTGGTGCAAACTTCTGTTCTTAGGATGTTGAATTGTTTTGTTCTTCTTCACATCCTGTTCTTTCAAATGTTTCTATGATCAAACCTTCATTCAAGCCATTTTTTACACACCTCAGAGCTTTTCGTTCAGAAAAAAACAGTGAAACACAAACTTTTTATTGAAAAATTTTTTTTTTTCAAATCAATAAACTTTTATCGCCTTTTGAGTATTTTTTTTTCTCAGTTGTTTTTTCTCATGCCCTCCCTCCAGCTGTCAGTCATGGCAGCGTTGGATGTGCGGTCACAACTTGCTGCAGGGGTAAAGCATCATCTGTCGGTGGCTTTAGTCTCTGGTGGAGGTCCTCGCTCTGGTACAGCAGCAGCTGCTGCTTCCACTGTCTTTCTCCTCCTGAAGACGGTGCTCCACGGCACATGCTCAAGAAGAAGAGGCGGTGCAGCTGAGATGCAGCAGAGTGTGGTGATGATGGTGGGGCAACGTCTCCTCCAGCATTTTCTTGTTAACTAGTCCCACCTGAAAGGACAGCCTTTAAAACCGCCAGAGCAGCAGGGAGGAGTCCAGCTTGGTGCTCTGGCTCAGCTCTCTCCCACTTTCTCTGCAACAGGAGAACCTGGAGACACAAAGAGACGCTGGTAACAGGATGCTGGAACTTTCTGAAAGCAGAAATGAAAACTCACCACTGTGACAGGGTCTTCCTGCTCAGCTGAAACAGTTCAAGGTGGGTCTGAGTTCTTCAGCGCTGCCTCTCTCATGTAGAACCTGGATCTAGCGCTTCCTCTGGACCCCTCGTGCTCTTTTTGGGTGAAGGGTAGAGACGGGCGGGCCAGCATCAGGCCACTTTGCAGGACCTTACTTCAGGAGAAAAGATTGAACTTCCAGTCTTTCTACCCGTAGAGAAACTCCCTCCTGAGACGAAACAGAAGAAAGCATCAGAGCAGGTTCTTCTTCAGCTTCAAGTTCATGACAGCTGTCCACAGCACAGAGGAACACAGACTGATGCTGGCAGAGCAGCTCGTGTCAGTCACGCTTTGATCCGTATGTACATACATGTGTCCATGATCCACATGTGTTCACCTGCATTGTTAGAACAGCTGTCTAGTTTGATTCATCTCATAAGAAATGAAGCAATTCAGTCCCTTATGACTGACAGTGATTGTAGAGCAGTGGAATGAAGAGGTTTGTGATCATAAGCAACAGGTTAACACAAGTAACTGACCTACAATGACAACGAGAAACCTTTTCAAACGATTCTCTAATGCAAATGAAAGACGAGAAAACTAGCAGAAAAACAACAGCAAACAGCGGCTGTTTTACAATCTATTAACGCAACTTTTACAAAAAACACGCCACAGAAAAGAGGACTAACATTTCCACAAACATATTAACTCATTCTAACATTTAAAACCGTCAATTTGGCCTTAAAATAGAGGAATACCGGCACTTACGTTCGAGCAGGAAGACGGCAGCCATGACAGTAAACAGTGGGCGGGACGTAAAGAATTGGAACAAATCCTGCTCTCTGATTGGACGCCCCAAAGTTTGATACTTGAAATTGGAACAAATCCAGTTGTCTGATTGGTTGAGAAATTGGAACAGAGATGAAGGTGCCCGTTCTTCTCTGTCGGAGTGTGGAAGCTCGCGAGTTCGAGGCCCGTCTAGGACAATCACAACAAAAGGTTTCAAACAGTGGTGGTTGATAGAAAATTCTGTAAGGTATTTCCAAAGGTGTTTGAAAAGATTTCAGTGAAAAAGGGAGTTGATAAAGTGTATTAAAGGTGCAAACACTAACTCTGATGGTGACAGTTGATGACTGAGAACAGAGTCAGAGCCTCAAAGTGATGTGAAGCCTGTGTGAATCAGTTTGTGTTCTTTTGTGTTTCTTTTTCAGATTTCATCAACACACGCTCAGAAGGAGCTTCAGGGTGGAGGAGGAGGGGCTAGTTTTCTCGTCGTTTGACATGTCAGACTAGTTTGGAAATGTTTTTTGTTCCCATTCTGGATCCGTGATGTTAACAGATGCGGACGGATTCTAAAATGATTAGAAGACAAACAACTTTATTACAAAGTTCACCATGACCCCGTTTTTCAGAAAGATGTTATGCTTTTCTAACAGTTTATCAAGTCAAAATGCTGAACCTGTAATGATGTTTTCTTCTGTTTTGCCATAGAAGTGAATTTGCTGAACATGCAAACAATAGCTGTAAGTTCAAGTTTCTTCTCTTCCTAACTTTTCTCCTTCTTTTCATCACCATCTCTGCAGTTTTTCACTGGTCTTTGCTTTGTTTAGTTTTGTCTAACGGGACCCTCCTCCTGAAAGCCTCAAATGAAACTCGAGACCCGGGGCCCCAAAGAAGAGCCACAGGGCCAAAACACTGGAGGAGGTGGCGAAGGAGGCGCGAGGGTGGGGATATCAACAACCCCATCCTGGTGCTGAGCCGGTGGAAGATCCAGTTTGGGAAAAATCAGGACAAGACCTTCCACTGGCTGCTGGAAAACGACGTGGGCTACGCCATGAACCTGGCGTCCTCCCACCAGAAGGAGCGAGAGAGGACAGGGTCTCAGTCCCCGCTGATGGTCAACAAGGTGATGTGTCTGAGGTTCATTTCTCTTAGTTCAAAGTGTGATGGTTTTACGCAGAACCTATGGACCTGCAGGACGGCCTGGTCCGTTCCTCTTCAGCCTACCCTGACTATGTGGTTGCGGTCAGGTTTCACTAGGCGTTTGAGGAGGCATGGGTGAGGTCTCTTCAGCCTGGGCAGGAGGGACAGGCCCTTGTTGGCTTTGGGGACTTCAAGTTTGAGACCCTGCAGAACCCTGGACAATGAAATAAATACACGTCATTAAATGTTTAAAATTACTTTTTAATGGCAATTTTTATAAGTATATTTAAAAAACATTTCCAATTTTGAATATTTAAATCCAATTTTAAATAATTTATTAGACTTTTATTTAATGATTTCATGGCGTATATATTTATTTAATATTGTCTCTTCTGAACCTCCATGTATTCAAACCGTTTTGCCTAAATTTGAGAGTGTGTCAGTTTCGTTGGCTAGTTTAACATTTAGCTAAAATTTTAGCATGCTTTCAGCATCAGTGTTTTTAGCTATCATTTTCAGCGCTTTCAGCATCAGTGTTTTTAGCTATCATTTTCATGCTTTCAGCTTTCAGCATCAGTGTTTTTAGCTATCATTTTCATGCTTTCAGCTTTCAGCATCAGTGTTTTTAGCTATCATTTTCAACGCTTTCAGCTTCCAGCATCAGTGTTTTTAATTATCAATTTCATGCTTTCAGCTTTCAGCAACAGTGTTTTTAACTATCATTTTCATGCTTTCAGCTTTCAGCATCCGTGTTTTTAGCTATCATTTTCAGCGCTTTCAGCATCAGTGTTTTTAGCTATCATTTTCAGCGCTTTTAGTATCAGTGTTTTTAGCTATCATTTTCAGCGCTTTCAACATCAGTGTTCTTAGCTATCATTTTCATGCTTTCAGCATCAGTGTTTTTAACTATCATTTTCATGCTTTCAGCTTTCAGCATCAGTGTTTTTAGCTATCATTTTCATGCTTTCAGCTTTCAGCATCAGTGTTTTTAGCTATCATTTTCAGCGCTTTCAGCATCAGTGTTTTTAGCTATCATTTTCAGCGCTTTCAGCATCAGTGTTTTTAGCTATCATTTTCATGCTTTCAGCTTTCAGCATCAGTGTTTTTAGCTATCATTTTCATGCTTTCAGCTTTCAGCATCCGTGTTTTTAGCTATTATTTTCAGTGCTTTCAGCATCAGTGTTTTTAGCTATCATTTTCAACGCTTTCAGCTTCCAGCATCAGTGTTTTTAACTATCATTTTCATGCTTTCAGCTTTCAGCATCCGTGTTTTTAGCTATCATTTTCAGCGCTTTCAGCATCAGTGTTTTTAGCTATTATTTTCAGTGCTTTCAGCATCAGTGTTTTTAGCTATCATTTTCAACGCTTTCAGCTTCCAGCATCAGTGTTTTTAACTATCATTTTCATGCTTTCAGCTTTCAGCATCCGTGTTTTTAGCTATCATTTTCAGCGCTTTCAGCATCAGTGTTTTTAGCTATCATTTTCAGCGCTTTCAGTATCAGTGTTTTTAGCTATCATTTTCAGCGCTTTCAACATCAGTGTTCTTAGCTATCGTTTTCATGCTTTCAGCATCAGTGTTTTTAACTATCATTTTCATGCTTTCAGCTTTCAGCATCAGTGTTTTTTAGCTATCATTTTCATGCTTTCAGCTTTCAGCATCAGTGTTTTTAGCTATCATTTTCAGCGCTTTCAGCATGAGTGTTTTTAGCTATCATTTTCAGCGCTTTCAGCATCAGTGTTTTTAGCTATCATTTTCATGCTTTCAGCTTTCAGCATCAGTGTTTTTAGCTATCATTTTCATGCTTTCAGCTTTCAGCATCCGTGTTTTTAGCTATTATTTTCAGTGCTTTCAGCATCAGTGTTTTTAGCTATCATTTTCAACGCTTTCAGCTTCCAGCATCAGTGTTTTTAACTATCATTTTCATGCTTTCAGCTTTCAGCATCCGTGTTTTTAGCTATCATTTTCAGCGCTTTCAGCATCAGTGTTTTTAGCTATTATTTTCAGTGCTTTCAGCATCAGTGTTTTTAGCTATCATTTTCAACGCTTTCAGCTTCCAGCATCAGTGTTTTTAACTATCATTTTCATGCTTTCAGCTTTCAGCATCCGTGTTTTTAGCTATCATTTTCAGCGCTTTCAGCATCAGTGTTTTTAGCTATCATTTTCAGCGCTTTCAGTATCAGTGTTTTTAGCTATCATTTTCAGCGCTTTCAACATCAGTGTTCTTAGCTATCATTTTCATGCTTTCAGCAACAGTGTTTTTAACTATCATTTTCATGCTTTCAGCTTTCAGCATCCGTGTTTTTAGCTATCATTTTCAGCGCTTTCAGCATCAGTGTTTTTAGCTATCATTTTCAGTGCTTTCAGTATCAGTGTTTTTAGCTATCATTTTCAGCGCTTTCAGCATCAGTGTTTTTAACTATCATTTTCATGCTTTCAGCTTTCAGCATCAGTGTTTTTAGCTATCATTTTCAGCGCTTTTAGTATCAGTGTTTTTAGCTATCATTTTCAGCGCTTTCAGCATCAGTGTTTTTAGTTATCATTTTCATGCTTTCAGCTTTCAGCATCCGTGTTTTTAGCTATCATTTTCAGCGCTTTCAGCATCAGTGTTTTTAGCTATCATTTTCAGCGCTTTCAGTATCAGTGTTTTTAGCTATCATTTTCAGCGCTTTCAACATCAGTGTTCTTAGCTATCGTTTTCATGCTTTCAGCATCAGTGTTTTTAACTATCATTTTCATGCTTTCAGCTTTCAGCATCAGTGTTTTTAGCTATCATTTTCATGCTTTCAGCTTTCAGCATCAGTGTTTTTAGCTATCATTTTCAGCGCTTTCAGCATCAGTGTTTTTAGCTATCATTTTCAGCGCTTTCAGCATCAGTGTTTTTAGCTATCATTTTCATGCTTTCAGCTTTCAGCATCAGTGTTTTTAGCTATCATTTTCATGCTTTCAGCTTTCAGCATCCGTGTTTTTAGCTATTATTTTCAGTGCTTTCAGCATCAGTGTTTTTAGCTATCATTTTCAACGCTTTCAGCTTCCAGCATCAGTGTTTTTAACTATCATTTTCATGCTTTCAGCTTTCAGCATCCGTGTTTTTAGCTATCATTTTCAGCGCTTTCAGCATCAGTGTTTTTAGCTATTATTTTCAGTGCTTTCAGCATCAGTGTTTTTAGCTATCATTTTCAACGCTTTCAGCTTCCAGCATCAGTGTTTTTAACTATCATTTTCATGCTTTCAGCTTTCAGCATCCGTGTTTTTAGCTATCATTTTCAGCGCTTTCAGCATCAGTGTTTTTAGCTATCATTTTCAGCGCTTTCAGTATCAGTGTTTTTAGCTATCATTTTCAGCGCTTTCAACATCAGTGTTCTTAGCTATCATTTTCATGCTTTCAGCAACAGTGTTTTTAACTATCATTTTCATGCTTTCAGCTTTCAGCATCCGTGTTTTTAGCTATCATTTTCAGCGCTTTCAGCATCAGTGTTTTTAGCTATCATTTTCAGTGCTTTCAGTATCAGTGTTTTTAGCTATCATTTTCAGCGCTTTCAGCATCAGTGTTTTTAACTATAATTTTCATGCTTTCAGCTTTCAGCATCAGTGTTTTTAGCTATCATTTTCAGCGCTTTCAGCATCAGTGTTTTTAGCTATCATTTTCAGCGCTTTCAGCATCAGTGTTTTTAGCTATCATTTTCATGCTTTCAGCTTTCAGCATCAGTGTTTTTAGCTATCATTGTCAGTGCTTTCAGCTTTCAGCAACAGTGTTTTTAGCTATTATTTTCAGTGCTTTCAGCATCAGTGTTTTTAGCTATCATTTTCAACGCTTTCAGCTTCCAGCATCAGTGTTTTTAACTATCATTTTCATGCTTTCAGCTTTCAGCATCCGTGTTTTTAGCTATCATTTTCAGCGCTTTCAGCATCAGTGTTTTTAGCTATTATTTTCAGTGCTTTCAGCATCAGTGTTTTAGCTATCATTTTCAACGCTTTCAGCTTCCAGCATCAGTGTTTTTAACTATCATTTTCATGCTTTCAGCTTTCAGCATCCGTGTTTTTTAGCTATCATTTTCAGCGCTTTCAGCATCAGTGTTTTTAGCTATCATTTTCAGTGCTTTCAGCATCCGTGTTTTTAGCTATCATTTTCAGCGCTTTCAGCATCAGTGTTTTTAGCTATTATTTTCAGTGCTTTCAGCATCAGTGTTTTTTAGCTATCATTTTCAACGCTTTCAGCTTCCAGCATCAGTGTTTTTAACTATCATTTTCATGCTTTCAGCTTTCAGCATCCGTGTTTTTAGCTATCATTTTCAGCGCTTTCAGCATCAGTGTTTTTAGCTATCATTTTCAGCGCTTTCAGTATCAGTGTTTTTAGCTATCATTTTCAGCGCTTTCAACATCAGTGTTCTTAGCTATCATTTTCATGCTTTCAGCAACAGTGTTTTTAACTATCATTTTCATGCTTTCAGCTTTCAGCATCCGTGTTTTTTAGCTATCATTTTCAGCGCTTTCAGCATCAGTGTTTTTAGCTATCATTTTCAGTGCTTTCAGTATCAGTGTTTTTAGCTATCATTTTCAGCGCTTTCAGCATCAGTGTTTTTTAACTATCATTTTCATGCTTTCAGCTTTCAGCATCAGTGTTTTTAGCTATCATTTTCAGCGCTTTTAGTATCAGTGTTTTTAGCTATCATTTTCAGCGCTTTCAGCATCAGTGTTTTTAGTTATCATTTTCAACGCTTTCAGCTTCCAGCATCAGTGTTTTTAACTATCATTTTCAGCGCTTTCAGCTTTCAGCATCAGTGTTTTTAGCTATCATTTTCAGCGCTTTCAGCTTCCAGCATCAGTGTTTTTAACTATCATTTTCATGCTTTCAGCTTCCAGCATCAGTGTTTTTAACTATCATTTTCATGCTTTCAGCTTCCAGCATCAGTGTTTTTAGCTATCATTTTCATGCTTTCAGCTTCCAGCATCAGTGTTTTTAACTATCATTTTCATGCTTTCAGCTTTCAGCATCAGTGGTTTTAGCTATCATTTTCATGCTTTCAGCTTCCAGCATCAGTGTTTTTAGCTATCATTTTCATGCTTTCAGCTTCCAGCATCAGTGTTTTTAACTATCATTTTCATGCTTTCAGCTTCCAGCATCAGTGTTTTTAACTATCATTTTCATGGTTTCAGCTTTCAGCATCAGTGTTTTTAGCTATCATTGTCAGCGCTTTCAGCTTTCAGCATCAGTGTTTTTAGCTATCATTTTCAGCGCTTTCAGCATCAGTGTTTTTAGCTATCCTTTTCATGCTTTCAGCTTCCAGCATCAGTGTTTTTAGGTATCATTGTCAGCGCTTTCAGCTTTCAGCATCAGTGTTTTTAGCTATCATTTTCATGCTTTCAGCTTTCAGCATCCGTGTTTTTAGCTATCATTTTCAGCGCTTTCAGTATCAGTGTTTTTAGCTATCATTTTCAGCGCTTTCAGCATCAGTGTTTTTAGCTATCATTTTCAACGCTTTCAGCTTCCAGCATCAGTGTTTTTAACTATCATTTTCATGCTTTCAGCTTTCAGCATCCGTGTTTTTAGCTATCATTTTCAGCGCTTTCAGCATCAGTGTTTTTAGCTATCATTTTCAGCGCTTTCAGCATCAGTGTTTTTAGCTATCATTTTCAGCGCTTTCAACATCAGTGTTCTTAGCTATCATTTTCATGCTTTCAGCATCAGTGTTTTTAACTATCATTTTCATGCTTTCAGCTTTCAGCATCAGTGTTTTTAGCTGTCATTTTCATGCTTTCAGCTTTCAGCATCAGTGTTTTTAACTATCATTTTCATGCTTTCAGCTTTCAGCATCAGTGTTTTTAGCTATCATTTTTCAGCGCTTTCAGCATCAGTGTTTTTAGCTATCATTTTCATGCTTTCAGCTTTCAGCATCAGTGTTTTTAGCTATCCTTTTCATGCTTTCAGCTTCCAGCATCAGTGTTTTTAACTATCATTTTCAACGCTTACAGCTTCCAGCATCAGTATTTTTAGCTATCATTTTCATGCTTTCAGCTTTCTGCATCAGTTTTTTTAGCTATCATTTTCAGCGCTTTCAGCTTTCAGCATCAGTGTTTTTAGCTATCATTTTCAACGCTTACAGCTTCCAGCATCAGTATTTTTTAGCTATCATTTTCATGCTTTCAGCTTTCTGCATCAGTTTTTTTAGCTATCATTTTCATGCTTTCAGCTTTCAGCATCCGTGTTTTTAGCTATAATTTTCAGCGCTTTCAGCATCAGTGTTTTTAGCTATAATTTTCAGCGCTTTCAGTATCAGTGTTTTTAGCTATCATTTTCATGCTTTCAGCTTTCAGCATCAGTGTTTTTAGCTATCATTTTCAGCGCTTTTAGTATCAGTGTTTTTTAGCTATCATTTTCAGCGCTTTCAGTATCAGTGTTTTTAGCTATCATTTTCAGCGCTTTCAGCATCAGTGTTTTTTAACTATCATTTTCATGCTTTCAGCTTTCAGCATCAGTGTTTTTAGCTATCATTTTCAGCGCTTTTAGTATCAGTGTTTTTAGCTATCATTTTCAACGCTTTCAGCATCAGTGTTTTTAGTTATCATTTTCAGCGCTTTCAGCATCAGTGTTTTTAGTTATCATTTTCAGCGCTTTCAGCATCAGTGTTTTTAGTTATCATTTTCAACGCTTTCACCTTCCAGCATCAGTGTTTTTAGCTATCATTTTCAGCGCTTTCAGCTTCCAGCATCAGTGTTTTTAACTATCATTTTCATGCTTTCAGCTTCCAGCATCAGTGTTTTTAACTATCATTTTCATGCTTTCAGCTTTCAGCATCAGTGGTTTTAGCTATCATTTTCATGCTTTCAGCTTCCAGCATCAGTGTTTTTAGCTATCATTTTCAGCGCTTTTTAGTATCAGTGTTTTTAGCTATCATTTTCAGCGCTTTCAGTATCAGTGTTTTTAGCTATCATTTTCAGCGCTTTCAGCATCAGTGTTTTTAACTATCATTTTCATGCTTTCAGCTTTCAGCATCAGTGTTTTTAGCTATCATTTTCAGCGCTTTTAGTATCAGTGTTTTTAGCTATCATTTTCAACGCTTTCAGCATCAGTGTTTTTAGTTATCATTTTCAGCGCTTTCAGCATCAGTGTTTCAGCGCTTTCAGCATCAGTGTTTTTAGTTATCATTTTCAACGCTTTCACCTTCCAGCATCAGTGTTTTTAGCTATCATTTTCAGCGCTTTCAGCATCAGTGTTTTTAGTTATCATTTTCAACGCTTTCACCTTCCAGCATCAGTGTTTTTAGCTATCATTTTCAGCGCTTTCAGCTTTCAGCATCAGTGTTTTTAGCTATCATTTTCAGCGCTTTCAGCTTCCAGCATCAGTGTTTTTAACTATCATTTTCATGCTTTCAGCTTCCAGCATCAGTGTTTTTAACTATCATTTTCATGCTTTCAGCTTTCAGCATCAGTGGTTTTAGCTATCATTTTCATGCTTTCAGCTTCCAGCATCAGTGTTTTTAGCTATCATTTTCATGCTTTCAGCTTTCAGCATCAGTGGTTTTAGCTATCCTTTTCATGCTTTCAGCTTCCAGCATCAGTGTTTTTAGGTATCATTGTCAGCGCTTTCAGCTTTCAGCATCAGTGTTTTTAGCTATCATTTTCAGCGCTTTCAGTATCAGTGTTTTTTAGCTATCATTTTCAGCGCTTTCAGCATCAGTGTTTTTAGCTATCATTTTCAACGCTTTCAGCTTCCAGCATCAGTGTTTTTTAACTATCATTTTCATGCTTTCAGCTTTCAGCATCCGTGTTTTTAACTATCATTTTCAGCGCTTTCAGCATCAGTGTTTTTAGCTATCATTTTCAGCGCTTTCAGTATCAGTGTTTTTAGCTATCATTTTCAGCGCTTTCAACATCAGTGTTCTTAGCTATCATTTTCATGCTTTCAGCATCAGTGTTTTTAACTATCATTTCATGCTTTCAGCTTTCAGCATCAGTGTTTTTAGCTGTCATTTTCATGCTTTCAGCTTTCAGCATCAGTGTTTTTAACTATCATTTTCATGCTTTCAGCTTTCAGCATCAGTGTTTTTAGCTATCATTTTCAGCGCTTTCAGCATCAGTGTTTTTAGCTATCATTTTCATGCTTTCAGCTTTCAGCATCAGTGTTTTTAGCTATCCTTTTCATGCTTTCAGCTTCCAGCATCAGTGTTTTTAACTATCATTTTCAACGCTTACAGCTTCCAGCATCAGTATTTTTAGCTATCATTTTCATGCTTTCAGCTTTCTGCATCAGTTTTTTTAGCTATCATTTTCAGCGCTTTCAGCTTTCAGCATCAGTGTTTTTAGCTATCATTTTCAACGCTTTCAGCTTTCAGCATCAGTGTTTTTAGCTATCATTTTCATGCTTTCAGCTTTCTGCATCAGTTTTTTTAGCTATCATTTTCATGCTTTCAGCTTTCAGCATCCGTGTTTTTAGCTATCATTTTCAGCGCTTTCAGCATCAGTGTTTTTAGCTATCATTTTCAGCGCTTTCAGTATCAGTGTTTTTAGCTATCATTTTCATGCTTTCAGCTTTCAGCATCAGTGTTTTTAGCTATCATTTTCAGCGCTTTTAGTATCAGTGTTTTTAGCTATCATTTTCAGCGCTTTCAGTATCAGTGTTTTTAGCTATCATTTTCAGCGCTTTCAGCATCAGTGTTTTTAACTATCATTTTCATGCTTTCAGCTTTCAGCATCAGTGTTTTTAGCTATCATTTTCAGCGCTTTTAGTATCAGTGTTTTTAGCTATCATTTTCAACGCTTTCAGCATCAGTGTTTTTAGTTATCATTTTCAGCGCTTTCAGCATCAGTGTTTTTAGTTATCATTTTCAGCGCTTTCAGCATCAGTGTTTTTAGTTATCATTTTCAACGCTTTCACCTTCCAGCATCAGTGTTTTAGCTATCATTTTCAGCGCTTTCAGCTTCCAGCATCAGTGTTTTTAACTATCATTTTCATGCTTTCAGCTTCCAGCATCAGTGTTTTTAACTATCATTTTCATGCTTTCAGCTTTCAGCATCAGTGGTTTTAGCTATCATTTTCATGCTTTCAGCTTCCAGCATCAGTGTTTTTAGCTATCATTTTCAGCGCTTTTAGTATCAGTGTTTTTAGCTATCATTTTCAGCGCTTTCAGTATCAGTGTTTTTAGCTATCATTTTCAGCGCTTTCAGCATCAGTGTTTTTAACTATCATTTTCATGCTTTCAGCTTTCAGCATCAGTGTTTTTAGCTATCATTTTCAGCGCTTTTAGTATCAGTGTTTTTAGCTATCATTTTCAACGCTTTCAGCATCAGTGTTTTAGTTATCATTTTCAGCGCTTTCAGCATCAGTGTTTCAGCGCTTTCAGCATCAGTGTTTTTAGTTATCATTTTCAACGCTTTCACCTTCCAGCATCAGTGTTTTTAGCTATCATTTTCAGCGCTTTCAGCATCAGTGTTTTTAGTTATCATTTTCAAACGCTTTCACCTTCCAGCATCAGTGTTTTTAGCTATCATTTTCAGCGCTTTCAGCTTTCAGCATCAGTGGTTTTAGCTATCATTTTCATGCTTTCAGCTTCCAGCATCAGTGTTTTTAGCTATCATTTTCATGCTTTCAGCTTTCAGCATCAGTGGTTTTAGCTATCATTTTCATGCTTTCAGCTTCCAGCATCAGTGTTTTTAGCTATCATTTTCATGCTTTCAGCTTCCAGCATCAGTGTTTTTAACTATCATTTTCATGGTTTCAGCTTTCAGCAACAGTGTTTTTAACTATCATTTTCATGCTTTCAGCTTCCAGCATCAGTGTTTTTAACTATCATTTTCAACGCTTACAGCTTCCAGCATCAGTATTTTTAGCTATCATTTTCATGCTTTCAGCTTTCAGCAACAGTGTTTTTAACTATCATTTTCATGCTTTCAGCTTCCAGCATCAGTGTTTTTAGCTATCCTTTTCATGCTTTCAGCTTCCAGCATCAGTGTTTTTAGCTATCATTGTCAGCGCTTTCAGCTTCCAGCATCAGTGTTTTTAGCTATCATTTTCAGCGCTTTCAGCATCAGTATTTTTAGCTATCATTTTCAGCGCTTTCAGCTTTCAGCATCAGTGTTTTTAACTATCCTTTTCATGCTTTCAGCTTTTAGCATCAGTGTTTTTAGCTATTATTTTCAGCGCTTTCAGCTACCAGCATCAGTATTTTTAGCTATCATTTTCATGCTTTCAGCTTCCAGCATCAGTGTTTTTAGCTATCATTTTCAGCGCTTTCAGCTTTCAGCATCAGTGTTTTTAGCTATCATCGTCAGCGCTTTCAGCTTCCAGCATCAGTATTTTTAGCTATCATTTTCAGCGCTTTCAGCTACCAGCATCAGTATTTTTAGCTATCATTTTCAGCGCTTTCAGCTACCAGCATCAGTATTTTTAGCTATCATTTTCATGCTTTCAGCTTCCAGCATCAGTGTTTTTAGCTATCATTTTCATGCTTTCAGCTTTCAGCATCAGTGGTTTTAGCTATCATTTTCATGCTTTCAGCTTCCAGCATCAGTGTTTTTAGCTATCATTTTCATGCTTTCAGCTTCCAGCATCAGTGTTTTTAACTATCATTTTCATGGTTTCAGCTTTCAGCATCAGTGTTTTTTAGCTATCATTGTCAGCGCTTTCAGCTTTCAGCAACAGTGTTTTTTAACTATCATTTTCATGCTTTCAGCTTCCAGCATCAGTGTTTTTAACTATCATTTTCAACGCTTTCACCTTCCAGCATCAGTGTTTTTAGCTATCATTTTCATGCTTTCAGCTTTCAGCAACAGTGTTTTTAACTATCATTTTCATGCTTTCAGCTTCCAGCATCAGTGTTTTTAGCTATCCTTTTCATGCTTTCAGCTTCCAGCATCAGTGTTTTTAGCT
This sequence comes from Oryzias woworae, assembly GCA_016861445.1. Classification (NCBI taxonomy): domain Eukaryota; kingdom Metazoa; phylum Chordata; class Actinopteri; order Beloniformes; family Adrianichthyidae; genus Oryzias; species Oryzias woworae. The sequence continues at coordinate 148,037 of BOLG01000407.1, forward strand.
ATCATTGTCAGCGCTTCAGCTTCCAGCATCAGTGTTTTTAGCTATCATTGTCAGCGCTTTCAGCTTCCAGCATCAGTATTTTTAGCTATCATTTTCAGCGCTTTCAGCTTTCAGCATCAGTGTTTTTAACTATCCTTTTCATGCTTTCAGCTTTTAGCATCAGTGTTTTTAGCTATTATTTTCAGCGCTTTCAGCTACCAGCATCAGTATTTTTAGCTATCATTTTCATGCTTTCAGCTTCCAGCATCAGTGTTTTTAGCTATCATTTTCAGCGCTTTCAGCTTTCAGCATCAGTGTTTTTAGCTATCATCGTCAGCGCTTTCAGCTTCCAGCATCAGTATTTTTAGCTATCATTTTCAGCGCTTTCAGCTACCAGCATCAGTATTTTTAGCTATCATTTTCAGCGCTTTCAGCTACCAGCATCAGTATTTTTAGCTATCATTTTCATGCTTTCAGCTTCCAGCATCAGTGTTTTTAGCTATTATTTTCAGCGCTTTCAGCTACCAGCATCAGTATTTTTAGCTATCATTTTCATGCTTTCAGCTTCCAGCATCAGTGTTTTTAGCTATCATTTTCATGCTTTCAGCTTCCAGCATCAGTGTTTTTAGCTATCATCGTCAGCGCTTTCAGCTTCCAGCATCAGTATTTTTAGCTATCATTTTCAGCGCTTTCAGCTACCAGCATCAGTATTTTTAGCTATCATTTTCAGCGCTTTCAGCTACCAGCATCAGTATTTTTAGCTATCATTGTCAGTGCTTTCAGCTTCCAGCATCAGTGTTTTTAGCCAATTTTTTCTGCGTTTTTAGCATCAGTATTTTTAGCTATCATTTTCAGCGCTTTCAGGTACCAGCATCAGTATTTTTAGCTATCATTTTCATGCTTTCAGCTAGCAGCATCAGTATTTTTAGCTATCATTTTCATACTTTCAGCTAGCAGTACTAGCATCTTCAGTGGCCACATTCAGCATTCACACTCGCATTATCCTCGGTAATGTTATGTATCTAGTTAATTTCTGTGTTGTGTGTAATGCAACTAAAAAGAGCTTCACTATGAGCCTCTTCTTCAAAAAAAAGAAGCATCTGTTACAAAATATTCTTTGATCATTGTTACAATTAAAAAGAACTACTTCATATTTCTCCGTTACTGTCAGAAAACAGCACCTTGTTCATGAGATATAGACAGTTGCCTTTTATTGTGAAATTCCCCGGAAGTGTCTCGTGGCTCGTGGTTTTATGTCGTCATCGTAACTGCAGTTAGGCACGTTGTTAGTTAGTTGCAATGTTGTAGCTAGTAGCGCGAGGCCGTTTCTTCTCTGGGGGGGCCAAACCCTGACGGACGCCGACCCCCACCGCGACTGACCCCCGCTCCTCACACACTCTCTCCCGCTCGACTGCTCCTCGGTCCCGAACAGCCGCTACTCCTTTCCCGGTTCGTTAGCGGGCCCGTTTGTTTGCCTCCTCTTTCGCCGAGCGACGTTTCCGGCTGAGGACCATGGCCATGAGGCAGACCCCCCTCACCTGCTCGGGTCACACCCGACCCGTGGTGGACCTGGCCTTCAGCGGGATCACGCCTTTCGGATACTTCCTCATCAGCGCCTGCAAGGGTGAGCTCCAGGCCGTTAGCCGCGGGGTTCCGTTAGCGAGCCTCTGTGGGCAGAACCGGGCTGGTCTGGGCTGCTCCTGTGTCGGTTCTGACTTGATGAACACGGTCGTAGAAAATCCTTGTCGCGCCCAGGGGCGGCCCTACCATTAGGAGAAGGAAGGCAAACGCCTGGGGCCCCTGAAGACTTGAAATAGTTCTAAAACAGTTTTCTTGGCCCTCATTATTTAACTGTCATAACAAAGTTAGAATAAGTCAGATGGAATAATGCTGCATTCAACCAGCGGTGGCAGGGCGCCACGTTTCAATGTTAATGTGCGATCTGATGTCTTGCGGCACGATTTTGGTGTTGGGTGCAGCAGGGTTGATCAGGGACTCAGCTTTGATCTGGTGACTTTTTCAGTCACCAGATCAAAGCGTAGAAAAATTAATTCATTATGGATGTGCAATGTCAGGATTTTTTAACTTCCATCCATTTTCTGGGGCCGCGGGGTTGCCGGACACTGTCTGGTTACTAGTGGACAGAAGCGGGATACACCCTGGACGGGTCACCAGCCTGTCACAGAGCCCATGGGGCTGCCGCGATAGAACCCTCTATGCTAGCCAGCCGCCCTATGGACAACGTTCAAGCTCTGCCACAGTACTCCGCAGCTAGCGGAGTACTGTGGCAGAGCCAGCAGGCGGAGAATAAGCTAGCTATGAGCTATCCTCCATATGCTAGCCTGCAGGCGGCTGGCTGCGTGAGAACTGCGCAGATGTTGTCTTTTTTTTTTTAAATATAATTTTCACAGAGACAATAATTAAAATAAAATTAAAAGATCCCCCAGTTTTATTTTTATTATCCCCTCTAGGATTAATGCTCAAACTGGGCTGCGTACGGATGGAAATACCATTTAAAACGGCTGTCAGGCGCAGGACGCTGCACTGGGAGAGACTGAAGGATCAGACACGGCGCCGTGCTTGCCGCTGCCTCTCTGTAGAGCTCTCCAATACATATAAACACAAGCAACTCGCTCAGCGTCATTCATGGTTCCCGTGACGTGGTCAACAAATGAAGTTTTGTCGGTGGTTGCTGACCGGGGCATCAAGGCGTTAAGCAGTAAATTTGACGCGTGAGAAAAGAGAGGCGGCAGATGCGAATCTGTAAATCTGCTGCAAGGCAATAGTCCGCCAACAGCGCGTTAGCTAGCAGAGAGAGACTCTTCCAAGAGTTTGAAAAGAAAAAGGCGGGAAAAAAGAAAGAGAAAGCAAAACATTTGCTTCCAAACGTGCAGGAAAAAAGACGAAACAGGAAACCCTAAAACCCTACAGAGAGAGGGTGTTATTTTCTTCCATCATTTCAGTATTTTTGTGTCTTTTGCCTTCTTTAGTAAAACCTGACAAAGTAAAGAAATTACAGACGTTTTGTACGTTTTACCCTGGGGAAGGATTTAGAAAAATAAAGGATTAATACAATCACTGCAGAGGCACCATTTTTATGTTTGCCCCGGGCCCTTAAGCTGCTAAATCCACCACTGCTGAGGGGACCGGACCTGGTGGCCCGATCTTGTCTGGTTCTGATGAGAACTCTGTAATCAAAGAAAGAGGAACATTTGTAGACGTTTCAAAGGACAAAAAGGAACCTTTTTGTGTCGGGTTCTTCTGTTAACTCATCCTGGAAAAAGTAGTGAGAGCAGCAAGAAATGTTCCTTAATGATTCATCATCAAACTGTAGGGGGAAGTAAATAAAGGATAATTATGTAACTTTGATCAAATCAAAAAGTTACTTCACTAAAAAAGTAACTGGGTAAATGTACTAGTATCTCTGGTTCTTAATCTCTTCTGTTAAAGATGGCAAGCCCATGTTGCGCCAAGGAGACACAGGAGACTGGATCGGAACGTTTCTTGGTCACAAAGGTGCTGTTTGGGGGGCCACTCTGAACATGGACGCCACCAAAGCAGCTACCGCCGCCGCCGACTTCACAGCGTGAGTAATTGTTTTCCTGGGGAAAGGGCTTTTCCTCCCGGAAGCCTTGTTTTTATTAACGGGAAACAAACCAGAGCTGAGGCAGGAACATTTTGTGTATGGGAGCGGGAGGGGGGGCAGAAAATATTAAACTTGGGGGGTAAATTAAAACAGCGCAATGGAATTACAAATGAAAGGATGAAAGAATACGTCAATATGTCATTTGAAGGGCTTAAAGTAAAAAAATATTGCTGTGGTTAGTAATTCTTAAGCTTTTTTATTTTTTTCAGGAAACTGGGGGGGGTACGTTCTTTTGGAAGACCAGTTCCTTTTTTAAAAAAAAAAATATTGAAATGTACTTTATCAGTATTCCATGAAGGGAAGTCCTGATCCGATCACGTGATTGGAAATTGGGCGCTATGACACAGTTTCTATCCCGTTCAGAGTTCAAATCATCATATCAGTTGAAAGGAGAGTTCCATCTTCAGGAACGTTAATGGAAATATGAATCACATCAGATCAAACATGTTCTGAAGACACTAAAGCTACAGTTTCTCACATGACTAAGGATCAATTTAACAGTTATTATTGTTTTATAGTAAATAGTTGCAGTATTTTTACTTCCATGTTGAAGCTACATCACAGAAGTTTACTGTTTTAAGTGTTAAATGAGAAAAGGAGGTTAATGAAATCAAACCTGGATTTGTTTATTGTGTTTATTTTTTTTAAATGTGTTGCAGAAGTATCAGATCAGGACTCAGTATCAGCAGTTTCTTGAAATCAAATGGCTAAAATAACCTGATCTTTCAACTTTTACTCATCAATAGAAGTTGAATTTGTGGTCCTGTTCCTGTAGTTGTTCACCTGTCACATGCTCTCAGAGTTTTGTGTTTGGTCGTTTTGAGAAATCTTTCCTTGGTTTGAATTTGGGTCTTGAGCTACCCATCATGTAAAGTCAGAATAGAGGTGGAACGGCGAGGTTCTGACCGTCTCTGTGCTCTGCAGGAAGGTGTGGGACTCGGTCAGCGGAGATGAGGTCCTGTCTCTGGCGCACAAACACATCGTCAAGTCTGTGAGCTTCACTCAGGTCAGTGTAGCTTCTGGGTCGCATCATCTCTGTACTTTGTCTGTTCTGCTTCTTCTATTTTTGCAAAGCAAACGTGGGTTAACAGAACTGTTGTTTATAGTGGGCCAAACTAAGCAAGTTTTGCCTCATTGATGCAGTTTAAGTTTGGTCCAAATGAGCAGCTCTGCCTCTTCAAACACCGTGAAACGGATCAGAGGAAAGCTCAGACGTTCTTAGTGAACATTAATTAGGTGAGATGAAGGAACGTAAACCTGTGGTTGTGTCTGTTAGGACAGCAACCATCTTCTGACCGGAGGAAACGACAAGCTGCTGCGCATTTATGACCTCAGCAACACAGACGCAGGTGAGATGCAGTTTGAATGGACTTCTGGGAGACCCTGTCGCTGCTGAGCACAGCATCATGTGACACCCACCCCCCACCCCCTGTTTTCAACAGCTCCACTGGAGATCGCAGGTCATGGCGCAGCCATCAAGAAGGCTCTGTGGTGCAACAATGACAAGCAAATCCTCTCTGCAGCCGAGGACAAAACCATTCGGTCAGTCCTTTGCTTCTCGCCAACTTCTGACCAAACGCAGGAGGAACAGGAATGGCGTGGCCTTCCATCACTTCAGATGGCTCTTTTGCATTTTAGATCCCCTCCACCCCTCAGCTGCCGTTACACCAGGCACGCACGGCGATGAACGTGGGTTCCTGATGTACTTTTACCAAACAGTGTTCACCCTGGACTGTCACTACTGGATTCTAGTGCATGTGCTCAGTTTAAAAAGGCTTGCTGTGAAATGTCTAAGCGGTGTGAGTCTGGCTGCAGATTCACAGCTCTATTCTGATACTTGAAAGACTTGGTGTCATAGAATTCCAGCCGCACACAAACCACAATTATAAACAGTTGGTACTTCTGTCTTTTGAAAGAGACGCTGTCCATACAGCACTGCAAAATCAGAGTCCCTCATTCCTCAAAGTTCAACCTTGTTTACCTTCTGACTCGCGCACAATCGTTTTCCACGTAGAGCCTCAAAACAAACGTAGTTTTGAATGCAGACGCTCACATGCACTTTCATTGAAAGCGATGGCTGGAAGGTGCGTTTCAGAGCCTGGTGTGTACGTAGCATAAGTTTAACCCGCTGTGTCTGGGGTTGCTTCTGCCTGCGCCTTAGGCTACATGCACACCGCTCTTGGCAAGCGCGTTCAAGCGACCATTGACAATGAAAAGTCTATGTAAATGCACGTTTCTGGCTTCAGCTTTCAAAACTCTTGTGTTCACCCATAGCTATGCACAGCATAGACCGTTTATAGGCACTGCGCACAAGCATTGAATGCGCATTGGATCTGTAGGTACGTGCACTATGATTGTGTAGCAACAGTCCAGTATGAGCACAACATGCTAAAAGTACATTCAAGAACATGCGTTCAGCGCGTCTCCTGAATGTAGCATAAGATCACCCGCACCTTTAGACTGTCCACACATAACATGCCTTTAGATTGCCTCCACTCCGACCATAAATCGCTTCCATCTATGCCGTAGATTGCTCGTGCCTTTGCTATAGATGGCTGCTTAGCAGCAGTGCAGTAGCATGGAGTCAGGTCAGTCAGCTCTGGCTGTTGTAACAACTGTGTTGTTCATACATCTTTAAATAAGTACAAATTAAAGTCGACTGTTGTCTGGATGATCTTCCAACACGAGTTCATGCAGAAATGGAACTGTAGAATCGTTTTGTTCCTAACGTGTTTGTGTAATCCTGTTTGTGTGTGTGTGTGTGCAGGCTGTGGGACAGGACCTCCATGGATGAGGTGAAGACGCTGACGTTTGACACGTCTGTGAGCAGCATGGAGTATATGGCTGATGGAGAGATCCTGGTGATCACTTATGGAAAGACCATCGCCTTCTACAATGCTCTGAGGCGAGCCTGCTAACACACACTCACACACAGTTACTGTGAGGAAAATAGATATTTGAACACCCGGGGATTTTCCAAGTTCTCCCACTTGGAAATCATGGAGGGTCTGAAATGTTCATCTTAGCTGCAGGTCCACTGTGAGAGACATAAATTAAAATCTGGAAATGACATTGTTTGGTTTTTAAATAATGTATTTTATGTTACTGCTGCTAGTTAGTATTTGAACACCTGAGAAGGTCAATGTTAATGTTTGGTACAGTAATGTTTGGTGCAGTGGCGCCTGGTGCAGTGGCGCCTGGTGCAGTGGCGCCTGGTGCAGTGGCGCCTGGTGCAGTGGCGCCTGGTGCAGTGGCGTCTGGTGCAGTGGCGTCTGGTGCAGTGGCGTCTGGTGCAGTGGCGTTTGGTGCAGTGGCGTCTGGTGCAGTGGCGCTTGGTGCAGTGGCGTCTGGTGCAGTGGCGCTTGGGCAGTGGCCTGGTGCAGTGGCGTCTGGTGCAGTGGCTCTGGTGCAGTGGCGCTTGGTGCAGTGGCGCTTGGTGCAGTGGCGTCTGGTGCAGTGGCGCTTGGTGCAGTGGCGTCTGGTGCAGTGGCGTCTGGTGCAGTGGCGTCTGGTGCAGTGGCGTCTGGTGCAGTGGCGTCTGGTGCAGTGGCGTCTGGTGCAGTGGCGCCTGGTGCAGTGGCGTTTGGTGCAGTGGCGTTTGGTGCAGTGGCGTTTGGTGCAGTGGTGTTTGTTAGCGTTACACAGGTCAAACGTTTCCTGTGGTTCTTCACCAGGTTTGCACTGCAGGACTGGTTTTGGCCCATTCCTCCACACAGATCTCCTCTACATCAGTCAGGTTTCTGGGCTGTCGCTGAGAAACACAGAGCTTTATCTTGCTCTAAATATTTTCTATTGGGTTTAGGTCTGGAGACGGGCTAGGTCACTCCAGAACCTTGATCTGCTTCTTACAGAACCACTCCTTGGTTGTCCTGGCTGTGTGCTTTGGGTCATTGTCATGTTGAAAGACCCGGCTACGAATACATTTTCATTTCACTGTTACAGTTTTCTTTCAATATCTGTAGTTTCTGGGATGTTTTTCATAGTCCCTGTGTTTGGAGAACATCGCCTGAAACCAAAGTATCTCCAAATAACCGACTTAAGGGGTGTAGCAGATCACAAAACCCACGGTTCGGATCATGTAAAGGTTTTAAAGTCATGGTTCAGGTCATTTTCGGATCAGTAAAAAGAGGAGACAAAAAAAGTTAAAAATTAAAGCTAAAAATGTATTGAATTGTTTTACAACATATATTTGTAATAAAACATATATAATGTACTTCATTACATACACAGATATGACATCTAAAGCATGCTCATTGAAGCTTATTTATAAAAACAAAACACTAATAACATCTTTGATCTCCTGAAATTTCACATAAATAGTAAATATGTTCAGATAAACAAAAGTGCATCATTGGTGCTGCATCTTTAGAATAAACAAGATGGATGGAATAAACTCCGCCTCCGTCTGGCCCCTCACTGAGCACACACAGCAACAAGGGACAGAAACACCAGGAAAATCTTTGGATAGCCTCAAAAACCCGGACGTGGGAAAGGGTTTTATTTGATCTGTTACTTTCAACTACATTGAGGGAGCTCAGGATGTGTGCAACCGGAGACCACTTACTGCCATTTATGCCTCCTTTTGCGGTATGCATACCGCACTGGGCTGATACCGCGATGACTTAAATTTTCCGTTTAGTGTGCAGGTTTAGTCATTTCTAAACCTCAGACGGGTCTGGACGTGTGCAGATTAAGCAGCAGAACCTTCTGTGTCCTGCGTGATTTCAAACCATGACATCTTTGTCAAAAATATTGAATAAATCATACAATGTGCTTTCCAGATGATGTCTCTCACAGCGGAGATGCACCTAAGAGGAACATTTCAGACCCTCCATGGTTTTGTTAGAGGGAGAACTTGGAAAATCAGAGGGGGTTCAAACACCTGTTTCCCTCACTGTAAACGGCATGGCAAATAAAGGCTGAAGGTCTGTAGTACCGGGTGATGATGTTGGTAACTTTCAGCCTGGAGCTGATCAAAACTGTGGAGGCTCCAGCTCCAATCAACTCCGCCTCCCTCCATCCAGAGAAGGACTTCTTTGTGGCGGGAGGAGAAGACTTCAAGCTCTACAAGTTTGACTACAGCACAAAGGAGGAGCTGGGTGAGAAGCGCCTGTTCTGGAAGTGAGCTGCTCATGGAAACGCCTGACCCTCGTTTTTTGTACGCAGAGTCTTACAAAGGCCACTTTGGGCCGGTCCACTGCGTCCGCTTTAGCCCCGACGGCGAGCTGTACGCCAGCGGCTCGGAGGACGGCACTCTGCGCCTGTGGCAGACAGCGGTGGGAAAGACCTACGGCCTGTGGAAGTGTGTTCTTCCAGGTGACTGGCACTCATCCTGCCACTGCAATGAATCATGGGAATATGGCAGCTCAGAGAGCTGGAGAAGAATGATTAAAACATGGTTAAAACCATGGTGAAGCATTTCCAAAGCTTTCAGTGGGAAAGTGGAGGATTGAGAATCAACAAACGCTGTACTGTCAAAAGCTGGAGAATCATGAAGAGACTTCAGAACCAGAAACCTCATCTCCACTTCTAAGCCTGTTTAGGTTCTATCTGCTTGTTGAAGTCCCTCTCTGATCATCTTCTGATCTATTGTAAAAGCATCCTCAGGGTTTCTTATTTATAATTGGGCCGTTTTTAGCCAAAATCAAAAACCTGTGTCGTTTTTAAGACATATTTTCTGTAGAACGGCAAGAAGTCACCAGAAATTCACCTCTGGGTTTTTGTTGACGTAAAAGTGACCCTACGTTGATATCCCAGTATTCCTTTGTTTACGTTCTCTCCCGCTAGCTTACAGCCTCTCACGATCCCGAGCAAGTGTTAGCGTAACAAAACTTAACAACACCAGAGGTTCTGATCCAGATTCCAGCTCGAGCGAGAAAAGCAAAGACGCTCATGGATCTATTTGTCTGCCAGTGGATGCATCGGAATGGAGCAGAGCAGAGAGCAACAGCCATCACTGCTGCTGCGTTACAAACCACAGCGGGTTTTCATCTGCTCCTGATTGAATAAGGAATTCTCAGAAACATCGTTTTAATCTTAAATTCTTTATGGGTTTCCTCAATCATGAGAAAAATGCTCCAAGAACATGTTTTCATTGGAGTGGAGCTGAGTCTGGACTGATATGGAGACCCTGAGCTGAGCTTTCACTGGTTCTGCTTTTGTTGAACCAAAAACAGGAGTGAAGTGAGAATATCTGGGAAGTTCTGGTTCTGTGGATGTAACGTCTGACTGGTGGTTCTGTTGTGCTCATGCAGAAGACCTGGGAGCTGACAACTCTGAGCAGATGTACGGCTCCACCCCCGAGATCAAAGCCTGAGCACCTCCGCCTGTCTGAACCCGGACCACCCGAGGAGGCCAGGGGGAGTTGGACCGGAGTGTTCGCTGACCCACCATCGCCCCGCAGAAGGAGTCCCGAGCGCTCTGGGCTGCAGAGGTGAGCAGTAGAGCCGTGCGCCCGCGGCTGCCTGCTTCCTCTCTGACAGCGGTCGACTCAGACCATGTGACTCCACCTTCCTTTAGCGCCTCGTACAGTCCCAACCCCCCAGCCGGTGATGCCACGCTGCGTTTTGGTTTCATGTTAACGTTTTCTGAGCTGGACCAAGGCGGGTGTTTTCAGTTCAAAGGTACAGCATTTGTTGCACAGTTTGTGCTGAAGTTAAGAGGCTTTCCTTTCTTCAGACCGACGGCTCGGCTCTGCTTTAGTGAATAAATCCAATGTTGTTTTGTGACAGAGTGAACAGGAAGAAAAGACCCTGGCTTTTCCATTTTGGTTCCTCTTTTTTGTGTCCAGTGGTGAAAAAATAAAAACTTTCTGGTTTTATTTTTACGCAACAACAGGCTGTGGTCTTTTTATTCTTTGTCTTTGACTGAAATGTCCACGCACGCCGCCGTCTGACGGTGTTCATCCAAACCACCAGCCCACCTCTGTCTCTGCAGCCACAACCGTTACGTCTGCAGAGCGCCATTTTAGACAAAATCTCCTGGAAAGTTTGCCGAAGTTCTGTTGTCCAGCTGCAGCAGAAAACATGGCCTGCCGCTTGAGTGAGAGGAAATCATGGCGTGCTTTAGCTTTTAGAAGAAAACAGACACTTTATTACTGTGTGCAAACTCGCCACGCTGACGTAGTTTCAAATCAACACATTTTAAAACCAATATTTTTCCCTCCAATGTGAAGTGTGAATGTGTGGATGGTATGAAAAGGGTTGGGTTTTTGAGAATTCAAGATGGTGGCCTCTTCCTGGGGTCAAAGGTCAGTGACATTTTCCTTGTGGTTGTAGACCAGGGGTGTCAAACTTCCTGCTGTAGAAATCCTGCTCACCTGGATCAGGTGTGTTTCACCAAAGCTACAAACCCAGGATGTTGAAATCAGACCCCGTTCTCTGTTCCAAGCTGTACGTCTTCTCATGATTTGAACAGATGTTGGGAGTAAAATTCACTCTACAAAACCAAATTGTCTTCAGGAACTCAAATCATATTAAGAACAAAAATGCAATAAACATTCATGTTAATATTCTGACATTAAAAAACGGAATATTCACATTGATTTGTCCATTTTGTCCAGAAAAAATGGCTCTTTACCAGAAGAATTTTGCTGCTGCAGACACGTTCTGCTCACTCTGACTTGTCTTTAAACGTTCACATCTGTGAAAAGATGCTGCTCGTGGAACGGACAAATCTGGACTTGAACTAAGGAGAACTTCCTTTTAAATGCAATAACCAGTTGACCTGGGTGAGTCATGAGTGTGCAGTGAGGAGGGGGCTAAAATTCCTGCAGTTAAAGGAATGTATTTTTTAATGGACTCAGGATTTCTTCAGGAAATGTTTTCTAAATCCATGCAAACATTCAGCAAAAGAAAGTCTGAAAATGCTTCCAATGGAATGTATGGATGCTCCTGATTCACGATTTGAATGGAGACATACTCAGAAATACCATTTCAAGCTTCATTTTCTTTGCTCCATCAGCAGAAAAGGCCTCAAGAACATGTTAAAAACACCGTTCTCATCAGAGTTGGTCTTGAATCCTCTGGTGCATCAGTCACTACACTGAACTGCTTCTCTTTAATGCGGTGGTTTCTGTGGTGGACCTGCAGATCAGTCCGTAGACGGCTCTCTTTGCCATCAATTCAGTGGTCAGTCTGTAACTGCAAGTAACTTTACTTTGAACCCAAGATGGCTAATGAACCGCCGCCCCCTCGATGACCACTGCCTGGGTTTTCTGCCGATGCCGAAATGGCCTGACGCTATGATGAACTGCAGTAACGTTTGTTTGAAATATGACGTCTGTATGTTCAATATGTAGAACATGATGGTCAACCATGCAGTGGACATCGGGCATCACTCAGTAAATGTTTGAACATGTGATTGAGGCATCATTACTTGTGATTGTTTTGGTTACAGGTCAGCGCATTACTGTTATATTCACAGCTAATTAATTAAGATCAACATTAATGTACAGATTGCCTGTAGTTTAGTTACTATTATGACTATTTTATCATAGCTTGTGGACTTCAAACCCATATATAATAAGGCAGCCTACAGAAAACTTCAGGAAATTCCATCTAGATCCTGTGATGACGAGTGTAGTGAGAACAGTGATGATGACTGGCTGACAGAGAAGACGTGAGCTGATGATGATGGAGATACAGGTGGTAAAGATGCAGAAAGCGAGGATGATGAGGGATAGGATGCAGTCAGTATGATCAGGGAGCCTCACCGTGCTATCCTTTATAAAGCTGTGGTTCTAGCACGGATGAAGTCTGGTGCTCTACAGTACAGCCAAAGTGGAAGACACGGTGGAAGCCCGAAACCAAGGAACTGGAGAGCAGTCGCTGAAGTAGCCTGAGAGGTCAGGTTTGGTACAGGACATCACTGAGGTGCAGAATGCCAATAGATGCCATGATGCTGCGTGCACACAGAAGATCAACTTTCATACAGTCAAGGTGTGATGAACATAGAGGTGTAAGGAGAGGAAGAAACTAAAATATCCGTTTGTGTTTCTTCCAACACACCAAAATAAGCCTGTCCTCCATCCTTATAGAACTACAGAGACTCACAATAATGTTCCTCCTGTTGGGGATGGATGAACACGTTTAGGCGTCATCGGTTTTCTTATTCAGACCTAAAGCTGTTCACTGTTCACACAGCGTTAACATTGAGCAGAAATGTTTGAAATGTTTCTCAAAGCATAAAAAGCAACAAAGGTTTGTGAATGTACAAAAGAATTCCGGTTAATTCCTTTTGACAGTAAGTTCCTGATGTGTGCTGTTCAGGTGCATGTATTCCACTGCACTGGACATGTCTGGAACTTTAAGAAAAAATACAGTAAAAAAAACACTTTGTTTTCCATGTCCTGAGAGGCATAAAAGTCGGGAGAAAATCTCGACCAAAGGTTTCATAATTCATGTATCAGAGAGTTTAGGACAGGATTTAATGATTTCCTACCTTTGGGAAAAATGGAATTGTCTGATTCCGAGAGGTAAGGTGGAGCGGAGGGAATGTTGAAGGTAAACTGTGTTTCATTTGCTCCGGATCGAGTCCTGAACCTGGTGTTTGGTCTGTATTCAGACTGCCATCAACCGAGCATTCTGTTTCAAACCAAAGCTTGTAAACACAACCATGTGACTAAAGATCTACTCAGTCATTGGCTAAAGCAATGAGAGAAAGAATAATGGAAGTCCTAAGCTCCGCAATCCTTGTGTCGAGATAATTCACTGATTCCAACTTTATATTTCACTGACCAATTCTGAATTTACGGAGAGAAAATAGGATCAGCCAGAGGAACTACACGCACAAATCTTTCAAAATTACACACAAATCACATGTTACACACATAAAAACCGAAGCCAGACTCTTCTCACGTCTCCCAGAAAGAAAAGATTGTTGTTAGAATGCATTGATTGAGAATTGATTATCCAGCAGTTCAACACGGCTGCTAAGAAAACTCTGATGACCCAGCATTCTAGCAGCATTTAAACGCATCACTTACACACCAATTTTTGCTTTCTGGGAGACATGAGGAGTCGCACATCAGATTTGTGCGTAAATGCGGTTTTGCATGTAACGAGCGATTTGTGCGTCATTTTGAAAGATTTGTGTGTAGTTTCAAGCTTTGAGTTGTGCGTGTGTATATTGCATTTTGTATTTTTTAAATTTAGTAATTTTTGTAATACGGCACTAAATGTATTTTATGAATTACAACTCAATAATTAAAGACGCACAGATCTGGGTGATCCTATATTCTCTTCATATGCATTAAGGTCAGCTACAACCCTCTTTAGTACGGTGGAGGCATGCTACAAGACGGTTACTGAGAGGACGGCTAAGACGGTACTCTGATGCGTTTATGACGCGCAGATCGTTGGGAAAACAGTGAGAACAATGTGGATCAGGTTGATGAACCTGCATTCACCACATTTCAATGAGTTGCTGTGTCTCATTGTTGCTCCACATTTCTCTGTGACTTTCAGTTTATTTCATTCCCGGCTACAGTGGCCGTTTTGGTCCAGTTGTTCCACTCCGAGCACAGAGCCTGTTCCGACTGAGAAAGCTCAGAGAAAACCAGTCCAAATGGAAACGAACCGAGACCACCTCAAAAGATGGGTCAGAGAGCAGTTCCTGGACCTGGGTCCACTTGGGTGTTTTTTCAAAATGAAAATTTGTTCTGGATCATCGTGGAAACGAACTCCGCTTCACTTAAAGAGAACCGAATGTGTCCAGTGTGAATACACTTAAGACAGAGTAATAAACACTAGTGAACTGGTAACAAATGCATTAAATATTAAGCTTAGGACAGCAGAGTAATGATAGTGTCAGCTAAAGCTTGACTTGATAGTAAAAACTTCATTAACTAAGGTGAATAAAGGGCTCCAGAGTTGGACTGGATAATGAGTCCAGAGAAAGGACGGTTCCGCTTTGTTCTCTGTTGGGTTTTTCGTGGATTCTCCAGCAGGTGGCGCCGCTGAGCCGCCCCCCCGCGCCCCTCCCGGCTCCCGTAACTTCTCCCGGGCGGCGGTTTCTTCACGCGCACGCAGACATGCCGGAGTTCGTGGAGGACCCGTCCCTGCTGACCAAGGAGCGGCTGAAGAGCGAGCTGCTGGCCCACAGCGTGGAGCTGCCGAGCGGTTCCGCCACCAAGGACGTGTACGTGCAGCTGTACCTGCAGAACCTCACCGTCCGGAACCGCGAAGCCGCCGCTCTGGACGCCTTCTCCAGCGACGAGGAGCCGCCGCCGCCGCCGCCGGCGCCGCGCGGGGCGTCGAGCCGGACCCGCTCCTCGCCCCGGGTGAGTGATCGCTTCCGGCCTGGACTCTAACCTCAGAGACGCGCATGATTATCGGATCCCGCAGACTCGCCGCGAGTCCGGCCACCGACACTGAGGCTGCTGACATTTTTATTTCATTTATTTTTTTCCCGGAAATAGTTGGTTTTGGGACGAAGCGCAAAGCGCGGCAACAGCGCGGCTCGCGCGCGGCATCACGCGCCCCGCAGCTGCCCGCAAATGTGCCGGTAAAACCCGCGGGAAGCGTTCAAAGCCTCGTTTTAACGGCTGTTTGCCCCCCCCCCCCCAAAACTGCCCCGGCTGTAAACAAAGCCCCGTCCTGCCCCCGAGTCAGCTGACAGCTTGTTCTTTTCATGGTCACTGACGTCACAGGAAGGGATCGATTCAAAAACCCTGGCTTCCGATTCGGCAGTTAAGAGGAAGTCAGGTTTTCACAATAAACGTTTCTGTAAAAGACAAAAGAAAAATATTAAATTTATTTAGAGAGCTTAGAAAACGTTTTTCATTTTTACTTGTTTTTGACACATGAAATGAAAATGGAAACATGGTTCATAGGTTTATTGGTCACTCTAAATTGTCCCTAATAAAATGCTTCAATAAATGACGAAATTACTGATTAAATCATGGAATAAATACGTGTTTCTTAAACCATTTAAATTTGAATTAAACACTCACACATTTATTTGCACGATTAATTATTGAATGCCGATTTAAAATATTTATATTTATTTAATCATTTAATATTAAATATATTTATTTCAGTTTGTATCTTCCAGCCCACATTGGATGATGGAATAATGAAACACGTCTTGAACATTTCTAATGGCTATTTAAATATTTAATACCACATAATTACACATGTACTTATTAATATCTATTTTTATTTATTTAAGGCCAATTTTAAATATTCAATGACACTTTTTTTAAACGATTTAATGTACATTTATTTCACATATTCTCTTCAGGACCTTCAAAGCTGATTGACATTCAATCATACGTTTCCAACAGTCGCTTCTGGACATTTTTATGAGGAATTACAGATTTGTGCTCAGATAACAAACCTGTAGCGAGGGAGGAATGTTTGGGGCTGGATGTGCTGCCGCGCAGCAGGCGTAAGCTTAACCTGGTGTGGGTCCATAACCCGTCACTGCGGCCTAACGGAGTCTCCCTGTGGGTCGTGTCAGGAAAGTGAAAGCTGATTCGCCATGGCGACCACTGAACAGCCCAAAGGTTAACAAGCGTGACAGAGGAGTTTGCAGTGTTGTTTGAGTCCTGTACATATTTGCACAGTGGCCCCACCCATATTTTTATGGACTGTCTGTACTGTTTATGAATGTTCTTTAAAAGGAAACCAGGGTGAGCTGGGGTCCTGATCTGCAGCTCTCAGATCAGAATCTACAGCAGGGGGCGGGGCTTGTTGTCGATCAGATCTGTGTTCAGTCCGTTTCTGGACGTGTGTGCGTCTTCTTCATGTCACTTTAGCACCTGAAGTCACGAATAACAGCCCCAAGTGAAGCTGCTTTGCATGAGAGGAAATGCGAGGAGCCTTGTGTGAATTCTCTACATTCTATATCTAGCTCCTGAAAAGTGAAGAAGAACCTTCCAGAGGCAGCCCGAGGTTGTGGGTTCTGTCCCTCTCCAATCATGCTACACGTGCTATCGTGTGTGTGTGTGGCTAGCGCGCTTAACAACCTCATAGTCCTCTGAATTCAGCTGAAACTCTAACCCCAGACAGCTGCAAATGTCCACACTTCCGCCCTGATTCAGGAAAGTTGGTGATCTTCTGTTGACACGAATAACAGTTGCTTTGGATCATCTTCAGAAACCTAAAACACAGTTTGGTAGCTTATGCTCTTCAAGTTCATAACTGGAACATGTGGTCTGCTGTAGAACCCACTCTCACTCATGGGCACACACTGGGTCTGTGGGTCTCTGATCTGGACTTTCTGAAGGTCAGAATGTGGATTTATTGCCAAGTTTAAAGACCCACGCCAATGAAACTGGTGTTTTAACATGTTCTTGTAGCATTTGTCTCATGATGGAGGACGTATATAAAATCATTTAAGATTAAAACTGCATTTCTGAGTATGTCTTTATGCAAATCAGGATAAATCAGGAGCAGATAAAAAAAGGCAGTTTGAAAAAGCTCTCAGTTGTGACGTAGAAACCGAAAAGGGCGAGCCAGTCTCTCCCCTCCGCTCCGTTCCGATACATCCACTTGCTGAGTAACGGATCCATGAACATCTTCGTTTTCCTGGTCTGAGCTGGAATCTGGATCAAAACTGTACGACTGGATAACTCTGATACTGCTGGTGGGATAAAGAATTTAAGCAAAGGGATGATGGGACGTCAGCAGAAGCTGAATTCTACACCAGCAGTCTCGTCCACAACATGGAGGCAAATTTCTGATGAACTACGGTATGTACGAGAAAACGCCACCTTTTTAGATTTTAGTTGAAAACTGCATAACCATAATTAGACCACTGAGAACACTGAAAATAAACCAAAAGATGATTCAAGACTTTATCATCACACTGTGTCGATTTGTTCTTTGATGACTTTCACTGCAGAACTTGGCTGGTTGTTGTCATGGTAGCACCTGAGATGAGAAAAGCTTAGTAGAGAGAGTCTAGAAAACTGCAGCAAAACTACCATGAAGGCAGCCTTCACACTGATGGTCGTCACTCAAAGACGGCCTTCACAGCTACAACTCTGAGCTGAACGAGGTTAGGGGACCTAACTAGGGGACTGTGGGTGCATTTCCTCGTTCAATGGGGATGTAAAGCAAAAAATAAAGCAGAAAAGGGAGGCCTTGAAGTCTGGAGACCAAGTCGGTATGAGCAGCAGAAGTCCCTCATAGCAGCAAGATGGGTCACAACACACACAGCATGTGGCAGGGAATCCAGTCTGTCACAAACTACAACAGACCCCCGGGACCTGACCCTTCCAGACTGCCTGAACACCTCCTATGACAGGTTTGACTATCTGAACACAGACTCACCTTCAAAATCTCCCTGTAATTCCACGGACACGCCCTCACAGGCCGCACACACACAGGCGCTAAAAGCTCTGGAGACGGTGAATCCCCACCAAGCAGAAGGACCTGATGGAGGATGAAAAACCTGTGGAGAACAACCCGGCGGGGTGTACGCTGACATCTTCAACATGGCTCTATCCCAGGCTGTAGTAGCCACCATTATCCAAACCTCCACCATTATACCAGTTCCCATAAGACCAGACACGTCCACCATGAACCACTTCAGGCCTCTGACACTCACACCGGTCGCCATGAAGCGCCAAGAAAAACGAGTCCTCCGTCACATCAACAACATGGTCCAGACACAGTGGAGCCTCCAGTTTGCTCACGGCCCCAACAGATCAGTGGACGATGTGGTAGCAATAATCCTCCACCACGCCCTGCATCACCAGGAGAACAGCAGAGCGTTCGCCAGGATGCTTTTCCTGGATCACAGATCTGCATCCAACACTTTCCGCCCCTCAAAGTTCCAAAGATTTCCAGAGGATTCAAGTCCAAAAGTTAAACATCTTGGAGTTATAATAGACTCAGAGCAACATTTCAGCCTCACATCGAGGCCACAACTAAATCAGTTTTCAACCATTTCAGTCAAGCAGATTCCTTACGAGATCACGTGTTTAAACTAGATGTAGAGAACCCGATTTACATCTTTATCTCCTCCAGGATGAAGAGCCTCCAAAAGACTGAAGCTGATTCAGAACTTCTGCCACAATGTGGAACAGCACCTGGAGAGCTGAGAAGCTCACCTCTGTTAAAACCAATTAAACAAAGATAGTGAACCCAGACAAAGGACCTAGCAAGGTCCTCAGCACGCTCTCACCAACGGACTGGACTGCAGCTACGCCTGTGGCCATGTGGTTTTTCTAAAGAGTGGTTTCTCAACATGTAAGAGCCTGTCTGCCACTCTGGACCCCTCCCAGGGCAAACGGATTCCCCGATGATGCAATCACCATAGCGCTCCACGCTGCGCTGAGTTTCCTGGAGCATCGGGAGAGCTACGTCAGGTTACTAACTTCGACTTCAACCACATAGTTGTCGAGGTCCTAAAGCAGGAACTTCTTCATATGTTTAAGGACTTTCTGAGGTCCCATCCATCCGATTCCTGGGTGTGTAGTTCTGATCAGTCCTGGATTGCTAAACCAAAGAGTTATTTATTAAGAAAAGGCCTTCGAGGGCAACTTCCTGTTCAGAGGAAACAACCTCGAGGGGAAGCTGCTGATGACGATCCATAAACCCGTCAGTCAAATGTATGGAGTCATAACGTGGTATATAGGACAGGAAAGCACAGTCGACTTCACCCGGAAAACCGTTGGCCGTTATCTGTGCCCAGCCTGGAGGACACCACCAGCCGGACACAAAAATCAATTCCTGTCATGACTGTAACCACCAGTTTGAGCCGTAAGCCACAGGCTGGTCATACAAGTCAATACAGGGCACAGATTATGAGACGGCTGCTTTCCCACATTATCATGAGACAGGGCGGAACAGTGGTAGTAGTGGTTAGCACTCTGGCCTCACACCGGTTTCCTGCTCTAAAACCCTGCTTGGTCATTTCTGTGTGGAGTTTGCTTGTTCTCCGTACGCATGTGTTGGCTTTTTAAAGCTACTCGTTGGTTTCATATGTGAGTGTGTGTGGTTTAGCCCACAACTCAGAGGTGAGCTTCCAGTGAACTCCTGCCACTCTGCAGAAACGATGTCCTAGAAAACCACACCTTTGGCTAAAAGCGGTATAATCACAATGAAATGACCGCTGGGAACACTTTTAGAACAGATCATGTGATCAGAGTGTGGCTTTCTATGGCAGAGGGATGCTGGAGCTGGAGCAGCTGGTCTAACAGAGCTGTCTGAATGTTCTAAGTCAAGTCTGGAGATGACCTGATCAGGTCTGGATATCAATGTGTCGAGGACACCTCCTGAAGTTTCTGCAGGACGGAAGTGGAAGCCAAAGGGGGCAGTGCTACAGGCTCAGCAGTTCTGGCTCAGAACATCTGCAGCTGATAAGAGAAAGATGGTTGTAGATTAAAATAAAGAGGCTCTACGACGTGGAAAAACGGATGACACAAGGTCAGTGGATAGAACGTTAAAGGTACCGGATGCAGGGTAAGGAACTGCATGTGAAGGCATATAGATGAAGGCTGGCCGAGAAACTAACTGTTAGGTTGAACCGAGGAAGTTCAAAGGTAAAGACATTCTTTTGACTCGACGCGTGAAATGATAATGAAAGGCTTTGGGAAGTTAAGCCTCACACAGGATTGCTAGCTATGCAGCTGTGCTAACTTCACAAGTCTATCCGTCGGTAACGCCTTACTGTCGGCCGGGAGGGCAACGCCGTCTGAATATCTGGGGTTCAGTTCGGGGGCACTCAAAGTATTGAAAAACATTTTTACAGACGGACAACACTTTAGCAACAAATCTAAATTCGTAGACCCCCCCCCCCCTGAAGGACAGGCTCCGTCTGCTGCTGAACGGACCACAGATCAGGTGATGCTGGCTTCAGCTCTGAGACGCACACACCCCCAGCCTCCGTCCAGCAGTGACAGAGTCTGTTTGAGAGGGTGCTGAGGGCTCTGGAGCGCTCACATGTTTGAGATTCCGTCCTGCAGGTGTGTATGTGTGTGAGAGTTGCTCCAGACGACATTCCTGACGTTCCTGGGATGGTTGTCTTGAAAGCACCATCTCTGCTTGGTCAGCAGCAGCTTTTCCATTAAGACTCCAGACTCGGGGACATGTCCGACATGTGCGTTTTTCCAGCCCCCAGTGAGACTGAACTTGTTCTTTTGACCCAAGCCCCCACCATCCTTTCCCAAATTCAAAGCCAAACAGGAAGTACCGAACATGACAGTTCCGGGTAGGGAGTCTTTGATTTCATCAGCTCTTCTGATTTTGAGCTGAAACTTGTTCATGTATTTGCAGCCTCAAAGATGATCCGTTTGTCTGTGAAACTCTGAGAGGCTTTCAGTTGTTATGTCAACCGACGGCGTGAAACCATCTCCAGGTACATCTGTGAAGACCGCAGGACACACGGCGGGTTTACCTAAACTGTAAAGGTCAACGTCACCACAAAACTTCCCAGATGCTGAAGGATTGCTCTTTCAAACTGAGGAAGATTGGAGATGTTTCCTGCGGCTTGGGCCTTTGAGAGAGCGGCGTCTTTTTCTAATGTTTTCATTATTAGAGACTTCCTCTGTTTGCGGTCGATATCAAATCATTTTATAGAATAACACCTATGCTTTTTTTGATTTGGCTGGTAAAAAAAAAATAATCCTGACAGGTAGATTTTTTAAAAATCTAGTGTCTTCTGTACAAAATGTTCTATCTAGCAGGAGCTCACAGCTGCTGCACTGATCTGCAAACATTTTTACTGCACTTTGGGTTCCAAAGCCAATATCTAAATGAAAAGTTAAAATAATTTGATTCAATATATACAATCATTTGTAATTTCTGTTCTGTTCCATTCCAACTATATATTTTCTATTTTCAAATTGTTCCCGGTGGTATTTAATTATGATTATTCAGATTTTTCCTTTCCCGCTAGCTTACAGCACCTCACAAGCCAAAGCTAACGTTACCATGGCAAGAGCAACAAAAATCGTGCTAGCAAAATCGGAGCGATCCGTTGGTAAAGTTTTTCCCAGAATTCATCTCAGTTGAGGAAATCAAAGAAGTGAATGGATCTGTGCATCTGCAAGTGCATGTATTGGAATTGTAGCAGAGAAGGGAGACTTTGGTCCGTCCATGTCAGCTGCTGCGTCACAAGCTCAAGCTTGTAAACCAAACGTTTTATCTACTCTCAATCCAACACTATTTGTATAAAGAAGTACATAGAGACGCTGTTTTCCTTCAGCTGAATCCGCCGGCTCTAGAGAGAAACATCCACCAAATCCTAATGATTTAGAAATCACTTCCAAAGACGACCAAAATTCCTCCTGATGTGCAGAAAGCTGCTCGTCACCTACAAGAAACCTTTGACCTCTGCTGATAAAATACACCACAAAGTGCTAAGTCTTTGTGACAAAAGGGGTTCAAATACTTATTTCCTTCAACAAAATGCAAATAAATGTTCATAAATGCTTAAAGTGGATTTCTAGATTTAGTTTGAGATTTTCTGTCTCTCGCTGTTGTAATGAACCTAGCATTAGGATGATTAGATTACTAAATCCTCAGTAGATCAAATATTTATTTTCTCCACGGTATGATGGCACAGCCTTCTACCTCTGGCTGGAGCTTGGGCCCCTGGACTGCATTCGATTTTCAGTGCAGCTTCAAGTAGGAAATCTAAGGTTTTCTGCAAAGTGCAGCTCTGAACGGGAAGAGCTGTGGGAAAATGATTGGAATACTGGGAGCATACGTACAATCCAGTTCAGGTTCAGAAACGGAAGAACGAATATTTGCTCCCTCTGGTTTTCAGTTCCACCGTGAGACCTGGAGACCGGTTCAGTCGGAAACCATCTGGAGGGTTTCAGGGCCTGACTCCAGAATTCCAGCTTTTCCGGTTCTTTCCGTTCTGAGGGAAATCATAAAATAAAATTGGTGATCGGATGGGTGTGTTTAATGCCAGGAAGGGCCTTTGTAGGTTTGTCCCCCCCCCTATCCAAACATGTACTGTGTTAGGGAATGCTGGGAATGTGAGTTCATGCCTGGAAAGTGGCGTTGAACTTCAAATGACCTTTTCTCTCACAGAAATCAGTCAGGAGAGCGGAAAAGGTGGAGGCAGAGCCGCTTGACATCGCGGCACTCTCCAACGAGCGCCTAAGGGAGGAGCTGCTCAAACACGGTGTGGACGCGGGCCCTATCCTAGGTGAGACGTCTGGTGCATGACCTCTGACCCCATCCTGTTGCCTCAGAGCTCTGCGTCCTAACGCCCTCAAGCTGACATGATCTTTGCTGCTGGTTTGAGGCGGTCCTTTGCTCTTCTCATTCCAGCTTCCACTCGTAAACCTAATGAGAAGAAGCTTCAGAAGCTCCTGGAAAACGGTCCTTCACCGCCGCCGCCGCCTGCAGACTCCCAGGTCAATGGAGACGCTGAGCCTGGTGTTTACAGCGACGAGGAGGAGGGTAAGCAGCCTGAGGTTCTGCTCCAGCATCTGACCATGAAAGAAGATCCGACTGAAGAACTGCTGTCAGGTTCAAGCGCACCGCCGCTCCCCCGGGCTCACGCCGCACCGGTCCAGCTCCGGCGCGGACGCGGGGTCCGAGAGGCTCTGAAACAGCATCCAGTCCGGTCCGGCCTTTTTGCCAGACACTGGAGCGAGCCGGAGAACTTTTTGTAAAGTTGGGGCAAATGAAACGACTTAAACCGGAAAACATGCGAGCGAGCGAGTGTTTTCAAATAGTTTTCAAAATAAAACCTGTTTTCTGCGTAACACAGTCAAACGTGAACATTTAAGCCTCATCTAAGACTAAAGTGTTAATACAAGTTGATGACCCGGGGGTCAGGCGCTGTAGCTAGCTGTAGCAAGCTCAAGCTAGAGGCTGACTTTACCAAAATAAAAGTTCTCGAGTAAAACAGGAATAATAATAAAAGATGCTGTAAACACTAAAGAAGTTCCATCGCTCTGATCTGCAGCATCCAGGACTGAAGGATCATTTTGGTTTCAAAATTCTTCTTTCTTTAATGTGCCTTTCAACAAAAGTTAGCTGCTAAAAACATGTTCAAAATCGGCACGTACCGAGTACCTGGTGAGAATGAATGACGTAAGCGCGGGTGAGGCCGTCAAAACAATAAACAGGGCCAAAAATATGTCTACTAAACAAAAAAATCAAACCGCACGTGTTGGGGAAATCCAACATTTTGGAATCATTATGGGATGGCCGCTGGACCAACAGCTCGGAGGTCATTTTTATAGAGAAGTATGAAGTTTGGCCATTTTGACATTGTCCCTCAAACTGAGAACAGAAAACTGTTGTGTGAGCAATCTTCACACACCGGGTTAAGCCTGCAACCCCGAGAGAAGTTTCGCTGACCTTTGAACTCAGGAAGAGGCCTCCATCTTGAATTGTGGATAAAAATCCCTTTTAATAAAACAATTTCAACTCCTTTGGGATTGCGATCTGTGGCCTCCTAACTCCTCGAGCATCATTGGGAAGCTACTAAAAATGTTGGTTTTAAAGTTTGTAGGTTTTTAACGGGGTCAACGTGGCGAGGTCGCAGAAGTGGCGCTCCCTTGTAGCTCACATATTTTTTTGTGAAATGAATCGTTGGCTCAAGCTGAACGGAATACAACACAATATGATCTTATTAGGAATGTGGGCGTGGTTAACAGAAAGCTCTGTTGCCAAGGAAATCCAAAAGTTCACTTTTGCAGATTCGTCTAAAAATTCCGTGGATCTGTCTCTCTCCCCCCCCCCAGGAAACCAAAAAGTGAAATAGAAGCAACAGCAAAGCTGCCGTTCAAGAGAAGAGCGGTTTAGTTGTGTGCAGCTCTGAACAGTAGCAGGAGGATCCAAACGCTTCCCTTCACAGATCCTGGAATCACAGTCGGATAGATTTGTACTGAATGTCTGTTTTACAGAGTTGCCTGCTGACCCACAGCCAGAACTGGATCCAGAACCAGAACCAGAGCCAGCTCCAGTGACGGAGCGACAGTTGAGAAGCCGCACTGGCAGAAGCCAGGAGCAGACGGTAGGAGAGCCTTTTTCTATCATCGTGTGAGAGTGAGCAGCTGATCTTCTGGAAAGCAATTCCTGCTGCAGTCTTTGCTGCTTCTGCCTGACAGCGTGTGGAAAACAGCGTTCCTTCCCCTACTTTCTCCTGGTTTTCCTGCAGTGGACAGAAGTTATGGGGATAAATCGGAAAAACATAAATAAAGATAAAATGTTTGCGTCTGAGTAAGCTTTCACGTTTTAGGCCTTCAGGGATCAGCACAGACTTGGTAACATCAGTGTGGGGGTGCTGCTGTACTCAGGCCTGATTCAAAGCACATGATGGGGATTATCTGCAGCCAGACCCCACCCTGCTCTGCTCTGCTCTGCTCTGCTCTGCATGCTGTCCAGGCAGCCCACGGGGTTTCACTTTGGGTTTTCCGCCTCCTTTCCTCTGAGAGAGGCCTGCCCAGGAGCCCCTCACGGTTTGTGTGTCAGCAGCTCCCCCTGCTGGTGTAGCCGTTGTGGACTTGTGGAAGTACCAAAGGAGTTTACTCACAAATATGACTAAATGCAGAAATGATTCATTCTCCAGACCAAAGCAGCTCAACTGAGATCTATCAGTTTACAGCCGCTGTTACAGCAGAGAGACCGGGATAGGAGGCAGGCAGGGCTCTGGAGGGCCACTGGGTTTTCCAACGGTGTGCCTAAAATAATCCATGGTTGCAGCAGTGCTCCCAGCGCTTCTGAGAAAAAAAACATTTCAACGACTTTAAAAGTCTCCTTCCTGTGTGTGCAGGTGTAACACACCTCAACTGAGAATGATTGGTTTTGTTCATGAGAATGTCAATCTGAGTCTTCAGTTTGTGTCTTTGCCCACGCGCCCGGTGCCCACGCGCCCGGTGCCCACGCGCCCGGTGCTGGCAGCAGCTGGAGCGATGTAAAATCTCTGTTAAACTCTTTAATCAGAGCTTTAGCTCCAGGCTTTACATTCCTTTTTCTACCGGAACTTTTCATCCGTTACCGTCATTCCAGTGGAGTCTGTAGCAGAAAAGCAGCCTCGCGCTGATATGCAGCACTGTGCAGTTGTGACGTGTTTACGTCATCAACGTGGAGAAAAGCGGCTTTGCGCGGCAGCACTTTGTGTTTTATGTCGATGTAAAGCCAGAAGGAAAAGATGCTTTTTCTGCTTCAGAATCCACTGATTCACAGGGATCGTTTGAACGGTTGGAGATTTACGTCAATAAGTCTGTTATTTAAGTGTTACTGTGACATTATTGGTGTTAAAAGATGAACTATGGTGGCCCTGAAGTTCAAACCACATCAACAGATCACTCAAAAACATCAAGATCAACATAAATCAAGAAAACAAAACAAAATGTAAAAATCAAATCAAATATTCCACAAACCAAAACAATTAAAAAACATAAAACGATATCATTTCAACAAACAAATGTAATTTCCAGAACTTCAAATGAAATGTTAAAAAACATCTTAACCCCGCCCCTCTCGTGTTTCCAAACAGGAAGTTCATGCTGGTTCCAGGAAGTCAAAATCCCCCAGACTTTTATTTAGAAATGGACATTTATTTGTCATAAAATCATTCCTGCTCTGATACCTTCGTCTTAACATCTTCTTTCTAATCCTAATTTTTTAAAGATATTCACAATGATAAACTAGCCAATTAGAAGCCTCAGTAAAAGCATGATGTGCCCGCTGGCCCCGCCTCAAACGTTTGATTGACAGATTCTTCCGAGCCGTTTTCAGTGGAAGGGGTGTGGATTTGGAACAAGCTCGCTCATGATTGGTGACGGTAGTCCCTATATAAACGTGACTCGGACCAATCGCTGTCGTCTGGTTTCAAAATGATGGCGCACGCATCAGGACGCAATGGTGACGAGTTTGGCTTTATTTGGTGAGAGCCGGAGATGAGGCATCTCGTCCATTGTTTTCTTTTTTTTTTTTTTTTGGTCTATGATTGTCTGCAAGTGGACACATCAGAATGAGGCAAAGCAGGGAGACTTCAGTTCACCCGTTTCACTTGCTGTCACTAATTTGAGCTTTTTTAAACGGCATGTTTTTATTTGCTGCGATTTGAATGAAGAAAATCTCAGAAATGCAGTTTTTGGTCTTAAATTCTTTCATATAGGTCCTCTAGCATGAGAACAATGGTACAAAAACATGTTGATGAATGAAGAAAATGAGAGGAGAAGAAAGAACAGAAGAGGTGACTGTGAAAAGGTGAAGTGAGGGGGCGTTGTAGAGGATGAAGAGCGGAAGGCTCTTGGTCCTGGTGAAATACCTGTGGAGGTATGGAAGTGTCTGGAGAGATGGCAATGGAGTTTTGACTGGGTTGTTCAGTCTTAGGATCTTAGGAGGTGAGAAGATGCCAGAGGATTGAAGGAGAAGTGTGATGGTTCAGTTATTGAGAATAAGGGAGATGTGCAGAGTTATAGCAACTACAGAGGAATAAAACTGATGAGCCAAACAATGAAGGGATGGAAAGAGTATTTGAAGATAGACTAAGAACAGAAGTGAACATTTGTGAACAGAAGTTTGGTTTCATACCATAAAGAACTCTACAGATGTAATCTTTGCTTTGAGGATGTTGATAGAGAAGGTCAGAGAGAACTACACTGTGTCTTTATAGATCTGGAGAAAGTTTATGACAGAGGAACTGTGGGATTGTATGAGGAAGACCGGACTGAAGTATGTTAGAGCAGGACATGTATGAGGGCTGGAAGACAGTGGTGAGGTTTGCTGTAGGGGTGACAGAGGAGTTCAAGGTGGAGGTGGGATTACATCAGGGATCAGCTCTGATCCACTTCCTGTTTGCAATGGTGATGGACAGAGATTATAGGAAT
The DNA here is from genome assembly GCA_016861445.1 of Oryzias woworae. NCBI lineage: Eukaryota > Metazoa > Chordata > Actinopteri > Beloniformes > Adrianichthyidae > Oryzias > Oryzias woworae. The sequence continues at coordinate 175,423 of BOLG01000407.1, forward strand.
CACTATGAACTATGATGTTTGCAGACGATACTGTGATTTATAGTGAGAGCAGAGAACAAGTGGAGGAGAAGCTGGAGAGGTGGAGGTTTGATCTGGAAAGGAGAGGAATGAAGGTTAACTGCAGCAAGACGGAGTTCATGTGTTAATGAGAGGAACCCAAGTGGAAGAGTGAGGTTACAGAGAGAAGAGATGGAGAAGGAGGATTTGAAGTATCTAAGGTCAACAAGACCAAGAGTTTCAAGAGTTCAAGATACAAGAGTTTCTAGAGAAAGGAAAAGAAGAAGATATTCCCGACAGCCAAGGGAAAAATAAAAAATGAAATGCCCCTACCCGGAGGGGCTGTGGTGCAGTGCAGCTTTTCATGAGCTACTGGTACAAAACACATGTCAATAAAGGAGTGCACTGTCAGTTCACATTAGAAAACAAAACTTCTCCAAAAATATCTACAAGAAAACAAAAGTTTAATGTCTCTAACACAGTTTTCTGACACACCAACTGGTGCCTCAACCAAGGCTCCCAACAGAGGACCAGAGCCCGGGGTTCACACCCGGCGGTTTGACTGATCACCACAGAGGATGGAAGAAAAGGTGTCGCATTTGCAGGGCAAATACCGCTCCTTACACAGTTGTTGATCCGTTTCCATTGGTCCATTTATCATTATGAGCGTCCGGTTGTAGGAACAGTTCCAAGCCGAGCTGGGACGCCTACAGAGAACACTGCAATCCAAACTCACATAGACACACATTCAAAGTGCTGGACACACTAAAGCCGTAACAGTAGCACCCTGATGAAGAAGCCTAAAGCAGGTCTCAGCCTCCATGCTAAAGCCCCCATGTGATCAAATGAGCTCAAGAAAAATCCCCCTCCGTTCTCACGCTTCAACCACCCTTATCCTCACTGGTTCTGCCTCAAATGATGCTTGGATTGTCCCATCAGGTTCTCCTTCAGACCACAAGCTAATTTGCCTTGATATGGTTTACAGGAAGTTGAGCAGACAGGTTTGTCTGCTGGGAGACGGTCAGCTTCAGGCTGATCAGACGGTCTCCTTGCCTAGAAATTCTCCCATTCTTGAACACTTTTCATTAGTCAGTGGTTAGTTGGTCGGTGGGTCTGTTGGTTGATTGTTTGATTGGCCTGTTTGTTGTCAGGTTCTTGTGTAATCATTTGGTTAGTTGGTGGGTCTGTTGGTTGGTCAGTGAGTCTTTTTTTGGTTGGTTTGGCTGTAAATGCAGTTTCCCTCTGGGATAACTAAAGGATTCGGATTCAGTCTGGCTCGGGTTCTTCTTGAATTGGTTAGGATGAACAAGGTTTATTTTAGTGCTCTTCCATTGAATGCTAGTTTATCTTTTACCTTTTGATCTTTTCCTGAAACCTGTGGCTCACAGAAAATGACCTGTGGCTGAGATGCAATCAGAACCCGGAGGAGGAGAGTCTGCTGAACATCACCCTGCTGGAGGTCGGCCTCAGTGCTGTCTCCAGGGTCGACACATTATTTTGGAAAGCTATCAACAGATTGGTTGATGTAGCTTTTCAAACGTCTTCAGGCTTGTTCTTTACGCAGACGTAAAACTGAGAAATGTCTTCAGACTAAGGTGCACACTTAGAGAAATCTACATGTTAATCTAATTTCTCATAAGAACCGTTGTTCTCAGAAGAAGTACCTTGGGTTTTCCTATCTTTCCGGTCTTTGCTCATGGCTGATTCTTGTCTCTGCAGATCCAGAAAACCAAAACCAGCAGCCAAAGCCCAAAAAAGGAGCAGGCGTTTCCAAAAGATCTGAACAATTCCACAGAGATGCTGTAAGTCGTACCACCCTCACTCACTCCAGAGCTTTAGAGACATGAGGCGCCTGCTGCCAGTCAGCACCGTAACATCCCCCCCAACCTCAAATCCTTGGTGTGAAGCTGTGCAGGAAGCAGTGCTCTGATGTGCATTTCTTGCAGTGTCACTTGCCGACGGCCCATTCGAGGAGCAGGCGGATGTCCGGTGACCTCCAGCGCCCTGTTGACCGACAATGCTTCCTTCCAGCCTGTCAAGGACTCCAAGACCAAGAGCTCAGAGCAACGCACTGCCACAGTCATCAGCCAGTCCCCTTCCATCGCCAAGCCCCTGACCGTGACCCCGCCTGCAGGTCAGGTCAGAGCAGTGCGCCGCTCCATGTCCGTGTGGATAAAGCTGTGTCTGCTCGGCGTGGTTTTGGGGTTCCTGTTCCTGGTGTACCAGAGCATGGAGCCCAACATCATCGCCCAATTCTCAGACTGAGACTCCACCGCCAACCACTCAGCGTAGAATCCAGAAGGAGGAAGCTCCTCCGTCTGCTGCGTGGACTTCTCTTCTCTCTGCTATACCTCTCATGTCAGGTGCTCTTGTTTCCTGGTGTCTAAGCAGTTTCCAGTGACAGAAACGACGAGGGCATTTTAGTTTGACCAAGGACCCGGCCATAAAGCAGACCGGCCTCTGCCTCTTGGTCTAGCGGGAATCTGGACTCCAGCTGACAGCGAAGCCGCTGAGACTTTTATTTCTTTGTGTACCCTCAGCTATCATTGTTGAAGTTTGGATCGTCTGTGAGACAAACAGGAGTCTCTTTTTTTCTCCTGAACTTTTTTTCTGTTTTCTATGTGTTTTTTAAATAAAAATGTTTGTATTCTTCCTAACTCTCTGCTCGTCTTCTGCTCAATAAACGTTCTTGATGTATGTGAAGGCAGTTTTCATGCATCTGAGCTCTTTGAGGACCCCTTGAGTTCTACCCCGCCAGAAACCAGCAGTGCTGTCCAAGCCTCAGTCCTCCATCCTGATCATTATGGTATCGGATTCTCCACGTCAAGCGTGACGTCAGGATTTCAGACAAAAAACACAGGTTTCCAGATCATGAAAAACTAGTGTTTATCACCCTCCTCGACCCCCAGAGATTTCAGGAGCACCAGAAAAACTTCTCTCCAGCTTAGCAGAGGAGCGGAGCGCTCTGATCTGTGTCGGCTGAGAACAAGCTGGCTGTCATATACGGATGTGTGTTGCAGCTGTTATTGCAGTGGGAGGAGACTTGCACGTGTGGAGTTTGTGTTTACAATACTTCTGTGCAGTTACAGTGAATTTATTATAAATGATCCATTCATGATGGAATTGCTCCATAAAATGGTATTCATATAAAGCAGGACAGTGATATAAGGGTTATTTTAACGAGGATGGTTTTGGTGGAGGAAAACTGAAGGCTCAGCTCTGAAATGCACGGACCGCCACTGCACACATACGCTGTTTTTAGAGAGAAAAGCAATAAACTAAAAGGGATTTTTGTAAACATTACTTTTTGTGTGCAATGTACATTTTTTTACATGGGTGTCAAGAAATGACGTCCTGTAACAGACCTGTTCAGGGGGTGCCCTGCCTTTGCCCAACAGGAGCTTGGATAGGCTCCAGCAACCTCAAAAGGGATTGAGTGGGTTCCAAAGACGCATAGATGGGAAATGACTTCTTTTTTAAATTATTCTCCACTGGACATTCAGTGGAACTGTAACGTTTGGTCTTGTGGTTGTCTTAAAATCCGAGAATGAAAAGTTGGTGTTTTTATTCCGTCCCGCAGCAGTCCGGGACTGCAGCCACCAGATTATCTTCATTCTTCTTTCTTACTGCGCCATTGACTGTAAGCAAGAATTCGGGGCCGGTGTCCAATTTTCAATTTTAAAATGCGTAAAAGGTATGAAAACAGAAAGTACAAGCATGAATGTCCTGACCGTGTTAAACGTTTTATAACACACTTATAACATGTGTAATGTAATGACAGGTGTAATGAAGTGAACCTGTCGTGTATCTACAGAAAACAGTGAATATAAAAACACACATTGTCAGTGAAAGCGTCAAAAGTCCTGCAAAGCCTATATCAGTGTGTCTGTGTGTGTGGAAGAGAGTGCCGTCACCATAGCAACGGGTATAACGTCCAGGTGTGTGTATGTGTGTGTGTGTGGTGGGGGGGGGGGGGGGGGGGCTGCACCTAATTTCCTTCATTAGACTCATTGCAGACCCTGAGATGGACAGACTTTTTCTCAAACAAATTGGCGCTGTGTCAACACTCTAAGTCAGATCAAAAAATAATTTTAGTTTTGAAAAGCTCACAAGTTGAGGAATTCTCTGATATCAAATTTACTTGTGTCAAGTTTAAAGTCTTTTTGTAAATTTAATCAGAAGACTAAACAAAACCTTTATTCTCTGCTGAGGTGAAAATGCCATGTAATCCAATGGCTGTGCTGCGTTTTGAACTACCTCCAAACAAATGTTTATATCTTCAAAACTCTTTCACTTATCAAAAAAGTTGAACCATTGAGACAATCTCGAGGCTTTGGGTTGTAATGTGTGCTAGTTTCATGTCTGTAGGTTTAGGCATGTTCTCACAATCGCAAGTTAAAACATGATTTGGTGCAATTAGATTAATTTAATATGGGCAGGAATACGAGAACTGAGGGAACTGGGTTTGCCCCACAGGTTTGTGGTTCCCATTTTTCAAATCCAGAGGCATTTTCCAACGTTTTGCTGAAAAAAATGTGACTCTGTGACAAACGGTGTTCAAGTGATGGCATTTTGTCAGGAACTTTTTAATTCTAAAAAAATGGAACAGTTTCACTCGCTGTGACATCATCCACTCTAGATCCCGAACATTCCCGAATTAATCTTTGCTGAAGATTTTAAAGTTTGAATGCTGTCTTTTAGCTTAAATTACGTAGAGATCATAGGTTTCAAAGTGCACAAAGTTTTTAAAAGACTTGAAGAATTTCTCATTCATATGAATATCAAAAGTATGCAGCGATGTTCTGAATGCGCTGAACGTTTCGATGTCCAGATTACTGAAATCACTGAAAGTATGAAGGAGTTTTTACGTGCAGAAAACGTACAGAAGAAAGCAGAATCGCTGTAGTGTAAATGCTGACACAGGATTCACACAATAAAGCAATACTCATTGGAGTGGGTCTTTAAGGAGTGCACACATGAGCATGCTGCCACCGCCGTGCCTTAGTGCTGGGAGGATGTCTTTCTCTTTCAGGAAGTCTGAAGAAGCCTCAGCTGAACCAGGATAACCAGTTATCTGACATTTATTCTACTGTTTAACACACCACTATAATTCATGCTCTGTCCTGCATTTTCCGTTTCAAACTAATGTCTTTTTATAAATCACAGTGTGAAATAGGAGCTGAAGCCCCGACCGCTGTCCTGTCTGAGGGCTGTAACAGATTTAATCAAACTGCAGCAGGTGGGACATGGTACATGCAAAAAACTGTCAAACATCAGCCGGAGTGGCTTTTTATTCACAAAACAAACGAGAAAACATGAAAGAACCAGAAAAGGGAGGTGCTTATGTTACAGAAATTCAGCTGCAAGGATTTAGACTGCATTTCTAATGAAATAACCATAACAAAAAAGAGTCAAAATGAAAGGCTTGCTTTATATTCAGCCTGCGTTACTTTGAGGTGTAGACTTTTTGCAGTGTGTCAAACAAAACTGTATCATGGAAATATCAAATGTGAGTTAAGATCTGGTCACTCGAGACAAACCAGAGCTAAAGAACTCATCCTTACGGGTCAGCATCTGGCTGTATAAAGCTACCAAAGGTGCAGAAAGACTCCATCTGACCCCAGAAGCTCAGAAGGCCCCTCAGAAAGTCTCTTCTAGTTCCTCAAGCCTACTCACTGGTGTGAGAGTTAACCCTCATGTGTGCACATGCGCATATAGACTGATATAAAACAATTGTGTTTATGTTTGTCTTTTAACTCGTGGTAACATCTTCCTTTAAACTGACAGCACATCATTTATTTTTCTTTTTGCAAGGCTGCTCCTGACATGTTTTTTTTTTAATTTTATTAATTTTATTAAAGACGTACAGACAAAACACGCTTTTTACCAAATATGTTTTGTCAATAAAGTTTATGGTGATTAGAAAAAAAAATACAATGACCCTTTAAAAGCGTGACGTCACATGTGTGAAGGTTAACCAAATTTCCGGCATTAAAGGTGGTTCTCACTATCTATCTATAGAGATAGATAGATTCATCAGTTATAAGTTTCACGTGAACGCGTGTATTTATAAGGAAAGCAAATCTTTTCTGAGGAAATAACCTTCCAACGTCCTCACAAGCTCCGCCCACATGGCCTCGGTCTCCACGGTGATTGGCGGGATGAGGTTGATTGACAGCTCTTCGGCTTTCCTCCGTTGAACAGAGAGGTCACCGGACCCGCCCAGAGCTTCCCGTGACGTCAAAGTAGGACGAATTGATTTAGCGCGAGGTCGTCGAGCCTCTCGGATAGCCGGTGTCAGCGCAGCGGCGGCGCCATCTTAGACACGGACAGAGTGAGTGCGTTTAACAGCGTGAAACGCGGCCGTTCGGGTGTAAACTGGTTTGTGTGGGAAGGTGGTTTGGGTCACGATGCTAAAAATGTCAGCGACGAGGCGCGTTGACCTCTGAGGCTGTGAGGAGAGCTAGCCTTTCGATGAGCTAGCCTAGCTTCTGAGTTAGCATGTGCGGGAAAAGCGAACGCTTAAAGGGACAGGGCCGATTTGCTGCGAGCTGGCTCGCGGCTGACCTTTACTTCTACTGTAATATAAAGGTGTTCTTTTGGCGAGTATAGATGATCGGTTTCTGATTAACCAGACAAGACGTCAAACGTGCTCGACTCCACGTGACGGTATTTTTAGTTCGTGCTTTTCCGCTGCAGTTCGGTTCTCTTCCCGAGTGTGACGGAGGCGCGCTAGCTCCGGCTAACTCTTCACTTGTTGGTCGTTGCAGCAGCGTAGCTCCGCCGGCAGCAGGACACCACCATGTACCCGACCTCTCTGACGCAGCTGGCGCGGGCCAACCCGTTCAGCGCGCCGCTGTTCTCCCTGCAGAAGGTGGAGGAGCCCCGAAAGAGCCAGCCGGGACGGAGGAGCCGCACGCTGGCAGCAGCCGCCGCCGTAGACGGTAAGGCTTCGTCCTGCTAGCGTTAGCCACATTAGCCGTGCAGCTCTGATCGATCATTCTGCGCGGTTCCCGCCTATCTGGTCACCCCTGGATAACCTGGGAGGTCCGAACGCTGACGGCGTGTCCTGTGACCCTGACTAGCGGCGTTGGATTCAGGCTGCAGTGAGTCCGGGCCTGCGGGCCTGCAGCGGCTGCTGTGGAGGACAAGGGAAGGGCAAAGCGGTGTCCTCTCTGACGCGGGACCAGCAAGCCCTCTTCCAGGTTTCATTTACAAGTCCTGAAGCGGTGATCACCCCGCGTGAATGTGGGGGTTCTTGCTTGCAGCAGGGGACACCAGGATCCTGAGGGTCCCTGGTCCTCCAGATCAGGGGTGCTCGCACTACTTTAGCATAGCAGCTACACAGTAGAAGTAAACAGGTCTCTGAGGTGACCGTGCAGGAGTGTAGAACAAGGATATACTAGTCAAGACGTGGACTTATGGATCAAACTTCTCTATAGATCCTCAATCAAAAACTCTATTTATGTACTAATAACTCAAACTGCATGGTAAAAGTACACCATTTTTGTGAGGAGATGTTGTCTCGTGTATTAATATTATTTAGTATTAATGCATGATTAGAACAGACGAGGCGTTTTATTCTGAAATCAAAGCAGCAACAGTCTCATTTCATGCTCTTCTGTAAACCCTGTATGTGACATTTCTGAAGCGCGTCTACTTTAACCATGGCTGAGCGGCCCGCGGTCCACAGGCAGTGCTCGAGAAGCACATGCCTCTGGACGACACTGCTGCCTGGGTGGGCTTGGATACCCCTGGTGAGAACCATGTCCTGCCACAGCAGGATAGTTGTGCCAGTTTTTGGTCACGTTTCCATTCAAGGAGGCGTCCGGCCGGCTAGGCAGCGGGTTTGGCCTCAGTAAACTCTCCTCAAGGTACTGACCCACAGCTGGGATGGCAGAGGCTGTCCAATCAAACACTGAGCGCTCATTGCAGAGACAAATGTACCAGACGATGTTTGATTGGCCGTTCTGCATCTTAGTCAAGTGACAAATTTCACGCTTAGGATGATTATTCGCTGATGGATTCTTGAAAAGTCTGTTTTAGTTTATTTCTGATGGACCCACATGTCCTTTCTGTGGACGTAATGAGCACCCCTGCTCCAGATGAAGGCAGGTTTTGTGTCTGACCTGGTGTGGCCTTTGTCTCTTCAGAGGGGGACAGTTGTGAGTTCGGCTCTCAGAAGTATTTGGTCCTGTGTGGCTTTGGTGGCATTCTCAGCTGTGGCACCACGCACACGGCCGTCGTGCCCCTTGATCTGGTCAAATGCAGAATGCAGGTCTGTCGCTGTCACCGTCACCTACCATTGCATGAAGGTGCATCAGATCCCCTCTGGTGACGTTTATGATTACCCAGTGTTGGTTGCAGTGATCATAACTCCATGCATGACTGAACATCAGTGTAACCATGTGTTACTTCTGACATCACAGCTTTGTAGCAGGCAGTCTGATGGTCAAAGATGTTTAATAAAAGTTCAGGGAAAAGAGTGAATCTACAGAAATGATTGTCATGATGAAATCCTTTCGATTTGTTCTGAAATGACTCGGATCACTCCAGCAGGCCTTTGATTTGTTAAGGAAACTTTAAGATGAGCTTGATTCCCCCAACAGGCACATCACCAGCGTCTCCGACTGATTTCCATCCTCCAGATCAAAAAGCATGTATTTGGCGGAGTCACCCATGGAAGCTCTCGTGGACGTCCAGACGGGCAGTGGCGGCGCTTCCATCAGTGGCTCCGCTCTGTGATTGTTGTCCTGTGCTGCACGTCACCCTGCATGTTGCATGTGTGTTCCTCCTTCTGCCACAGAGGAAGTCAGCTGTGAGTTTGGCTCCTCAAAGTACTACGCCCTGTGTGGCTTTGGCGGCATCCTGAGCTGCGGCCTCACGCACACCGCAGTGGTGCCCCTCGACCTGGTCAAGTGCAGACTGCAGGTGTGTATGTAGACCAGTTCTCCTTCAGCGGGTGTGAGGGGAAACTCCGACCTGAACTCACCAGTCTACATAAATGGAGTTCCTGTCAACTATCACATGAGCACTGCAGGTCCTCCAGGTCAGCGGTCTGCAACCTTCAACACCGAAAGAGCCGTTAGCTTCCATTTCTCACTGATAGCAATAGGAGCAACGTAGTCTGACTTCGCCCTTTAGAATAATGAGACACCGATTTATATTGTTACTGTTATGATCATATAAATTGACTTCTTTTTTTGCCCCCCACACCCCCCCCCCCCCCCCCCCCCAAAAAAAAAAAAAAAATGATGGAACAGTTGATAACGTTCTTCCTTTCAAAATAAAACGCCCTGCGGTACATCATCCATTCGGTTAATATAATGGTAGGTAGTGTGATGTTTGTTAGTTATGAGTAAAATGGTTTATTTTAATGTTCGTGGCGCATCTCAGCCAGAAATGTGTAAATCTGACAGAGTGAAATCAGAGCTGGTTAAGTGACTCTTACCGTATTTTATTTTATCTAAGGTGCATTTAGAATACCTTCAATTAGTTTAAAAATAGAAAATCCACCTTAAGATCTGGGAAACTCTGTGCTTACTGACCATTCTTTGATTCACGTGCACAAAAATCTGTCTGACTTTGCTAAACTCTGAAGCTGAAAAGCGTGATTGGACTGAGCATTATGGGTACTGTAGTCAAAGTGAAACTATGTTCACACTGCTCTCGCCAATGCGCATTCAAGCAGCTACTTCCAATGAAAAGTCTATGTAAACACTCATAAAAGTGCATTTTGGGCTTCTGCAGTCTAAACTCGGCTGTTGTCTGCCTCTACATACAAAACGTGCTGCCATTGAACGTGTGTTTAAAGCTAAACTAGGTGGGACTTTGACCAGTCAGGCTCTCAGATTCACACCACTTTGACATTTCACATCAAGCCTCTTTCATCTGTAGCTGTGTGGACATGTGCCATTAAAAAAAAAAAAAAAAAAGCCTTCCCTGCTTGTTCAGATTTAACACTACAGGCTAAATGTGCATTCAAGAACCCACGTTTACATGTTCTTGAGTCTTTAAAGCCAGAGAGCCACCCTGAAGGGGTAAAAGATCCACGTGGTTCTGGAGGTGCAGGTTGCAGACCTCTGGTTTAGAGGCTTTCATAGGAACAGGACTCAGACGTCATTCTGGATGATTCTTCAGGATCGAGTGGGTCCGTGCTCAAGCTGAAGGAGTTAAACGGTCAAATTGTACTCGAGTAAGAGTACCTGTTACTATTTCTACTACTTGGAATGAAAAGTATTTATCCAAACAAGAACTAGAGAGTAAAGTAATTCATGAAAAGTTACCAATCTAAACATCTGATGTTTTTTGGTCTAAAGTTTGTGCATTCATGCTGGATAGAAAATGGATCATTTGTGAATATTTAAGAACAGGATAAATGCATCCCACCCCTGGTAGTCTGTGGCTGAAGGAGAATGATGATCAAAAACACCTCAGTGTTCCATCTACTCAGACTACAACTGAATGTAGCAGTTACATGGGTAACTAGACGCATTTCCCTCAGTGACTAAGCCTTTTCTCCCCCAGGTGAACCCCGACAAATACAAAAGCATCGGGAACGGCTTCGCTGTGACCGTCAGGGAGGATGGGGTCAGAGGGCTGGCCAAGGGCTGGGCCCCCACCTTCATTGGTTACTCCATGCAGGGACTCTGCAAGTTCGGCTTCTATGAAGTGTTCAAGATTCTGTACAGTGATCTGCTGGGAGAGGTGAGCGCGCACGCCACAGCTGTGGGGGGGTGGGGGGGGTGTCCATTCTCACCAGCTGAACTAAAATATGAGACTCAGAAATTCCTGGTCTGTGTGATTCATTACAGGAACTTCCTAACATTTTTAACTTTACTTAGAAACTTATTTTTTGTAAACATGTTCGAATTGATTCTTTTTGTCCTTTTTGCTTTGTTTTCTTGAGTCACGGCTTCAAGGCTTCACCTCCACTCCAACTGTATTTCTATTTCAAAAGTGTTCCCGTGGTCTTAAATAATAATCATTATTTTAATTAGGATTAAGACATTTTTAGGCAAAAATAAAAAAAAAAAACTTTTCTGTGACGGGAGTTTATTGACACAGAAGTAAACCTCCACTGATATCCCGTCATCCCCTTGTTTAGGCTCTCCTGCTAGCTTACAGCCTCCAACTGAAGATAGCGGCGCAGCAAAATCGTTTAGCAGTATTGGAGCTGTTTTGATCCGCAGGTCGGTTTTAATCTTAAATTCTTTGATAAATGCCACCAGAGCATGTTAAAAACACATAGATTTAATGTTGTTTATTGGAGTGGCTCTCCATGCTCTCCATGCTGCTGTTCTGCTGCATGAGGCCGCTCTGTTTCTGAGCTTCTGGTGAAATGTGGTCTGAATCGCAGGTGAAAAGCAGTCCAGCGTTGGTCCTGGTTGGACCTGAATACCATGGTTCTGGTTCAGAAACCGTTTAGTTCAAATCTGCTTTTCAACCCGTGCTCTCCCCCTGCAGGAGAACACGTACCTGTGGAGGACCTCTCTGTACCTGGCTGCCTCGGCGAGCGCCGAGTTCTTTGCCGACATCGCCCTGGCTCCCATGGAGGCGGTTAAAGTTCGTGTCCAGACCCAGCCGGGCTACGCCAACACGCTCCGAGAGTGTGTCCCCAAGATGTATGCGGAGGAGGGCATCTGGGCGTAAGTGTCCCCCCTCACCTCGCCAACCGACTGACATGTCAGATGCCGCACGCTCCTTAGATCCACCTCTGGGGGGCGCTGCCCCCAGCAGCTTTCAGGCTGCACCGTCGGAGGTGCTTGAGTCATTGGCGTGCCACAGCAGTCTACCTGTCCTGCAGCCCCACCTGCAGTACCGGCTGTCCCGCCTCGGCGGGATCAGCCCCCCGGCGCTGCCAGGCTGCAGGACGGACACAAACACACACCGCTTGTGCGGTTGGCTTTTAACCAGGTTTTTGCGTCTGCAGCTTTTATAAGGGAGTGGTCCCCCTTTGGATGAGGCAGATCCCGTACACCATGATGAAGTTCGCCTGCTTCGAGCGCACCGTGGAGATGCTCTACAAGTATGTGGTTCCCAAACCCCGCAGCGAGTGCAGCAAAGGCGAGCAGCTGGTCGTCACCTTCGTGGCCGGATACATTGGTGAGTCCCCCGCATAATGAAGGCATAAAGAGTTACAGAGGAAAACGCCGCGTCGGTCACAGATACTCTGACAGCTTCAGCTTAGAGGCGTCACTGCAGAAGCAGCAGCTCAAAAAGAGAACATCTGCAGAACATGAAAACGCGTAGACTTCAAAAGTAAGACGAAATGCTAAACCCTGCTAAATGCAGCAGTGTGGTAACGCCAGAGAAACGTTTGGAAATCTACAGGCTGGAGGTTATAGACAGAAAAACAATACACTTTGCAATGTTTTTATTGTTTTGAATCCCAATTCAGATAGACTGATACGACTTTGACTCCGTGTTCTTCAGTACTGTAGCAATTGGAAGACGGGAACTCTCCTGTCATCAGGGGCCGGAGCATCAGTGAGCTTTAATGAAACGTGATTTTTCGTGTCGGCTTTGCATCTTCCTGCAACATATTACTAATGTGAAGTATCCATAGCAACGCAAAGCAGCTGGTCTTTGCTTCAGAATCCACCAGGTTTATGCTAACATTTCTTACTCACAATAGGGCGCACCGAACTATAGAACAATGTTAACAGGTTCTGATCTGCTCCTGATTGATCACGATTTGAATCAAAACCGTCAGAAATGCAGTTTGAAGCTTAAAATCTGAACATGTGCTCCATCATGAGAGAAATGCTGCAGGAACATGTTAAAAAGACCGTTTTCTTTGAAGCCGGTCTTTGAATACATACGTGGTTGGAGAGTCACGGTGGTCCAAAGATCATGGACTCTGGTCTTCTGGTTCCTTGGCTGACGTACAGGTCACGGTTTCAGTTTTGCTGGTTTTTAACCTGCACTCTGGTGTGCTCCTCTCCACAGCTGGGGTCTTCTGTGCCATCGTGTCCCACCCCGCCGACTCTGTGGTGTCTGTGTTGAACAAGGAGAAGGGCAGCACGGCCATGCAGGTCCTGAAGAGGCTGGGGCCCAAAGGTTGGTACCGCCCACACTCTGGAGCCGCACGCTCCTTAGAGCCACCTCTGGGGGGCGCTGCCCCCAGCAGCTTTCAGGCTGCACCGTCAGAGGTGCTTGAGTCATTGGCGTGCCACAGCAGTCTACCTGTCCTGCAGCCCCACCTGCAGTACCGGCTGTCCCGCCTCGGCGGGATCAGCCCCCCGGTGCTGCCAGGCTGCAGGACGGACATGCCACTAAGTTCTGGTGTGGAGGGGGGGTCATGGTGTGGGACTCATGTGAGTGGTTCTGTGTCTCAGGTGTGTGGAAGGGTCTGTTCGCCCGTATCATCATGATCGGAACGCTCACCGCCCTGCAGTGGTTCATCTACGACTCCGTCAAGGTGTACTTCCGCCTGCCCCGCCCTCCTCCCCCCGAGATGCCCGAGTCCCTGAAGAAGAAGCTGGGCCTGACGGAGTGAAGCCCCCACCTGTCTGAGTATGCCCCTCCACCACCAGGCTTATTTATGTGCGCTGCAGCGATTCGAGGACAGAACGGTGTTCCTGTAGAAACCGATCACTAGAACATGCAGATTTAATAAAAATGTTCTGGAAACTTCCTGATTGATTTTGTTCAGACTATTCAACTGTTTCCCCACCGAACCCCCACCTGTGTTCTGCAAACACCTGACCCTGAAGCTGCTTCACTGTTAAATAAAGAACATCCTTCCATTTCTTTGCTCTCAGAGTTTAGTTGATGTGATTGCTCTCATTTGAACCCAGCTGAGCAGAACTCTGTGCTGGTTAAAGGAGTTCTGAACCCTGTGATCAACCAGAACCTCGGTAAGCAGAGCTCCTGTTCAACTCATCAATACAAAGACATTGATCATGGTCCACACAGACTCATGGCTGCCCATCTGTCAGTCTGTCCATCACCATGGAAACGAGAAGCTGATCCTTGGAGTCGTCTCACCTCCGCTCGAGCTCCGCCGTCACGCCTACAGAACGTAACCACTGTCTCCCAGCCCATGGTGTTCACACTGGACGAGCAGGGAGGGGCTTCTCCTTCTGCTGTTCACCAGCGCATGACCACAACCTACAGTTGGAAGAGGCTTGGTGTAAAACGGGGCGGCGACCCGCGGCTCCTTCATCCTTATGTTGCCGCACTGCGTGGTTTGGGAGAATAAGCGCCTCAAACGTGCATCACGTCTCCTTAAGTCAAAGGCTTGAACTTCTTCCTTCAGACCTACAGTTTCAGTGATCAGCACTTGACGTGTCAGCAGCAGCGACACAGAAACTGCACAATATCTTTTAATTATAGTCGTAAAATTATCTGGAAATACTCAAATCAAACTATATTTATAATCTGGCTGTAGGTTTCCAATAAACCTATCTGGGTGAGAGCGTGTGGCTGACGCGTGTTCTCCACTTAAAAAAACGGAACCCAAAAAAAAGGCGCAGGAAAATGGGAAAAACAAACAAAAAAAAAAGGAATGTCCTCCACACGTGGTCGTTTTGGAGTTTTATTTAACAAAAAAGAATAGTAAAAAAGAACATGCATAAACTCCACTTCCAAGAAATATAAACGTAATATGAACACGTTCAAAAAAACCATGCACGCTCCTCTGTCTGTCACCTACAGCTCCCCACCCCCACACACACCAAAACTGCCCCTCCTCTCTCTGTCACCTGCAGCCTCCCCACCCCCCACCACACCAAACTGCCCCTCCTCTCTCTGTCACCCTACAGCTCCCCACCCCCCACACACACCAAAAACTGCCCCCTCCTCTCTCCTGATCACCTACAGCTCCCCACCACACACACACCAAAACTGCCCCCTCCTCTGTCTGTCACCCTACAGCTCCCCACCCCCCCCACCACACACACCAAAACTGCCCCTCCTTTCTCTGTCACCTACAGCTCCCCAACCCCCCCACGCACCACCAAAACCTGCCCCTCCTCTCTCTGTCACCTACAGCTCCCCACCCCCCCCACACAACACCAAACTGCCCCTCCTCTGTCTGTCACCTACAGCTCCCCACCCACACACACACCAAAACTGCCCCTCCTCTGTCTGTCACCTGCAGCTCCCCACCCCCACACACACCAAAACTGCCCCTCCTCTGTCTGTCACCTGCAGCTCCCCACCACACACACACCAAACCAACTGCCCCTCCTCTGTCTGTCACCTACAGCTCCCCCACCCCCCCACACACACCAAAACTGCCCCTCCTCTCTCTGTCACCTACAGCTCCACAACACACACAAAAAACTGCCCCTCCTCTCCTCTGTCACCTACAGCTCCCCACCCCCCACCACCCCCCACACACACACCAAAACTGCCCCTCCTCTGTCTGTCACCTACAGCTCCCACCACACACACACCAAAACTGCCCCCTCCTCTGTCTGTCACCTGCAGCTCCCACCACACAACACCAAAACTGCCCCTCCTCTGTCTGTCACCTGCAGCTCCCCACCCACACACACACCAAACTGCCCCTCCTCTCTCTGTCACCTACAGCTCCACCACACCACACACCAAACTGCCTCCTCGTCTGTCACCTGCAGCTCCCCACCACACCACACCAAAACTGCCCCTCCCTGTCTGTCACCTGCAGCCTCCCCACCCACACACACACCAAAAAACTGCCCCTCCTCTGTCTGTCACCTGCAGCTCCCCCACCACACACACCAAAAACTGCCCCTCCTCTCTCTGTCACCTGCAGCTCCCCACCACACACACACCAAAAACTGCCCCTCCTCTGTCTGTCACCTGCAGCTCCCCACCACACACACACCAAAAACTGCCCCTCCTCTGTCTTTCACCTGCAGCTCCCCCCAACACACACACCAAAACCTGCCCCTCCTCTCTCATGTCACCTACAGCTCCCCCCCACACACACACCAAAACTGCCCCTCCTCTGTCTGTCACCTACAAGCTCCCCACACACACACACCCAAAACGCCCCTCCTCTATCTGTCACCTACAGCTCCCACCCCCACACACCACCAAAATGCCCCTCCTCTCTCTGTCACCTACAGCTCCCCCACCCCCACACCACACCAAAACTGCCCCTCTCTCTCTGTCACCTACAGCTCCCCACCCCCCACACCCCACCAAAAACTGCCCCCTTCCTCTCTCTGTCACCTACAGGCTCCCCACCACACACACACCCAAAACTGCCCCTCCTCTGTCTGTCTCTACAGCTCCCCACCCCCCCACACCCACAACCAAAACTGCCCCTCCTCTCTCTGTCACCTACAGCTCACACCCCCCCACACCACACACCAAAACTGCCCCTCCTCTGTCTGTCACCTACAGCTCCCCACCACACACACACCAAAACTGCCCCTCCTCTGTCTGTCACCTGCAGCTCCCCACACACACACACAAAACTGCCCCTCTCTCTCTGTCACCTACAGCTCCCCACCACACACACACCAAAACTGCCCCTCCTCTTGTCTGTCACCTACAGCTCACCCCCAACACACACAAAAACTGCCCCTCCTCTCTCTGTCACCTACAGCTCCCACCCCCCACACCACACCAAAACTGCCCCTCCTCTCTCTGTCACCTACAGATCCCCCACCCCCACCAAACAAAAACTGCCCCTCCTCTCTCTGTCACCTAAGCTCCCACCCCCACACACACAAAACTGCCCTCCTCTCTCTGTCACCACAGCTCCCCCACCACACACACACCAAAACTGCCCCTCCTCTGTCTGTCATCTACAGCTCTCCCACCCCCCCCACACACACACCAAAACTGCCCCTCCCTCTCTCTGTCACCTGACAGCTCCCCCACCCCCCCACACACACACCAAAATTCGACCCTCCTCTGTCTGTACCTACAGCTCCCCACCACACACACACCAAAACTGCCCCTCCTCTGTCTGTCACCTGCAGCTCCCCACCACACACACACCAAAACTGCCCCTCCTCTGTCGTCACCTGCAGCTCCCCACCACACACACACCAAAACTGCCCCTCTCCTGTCTGTCACCTACAGCCTCCCCACCCCCCCCACACACACACCAAAAACTGCCCCTCCTTTCTCTCGTCACCTACAGCTCCCCACCACACACACACCAAAACTGCCCCTCCTCTCTCTGTCACCTACAGCTCCCCACCCCCCCACACACACACCAAAACTGCCCCTCCTCTGTCTGTCACCTACAGCTCCCCACCACACACACACCAAAACTGCCCCTCCTCTGTCTGTCACCTGCAGCTCCCCACCACACACACACCAAAACTGCCCCTCCTCTGTCTGTCACCTACAGCTCCCCACCACACACACCAAAACTGCCCCTCCTCTGTCTGTCACCTGCAGCTCCCCACCCCCACACACACCAAAACTGCCCCTCCTCTGTCTGTCACCTGCAGCTCCCCACCACACACACACCAAAACTGCCCCTCCTCTCTCTGTCACCTGCAGCTCCCCACCACACACACACCAAAACTGCCCCTCCTCTGGTCTGTTCACCTACAGCTCCCCACCACACACACACCAAAACTGCCCCATCCTCTGTCGCACCTGCAGCTCCCCACCACACACACACCAAAACTGCCCCTCCTCTCTGTCACCTGCAGCTCCCCACCCCCACACACACCCAAAACTGCCCCCCTCCTCTGTCTGTCACCTGCAGCTCCCCACACACACACACCAAAAACTGCCCCTCCTCTCTCTGTCACCTGCAGCTCCCCACCACACCACACACACCAAAACTGCCCCTCCTCTCTTATGTCGGCTGCGCTACTTTCTTAAAGGTGCAGGGACACCTTCTCCACATACAACTAACGTCCTCAATACATCAACAGGCATCATGCATCAAACAATCATGACAGAGAAAAGAAAACGCAGCAAAAAGTATAAATAAAATCAAACATTTTCCATTGCGTAACTAAAACTAAGGTCAGGTTTAAACACAGTCAATTAAAACAAACATACGTCACGTGACCTTACATATGGCACTTACACTGGCTCTAGATTAACACACCTATCAAATGCAGTCTACATAAAGGGACTGCATGGAATTTCCACACTTTCACTGAGGGCTCGCTATTGCTGCATTCAGGTGCGCTGGGAATTTCTAGCATCTGCTCACACTGATCTCAGCCAACACAAACACACGTCATTGTTACTTTTTGAAATGACTCAGACTCACTGGTCAGAACACCCAATTTAAGGCAAAATGTTGCACATTTTTCAATACATGCATGTTTGTTTCAATGAACGACATTGAAACAAACTTCAAAGTCATTATATCACTAGTTTTATGGATACTTATCTTTTTGGAAGCAAATTGCATTCCTTCAAAATATGTGGTCTTCTTTTTTAAATTGAGTGCACTTCCATAAATAATATCAAAAATCATTTTTAAAATGTCTTTTAAAAAACACCTGTAAGAAAAAAGGTGACCACAACCTGAGCGCCAGCAGGTCACCCACAGACCTCACTGCTTTGTGCCCAATATTGTCTTCAGGAACGATTCATAAAACAATAAACAGTTCATATTGGTCAATATTTAATACTCCAACGATTTGCTGTGTTTGCAGATTGTCGATGCTTTAAAGAAAGGTTTGCGTTCGTTAAAAAGTTCAGAGATCAGAAGTGTGTTTTAGTAAAATAACTAAAACCTGAAATAAGACAACACTTTCAATGATAACTAGATAACTAGAGAATAAATAAAGGGGATAACTCTTTATCCTGACAAATGTTTGGCTGCTAGAGTCCAGATTTGGTGCATCTTCTTCCATCCTTTCACTTTCTCGGCTGTATTCCGACATATGAAAGAAATGGTGTCAGTGGTTCATTTTTTCCTACGTGAAGAAGTTTCAAACGGTTGGCTCTTTTGTGAATTGAAAATAATCCACTTCCATCCACACATCACAACCAAATCCAGGCCCCCGATGGGTCAAAGTTCAACCTGGTTCAACTTTTAGTGAGCGTTCAGTGGTTGTGTGTTTGGAGCCTGAAAACGGTCACAGAACTTGCACTGCAATGTGTGAGAGTTGAAACGCTGAAGAAGCAGCCTGCAGTTTGCTTTATTCATTTCAGATGCCTAGTGATTAAAGGACTGAACATGTTTGAGCAGTGTTGCATGCTGGTTGTTAAACCTCGGTTCTTCCACAGTTGATGGTAGCTGATGATAACCACAACAACACCGATCCAGCCTGCAGAGAAACATAAAACCCTTCTTCCTCTCCATGCCTGTTTCTGGAGCGCAGACGATAATACAAACGTCTGTTTTAGTATTTTGCTGACAGGAATAAATCTTTTGGTGTTAGGGGTTTACGGTTAGGGTTAGGGGTTTACGGTTAGAGGTTTACGGTTAGGGTTAGAGGTTTACGGTTAGGGTTAGGGGTTTACAGTTAGGGTTAGAGGTTTACGGTTAGGGTTAGGGGTTTACGGTTAGAGGTTTACGGTTAGGGTTAGAGGTTTACGGTTAGGGTTAGGGGTTTACAGTTAGGGTTAGGGGTTTACGGTTAGGGTTAGGGGTTTACGGTTAGAGGTTTACGGTTAGGGTTAGAGGTTTACGGTTAGGGTTAGGGGTTTACAGTTAGGGTTAGAGGTTTACGGTTAGGGTTAGGGGTTTACGGTTAGGGTTAGAGGTTTACGGTTAGGGTTAGGGGTTTACGGTTAGGGTTAGAGGTTTACGGTTAGGGTTAGAGGTTTACAGTTAGGGGTTTACGGTTAGGGTTAAGGGTTTACGGTTAGAGGTTTACAGTTAGGGTTAGAGGTTTACGGTTAAGGTTAGGGGTTTACGGTTAGGGTTAGAGGTTTACGGTTAGGGTTAGGGGTTTACAGTTAGGGGTTTACGGTTAGGGTTAGGGGTTTACGGTTAGGGTTAGAGGTTTACGGTCAGGGTTAGGGGGTTTACAGTTAGGGGTTTACGGTTAGGGTTAAGGGTTTATGGTTAGAGGTTTACAGTTAGGGTTAGAGGTTTACGGTTAGGGTTAGGGGTTTACGGTTAGGGTTAGAGGTTTACGGTTAGGGGTTTTACGGTTAGGGTTAGAGGTTTACAGGTTAGGGTTAGGGGTTTACGGTTAGGGTTAGGGGTTTACAGTAGGGGTTTTACGGTTTACGGTTAGTGGGTTTACGGTTAGGTGTTTACAGTTAGGGTTAGGGGTTTACGGTTAGGGTTAGGGGTTTACGGTTAGAGTTAGGGGTTTACGGTTAGGGGGTTTACGGTTAGGGTTAGGGGTTTACGGTTAGGGTTAGAGGTTTACGGTTAGGGTTAGGGGTTTACAGTTAGGGTTTACGGTTAGGGTTTACGGTTAGGGTTAGAGGTTTACGGTTAGGGGTTTACAGTTAGGGGTTTACGGTTAGGGGTTTACGGTTAGGTGTTTACGGTTAGGGTTAGGGGTTTACGGTTAGGTGTTTACAGTTAGGGTTAGGGGTTTACGGTTAGGGTTAGGGGTTTACGGTTAGAGTTAGGGGTTTACGGTTAGGGGTTTACGGTTAGGTGTTTACAGTTAGGGTTAGGGGTTTACGGTTAGGGTTAGGGGTTTACGGTTAGAGTTAGGGGTTTACGGTTAGGGGTTTACGGTTAGGGTTAGGGGTTTACGGTTAGGGTTAGAGGTTTACGGTTAGAGTTAGGGGTTTACGGTTAGGGGTTTACGGTTAGGGTTAGGGGTTTACGGTTAGGGTTAGAGGTTTACGGTTAGGGGTTTACGGTTAGGGTTAGAGGTTTACGGTTAGGGTTAGGGGTTTACGGTTAGGGGTTTACGGTTAGGGTTAGGGGTTTACGGTTAGGGTTAGGGGTTTACAGTTAGGGGTTTACGGTTAGGGTTAAGGGTTTATGGTTAGAGGTTTACAGTTAGGGTTAGAGGTTTACGGTTAGGGTTAGGGGTTTACAGTTAGGGGTTTACGGTTAGGGTTAGGGGTTTACGGTTAGGGTTAGAGGTTTACGGTTAGGGTTAGGGGTTTACAGTTAGGGGTTTACGGTTAGGGGTTTACAGTTAGGGGTTTACGGTTAGGGGTTTACGGTTAGGGGTTTACGGTTAGGTGTTTACGGTTAGGGTTAGGGGTTTACGGTTAGAGTTAGGTGTTTACGGTTAGGGTTAGGGGTTTACGGTTAAGGGTTTACGGTTAGAGTTAGGGGTTTACGGTTAGGGGTTTATGGTTAGGGGTTTACAGTTAGGGTTAGGGGTTTACGGTTAGGGTTAGGGGTTAGGGGTTTACGGTTATGGTTAGGGGTTTACGGTTAGGGGTTTACGGTTAGGGGTTAGGGGTTTACGGTTAGGGTTAGGGGTTAGGGTTAGGGGTTTACGGTTAGGGGTTTACGGTTAGGGGTTAGGGGGTTTACGGTTATGGTTAGGGGTTTACAGTTATGGTTAGGGGTTTACGGTTAGGGTTAGGGGTTTACGGTTAGGGTTAGGGGTTTACGGTTAGTTTTAGGGTTAGGGATTTACGGTTAGGGTTGGGGTTAGGGGTTGGGGACCGAAAATGCAGATGCAGCGCGAGGCGATCCAAACATGGAGCTCCGTCTCTCACCTTCTCTACAAGAAGCTAATGCTTGCAAAAGCTCTCGAGGTCTATTTAATGGAAGGGAATCAGCCGGTAGTAGAGGAATTGACAGTTGGACTCAGATGGTTCTCAAGAAACGGGACATTCCTCAAGTTTGTCTTTCATCATCCTCATCAGGGAGAATTTTCCAACAGCGTGGAAATGATAAATAGATGATGGGAAATGACGGTGGGCTTAATTCCCTGCTGCGCTGCAGAAACTCAGACCTAGAAAATGACAGGTTTTTAGATTTTGTCTAAAAACGCTGGGAACGCTTTGAAAAGAGATCAGAAGAGGATCTGAGTTGGTCTTCAAAGCCTAACTTGTTGGTTTTAGAGACAAAACTGAATTTAACCCGAGATCTTTCTGTTTGTCTGTTACTGCAGTGCAGAAAGTTCTTCACTCAGACATCTGTTGGTGGCTTATCTGTTGCAGACAAAGAGGGAAACAGGAAGTGGCTGAAGATTTTCAAATATTGCCCACTCATAATACATGGTAGGAAAGCTGCTGTCCTGTGTGAGACTCCAGGGTCTGGACATGTGGAGATGATGTCTGCTTTGGAGAAACTCTTTGATGATGAAACTGTTACAGTATCTCGTAATATTCAGGGATCTGCTGGAGTTGGGCAATATTGAAGAAACTGATGGTGAAATCCAGTGAGATTTGTTAATCTCTGCTGTTAAAGACTGATAAGAATCAGTCTTATGCTGGAGAAAGCTTTGACAATCCAGAGGGAAACAGCAGGTAAAACGCCGTCAAACATCTGCAGTTCAACTCAAAACAACTGAAAGGTTACAAAATGGAAAACTAAAATAGTAAAAGAAAGTCACATAGGAAAGATCAAAAGTGAAAACAAACAAGAGTTTTAGGAGTATTTTTAAATGGAGCATGGGGATGTCTGATGAGCGCTCAGCAGTAACGAGCTCCACAGATTAGTGCACAGACTGAAAACACTCGATTCCCTCTTTGTTGACCTCTAGGAGAAGCTGATGGTCAGACTGTTGGAGCAGAAAAAGGTTTCTGTTCCCTTTCTGACCAGTGTCCAGCAAACCACACACTTGAGGAACCTAAAGTCAAACGTATGCAGCCAACAGCGGTTACAACACAAGGCTAAGCTTCCTTTACAGATGAGGAACATGTTCTCCTCTGGTTGGCCTTTCGTCACACTGAGGGACTGAACATCAACATCATTGGAGGGTCTCGCAAAGGTCCTAAGGAGAGCGACATCACTTCCTGCTGGACAGCAACGCACCATAAATAACCTCCATCAGCTCCATCCCAAGAGCTGGGATGTGTGAAGGGGTCCATTTACAAAGTGCAAATCATCTAAGTGCAGCCTGAACTCTAAAGGTTAAGAGACTCGCCACAGACCACGTGCAAAAAGGTGCTGATTGAGTATAACTGCACGCTAGACGCTGGTATTACTGAGGCGAGGGACCTCTGTAAGCTCAGGGAAGAACAGGGACAAGAGCCTGATCATGAGTGAAGAAACTGGACTAATGACTTTATTCTTCATTTGTCCACAACAACACAGAGTCACTGTCAAACTAACACAAAAATAAACAAACTTACAGTTTGAAAGACTGGGAGTCATAGAATTTGAGCAAAGATCTTAACGATTCATTTCTCTTTCATGATCATGACCCCGGACAGGTCAAAGTTGAACTGGTTTAACTATCAACGTGTGTTCAATGGTGTCTGTGTGAACGTAGCTTAACAGGAGTGACACACTACAGCTCAGTTTACTCCTAACTGCTGTTCACTGCTGGCAGAGCTCATGACGGGCTCTTCCAGCTCACTGGCGTCTCCTTCAGACTTCCATCAGCTTTGTGGTTTTGTTCTGGAGACACTTTGGAAGGAGTGTCCAGGGAACTACATTGTTCTGATGACATTACTGTCTATTGAAGTCAAGAGGAACAGGTGACAAACTCTTCAGTGGTGAAGGATCCAGATGTGGTGCGGAGAATCCAGTAGTTTTGGAAAATCAAACTTCCTTCACACTCACATAAAAAAAAAAAAAAACAGAAAACATGTAGATTGTGTTTTAATTATGTATTCTCTGGGGCCCAGAACCAACTGTCCTACAGACCAGTACCGTTCTGTGGCCCAAAGATTGGAGACCACTGTCTTACAGAACCGTCACAGAGCATCAGTGGCTGTTGAACGTCAGCGGTCAGTTCACGCATTCTGGTGAACCTGTACAGAGCTTTAGGCCAAAGATGTTGTTTTTCATCCATTTATCGGAGAACTCAACATTCTACTCTCAACGAGAGCTGTTACCACCAGGCCAGTAGGTGGCAGTGTTGGGTAAACGAAGAGAGCACAATCAGAAGTGTGTGTGCAGGTCAGAGTCTGTGTGAGCTGTTTTTGAAGAAGCTCAACGTTCAGCTATCTCTCGTACTTATCAATATAACCCCCCAACACCAACACCACCACCACACACACACACACATATGCGTGCACACACATTTCAATGGAGGTTGTGTCCTGAAAGCATCTTCTGCTGACAAAGATCTGGACTCACCTGTGTGTTTCTGCACCCAGCACGAAGGGGCAGAGGGTCATGGGAAATGGAGTTCACTTACCCGTTGGGATGAGGCCGTCGGTGCTGCGCGTTTGAATAAATCATGGCAGACGGAGCAGTAATGGCCGTTCTTCTGTGAGCAGGTGAGTCCACAGGTGAGTCTGAGTGCATACGGGTCGGATCCACACTCCATTACCACCATGAAAACAGACATTATGGATCACTTCATCCATTAATGCTGCATTTCTTTGTTTCCTTGAAAGCATCTGGCCATCCTTTTTTTTTTTTAAACACACTGTGGATGAACAGGAGCTTCTGCTGTGTCCTAAACCTCTGCTTTCTCACCATCCATCCTTCATCCTCATCCATCCATCAGACTTGGATCTCTGAGTCTGAACAGTGGAAGATGGTTCCGGAAGCGTGCTGGCTGGAGCGGAAGTTTCTGGTGAAGCAGCTGCTGATTTGTAGAAGTTTTTTCTGATTTGTAAAAAGTTTTTTTAATAGAATGCCTACAGATTATCTTTAAGGGCAAACAAACGAATCCTATTTTGTTTTTTAAACAAAATAGGAGACAACATTAAATAAATATACACGCCATGAAATCATGAAATAAAAGTGTCATTACTTATTTAAAATTGTCATTAAATGTGTCAATATTTCATTAGATTTCAATTTTAAATAATTTAATGACACATTTCATGATCTGGGTCGCACCATTTTATGACATTATCCATCAAACTGTCTCATCAGACTCAGTGGGCGTGGCTAACTCAGATCATTTGGGCTCCATTTCTCTGGTCTGGTCTAAACCTTATGGAAGTTTCAGTGATGGGAACTTTTGGGATCTTTTTTAGCGACATAGAGGGAATGTGAAAGCAGGACTCCTCATCTCATAAAGCTCAGGAATTGATTAAAGAACTCCGCGGTGCAGCCTACTTCCTCATGGAGGATTGGTGCTTGTCTGGCTCTGAAGCGGAACTCACCATTTCTCACCGGCTGCAGTGTGTTTTTAGGGAGGAGCTAACGTCTCGCTTCGCTACCTGTGGTTGGAAGGAACTCACACAGCCTGCTATTTATTTAATATTGTCTCTTCCTTGACTGTCTGCCGGGGTTTTGGTGTGGGGGTCGGGGACTCCCCAGTGCCTGGTGGTGGCGGGGGGGCCTCTGCCCTGGGGAGACTTGGGCCCAATGCTAAGGGGGGGGAACGGTTGTTTCACCATCGGGGGTCAGTTTGGTAGCTGTCCCCGACCTTCCCTCCTTCCTCATACGACCACTTATTAGGTTGGAGGGGGGGCATGCTGGTGGACTACCTCGAGGGGCCAAGCCACTTGGCAGTGGTCCCCCCTCCCATGGTCTCCGCACAGCTTCGCCCCCTTCTCTTGGTTTTAAATGCACCTTCGACACGAAGGACCCTTGGTGGGGGGGGGTGCTTGGACATCAAGGCCAGCAAGCAGGAGATGTCCCCAGTGTCCTGCTCGCCAATTTTAACTGCACCATAGACATTTAGGGCTCCTTGGTGAGAGGGCGATTGGACATCCCTGTAAGCAATCAGGAGATGTCCCCAGTGTCCTGCTCGCCAATTTTAACTGCACCCTTTATTACACACACCCTTCAACCACAAGAAACACACCTCAACACACACAAATACATTACACAAGGAAGGTGGGACTACTGATCTTCTGTCCCCTACCCCATCCCCAGTGGAGGGAACAGGGGTCCTAGAAGCTTCATAACTGAGGCAAACGACTTCACATGCGTAATACTAATAATAATCTTTAAGTACAAATATGAAGAAAAGTAAAAATGCGAATTAAGGAAAATTGAAAAGTCAGTTTCAATATTTGTCCCATTATAAAAAATAAACACCATAACAAATAAAATGCAATAGATTTGAGGCTAATTTAAAAGGAATTTAAAACAATGTATTGAAATGTCACTTTTTAAATATTGTAGAGTAAATTGCAAAATACATTTTACAAACAATAAACAAAATGGAAATCATTTAAATTATTGTATGCAGATTTTTTTTTCCTGCCCCCGGGTACCTAGTGGCCCAGTGCTGTAGAATGTGCAGGAATGCTGACATACAGACTTTGATTCCTGTTCCCTCTTTGATCCATGGAAAGTCCGTCTGCATTCACACTGCCGTGAACAGCACCACAGTTCATCTGCACTGTGAACGGAACCACATGCCCTGGTGTCCGAGAAGACCAGAGCTCTCCTCTTGTTTGGTCCAAACCAGAGTTCAGGTGAGCTTCTACACCTGCTAAAGCAAGAAGACCATCAGGGGAAAGGAGCTCTGGTGTTGGCTGTGTCTGCCAAACTCACAGAAGAAGAAGATTGAAATGGAAATGAAGCTTTAATGTCAACGCATGGAAGGGTTCAGTATGAAAGGTCCAACTGTTTCAATGTCTCACTGATTGTTTCTAGTCAGCTTGATGTCTTTAGAAAGAATGTGCACGTGTCTGCAAATGAAGGGGAGAGCGTGCACTCTCACGTGCAGACGTGCGCTCTCATGCTGGTGAGGATCCGTTTCTGTGACTTTAAACTGATGGCTAATGTACAGACCTGTGTGTTTTTGTGCCCCTCACCCACTGTTCTAAATCTGAGTATGACAGACATGAAAGTCACTGGAGAACAGCAACTGCATTTCAGGTCACATGAGCAAAAGGGGAGGGGCTTGTCAACAGTGTGCACTGCGGAAAGAGGTAGCCTAAAAATAGGAAAAGGTCACTAATAACGATGCTCCCCTGTTCTTACCCATTCAGTCGGAGTTCCAAATGACCAGGAAAACAGACAAACCAGAGAAAAGGATTCTACTTAGAAAATAAAACTATAATTTTTTTAACATTTCAAAATAAAAGGAAATCCTTGATCATGGACTAAAGCAAGTACAAAAACTTGTAAACCTAAACCTAATGTGTTTTTTTACTTCTAAACAAATGGTTTGCAGTTTGGATTTTTTTTACCAACCTAATTATAGTTTGAATAAACTAACCCCCCCCCCACACACACGTTTTGGATCAATATTAGTATTCTTATTGACAAAGATTAAAAAATCCTCAGTTAAGCTTCTTTAAAAATTGTAAAAAAAAAAAACAACAGTAATATTTTTAAACGAAATAAAAACAATGATGATAAACAGTTGGAAATACCTGTTTTTAACGTTTCATCTGTAATGACATTCCACTCTGTTGTTTTCAATTGCCGCCCTTCCAGAGTCTTTTAACCCCCTCCCACACCCCCATGTAAAGGGTCTAGCTCCGCCCCTGGCAAGGATCAAATCATTAGCAGTGTGGGGGTGTGAGGAGACCTTTACAGTCTGCTTTGGTTCAAGTTCCACTCCGCGTCAGATCCTCATCATGGAGTCTGGATGGGAATGTTTCTCCTTGTTACACTTGCAAACTGCATTTAGTCTTTTTGGAATGAATGAATGATGAACACAATTTCCTGAATGAAATCAGCTTTGCCTTCATGGGAGCACAGAATATGACCCGCAGCTCTGAAGGTGAGCTGAGAGCAGGCAGGGCCTGGATGACCCTCAGCTCCAGTTCTGTCAGGTCACCTCTGTTCTCTGACAGCTGGGGGGGGGGGGTCAGTCACAGCCTGCTGGTCCCTCATCCTGATCAGGTCAGCTGATGGAGATCTGTTTACAGTCAGCGGCGCGACACGGAGACGGCCTCCTGCGTGTGTTTGTGTGCACATGTGTTTGTGCATGTGCACTCATTGACATTTAGCTTTTTTGTGCAAAATCGTGATGAAGAGTATTGAATATCATTATAACTTTAAATAATTGAGCTTGTCAATGCTCTGCGAGGTTTCTGTTCCCCCAGTGAACCAGCTCCAGTGTCATCGTAGCGTTTAATAACAGCAGAGTCATCAAAACACCCATGAATGTTTGCAGTTAGAAGCCTGGTAGTATTTATTATTCAATTAGCAGACCCCATCTCACCTGGACAAAGACCCCAAGGCATCTCCACCAACATCTGAAGTTCTGCGGTTAAGCATTTGCTCCCACTCAGTCATGTAGGTCACAGTCTAAAGGTCGTGAAGCATATTTAGCTGATTGTCCTGCAGCTCTGATGAAACATGTCCGTCTCACAGCAAAGTCTGACGATAAGGCGTGACGATAAGAAGGTGCAACGCTAGTCACAATGAACATCCTATAGGAGGACTTACGCACAGCATCAGATAGGAGCCTTGAATAGGAGAGTTGTAAAAACTCCATATGTTACCAGGATAATTAGCTTGATGGTTTTGACCATCTGAACCATCTGAGATTTCAAACATTTAAACCTGTTAAAATATAAAAAGACTGCACAGAAAGGTTTGTTTAAAGCAGAAACTCCTGTGAGAGGTTGGGACTGGAATAGCCTGCCCTGGAACCTGTTTAATTACATGATAGCTGGTGTCTCTGAACAGACCTGATCCCCTTCAGGGACACTGAGCAAAACTGGATTACAATCCACCTCCACCTATAATATAATATAATATAATATAATATAATATAATATAATGTAATGTAATGTAATGTAATGTAATGTAATGTAATGTAACGTAACGTAACGTAAGGTAATATAATATAATATAATATAATATAATATAATATAATATAATATAATATAATATAATGTAATGTAATGTAATGTAATGTAATGTAATATAATATAATATAATATAATATAATATAATATATATAATATAATATAATGTAACGTAATGTAATGTAATGTAATGTAACGTAACGTAACGTAATGTAATGTAATGTAATATAATAAAATATAATATAATGTAACGTAACGTAACGTAACGTAATGTAATGTAATGTAATGTAATATAATAAAATATAATATAATATAATATAATATTGCTCTAGCACGCGCTCGTGCCTCTACGCATGCGCGTCACCACTGATAAAGGTTATTTAAGGTTTCCCTGAAACCCAATCAGAACGTTAGACGTCACATCCGCCCGCCCCTCGCGGATCCTCCTCTTCTGCCAGTAGTCGTGTTCGTCAGTTGACGCCGCTCCGTTATCGGGACCAGGGTCGTAATCTGTGCGTTATCTCACGTTGACCGTAAGTTTTCTTTTCCGTAAGTTTTTCTTTTCTCCTGTTTTCCGCTGTCGTGCTGCTGTTGAAGAGCACGCGCCTCTGCCGCCGCTGGGCGCGCGTGCAGAGCGCGGCAGCAGCAATGGATGCTCCGCGCGGGCAGCTAGGTCACAGTGAAAGTCACGGAGGCGGGCTTTCCGCCTTGGAGCGCAGCCGCGGCGGTCACCAGCGCGACTCGTCCTTCACCTGCGGCAGCAGCGACACGTGTGCGTGCACGAGCGCAGGCCCGAACCCCCCCCCCCGACCCGCGTTCAACAGGCCTCCAGGCTCCGCGGGGGCTGGGGGAGGGGTGCTGCGGACATGAACCTGTCCATTGTTTTGGACAGTTCCGAATCCACGCAGGACCAGAACCTGGGGGCCTTTTCAGAACTCACAGGCATTCCCCATGTTCCGACATTCTCCATCTTTGTCCTTCATGGTTCTCCTGGTTCTGCTGTGTTTATCCACCACGTCTCTGGTGGTTCTGGTCGTTTCCATCATGGCCTTCCTGTGACTTCTAATGCTAACCCCAACTTCTTTCGTTGTTCTCCCAGGTTCTGCCGTGTTCTCCCCAGTTCTTCTTTGCTTCTCGGTTCTCCTGCTTGTCTCCTGCTCTTCAGTGCAGCCAGTGGTTTGTAACCTCAGTACCTCTGGTTTCTAAAGAACCTTTAATGTCTCCACCAACAGCCTCGTCCACTCATTGACTATATATGAGAACTGGACAGAGCGAGTGTGACGTTGCCTATGGCAAACGGCCTACTTCCAGCTCCAACCAAATGAAATTCAAATTCAGTCTCCCTTTTTGGTTTTTTTTTTTGTAAAATGTTCACCGCCACGGTGCACCAGACGTTGTCAGGAAGCAGTGATTGGTCCCAGTCCGTCTGAGTCTTTGTTTTTGTGGTAGCCACTTCCACCAACCAGGAGTGAGCTTGTTGGAAGGCCACACCCCTACCACTTGAAAACCGGCTCTGGAGAACCTCCCGACGTGAGGCCGCAGACTTTCATTGAGGCGTCTGATTCATCCGTTGAAAACTTGAACTAGAAAAAAATTCAGATTCGCATGAACGTAAAAAAAAGTATCAGAATCACTTCATAGGCGCTGCACCACAGATAGACCGGAGCAGGAATGGTTCTGGCTCTGGAATGGCTCTGGAGAAGTCTATGGGATTTTGGCTTCTTGGAACCAGCAGGTACTTCCTGTTTGGAACGCCATAGGGGAGGAGTCACTCAGCCCGGTTCTTGTGTACAGTCAATGGTCCACTCGTTCACCTAGACGATGGCTGGACCAAACAAAGCTACTTTAGACGTGTTGTCTCCGCCCCCTTCAGGTTGGAGTTGTGACTCTTTGATGCGGTCACCGTTACAGATCCGACGGGTTCTTTTTTCTTGAGCGTTCTCAGCAGATCTCTACTTCAAGTTTGGGCCGACCAACAGCAGCTGAGTTCTTCAGTTGTAGCTTTGACCGGTTGAAACCTTGAGTCCAGTTGGGATGGATCTTTCGGACCTCAGAACCTCTCGTCTTTGTAGTTTTCTTTAGGTTTGATGTGTGGTGGAAGGACGTCTGGTTTACCTGAGACCCGCTTGCTCGTATCTTTCATCACTTTAGACTTGAGCTGATACCAGCTTGGACCATGAAACACAGACTTTGACTCACTTTAACTTCAAGCTGCCTCCTTAAGGGTTGTGGAGGGCGGGGCTTCTGCGCAGCGTTCACTGCTTAAGAGACCTTCACCGTGTGTCCTCTCCAGCACAGGAGCTTCAGGTGGCTCAGAGCGCTCACTCCTGTTCATCTTCACCGTGTCTGTCGACGTTCACGCCCTTCTTCTCCCGGTGAGGCCTCCATCACAGCCAGCGTTTGCTGGACTCTACATAGTCTGGATCTTCTTCAGATCTGCTGATCTGCTTCTGGTCTCATGAGGTCTCAGGTCTACTTGTCTTGATTGCGTGTTTGTTCATGTCGCTCCTGGTGCTGGATCGGCCCATCTCCTCTTGTGGGGGTGTGGTGAAGGTTCCTCACTGGTTCTTTCCTCGTTGTCTTTCAGCAGAAGCTACCATCATGTCCTCAGTGCTGCAGAAACTCATCACCCCCCTGGCCAACAATGCCTCCGAGACCCCCAGGAACAAGGTGACAGTGGTAGGGGTGGGCCAAGTGGGCATGGCCTGCGCCGTGAGCATCCTGCTGCGGGTAAGACTCCAGCCTGCTGAGCTCAGTCCTCAGTGGTTACCTTTTTGAAACACCCTGCCCCCCCCCCCCCCAGGACCTGTGTGATGAACTGGCTCTGGTGGATGTCATGGAGGATCGTCTGAAAGGCGAGATGATGGACCTGCAGCACGGCAGCCTCTTCCTGAAGACCTCCAAGATAGTGGCGGATAAAGGTCAGAACACGGAGCAAAGGTGTTCCCAAATGCCACGTAACGTTCCTGACCCCCCCCCCCACCCCCCCACCCCACCCCCCGTAACTTTGGATCATTTTGGTTCCCTCCCTCAGACTACGCGGTCACGGCCAACTCCCGCCTGGTTGTGGTGACTGCTGGTGTCCGCCAGCAGGAGGGCGAGAGCCGCCTCAACCTGGTGCAAAGGAACGTCAACGTCTTCAAGGCCATCATTCCACAGATCATCAAGTACAGCCCCAACTGCACCATCGTGGTGGTGTCCAACCCCGGTAAGTTCTCGCCCCCTCACAAACTCGTTCTGACTTTCTGCTGGATGTTTGGGTTCCTTCATGGGTGCTCTTTGTCTCCATGGCGACCTTCAGTGGACGTGCTGACCTATGTGACCTGGAAGCTGAGCGGTCTGCCGAAGCACCGTGTCATCGGCAGCGGCACCAACCTGGATTCGGCCCGCTTCCGTTACCTAATGGCCGAGCGCCTGGGCATCCACTCCAGTTCCTTCAACGGTTGGGTGTTGGGCGAGCACGGGGACACCAGCGGTGAGCGCACACCAGCCTGTTGCCCCAGCAGCGGTTGGCCGTGTGGCTAACGTGTCATGGTTGCATTCCAGTGCCCGTGTGGAGCGGCGCCAACGTGGCGGGAGTCAACCTCCAAAAGCTGAACCCCGATATTGGCACAGATGCTGACAAGGAGCAGTGGAAGGCCACGCACAAGGCAGTGGTGGACAGGTGAGCCGGGGGGGTCGGTTCAGATTACCCACAGAGGTCTGATTAGCCGAACGCTTGCTCGGTGACGGTGTTCTGGCCACGATTTTCCATGTTAAAGACTGAACAAACTAGAAAAAACATGTATTCCTCTGATAATAGTGATTCTGTGGTTAGAACCTCTGTGTGGTTGATACCATTCAGACTCCTGCGGCACAGAAACCAAGCCCCTCCCACACTAACCCACTCTACTCCATTTCTGCTGCAGTGCCTACGAGGTGATCAAGCTGAAGGGTTACACCAACTGGGCCATCGGCCTGAGCGTGGCCGACCTGACTGAGAGCATCATGAAAAACATGAGCCGCGTGCACCCCGTCTCCACCATGGTTAAGGTCAGCGCCCCCTTCCCTGTTCACTGTGACCACCAAACACTTCAGACACAGATGTTTGCTGTTGAGTCTTGACTGATCGTTGGTTTTCATCGCAGTATGTCCAGCAGCTTAGCATAACCAAAGCTGCGTTCTCATGGTCCTCGACGGTGCAACCACTTCCAATAAAGTAAACGGAAACGCACAAATATGCGTGCTGGGCTTCCACTTTCAAAACTCTTGCGTTCACACGGAACATTTTTAGACCATTTTCAAGCTCTACGTATTGAAAGTTGAAGCAGGTCAAACTTTTGACCCATTAAAGATTCCGATTTGGTTGTGACAAACGGATGACATTCCTTTTAATTGATGGAAGTGCCAACCATTTAAAAACCAAAAGTCTTGCTCAATGGCGCAAAGCCGCTTTTCTTGGATCCAGAATACGCAGGAATTACGTAAACCATTGAACAGTTCTTGTTGGTTTTGACCTTGGTTTTAAGCTGCAGACGTCACCGTTTATTCAGATTAAAAAGTTAGAATAAAAGCTGCTACCGCTCTGAATACGCTGAATTTCTGCTTCCGGCTAATCATGTCTGGGCGCCATCTTGTCTGCCCGAAATAACTGAAGAATGTCAAAATAAAAGCATCCCACTGTAGAAGGCAAACATTAGACATAAATATGGATGATAGGAGTTTGAATTCATAATTCTTTCCTGCTTCTCAGGTTTATACCTTTAAAACCTTTCAGATGACAGAGAAACCGGTTGTTCCTCAGCGAATGACGTTTCTGCTGACTCACCCTGCAGCTGCAGTTTTAGTCTGAGCGTTCAAGCGTGTTCCCTGCGAGCGTCCTGCGGCTCGATCCTCAGCAGCTGAAGAGGGCGTGTCTGTGTTTCAGGACATGTACGGGATCACCGAGGAGGTTTTCCTGTCTCTGCCCTGCGTGCTGAACAGCTCCGGCGTGGGCAGCGTGGTCAACATGACTCTGACCGACGGGGAGGTGGCACAGCTGAAGAAGAGCGCCGACACGCTGTGGGGCATCCAGAAGGACCTGAAGGACCTGTGAGCGCCACGTCACACGCCGCCCCGTGGTGTCCCCGCACTTCCTGCTCCGGAGTAGCGCGCCTGTGTTTTGAACCCCCCCCCCCCCCCCCCCTGCCTGAAAACACAGGCGTGCTGCTTGGAGAGCGCGTCCTGAAGCTGCTGTTGGTGTTTGCAGATGTTGGCTGATTTTCCCCCCCTGTGTGTTTGTCACCTTCTATGTTACTGAATAAAGTCGAGCGTCCACCTGGAGACCCCCACGTCTGTTCTTTCTGCTCACATTAAAACTCTGATGGAGGGCTGCTTCCAAGCTGACACCACCACACACACACCACCACACCACACAACCACCACAACACCACAACACCACAAACTACACACCACACTACTACACGCACACTACTACACGCACACAACTACACGCACACACACTACTACACACACACTACTACACACCACCACACACACTACTACACACACACAACTACACACACACTACTACACACACACTACACACACACACACCCACCACACACACTACTACACACACACTACACACACACAACTACACACACACACTACTACACACACACAACTACACACACACTACTACACACACACACTACTACACACACACTACTACACGCACACTACTACACGCACACAACTACAAACGCACACTACTACACGCACACACACACCACCCCACACACACCACCACACACACACCCACTACCACACACACACCACCACACACACACTACTACACACACACTACTACACACACACACACCACCACACACACACTACTACACACACACACTACTACCCACACTACACACACCACTCCTACCCACACACACTACTACACACACCCCCTACTACACACCACTACTACACACCACACACACACCCACCACCACCCCCACTACTACACACACACACACCACCCCACACACAACCCACCTCCCCACACCCCACACACCCACACACACACCCACACCACCCCACCACCCCAACACACACCACACACACCCCACCCCACACACACTACAACCACACACCCCCCACACTACCACACACACACTACTACACAACACACACCACCCACCATAACCACTACTTACCACCCACAACACCACCAACACACACACTACTTTACACACACCACACTACTACACCACCACACCACCACCACACCACACTAACTACACACCACACTACTACCACACACAACTACTACTACACCACACACACTACTACACACACACAACTACACACACACTACTACACACACACACTACTACACACACACACACAACTACACACACACAACCACAGTAAGGCGCAGTGTTGCAGGAAACATGACACTTTCCTCTTTATTTACATGTTGCACTGCTGATTTCACAAAAAACTCTGTACAAAAGTCCGATCTTGTAAAGCCCCGCCCACTCCCACATGTCCAGGCGGGGGGTAGAGGGGGGGTTGTTCAGGTGGGCACCTCCAGGTCGGGCTGAAACGGGGAGAATGGACGGAGCTTCATGATGCGCGCTCTGTGCGCTCCCCTGAGGGGCGTGGCTCCCCTGAGGGGCGGGGCTCCGCTGAGGCGTTTCCCGAAGCGCAGCCCGAACGGGTTGTAGTTGAAGTTGCTGCGGCGGTTCGCGCACAGCAGCTGCTCCTCATCCTCCCGCAGGGACGAGCACAGCCCGGCCGCCTCTGCGCCGGAGTCTTCCTCACTCCTGCGAAGGATCCACAGCACACCTGCGGAGGAGGCGGAGACTTTACCTGACAGAAGAAGACATAAACTAGAAAACAACATGACATCATCCTCTAAAAATATGTCGATGGTAAACGTTTTAAATCAAGAGCTTATGATGAGAATAAGGAGACTAAACAGAAGAAGAGAAAACACTGAAAGTTCTTCCAAGGAAAAGCAGAAACGTGCGCATGGATGCGCGTGAAGGAGATGATGGCTTTAAGTTTTCAGGCTGTCGTCCTCTTCATCACTCAGGTCCAGGGTCTGCAGCTTACAGAACCGTTTCCAGTGCTCTTTTAATCATAGTTGCAACTAAAATGGTGATCAATATCAGAACCATCCAGCGGTCCAGTTCTGATCCAGATTCCAGCTCAGAGGAAAACAAAGACGTTCATGGATGTGTTTGTCTGCATCGGGACAGAGCAGGTATTTTCTGAATCACACTTTCAATCTTTTTTTTTTCGTTTTGATTGACTCTGATCTGAATAAGGAAAGATTCCTGCATTTTCTTTGCACGTGCCCATTATGAGAAAAAAACATCAACATCCAAACGTCAAAAGCACCATGTTTGTTGGAGCAGAGATTTAAACAGTTTCTTACTAAATGAAAAGCATGAAGTCCAGCTTCTCTGTTCAGAAAAACACTCTTTATTGATGGATTTAATAAACCATCACCAGCTTTTTATAAGAACTGAATTATAGCAACCTGTTCTATAAATGACAATTTAAACTTTTGAACAGCGGGGCGTACAGGGTTCTTTCAAAATAAAATAGAATGTCAAATAAGATTCTCCTGCAGATGTACTTAAATAAAAAAGTATTTGATCATTTCAGTGAGACTTCTTCCTGTTTGTCATTTTACAGGTAAAGCATGACAATAAAAAAATCATGTGAATGTAATTCTTCACTGTTGTTCAGCGGAGGATATCAGGTTTTTTAAAATTTGATTGTAATTCTGAACTACTCCTTCTGAACCTTTTACCTTTATTTATTAAAGTTAAAAGCCTCACATTGGTTCAGATATTAGCGTTTGTATTTAGTGATGTGTGCTCAGGTCTGATGAGGAACAGCTTCTCTTGATGATGATGATGAAAAGTTCGTTTTCCGACGTTTCCTGAAAGCAGCAACAACTCCGCGGTCTTCACCTGAACACAGCACGTCACTCACCTGCCGCGTGTCCCCCAGAGTCCCGCGGGGCCAGAGCAGCAGCCGCGCGCCCTCCGTCCTGAGCTGGCATCATTGCGCACAGCACGAGCACGAGCACAGCCGCACGCGTCATCCTGCAGCCCGCGTGCTGCTCCATCTGTTCTGCCCCCCCCCGCCCCAACGGCCGCATTTAAAGCTCAGTCAGGTGACTCTCAGCCAATCAGAGAGCCGCCCGCCGCTCGGTCAGGATCCGGTTCTGGTCAGAGTTCTGGACCGTGTTTCCCATTCATTATGCAACTCAGAGGTGAAGTTCTGATGAAGTCCTGCCGCTCTGCAGGAACTATGTCCCAGAAAACCACACCGGTTTTTAATGTAGTCTGAAAACGGCAGAATCCTAATGAAAATGCATTTGAGAAGGCTTTGAATGCGGATCAAAATCTGGATTTAAAAGAGCCGTTCAGGCCAACGACCGCTCTGAAGGAAACACCGAGTCCAACACCGACACCGAGTCCAACACCAACACCGAGTCCAACACCAACACCGAGTCTAACACCGAGTCCAACACCGACACAAAGTCCAACACCGAGTCCAACACCGACACAAAGTCCAACACCAACACCGAGTCCGACACCGAGTCCAACACCGAGTCCAACACCGACACCGAGTCCAACACCAAGTCCAACACCGAGTCCAACGCCAACACAGAGTCCAACACCAACACCGAGTCCAACACTGAGTCCAACACCAACACAAAGTCCAACACCAACACCGAGTCCGACACCGAGTCCAACACCGAGTCCAACACCGACACCGAGTCCAACACCAAGTCCAACACCGAGTCCAACGCCAACACCGAGTCTAACACCGAGTCCAACACCGACACAAAGTCCAACACCGAGTCCAACGCCAACACCGAGTCCAACACCGACACCAACACCGAGTCCAACACCGACACCGAGTCTAACACCAACACCAAGTCCAACACCAACACCAAGTCCAACACCGAGTCCAACACCAACACAAAGTCCAACACCAACACCGAGTCCAACACCAACACCGAGTCCAACACTGTTTGGAAAGATTTGTATTGATGTTATTGAGCCTTTTTATCCTGAAAATAAGAAATAGTTTAGAACCTTTGACAGCTAGACTTCCTTTCAAAATAAAAGACACCCTGTGTAATCTCAGTAAATAGTAATAGCAATTGTAATAGTAATAGTAATAGTAGTAGTAATAGTAATAGTAGTAGTAATAGTAATAGTAATAGTAGTAGTAATAGTAATAGTAGTAGTAATAGTAATAGTAATA
The DNA here is from genome assembly GCA_016861445.1 of Oryzias woworae. Taxonomy (NCBI): domain Eukaryota; kingdom Metazoa; phylum Chordata; class Actinopteri; order Beloniformes; family Adrianichthyidae; genus Oryzias; species Oryzias woworae. The sequence goes on from BOLG01000407.1 coordinate 213,277, forward strand.
GTAGTAGTAATAGTAATAGTAGTAGTAATAGTAAAAGTAGCAGTAATAGTAATAGTAGTAGGAATAGAAAAAGTAGTAGTAATAGTAATAGTAGTAGTAATAATAGTAGTAATAGTAATAGTAATAGTAATAGTAGTAGTAGTAATAATAGTAGTAATAGTAGTAGTAGTAATAGTAGTAATAGTAAAAGGAGTAGTAATAGTAATAGTAGTAGTAGTAATAATAGTAGTAATAGTAATAGTAATAGTAGTAGTAATAGTAATAATAATAGTAATAGTAAAAGGAGTAGTAATAGTAATAGTAGTAGTAGTAATAATAGTAGTAATAGTAATAGTAGTAGTAATAGTAATAGTAGTAGTAATAGTAATAGTAATAGTAATAGTAATAGTAGTAGTAAATAGTTGAATGTCAGCAGTCATTAAAAATAAAAGTTCATTTTGCTGTTTGTGGTTCATCTCTGCCAGAAACGCATAAATCTAAAAAACTAAAATGAAACTGGAGTTAATCAGGTGACTTCTTGTATTTTTGAACCCCGAGGAAAATAGTGAAAATCCTGTCCTCCAAAATAGAAAAGCTGCCTCACAACCCGATAAAGAACACATTCTGCTTCTGCTGAATGACCTCAATGGGATTTTTGATGCACAAAAATCTGTCAAAATGTTGTAGTTCCACTTTGTTAAACTACAAAGCCAGCCTTATTGATGGGTTGTTGAGGGATTATGGGTAGTGTAGTCAGGACCCTCGCGGTTTTTGAATAGATTGAAAAGAAACAGTTGGATTTAGTTTACTTTACTTTTTGCTCTCTACAATTACCTTTTAAAACTAAAATCTTTGTTTTGTGTATTTTCTTCACATCTTTATTTACTTGATCGATATTTGCTGCCCTGGATTTTACTCAAAGTCATCATCTTCAATAAACGGGAAGGCAAAGCCAAAAGCTTGTTTCGTCTGGACAGTAACCGTCATTACCTTCACCTGTCCCCAAAACGGTGACAGAAAACACCCCCGCATGGTCACTGCACCCGTTCATTCCTGCGGTCAGTGTTTCCCTGGAACTCCTCAGGGGGTTTGTTGCGAACAGCAGGGGGCGCCATGACTCCTCACCAGCACATTTAACTGCAGCAAACAGACTGGAAACAGAGTGGAAAGGTAGAGAGAGAGAGGAAAAGGAAAGAAAAATGAGGAGTTGGAACATGACTAAAGAAACACACAGGACAACTGAAAGAAGCAACAAGTTACTGGAGGTTCATCATCATTAATGTCCAAAGGGAATGTCCAAAGCCTGTCCACTCAAATAAACCTTCACACATAAACACATCAACATGTACACAACACAGAAACGAATCAACTCCTGTGTAAATACCTAAAAGCAAACAAACAAACAAACATTCAAACTTCAAATCTCCTGCGGTGAGGGAACACAACACCAGCAATCCACACCAAAGCCAAGGGAGGGAGAACCCCCCCAGGAGCAAAGAGGGGTGCAGGTAAGAGTCTGGCGATGCGACATGTTTCAGGATACATCCCCAGAATGCACCAGAGCTCACTTTTCAACATGTTGTCCTCAATAGTTTGACAGAAAAACTCGACCTGATTAATAATAAACTTTCATGAGACGATAAATTCACTTTCTTCAGCGATTACGCTGTGAAGCGCTGCAGCTGTGTCTCATACACAAGTTCCCCAGTAAAGCCATGGCGCTTTTGTTTTGGTAAATTAACAAATATTTGCTCTTTAAGCTAACAGTCAGCATTGCCTGATTTCCACAACAAAATAGTTTCTGGTAGAAAAGGAAAGAAACCATCGACTGAACTAATAAGGTTGTAAAAGTTTGTGCTGTTTATTTCCAGCATTGCTAAATGTAGCTTATCCTGCACTGTACAGCAGTCTAGGAGCCTGAACGGGTTCTTAAAAACAAAAAAAAAAAAACAATTTTTCCCAGAAACATTTTGGCGTGATGAAGCCGTGTGACAGGATGAAGGCGAGCGCCTGAAGGCGGCTGAGATGCTGACACTGAGGCTCCATTTTCTCATTAGACACGTCACTCTGATCATCATCTGAACTAGAATCTATGGCTGTAAAGTTCAGCAGAACTTTGAACCACTTTGAACCACTTCACCAACAGTATTTGGACTGAAGCTTGAGCCGCTGAACTACTTCACGGCTTTAGCACCAAGTCATAGTCATAGTAACCACCCCCAACCGCATGGAGAGTGCAGCAGAAGTCAAATCAGGGGCAAATCCCTCTCTCCCAGAGAGGAGGGTGCCACCAAGAGAAGGGGATCCCTGATGACCGGCCAGGCTCCTGGTGTTCCCCAGGTTCAGATGTGACCCCTGATGTCAGGGCAATGCCTCGTTATACTGCTCACATGCAGGAGTAGCCTGGGGGGGAGAAAGAGAACACCCTGGAGGAACTATGGTTCTTCTGTTTGTGGTTACTTTAGTTCCTGTGGTTCTGAATAAGTTTCTATGCTTACTATGGTTTTATTTTTTTCATTCAGGAATTATGATTTGGTTTCTGGAATTTTGTTTCAATTTCTAAAATGTACGTTTCTGCTTTTTTATTTATCTTTTTTATTTTTGAGACGCTTTTGCACTGAGTTATTAGTAGATGTGATTTGCTCTTCAGGGCCACCGTACTCTGGTCAGGACTATTCTCTGTTCTTCTGGAATCCCGCAGGGGGCAGTAATGCGCCTTCACTTTGGCTTTCAGTCAAAGAAGAAGATGTGATGTTTCTCTGCCGTAAGTTGTTGGCAGAAGTCGTTCATGGAAGATGGCGGGGTTACTGAAAAAGGTAAGGACGGAGGTCACGGTCCGGTTCTGGTGCAGACGGGAATAATTTAATACGATTTGTTCGCACACTGACAGCGTCAGAACGCTTTAAAACCGGAACCGAATCTCCGTCAAAGTGTGAGTTTTTTTTATGACGCTATAGACTCCGATGCACTATTACTATTCATGTTTTTCTGTTAATTTCATTGAGCCGACCACAGCACAGTTCTGACATCTGTACATCAATGGTCAAAGAAAAGGAAATTTACAGTAATTCGGTAATTAATGCGTTAGAAATTTTCTTATTTGTTATAAAGCAAAAATTAAAATTTACGACAGTTCTGACATTTTGCGGGTTTCCCTCAAGGAGAAAACAGAAATCATTGACGCTTCCTCTGTTTTCGTTGTTTTCTTTTGTTCATCCATTTCTCTTTTAGGTTTTCTTTAGTCCGTCTCTAAAGAGAGATTTGCCGTTTACCAGCTTAGTGTCGTAAACCGAAACTTTTTATTTGAAAGAGAGAGAAAAAATAAATAAACACAAGACAATTAAAATGAACAAAACACAAAACATCATAAACAGTCAGATACAAATGATACAGTGCTGGGAGTCTTCATACAACTTCTTGTCTTCAAAGAAAGTGGACAGCATTTTTGTTTTGCTAACATTTTGGTGATTTAAGATGTAAACACATCTCTTTATGGATTGTGTTGAATAATGGTTTGATTTTTTTCAAAAACCTGCTTGTATGAATGAAAAATATTAATAAAAAAGATTGATGCCATCTCAAATAGACAACATTCATGTATTGATAGTTTTGTTGTTGTTTATGCTGTTAGAATAGTACAGTAGGAAGATTCTGTCTTTATTTTAGGTAGTTTTAATGAAGAACATTTTAATTTGTGAATAGGAAATTTGCCAAATATTTTAAATAGATTAATTGCCATTTTTGATAAAGCCAAATACGAAATGTTCAGATTTCATCTACAATTTTGAGCCAATGTTGCAATTTATGACATGGGTTCATTCTTTCCAATTCTTTAGTAATATCAAAGTTCCAAAATAAATGACTAATTGTTTCTGGGTTTTCCTCTCATTTTCTAACAGTGTTGTCAGTTAGAGATAAGAAGGAAGCATCTCCACCAATGATGGCGTTTTTAAAGAGTTCACAGACTCTTATATCCTTCATGGTGGAGATCTGAGATTTATGAGCAGCTCAGCTGATGAAGACTTCACTGCAGGAACTATTTCCTCCTGTGCTGGAGGTGTGAACCATAAGGGAACATGAATCTGAAGCAGCTGTAGGTCTTTCTAGTTGGATGCTCCAGCATGCAGACTGCTAAAGCCTGTTTGTGTCTTCTTCCTGTCTTCCAGACAACCGGCCTCGTTGGCCTGGCAGTGGCCCAGAATCCACACGAGGTGACGACACACTTCACTCCTGGTTTCAGGAAACATTCATGAGATCTGCCTGTTTCAGCAGTTCTGTTTAGAGGAACTCCTCTGAGCTCCTGGCATGTTTCCTCTCATCTCCTGATGTTTAGTTTTTACAGAAATGTGGATATATGGTAACAGTTGCAAGTCTTGATTCTTTCACACTGTGTTATCTGCTGCAGCGTCTCAGGATCCTGTACACAAAGATCCTGGCCTCGCTACAGACCATGCCGAAGGACGCCGCCTACAGGAAGTACACGGAGCAGCTGATTAATGAGCGGTTCGGCCACGTGAAGGCGGTCAGCGTGGCAGCAAACACGGTCAAGCCCGGGTTCTGAGGAAGGCTTGATCTGCTGACAGCAGTTTTGTGCTTGCAGGAGCCAGACGTGGAGAAGCTGGAGGAAAAGATGAACTGTGGACAGATTGAAGAAGTCATCTTCCAGGTAGATCCCCGTCTCTCAAATCTGGAAAATCTTAAATGTGCCCAAATCAGACTTTTATTTGCTATTGTGTTTTGTTTTTCCTCAGTTTTAAAGAATTAGGACTTTTCTTCCGAAATTGTTAGGTAGTGACATGTTTGAGCCAGTTAAATGTAACCTCCCGAAACGAAGGAATTTGCTTTTATTAATGATTTGCTGAAAAATGTCTGCAGATGCTTCAAGCTACGTTCACACCGGGCTCAGAAACGCGCGCTCAAGTGACCACTCCCAATTCAAAGTCTATAAACCCGGGCATATGCACATTTCAAGAAATTAATAACTGATTTGTGCCCGGCTGGAATTATGACACCAAAGCCTAATTTCTACTGAGCGGTCCAGTCCGGTAAGGAGTGATACGGTGCTGTCCGGTTAATTCTGGTACGCGTTAAGCCTGGCTTCCACTGAGCGGTTTGTTTTCACGGTGCATGTGTCATTGCATCTTTGTAGTGCTTTGACAAGAAAAGCAACAAGAATGGATGGAGCTGCTCGTCTTTTTATTGCTTTACTTCTGTTGTACATCACGTGAAACAGGAACATCATGTTTGAAAGACGTTTGCTGGTGGCTAAGATAAATAGATCTTTATTTGTCATTGTCACAGGTACAATGAAATTTACCGTAAAGAAACGTTGGCTTAAAGGAGCGTAATATTGCTACTTTCTAATGTTGTCATCACTTCCTGTTACTCAACGTGTGGCTACAGCGGCTTCGCCCCTACTGTTCTGTTCCAAGAGGTTTGGTTCTGTACTCTTTAATGGGTCCATTTTACAATAGAAATGTTTAAAATACCAGAGCGGAACGTACCGGACCGCCCAGTGGAAACAAGGCTCCTGTCTGGTATCGGGCAGCGACAGTCCAGTGTGAACACTGTATGCGAAAAGCGAGTTCAAGAACCCATGTTTAGCCCATTCTTGAACACGCCACACATACCTGACGTGTACGTCGCTTCAGACACTCAAGAGGCTCAACAAGCCTAAAATAAAGGCTAAAATAAAGGCTAAAATAAAGGCTAAAATAAAGGCTAAAATAAAGGCTAAATCAGTGTTTAAAAATACATTTTTCAGTAAATCAGAAATCAAAGCAATACAAGAAATCCAATTGTGGGTTTGTTTTCTTTTCCTTGTAGCATGTTCAGTAAATGAATGTAAACAGAAATTCTCAAAGTCATTTAATGACTTTATCATGTTTGTTTATACAGTTTCGTTTGGTCTTCAGTGTTAACCCTGACCCCCCGGTCTGTGTCCTGTTGCAGGCTGAGTGTGAACTGGCTCTGTCCAGGAGAATGTCTGAGTGGAAACCATGGGAGCCCCTGGTGGAGGAGCCCCCACCCAATCAGTGGAAGTGGCCCATTTGAAAGCCCAGTATGAACTCTGTAAAAAATAAAGAGCTGTCCTTCTAACATGTCAGCAACGATCCGAATCAGCATTCCTGAGAATCCTGCAGCGTCGTACAGTCACGCCTCAAACTGAAGCCGCTTTATAACTTTCCGCTCCAGCGAAACGGACCTTAGTAAGCAGTGATTGGTCCGAGTCGGTCCGAATCAATGTTTCTATGGCAACTACTGTGGCCAATAAGGAGTGAGGTTGTTGAAAGTCCACCCTCGCTCCACTGAAAGCGGAATCTCTCATTCAAACATTCAATGTGGGGGCAGCAGACATCACATGCTTTTATTGAGGTTTCTGATTGGTCCGTTTAAAACTTGAAGAAATTGGGACCATAAAAAAATATAATTAAAAAATAGGATTAACAAAGAGATGTTAAAAAGTAATCAGAGCCAGAAGGCTTATTCTGACAAATGGAATGACTGATCAATAGAAGTTTATTTCTCTTTGGAAGTCTTTGGGATTTTGGCTTCTTGGAGCCAACAGATACTTCCTGTTTGGAGCACAGGAGGGGAGGGGGTCACTCAATCCATTTCCTGTATACAGTCAATGGGTACAACCCTATTTTTTTTTATCATCAGTGCATGGTGGCTCAGTGAAGTCAACAGGACATCATCATCTGCAAAGAGCAAAGGAAATCCTGTGGTCCTCAAACCTTCTGTCCCTGCGCCTAGAAATTCTGTCCATAAAGATTATGAGCAAAACCAGAGATGACAAACATGGTCTAACAGGTCTGAATAACTGCCAGCGATGCAAACCAAGCTTCTGCTCCAGTCAAACAGAGACCTGACAGTCCTCAGTAAGGCTGCAGACTCCCACAGCACCATCCACTGCATTGGGTTATAATGATGCCAGCTTCACGTGGCTGTGAGACATAAATGATTTGAAAAGAAAAAATGACAAGACCTAGATTACAAGCCACAAATGACATTCAAGTCAAACCACTTTAGCATTTTTAGTCGATTATTTTTCTCTTTTTTTAAGCTGTATACTGCAGTGCAAGTCTTCCCAGTGCCTCACTTCATCCACGTTTTATGATGTCACAGCCTTATTTCAAAATAGATTAAATCAGTTTTCTTCCTTTGAAAAACTCCCCGTAATGACAAAAAAAATGGACCGAAATTGTTGCAAATGTTTTAAACATGAAAGCGTGTAAAATGACACGTACAGAAGCATTCACAGCCTTTGCTCAATACTTAGTTGCTGACCCTTTGGCAGCATTTCCAGCCTCAAGTGGTTTTGAATATGACGCCACCTTCCTTTGGACAGTTTGGTCCATTCTTCTTTGCAGAAACGTTCATGATGGTATTGGCCCGGTGATAAGCGGTGCCTGTTTTTCTCCAAGCATAACAACCGCCATTCACTCCAAAAAGTTCTATGTTGGTCTGGTCAGACAACAGGATTTGGTTTCTCGTGGTCTGAGAGTCATTCAGGTGCCTTTTGACAAACTCCAGTCAGGCTTTCATGTGCTTTTTAGGAAGAAGGGGCTTCCGTCTGGCCACTTCACCATACAGGCCTGATTGGTGTAGTTCTGTAGAGACGGTTGTCCTTTTCTCCTTTTTCCACAGAGGAACGCTCTGACAGAGTGACCTTTGGGTTATTGGTCACCTCCCTGACCGGATCAGGGCCCTTCTCCCACGATCACTCAGCTTAGATGGTCGGTCAGATCTAGATAGAGTCCTGGTGGTTCCAAACTTCTTCCACTTACGGATGACGGAGGCCACTGTGCTCATTGGGACCTTCAAGGAAGCAGAACTCTTTCTGGACCCTTCCACAGCCTTGTACCTCAAGACAATCCTGTCTCGGAGGTTTACAGGCTCCGCCCCTTCGCATGTTCAAGAAGTGCCAGCTATTTGGTATTGAAAGTAAAAGAATCGAGAGAGAGAGCAGATGTGGTAAAAATAAAATAGTGTTTAAATATATACATATATATATTCATAAATAAAAATATCACCTATCAGGAAAAAGATAATCTGCACATGTATTCATATGGAAGACATTTTCTACTTCCTGTTATTAGAGTCTTCATCTCTTTGCTTAATAGTGATGACTTCCCATGTGTGTTTAGAATATCTGCTCTGTGGAGACAATGCCATGTTGCCATTTTCATCAGGAATAGTTGGTCCTAAAATCCTAAATAACCAGCGTTACTCCTGGAATACTGTTAGCGAAATCCATTAGTTGAGAGATAAAACGGAGCTGCTAAAGCATATAATAATAACTGCTAAAGTTTAACAGTCCAACGTTTTGTGTCAAAACTCTATTTTTTTATAGGGGGCTTGTAAATGTTTTCTACGATTATTGTAAGACTGCAGTTTCACTTCAAGTTGTTCAAGTTTGATATTATACATATCCATTAAGGAAACATGGAAGTTTCTTATTGTATGATTTTACTAAGGATCTCATAGTGTGTCAGATAAAACAGACTAAAACTTTATAAGATTCATCTATATCATTTCCATATGGGATTCTTCGAGGATCAACTCAATCCTGCTGACACGTCTCATCTGGAGGAAGCAGAGACTGAGGACTTTTGGATGAGACTGTCGATCACCTAAGCTGAAGTCACTGAGATTGTCGATGACCTCTGTGGCAAGGCACCAGGAGTGGATGAAGTCCACAGGAGTACCTCAAGCCTCTGGATGCATGTCCCACTGGGCGGAGGCCCCAATGGAGGCAGTCCAGGAGAGACCATGTCTCTCACCTCAAGGTCCTCCCCAGTTGAACAACAGGAAGTGGCAGAGAAGAGGGAAGCCTGGATATCTATACTAAAAGTGCATTTACACCAAATGCGAATTGTGCGGCCAATTCGCGTGGCCCGCCCCTTTCTCGCCACGCAGAGAATTCGCTGCTCGCTGTGTGTTCCCTAAGCTCCCCACCCCGTTCATGTGTGGGAGGAGCTAGCAGCTAATGTTTGTTGCCTGATTGCTCCATCTAGCTAGCAGCTAATGTTTGTAGTCTGATTGGTACATGAAGCTAGCAGCTAATGCTTATAGCCTGATTGCTACATGAAGCTAGCAGCTAATGTTTGTTGCCTGATTGCTACATGAAGCTAGCAGCTAATGTTTGTAACCTGATTGCTACATGAAGCTAGCAGCTAATGTTTGTTGCCTGATTGCTGCATCAAGCTGGCAGCTAATGTTTGTAGTCTGTTTGCTACATGTAGATAGCAGATAATGTTTTTAACCTGATTACAACATGAAGCTAGCAACTAATTTTTGTGGCCTGATGGCTGCGTGAAGCTAGCAGATAATCTTTGTAGCCTGATTGCTACTTGTTGATAGCAGCTAATGTTTGTAGCCTGATTGCTACATGAAGCTAGCAGCTAATATTTGTAGTCTTATTGCTACATGAAGCTGCATCTGTTTATCTCATTTACAATGCATGGGAGACACAGATAATCTTTAGAGATCAGGTTTATTTATTTTGAAGAGTTCTACAAAAACATCAGTGATCACGTAGTAGGCTATAATTTGCTGATTATGCCTAAGTGCATGTTTAAAAATCGAGCTCTTACGGTTTTGAAGTTTTCCGCCAAAAGATTCATTCCTGACAAAATATCTGAAACAGAGAGTTTTGGGTCTCCAGCTGGCCCTAAGAATTACATCTAAGTGGATGCTTCTTCTGCAGACACACAGAAACATGAAGACACCCTCTCACCCTTTGACCCAGACTTTTATACAATATGTAAAATAGAAGGTTGGATCAAAATAAGAAGCTGGATCTTCTCCCTGGAGTTGTATTTTTCTACCGTCGTTTTTTTCCCACTGTGTCGTAGGTGCATCATCTCCTCATTAACTCTTTATCAGCTGTCAGTTCACTCCTGCCTGCACCCATGTTTGTTTCAAAGCAGCATACTCCTTATGTGATATAATGTTGTATACTGTGAGAAACTACCCTATTATTCAATCACAATCAAAAAAAATGTCTGGGAAGTTTAAACAATGAAAAACCCTCTTGTTTAAGGATACAATGTCTGCAAAACTTCTTCAAAGCTTATCGCTTTTATCACAAAATTTTCATAATGGTTAATACTGAATCTTCATGACACAAAAATTTTTATTTATTAAGACTTCATTTCTTCAATGTCTCCATGTTTGGGTTCATGAAAACATTTCGAGTCTCCCTTTAGCTCCAGTGAGTTTCTCTCCTGCTGCTCTGTCTGATTGACGGTTGCTTCTGCTGTGTTTCCGTCTCTCCCTGACCCAGTTCAATTGCTTCCTGTCGCGCATTACCATGAGAGGGGAAAAATCAAAACAAGAATAAAATGAGAGGATCTTTTTTTTTTTATTATTGTCTCAATGAAAATAAGAAAACATCCTAAAGTTCAGGAAGCCTAAGCAGACTGCTTTCCCATTGACAGAATATATTTAACAAACCTACTTTTTTGTAACACCTCCTTTGGAAATTTGTTCAAACACAATTTTCAACTAAAGAAAAACTATAGATGTTTAAAAAAATGTTATTATGTTGAATGCAGAGAGAGAGGACGCCACAACATAATGAAAACACAAGATAACCGTTTTAAATGACTCAGGTTATCTAATCAGTCTTTGCTCTCTGCTTTTGACATTTTTACATGGTTTATGAAGAGTTTTATTTTCTATCACAAATGTGTTGTTTCTTCTCTTTAGCACAGATAAAGAGGAGAGCTGTCAGTCAGTCACATTTAGTCTGAACCATTTACATATATAGAGAGAATTAAAATTATTTTCATAAAATCTTTTAAGAAAATTAAATAGCATAAAGTACAATATAAAGAGTATGAACACATCTTTAATGTCATCTAACAGTAAACTCAAATCAAAACATGTTGAGAAAACAAAGACAGATTTACTACAGGAGAGCAGATTTTCCCAATTCAACCTCCAGTTGATTCATTTTATATGAAATCATAACAAAAACAGCCTAAAAGCATTATGATGTTTTGGATTCTTGTCATTGACAGTAAAGATGATGCTCTAAGGAAGGGGGGCTTTTTCAGCTCAACAAAGGCTGCATAATGTTATTGATAAAGTTTTATTCAAAGTGGATTGATGTCTGTTATTGTATTTAGAAAATAACGTTTTTATGAATGTCTCATGAATTAAGTTTGTTGTATTTATCTGTAACGTCTTAAAGTTCGCTCCGTGAAAATATTTTCTGACTTTAAACTAGTTTGTGGAGCAACAAGCGGCACAGCTCGTTATCATAGCATTAGCATATAGCGTTGTAGCATGCTAGCATTAGCATATAGCGTCATAGCATGCTAGCATTAGCATATAGCGTCGTAGCATGCTAGCATCAGTGAGTAACAACCCCGCTGTCTCCTAATCAACACTTGTTATTAAACTCTGTTGCTGCTGTGACTCCAGCCGGTTTATCCTCCATTTCTGTTAAAAAAAACCTCCACGTCCTGCTGCTCCATCAGTCTAAGCTAAACGCTAACAGAGAAATGTACGGAAGCTACGGGGGGGCGGTTTGTGTGTTGCGTGCGCTTGTAAATATTGCGCAACAAGCTTTTTTTTTTTTGGCCTGCAGAAGAAGCTCCTCTGTTTGCTGCAGCTTCCATGTCTGCTCGTTGCAATAAACAGACGGACGGACGGACTGACTTTACTCTGAACAACGGAAGCCCACGAAGGCAGAGCTGGGGAAAAAGTCGATTTTTCCAAAAATAAATCGTCAAAAACGAAAAATTAGAATGAATCGATTACATCGATAATCGTCCAGCCCTATGTGAGCGTGTCCACTACAGCTCCATAGGTCCTGTAACAGACTGTCCAGGGTGAACCCGCCTTCATCCAACAGTAACCGGGACGGGATCTGGAAACCCCTCTGCCCAGAACGGGATCCAGTACGTTAAGAAAATGAATAGAAGTTTAGGAGAGCTACAGATCGATCCACCATATTGGATGTTTTCTCCCCGCTGTCACTAAAAATGTCACATGCCCGAAGTTAAGTCCCTGATTGGTTGAGAAGAAACAACCCCTTCCCCAGAGTTCAGATTTTTTTAAATTCTGGCCAGCCACGCCGGTCGCTGTATTCGAGCCGCAGAACTTTGATTCGCGTCCAAACCATTGACTTTACATTGAAACTGGCCGCTTCTGCTGCGTGTATGAGGTTTGGTGTGTAGGCACCATTAGACTGTTGTCCCAGATGAGCAGAAAAAGATGGAGGGACTTTAGAAAACATGTTTCCTGTTTGCATTAATCAGAACTTCAGTTGTGGAAACTTGTTTCACTTAGCCCCCCAGGTTTCCGCAGGCATCAGTTCCTCATTACTGCAAATCTGTTTTCTACATGTCAATAAAAATATCCACTCAAAGAGCCATGATGTGAAACTGTGACACTAATGTTTGTGGTAAATACAGATTTATTTTGATGTTCATACAGTTTATATAATGGCAAACACTGTGCTTCTCTTTTGCTCCATGAAGTCATTTTCAGGCTCCCTATTCCTATGCTGGTCATACACACAGACTGTATAAGAGAACTGGACTGAGTGATGCCTTCCCCCCCCTGGTGTTCCACACAGGAAGTACCTGCTGGCTCCAAGAAGCCAAAATCCCATAGAACTCTATGGAGAAATAAACAGCTGTTCCTCAGTCATTCTCTTTGTCAGAATAACTGTTCTTGCTCTGATACATTTTTTTGTCCTTCAGTGAGCAAACAGTTATTTGTTCTCACTGAAGACCCTTCACAGCGTTTAATCCTTCACCATATGACCTTGCACCCACCACCATGCTTAACACTTAGTTTTTGTGCTGCTGTCTTTTTTTCTAGAGTGGATATTTAGACCTGTTGGATTTGATTTTCCAGCTGTGCCGCAGTGGACGACATGTTTGTCTGCTGACTGTTGGTACAGATTTGGTTTCGATGTGGATGTTTCTCTTCGTGTTTTAGACACCACTTCTAAGACTCTGCAGAACGATGCTGTTCATGGGCTGCCAGGAAATCAGCCATGCTTCAAACTCTGTGGTTCGTCACATGACTGTGGGGAGTCAGCTCCATCTCAGGCAATGTTTGAGGTGTTCTGATGAGGATGTGACCGTTTCATTGTGAGGTCCTGGTCTGCCTGCAGCTTCACCTTCAGGGACAACAAGTCCTGAAATACCAGAGGCCTGAACCCAAATGGGCCTGCTGACGTTAGAACACTGGATGACTGAAACACATGCCACTTCCTGTCTGTAGAGAAGCTCTTCCTGTTTGATAACCTGCCCGATGTCCTGCTGGGGTCCGCTGCAGACATTTGTTGTTTCAGCTGCGGACCAGTACTTAGCAGTAAGCTGATTGGACAGAAGCCAGCGGATCCTGGGGGTGTGGTGCCTGAGCCTCCAGTGGATGTTGAGAAAGTCGGACCTTGTTTTAAACGTTTAAGAAGAAGTGATGAATTCAACGTGGGGGATCCGATTCCTGACCGAAACAGTTCACTCTGAGGACAGGTTTGACGTCCGGCGCTCCTCACAGGCAGAAGTCAAAGGTTAGGTCAGACTTGCCCATCTTCTGTCTGTACACGACATCAAAGTTCTCGTTCATGGACACGGTGAAAACGTCCCTCCACTGACCCACTCGACCTGGGGGGAGAGGAGTCATTTAATAAAACCCATTTTTACAGGTCTCGTCACCATGGCAACAACTGAACTCACCTGCTGTGGCAGGAGAAACGGAGATTAGACTGACGAGCAGACAACACGACAAAGTAACATGTTACAGTGAACAGCTGAGACATAAAGGAAATTCGGAACAAAAGCTCGCGGCCATGCGACACACGGCTGAGCTAATATCCATCTGAACCTGTGGAACAGAAGATGCCGTTTTTAGCCAAAAACCTGTTGTTTTCTAGGACATAGGCCCACCCAGCGAAACAAGTATGATGTTGGTGCAACAGCTTTCTGTCCTCTGTTCCGGGTTCAAAACAATTCTTCACAAATGTCTGCCATCTTCAGAAAAGCCGCTTTTCTGTGCAGTTGATACAAAACTAAAGGAAAAGCTGGATTACTCTAATCCTCCATAGAAAGGGGCGTGGATTGTTGATTCCTGTAGAACGCAGTGGTGAGATGCCCAGCAGTTTTTCTGGCAGTTTTTGGTGACCTTGGTTGACACGTTGAACTCACAACAATAAGCTGGAAAAACGTTGTTTTGTGCTTTCAAAACAAAACTTTTTTTAACATTGAAAATGACGCAATAATGCACGTTGACACCGCTTAGGACACCAGCTTTGCCACGGACAAATTTAAGATAATTTAAGATGCTTTTTGACACAACATTTTTCTACGACTCAGAGGGCGTGAGGCCTGATTGCCAAACTAGAGCCAGGAGGGAGGGGGGACACATGTAAACTCCTCGCACATCTCAACGGAGAGGCACCGCCCATGGACCAGTGTAAACTTGTTGTGGAGAAAGTAATTCTTTCATTTTATTTCTGAGCCAGTTTTCAGTTTTAGACCTTCAAAACTTCTCTCCAAGTGCAGTTTGTAACAGACGAAAGACGTCCCTAAACACCAGTTAAATAACAGAGAACTCATTTGATCCAACGGCTTCACTCAGACGTAGGTTGGATTTGTGGGCAGCAGCCTGCTTCACCTCCTCAGTGTCTCCGCACACTCACCCCTGCACATGGACAGAGCCTCAGAGCTGCAGCAATGCTCAATCAGCTGGTGACAGCTCTCCGCCATGCTCTCCAGCTGAGCTTTGTCACAGGAAACACCCAGGAACCTGGCCAGCTGCTCCACCATGGTGCCCAGATCCTGCAGGAAACACAGAGGAAGTGTTCTCTGGGAAACATCGCACGCGTTTTACTGACGATAGTCAGCGCGCTCGCTCCAATCAAACAGAACTTTGGAGCTTTGGGAACAATTGATCCTCTTAAAAAGTGCAAGGGGTTCAATCATAGCTTCCCAAAGAACCAACATTGCATTTCCAGAAGAAGACGTCAATGTGATCTGACGGCAGACTGATAACAGTCCACTCATTCTTGGTTTCAATGAGACCCCAAAACTGTGTGAAGAAACCTCTGTCCAGCAGATCATAGGGATAATTCTACAGTAAAATATATTTAGAAAAGAAAGCTGCTGCTGTTTGACATCTTCAGGCTTTTAACTCAGCTTGTTTGTGAGTCAATGTTTCAGCAACTCATAAAAAACAACTTAAGTTATGATTCCGGGAATTTGAGGAACACAGAGGTGTTCTGAGAATTTGAATTTCACACCTAAAACGGAACTTTTTCCAGGATGTAAAACTTGCTAAACACCACAAGAAAAATCCCTGCAAGGAAAATCTTTAAAAAAGGTTCTTTTAAAAGGCTGTCAAACTGTCAACATTCATAAACGTTACTCTCAAACTAACTCTGTTTCACACTTCTGTGGACAAACTTCACTCTTGACCTTTTCATTGTTAAAAAAAAGCCCCACCACTTTAAACTGCGGGGGCAAAGCGGGTCTGTGAACTTCCAGCCATTTACTGACATTACAGGCTTTGGTCTCAGAACACTGACATACTAAAAACCGTGTTCTGTAACCTGCACCATCACAAAGGGAAGTTCAGAGGTCGCATACGAGCTAACATGGACCACGTTTAGAAGAATACGTCTCACTCAAATCATATTTTGATCTTCTTTCAAAAGTGTTCCCAGTCATCTTTTCTTTCTGATGATGCTTTTCTGAGCCAAAATTAAAAGAAAACTTGGACACAGCAGGAGTTCCTCAGACATTCACTGCTGAGTTGTGGGCGGGATTAAGCCTGCACCCACTTCCCGACATCCATTTGTTTACACGTTCTCTTGCTAGCTTACAGCCTCTCACAACCATAAGCTAACGTTAGCAGCGCAGCAAAAATGGCGTACAAAAACAAAGACGTACATGGATCTATTTGTCTACAAGTGGATGCATCAGAGTGAAGCGGAGCAGCAAGATTGTAGGTCCAACGTCACATCTGCAAAGAGAATTTATCATTTGATCCTGATTAACCACGATTTGATCAGAAAGGCTCAAAAATGCCCTTTTGAGCCTTATTTTCTTAATATATGTCCTGCATCCTGAGAAAAACGCAACAAGAACATGCTATAAACAGCAAAAACCATCTTCATTCAAGTGCGCCTTAAAAAACATGAAAAAAATGACATCAAAGTCAGAAACATTACCTTATACATGTCTTCATACTTTAAAAAGAGAACATTTGAGTCCATGCGATGTTCCCAGAATTCCTGAACATGTTCAAACCAGGAACCGTATCCCACTGCAGGAGCAGAGCAGAGTTCAGACGCATGTGAGTTTGGTGAATTTCAGCCCAGCCTCCCGCTGCCTCACACGTACGTTTCTCATTCATGAAGCGACGACAAAACTCCTGGAAAGTTCCTCTGTAGCTCATGGTCCTGAGAGACCGGTGGAACTGATAGTAGGACACCACCAGGTCTTTGGGGTTTCTGGCCATGTAGATCACCTAGAACGGAGCCACAACCAGTCTTTGGAAAACGGTTCTTTCTGATGTCCTGACAGCACAAAGACCACAGTTCAGCTTAACGTACCTGATCGAATGAAGACGCTGGTTCTCTGTAATTCAACTAAATCCAGAATGTAATTATCTGGATTCCAGAAAAAGTCGTCTGGATCAGAACGGTCATTATCACGTTCTAAGAAAATTATTCGTTTAATCTGGAATGTGGTTGTTCCCAAATGGAATGTGACACATCACAACCGTTAGCTGGATAAAGAGGGTTGAACCTTCTCTCTGTATTTTTAGTTGATGGATTAGAGTTGGTTGAAAGCAAAATCATGAAACGCTTTTCACTGAGTTGCTTTGGGTGACAGTGTAGATGAGGGGTCTGCAGTGCAGTGCATGTGTCTGTGCACCAACCTTGGCTTCTCCCTTGTGCAGAGCTGAGGGGAGGAATCTGTAGGGAAGGTGGCTCTTTATGAGGCGCGGTGATGTCAGCTCCTGTAGGGACACGGCAGAATTCTGAGCATTGTGTCCATGCAGCAGATCTTCCAAGGAAGTCGGGATTTGGGATAAATATAAAAACATAGAGGCCTTCATTCTTTCCAGCTCTGGGGTTATTATTCAAAGACACACACATACACTCCAACAGCAATTCATACTTGCTTACAGATAAACAAGAAGACAGCCTTGCTTTTATCATCGTCTTTAATCTAAAAACGACCAAACTGACACTATTAACACATTTTAAATGAATATGACAAGCGAAATACAACATAAATATCACCAAATAAAAAAAAAAGTCGACGTAACAAATCTAATAGGTCGGTTAAGAAAGAAAAGCATTGTGGTTGACTATTAAAAGTAGAAAAAAAAGCTTTCCGGACAACATTTATAGCCCGAACAAGACCAATGCGGACACCTGCTGAGCAGGTTTCATCCACTGACTGTATCAGAGAACTGGACCAAGTGAGTAGGATGTCAACTGTGTGGTTTGTCTCGATACGAACACCGCCATGCTTGAGCCAGACAGCGTCAGTTATTTGTCTGGGTTGGTCTGAGTCATCGTTTCCATGGCAACGCCTCTTGCCATTCGGGACTGAGATTGTTAGAAGTCCACATCCCTACATTTGAAAACAGGTTTGGGAGAATCTGCCGATCAGATGTTTTCAAACCTTTGGTGTGGGGGGGTCTCCACATACCTCTATCCAGGCATCTGATTGGTTAGTTTATAACACGAATAACTTGTGATAAGAAAAAAGAACACGTTAAAAAGGTATCAGAGCAAGAATGGATATTCTGACCAACAGGACGACGTAGTAACAGCTGTTTATGTGTCTATTGAAAACTATGGGATTTTGGCTTCTTGGAGCCAGCAGGTACTTCCTGTTTGGAACATCAGGGGGGAGGGGTCACTTTGTCCAGTTCTCCTATACAGTCAGTGGTTTAATCTCTCCAAAGGATCCTCAGATCCAGAAACCAAACAGGATGAGACTGCCCTGCTGCTCACAAAGGGAAGCAGCTTCTAAAGTCCGAACCATCGACCTGACTGCCATCAGCGAGTACCTGTATGATATCCAGTCCAGGCTGTGGATACTCTAAGACCGGCAGCTGCTCGTCAATGTTCATAAGGCCGATCTCGTCAGGGTCTGCTCCTTGACTCACGAGGTACACCACCTCCTGCAGCAGGCTGGTGCCTTCAGAAACACATGGATTTAGCAGCAAAAGATTTTTACAGCCGAAGCCGAGACAAAGACTCACAGACATGACTCACACTGACTGATATGACACGTTTGTGGGCTGATGTTTATTTTTATCACTTCTCTGTGACTGTGAAGCTCTTGGCGCCTTGAGGAAGGTAGAAAAGCGTTACATGAGTATACAACATTCAGGATTTCCAGACTGATGAAGCCGCTTCAAGAAACGTTTCAAGTGAAAAGACATCAACAGACATCCGCCTCGACCTCATGTCTTTGCACTGACCTCCTGTTCCTCCGAGAATTAAAAACAGCTCCGCTCCCAGTCTTTATCAACGCTTCCCCGATGGTCTTTTATTAAAGATGATGCCATTTTTAGCCAAAATCTCAAAACCGGTGTGGTTTTCTATGACATAGTTTCTGCAGAGCGGCAGGAGTTCGTTAGAAGTTCCCCCCTCAGAGGACATAGCGGCGAGCTTTTTGCTGGCCCGGCGTATTTTCTACGTAAAAAACAAAAAAGATTGTTTCCAACAGCTTTTTTTGTTTGCTTCTGATTCACAATCATTAAATAAAGAAATAAATGAAATGTGAAGCCGAATTTTCTTTACATGTGTCATCAATCACCAGATTAATGCGACAAGAACATGTTAAAAGCATCATTTTCATCAGAGCGACTCTTTCCGGCTGGAACTCTGAGTCAGAAAGTCAAACAAACAAACAAACAAACAAACAAACAAACCCTTGTTTAAAGAAAAAATGATTTTATTAGGAAAATTTTGCAACAGCACAATAATCTCAGTTTAAGAAAACGTGTCTCTGGAAGGACTCCAGAAGAATTCTTGGTTTTTCTTACCACATTGGTAAATCAAGTTTTGTATATTTATAGAAAATGCTTCAAACTTGAACAACGTTTGGCTTGTTTTTAGGGATGTTTTTGCACCTCAGATGGGGAATGCATTCCCTGAAACAAAAGCAGAAGTGAGTTCTTGTCATTCCCTCCTCAGTGTTGTCATGAGGAGCAGTCTCCTCCAGGGTGATGCTTGAGCAGCGTGGTGGTCACGCTGAAACTGTGGCTGGGGGGGGTTTTTCTCCTGGCATGAATAGAAATGTTTGGTGATGTTCTCTGCGGCGCTGCATCGTGTCCCCTGTGACTCATCTTCATTTTGTGGTGGTTTGTGTTGACGATAACATCGCACTCATTTCTGGAAAAAGGCACAGAGATGACAGGAGCTCCTTTCTGATCTCAGTCTGTGAAGCTCGCAGGACATTTGATGTCTTCATGTGATCTTAAAGTGACAGGATCAAATGCTGGACCTGAAGGACAGCTTTTTACTTTGATGAGAAGCTTCAGAGGAGCGTTTTCAGCTGTTTTCAGACGTTCTGGGTAAAGATGGAAACTTCTTTTCCTGGTGAATCCGATCCATCGTTCAGTAAGTTCCCAAACATTGACTTAACTAAACTCAGTTAAAGACCCACTTCAATGAATGATGGGCCCCATGTGGGTTTGTCCGCAGGTTCCATCTGTGGCCCACATGGAAATGTTGACTGGGTTGCAGCATAAATCTGATGACTCCAGACTAAAACTGCATTTTGGAGTATTTCTTTATTCAAACTGCTGTGAATCAGGAGCAGACAAAAAAAAATGCAGTTGGACAAACGTCAGCAGCTACAACGGCAAGCCCGAAGCATGCCGCACCGCTCCGTTCTGATGCTTCCACTAGCAGACCCAAAGATCCATGTAAGTCTTTATTTTCATCGTCTGAGCTGGAATCTGGATCTAAACTGATGTTAGTGAGGGGCTGTAAGTTAGCTGGAGAGAGTGGAGGCCGGAAGTTGAGCTGCGCCAGTTGTGCCAGCGATCCCTCCCACAACTCAGAGGTTCATTTGTAACCAACACCTGCGGCTCTGCAGAAACAAGTCTTTGAAAAAGACACTGCTTTTCAGTTTGGCTAAAAGCTGCATCAGTATCATTTCAAAAACACTCGCAACACTTTGAAAATGGATCAGAGTGAGACTTTGAATGTTTTTTCCAAGTCATCTACAGGTTTTGAAGGTGAAGGATGTGAGAGGTCATTGCCTGACCCTTGTCAGCAAAGTCACAGAGAAAAAGCAGGAGGAAGAGAGAGAGCTTTTCTCTGCTGCTCTGTGCATTTCAGTATCTATGCTCCCGCCAGGTGCTTCTCCTGACAGGATTTCCTCATACGTTTTGGGATTTGAGGGAGGGAGTAAAACCAGTCCCAGCAGTAATGGCATGTCAGAGGGCTGATGGGAGAACCCTGTTTGCTCGTTGTTTGTCCATAAAATTGTACTATCAGAACGGTCACAGATTGTGTCAGAATTCCTTCACTGCTCTCTGGTGTTTTTGTCATTTTGTAGAACTGTCCAAAGCTACAATTCCAAAATCGACATTCCCTTAAATTTCCCAGAAGCCTCCACGAAAAAAAAACCCTTACGCATCTATAGACCAGAATGCATTGTGTTTGAATTGTTTTTGTAAAAAAGAAAAAAGGATTTTAATAAACTTTCGTATAAACCATCCAAGTGTGTGTCATCATAACACAGAGGATTCATAAATAGTATTTGTAAAATGCTCCTATTTAGGATGTTTTTACGTTGTTAAATTGGTGACATCCAATGTGCCGTTTAGAAAACAAAGTAGTGAGCCTGGTGTCCAAATTACTTTTAAAAATCCAGGGACTTAGTCACTATAGTATCTAGGGAGGATGGGGAAGAAATTCGGACACACGGGGAGCCAGAGTCTGTCTGAGCGTCCTCTAACACTGCATTGACATCAGTGACGTCAGTGACTGTATAAAAGAACTGGACTGACCGAGCATGATGTCACCCACAGGAAATGCCTTACTTCCGGCTCCAGTGAAATGAAGCCAATTCAGTCAACATTTGTCCGCAATGCACACGCCGCCGTGTTGGAGCCAGATGACGGTGATTTGTCCAAGTCGGTCTGAGTCAATGTTTCTATGGCAACTATTGTTAACCAATCAGGAGTAAGCTTGTTGGAAATCCACACCCCTTCCACTGAATCTGTCAATCACATGTTTGAGGTGGGGCCAGCGGGTACCACAGTTTATAACCTGAATAGCTTGTTGTAAGAAAAAAATCATTGAAATGAAGATGTTAACAAAAGTATCAGAGCAAGAAGGACCAATAGAAGGAGTCTTCATGGAACGCCAGGGGGGAGGAGTCACTCAGTCCAGTTCTCTCATGGAGTGAACCCAGCACAGAAAGAACCCAGCTTTACAGAAAGCTGCACTGAAGCCTGTCTGTTTCCAAACACGTCTTTGTGATGATCTGAGGTCGTTTTTCTTCCTTTGAATCAGACGAGTCCCCATCACGCTGCCTGCTGCAGGAGCAGCTTTCAACATCGTTGTTGTTGGTGCTGTTTCTGCAGCAAGAGCCTGTGAGCGCGCGCCTCCTCCAATAAAAACTCACCTTCAGAGGTGCGCGTGAGCGGCGCGAGCTGCTGGGCCGCGTGACTCGTTCACGTGATGATGTAACCATCAGAGTCCTGATACACTGCGATATGCTGACACGTGAACGCAGCAGCAGGTACAGCAGTGACAGACGAGCTCTGAGGCGCGCGCCGGCGTGCGTACCTGATTTGGGGTAGGTGAGGATCCAGATGTCGCTGCTTCGGATGGAGAAGCTGGAGATCTCCTCCATTCTGCCCCTGCAGAAGGGCGGCAGCCGCACCCCTTCAAACTCGAAGTAGCGGCTCTCGAACTCCACCGGGGTGCTCGGGGTGTCCGCCTCGCTCGCGGCCATCCTCCTCAGGGCAGTGAGCTCGGGGGGCGTGCGTGTGGGGGCTCCGCTCCTGTGGTCTTTAGTTGCTAATACAGGATGCTGTGCGCAGTGGAGTCTGGACCCTCTCAAGCGCGGGTGACGTCATGCGCGCTCACGAGTGCCAGCATCAGGACCACTCTGGCTGTGCACGCCCACAGGTAGACTTGACTCACATCTTGCAGTCTTTTGAAGGTCTCCAGCTTGTTTTCAGTTCAGGAAACAACTGGTTGTTCCTGAGCTTCTTTGGGGAAAAACATTTGAAAACATGGTAACAGTGTTTCATTTGAAGCAGAAGCAGCAAGTTTGATGCAGGTTGGACGCATGAGTGCAGCTGAAAACACTTTTGGTCCTTTTCACGGCCGGTAGAACTAGAATAACCTGAGAGGTTACACCCATGGAACTTTTTACTAACTTTTCCCGCTCTGATCATCTATTGATCTACTTTAGTAAACGCTGTAGTTTTCTGACAGCATCTGCAGGGTTCAGTTGTGCATGACACCATCAGTGAGGACTTTTTAAAGGAAACAAATGAGAGCAGCGTAGGCGAAGGCCACTGCAAATGAGAGGATCACACGTACACATTTCAAACTGTTTTATCCTGGATGACTTTTCCAGAAAAGAGAATTTCCTTTGCCAAATGGAGAACAGTGTGGATTTTTGCTAAGGTCAGGGCACTGACAGCACACATGGACCGGAACACACAATACAAGGGCAGAGCAAATCATTCCAGCACTGTTAGACGTTACCCATCCACTTTATCTGACAAGATACCTGGAATTTCTTCCTCAATTTCCATCACTAAAAAACACAACAAAAAACAATCAAGAAGAAGCTGAACGGTGTAGGGAGATGACGGGAAGGCCTCCCATGCTGTGGAGTGGCATTGGGTAATAATCCATCTGACTGTCAGCATTTACACACACGTTCCATTCTGTGGAGCAGTGCAAGCTGTGAAGTCCTAGGTCAACTAGAAGCACCGACTGATCCACTCCCGGCACAAAGTGCAGTGTAGAATCGTCAGCAAGTATCACTTCTATCCTCCTAAATATGAGGTCTACATCAGTGTGACCTACAATGACAACATGGCCGTTGACATGTTTGGTACTGTCATGAATCAGTCTCCTGCCCTTCCTTCTGACCACCAGAGGGAGCCATCTCCAGAGTTTTGACAGTCTCCTGAGCCTCAGCTATACTCCAATTCCCATCAGCCTCTGCCTTCCCTTCCCAGACCTCACCAGCTGTTTCTCATCCGAGTAATCACTGCAGACCTTTAAAAACAGGCACCATGCTTTACGCGGTGCAAAGTCTTGTTTCCTCCTGCAATACTGAGCATTCGCTCCAGCAATCCTGCAATCTGCCTGACCCCAGCCTTGACCCCAGCCTTGACCCCAGCCGTGACCCCAGCCTTGACCCCAGCCAGCCTTACACCTCTGCTCTTCCTCAGCCTATGACAAACTCCTCGCCATGCTTGACCCTCGCCTGTCCATGACCACTGCTCTGCCTCAGCCTCTGACCAACCCGTCACCATTCCTGACATCTGCCAAGCTCTCCACTTATCCTCCATGCTTTCTGAATAAAAACAGTGCATATGGATCCATCTGCCTCTGACTTGTTGTTACAGGTACCTTTATAGAAAACTGCTGACACATCCAAAAGGTTATGGTTGGAGCAGTCTGCTTTTGGCACAGCACCTTGAAAGACAGAGTTGTAAAGATGATGGTTGTAATCATTTGCTTCTGCAATGATTTGAACTTTAGGAGGAAATAGTTGTCCTGCCAAGAGGTAAGACTGCAGTAACTGACAGTCTTTACTAAATTGACGAAGTTATTCTCTTTTCTAGAACATTCTTTGAAATAAGTGTGCTTGCTCTCAAACCTAAGAGTCCACAAATAAATGAGGGCTCCAAAGTGAAGGATAAGTTCTGAATGAAATAAGGGTGCTTTATTTCAAATATTGCTTTTGTTATTTTTTAGAATGCCTGTTTTAAAGGCTCTCCCGTTAGCTTACAGCCCCGTACATGCCCAAGCAGTGAAACAAAAACGGTGAGCAATATGTGAGCTGTTGATCCAGATTCCAGCTCAGATGAGGAACGCAAACACGTACATGGATCTATTTGTCCACAGATGGATGCATCAGAATGGAGCAGAGCAAGGAGTTTGTGACCCGGCCAGCATGTTTTCTACATCACAAAAACAATCTTCTCCAAACGGCTCCTGATTCATGATTATTTGACTAAAGAAATACGCAGAAACTTAATTTTAAACGTTATTTTCCTTATGCATGTCGTTTGTCGTAAGAAAAATGCTACAAGAACGTTAAAAAACACCAAAAACACGATCTTCTTCAGAGTGGGTCTTTATGATGCAAATGTTAAGCAGAGTTGGATCCATTTTGGAAAACTACGTTTAAAAATAATCTAAAAATACAACTGCGAAAAGAACTTGAAGGAAGCGGAGGAAAAGAGCTTCTTTTCCTGTTTTTTTTCAACAAAATTCAGAAACGATATGATAGCTTTGCTCACAGAAATGGTATTTTCAAATCAGTTAGTAAGAAAAACAGCTTTCAGTTTTGCTCTTTTGCCTTTGTACTGCAAACAATGTTTGTATAAATGTTTTAAATCAATAATCCATTATGAATCATCAAAATGCTTTGATATAGCTCACTGTAGCTCACACATCTTTATTTCTAGCTGCTCCCTATAGGGGGCGCCATAGTGAATGATCCTTCCTCCTAATTCTCCAGTCATCCCAGTCTCCAGGTTTTTTTTTTTTTTTAAACGGTTCCAACCCAGATTTCCAGACATGCAAAAAGACTCCAGATTCAAAAACGTTTAAGTGTTTTTCTTGCAGCAAAGAGAGAACAAGACGATCACAACTGCATGTCTGTGACCTTCGGTTCCTGGGAGATGACGTCAGAGATGGGTCTGTTCTGGACTTGCTGCCTCTGCACATTTGCTTGTCGTATAATAAAAAAAACAGATAATGTGGTGTCTAATACAGAAAAAAACTGGAAAATATGATGATTCCAGCGAAAGCAAACAGTCAGCCTTCTATGAACTATGATTTGGTATGATAATATGATTCAGACTTTGAATAAATAAAGGAAACACCTCTCTGTCATTACTTTCTCATCTCTTATGAGTCCCTTTCACTGCAGTGGGGGGGTGGGGGGGTGGCAGTGTCTTTAGAACTTGGTGACTTTCATAACTGAGGTCTTAACGCAGGAAAAGTCTCCTGAAACCTTCCCATGACCCCGATGACGTCAGCGGCTTCCCCTTTGGACCGAGTGTCCTCGTGCAAAAATGTCACTCAGTTCGCGCAATCTCGTAGTGCCTTTAAAGCGACTCGTCCATTTGTCAGCCTGGAGTTTGTAGCTTTTAAAAGTCGTGTAGATAGCACACACATGCAGCGATACAAGTGTGTGAAGTCAAACAGTATGTCGGGAATTCTCTGGACAGAAGTCCTGGCTCTGTAACCGTAAGTTGAGTTTCGGCTGCGTTATCTTTCCGACGGCCCTGAACGCATCGCAGCTTGTTTTTCCAGCCGGTTCTTGTTCTTGTGCTGCTTTCACTGTCTCCCTGGAGCTCTGGCCGCGCGCGGTCCGGTTCAAACTGCCCGCGATGTTGGACCTGTCAGACGGGTGGAACCTGTCCTTTGCGGGCTGCGGCTTCCTGGGGATCTACCACATCGGGGTGGCCAGCTGCCTGCTGGAGAAAGCCCCCCACCTGGTGAAGGGGGCCACCAGGCTGTACGGAGCCTCTGCCGGCGCTCTGACCGCGGCCGTGCTCGCCAGCCAGGCATGCTTAGGTGAGATGAGCCGAACCAGAGCGAGGTTCTGTTTGGCTTCATACGAGGACAGATGTCTGACAGCAGGAAGACTGTTGTCAGACACGGTTACGCAAAAGTTCACAGGTTGGTGTGGTTTTCGGTTTTCTCTGGGTTTGATCTCACTTTGGTTTCGTGTGGAAGTGCCGGCCTGCTGGACACACACCCGAACCGATCATCTCTGAGCGGTGACCCAATGTTTGGAACAGTACTTTAAAAGAAGATGAGGAGTTAAAACTCACTGCTTATGAAGAGAGAGAGAGAGAGAGAGAGAGAGAGAGAGAGATAGAGTTATTAAAGAGCCTCTGCGATAAAAATACGTTACTATTGTATTATAATAATAATTATTATAAAACATGAAGCATCGAATTATATTCTGAGTGTTTCTGTATTCAGATCGTTATTAATCAGGAGCAGACTAAAAATACTTTATGAATAAGACTGTATTTGTGGCACGCTCCATTCTGATGTATCTTCGTCTTTCTTTTCCTCGTCTGATCTGGACTCTGCATCCAAACTGTACGGCTGGATAGCTCCATTATTGTCGCACCACTAATGTTAGTTCGGGGCTGGAAGCAGGACCGGCCCTGGGCATAGGTCACCTAGTCGGCTACCAAGGGCGCCTTCTGCTGGAGGGGCGCCAGATTACAATGATTAAGCTAAGATGAGTTTTTTGAAGTTTATGATGTTTTTTTTTTTTTACAAGTTTATGGTAGTTGGAAACAACTGCTCATTTAGTTTACAAATAAAAAAGTAATGAAAACATAAATATAATAACTCAAAAGTTTGATGTAATCAATTTGACAAAAAAAAAGGCAAAATACTAGTTAAAAGACCAACGGAAAAGCTTTTAGAGTAGATTTCAAAGATGATCATGTGGGTTAAATTGATTTTTACAAAACCGTCACTACCCATCCATTCATCTTCTTCCGCTCATCCGGGAACGGGTCGCTGGGGCAGCAGTCTAAGCAAAGATGCCCAGACTTCCCTCTCCCCGGCCACGTCCCCCAGCTTCTCTGGGGGGATCCCAAGACGTTCCCGGGCCAGCCGAGAGACGTAGTCTCTCCAGTGCGTCCTTGGTCTTTCCCAGGTGTGGAAACCACACTGTTGTTCCTGGATCTGAGGTTCGGCTATCGGCCGGACTCTGCTCTCCAGTACTCTGGCATAGACTGAGGTTGAGGAGTGTGATTCCCCGGCAGTCGGAAAAAGGGGAACCACCACCCCGTCTGCCAGTCCAGCAGCACAGTTCCTGGCTGCAACGCTCTGCTGCAGAGAAGTGTCAGCCAAGACACTCCCACAGCATCCAGAGACTTGAGGACCTGGAGTCGGACTTCATCCAGTCCCAGAGCCTTGCCACCGAGGAGCTCATCGACCTCCTGGATGTTTGCGTATACAGTCTGTTAAAGAAAGTGGGAAAATATCAAGTTTCACCAGATAACATTCACAATCTAAGTCCAAAACTCTGATGACCCAGCATTCTAGCAACGTTTAAACGCATCACTTACACACCAATCTTTTCTTTTTGGGAGACATGAAAACAGTCGCATCACATTTGTGCATAAATGTGGTTTTGTGTGTGCATAACAAGCAATTTGTGTTTTTTTTTAAAAGATTTGTGCGTGTAGTTAGTTTCAAGCTGTTGTAATTTGAAGTTGTCCGTGTGTACATTGTGTTTTGTATTTTTTGGATGTTGAAATTTTTGTATTTATGCATAAAATGTATTGTATGAGTTACGATATAAAGAATTACGCACACACAAATCCAAAGTTACGCACAAGTCACAGAGTTGTTCCACACTTAAAAGAAGGCAACACGAGATCTGTCCATCAAACGGTCATCAACGTAGCATCTGATTGGCCAGTTTATAACTTGGATAACTAGAACTACAGAAAAAAAATATCTTGAAAAAAATAAGAATTATGAGGAACATGTTAAAAAAGTTACCAAGGCAGGAATATTATTTCTGACACCATGTCTGAGTAATGGCTGTGTATCTCTCTATAGCAGTCTATGTGGTTTCTTGAAGCAAGCAGGTACTTCCTGTTGGAATGCAGGGGGGGTGTGTGTGTTCTCAGTCCAGTTCTTAAGTTCTCCAGTTCTCAATGATCTCATCAAAGATGATCCATTCTCTGTTTATAAGTCCACGGGAACTTCCGCGCCAATCCTAAACCTTCTTCTATGTTTTGCTCAGCAAAGTGCTGTGAGGATGTGATCGAGGTGGCAAAGGAGGCCCGGAAGAGGAACCTGGGCCCACTGCACCCCACCTTCAACCTGGTGAAAGTGCTGAGGTCCGGCCTCAACCGGGACCTGCCCTCTGATGCACACGTTCGAGCATCTGGGAGGTTGTGCGTGTCCCTGACCCGCGTGTCAGATGGGCAAAATGTTTTAGTGTCGGACTTCAGCTCCAAGGAGGAGCTCATTCAGGTAAGTGAGCGGGAAGCAGAACCCTTTGAGACTGTGTTTGCCCCGGGTGAACTTGTCCTGTGTCCACAGGCACTCATCTGTAGCTGCTTCATTCCCATCTACTGTGGCCTAATCCCACCCTCCTTCAGAGGAGCGGTAAGTGACTATTTTTCCATTTGAGGAGGATATCAGTAAAGGAAAGGAACCAATGAAAGAAAAAGAGAGAAGCACCATGACCAACTATATTAACATTCAGGGATGATACTAAAAGTTTTAGATCACTTTAGATCAGTGCTTGGAGCACCAATCTTGTACACAAGAGGTCGCGAGTCCAATCCTCACAAGGGTCTTTGTGTTGATGGAAACGGCTTGAATAAAAGCGTCTGCTATGACTAAATGTAAAAGTTCATGAGCAGATGTTGCCTTCACTGACCCATGTGGCTTTCTCTCAGCTGTGACGGGGCGGGGTCATGTCTCTTATCATTTATTTCCTAGAACAGTGCTGTTGTAATCGGGTCAATCCCATTCCAGAGGTTAGGATGTGTTAGAAGAGCGCAGCACAAAGTTCATTTATGTGTTTCACAGAACTGGATTATAGGGTCTTTTGGTTTTTTTATTGACGAGTTGATTGACAGTCTTTGATTTCTCAGCTGTGATTTAAATGGTGAAGGTTCATCCACCTCAACCCTGAGGTCAACACAAACGTCTGCAGTGACCTTTTATAAATGGAAAACTAAAGAGCTTTCAAACAGAAAGTGGAGTTACTGTAAGTTATTTAACCTTGTAAGTCAACCGTCTGGAGGACTGTAGAAAACTAACCGAATATGATCAAGAATCTGTTAAAGAGAAATCAGAGCCAGAATGGTTATTCTGACAAACAGAATGACTGAGGAACAGCTGTTTGTTTCTCTATAGAAGTCTCTGGGCTTTTGTCTTCTTGGGACCAGCGGGTACTTCCTGTTTGGAATGCCAGGGTGGAGGGGTCACTCAGTCCAGTTCTCCTATACGGTCAATTATCGCACTCCTAAGCAAACTATGCAATAAAAAAAGGCGACTTGTAGTCCAAAAATATACAGTACCTGTTAAAAACTGTTCGTAATGTTATTGTATGACAGTGTGAATCGACTTCTCAAGTCTGTTGAACTCAGGAATAGCATCCCAGTTTATGGTTAAGATGTTTTTAAATAACAGTTAATATTCAGAAATATAAAAATAAAGGTTTGTTCCATCATAAAGATTCAGAAGTTGTCTCTAAAGCGATTGTTAGTTCATTGAGTACAGCAATAGCAGGTTCTTTTCTTATGCAAACACTATTAAATCATCACCATTGTCTCTCTTCGTATCTATTATTACATTGTTTATTAATCATCTTTTCTGAGTTTTCTGTTAATGGTGGCTAGCATCATGTTGAAATGAAGTTCAGCTGTTTGAAGCCTCAATTCCGTTTAAAAAACAGGTTTTCCACAATAGATTCAGACATTTGATGGTAAATACACTAAATACGTCACAAGCATGTCTGACATAAGCGGATAGGACAGCTTTTACCTCTGGTTTTCTTTTTTACTGAATGCATTTCAGAGAAAACGGGTTTTCTGGTCCAGTGACTGTCCCATGTACACAGATCTGTGGGAAATTGAGCAGTGAGTTCTGAACCTTCACTCAGAGATGGAGGAACATGAGCACGCAGTGAATCAGCCAAACCTGCATTCCCTCACTGACCTCTATTCTGGCCCTCCATAGCTCAGAACAAGGTTAATGCCTGCGTGCTCCACATACGGGCTTCCGGCTCCTCTGTTGTGCAACAGGAGGCGAGAGCTGTGATTTCAAAGCATTAAATAACCGCATGAGGTTTTGTAAAGAATGTCACCCTGCAGCAAATTCACGAACGTTTTCGGAAGACTTCATTGCAGTTCTTAACAAAGCTTGTAGCTGGATGCAAATCCCTTCCAAAAGGATGAAGTTAAAAGCAGATGCTTGAAGAGCTCGTCACAAAATCATCTGGCAGAAATACAAAGGTGTCGATGTGACCTTAGCTAACCCCGTCCCACCTGTATGAAGCCTGGTCACTTCCTTTAGATCAGAAACAGAAGAACATATGGAAGATCTACAGCTATAGTTTCATTAGTTTGTTTTTTTAAATAATTATGTTAATCAATTCAAAAGTGATGGCTGATTTTGATTATTTAATTTTCAACAAATTTTTATTTATTGTTACATTTGTAAGTTTCAAGTGATTTCAGTGAGAATTGTGGGTTTTTCCTTCTTTAACTGAGGGGTACCAACAATTTTGTCCACGTGTGTATGCTGAGTGGTAGGAATTCATCAGAAGCTCAGGCTAGGCAGGACCATTGGCACGCCGCAACCGCAACCGCAACTGCACCCCCTTTCCTTGCTGAGAGCTCTATTTACACACTATTATATCTATTTAGGTATCTTCCAATAGTGGCTGGTCTCGAGTAAATGCCGGGTCTAACAGCTGTTCCTTTAAGTGCCGATCTCTAATTGAAGCCGGTCTCCTTTAAGACACGCCCCCACGCACACTCCTGCAGATGCTGGGTGTCTGTGGCTCACTTTTGTGAGGCCATTGTAGCCATGGCCAAGAAACACTCGTTCAGTTTAGCGCTTATACTTCGTTTGGTGGCAAAAGAACATCCTGGTGAGGAATCCGCACCACATTTTTGGGTGAAACCTAATGGCGCAAGCAGACGGTGATATGGTGAAGATGCAGAGATTGATGAAGCTTCAAAGAGAAAAGAAACGTTCACACCCAGGGCTGATCAGAGCAGAATACAATGCTCTCATCATTTCAATACATCCTGAAGTGTTCATCTGCATTTGTGACCGAATTTCACCATAAAACGAACCCATTAACCATCACCATTCTGTCTGATGGAATAAAAGCTGGTCTCCAATAGATGCCTGTCTGCAATAAATGCCGGGCCGGTAGACAGTCACCCACTCCTGTACGTTAGTAAAGAAACGGGTTCTTCCAACGAGGTTGGAACAAGCGCTACTGATACCTGAGATCCAAGAATAGAAAGGAACTCACCGATGTGGTCTGCAGTTTGGAGAGGGGTTTGGATTGTTGGGGTCAAACCTTCAAATGGTTCCTGAGCTCGGCTGTGACAGCAGGAAAGGTTAAGTCAGTTCAGTTGGCGACAACTATGGGACTTGAACCTAAACCTTCACTTTTCACTGCAGCAAAAACTGTTCTTCTCAGTTTGTTAAAAAGCATTTTTAGATTCAAAAGGCTTTCTAAGAAGAACTTCAGCCAGTTCCAAGACGCACTGGTCAACAGCAGCACCACAGAGTTCTGTAGCGGAAGATCATGACGGAGTCTGACGGCCTGCATCATTGTGTCCTCAGCGCTATGTGGATGGCGGGATCAGTGACAACCTGCCGCTGTCGGAGCTGAAGAACACCATCACCATCTCACCTTTCTCTGGAGAGAACGACATCTGTCCTCGGGACAATTCCAGCAGCTTCCATGAGCTGCGCTTCACCAACACCAGCATCCAGATGAACATGGGGAACATGTACCGCCTCAGCCAGGCGCTGTTTCCACCAGAACCCAAGGTAGGCCCACAGACTACCAGCAGGATCTTTGAGTGCTGGGATTTATTAGGAATGTAGGTCACGAGCGAGTGCAGTCCCATTTAATTCATTACAATCCTTGACTAAGCTAAAATAGAGCAGCATTAGACTTAACTTGATTGAACGTTTGTCCAGCATTAATTATTTAAGGAAGCATCTTTAGTTCTTAATGATCCTCATGTGGGGAAAGGCTGAATCATAAAAACAGGAGTCATCTAGTGTAGCCGAGGAGGAGGAGGAGACCTTTCTTCAGGTTGGGGTACATGTTAGTGTCCGTGAGCTCAGCTGAATGGCAGTTTGGTTTGCTTAAAGACCCACTCCAAGGAAAATTGTTTTTACCACCATGTTGCTGTAGCGTCTTTCTTATAATGGAGGACATATATTACAGAATTTAAGCTTAAAACTGCATTTCTGAGTATGTCTTTATTCAAATAGTTGTGAATCAGGATCAGAGGAAAAAACACAGCTTGAAAAACTTTAGGTTTGTGACCCAGCAACTGCCATAAACGGGCCAAAGTCTCCCTTCTCTGCTACACGTCAGAGGCGTCTTCAACGTTTTCATTTTCCTCGCCTGAGCGTGTTTCTGGATCTAAACTGTACGGCTGGATAGCTCCCACTTTGCTTGCCATTTTTTTTTGCTACTCTAATGTTAGCTTGGGCTTGTGAGGTGCTACACGCTAGCAGAAGAGAAGGTAAACAAAAGAATGCTGGGAAATGAGTGCAGCTGTGTGTTTGAAAGACTTGACTAAGCCGATTGTCTTGATCACGGTTTTGTCTTTGATTTGCAGCTTCAGGTTAAGATCATCCATCATGTTTTTCAGCTCCGTCAAAAATCCCATTTAGTTGTCTATTGTCTTCATTTCCAGCAACATGGAAAAACTCTTTCATCCTTGGACAGAGCTCTTGAAATTTCACTCGACTGAGCCACCCCTCCCCTCCCCAGTGAGTAGCAACAACTCAGAGCGGTTGCACTCATCCTTCCCCAGAGGCTCATGGAATAGCCGTCTTTAAAGAGATTTGGTGTGAATTCAACAGACAATCTTCTTTGCTATATCCATAATCTGTTTCTTGTGAAGGATTTTAGTGCGTAGCACTTGTTGACAGATTTTAGCGCACAGGAAGTCCTGGAAAGCATCGTGCTGTCTGCATCTGGCAATACGTCCATTCAAGCAACCAGCTGTTGCAGCACTCCATCCCTGGTGATGGACACCAATGGATACACGAGGAGCTGGATTTTCTCTGTGAAGTTCTTGATGACTGAAATATTTCCTCTCCTGGTCTGTTATTTCGCAGTGACATTAGCAAACACCACAGGGATGGGCTTGTCTCTCATGTCTGTAGATCATTGACTGTATCTGAGTGACGTCGGCCAGAGAAAACGGTTTACTTCCAGCTCCTACAACATGAATTCAATTCAGCAGCTACTGTTTAATGATACGAACACCACCATGTTGGAGCCTGACATTGTCAGCAAGTTCTAGTCGGTCTGAGTCAATATTTCTATGGCAACCACTCTCACCAATCAGGAAGGAGCTTGTTGAAGGTCCACGCCTCTACCACTTAAAACCAGCTGCTTCCTGTTTGGAATGCCAGGGGTTAGGGTCACTCAGTCCAGTTTTCAAAAACAGTCAAGTAGATTCATCTAACTGCAGTGAGAAACACACAATCCGTGATGTCCTTCTAAAGTCGCTGGGTCAAAACCCCGGCCATGGCTTCACTGCACCGTGGAGCTGGAGAGCTTTGATCGAAGACGATACTTCTGTTTTGTTTCATAAAGTCTCGGAACAATAACTGATTTGCTCCATGCATGACAAGAGGTTCTTCAAAGGCAAACAGATGGGAACGTCCGGATGATGGAGATTAGCTCCGGTGAT
The DNA here is from genome assembly GCA_016861445.1 of Oryzias woworae. Taxonomy (NCBI): domain Eukaryota; kingdom Metazoa; phylum Chordata; class Actinopteri; order Beloniformes; family Adrianichthyidae; genus Oryzias; species Oryzias woworae. The sequence goes on from BOLG01000407.1 coordinate 246,940, forward strand.
GCTGATAATTGTACTGATGATGAAAGGGATGGTGTGAACAGAAGTGTCTGGAAGAAACTGGGACTGTGTTGTTCATACCGTCTGGAAATGTGCTGCTGTGTGCAGATGCTGGCAGAGATGTGTCAAAATGGGTACAAGGACACTCTGCGCTTCCTGGAGGAAAACAGTAAGTCATTTCTCTTTTTATTGTCTTGTCTCAACGTCATTCAGGTTGAAAAAGAGGGTTCCCCTGGTCCTCCGGATCCACCCCCCTGACTATGAGATCTTTGAGAGAAAAGGCAGCGTCTGTTTGAAGCTTCAGGTTTCCTGAGTTTCACTGAGTGCTTGAAATGTGTAACGTGAGAGTTTTTCAGGCGTCTTGCATTCTGACCAGAGTGTCCTGGTTTCAGACCTGCTGATGCTTGAGTGTCCAACAGCCGGTCCCACAACATGCAACCCCCCCGCTGGCTGCTGCAGGGCCACTGAGACCACCAGAGACTGGCTCCTGAGGAGACTGCGGCTGCTGCAGCAGAAGCACTGGTGGCTGGATGAGCACATCATTCTGCCCACACACATAAAGAAAGGTGCGCTCTCACGCCCAACCACCCCACCAAGCATTCATGCTGAGCCCTGATCCCGTTCTCTGTCCGACAGTGTTCTGCGAGGCCTGTCAGGATACGTCAGGTCTGTACTCCACGGTCTCCGCCATGCTTCCTCTGAGGGTAGCCTCCTACATGCTCATGCCCTACACGCTTCCGGTGCAGTCGGCGTACTCGGTCGCTCAGAGGTGAGTAACTCTGTTTTTGTGGATGCTGACTTTGTTCTATAGGTGCAGGTTCACATGATCTGGGATTCACCGCATTGGATTCTTGCTTCAATGTCTTATTTGCCTTTAGATTTAACACAACTACAAGGAAGTACAATCTACTGCCTTTGTGTGACAGTCCGGTTAAATGCAGAGGGTTGTGTCAGAAAACGGCCGTTCAGGTGAAACCAAATCAACATCAATCCTACAAACCACAAACAGGAAGGATGGAAGGAGAACTCTGATGACTGAGGAACAGTAGAGGTGGCTGCTGTAGAGCAGGAAGTAGTAAAGAAGCGACCGAGAGGAAGAATGAAGCCGTTCACGGATGACTCGTCAGGTTGACTCAGGAAAGAGGAGAAAAAAGGAATGTTCATGAAACGGATCTGCCGTTCTTTCAGGCTCTTTGTCTGAAATAGAATGTAGAATGTCTTCTGATGTAGATCTGGATTTAGAATTGGACTCTGGATCCGGTTCAGACGCAGACCTGTTCTGTGCTTTCAGGTTAGTGGAGTGGATCCCAGAGGTTCCCGCTGACGTGCACTGGCTGGTGGGCGTGGCCGGGGACCTGTACAAACACTTCTGGAGACCAAAACCAGACGGCTCAATCAGGTAGAAGATAACTCCGCTGTTCGGGACTCTGAAGCCAAAATCCCATCAGGTGCCACTCCTGAACGTGGCTTATGTCCTCCCCTTAGAAAACAGTAGTGCACTTTTAGAAAACATCTTATTAAAAACATTTTATCAGCCTTTGTGACCACTAACAAACGGTATCAGCCCTGAAAACAGCATGTTGGTGGATCTCCAACACACAGTGTAAGAGTGATACTAACTGAAGACTAAAGTTAAACACTTTTAGTTTTTGATATATAGATAGTAAAACATCAGCAGAGGGAATCCTGGGAAAGAACAAAACCTGATCTGACAAACACCTTAAAGATGATGCTTCTAGATACAACTCAACAACGCTGGACATTTTCCCCCTATGAAGTGGTTGGAGGTTTTTTACTGCATTTATTCAACCGTTCAGCATCGGAAACTCCTAAATAGTCTTTGACGAAACGTTTCAACCATTTATCAGCTGATTGACGTAAACACGACGCTTCTGGAACGTGTTGCATGTCAGTGCCACGCCGCTTTTCTCTGGCTTCTGAATCCACTGGCATGAATTGCTTGAAGAGTTGGTGCCGTCAACAGAACGTCATCACTGAAGCTAAACTCTGGTGTTGGAGGGTTTGAGGTGCTGCTATGGTTGAATCTGAGCTGCTTCTTGTGCTCTTCTTGCGCAGTGAGCTGGGACTCAGGAAGTGCATGAGTGTGCCCCCGTTGCCTTCAGAGAGCCCCGCCCTCAGAGACCCATTCCACACGACCAACGACATCCCACCCGCTGCCTCCGCCCTCCAGCTCCAGGACAACTACTGGGACGTCCCAAACTCCTCCTCCTCGTCCTCATCTTCATCGCTCCCCCAGCATCCCGTCAGCGCCCCCCCCTCCCCACAGGTCTGCTTCTTTGTGGGCTCCCAGGACGAACCTCTCAGTCTGGCACGGCAGTGATGGATGCTGGGGCGGGCGTTCTGTGAGGTGTTTAGGTGCATGAATGACTGGTTGGTAAATTTGACCCCCCCCCCCCCCCTCCTCCTGTGCAGTGAGCTGCAACGACACCCTCAGGAAACAAACATGCAGACGTGAATGTTGCAGACTCTTCAACATTTCCTCGACGCATTGGTCCTCTGTTCTCTTCAGGGACAGAACGTGGTGATGAACCACAAAAAAGCCCCAACGCTCCGCCTGAAGGAGCCGGTGCTCCTGTTGCGGAGCTGGACCTCATCCTGCACTGGGATGAAGCATCTCAGACCTGCAAGGCTGATCCATCACCTGTAAGAGTGAGATCGCACACACACGACTGTGAGGCAACCACGGCCCGATTAGGGAGTGGTAATGTAGAGGATGGATAAGACCTGAAATATCAGATCAAACTATGAACTCTTTCATAGGAACAGGACAGTCAGGTATAATGGACACGTGGAGATGAAAATACGCAAAGATTTTAGCTGAATCCATCTTAAAAAGATATGATTTTAAGCATCTGTGGGTTGTGAGGATGGAGCTGGTTGGTGACTGCCAGTGCGTAGATGAGAGATGGGACAGAGATCATTTTAGCTTCTCAGATCATAAGCAGAACAGCAGCTGGAGGAGCAGAGCTGTGAAGACTCGGTACAGGTCTCATTGGCGTAGAGGACACCTGTCCAGCTGTTTTCATTGATTCCCATGTGGGTCAGACAAAGTGGTGCCTGCAGGGATGATCTGATGGGGTCTACAGGGTTCTGGATTCTTGTTTTGCAGTTGTGGCCGTACACAGAAAGGTGCTGCTGCACTTTAAACCAGCCGTCATTCAGTGCTGTTCAGGGATGCTGATGTTTCCAGACTCTGTGTGGGGCTTTGAATGCATCACCTTTAAGAGATTCCTGAAGAAGCATTGAAAGGATTATTAGTAACACACCTCCATGTTTCTCTGCACAGATTAGGATGAAATTACCACCACAAACATGATTCTTCTGACGACACAAATGTGATGACATTTGAATCAAAACAACAGTTCCTACATAAGCTAATGGAAGATGTTCCTGTGATTAGATTGAGACATGATCAGATATGATTTTACAATTTTGCAAATTGTTTCTTAAGATGATCACGGTCATTATCAGCGTCAAACATCTGTACACATTTTGAGTTAAATGAGAGAGGAACCCACTTCTTCAGTCAATGTTGGACGAGTTTTTTTTCATTCATTGTCTCCATGACTGAAGCACTGAGTTGCAATAAATCCCATATGAATCCTTTACTGTCATTGTTGAAGATTCAAAATCTTCAAACCGACCTGCTGTCTGCACTTGATTCAAAGTTTTACTGCTCTAAGACGTGACCAGCCCATAACAACAACAGCTGTGTCATCAGGAAGCCGTCTTCCTCGCTGGGATGTCACTTCTTGTCCAATCATCCTCGTCCTTGTGTTTGGCACCACCCTGTGGATCCATGTGAAAGTGAGAAATGCTTTTATTTCTCCAACATGAACAACTGATCACCTGCTCCTCCCAACAGCGGACGGGTTAGGCTCCAGCAACCCCGTAAGGGATAAAAACGGGCTTAGAAAAGGATGGATTGAATAACTTCAGTCATTTCCATACTGGAGTTTTTTTTACAATAAGCATTTTAAACTGTGTAGAACACAAGTTCTAACAGACAAAACACCAGCATCTCACAACTCTTTCATGATCGTAATAACAGCTGCTGTTGCTTACAGATATGAGGTTTGGACAGTCTGACTGTATCAAACATCTGACAGTAAAGGTTGTAAATAAAAACAATGAGTGTGTTGGGACATGGCCTGTGCAAACATCTGCCTTCTTTGTGTTCTGACCTTTAAGATTTTCTTTATACACGTCACCAAATCACTCGACTCAAAAACCCTTCAGTGACCAGTGAACAGTTTAAAAGCAAAAAATAAAAAATCAGAAAACCGAAGTGATTTGCAGAAAACAAACAATAATGTTTGAAAATGTTAGTAACTTTCAGTTGAAATAATGGAGAAATGTCGTCATCTGGTTCCTCCATCTGTCCAGCTTCTGCTGAGGACAGGACTGCAGAAACACGTTATGAACGGAGAAGATTTTCCTGTTAAAAACTTTGTTGAATCAGCAGAATAGTTTCCCTGCAGGTGAAGGTGACATTAGAACTGATTTTTCAAACACTTCATGTTTGGCCAGCGGTTTTTTATTACTGAATGCTAGGAAAAATACAATATAAAATTATAACATTACAGAAGTACAATCAAAGAACACAACAAAAAAATACGTTAAAGATTAATATTCTTAACCACTGTTTAAAATGGAAAAGGATATTCAGAGAAAATTGACATTAAAGAAACAAAGCAAACAAAAAGTGCTTGTTGATTTATATAACTCGCCCTAAAGATTTGCTAATTTTTTTTTTTTTAGCATTTGCAATGTTTGAAGAAGATTTTGTTTTCAAAATTGCTGCAGTTCCATTTTCTCTGAAAAACTCATCTCTGTAAATTTGAGATTTCCCACACTTAAAAGGGCCCTAAAACTCACCAGTGGGTGACGTCACTCATCCTCAGTCCAGCGGCTGTGCTTTCTGTCAGGCGTCATCGATGCTCCAGATTCCTACGCTGTCCTCTGCCGTGAAGCTATCCCTCCGCTCTGGTGCGTTCACGCTCCGGATCCCTCCGCCGCCGCTTGTGCTGAAGGATGCCCGCTTCCTCCGCCGTCAGCCGGGCGGCGCCGCTGCGGGAACCGGCCTTCCGATGACTTCTTCGTGGCGAGAGCAGGCGGGTCGCGAGCGGCCGCGGCTGGGCCCCCCGAGCGCCGGCGCGCGATACGGCGCGCGCTACGCCGCGCTCGTCGCCGCGTGCGCGCTGTGCTACAGCAACTCTCTGCGCGGGGAGCTGGTCCACGACGACGTGTGGGCCATCGTCAACAACCCGGACGTCCGCGCGGGGTCCAGCCTCCGCAACATCTTCAGCAACGACTTCTGGGGCAAAAAGATGGCGGACAACACGAGCCACAAGTCCTACAGACCCCTCTGCGTCCTCACCTTCAAGTGAGCCGCCTCTGCGCGTGCGCGACATCACACATCAGGTGTCACTGCCTCACAGCTGGAAAGCGTTACTTTAGTTACCTTCACTGGAGGGGCGGGGCCGGACTTCCCATTAGTTTAGGGTCCTGAGCTGATGAACAAACTCTAAAATAATTTTCATTTCCATCAGTTATTTGACCCTGTCGTGATAAAAAACCAAAAAGAGCGCTCACGTGACAGTGTTCCATCCTCTTCCATAACTGGAGCAACAGGAAGTTTGCTGGCAGAGTCAACCAGGATCTTCCTCTGATGCTTCCAGACACTTCTCACTGTTTCAACCCCATTTTTTACCCTTAGACCTCGTTTGTGTTTATTTTAATGACGCTAACTCAGTGATAATGAATGGAAACATCTTCAGTGATGATCAAAAGAGAAAAGGTCATTTTGATGCTGACATGCCGAGCATCACTTTGTTCTAATTCCCTCCTAAATACTAAAAAACTCCTAAAGTGCAGGAGTTTCTAGTGTTGGATTTAAAAAGCAACGCAGACACCATTCACTATTTGATTGGCAGCAGAAAAAATGTTTTGTTAAAAATTCAAAAATGTTCTGTTTACAGGTAAAAAAAAAAATCACCTAACCTGTTATCACTGACTTACTTTTAGCTCTAAGATGAAGTCCGTGTGTCGCTCCCTTGTTTCATGTCTTATGGTCGCTCCTTCTGAAGAATCGCATTCATAGCCTGTTTCTAGAAGTCTTTCTTTTCTTTCTTCAGTTTGAAAAGTCTTTCTGTCTCAGTGGAGATCACTACCAGTGAATGTCTAAACTAATTCTTGAGTTTAGGGGTTTAAAAACGTAGAAAATGATGCTAAACAATAGTAAAGAATAACTGGACGGCTGCACTTGACTTTCTACCTCTAATTCTATCATTCTTTAGCCGCGCTGTCACATTCTCCAGGCTCACCAGCGCCCTCTGCCTTGAGGCAGGTGTACTGCCTGCCTCAAGGCAGAGGGCGCTGGTGAGCTCATTTTTAGCGGATTAAAAAGACTAAATGAATCACAAACTGGCACTAATGGAATCAGACAGATGGCAAACAAATTAGATCATTTTAAAATAGAGCGTCTTATATGATGATAAACAGACAGAATGAGAAAAGCGCCTGCATCAGCTGCAGCTCCAGTCAGTGTGTGCGGCGCTGGGCAAGGGAGGGGCTGCTGCAGCCTCACCCGCCGCCATCTCGCATATTTGAACAGGAAAGTTGTAAATTTGCTAAAGAAAGGTTGAAAACCCACACAGGAAACGTCACTGCAACGCACAGTTGCTGCAGATTTGTCGTCTGTACATCCATGTTGCCGATCTCCATGAAAAATGCTACCAGAGCATGACGGAAACACCAAAAACACACTTTTCATTGGAGTAGGTTCTTAACTCACATCTTCAGGGACCAGCTTTAACTGTCAGAATGTACAGGCTTGGAAAAGGAAATGTCGCTGATGTTGGTTTGTAGTTTTTTGCTGTGTTTCCTGTTCTCACTGGTTGACAGTGACGTCTCTGTCTTCAGGCTGAACATCGTGCTGGGCGGCATGACACCTTTGTATTTCCACCTCGTCAACGTGTGTCTCCACATCTGTGCCACCTGCCTGCTCCTGTACACCTGTGAACAACATGTCTTCCAGCAGGCACACCTGGCCTTCATCACAGCCCTCCTCTTTGCTGTGCACCCTGTTCACACCGAGGCGGTGAGCTCCTGCCACGCACGCTTCGCCCTTCACACCACACTTTGGGGTACAATAACAGCAGCAGGAACTGAGAAAACCTGTTGATCAACTACTGTAAAGCACAATACAGCAAGAACTATAATGAAAAATGGAAGAGATAAAAGTCAAAAGCAGAAAACTACTTTAGAAGAAAAGACCAAAAACACTCTTATTACAATCGAAACAATGAAACAGCAGTGATTACAATAAAGATACAAAGAACTGCCAATAAAACAACACACATTCAACAATTGAACGTTTAAAAAACACATTAAAAACTGAGGAAAACAGAAAAACATTAAACTACAGTCAAACAAGTAATAAAAAACTCCAAGAACAACACAAAAACTCTTAAAAAAATCAATGAAACTGCAGAGAAACTACAATGTCACAGAAGAAACAAAGAAAAGTGCAAATAAATAGCAAAGCAGCAAAAAACTAGAATCATAACAAAATGTAAACTATGAAAGTAGATAATCTATAAAAAGAAAGTGGAAAAAAACAACAAAAAAAGCAAAACCAAAGAAACTAGAATGTAACAGAAATTACAATAAAATGATGGCTAAACTGGAATGAAAGTCACACTGTGATCCTCTTGTGATCTAGTTTTCCCTGTGGTCTGTTCACTGTGATCCTCTTGTGATCTAGTGTTCCCTGTGGTCTTTTCACTGTGATCCTCTTGTGATCTAGTGTTCCCTGTGGTCTTTTCTATGTGATCCTCTTGTGATCTAGTGTTCCCTGTAGTCTTTTCACTGTGATCCTCTTGTGATCTAGTGTTCCCTGTGGTCTTTTCACTGAGATCCTCTTGTGATCTAGTGTTCCCTGTGGTCTTTTCACTGTGATCCTCTTGTGATCTAGTTTTCCCTGTGGTCTGTTCACTGTGATCCTCTTGTGATCTAGTGTTCCCTGTGGTCTTTTCACTGTGATCCTCTTGTGATCTAGTGTTCCCTGTGGTCTTTTCTATGTGATCCTCTTGTGATCTAGTGTTCCCTGTGGTCTGTTCACTGTGATCCTCTTGTGATCTAGTGTTCCCTGTGGTCTTTTCACTGTGATCCTCTTGTGATCTAGTTTTCCCTGTGGTCTTTTCACTGTGATCCTCTTGTGATCTAGTGTTCCCTGTGGTCTTTTCACTGTGATCCTCTTGTGATCTAGTGTTCCCTGTGGTCTGTTCACTGTGATCGTCTTGTGATCTAGTGTTCCCTGTGGTCTTTTCACTGTGATCCTCTTGTCATCTAGTGTTCCCTGTGTTTTTTTTTCTATGTGATCCTCTTGTGATCTAGTGTTCCCTGTGGTCTTTTCACTGTGATCTTCTTGTGATCTAGTGTTCCCTGTGGTCTTTTCACTGTGATCCTCTTGTGATCTAGTGTTCCCTGTGGTCTTTTCACTGTGATCCTCTTGTGATCTAGTGTTCCCTGTGGTCTTTTCACTGTGATCCTCTTGTCATCTAGTGTTCCCTGTGTTTTTTTCTATGTGATCCTTTTGTGATCTAGTGTTCCCTGTGGTCTTTTCACTGTGATCCTCTTGTGATCTAGTGTTCCCTGTGGTCTTTTCACTGTGATCCTCTTGTCAACTAGTGTTCCCTGTGGTCTTTTCTATGTGATCCTTTTGTGATCTAGTGTTCCCTGTGGTCTTTTCACTGTGATCCTCTTGTGATCTAGTGTTCCCTGTGGTCTTTTCACTGTAATACTTTTGTGATCTAGTGTTCCCTGTGGTCTTTTCACTGTGATCCTCTTGTGATCTAGTGTTCCCTGTGGTTTGTTCACTGTGATCCTCTTGTGATCTAGTGTTCCCTGTGGTCTTTTCACTGTGATCCTCTTGTGATCTAGTGTTCCCTGTGGTCTTTTCCCTGTGATCGTCTTGTGATCTAGTGTTCCCTGTGGTCTTTTCACTGTGATCCTCTTGTCATCTAGTGTTCCCTGTGTTTTTTTCTATGTGATGCTTTTGTGATCTAGTGTTCCCTGTGGTCTTTTCACTGTGATCCTCTTGTGATCTAGTGTTCCCTGTGGTCTTTTCTATGTGATCCTCTTGTGATCTAGTGTTCCCTGTGGTTTTTTTCTATGTGATCCTCTTGTGATCTAGTGTTCCCTGTGGTCTTTTCACTGTGATCCTCTTGTGATCTAGTGTTCCCTGTGGTCTTTTCACTGTGATCCTCTTGTGATCCTCTTGTGATCTAGTGTTCCCTGTGGTCTTTTCACTGTGATCCTCTTGTGATCTAGTGTTCCCTGTGGTCTTTTTACTGTGATCCTCTTGTGATCTAGTATTCCCTGTGGTCTGTTCACTGTGATCCTCTTGTGATCTAGTGTTCCCTGTGGTTTTTTCTATATGATCCTCTTGTGATCTAGTGTTCCCTGTGGTCTTTTCTATGTGATCTTCTTGTGATCTAGTGTTCCCTGTGGTCTGTTCACTGTGATCCTCTTGTGATCTAGTGTTCCCTGTGGTTTTTTCTGTGATCCTCTTGTGATCCAGTGTTCCCTGTGGTCTTTTCACTGTGATCCTCTTGTGATCTAGTGTTCCCTGTGGACTTTTCACTGTGATCCTCTTGTGATCTAGTGTTCCCTGTGGTCTGTTCACTGTGATCCTCTTGTGATCTAGTGTTCCCTGTGGTTTTTTCTATGTGATCTTCTTGTGATCTAGTGTTCCCTGTGGTCTGTTCACTGTGATCCTCTTGTGATCTAGTGTTCCCTGTGGTCTTTTCTGTGATCCTCTTGTGATCCAGTGTTCCCTGTGGTCTTTTCACTGTGATCCTCTTGTGATCTAGTGTTCCCTGTGGACTTTTCACTGTGATCCCCTTGTGATCTAGTGTTCCCTGTGGTCTGTTCACTGTGATCCTCTTGTGATCTAGTGTTCCCTGTGGTCTTTTCTATGTGATCCTCTTGTGATCTAGTATTCCCTGTGGTTTTTTTCTATGTGATCCTCTTGTGATTTAGTGTTCCCTGTGGTCTGTTCACTGTGATCCTCTTGTGATCTAGTGTTCCCTGTGATCCTCTTGTGATCTAGTGTTCCCTGTGGTCTTTTCTATGTGATCCTCTTGTGATCTAGTGTTCCCTGTGGTCTTTTCTATGTGATCCTCTTGTGATCTAGTGTTCCCTGTGGTCTTTTTACTGTGATCCTCTTGTGATCTAGTGTTCCCTGTGGTCTTTTCACTGTGATCCTCTTGTGATCTAGTATTCCCTGTGGTCTGTTCACTGTGATCCTCTTGTGATCTAGTGTTCCCTGTGGTCTTTTCACTGTGATCCTCTTGTGATCTAGTGTTCCCTGTGGCCTTTTCTATGTGATCCTCTTGTGATCTAGTGTTCCCTGTGGTCTTTTCACTGTGATCCTCTTGTGATCTAGTGTTCCCTGTGGTCTGTTCACTGTGATCCTCTTGTGATCTAGTGTTCCCTGTGGTCTGTTCACTGTGATCCTCTTGTGATCTAGTGTTCCCTGTGGTCTTTTCACTGTGATCCTTTTGTGATCTAGTGTTCCCTGTGGTCTGTTCACTGTGATCCTCTTGTGATCTAGTGTTCCCTGTGGTCTTTTCTGTGATCCTCTTGTGATCCAGTGTTCCCTGTGGTCTTTTCACTGTGATCCTCTTGTGATCTAGGGTTCCCTGTGGTCTTTTCACTGTGATCCTCTTGTGATCTAGTGTTCCCTGTGGTCTGTTCACTGTGATCCTCTTGTGATCTAGTGTTCCCTGTGGTCTTTTCTATGTGATCCTCTTGTGATCTAGTATTCCCTGTGGTTTTTTCTATGTGATCCTCTTGTGATTTAGTGTTCCCTGTGGTCTGTTCACTGTGATCCTCTTGTGATCTAGTGTTCCCTGTGGTCTTTTCTGTGATCCTCTTGTGATCTAGTGTTCCCTGTGGTCTGTTCACTGTGATCCTCTTGTGATCTAGTGTTCCCTGTGATCTTTTCTATGTGATCCTCTTGTGATCTAGTGTTCCCTGTGGTCTGTTCACTGTGATCCTCTTGTGATCTAGTGTTCCCTGTGGTCTTTTCTATGTGATCCTCTTGTGATCTAGTGTTCCCTGTGGTTTTTTCTATGTGATCCTCTTGTGATCTAGTGTTCCCTGTGGTCTGTTCACTGTGATCCTCTTGTGATCTAGTGTTCCCTGTGGTCTTTTCTATGTGATCCTCTTGTGATCTAGTGTTCCCTGTGGTTTTGTCTATGTGATCCTCTTGTGATCTAGTGTTCCCTGTGGTCTGTTCATTGTGATCCTCTTGTGATCTAGTGTTCCCTGTGGTCTTTTCTATGTGATCCTCTTGTGATCTAGTGTTCCCTGTGGTCTGTTCACTGTGATCCTCTTGTGATCTAGTGTTCCCTGTGGTCTTTTCTGTGATCCTCTTGTGATCTAGTGTTCCCTGTGGTCTTTTCTATGTGATCCTCTTGTGATCTAGTGTTCCCTGTGGTCTTTTCACTGTGATCCTCTTGTGATCTAGTGTTCCCTGTGGTCTTTTCACTGTGATCCTCTTGTGATCTAGTGTTCCCTGTGGTCTTTTCTATGTGATCCTCTTGTGATCTAGTGTTCCCTGTAGTCTTTTCACTGTGATCCTCTTGTGATCTAGTGTTCCCTGTGGTCTTTTCACTGAGATCCTCTTGTGATCTAGTGTTCCCTGTGGTCTTTTCACTGTGATCCTCTTGTGATCTAGTTTTCCCTGTGGTCTGTTCACTGTGATCCTCTTGTGATCTAGTGTTCCCTGTGGTCTTTTCACTGTGATCCTCTTGTGATCTAGTGTTCCCTGTGGTCTTTTCTATGTGATCCTCTTGTGATCTAGTGTTCCCTGTGGTCTGTTCACTGTGATCCTCTTGTGATCTAGTGTTCCCTGTGGTCTTTTCACTGTGATCCTCTTGTGATCTAGTTTTCCCTGTGGTCTTTTCACTGTGATCCTCTTGTGATCTAGTGTTCCCTGTGGTCTTTTCACTGTGATCCTCTTGTGATCTAGTGTTCCCTGTGGTCTGTTCACTGTGATGGTCTTGTGATCTAGTGTTCCCTGTGGTCTTTTCACTGTGATCCTCTTGTCATCTAGTGTTCCCTGTGTTTTTTTTTCTATGTGATCCTCTTGTGATCTAGTGTTCCCTGTGGTCTTTTCACTGTGATCTTCTTGTGATCTAGTGTTCCCTGTGGTCTTTTCACTGTGATCCTCTTGTGATCTAGTGTTCCCTGTGGTCTTTTCACTGTGATCCTCTTGTGATCTAGTGTTCCCTGTGGTCTTTTCACTGTGATCCTCTTGTCATCTAGTGTTCCCTGTGTTTTTTTCTATGTGATCCTTTTGTGATCTAGTGTTCCCTGTGGTCTTTTCACTGTGATCCTCTTGTGATCTAGTGTTCCCTGTGGTCTTTTCACTGTGATCCTCTTGTCAACTAGTGTTCCCTGTGGTCTTTTCTATGTGATCCTTTTGTGATCTAGTGTTCCCTGTGGTCTTTTCACTGTGATCCTCTTGTGATCTAGTGTTCCCTGTGGTCTTTTCACTGTAATACTTTTGTGATCTAGTGTTCCCTGTGGTCTTTTCACTGTGATCCTCTTGTGATCTAGTGTTCCCTGTGGTTTGTTCACTGTGATCCTCTTGTGATCTAGTGTTCCCTGTGGTCTTTTCACTGTGATCCTCTTGTGATCTAGTGTTCCCTGTGGTCTTTTCCCTGTGATCGTCTTGTGATCTAGTGTTCCCTGTGGTCTTTTCACTGTGATCCTCTTGTCATCTAGTGTTCCCTGTGTTTTTTTCTATGTGATGCTTTTGTGATCTAGTGTTCCCTGTGGTCTTTTCACTGTGATCCTCTTGTGATCTAGTGTTCCCTGTGGTCTTTTCTATGTGATCCTCTTGTGATCTAGTGTTCCCTGTGGTTTTTTTTCTATGTGATCCTCTTGTGATCTAGTGTTCCCTGTGGTCTTTTCACTGTGATCCTCTTGTGATCTAGTGTTCCCTGTGGTCTTTTCACTGTGATCCTCTTGTGATCCTCTTGTGATCTAGTGTTCCCTGTGGTCTTTTCACTGTGATCCTCTTGTGATCTAGTGTTCCCTGTGGTCTTTTTACTGTGATCCTCTTGTGATCTAGTATTCCCTGTGGTCTGTTCACTGTGATCCTCTTGTGATCTAGTGTTCCCTGTGGTTTTTTCTATATGATCCTCTTGTGATCTAGTGTTCCCTGTGGTCTTTTCTATGTGATCTTCTTGTGATCTAGTGTTCCCTGTGGTCTGTTCACTGTGATCCTCTTGTGATCTAGTGTTCCCTGTGGTTTTTTCTGTGATCCTCTTGTGATCCAGTGTTCCCTGTGGTCTTTTCACTGTGATCCTCTTGTGATCTAGTGTTCCCTGTGGACTTTTCACTGTGATCCTCTTGTGATCTAGTGTTCCCTGTGGTCTGTTCACTGTGATCCTCTTGTGATCTAGTGTTCCCTGTGGTTTTTTCTATGTGATCTTCTTGTGATCTAGTGTTCCCTGTGGTCTGTTCACTGTGATCCTCTTGTGATCTAGTGTTCCCTGTGGTCTTTTCTGTGATCCTCTTGTGATCCAGTGTTCCCTGTGGTCTTTTCACTGTGATCCTCTTGTGATCTAGTGTTCCCTGTGGACTTTTCACTGTGATCCCCTTGTGATCTAGTGTTCCCTGTGGTCTGTTCACTGTGATCCTCTTGTGATCTAGTGTTCCCTGTGGTCTTTTCTATGTGATCCTCTTGTGATCTAGTATTCCCTGTGGTTTTTTCTATGTGATCCTCTTGTGATTTAGTGTTCCCTGTGGTCTGTTCACTGTGATCCTCTTGTGATCTAGTGTTCCCTGTGATCCTCTTGTGATCTAGTGTTCCTGTGGTCTTTTCTATGTGATCCTCTTGTGATCTAGTGTTCCCTGTGGTCTTTTCTATGTGATCCTCTTGTGATCTAGTGTTCCCTGTGGTCTTTTTACTGTGATCCTCTTGTGATCTAGTGTTCCCTGTGGTCTTTTCACTGTGATCCTCTTGTGATCTAGTATTCCCTGTGGTCTGTTCACTGTGATCCTCTTGTGATCTAGTGTTCCCTGTGGTCTTTTCTATGGGATCCTCTTGTGATCTAGTGTTCCCTGTGGCCTTTTCTATGTGATCCTCTTGTGATCTAGTGTTCCCTGTGGTCTTTTCACTGTGATCCTCTTGTGATCTAGTGTTCCCTGTGGTCTGTTCACTGTGATCCTCTTGTGATCTAGTGTTCCCTGTGGTCTGTTCACTGTGATCCTCTTGTGATCTAGGGTTCCCTGTGGTCTTTTCACTGTGATCCTCTTGTGATCTAGTGTTCCCTGTGGTCTGTTCACTGTGATCCTCTTGTGATCTAGTGTTCCCTGTGGTCTTTTCTATGTGATCCTCTTGTGATCTAGTATTCCCTGTGGTTTTTTCTATGTGATCCTCTTGTGATTTAGTGTTCCCTGTGGTCTGTTCACTGTGATCCTCTTGTGATCTAGTGTTCCCTGTGGTCTTTTCTGTGATCCTCTTGTGATCTAGTGTTCCCTGTGGTCTGTTCACTGTGATCCTCTTGTGATCTAGTGTTCCCTGTGGTCTTTTCTATGTGATCCTCTTGTGATCTAGTGTTCCCTGTGGTCTGTTCACTGTGATCCTCTTGTGATCTAGTGTTCCCTGTGGTCTTTTCTATGTGATCCTCTTGTGATCTAGTGTTCCCTGTGGTTTTTTCTATGTGATCCTCTTGTGATCTAGTGTTCCCTGTGGTCTGTTCACTGTGATCCTCTTGTGATCTAGTGTTCCCTGTGGTCTTTTCTATGTGATCCTCTTGTGATCTAGTGTTCCCTGTGGTTTTGTCTATGTGATCCTCTTGTGATCTAGTGTTCCCTGTGGTCTGTTCATTGTGATCCTCTTGTGATCTAGTGTTCCCTGTGGTCTTTTCTATGTGATCCTCTTGTGATCTAGTGTTCCCTGTGGTCTGTTCACTGTGATCCTCTTGTGATCTAGTGTTCCCTGTGGTCTTTTCTGTGATCCTCTTGTGATCTAGTGTTCCCTGTGGTCTTTTCTATGTGATCCTCTTGTGATCTAGTGTTCCCTGTGGTCTTTTCACTGTGATCCTCTTGTGATCTAGTGTTCCCTGTGGTCTGTTCACTGTGATCCTCTTGTGATCTAGTGTTCCCTGTGGTCTGTTCACTGTGATTTTTCTGTTTTTAGCCAAAATTTTAAACCTCTGTTTTTTTCCTAAAACATAGTTTCTGCAGAGCAGCAGGAGATCGTCAGAAAGTCACCTTTGAGTTGTGGGTGGGATGGTTTCCCCCCTTCCTCCTCCCCTCCCTGTTTCTGAGAGCTCTCTGTTTACAAAGTTTTTCGTCAGCTGTTACTTCTACACCAAAAATTGTGAGCAATATCCGAGCAAACCAGCCGTAGGCTACAGTTTTGATCCAGATTTCAGTTTAGACGTTCCAGCAGGGAGCTTTCCAACACGTCTTTCAAAGACGGTCTTTCAAACAGGAATTGTATCATCTCCTCCTGATTCCCAACGATTCGAATGAAGAAATACTCAGAAATTCCCTCTTGACTAAATGCTCTTCATACAACCAAGAAAAGTGCCACAAAAAACATGTTTTAAATGTTTTTCATCAGAGTGGACAGACGAACCTACAAGAAAAACAGCAAATAAACTGCAAAAAAGCAAACAAAACAGCAACAGAACAAATGACAAAAAACAACAAGAAAAACATAAAACTAAAAACAGCTGAAATCCCCATTAGATACACTACAATAAAATCAACAAAGAAAAGGACAAACAAACCAACAGAAATGCCTGGTGTGTTTCTGCAGACAGGTTTGTGTGTTTATGGAGTGTAGCTGCTCTGGTGTGGGTTTGAGTGTTTTCATTACAGACTTCTGTTTCTGGTTTGGTTTGTTTGCACCAACAGGCCACATTTAACTGTTATGTCACAGCAGAGCTGGGCGATAAGGCCAAAAAAATTAAATCACCATTTTCTTTACACAAAAATTAGATTTTCAATTTTAATCGATTTTTTCCTCCCTCCTTTTATTTTCTTTAAAAAAATGTCAAATGACATAATATAATTAACAAATACTATTTTATTTTCTTTGTAAATCTGCTCAAACACAAAGTTCATCTAAATGCAAGCTGTAAACATGTTTGTAGATGCTTAGAGAGCTACCACTGGATTAAGCATCTTATGAAGAGAAACACAGAAACTTGACAGAGTTCCAGCTGTTGAAACGTTGTACTCTCACTTTTGGCAGCTATGACCTTCAAGCAGGTTTGGCTGCGTGTGGTTTGATGTTTCAAGTTTGAATTCACAGCATCACTGGTCAACATTTTATTTTTAATCACCAGCCAAGTTGCCGATAGATGAAAACATCTACCGACCAGGCACATTATTTACCAGACAAATGATGACATTATTTTACAAAGAAAAACTATAGGTGTTATTTAAAAAAAACGATATAATGTTGAATTAAGTTTGTTGTATTTATCCGTAAAGTCCGCTCCTTGTAAATATTCTCTGACTTTAAACCAGTTTGTGTCGCAAATTGGCGACAAGCAGCACAGCTCGTTAGCATAGCATTAGCATATGGCATTGTAGCATGCTATCACTAGCATATAGCGTCGAAGCATGCTAGCATTAGTCTATAGCGTCGAAGCATGCTAGCATTAGCATGTAGCGTTGTAGCATGCTAGCATTAGCATATAGCATCGTAGCATGCTAGCATTAGCATATAGCATTGTAGCATGCTAGCATTAGCATGTAGCGTCGTAGCATGCTAGCATCAGTGAGTAACAACCCCGCTGTCTCCTAATCAACACTTGTTATTAAACTCTGTTGCTGCTGTGAGTCCAGCCGGTTTATCCTTCATTTCTGTTCGTCGTTAAAAACCTCCATGTCCTGCTGCTTCATCAGTCTAAGCTAAACGCTACACTGAGAAGTGTACAGAAGCAACGGGGGTGGAGGTGGCGGGAGCTTTACGTGTCGCGTGCGCTTGTAAATATTGCGCAACAAGCTTGTTTTTTTTTGGCCTGCAGAAGAAGCTCCTCTGTTTGCTGCAGCTTTCATGCCTGCTCGTTCTAAAAGACGGACGGACTGACTTTACTCTGAACAACGGAAGCCCACGAAGGCAGAGCTGGGGAAAAAGTCGATTTTTCCAAAAATAAATCGTCAAAAACAAAAAATTCGAAGAAATCGATTACATCGATAATCGCCCAGCACTATGTCATAGTGCCAAAACAACATAGGCTGTTCCTGCTGACATGAGGGTTTATTTGGCAGTCATCTCTGTGTGTTGCAGGTGTCTGGCATCGTGGGAAGGGCTGACGTCTTGGCCTGTGTGTTGTTCTTGCTGTCTTTTCTCTGCTACACCAGGTAAAAACCCCGGACTGTCTTCTATGAACAGAACTTCTATGAACAGAACTCCTGGTTCTACTATACTGTTTGTCTCAAGTACTAAGTTTGCGGTCCAGTGTGCTTCACGGAATTGAAATAAACCATAGATTGTTGCAATCTGGATTTATCACAATCCCATGAGGAATTTGGGAAGAATATTGGTTTTTAGATCAAAGCAGCAACAAACACAACAAACTCTGTAACATTCATCCTTCCCTCCCAAACATGCTTCTATGCAACAAATCTTTCCTCATTCATAAATATTCCACAGTCAGATGTCAGAGGGATTATAACAAAGTAGACCAGATTAAGAAGGGCTCAACCATCAACTGTTAGTGCATGTAAACTGGAAGGGTTCAAGCGGTCAGAGGATGACGGGCCTCATGAAGCACAGAGGTCACTGGAGACCTTCATATTCACTCACGTCTTCAGCTTAGAAGAAGAATAAAGAGAGAGCTTCACGGAAAAGGGATCAAGTGTTGCAGAGCCGGGTCATAGAACAAAAAGCCAAGACGGAAATGGCCAGACAGCCGTGTCAAACTTGGGTCAGAATGACCTTGTGTCATCAGAGCCGTGGTGTCCAGACAAGTTGGGAAAACTGGGGTGATGATTTTTCAAAACCATCTTTCTGACGCAGGAAAAGTTACAGGGTATGTCTGAGATAAGGTGAAGATACTTTATTGAACCCAGAATGTACAATAAACAGTACAAACTGTTAAACAAAGCAGAACAAAGGACTGGATTAACAATCTGTCTTTATTTCCCCAGGAGTGTGGGGGTCACCATCTCTGAGGACTCGCTGCCTGGCACAGAGTCTCCCGGTGCCCTGCTGCTGAGCTTGCTGCTGGGTACCTGTGCCATGCTGGTAAAGGAGACGGGCATCACAGTGTTCGGCGTCTGCCTTCTGTATGATGCTCTGGTGCTTTGTCGCAAGCCCCTCGTGCAGTAAGTTCTCCCAAAGCACAGCAAAGTCTTCTTGAGAACAGTTGAACAGACTCTGAATCCTGACGCATCATCTGTTGACTTGAATAACTGCAGACCTGTTGCTGTGACACATCATGAACGTCTGGTGGATTCAGCCTGGATGCATTTGGTTCACTTCAAGTGAACCAGGAGTTCGTTTCCCCCGACAATCCTAAACACACTTTCCGTCTGAATACACCCAAATGGACCCTGATCCAGGACCAGGAACTGCTCTCTGACCCATCTTTCTAGGTGGTCTTGGTTCGTTTCCAATCGGACTACCCTTCCGTTTGCTCCGAGATTCCTCAGAGTACAATTCGCTCCTGGAGCGGAACAACTGGACCAAAACGGCCACCGTAGCCTGTAGTCACGTGATACAAACAGAATAGGAATAACTGAAAGGGTGAGCTGCAGGTGTAAAGGAAGGATTGTTGTGTTATCAGACAGGGAAAATGGTCCAGGTGTTTACTCGTTGGAACATTTATTTGAACACAGCTAAAAACGCTTCGTTCGGGCTTTTCTTTGTCTCGTTACGCACAAGCTAGCTTGTAGTTCCTTAAGAGAATTCTCTTTGAAGTAATGCAGTAACACCACGATGATGAGACCCAGCAACGAACAAATCCAGGTTCATTAACACAACTGCCTCTTGTTGCTTTGCCCCGCCCTCGTAATTCCTGACTAATGAGTGCAGAGACCTTTACCGGCTCAGTTTTGTTTACACGCTTTTGTTTGAGACAGAAAACTCTGCTTGACGGCAGTCTTAATACAGACCAAATGTAAGATTCAGGACTCGATCTGGACCAAATTCAGCGGTCTGGGTCAGAACCAAAAGACTTTCCCATTCTGAATACACCCAAAGACTTCCACTGGTCCAGCTAATGTAATATAGAAGAGAGCTTTTCATGGGATTCTGACATGTGCTCGCCATGATGGGATTAGAACTGAAAATCCCTCATAAACGTACCTGAACAAAGAAACTGAAGAAACTCTCGTGGATCACGTTCTTTTGTTCCTCTGCTACATTTATCAAAGTTCTTCCTGTTTTACTGCAGATCAACCCCCTATGGACTGAGATAGATGCCAGGAATACATGACAAAAAAAATATGAAAAAGAGGTGAAAAGCATGAACGGATTGGCTGAATATAAAAGGAAATAGAATTTTACGACTGCAACAAGCTTAAGAAAGAATTCAAACTCCTAAAAACTCAGAAATCAACACTTGAGCTTGTTCTTTCGGCCCTGCTGTTGTCTGACATTCCGAAAGCTGCGTGTGCACTCATTTTAAATCTAGTGTGAGATGATAAAAGGAAAAACAAAGGGGAACATTTGTAACTAAACGAATGCTTTTGTGTTTCCAGTCCCCGTTCGGCTTCAGGGCTAACAGACGTCCTTCATGCCAGCACGCCTCTCCTCAGGCGAGCGTGTCTGCTCTCTGCCCACGTGAGTTTTCCCCCGCTTTAGGTCGCGTGAACAATCTTTATCTTTCTCATGGAATGTTTGTGTAGTCATACTTGGAGAACGTGCTGCTCCGTGTTCATGAAAATGACAGATCTCATACTTGCTGCAGGTGGCTTTTATCTTGTCAGTCAGGCTGTGGCTGATGGGCGGATCCATGCCACTGTTTTCAGAACAGGATAACCCCGCCTCCTTCTCACCTCACCTGCTCACCAGGTTAGAGTGACACATTTTGTTTTTTTATGTTACACAATAAAATGACAACCACACACAAGTTTAATCCATTCATCTAATTAGTAATACACAAACGTAGCAACGAAGCCTGTAAAGATGGTTGGCGATGAACTGAATGTGGTCGTTTGCTTTGGTGTAAAAAAGGACAAAGATGTTTATGTGAGTCAAACTGTACTTTTGTTGTTCCTGTGCATCAACAGGTGGGAGGAAAGGTAAACAGACAGATCTGTGTGTGAGCAAAATGTGTGTGTCCTGACCCCTGCCTGTCCTCCGGTTGGCAGGACTCTCACCTTCTTGTACCTGCTGGCCTTTAATGCCTGGCTGCTGCTGGCGCCAGTGGTCCTCTGCTACGACTGGCAGGTGGGTAGCATTCCCCTGGTGGAGTCTCTGGGAGACGTGCGGAATGTGGCCACAGGGCTGCTGGTCGTCCTCATGGTGGCGCTCTGTCTGCGCTGTGCCCTCACCCTGCAGGTGAGTTCCTATAGCTCACCTGGTTTTTGTGTTCTGGAAGCTAGCTTTAAGGAAGTCTGATAAATATGACGTTTGAGATGGGAGAACAAAGTAAAAGATGTGCGTAAGATAGATGGACCAACTCTGTGGTCGTGTAAACCACGGGATTGTCATCATTTGGTCTTTAAAATGTCAGCATCCACTCATTCCTCCTTCTTCTATCCACTCATCCATTATCCATCTTCTTATCTGGAGCCGGGTTTTGGAGCAACAGAGGAGTTCAGACCTCCGTCTCCACAGAAGAAATCTGGAGTTTCAACTGGCTTTTCTCAAGGTGGAGTCGCAGCTCTACTCCGAGCTTTGGCTCCTTCATCTCTAATGCTACATTCACACCGATGTGATTCTCCAGCTCTGTTTTTACAAATCTGCCGCTCAACACTCATCCAAAAATGTGGACCTATCCGGGCAAAGCTTGTGGCCCGCGGAAAACTTTCGAATCCTAGACAATGCGAGTAAACCTGTAGATGTTCATGTACACTTTTTCTCTATGGGTATGCTGCGGGCGGCAGGTCAAAGCAAACATTTAAACAACACGTAAGGGTAAGTAAGAGTGAAGTAGGTAAGATGCACTGACGTACAGATTTTACATTTTTAACCCCCCAAAACCTGCGCACTGTGGAAGGAACCCGTAAGTACATAAGTAGGTATGTTAGAACTGAGGTCGTTAAGACGATCGGCATCCTACGAGCACTTTCTGTGCCACCGGCACACCCTGTGAATGCAGCGTTTGTGCGCAGTCAATACCCACACCTCCCTAAGGACGCGAGTGCGGTGTAAGCTCACCGTATGACAGCATCACCTGTACGTCAGAAGTGAGTGAAACTTACGTTATCCTTACAAATATTTCACAACACACGTATCACACGCACAACAACAGTACGTTCCATCCTCATGACAGTGCTTAAGGTGGCCGCACGGCCCACAAGGGATCTGCAAGACACACCTACACTTCCTTTAAGGTGTGGCCGCTCCTCTCTCTGTTCCTCCAGGGGTCCAAACAACCCAAAAGCCTGCAGCACCTGTACGGGTCAACACCCATAGACCCATACCCCCCAGCTTCAGCTGCTCCGGTCTATGACCCTCCATGAGCTCAGACAACCCAAGAACCTTAGAGACCTGTATGGGTCAACCGCTGTGCCTAACGCTTCGGTCACAAACACAACTGCCAGAATCTTCAAAGTTTTGTGCCACCGCCTGATTGTTTTTGTTTTTTAAATTGTTGGCGGGGTCCGAATGTAGACGGTGGCAGTCAGGCGGCCATCAGGCATTGGGGAAGACGCCACCGGGACGCGGCAGCTGGATCGCTGACCGGTGGCAGCTATGATTGGACGATGTGTCACCGGACAGTGGCTGTCCCATGTATAAAAAGCCATTCTGCACAAGCTGCAAAGCAGTTTTTGAGCACACATTATAATCTTGTCAATCTGCATATTTTCAGACAACTGTGGCTTCATTGTGTCTTCTCTTCACAGATGGAGGACAGCTGTGCGCCTGTAGTTGGAATGCTGTTCTTGGGGTTTCCCTTCATTCCTGCCAGTAACCTTTTCTTCAGGGTTGGGTTTGTCGTCGCTGAGAGGGTCCTTTACATGCCCAGGTGAGTCTGCGTGTAGAAACAACTGCTGGTCACGGTGAGAGCGGGAATGTAGTTTGGGCCGAAAACTGAGGTGTGTCTGATAAGCAGCAAAAGAAAACCAAAATCCTGGAAAATCATTCTGGAAAACTCAAAAAACAAGAAATGAAACATTGTTTTTACATCCAGTCAGGTTAACTCCATGAGATCGATCATCAGTCAGTGCCGTCCTTTAAACTCTGACCTCTTTGTTTGTGGTGGAAACTGAAGCCTTTTGAGCCCTCAGGACTCCTCCTCTTAAAGAGTCTTTTTTGAGGAAGGGATTTCATCCACTGAGAAGTTGTTCTTCAGACGTTCTGGAGTTCTTCTTTCAGGTTGGCATGTGAGATCTTCTCTACTTCAATCCTTCAAGCTTCTTCACAAATCTTTCTTTAGAGAAACCTGTTCTAAGCCATGAACTGATCGATTAAGGATCATTTTGTTGTCCTAGAGTTTCCGTCTGGCTTCAGACCTGCTGGTCAGGGTTGTCAATAAGCTCTAATTAAATGCAGAGAAAAACAATCTTCCGTTGTTGCGGTAGGTCTTAATAAAACGTCATCCTCATTTCATCCTCACATTTTTGGCCTTCGATTAAGATCTGGTTAAAAATTCTTAAGCTGCTTTCACACCGTCAGAGACGTCCAGCCTCAGTGTGAAGTTGATGTACAGACACGATCAGACGTCCTGCAGCACAATGTGAGCATTGGCCGTGGCACGGCAGGCTGGTGCTAGCGCAGTTCGGCATGGCAAAAATACTGACGCGGGCCGAATATTTGGCTGTGCGAGTTCAAATATCTGATCTTTGGCAAAGAATGTGCGTCTCCTCAACCAACCAGGGGCTCAACATTGGCCTTCAGCGTTTCGATGATGTCATCAGTGGGTGGAGTCCAAAACCAACATGGAGAAGAAACTGATCATTCTCCTCCTGAACTTTATTTTGTGATATTTTTTTATTTGTATGGAGACAATAATAAAAAGTTCCTGTAATTTCATTCTTATTTTTACTTATTCCCTCCTTGGACTAAAGCGGGAGAGCAATCGTTAAACTTGGTGACAGAGAGACGGAAGGATCGCAGGAAGTGGCCGTCATTCAGACGCAGCTCCTGCAGTAGACGGCGACGCTCACCGTACTGGGAGAGTCTCTGAATGATCTCATGAACCCAGACATGCA
This sequence comes from Oryzias woworae, assembly GCA_016861445.1. Lineage (NCBI taxonomy): Eukaryota > Metazoa > Chordata > Actinopteri > Beloniformes > Adrianichthyidae > Oryzias > Oryzias woworae. The sequence continues at coordinate 270,331 of BOLG01000407.1, forward strand.
GATGTCATTACTGATGCTTCTGCAGAGCTTTTTAAAATCATTCATCCTGATCTCTCAACGTTAACCCTGTTGTCCATGCATTGTAAAAGAGAGATTCAGTCAATTCCTCCCTGTAGACATTAGGCTGAAGACATTAGCTCCTCACACACGTGGTGGGAGCGGCAGGTTAATGAGCACATTTTTGGACAAGCGTCGGGAAGCGACTTCGACACGTGTCAAAACAGGAAGATGATGTGAATTTGTTGTGCGAATCGCTGTGAGTATAGCATTATTCTGTTCTCTCTTAAAGACTCCCTACAGTTAAAATTGTGTTTTTGACATGTTCTTGTGGCCTTTTTCTGATCAAGAAAAGACATCAAATGTTTTTAATCAGGAGCAGATCAAAAAATGCAGCTTGAAAAAGCTGTGACTGACGTGCTACAGCCAGCAGGTCACAAGCTCCCAGCTCTCTGACCAACACATCCATGAACGTCTTTGTTTTCTTCGTCTGAGCTGGAATCTCAATGTTGCCCGCCATTTTTGTTTCACTGCTAATGTTAGCTTGGGGTTATGAGGGGCTGTAAGTTAGAGAGTGTAAACAAAGGGATGATGGGAAGTCAAGGGAGGCTTACTCCACATCAATAGTCCTGCCCACAACTCAGAGGTGAATTTTTAATGAATTATGAGCTTAAGTTAGGACTCCCCCTCCCCAGTGAGAAGGTTCTGGTTCAAATCCTAGCTGGGTCCTTTCTGTGTGGAGTTTGCATGTGTGGGTTTTCTCAGATTTTCTTCCACAGTTAAAATTAAAAACGTCACAGTTTAATTGGTAATTCTCAATTTTCCCTTGTTAATGTAAGGCTGAATCTGAATGCCTCCCCTACCCCTCCAGCTTCTCCCTTTCCCTACATTTAGCCCTCCAAACGTTAGGATGTGGAAAAATAGTGTCTTCAAATCCGGACGTTGCTACCGCTCGATGACGTCATCAATAGTCATCTACGTTAGTGCGTATCTGCCAGCTTTTGTAAAATACATAACATCGGTTTTATGACTTTAAAAGTCACCTTAATTGGTGACTTACATTTAAATGGGAACTTCTGCGCTTCAGAGCACATCTACAAATGCTTTTTCTCCTCGGCGTCACAAGCGTAACAACGATTACCCTACCGGCAGTGGGATTGCTATGGCTGCCCCTTGAAAAAAAGCAAATTCGGACACAGTTAAAGCTCCAAATGCCCCTAAAGGTAGAACAAGTAAGTGTCTCTGGCAGAAATGAACATATAGAAAAAGATGGATTCACTGCAGACGTAGGGGGAGAAAAGATCTCCTTTTCACTTTCACCAGGAGGATTTATATTATTTATTTATTTAAACATTTAGTGATCAAGAAAAGATGACAAAGTAGAGTTAGGAACAAGCAAATAAAGAGAATCAGAGCAAATACAATTGGTGATACAGGTTAGTTATTTAACCAACATAAACACACACAAAGGCACATACAAACATAACATCTGTCACTTTTACCTCTCATTCTAATACCGTTACACAGAACATTTCAATTAAAAGACTGAGGTTAAGTGATCTTTAAATATCCTAAGAAGGAAAAGAGAAAGAAAATGGAACAAAGACATCCAAATCATTTAGGGTTATAGAAACAGAAACAGATGGGTTAGAAATGCTTTCAGAGCTCTCCTAAATATTGTCAAAGATGTACAAGAACGTACAGAAGGGGGAACGTTCTTCGAATACTAAAAGCACATTTATCTAAATTTCTCTGAAGTCTGATCAGTATGACAGAAGTTGTGTTGTGAACTGAATGATACAAAATACTGCTTTAGGTATGGAGGAAGGTTAAGATGAATGCATTTCAAAAGAAATTGTAGATAAAATGATACAGAAGACGACATTGGTCTCAGAGTTTCTGGTTATCTTGACCACCGCTGTGTGGTTTTCTCTGCTGTAAATCAGTAAACTCCATGCTGTTTTGATTAAGCTTCAGATTCAGTGAACATTTATGTCCCCTACACTCATAAAACATGGTTATATTCTCACATGTTAGCCTGCTTATTTCTTAAATATCGTCTTTACCAGCAATCTTCTGGAAGCTTCTATTGATTGAAGAGTTTATTCTGAAGTTATTCTACCGTCTCTGATTTCTTTTCTCTCCTTCTGAGTAATGTGAGGGATTTTTCCTTCTTTACTGACCTGTTCACTAAGACTCTTCATGTCCTGGTTCCTCCTGTAGCATGGGCTACTGCATTTTGGTCTCCTATGGGCTGGGTCGGCTCTGCTCCATGGTGGCTGGATTGAGCGCCACACTTCTTAAAGGCTCCATGCTCCTGCTGCTTCTGCTTTTTTCTTGGAAAACTGTTCAGCAGAACACTGTGTGGCTCTCAAGGGAGGCACTCTTTCGGTAAGTAACACCTCAAAGTGAAGCTCAATCAGATTTACTTTTGAGTTTTCAGCAGAAATGCCAACCAGATTCAACCCCAATTTCAGGGAAAAGAACTGTCAGGACAACGTTTCCCACAATGCATTGTTTTGTAGTCATGCTTCTGTGTTGCCTAAGTGGGCGTCTTGCACCCCCCCTTTCTCATGATATTTTCACGATGGCTGACATGTGATGTTGGAGCAAAAAACTAACTAGCATACACCTCACACGCGCTGCGTCCGCCTGGTTCATCTCAAACACGCCTAATGAATCGTAGAGATGGTCACAGAAACATTGGACCTGCTGTCAGATCTGGCAAGGCAAGGAATTGTGGGATATCATTCATTTTGTTTTTCTGGGTGGATTGGGGTTTAAATGTGTGTTTTATGTCTTGTTTTTTATGTCTGTGTTGAAAAACATTGTTTAAAAGTGTACAGCTCACATGCACACCAGCTTATTGTTACAGTGAGACATATCAATGCTTGACGCCTTTAGCTGTAAGCTAGTGGGTGTAGGATAGTCTACAGTTATACTATGGATAGAGATGGGATTTAACGTCACATCTCTAGGGTACTCGGTACCGGCAGCACCAACCGGGCCATGTGGCGTGGAGAAGTGATGGTACTCTAAAGAGCTATTTTTAGAAGTCCTGGTACTGAGTTCCGGACAGTACTGGCCCACTTAAAGCACTGATCTTGGACTAATTTTGAAGAAAGATTGAATTGTTTTAAGTTGATTCTGGACCTAAAATTTGGTTTTGCAAAATTCCAAAAAATGGCTTATAATCTAGTCAGACAAAAGTGGGCGGTCTTTTTAAAAAAAAAGTTCTTGGAACAGCCAAGGAACCAGAAGAAATAAAAGCATTAGCTCTATAAACTTCGAGGATTGAGACTTCGTAAATTTGTTTTGTGCCTCAACAGATCAATTGGTGGCGCTGCTGAGCTAATTTTGTCAGTTTTTGTAGAAAATCCTGAACTTATTGCTTGCTAAATGACATACCTGTAGCCCTCTGGCCCTAGCCACCTGTATAGACCAAGTTTAATGAAAATAGACAGACTTTGAAGAATTTGGACAAAATTATATTTTGATACTAAGATTGCATAGAATCTAACTACACACACAACTTAGACTGGTGGTTTTTTTTTTACCAGCGTTTTTGAGTTGTGCGAATATGCAACATGCATTACTATTTAACTATCAGCTAACTTACTAACTACTAAGCATTGACTGAATAAAGAGAACTGGACAGAGCGAATGAGACGTCACCCAAAGAAAGTTATTTACTTCCAACCAAATGAATCTAATCAGTGGTCATTTTCTACGATATGTCTGTCGCCATGTTAGAACCAGATGTCCTCAGTAAGCAGTGATTGGTCCATGTTAGTCTGAGTCTACTTTTCTATGGCAGCCACTCTTTCCAATCAGCAGTGAGCTTGTTAGAAGGACACACCCTTTCCACTAAAAGCGGGCTCAGGAGAATCTGTCAATCTAACATGTGACGTGAGACTACGTACTTTTAATGAGGCATCTGATTGGTCAGTTTATAACTGGAATAACTTGGACTACAGCAGAAACAAGACAAATAGAATGACTGAGTAACTTCTGTTTATCTATAGAAGTCTTTGAGATTTTGGCTTTTTGGGAACAGCCGGTACTTCCGGTTTGGAAAGCCAAGGAGGGAGGTCATTCAGTCCAGTTCTATATATATTAAAATGCCCCTCTCACCCTCCGCAGGCGGTACCCCACCCCAAGCTCGGGTCCTCTACCAGAGGCCTAGGAGCTTGAGGGTCCTGCGTAGTATCTTAGCTGTTCCTAGCACTGTGCTTTTCTGGACCCTCTGAGGTTTTTGCAGGAATCTGATGTAGCCACTCCTCCAGTTTGGGGGTTACAGCTCCAAGTGTTCCAATTACCATGGGCATCACTGTCACCTTCACCTTTCAAGCTTTCTCCAGTTCTTCTCTGAGTCTCTGGTATTTCTTCAGTTTCTCATTTCCTTCTTCTTAATATTGCCATTGTTTGGTTCTGTCACATCTACCACAACAGGTTCCCCCTCTTCTTTATCCACCACTACAATGTCTGGTTGGTTCCATTACCATCCTGTCCGTCTGGATCTGGTAGTCCCACAGGATCTTTTCTCTCTCATTCTCTACCACTTTCAGAGGTGTTTCCCATTTTGACTTTGGGGTTTCCAGTCCACATTCTTCACACATGTTCCTGTTTACTATTCCAGCCACTTGGTTGTGGCGCCCCATGTATGCTTTCCCAGCCAGCATCTTACATCCTGCAGTTATGTGCTGGATTGTTTCAGGTGCCTCTTTGCAAAGCCTACACCTTGGGTCTTGTCTGATGTGTTACTGTAGATCTGAGCCTCTATCACTCTGGTGTTCAGGGCTTGTTCCTGTGCTGCCACTTCTGTGTTGTTCTGTAGGTCCATGTATGGTGAGGATCTTTGATTTCTTAACATCTGTGGTCTGTATCTCTTCTTTCAGCTATCTGATTATTCCTGCAGGGTATCTGATGATTGGCAGTGCGTAACTGTTCATTGCCCGGGTTTTGTTCTTGACATTGAGCTGGCTTCTCAGGACTAGCTTTACTTGTTGGAGGTATTTGGTTGTTGTGGCTTTCCTTCTTGCCTGCTCCAGGTTGCCATTTGCCTGTGGAATTCCAAGGTACTTGTAACTGTCTTCAATGTCTGCTATTGTTCCTTTTGTGAGTGAGTGAGACCCCTTCGGTGTGGACTACCTTGCTTTTCTTTGTCACCATCTGACTGCATTTCTCAAGCCCGAATGACATCCCAATGTCAGTTTTGTAGATCCTGGTGGTGTGGATCAGGGAGTCAATGCTGCGCTCGTTCTTGGCGATATCTTGATGTCATCCATGTGGAGGAGGTGACTGATGGTTGCCCCATTCCTGAGTCAGTACCCATAGCCAGTCTTGTTGATTATTTGGCTGAAGGGGTCAGACCTATGCAGAACAGCAGTGGGGACAGAGCGTCTCCTTGGTGTATGCCACATTTGATGGACTCTTGTGCCTGTTTATCCGTCTGGTTTCATTGTCTCTTGTGTACCTCTTTAGGCAGCTGCTTAAGGCCAGGAGCCTTTGTTTGGCAGTTTCCAGTGCTTCAGGTATAAGATCTGACTGTATCTCTTGGGCACTTGCTTTTTCATTGCACTTCTTTGGGCCTCTGACAGTTGACTCACTTCCCTCTGAGCTGTCTTGATCTTAGCCTCCAACCGTTGCTTCCATGGTGGGTATTGTTTTCTCTCATGGTTGCTCTTACAGCCAAGCATCTCAAGGATCCCTGCTGCTGAAGTGTAAAGCAGCAGTTCATTGGTTTCTGTGATTGTGGTGGTAGGAATTGCCCTCAGTGCTTCATTCTAAGTTTCCAGGAGACTTTCAGATGGTACTTAACTCAACCGTTGTAGTTGTGGTATAGCCTCCTCTTTGACCTGACGTTGTGGCTCTCCTGTGGGGTAACAATTGTGTTGCACTTTGTCAATCTCAAACTGTGATAGCAGTTGCTGTTTGTGGATGTTGGAACATTGAGCTACTAGTTGTTTGGTAGTTAGCATCATTGTGAGTTCCAAAGCATCCATTCACTCCACATTCTCTGCATGGAACCTGTCTTAGTAGGATTACTTAAGTAGTAGTATTCCAACAGAACTTTGTTCTGACCTCTAGTCCATTTCCGTCTGTCTTGTTCCAGTAGCCCACTTTCCATCAAGGTGCTCTGGTTCCCCAGCACCTGCTGAGCAGCTGAGCCAGTATGACATGTATATCGTGGTCAAATATTAAATTGTCTCTTATTTGTTATGAGGTAGGTAGTAGTGTTGCCCAATTACCCTCAGTGGATTATTTAATGGACTAATTTGTTTAAAGCTCATCTTTGTAATGTTAATTGCCCCATCAATATCGCTCATTGCGCTCTCTGGGTATCAACTCATAAATATATATATAATCAATGGTTATAATTGAAAGCATGGTGGTGAACTGAATTCAAAAGATGACATTTTCAAACTTATTGCCAACTTAAAATTTACAATTTTTGAACTTGCATTTTTTTCAGATAATCATGGTCAAAGTTCAATAAAAAAATTCTATGGAGACAAATAATCATTAAAAAATCCTAAGGCATACACCATGTAAAATCAGTGTGCCAAAAGTTTTAGCATACTTTAACTAAACATGACGGATCTTTAGGAGTTGGAAGCAACATCCTTTCTGATTTCTACCATTTTTTATTTTAAACTTGTGGTTAAATGAATAAAATCATTAAAAACACAAAACAATATGAACCTTTCTAATTACTCTGTACTTCTTCACCTGACCTCCCCCTGTTTCAGCTCTGGAATCCAGACTCTGCCTCACAACGCCAAAGTCCACTACAACTATGCCAACTTCTTAAAGGACACCGGGCGGCGGGATGAAGCTGTGTACCACTACAACACAGCCCTGAGGTGTGACCCAACCTTTCCATTCAGAACATTTTTAGACTTATTTTTAGCTTTAATGTGACATTTTGTTGAGAGCCATTATTTTTAGTAATTAGTAATGAATGACCTCCCACCGTTGATCTCATCATATATCACAATGGATAATCCTTCTCCTAACAGGGTTCGAGACTAACTTTGTTCACTTCAAGAACACAGGAAGCGTTCATTCTTGAACCTGCATTTAGCCCATGGTGTTCACACTGGTTAAGTAGGGAGGAACTTCTTTTGCTTTATCTACTGTTTACTAGTGGATGTCCGCTACCTACAGTTGGAAGTGGTTTGGTGCAAACTGTCAAAGCAGTGCAAATCTGGTGAATCTTGCTCCAGGCTTTTTCTTTCACAGTTTTGTTCTGATATGTGAAAGACTTGGAGTTATTAATTTCCGTCTGGACACAAATGCAATCAAGCCTATTAATTTCTACTCCATGATCAGTTTTCAAACAGTTGGCACTTCCGTAAATTAAAGGGGACGTCATCCATACGTTACTACCAAATCTGAGTTTAAGTTTAAGTTCAACCAAGTTTAACTTTCAAAGAGCATTCAGTGGCCACATGTTTTGTATGTAGTGCCCAAAAACTGCCTTAAAAAGTTTCTTAACGATGCATGGACTCAAGAGTTTTGAACGTGGAAGCCCGAAACTCGCATATAGTTACTTTTATGTAGACTTTTCTTTGGAAGTGGTCACTGAAACGCACAGTGCAGAGGACGATGTGAATGTAGTAAAAGACTAGCTTTTCTACCGAGGTTGCACCAGTGTGCCTGAATTTAACTCTTAGGTTTTACCTTAAAGATAGATCATATCAGAGTTTTTTTCTGTCTGATTATTTAGCAAAAATCATAGATTTTCTGTGAATGTCTCTGTCTTATTTTTACACTTCTTTTTACTAAAGTATTTTTACTTCCTAGTAGAATGTCCACAAATGAGTAGAATGGTCTGTGTTTCTCAGGTTGTACCCTCGTCACGCTAGCGCCATGAACAATCTGGGCACTCTGACAAACAGCCTTGAGACGGCGGAGGATTACTACAGGAAAGCTCTGGACATCAACCCTCAACACAACAGGGCCCTTTTTAATCTGGGAAACCTGCTTCGGTAAGAAACACAAGCCAGCGGGTGTTTGAAAGCAGGTGATTGACAGCCGTAAGCCCTTGGAGCAAAACATTAATGTAATACCAAAACAAAATGCTTAATACCAATATCCAACTACAGCATTTGAGCGCAAGAATCCGATAGCAACCAAATACACAATCCAAACACAACACCAAAAAACAGCATTTAAACAAGTTTCAGTCACAACACCCCAAAACAACAAGCCAGCAAACACATTTTTGTGTTTGGCATCAGGTGCGGCGCGGAAAGATTGACGCGTTGGGGACTCAGCTCTGGGCACGTGACGTTTTCAGTGACTAGATCAAAGAGTAGAAAAATTGATTCAATATGGCGATGTGAGGATTTTTGTCCTGAACTTCCAGCCATTTTCTTCCAATGCTCAAACTGGGCCTCAGACAGACAGAAGTACTGTTCAACAGATCTCCAACACATACAGTACAAACACAAGCTCCTCGCTCAACATCATCCATGTTTTATATGATGCGGTCAACGAATGAAGTTTGTCTGCGGTTGCTCTGCGGCCAGGGTGTTGAGCAGCAACTTTTACAAGCGTCAAAAGAGAGGCATCAGATGTGATTTTGACGCCCTGGCCGGTGTGTGTGGTTAGTTTGGTATTTTGCTAGCAGCAGGGTGGTTGGTTAGCATTCGTAAGTTTCAATTGTCCCAAAGCTTCAGTTTTATTTCCTATTTGCATATTTCTGTATTTATCTAGTTGAGTATTTGGCACACACGTCAACTTGGCAGGTTGAGCTATGACCTCGCAGCAAGCACTCAAAGCGCTTCACTTCTTGCTGCAGGCTGAAAAAAGTTCACTCATCAGTAAAACCTATTTTAGCTTAAATTAAACAAAAGTTCTGCAGTGAGGAAAATACCTGAAACTATATAGGAACAAGTGACCTCCTGTAATTTTGTCAGGTTTCCAACAGTGCATGGATCTTACCCACTTGCCTAGCTGGCCCTAAAGTAAGCAGCATGCTTACCTGAAGGACATGACCATAAAATGACTTAAAGGGATGAAGTTTCCTGAAGTAACATATTTTCTGCATTATTGAGGTGCACTGGATTATACGGCGCACCGTCAATGAATGGTCTATTTTTGAACTTACAACATATTGTCAAAAGTATTGGCTCCCCATTCCAAATGATGAGAATCAGGTGTCCTGATCACCAGTGTCCTGATCACTAGTGTCCTGATCACTAGTGTCCTGATCACTAGTGTCTTGATCACTAGTGTCTTGATCACTAGTGTCTTGATCACAAGTGTCCTGATCACTAGTGTCCTGATCACAAGTGTCCTGATCACTAGTGTTTTGATCACAGGTGTCTTGATCACCGGTGTCTTGATCACCAGTGTCCTGATCCCTAGTTTCCTGATCCCTAGTGTCCTGATCACCAGTGTCCTGATCCCTAGTGTCCTGATCACTAGTGTCCTGATCACGAGTGTCCTGATCACCAGTGTCTTGATCACCAGTGTCCTGATCACCAGTGTCCTGATCGCCAGTGTCCTGATCGCCAGTGTCCTGATCGCCAGTGTCCTGATCACCAGTGTCCTGATCACCAGTGTCCTGATCCCTAGTGTCCTGATCCCTAGTGTCCTGATCGCCAGTGTCCTGATCGCCAGTGTCCTGATCGCCAGTGTCCTGATCGCCAGTGTCCTGATCGCGGTGTCCTGATCACCAGTGTCCTGATCACCAGTGTCCTGATCGCGGTGTCCTGATCACCAGTGTCCTGATCGCCAGTGTCCTGATCGCCAGTGTCCTGATCGCCAGTGTCCTGATCGCGGTGTTCCTGATCACCAGTGTCCTGATCGCGGTGTCCTGATCACCAGTGTCCTGATCACCAGTGTCTTGATCGCCAGTGTCCTGATCACCAGTGTCCTGATCACCAGTGTCCTGATCACCAGTGTCCTGATCACCAGTGTCCTGATCCCCTAGTGTCCTGATCGCCAGTGTCTTGATCGCCAGTGTTCTTGATCGCCAGTGTCTTGATTGCCAGTGTCTTGATTGCCAGTGTCTTGATCGCCAGTGTCCTGATCGCCAGTGTCCTGATCCCTAGTGTCCTGATCACCAGTGTCCTGATCACCAGTGTCCTGATCCCTAGTGTCCTGATCACCAGTGTCCTGATCACCAGTGTCCTGATCACCAGTGTCCTGATCCCTAGTGTCCTGATCGCCAGTGTCTTGATCGCCAGTGTCTTGATCGCCAGTGTCTTGATTGCCAGTGTCCTGATCGCCAGTGTCCTGATCGCCAGTTTCCTGATCACCAGTGTCCTGATCACTAGTGTCCTGATCACCAGTGTCCTGATCACCAGTGTCCTGATCACCAGTGTCCTGATCACCAGTGTCCTGATCCCTAGTGTCCTGATCACCAGTGTCCTGATCCCTAGTGTCCTGATCACCAGTGTCTTGATCGCCAGTGTCCTGATCGCCAGTGTCCTGATCCCTAGTGTCCTGATCACCAGTGTCCTGATCACCAGTGTCCTGATCCCTAGTGTCCTGATCACCAGTGTCCTGATCACCAGTGTCCTGATCACCAGTGTCCTGATCCCTAGTGTCCTGATCGCCAGTGTCTTGATCGCCAGTGTCTTGATCGCCAGTGTCTTGATTGCCAGTGTCCTGATCGCCAGTGTCCTGATCGCCAGTTTCCTGATCACCAGTGTCCTGATCACCAGTGTCCTGATCACCAGTGTCCTGATCACCAGTGTCCTGATCACCAGTGTCCTGATCCCTAGTGTCCTGATCACCAGTGTCCTGATCCCTAGTGTCCTGATCACCAGTGTCCTGATCACCAGTGTCCTGATCCCTAGTGTCCTGATCCCTAGTGTCCTGATCACCAGTGTCCTGATCCCTAGTGTCCTGATCACCAGTGTCCTGATCCCTAGTGTCCTGATCCCTAGTGTCCTGATCCCTAGTGTCCTGATCCCTAGTGTCCTGATCGCCAGTGTCTTGATCACCAGTGTCTTGATTGCCAGTGTCCTGATCCCTAGTGTCCTGATCGCCAGTGTCCTGATCCCTAGTGTCCTGATCCCTAGTGTCCTGATCACCAGTGTCCTGATCCCTAGTGTCCTGATCACCAGTGTCCTGATCCCTAGTGTCCTGATCACCAGTGTCCTGATCCCTAGTGTCCTGATCCCTAGTGTCCTGATCACCAGTGTCCTGATCCCTAGTGTCCTGATCCCTAGTGTCCTGATCGCCAGTGTCTTGATCGCCAGTGTCTTGATTGCCAGTGTCCTGATCCCTAGTGTCCTGATCACCAGTGTCCTGATCGCCAGTGTCCTGATCGCCAGTGTCTTGATCGCCAGTGTCTTGATCGCCAGTGTCTTGATCGCCAGTGTCCTGATCGCCAGTGTCCTGATCGCCAGTGTCCTGATCACCAGTGTCCTGATCACCAGTGTCCTGATCACCAGTGTCCTGATCACCAGTGTCCTGATCACCTGGCCTGGCCACAGGTGTATAAAATCAAGCCCTCAGGCATGCAGATTGTTTTCACAAATATGTGACAGAATATTTCGGGTTCAGGAGCTCAGAGAATTCCAGCGTGGAACTGTCAAAGGATTCCAACTGTGGAACAAATCCATTTGTGAAATGTCCTCGCTCCTAAATATTCCACAGTCAGTCAAGACCACATAAACTGACAGAGAGGGGTCAGTGGACGCTGAAGCTCCAACTGCAAAGACATTTACAAATCAACCAATCAGAGCTGCCACAGCTTAGATGTCGCCCGATTTCATAACGGTGTCATCCTCAACACCTGCCGTCTACATTCATGACCACGCCAACAGTTGGGTGGCGTGCAGCTAATCTTAAAGGTTCTATGGATGCTTCCCCATCGTATTTTCATTTCCTCTGAAAGTGTTCAGTTTGTTGATGATCAGGATGAGGCTGAAAATGAACTTTCATTCCAGGACCCAGGGAAAGGACAAAGAGGCTGAGGCTCTTCTGAAGAACTCCGTCCGCTACGGCCCACATTTTGCTGATGCCTACTCCAGTTTGGCGTCGCTTTACGCTGACCAGGTGCAGTATTTAGAAAACCCAAACACATGTAAACAGACACAAACTTAGAGCCTTAGAGGACAACCTGACTGACAAAAAGTGCCTCTACTCATTAGCTGAGAACGCAGCGTGTTTAGTAGAGGTTGTGTCTTTGTTAAGATGTGTGGCATCATTTGTGTTTTCTTACAGGAACGATTTACTGAAGCAAATGAAGTCTACATTAAAGGAATGGAGAACTGTCCAGACAGCTCTGACCTGCACAACAACTACGGGGTTTTTCTGGTGAACACAGGTGAGCCTGTTGTGCAGCTGGTCCACTCTGGCTCCTATTCACACCAGTTTTCTACTCATGGATTCAATCCTTGTCCATGTCCACACACACGCATGCACGCACGCACTCTTTAAAAGACTGTCGAGCACAGTTATTCATTTGCTTTCTATCCTACATGTGTTTCACTCTTCTAGATTAACATATATCTTGGGGTGCAATCAGACCGGACACATTTAACTCACTTAAAGTGAACCGGGTGGTCCGGGACCTGGAACCGCTCTCTGACCCACTTTCGAGGTGGCCTCCATTAGTTTCCAATGGGACTGAGCTCTGTTTCACTCCGAGTTTCCTCAGTCTTAATGGGCTCTGATTCCTGAGAATTTGAGAGGCAATCATTTCTTTTTTTTTAAGTGCCCCCCCTTTTTTTACTGATCCTCATTTCTTCTGTAGAAAAATGGTCTCTGCTAATTATGTCCATGATGGATTTAGCAGGGATCTGATGTTACTGACTTGAGATCTTGCTGCTCTGTTTCTTCAGTTTTTGATGTTTTTCTGTTGTCTCTTCCTTGTGTTCAATATTGGTCTTTTTTCTTTCATGAAAGTTCTTCCACAAGATTTACTCTGTAAATCTTACATGACATTGCATTTCTTTTCTTGTTCTATGTTTGTCCTTTGGATGAACCAATACTTGTCTTTTCAATCTTTTCTTGGGTTCTTCACAGTAATAGAACATTTTACCTTTGGTGCCCAAACTTTTGATCCCCATTGAATCTGGCTGTTCTTGACTTTATTCTAGTGTTTTACTGCTTATTTTTGGTCCTGTTTCCTTACTTTCACTCGTTTTCCTTGTGTTGAGGATCTTTCCTGAGGATCTTTCCTGCTGGTTTAGTTTTTTCTTCTATAATCTGTGGTGATGCTGTCCGTTCGTTCAGAAAAGCAGGTCCTGGTCTGTGTGTGCTGTCAGTGTGTGCACGTGTGTGTGCATATACTGTTATTTTTATTCTGCAGTCCTCTTGAAACTGGATCTTCATGTCTATGAAGGTTTTTGGACTTTTTGTTTCTTCATCTTTGCTGAACTGTTTGGTTCTTGTAGCATTCAGTGTTCAAATGATCAGTGAGTTCTTTTGTGTCTTTTTTCTTGTATTCAATATCATGTGCATATCCTTTCCATCGTGAGTTTGCAGTGGGTTGGTGCTTTGTTTTTTTGTCTTTTCTGGGTCTTCCATAAAAAACTGATTTTTGTAGCTGATAGAGGATCAGCTATAATTTGCAGAATGATATTCCTCCAAAATCACAAAGCTTCTGGTTGCTCATCCTTTGCTCAGATATGATCAAACGGGACCTTTTGAAAACCTTGCATATCAGAACACGGATCCTGAAAACAGGATGTTTTGTATCTATGTGGGTTTAATGAATTTCTAAGTCAAATTTACATGAGTTGATTTTCTGTGAATATACATAGTATAAAATTGGGTTTCCACCATTGTTTCAATTCTTGTAAGTGGATCTTCTATCCTATTCTCAGTCCTTCGTTTATTTCAATCACCAGCTCCAGCAGGTAATTTAACGTTTAATGTCTTGGTGCATTTTCCTACAAGGTGAAAACTTAACAGTAAGTGCAAAAGCAAGATGCGTTTAATTGAGCAACAAATAGTTTCTTTTACGTTGCGTTTACACCAGACATGTGACGCACATCCAACGATGTACTTGCAGCTGGAAACAGGTTGGTGTTGACACGTCAAAGCGTTGTAAATCTTGTGAATCCTGTTCCGGGCTTATTCTTTCACAGCTCTATTACAATAAATGAAAGACATCATTTCTGTTTGGCACAAACCACAATTATTAATTTCTCCTCCATGATCAATCTTCAAACGGTTCAAACAAAAGGGCAATCAGGGTTTGATTGCTGATCTGTTTGACGTCTGCATCTGTAAAGCAAGTGCAAACTTTCCGAGAAGCCTACCTGACCTCATTGATAATTCAAAAACTCTTTGTGGTTGTCTTCAGTGTCTGCCAAGGATATCAAATTAAGACAGAAAAAAATGGGGAATAAGTTGATTGAGTTTCAGTGTTCTTAAGAGGATGGCCACCTTTAGCTTTAGCGTTTCAACCCTTTCTAAAGCACACTGAGACATTAAACACACCGGAGCAAATGTTTCTTATGAACTTCAGGAGTAAATGTTACTGAGACTGTTCAAAAATATTCAAATTCTTTTCCAGACAATGGAGGCATCAGGTAAGAAAAAACAAGAGTCCCAACTTAGTCTTTTTTAAGCTCTAATTACAGATGACCACTCTATTTCTTAAATAGTATAACTGTTGACATCTATACTCACCGGCCACTTTATTAGGTACACCTTGCTAGTACCGGGTTGGACTCTTTTTGCCGTCAGAACTGCTTTAATCCTTGGTGTCATTGATTCATCGGGATCTGTGAAGGCCATCCTCCTCAATCACAGGGATCAGGAAAGATCTCAATCCTAATGTTCTCACTTACAATTGGAAATGATTGTACAGTTTCATAAAGGAGTACCAGCCTTGTTTTCTTCTCACCTTTCTTTTCCTCAATATGATAAAGGTTTGTCTTTTTTGGATGCAGATTTTTTTCTCAAAGTTACTAAAGTTCACAAATGTTTTAAATCAGAGGCTACAGTTCGTCAGTGACGTCGCTCAGCAGGGGTCATGGCATGCTCTGAGCTGTGCTGACTGAAGGCAGCTGTTGCATCCTCTGAGCTTTAGGAAAACAGGAATGCTGATATATTGTGAAGTAACTGATTTTTTCTATACAATATTTTTACCTCAATGCTCTAGGAGAAGGAGAGTTGGCCGCTGCCCATTACCAGCGAGCAATACAGCTGAAACCAGCACATTATGTTGCCATGGCAAACCTGGGTCGCCTTCTGCGAGCATCCAATAAGAATAATGAGGCCGAGTCTTGGTTTAAACGGTGAGAAAATTTGGCTTTACCCTGTTTTTTCTTGGATTAGTTTGGAGATGGACAGTAGCCCAACACCGGCGTTATCCACCGGCGTTATCCACCTGCGTTATCCACCGGCGTTATCCACCGGCGTTATCCACCTGCGTTATCCACCGGCGTTATCCACCTGCGTTATCCACCTGCGTTATCCACCGGCGTTATCCACCGGCGTTATCCACCGACGTTATCCACCTGCGTTATCCACCGGCGTTATCCACCGGCGTTATCCACCTGCGTTATCCACCTGCGTTATCCACCGGCGTTATCCCCGGCGTTATCCACCGGCGTTATCCACCGGCGTTATCCACCGGCGTTATCCACCGGCGTTATCCACCGGCGTTATCCACCGTTATCCACCGGCGTTACCCACCGCGTTATCCACCTGCGTTATCCACCGCGGCGTTATCCATCCTGCGTTATCCACCGGCGTTATCCACCGGCGTTATCCACCGGCGTTATCCACCTGCGTTATCCACCGCGTTATCCACCGCGTTATCCACCTGCGTTATCCACCGGCGTTATCCACCGGCGTTATCCACCTGCGTTATCCACCGGCGTTATCCACCGGCGTTATCCACCTGCGTTATCCACCGGCGTTATCCACCGGCGTTATCCACCTGCGTTATCCACCGCGTTATCCACCGGCGTTATCCACCTGCGTTATCCACCTGCGTTATCCACCGGCGTTATCCACCGGCGTTATCCACCTGCGTTATCCACCTGCGTTATCCACCTGCGTTATCCACCGGCGTTATCCACCTGCGTTACGGCGTTATCCACCGGCGTTATCCACCTGCGTTATCCACCTGCGTTATCCACCGGCGTTATCCACCGGCGTTATCCACCTGCGTTATCCACCTGCGTTATCCACCGGCGTTATCCACCGGCGTTATCCACCTGCGTTATCCACCTGCGTTATCCACCGGCGTTATCCACCTGCGTTATCCACCGGCGTTATCCACCGGCGTTATCCACCTGCGTTATCCACCTGCGTTATCCACCGGCGTTATCCACCGCCGTTATCCACCGGCGTTATCCACCTGCGTTATCCACCGGCGTTATCCACCTGCGTTATCCACCTGCGTTATCCACCTGCGTTATCCACCTGCGTTATCCACCGCGTTATCCACCTGCGTTATCCACGTTATCGCCGTTATCCACCTGCGTTATCCACCTGCGTATCCACCGGCGTTATCCACCGCGTTATCCACCTGCGTTATCCACCTGCGTTATCCACCTGCGTTATCCACCGGCGTTATCCACCGGCGTTATCCACCGGCGTTATCCACCTGCGTTATCCACCGGCGTTATCCACCTGCGTTATCCACCTGCGTTATCCACCGGCGTTATCCACCTGCGTTATCCACCGCCGTTATCCACCTGCGTTATCCACCTGCGTTATCCACCGCCGTTATCCACCTGCGTTATCCACCTGCGTTATCCACCGCCGTTATCCACCTGCGTTATCCACCTGCGTTATCCACCTGCGTTATCCACCTGCGTTATCCACCTGCGTTATCCACCTGCGTTATCCACCTGCGTTATCCACCTGCGTTATCCACCTGCGTTATCCACCGGCGTTATCCACCTGCCGTTATCCACCTGCGTTATCCACCTGCGTTATCCACCGGCGTTATCCACCGGCGTTATCCACCTGCGTTATCCACCGCGTTATCCACCTGCGTTATCCACCTGCGTTATCCACCTGCGTTATCCACCTGCGTTATCCACCGCCGTTATCCACCGCCGTTATCCACCGCCGTTATCCACCTGCGTTATCCACCTGCGTTATCCACCTGCGTTATCCACCTGCGTTATCCACCTGCGTTATCCACCTGCGTTATCCACCTGCGTTATCCACCGCCGTTATCCACCGGCGTTATCCACTACTGTAATACCAGACACAGAAACAGAGGTAAAGTACTGTAATACCAGACACAGATACAGAGGTAAAGTACTGTAATACCAGACACAGATACAAAGGTAAAGTACTTTAATACCAGACACAGATACAGAGGTAAAGTACTTTAATACCAGACACAGAAACAGAGGTAAAGTACTGTAATACCAGACACAGATACAAAGGTAAAGTACTGTAATACCAGACACAGATACAGAGGTAAAGTACTGTAATACCAGACACAGATACAAAGGTAAAGTACTTTAATACCAGACACAGAAACAGAGGTAAAGTACTGTAATACCAGACACAGATACAAAGGTAAAGTACTTTAATACCAGACACAGATACAGAGGTAAAGTACTGTAATACCAGACACAGATACAGAGGTAAAGTACTGTAATACCAGACACAGATACAGAGGTAAAGTACTGTAATACCAGACACAGATACAGAGGTAAAGTACTGTAATACCAGACACAGATACAGAGGTAAAGTACTGTAATACCAGACACAGATACAAAGGTAAAGTACTTTAATACCAGACACAGATACAGAGGTAAAGTACTTTAATACCAGACACAGAAACAGAGGTAAAGTACTGTAATACCAGACACAGATACAAAGGTAAAGTACTTTAATACCAGACACAGAAACAGAGGTAAAGTACTGTAATACCAGACACAGATACAAAGGTAAAGTACTTTAATACCAGACACAGATACAGAGGTAAAGTACTGTAATACCAGACACAGATACAGAGGTACTGTGGTTCTGAACTAACCAATCAAAGGACAGACTGTATACGGGGTCCACACTTCTATGTAGTGACTAATGTAAGTACATGTTTGCCTTCCTTTGACGTGTCACCATAGAGCACTGCAGATAGCCAGGAAGGTGGATGTCCTCACCCCCCTTGGAGCGTTGTACTACAACACAGGCCGTTTCTCTGAGGCCCTGGAGGTGTACAGAGAGGCAGCAGCTCTGCAGCCACACAGCACCGACATCCTGCTGGCCTTGGTGGGCAGACACCTTCTGAATCACGAGACTTTAGAACAGAAAACCCCTCTATAATGATGTCTGTTCTTGCCTCAGGCTCAGGTCTTGGTCATGACCGGCCACAGCATAGAGGCGGAAAAGATCACGCAGGATGTCATCTCCAGAGAGAGCGGCTGCATCGAGTGTTACCGCCTCCTGTCTGCCATCTACAGCAAGCGTGGAAACCACACTGAGGTGAGCTGGTGTTCTGAGCTGGAGCCCGCTGGACATCTGTACTTCAGAGGAAATATTTACAAATATTTAAATGTATGTCCTCCATGAGAAAAATGCCACAAGAACCTGTTTTTGATATTCATCAGGGGGGGTTTTACCAACAAAAGCAACAGTATTATCAATGATACAGTTTATTTTGAGGCTTTTTTTCATAAAACTTACAGGTAAAGATAAATATTGAATAACTAAATATGATTTCAAACATGAAGCTTAATTTCCTGTTAAGTTTCATAAAGTCAAACACTTGTGTCTATTTTTTTCTCAGAATAAATCTGTATTTGTTTTGCTGTTGAAGACTAGTGGAACATTTGAACCTTCTTCTATTAGGAATCCTTTTTGCAGGTTCTTTTTGCTCTTTGTGTGTTTTTGCTTTACGTATACATTTACATTAAATCTCCCTCTTTCTAAATGTAAAATGGTCTGTTCATTTGTCACACCACTTCTGCAGGTTTGATGAAAAAGTAGCTTCAAAGTAAAGGAGAAGTCAAGTGACACATGACAATTCTGACGCAGTAGTGTTATAAATTAAGGGGTTATTTTAAAATCACATTAACAAGTCATTTGTAATGGATTGCGCGTTGTGTTCGTAAACCTTTGCCCGTGTGTGCGTCCTCACCAGGCTCTACAGGCTCTGGACCGAGCTCTGCAGCAGAATCCTGTTGATCTGACCGTTCGAGCAGAGCTTCATTTCTCCAAAGGAAACCAGCTCAGAGAAATGCAGCAGCTTGATGAAGCCCTTGAGGTATTTCTCTCTGCATTCAATTATGAGAATGAGAAGCAGGTTATTTCAAAGAGGTGAAGTCAAACGAGCTGCAGCACTAGGATTTAGGAGTCTGGACTTTGATGAAACGGAGCAGGAAAGGAAGGCAGGATCTGGTGAGTCATTCTTCAGATCGCTCTTTCATTTCAATCATACATTGAGTTCCAAATTATTATGGGGATAATTATATCATGAGGAGAGCTGACCCTTTAGGGTCGCTGAAGGTGTGAAAATGACCTCTGAAAAGTAGGCGGAGCTTCTGACTGACCACTTTCTTCTGTGGCCCAAAAAGAAGATCCGTTCTTTCTGGAACAAAATCCTCTTCATGCCTGCCGATGCTCCATCTCCTGCTGCAGGAACACTCCTGCTTTCCTGGACATAAAAGGAGATAAACTGATGGTGCAGCCCCCCCCCCATCCTCCACTGACCTCAACCCTATTGAGAAGCTTTGGAACATCCTCAAGCCAAATATCTGAGGATGGGGGGCAGTTCACGTCCAAACAGCAGCCATGGAGGATATTCTGACATCCTGCAGAGAAATTCCAGCAGAAACTCTCCAGAAACTCACAAGTTCAATGGATGGAAGAACAGTGAAGCTGCTACAAAATAAGGTCCTGTGTTCAGATGGAACTGGACCCATGAAGAGGTTTCTGATTGAAACAGCTTTGATTTCAGTAAATATGACCTCCTAATGCAGCACATTCAACCAGTGATCATTTTCAGTTCTTCAGAATCCATCAGATGTTGTTGAACTCTGTTGTGTAATAGTGTGGAACATTGAAAGCTTTATTTTTGAACAAAAATACTGTTCTCTTTAGGAGGTTTGTTCAGTAACATTTCATACATACCCTAAAGGTTAGTGTCCAGAACATCATGCTGACTGGTATTTGCTTTGAGTATCTAGAAAAATCATTTGAAACACTGTCGATGAAGGAAACAGAAGTTGTTCTTGATGTCGGCTTTATTTTCTGCAGGCTCTGAAGACCACAGAGTACGGTGTCCCTGAAGGACAAATTACACCGAACAAATCACCCAACGCAAAAAACATATTAAAGATCACAGTTACAATGAAAAAAGCAAAGCAACATTATATTCTAGAAACCAAAACATCATCCAATTAGAGAATGAGAAGCCTATCTTGAGAAAAAAGATCGAGAGGCACTTTTCTGAAAACCCAACGTTTGAAATGGAGCACAGAATAAAGCTGCAGGTCTGGTTGTGTCTGTAGAGCTACAGACTGGCTGTGGAGCTGAAGCCGGATCAATCCCAGGCCTGGATGAACATGGGAGGGATTCAGCACATCAAGGTCAGACACACTTCCTTCCAACATAATGCATCCATATGTTATTAGTGTTAACACGGTAATGCTGACATGGTCCCACTGTTTCAGGAAAACAGTCAACTTGTACACTCAGCCTCCTGCTCTTGTTGCATTTTGCAGATCAAATTTGCTGCCAGATGCTTTTCCAAAAATGTCTTTATAAATCTAAGACTCCAGATGCGTGAGGGAGGAGCTACTGTCTAAAGTTTTTGGCTTGGTCACCACGTGGAAGCACTGACTGTATATCTCCTATACAGTCAGTGCTTGGAGGATGTTGAGAAAGGAGTCTTTTTAAGAATAAAATCAGAGCATCACTTTATTATTATCTCGATGCAAATAAGAAAAGGATCATAAAGTTCAGGAACAGAATGATCAGATTCTCCACCATGATCGTTCTGGACTCATCACAGGCCAAAACGGAGTCACTGATTGGTTGACACGACGAGCCCAAAGCTCAAAATGCACCACAGGACCTCTGATTGCGCCAGACTGGACGCCTCTCATCATACCACGGATGGGACTGAAACAGCACCAGAGCGTGCAGTGACTGGACTATCTACAATAAGCACTTTGGTTTTGCTCTGACTGGTGATTTTTGCCCAGACTGTTGTACTCCTCCACCAAGGTGAACCCTGGGGACCATGTTGACCTCGGCGTATCTCTCACCTGCCTTTTCCAGCAACGCTGACGACCCCGACGTCTGTGCAAAGAGACCTTATCACAGACTGTCAACAGTGATGCCACACTGATAAAGTTTGTCTTTTAGATTTAGTTTGTTTTGACTCCAATAAGAAAGACAGGCTGTAGACAGTGAGACCTGAATGTGAACAACTCTACATGAGGTGTGTGTGTCACCACAGTGAAGGGAACCAAACGCTCCGTCTACAGTAATAATATCCTGGACTCATGGTGTGTTTGGTCGTGTACTTGTTTTCAAATTGCATGGATAGTAACTTAAGACGATACTTTTTTAATGCCCGTCATGTGTCTCCACATGTAGGGAGACTATGCAACTGCCAGAACCTACTACCAGCAGGCCTTGCTCCTCAACCCCACCTCCAAGCTTCTGAAGGAGAACTTAGCCAAGCTGGACCGGCTGGAGAAGAAGACTGCAGGAGCCACATAAGTTCTGTGCTGTTTTTGTAGAGGATATGCAAACATCAGACTCTGCATCCAGAGGAGGCTCTGCTGGCAGATCCTGGTGAGGAGGAGGGTCAGCCTCTGGTTTACAGGTGTTTTGGAAGCTGTGCCGCCGTCCAGCCTTTTCTTGAACTGGATGCTTGAAGACCACCAGTAGCTGAACATGAGCTGCTTTCCTTTGATTCATGAGCTGTTAGTCTTTGAAGACTCTGCCTTTCTTTGTATGAACGTATTGATTGGAGTGCTTTGTACGTTTGTGACGTTGGGGTGTTGGTCTGCACGATCCCAAAACCCAAATCCCAAGAAGTGAGGATGAAGGGACCAGTGCAATAAAAGAGTTGCACAGATAAACGGAAGGATTGTTCTCTACAGTTTTATGCATTTGTGTTGAAGCAGTCGTGATGTTGACATGTTTTCATGGATTCTCTGAGATGGCGGTGCGTGTGATAGACTGCTAAGCTTGTTTAAACTGAATCCTTACAGTCGAAGATGCTCGAGAAACAAGCGGACTTCAGAGGTTTTCAGCTCGATGCAACTGCCCCCTCCTGATTACAAATGCCCCCGCATGACCACCTGCTGACTTTGCTGAATCTAGTTGGCTGTGCAGTGGCATTGTGTGACTGTAGTCTTAACTGTACTACAATTATACTCAGGGTGTTTTCAGACCGCACACATTTGGTTTACTGAAAGTGAAACGGAGCAGCATTGCAGCAACCGATGAGCCGCCAACAAACAGCAGCTCATTGAAATGCGGCGGGATGAATGCAGGATCATTAAAACAACTTTTAACGCGATACACGTTGCTTTTCACACTGTTTTCCCAACAGCATATGTCATAAAGACTTATCAGCGGAGCTTCTTAGCCGTCGTCTCCTCAGTAACCGTCTTGCAGCACGTCTCCACCGTATCAAAAAGTACCGGCGTGTCGTACCCGACGCTGGTGCAGACAGTCAAAACTGCTCAGCCAAATATAAAGTTAGAGTAAGTGAGCTATCCCAACAATGACAACAGTTTTTCGCTAAGGGGAAGGCTGCACGGCGCTTCGATTAGACCGCAGTTTGGACTTTGGTAAGACGAGAGAAGGGAATGTTGATGGTCGTCCTTCAACATTCAAACATGGTCAAATTCGGCCTCAACATTTTTGAAAAACTTAGTGATTTGTTTTACTTCTCTCTAAGGTGGAAGGTGGAATCACTTCTTGTTATCGACCACTGACCTAGTGGGACAGTGACCACCCAACGACTAGAAAGTCATGGGTTCAAATCCGCAGTCAGGTCATACCAAAGCCAGCGTTTTGATAGTCAGATTGAGGGGCGAACCCAGGGGTTCAACAACTAATGTACCTTTACATTATTGAGATGATTTAAACATATTTAAAAACCGTGGATGCTGTTCAGAGTACTGCGGTGAACTTATCCTCCATATTTATTAGAAACAAAAATGCAATTGTGTTTCTTGAGCAAAAACGGCTCACAACAACCAAAGGTGACACGGACCACTACACGCTGACGTCTCACTCTGATGAAAATGGAGTTTTTGCCGTTTCTAACATGTTCTTGTGGCACTTTTCTGATGTCTTCATTTTCCTTGTCTGAGCTGGAATCTGGATCAGAACTGTACAGCTTTGATATCGCTCACCATTTGTGTTGCACCAGGGGGTATTAGGGGCTGTAAGCTAGCAGGAGAGTGTGTAAACAGAGAGCTCTCGGTTATGGGTGATGGGGAAGGCGGTGGGGTTTCTCTACGCCTACGGTCCTTCCCACAACTCAGAGGTGAATTTCTAATGAACTACTGCAGCTCTGCAGAATCTGTTCTAGAAAACGATGGAGATTTTTTGATTTTGGCTAAAAATGACAATCAAAATGAAAAGACCATAGAGAATGCTTTGAAAAAAGATCAACAGATGATCAGAGTGGGACTTTAATATGGTGACATGACATGTGTTGCAAACATGCGCCTCTCAGTGGTGAAAGACAAGCATTGCATCACATTTGGAAAGGAAACAGAAATCAAACCCACCATTTTTCATCAAACCACAAAAAATGCTTTTCAAAACAAATATAAAAATGTATTTTTTAAAAACACGACACTTGACGTGTTGAATCCAAATGTTTAACTTATTTAAAAAGGATTTTTAAGAGAATTATTTGCCTTGTTTCCAAACACTTTGAATGAAGTTCTGACATGGTACAATCATGAGCTTTTCTGATTTTCATTTGTCTTTATGTGCTCCAAACATCAGTTGGTAAAGTTGTGTTTTGTTGAACTTTTAAACTGTTTGAAGTGAATAAAGCTGAATAAATTACAGTGGCTTCGTCATTTCCATCTCCTAAAATGGCACAAAGGGTAATATGACGCTGTGGTCACGATGACCACATAAAACTTGAACTCTATTTGCATAAAAAGCATAAGGTGTTTTAAAAAGCTGAATAGATGGTAAACTGCTCAATCTTTGCTGAAGATTTTAAAGTTTGAATGCTGTCTTCTAGCTCAAACTACACAGAAGATCATAGGTTTCAAAGTGCGCAAAGTTTTTAAAAGACTTGAAGAATTTCTCATTCATTTTCTATAAAACTATAACGTATATGAATGTCAAAAGTACACGCAGGGATGTTCTGAATGAGCTGAACGTTTCGAGATCAAGATTACTGAAATCACTGAAAGTATGAAGGAGTTTTTACGTGCAGAAAACGTACAGCAGAAAGCAGAATCGCTGTAGTGTAAATGCTGATTCACACAATTGCACAAAGTGAAAGAGATTGGAGAGAAACAGGGAAAGAAAAAAGAAAAGCCAATATTTTTCCAACATGAAATCAAACATTGACTAAAACAAATACGAGGGTTGAGATGGTTTATATTTTCCTGTGAGCAATTTCTGACCCTTATACATGTTTAGTTACTCTGTTGGTAGTGAACAACACAAGGAAGTTACTCCAACTGCTAAAAAGACTCATTTTGGTAGGATTATTGGAGTATTGGATTTGTTTACTGACAATTCAATTTTTTGTTTGTTTGGCCATTTATTTATTGAGATAAATTATGTTTAGAAGAGAAATGAAAGGAAAAAAGACTTATAAAAGAGCTACGGTGTTTGGACCAAAGCAGAAAAAGGACTTTCTGGCTCATACTCTTTCAAACCAGCTGGTGGCGGTAACGAGTCAGTAGATGTGTGTCAACCACCAATCAACAACAGAAGAAGAAGAACGTGGCAACGTCATATGCGGAAGCACGATGGAGGACGGACGAGGAGTTTGGACGAATTCTGTCCTGAAGGATGGTAAAACTTCAACTGATTTCAATGTGAATGTGATGCCTGAGCGGGTTAGCTGCTCCTCTGCTGCTGAGAGTCCCATAATGCTCTTGTTTCTTACCAAACCCGGTACTGGTCCTGTGAAAACACATCAATAACGTCCACGGACGTTGCTGTTCACTTGCCAGCTGGCTTCTTTGGGCGACTCAACTTGCGGAGGATACCACCCTTAAAAAACAAAAAAAACAAAAAGCACACCAGATATCTTCTGCTCTTTGCGTCATTGCGAGACTTTTCCTAAGCCGTTGGCTTTGCACTAAATAAGGCAGTGAGCAAAGCATCTGTACCATCCAACAGGAAGGAATTCATCTCGGTTTAATGCTGTGTAAAGATCAACTCACTCACAAGTTATTAGAAAGCAGAGTCAACAAAATGCTTGTTTTCAAAGCGCTTTGACCCCAAGAGGCAGAGTTTTTCTTTCTAAAGCTGATGAGCCGTCCTGTCTGACAGAAGCAGCTCTGGCGCGCGCATCACATCAGAAGAAGTCTCGTGACAAACTAACACAAATGGAGGATTACGTTTTAGGGATTTCACGACACTAAATCCTATTTTTAAATTAAATGGGCTTCCTTTAAAAATCTGGTCTCATTGTGGAATTTTATTCCTCACCAATTCATGACTTTGGCCAAAATGTCCAAATCTGAATTCTTGCCCTACCCCTACGGCTCCTCCATACCGCTACATTTAGCCCTCCAAACGGAGAGATATGGAGAAATAGTCTCTTCGAATTGGGACGACCCAAACAGGCACTACCCCTCAATGACGTAATCGATATTTGCCAGTTAGCGCGCAGCTTTCAGACACATCGCTTCAAATATTCCTTTAACTGGAGCGGTAAGGAAAAGCTGGAGGGGTAGGGGAAGAAATCGGCTTCAGAGTCCCACTCCAACCGCGTTTCTTTTCTTCTGTAAAATTGATTTTGAGCCAGAGCCCAGCTTAGAAGAAACACATTAAATTCATGCAAGAGGGGGCGAAGGAGTACGCCCATTTCAGTAACTGCATCATAAGGGTGAGCTTTTTCTAGCATCCTGTTTTCTGATCCAATGTCATTTGAATGAAGAAGTCCTCAGAAATGCAGTTTTAATCATTATAGATATATGTATAAATGCTACAAAAACATGTTAAAAACACAAAAAGACTATTCAGATTTTATCTTAAGCTGTAATTGTAATGTACATAATATTCCAGAAAAACTGCAATTCCACAGGCAGGTACTGTTATGAAAACAGTCCATATTTGTAAAAGTTACAGTTTGAGTGTCTTTAATGCCCCCTGACTCTGTTTAAAGGTGTTTATGCTGTTCATTGTTGTATAATGACTCCACACTTTTTCTTTATTTAAAAAGATAAAGTTTGGGGGGGGGGAAGCTGGCAGGTGGGCGGAGTTTGACTCTTCGCTTTTCTTCAGACTGTTACGCAGAGTTCGTAGTGGACGACTTCGACGTGAAGACTTACGCCGCGCAGGTCATCCAGCACGCTGTGATCGCGGAGCAGCTGGGTGGGCTGACGCAGGGCATCAGCCAGCTGGACAAGGAGCTGCACGAACAGGTCACGACCTGGAAGTGATTCTTTATAACGTGTACACCTTTACACACTGTGCCACTCTTATTTACACCTGTGTCACCCGTACTGATGTCGGCACTCGAACAGTAAATGTTTTCGAGAGGAGCATAAATAAGGAGACATGAGACTGAATCTAAAATTTAAAACATAAAATGAAATCACAGACTAAATAATTCATCCATTTCTAGCCATCTTCAGGACCCATTGACTGAATCTATTTCGGGGTCACAGGGTTCTTGGAACCAACCCGGTTATAGTGGGGTGAAGGCGGGATACAACAGCTGGCCAGTTTGTTGCAGGACAACAAAAATAATTATGATTCCAAATAAATGCGAAAAAGTATTTAAGATGAGGAGTGTGATTCCCCCTACGGTTGGAACAGATTCTTATGTGCTTCTCCTGAAAAAAATCTGCCGGTCCAGGGGAACTCGTCAGTCCGGCCGATAGTCGAACCTCAGATCCAGGAACAACAGTGCAGTTTCTGTTCTGGTCGTGAAACTGTGGACCAGATCTACACCCTCTCCAGAGGGCTGGAGGGTTCGTGAGAGTTCGCTCATCCAGTCTATATTTATTTTGTGGATTTGGAGAAGGCGCTGACCGCGCCCCCTCCGTGGTGTCCTGTGGAGGGTGCTCTGGGAGTTTGGGGTCCAGGGAGACTCACTGAGAGCTGTCTGTTCTCTGCATGACTGGAGCAGGAGTTTGGTATGCATAGTCGGCATTAAGTCAGACCTTTTTTTCTGGTGCATGTTGGACTCCGGCAGGGCTGTCCTTTATCACCGGTTCTGTTCATAGTCTTTATGGACAGAATTTCTTGTCCTGTTGTGTTGGACAGGTTTTATTGTTAAAATAGGGAGTAATTCATAAGGTATATATTTATGTAAACCCCTTTTGTATTTGAGGCTAAGCTTTATTAATATAGATTATGGTTGCATACATTTCTTATTGAACTGGACAGAAAAGAGGAGGAGTGAGCCACTTCTTCTCCACGTCAAGAGGAGCTCAGGCATCTGGTTCAAATTCCTCCTGGGCACCTCCCTGGGGAGGTGTTCCTGGCATGCCCCACTGGGCGGACGCCCTGGGGAAGACCCAGACCACTCTGGAGAGACTGTGCCTCTCGGCTGGACTGGGAACACCTCGGAGTCCCCCCAGAGGAGCTGGAGGAAGTGACCGGGAAGAGGGAAGTCTCTTGCCCCCGCGACCCGGTCCCGGATGAACGGAAGAAGATGGATAGATGGAATCTGAGATGAGGAGTTGTCATCAAATATTTGAAAGTCTTAATTCAGTCTTCATATCTTGTGAATTCTGATTTGTTTTTCACAGGGATGAATGTTTCAAACATTTTTCTGGGATGAAAAGCTTATCAGGCCCTTGTGGTTGTCTTTTAGAGTTGTAGTAAATTGATTATCAGGGGTAACAGGACAAAGCAGAAAAAGCTTTGCTGATTTCCAGTTTTTGCAAAAAGATCCAGAGCACATGTCCAAAAGAATGGGAAAATCTGTTATTTCAAAGGCATTTTCCTAAAATGTACAGGCATTAAAGGAGTCACACGCACCATTTTGTGCACAATTTGTAAAATGTAATACTTTCAGCCTGGTTTTCATGTGACTCTGGATCCCTGTGACCCTTTCAGGTGTCAATGATGATCATTTTGATCTCCTAGTGTTGATCGTTCTTCTGTTTTGAAGCATGTTGATCCGATTCGTCAGGATTTCATTGTCTGTGTTTCCAGGTGGTTGCAAGACATGAGGACTTGCTGGCTCAGGCCACCGGGATCGAGTCTCTTGAAGGTGAAGAAGCAGCGATCCTGCACTTTTGCTCTTCTCAGACCGTGTTCATGAGCGATGGATAGATTCTATGAGTCGACTGTTCCAACAAGCCTAGAATGTTCTGCCCTCCCCCATGTTAGTGATGCATAAATGAAAGCCACTGGTGTCTTGTGGAGGTCTATCATCCATGACTCCCACTACATTTACAACACCGTTAGAGTAAACATCACTGCAAAAGTCTGAATCTTACCAACAATATCTGTATCGTTTTTTTTTATCAAAAGAATCTGATCACCATAGTGACGGTGATCTCACAGGTAACATTTCATTACATAGAATCCCTGTTTTTAGAATATTCATGTTGGATTTTTAATGATTTTTTTCTCTTTTTGCAGTTGTCTTTGCTTTCTCTAAACGTTTAGTTTCTCACCTGTTTGACCAAAGTGTGACTAAAACCAGAGAATGTGACGCTCCTGTGTGAGTGCTGAGCCAACAACTGGCTGTATAAACGCATCGCCACCAGTTTGGTTGCTTTTGCATCTTTAATCCAACTGTATTTTACAAAGTTGTGCTGTTTCACTGCTAAAAATTCCCAAATAATTCCAAAAAAGCCAGAGTGACTTCCCTAAGTAATTCAGGAGAAACGTGCACATGTTGATGCTGTTGTGATGAAGCCTCTGAACTCTCACAATGATGTTCAGGAGTCCTTCAGATGATGCAGACCAGGATCGGGGCTCTGCAGGCGGCTGTGGACAGGTAGTCACACCCAACAGACAACACGGTTTGCAGGTTTAACTGCTAGTTTTTCAAAATAAAAGCTCAATGTTCCATATGTGGGCTTTTATACTTGTAATAATGATCGTTAGGTTATAACCGTTGTGAATCAGGATAATCAAACATGCATGTTTCTGCAGGATGAGGACCAAAATTGTGGACCCTTACAACAAGATTGTGGCCCGGATCACACAGTTATCCAGACTGCAGGTAACCGATCCTCGCATGAAGACCTGCATAGAAGTTCTGATTTGTCATCTTCAAAGCTGCGGTGCAGGATGTCTGCGTGACTCTCTGAAGCTGCTCAGCATCTTCTCGAAGCTTTGCACGGACTGAGCTGAACATGACTTTTCTCCAACCTATCCTGCTGTGTGGTGGCGTTCTGACTGACAGCCGGACAGATCGTGGTTGTCTTTCAGAAAACGAATGAGTCATAAAAGTGCAATGCAAATAGGTATCTCTTCTTAACCCTGCAGCCTTCATTTATCATAGACAGTCCGTGTTCATGGGAAATAAACATCCAAACACTGATAATCCGCTTTGATCAGCCAATCAGGAAACAGTTGATGGAACGTCAGCGAGGAAAACAGCAGCTTTGAGTTAGAAGCTCTCTGCTGGAAATCTGTTCCTCCAGCTCGTCTTTCTAACCAGACGCTGCTCTTGCGTCCAGCTTTTCACGTCTGCTTGCTTGATCTGCTGCGCGTTAGGTGTGTCTGGCCTGTGGCTGGTGTCCCAGTACTGATCTCTTTGTGCTGCAGGTGGCCTGTGACCTGCTGAGGAGGATCATTCGGATCTTGTACCTCAGTAAGAGGCTCCAGGGGCAGCTGCAGGGCGGCAGCAGGGAGATTACCAAGGCAGCTCAGAGCCTCCATGAGCTGGGTAAGTCTGAAGTCTGCACCTAACTCTTAAGCAGCAGACCCCCAGAAACACTGAACATGGCTGTGGCAAAATAAGGGTCACAAGGCATTCTGGGAAGGGCCAAGCAAACCAAAAACATTTCTTTTTAACATATACATTTTGTATCATATCTGATACATCAGGTCACACAGCTCAAATATATATTTTTCCTGAGTTAACAAGGACATTCTATGACAAAAAAATACAAGACATTTGTATTTCCATTCCATTGCTCTTGCAGAGGCCTGGCAGACTCATGTATCAAATATGATACGTTCGGCTTCAAAGGGTTAAGATAAAAAGGAAACTGTGGTGATTCCTGAATGAAATTCATTTTGAACTTTATAAAAGCACTAATATTTTCTTTTCTCTCTCCATCTCACTCTTCATAAACATACCAATAATTGTTAAACAGTTCATTTCCGTCAGTGGAAACAAAGTCAGCAAAGAAAGCATTGTTAACACTTTTGACGTTTTTTTTACGTGTTGCTTTTTACAGTAATATTTCTGAGTAATGTTTTTGATTTTGTTGTGTAAGAGGAAGGGCTTTCTCATCTCAAACGGGGAACATAACAGATAATTGGAGCGATGTGTGACCTTTGGTCTTCATCTGCCCGCCATCAGTTATCCACACCTCCCTCAACAATCGTCACATTAGACACAGCATAGCAGCCTGACAGGGACAAGTGTTCAGACACTGCATGGCTCCTTTCCTTCTGCAATAAACAGAACCCTTCTCAGGTAAAGAGTTGTGATTAGGCTGACGGCTGTATATCTGAGTGGTTTAAACCCCAGATATGAGGATCTGTTGGAGTTTAGCAACACCTCACACCCACATATTCATTATAACCATCTAAGGCAGATCAGGGCTGGGATCCAGTGGCTTTCAGATGTCCGCTTTTTTATTCGTTTCTGACGTCTGACCAGTTGAAGGTGCTCCGATTGTTGTTTAGTGTCAAAAATAAGTGGAGCAGTAGAAGCCTGGCACAAAGTGATGGTTGAGACTTGTTCAGTTATTGCAACAGAAGGACAGAAAACGGCTAAAGTTGGAGCTACCAGACAGGTTGGGAAGGTGATAGATGAAGTGATGAGGACATAGTGGTGTTGGTGGAACATGAGACAGAGCAGGCCTTGGCCTCCCAGAGGTAGAGGCTAAAAGGTCATGTAAAGGTCAAGGTGATGTTGAGTTTATCTGTTTGCTGGCACTTTATTTTGGAACTCTTGATGGTAGCAGGGGATAGGCACGAGCCCCTTTATGTAAGCTGGTAAAGGAGCTGGTTGGTGTTGGGGTTACTGCTGATGTCGGACTGATGAATATTCATCTTGGGACCCGGGATTAGCTTCTCTACTCTCCATGTGTTTAGCCAGTTGGATGCTGGAGAACAGCCGTTCCTTTGTCTTCTGTGCATCCATCCTCATCTCAAACCCTCTGTGATTGGCTGAACACATCTCAGAAGTTAGCAGTGAACCGGCCAGCAAAGGCAGTAAAGAGGGACCAGGATGTGACACTTTGCCATTGGTTATTGGGGTCTATGTTAACAAACATTTATACCACGCAAAACCATGTGTTTAAACAAATACATGTATGACCAGTTTTCTCAGTAACATCTCCCCTGACATGTTCACGTTTACCGTACAGCTCTGACTCCCTCTTTGTAGAGCACTTTTTAAGTGATGCAGAACCACCAGATCAAAGTACAGTTCTCCCTCGTTTATTGCAGGTAAAGATACTAATAATAACCCCTATTAGGAAAAATCAGCAAAGTGGGATTACAAATGTTCTAAGGCTGTAAAAGGCTTCACTACACACTTTATAGACTTTCCTCAGACAGGCATGAACATTTTCATACTTTTGTCTCTTGTTCAAAGTCTTTGAAAGTTCAAACCTTCACAGAAAAAGAATTCCAGTGTTATAGAATAAAAACAAAGCTCTTATCGTGATGGGAGATTTATTAAACACATTCTATACAGAAGACACGGCACGGAGGATATTGATTTACAAGATCTCCAGCCAATCAGGATGAAAGATGAAAGTTTGCACTGTAGAGAAAGAGGCAAAAAAAAAAGATCTGCAAAAGGTAAACTGCAATCATGCGGTAACACTGTATTAACGTGATGACCATTTTCTTTTTGTAATGACACTCGCAAGCTTTAACATTTGCTGGATGTTTGCAGCGTCCCTGATTCACCTCTACACCAGATTTTATGAGATTCTAACCCGGTTATTTCTTTACTTTGTAACTTTGACCACACATCCAGACCTTCCTTTTCTTTTTGATTGACGCAGAGGGGATGGCGAAAGCTCCTCACCAGCAACAGTAAACTCTGTGGGGTGTTTGAAAGGAAATTATTACTTTAAACAGTTCTATAAAGTGAAGACACCTCAACCCTGTTCTGTGTGCATCTGTGAAGGTTCTGGGTACAGTTTTACTGGGCCAAAAATATGCTCAACTTTTTCTCAGAGAATATGAATGATGGCACAAACGTTTTTTCCACTCTGGGTTAGTGATT
Source organism: Oryzias woworae (assembly GCA_016861445.1). Taxonomy (NCBI): domain Eukaryota; kingdom Metazoa; phylum Chordata; class Actinopteri; order Beloniformes; family Adrianichthyidae; genus Oryzias; species Oryzias woworae. The sequence continues at coordinate 302,792 of BOLG01000407.1, forward strand.
GGGTGAAGCCATTTATTGTTAAACAACAGCATAACTCTTTTGAATCATAATGACAACAGAAACGTCCTGAATTACACAAATCTAGTTCTTAATTCTTTGTTTGGCCTCCTATTGCATCAATAACAGCTTGAAGTCTCTAGTGGTGGTTGTGGACGAGGTTCTTTATTTTCTCTAATGCTAAAGCAGCCCGTTCTTCTTGACAGGAAACCTCAAGTTTTAAATTCTTGGGCTGTCTTGCTTGAACTGCCCCGTTTCGGATCTCCTCAGAACTGAGACGGCCGCTCCAGAACCTTCACCTGATTCTGTTGGAACCAGTGACCGGTGGACTGGGTCTTGTGTTTTGGATCGTTGTCATGTAGACATGTCCAAGTGCGTTCCATGCTCAGCCTCTGAGCTGAAGAGTGACAGTTTTCCTCCAGTATCTTCTGATAATGTCCTGAATTCATCTTGTTATCAAGTTTGACTAAGTTTCCTGTGCTTTTGCAGCTCACACATCCCCAACCATCATCGACCCACCGCCGTGTTTCACAGTAGGAAAAGTGTTATTTTCATCATAGGCCTTGTTGACTCCTCTCCAAATGTAGTGTTTATGGTTGAGGGCACAAAGTTCAGTCTTGGTCTCATCACTCCAAATGACTTTGGTCCAAAAGTTTGGAGGCTCGTCTCTGTGTCCTGTGTTTGCCGTGTTGTAAGCGAACTATTTTGTGACATTTGCACGAAAAAAATCTTTGTTCTGGGGACTCGACCATGCAGCCCATTTTTCTTCAGGTGCTTCCTTATTGTACATCTTGAAACTTCCACACCACAGTTTTTCAGAGAGGCCTGGATCACAGCTGAGGTTATTTGAAGGTTTTCTTTGCATCCCTAACCATTTTTCCGGTAGCTGTGGCAGAAATGTTTGTTGGTCTACCTGACCTGCGTTGGTTTGGTTTCAAAAGAGCCCCTCGTTTCTCAGTTCCATGCATATCTTTTTATATCCTTTTCCTGTTTCCTACGGTTCAGTTACCTTTTCCCGTAGATCTTTTGATAGCTCTTTAGCTTTCACCATGGCTCAGGATCCAGAAATGTCAGTTCAGCACTGGATAACGGATGTAAGGGTCTGTTGTGAGCCCAGAAACTCCAAGACCTTTTGTGCACTCTCATTGATTACAGGCAAAAGAGTGACAGGTGAGGATGGTTACCTTTAGCTGCCATTTTGTGTCAGTTTGCATGCATGCTTTCAAAACAAAGTCATCAGGGTATTTAAGCTTTTGAGCAGGGTTGTTTGGGAACTTTCTGCTGTCATTATGATTTAAAAAAGGTAAAGCAATTTATTTGGACAATAAATGGCTTCACCCATAATGTTCTTGATATCGTTCATATTCTATGAAAAATAAGCAAAAAAAAAATCACAATTTCTTCCAGGGTACCTAAACTTATGCGGACAACTGTACATTTAATCAAAACACTTCCTTTTATTGTATTTCCACCTGATTGACCAACAGATGTCAGTATGACTGTAGTCTTCATCCTCTACTGCCCTTTGCGTGGACTCAAACACGTACCACGTGGATCTTGTCACTCTGTGTCCTGTTTTCTCAGACATGTCTGCCTGGCCTCTGGGTCTTTGAAGTTGAATTTCTTATTTCCTTTGGTTCTATTCCTTGCGTTGCTCATGGCAACATTACTTACTGCGTGCTCATCTCCATCAGCAGAGACCACCCTCTTCATTTTGCTTTTCAGTACTTTTTGGAGCTTCTGCCTGGTGAAGGCATAAAGCAGTGGATGAAAGATGGTGGTTCCATAAGCCATGACCAGAAAGCCCAAGCGCAGGTGAATGGTCAGGTCGCTGGGCCCAGTGCTCAGGATGAAGATGTTGAGCAGAGTTATTGGAGTCCAGCATAGAAGGAAGGTGGAGATGATCAACAGGGACATCCTGAAGACTCGTCTCTGCCTCTCTCTTCTCTCGTGATGGCGTCTCATGGCTCGTCTGAGTGCAATGATGACGGACACCGAGGCTTGCATACCTAAAGGAGCGTTTGCTTCTGCCCTGACGCCGGTGCTGCTGCACACTGTGGAGTCTGCCTGTGAGGTAGTGCTCAGGGACACAGTGTTTTTACTCTTTTTCTTCTTTTTCCCTAAGTTGTGTTGGAAGTGGGTTCCAATGCGAATGTTCAAAGCTCGAAGGATCTTGTAGTAAGTTACTAACATTGCTATGGCTGTAAAGAAAAAAATGGGGATCTGTGCAAGTAGGTGATAGTACAGACCCGTATGGTACTTGTTTGGATGATTAACAGCCACTACCACAGTCTGATTTAGCAGGTTTACCCCCGAACCTATGAAGAAGCCCACCTCTATGAATGGAACCAAAAAGCTAAGGAACGAAAAAGCCCAAATGAGTCCCAGCAGAGCCACTGCTCGACCTATCGTTAGGAAACGGTTCGCTGGCCGCACAGAGATATCGTAACGGTCCACTGTGATGGCCAGCACATTGGCTGCAGTTGCTACACTTGCAAAGGAGACACATGCCTCATGGAAGCAGCAGATGGTGTCTGTGTCTGCCTCCAAAGGAAGGAGAATCATCACCACAGTCAGTGGGATGCAGCAGATGCACACCTGCAAACCCATACAAGCGCATAGTCAGTATGTCACCAGGAACCAGTTACAAAACAAACTGTAGAAGTACCCTCCTCAAAGTACACTGTTTTTCTTTAGATGTTGGTCTCAGTCCTGTAATAACACTACATGCTTCGGACATTAAGCTGCAAGCAGCAGACAAAAAAACCCAAAGCTAAATGAGTGCTCACCAGCATATCCAGCACATGTAGGTTCATGGTGATGATGTTGGAGACAGAACTGACGAGGTTCTGTTGGAGACAGTACAGAACCAGCACGGTGAGGTTAGAACTTAAGCCCAGCACGATCTCCAGAACCAGAAAGCCTGTAAGAGAAACCTCCCAAAAAACATAAAGCACCTGTCAGGTCAAAGGTTTGTCCGATTTTCATTTTTGTTATCTTCAAGACTCAGTTGTACTGATATAGAACCAAAGCAATGATAAATACCTGGAATGTGTTTGGTTTAATGGTCTCAGAGGATGCCGCATCACTGTTGAAGGGGTCAAGGGTGTCAAACTCAGTCATGTTTGCCATGCTGTCATGGAGATCTGCACTGTAGACGTGTAATTTACAAAAGGCCTGCAGTTTGAAGGAAAAGGCTTTGGTGAGGAGTGAAGCCGCTGCTGTTTTTCAGTCCAAGCTGCTTTCTATGGTGTCAGATTTAAAGTGGTACACAGACAGTGAGATCAAGATCAGAATTTAGTTATGAGGGTCTGTTTAGAATGTGGCTGCCACCTCAGCCATATCAATGAATGAATGATAAGAATGCGCCCTTTGTGCCAGCTGAAAGGACGTACCATGCTTTGTATTAATCCAAAGTGTTCTGCATATTTTCCATGGAGCTGTGGGTGAAGGGCTCCATTAATGAGTTATGGATGGTATTTTATCAACAGAAAGCACAAACTTCCTCACCTGAATTTGAGGAAGTAAGACACGTTTTTATAGATCCTTTCCTACATTACATGTCAAAGGAAAAAAGCTTCAACCAAGTTAAATAAATATAAACATTAAAACTCAGATTGACATTTTGAGAGTTCTGTGTGCAGGTTTGTGTTTTCGACAAGAATAGATGAGGATGACGGTAATAAAAGCTCTTGAACTGTCTGTACTTCACTGACCTAAGGAGTCAGTACACACACCTTACTATAACGACTGGAGTGCTGCGTGAAGGGCAACGTTCAACAGCATCACATGTGTGGTGTTTGTGTTAGCCTGGGGGCAGTGCTGGCAGTGCAGACTCTTCCTGGAAGGGGCTGTTCTCACTTGTCTATGTCACAATGTGAGGACCCGCTCGTTTTCATGGATTTCTGAGCTGGCGCTCAGAGTGTAGGTTTTTAGAGGACTCTTCAGAGATGCGTAAATTGATCAAAATACCACTTTGGGGTTGTTTTGCGTGAGAAATCAACATTATAATACACTTAAAAACTCCAAAAAGTTGATTTTGCATGATATAGGCCCTTTATATGCAGCTTTAGATGCAGCTGCTCCTCTCTACGACCCTCCACTGCCTTCACAGCAACCATACGGGTCAACTCCCACGCATGTGGCATTACTGTGTGGTTGTCATTGTCTTAATTTAAATATCACAAGTTGGTAAGGCTTTTTTAATCCAAAAATGCCATCCATAACAAGTTAACCTTGAAGAATGGCATATTTCATTATTAGTCACAACTTTTCAAAGTTAAAGAATCCAGTCTATCACAGAAGTACAATATCCTATTGTTTTCAGGAGTCTAGGTTGATCTTCCTCTACTGTCTGAAATAGTACAACATTCCATAGTGTGATGTGAGGCTTTGACTTACCTCCTGTTGAGGCCCCCGCCCATATGTGGATGATGGACGTAGCCATCAGGTCCTCGATGGAGGCAAAGGTCCTTCCTTAGAGTGCCAAAGCTTTGCCTTCAGTTATCTGGATTTGATCTTCAGAGCTGACCCCTCTAAAGATTTGAGCTCAGTTTCAGGTCTCCGTCTCTGCTAAGGAGGCCACACCCACCCATTCATGCTGGAGAGCGTGATTTGTACCCTGGACAAAGATGAATGCTTTCTTTCATGTGCAGCTTTTGCTCGTCATTGTTGTGTTGAAGCCGTCTCCAACAGTCCTCCCTTCACCAGCTGCTGCTGTGCTGAAGTGCTCAGCACCGTCAGCCTCTCTTCAGCAGCTGGAAATTCACCGCAGATGATGCAGAAGGCAGGACGTCAGTCAGGAGAAGCTTTGCTTGTCGCATGAAAGTCCCGGGAGCGTTGATGCATCTGTATGATGGAATGGATTCTACGGTTGGAGAATTTCTTCTGAAAGATGTTTCGTTCACAGCTCCTGTTTTTCTTCAGTAACCCAGAAGGGCAGAGTCTACTGAAACTGCGGGTTTCCTCTGCCTCACACCAGCTGCAGATGTTTGATGGAAGCTGGAAAAATACCAAAGACAAAGTTCCCATTACACGTGCATGCTTACATGTGCATGTTTCTCTGTAATGCTTCATGTGCTATTTAGCAAAGATGCATCATGTGCCTTCTCTGGAAAAACACCATCTCAGTGGCCTGGTGGTAGAGTGTCCACCCAGAGAGTGGAAGGTTGTAAACTCAAATCTAGGACAGCTAATGAAACTAACTATACTTGAATCTGCTGTAGATCCTCAGAGAAACAGGTTGCACTTTTATAATATGGACTATAACACGAGTAACAGATGACCACTTTGTAGGAGTCATAAACCATTGAAATACTTGGTCTGTTTAGTTCCATCAGACACAGCTTTACAGTTTAAACCTTTTTCAGGTTTCTAAAGTACAGCTTTTCTTCAAGCAGAGACCCTTTTTGGTCTTTCAGGTGTCTTTCCATTGATATCTAAGCTATGGTAGTCCCTGGATAGTCTGATCTTTGGACTCCTATGCTGCTACAGGGAAGCAAATAAGTATTTGAACACCCTGGGATTTTGCAAGTTCTCCCTCTTAGAAATCCCAGAGGGTCTGAAATTTTCATCTTGGCTAGTTGTCCACTGTGAGACGCATAAACTAAAAAAAAAATCTGTAAATCGCATTGTAAGATTTTTAAAATCATTTATTTGTATGCTACTGCTATTAGTTAGTATTTGAACACTTGAGAAAATGTTCATATTTGGTACAGGAGCCTTTGTTAGCGTTACACAGGTCAAACGTTTCCTGTAGTTTTTCACTAGGTCACTAGGTCACTCCAGAACCTTGATGGTAAATGGTAAATGGCGTATACTTATCTAGCGCTTTTCTACCTTTATTGAAGGCCCAAAGCGCTTTACAGTCACAGACCCACTCACCCATTCACACACACATTCACACACTTGATCTGCTTCTTACAGAACCCCTCCTTGGTTCTGCTGGCTGTGCGCTTCGGGTCATTGTCATGTTGGAAGACCCGGCTACGACCCATCTTCAATGCTGTAACTGAGGGAAGGAGGCTGTTCCCCAAAATCTCACTATGACAACAGTCATCCTCTTCATAATACAGTGCAGTCGTCCTGTCCCATGTGCAGAAAAACACCTCAATAGCATGATGCTACCACCCCCATGCTTCACAGTAGTGATGGTGTTCTTGAGGTGGTAATCATCATTCTTCTTTCTCCAAACATGGCGAGTGAAATTCAGACCAAAAAGTTTTATTTTGGTCTCATCTGATCACATGACTTTCTCCCATGATCCTCTGGATCATCCAGATGGTCATTAGCAAGCTTTAGACGGGCCTGGACACGTGCTGGTTCAAACAGGGGAACCGTTCGTGTCACGCGTGATTTCAAAGTGTTTTACCAAGGTGTCTTTATGCATCTAATCACCTCAAACAGGTCCTTCTAATTAGGTCAAGTGGAGTGGAGCTGGAATTTTTAGAGGTGGACTAACAGGCCTTTGAAGATCAGAAATCCAGCTGATAGACAAATGCTTATATGCAGCAGTAGTATACAAATCAATTATTTTAAAAATCATACAATGTGATTTCCAGAGTCTTTCTGATGATGTGGACACAGTAGACATGCACCTAATGATGAATATTTCAGACCCTCCATGATTTCTAAGTAAGAGAACTTGCAAAATCACATCAAACATGCATTTTCCTCACTGTATATGACACAGGGTGTCTTTTCGTTTAAAAGGAAGTCATGAGAACCCCCTATTAAAAGTTATAAACAATTTCATATTTAGGAAAGAAATCTTGTTTTCTCTCCATATTTGTGCTTTATTTATAAAAAAATACACAATGGTAAATATATATATTTATAATAGTGGATACAGTCAAATAAATACCTATAAATATCTTATTTCTCTAAAGGTTGTAATACAGTGGGGATCGAAAGTTTGGGCACCCCAGTTAAAATGTGAATTATTGTGCATAAAGAACCCAAGAGAAGATTGAAAATCTCCTAAAGGCAAGAGATTTTACAGATGATACATTCTTTTAATATGTCAAAAAATAAGGCTTTATTTCTCTCATTTACCCTTTCAACATAACAGAAAACAAAGTAATGGTGTGAGCAAAAGTTTGGACACCCTGCAGAATTTAAACTCTGCACCGCCCTCTTTGGAAAAGATGAGACCTGAGAGTGTTACCAATTATCGTTTGCAAAGACCAGGTGATTTCAATCTGAAAGATTGGAAATAATCTGAGTCATGTGACCTCGCCCCAACAATCAGCATCGTGGGTTCTTCCAGCAGTTATCCAGAACAATGAAAGTGAAAATAGATGATGACCACAAAGCAGAAGAAGCTATAAGAAGAGAGCAAAGCCTTTTCAGATGCTGATATCCTCTGTTCAGAATGTAATAAAGAAATGTCAGGCAACAGGAACAGTGGAAGTTAAAGCAAAATCTGGAAGATCAAGAAAAGACAGGACAAGGAACTAACTCTGCAGGGTGTCCAAACTCTTGTACACGCCATTATTTTCTTTTCTGTAATTTGGAAGGGTAAATGATGGAAATAAAGCCTATTTTCCTATTCTTTTGACATATTAAAAGGATGTGTCATCTGTAAACTGATGCCTTTAGAAGATTTTTCAATCTTTCCTTGGGTTCTTTATGCACAATAATAGAACATTTGACCTGGGATGCCCAAACTTTCTATCCCCTCTGTATGACTTTGTGGCTCCTGATGGGTTGTGGTCAGTGAGAAATCGACCAGAATGGTTCTTACAGTGCTGTAGGTTGCAGATCCCTGCTATTCAAAAACTATTTACCTCCCTGTAAGTTCTCTCTGTTGAAGGCTGGGCTGTCTGCATGCACTAACCTTCATACACATGCAGAAAAAAACAAAAACTAATGGAGCTTTACATGTTTCTCCAATATTTTCTATGTACCTGTATTTTCTGCACTATAAGTTGCCCTGGAGTTGAAGTCCCACTTTGGAGAGGAATTCATTTAATAAAATAAGGGAACAAGAACAGACATTTCATCTTGAAAAATAGCAACAATAGACTGACTATATGCAGGCTTAATTACAAATCAAACTGATGCTTATTTAGCTTCATAAAACCTCAGCACAACATTTGAACAATTATTCAGATAACCACAATTATTCTTTTCTCCTCCATGATTGACACTTTTGTGAATTCAAATTTGTCACTACCAAATCCCTATTTGTTATGAGTTGAACCGGATGCACCTTGTAACGCCCATCCACTTGCTTTAAGTCAAAGCTGTTTGGTATGCTGAGTCCAAAAACAATCGTAGAAACTTGCAAGAGTTTTAAGGCGGAACCCCAAAGCGCCTTTATGTACGTTTACATAGAATTTCATAGGAGGCGCCACTTGAACACGCTTTGCGGAGGGCGGTGTGAGCGTAGCTTCAGACTGAGCGGCGCTTCTTCTGTATTACTGTCACTTCCCCTCGATCAGTTGTTGCTATTTCTTTTTTTAAAAATCACATACAGGAGAAGTCACGCCCCCGGCCGAACTATGCAAAAACCTGCAACCTACACGCAGAACAATCAAATGTGACAGAGAGTAATAATCATTTAGTGAGGAGGAGCGTGGAAAAGTGCAGGTTGTTCTAACCTGTTTACCCTTCAGGAATGATAAACGGATAAAACAGCATCCAGTAAAATGCTAGAACTGCCAGTTGACAGGCTTTTAGTTTGCAAACTATTTTAGGATTTGATTTTGATGGGAAAGGAGATAAAATATCAGATATTTGCAGGAATGCTGATACTTTTAACAAACGTTGGCTGATATAGAAATAATTGTTTACATCTTTCTTTTGAACAAATAACACTGTTCCCCCGATTCTGTTGTTGACAAACAGCCTCTGCTCCAAACACCAGCATGTTGTTCCAGGCAGAACGTTGTGGAACTGTCGCAGTTCTGTGTTATCCTGAATCCCTAACTAAAGGAAACGTACCTAAACAACCTGAAACAACATGAGTTCCAACAGTTGACGTTTACAAACCTGGATGAGTTTAGTTGAATTCGTTTGGTTGGATCAGTCTGAGCTTTCGTGCAGGTAGCGAGTCCATCCTTTTAAGAGAAGGGATTTCTGCTGCTGTCCATCCTGCAGGTGTGTATCTTTGGCGAGGACGTCTGCATGAAGGTGGGGGTCTTCAGGCGGTGTGTATGTGTTCACCTCAGTGATGTGGTGGATCTGCCCGGTTGTGATGCTGCTGCAGCTCAGTCAGTTGGCTCTGAATGACCTCATGTTGTTGGTCTGCTGCTCCTCAGCCTCTGTTTCCTCTGCGATGGGCTGGACTTTCTGCTTTCATCACCTCCTCTCCCTCCTCCCCCTCTCACTGCCCTGGTTCAGCAGACGAATAAACTTTGGCGGACTGGACACAAGCCTTTTCTGAAAGTGATGTCCCCAGTTCGTATGGCTCGATAAAAGGGCCGAACATATAAAACGGTTTCCTTGACAACCCTGAGAACCCTGTCCTGTCAGGACTTTGACCACTCCTCTGCTTGTCTGTGTTTGCACAGCAGCTACTTTACGGGAACTCTTCACTTCAGCTTCCCTTCAGTCAGGATGTGCTGAAGCTAATTAGTGCCACTTGGTTAAAAATGAAAGCAGCAGAATCAGGGATCAAAGCAGCTCTGCTCTTTTGTAGGAGTTCCTGAAACACTGCTCATCTCATTCGTCAGATTCAGAGTTTCTGCCACATTCGTACTATGTTGTGACTCAAATCTGGAAATGACGGGAAAACTAAACTACTGCTGAACCAGGTTTTAGAGTTTACGTCAACCTTGAAGGACTTTGACTTCCTCTCTGAAAGCTACTGACACGCCGGGCATTTTACGGGCATTTAGTCCATGGTGTTCACAGCAAACGAGCAGGGAGGGGCTTCTTGTTCTTTTTCTCTTTCTGTACGGCTTACCAGCACGTCTGCCACCTTCAGTTGGAAGAGGTTTGATGTGAAATGTCGACATGGTGTCAATGTTTCTCCAGGCTTTTTCTTCACAGCTCTGTTCCAAAGTACAACTAACAATTTTCCTCCAACAGTTGTCTCTTCCCAGAATTAGAAACAGAGGTCATCCATACGTCACAAAAGCTGAGTCCCCTAACTGGTCCAAATTTCGACCTGGTTTAATTTTTAGTACGTGTTTAATGGACGCTCATTTTGTATCTAGAGCCTGAAAACGGTCATCAATACTTGGCGTAACTGCGCGTTTCAGAAGCCTGAAACCAGATCAAGTTTGCTCCCATTCATTTAAATGTGTGTGGGGGGGTCTTATTCATAGATGGACAGACCCAACAGAGCTTCACGTCCTCGATCCACTTCTGGCTTCGTTTTGTCTGTCTCAGATGAAAGAACAAATCCCAAATGTACAATCTTCTGGTGTTGTTTTGTATTTTGAGTAGTCTTTATGTTAAACTGGGGTTTTTAATTACCAGCCTCCAGTCCCATGCTCCTTTACACCCTCAGTGGATGTGTTCCAACAACTGCAAAAAAAAAGGTCCCTGTTTTCAGAAAAAATGACCATGTCATATCTGTCCTTAGATTTCCGAGGATAATTAACAAGCTTGATTTAGATACTTGACCAAAAAATCTGGACTTGATCTGATCTGATCTGGATTATGAAATCTATTCAAAACTATAACATGAAATAACTCAGTAGGGGAGGGATTATATCCTCTTAAAGCAATCAATCAAACTCTTCTTGACCTTAGTCAATATTCACGATGTTTTATTAATCAAATGTGACCTAAGTGTGTCTTTGTTCCTGTTTTTTAATCAACACATTTAATGAATTCTGTAATAAGTTTGATAGATGTCAATAGAAATAGAAATCAATCAGTCAAAATGCTGCATAATATCCTACACACCTTTCTTTTTCATAGCTTGTGATTCTGGTTTAGCTGTTTAATAATTCATCCTTTTCTGTAAGAATGAATTAGAGGTAAATGTAAATTGACTGAATTCTTCATCACAGACCAGAACATGTCAGACCTTGATCTGCACATCAGGAGGTAAAGGAGAGTCTTCACCAATTAAATACAACTTGAGGGGTGACGTGGTGATCATCGTATTCCATAATTTAATGAGTAAAAGGATTCAGCTGCGTTTTCTTTTGGGTTATTCAGTCCCACTTTATCTGGTTTTCTTTCCATTCGCAGACTACCTGTCTCAGGGTGTGGATCTGAGCGGCATCGAGGTGATTGAGAACGACCTGCTGCTGATCAGCAGGGCCAGGCTGGAAGTGGAGAACCAGGCCAAAAGGCTGCTGGAGCAGGGCATGGAGATCCAGGTACAGGTGTTCCTGCAGAGCACCGTCTCACCTGCTGCTTTCCCTCACCTGAGCTGCTGTGTGGGAAGAAGTCCAGGGTCAGACTGATCACTTTTATGTGTTACCTGATATGCAGTGAGCACCATGACACGTTATCTGACTCGTGTTATCATCACGCATTCCCAAAAAACAACGACTGATGAATTTGAAATGGTTTCAGTAGAATAGTGACTACAACATAAAGTGAAAGTAAAATGGATTTGTGGATTAAGGGTGGAGTCAAACTGCAGCAACCGTCTTGATCTTTTCTGTCAAAGCAAACAGGGTCTTTCTTCTGCTTTTTTCTGATACCTGTTAGGACTCAGAAGGACTTTTTTTTCCCACATTTCACACTCTTCAGGAAACAGTTGGATGTGAGAACTGCTTTTGGGGGAAAAAAAGCTTCAAAAACACATTTGCAGAGCAAACGTGACGTCAGCTGTGGTGATGCAGCCCAGCGTCTAATAAGATGGATGACTTTTACCAAGTATTCATCAGCCTGAATGCTGCCATGGCCATACTCGTGTGCAGTTGGTCAAAGCTGGGCAGCCATGTAGCAGACCAGTCTCTCTTTAGAAAGCAGTTTAAACCGTTTGGGGCTCCTGAAGATCAGCTGGAGGTGCTTAAGAGAACAATTTGAAGGACTCGGTCAACTCCTTCTGCTTTCTTCACCCCTCTTTTTATTGTTTTTGCTGATGTTTGAGGCTGTTCCTTTAGCTGGTTTTGTGTTTCAGTTAAGTTTCCTTCATCTGCATTTGAAACAAACATACGAGTCACAGCCATGTGCAGCACATCTTGCTGTTGCCAAGCAGCCTGGCGGTCATGACTGAAGTCAGTCATATTTCCAGAGCCAAGATTATTCCTGGATAAGCTGGGCTGGGTAACACTTTATAATAACTAAATCATTATTAAACTGTTAGTTATTGAGTTATAGATGACATGTTAAATGACAGTTAACAGTTTGTGAAGGATTTATAAATGTAGAGCTAGGGTTAGAATAAGGTTTAGAATTAGGATTAGTTGGAAATGTTCCTCATTTACTAACAGTTAATTAATAAGGAACAGCTACAACTTAAAAAAACTTCCCTGTAACATGTATAACATATTAACTGACTCTTACTAATTCATTAGTAAGTAATTTAGTAACAGCTTCTTCATGATATATTACTAATTAATAAGGTGCAGGTAGAAATCATTATTACACAGGTATTATTAAACTTAAAGCTTTGTTAGTTATCTACTGTCTATCTATAAGGTACATTTATAAATCCTTAAACTGTAAACTGTTATTTAACAAGTCATTTATATCTCAATAACTAACAGTTATTGTTAACTAGCTATAACGGGTAGTTATTCTAAGTCGTTACCCTGAGCGGTTAGCTAAAGCGTTGAAAGTCTGATTTAGTCGAGTCATCTGACTTTGAGCCATGAAGCTCTGTTGTCAGCTAACGTCTGTTTGTGCAGATGAGAAACTTCTGGATGTGTTCCAGCTGTTTGGTTTTAAAACGTCTCCTCTTCTGTGTCCACTTTGCCTCTGGTTCAGAACCCGAGCCAGGTTGGCACAGCCCTGCAGGTCTTCTACAACCTGGGCAGTCTGGGAGAGACCATTAGCTCTGTAGTGGGGAGCTACCAGACTACCATAAAGGATCACATCTGCAGCGCACTTGACATCAAGGGGCTGACTGTGCCAGCGAACCCCAGAGGTACGACCCCGGCAGGACGCTGTTACCATTGCACGTCAGAACCATTGACTGAATCTGAGGACTCGGCCGAGTGAGTGCGACGTCATCCATAGAAAATGGTTTACCTCTGGCTCCAACCAGATGAAGTCAATTCAGTCGCCATCTGCTTGCGGTGCCAGACGGCATCAGTAAGCAGTGATTGGTCCGACCTGGTCTGAGTCCATGTTTTTATGGCAACACCCCTGCCACTCTCAAAAGATCGGACAAACTTTTAGAACATTTGACGTGGGGGCCAGCAGGCGCCCTCTACTTTTATTGAGGGATCTGTGAAAAAAAGAAGATTATCAAGATCCTGTTAAAAAAAGTATCGGAGCAAGAATGGCTATTCTGACAACTGGAATGAGTAATACCTGTTCGTTTCTCTATACAAGTCTATGGATATTGACTTCTTGGAACCAACAAGCAGTTCCTTTTTGGTACGCCAGGGGGGAGGAGTCACTCAGTCCAGCTCGCCAGCTGACTGAATTTTTTTAAGAACTGATGAGCGGTTCTGATCTGCTGCTTTCTTCCTTCATGATTGAAGTATAAACGCAAGTGCGCTCAAAGTTTCATGAGGTGGACACTGGTGGTCCATAGAGTTTCTGTCGACCACAGTAGAAGAAAGACGATGTTTAAATGTTCTTAAGTGACATCTTTTGACTCTGCTGCTTCTTCCTGTAGGTGCTCCTGGTAGAGCAGTCCTGCCCCCTCCGGGAAACACCGCTGCCTGCCGTGCAGCTCTGTGGACCAACCTGGAGAAACTCATGGACCACATCTGTGCTGCATGGACACAGGTGCTACAAGAAAACGTCCACAAGTTTCAAAAGAGCCTGTGATCTTTGGCTGAACCTCTTTCTGCTGAAACACTGTCCAGGTGCAGCACTTGCAGAAGGTCTTGATGAAAAAGAGGGACCCCGTCACTCACGTGTGCTTCATCGATGAGATTGTCAAGGTGAGCAGTTTGTCGGATCGGTAGAAAAAGCCGTCCTCACAAAGGGACACTTGTCTGCTCACTGTTTGACATCAAAGTTTGACTCTGGCAGGAGTCTGACACCAGTCGGTTTGAGTGTGGAGTGGAACGTGTCCACACCCGGCTGCTGTGAGACGGCTAGGTGGTCAGTTACGTCTCAACCAAGTGGCTTAAAAATCACCAAACTGAACCAAACTGTGAACTACATTGTGCTCTAAAGACAGACATTGTGGAAAAAGTCTTTTGTTTCTCTTGTTTTCCTGGATGATGTTGTCATGGCGATGCTCCAGCTTGTTGTGGTTTTACCCCCCCAGCCTTTAGTGTTGTGGAGAAAACATTCTAAGACACTTTAGGCTGTTCAGTACAAAAGCTTAAGCAGTTTTCAGTTGTAGGAATTGTTCCTGCAAGCACAGGTTCACATGCTGCTCTGACTCCGCCCCCTACTTCAAATAACAAAATCTTTCCAATAAGCTAACTAATTTTGTTTTCCCAGAAGAATCAAGCTTTTTATGTTTGAAATTGTAACCGTTTACATGGGGGCACAAAAGTCCACAGATCTTTTTACCTCTCACCACGAGAGATGGTTCATGTGGAGATGATGATGATAGTGGTGACCTCAGTTTGGGCTTCTGTGGCCTTACCCCCAACACAAAGCCTGGGAGTAGAAATCAGAGGAGTCTGTTACCATGGAAACAAAGCTCCCAGCGATTACTGGGAGATGGAGGTGTGATCGGAGGCCTAATGACATGTGTAAATGCAGAGCTCCACGGTAGCACAGCTGCACTTTTACATGAGCTGTGTGTTTTCATAGAAACAAGCTCATCCTCATCAACATCAGCAGCATATATTATGTATATTCTCTGCACAGCGAGCAAAAAGGAAAGACCTCTGTGGAACTAAAATCCCCATATTCTTTTTTTTTTCTTTTTGTTATTATTTCTTGAGATGTTCTACAGTTTTTAAATGTCACTGAAAGAGTAATGAGCGTTAAGCTCAAAGTTGAATCACAGACACTGTGATGATCATGTGAAGCAAAACTTTAGTCATTACAGAGCCACCAGCTTTTACTTTGAAATAATTGTGGAAAAAAGGAAGTTTTTCTTTAAAATGGTTTGTAAAAAATTGAGACATCCTTCAACACTGAAGTGGATAAAATGGACAGAACTGTATTAAAGACCCGCTCCAATGAAAATCTTTTTATTTTTGCTGTAATTCTTTTAATCGTGGAAGAGAAATATATAATGACAAATAAAATTAAAGTTACATTTCTGAGTATTTCTTTATTTACATTGTTGTGAATCAGGAGCAGGAGAAAAACTGTTTGAAAAATATCGTAATTCGGACAGAAAATACGCCGGGCGGGCCGCAAGCTCCCTACTCCGCCCCCTTCCGATACATCCACTTGTCATCCTCTTGACAAATAGATCCATGAACGTCTTCGTTTTCCTTGTCTGAGCTGGAATCTGGATCAAAACTGTTCATCTGGATAGCTCCAATATTGCTCACAGTTTCTGTTGCTCCGCTGAAGTTTGTTTGGGGTGTGAGGGCTGTTTCTCTCAGCAATGGCGAGTGCAACAGTCTCGCCCACAACTCAGAGGCAAATCTTTGATGAGCTATTGCCACGCTGCAGAACTGTTGCAGGAATGTAACAGACAGAGAAGCAGTCAGAGGAAAATGGCTGCTTTCTTTCTAAAGTCAGTACTTCCATCAGAGCTGCTCTTCACGTTTTTTGGACCATTTTTCTCACTGATAACAGACTCTGACTGACAAATACCTACATGGAACAGTCATTGATGTGCTGCTTCCTTTTTCCATTTACCGGTAATTTGTTTTTACAGTCTCTTCTCACCCCAAACCGTTTCAACAGCTTTGAATGTGATTCAGGTGAGTTTGTCTTCAGGTGATCAGTGTGTTTGTTTCTAATGAAGGACGGTCAGCCTGACATTCTCTACACCTTCTGGACGGACGTCACCAGCACCCTGAACAATGAGTTTCACAGAGCGGCTGAAGGTAAGGAAGGCCCTGGTCTGCACAAGGTCATGTGGACAAAGAAGAATCATTTATTTGAACCCTAACCCCCCCCATCATTGTTCCTGACGGTTCCACAGCCTCGTCCTTCCTGAAACAAGCTCTTGAGGGGGAGTATCCCAAACTGCTGCGACTTTACAACGAGCTGTGGCGCCGCCTGCAGCAGCACAGTGCCGGCCTGCAGGGGGCGCCAACAGGTGCAGGGACGGACGCGTCTCTGGACATCGGTTCTACAGAAACAGACACATCAGAGCTTTTCACAAATATCAAACAGGACTACAAGTGAGTAACCCATTTAGTCATTTCACAGTTGTTGTTTAGATCCAGGTGTGTGTTGTAGTTCTGCAACAACAGGAAACTCTAGGTTACTTATGTATCTCTGGTTCTCTGATTAGCATGAGTGAGATGTCTCACTGTGGGATATGGAGACTCCAGTATTGCTAGACAAGTTCATCTCAAGCAACCACCAGTAATCAGGAACCGCCTCTCTGACCAGGTGACAGCCCAGAGGCAAGTACAGCCTGGATCACATCAGAAACAGCAATATCCCGTCTGTTAAAAACAGGCAAAAGTGAGACTTGAAGACCAGCTTTCTGCCACACAAATGTCCTGGATAGAAACACTCTTGTGTTACATGCAGGAAGCAGCCGCACTCCTCGTAGAATAAGCTTGCAGTCCAATGGAGGCCTGATAACCACAACTAGTGTGTTGTTCACCTTTCTGCACATTCCCCCAGGGATCACCTCAGAGTTTAACACCACATGTCCCTCCTGACACTACCCTGTGTTTTACCCGGGCTGGGGACAGACACAGGGAGAACCAGACGTGGGTCCCCTCGTGGCTTTGTACTTAAGACATGTGTAAGACAGAATCAGCAGATAACTTGAGGGGAGAGAGAGGACGTAAATCTATAAGCCAAAAGAAGCATATTTTGGAGCGATAAGACCCTAAAAACCACACCGACGCTAAAATGATACGATAAAGTAATTCTTGGTTCACAGTTTTAGCAACATTTCCCCCAGTTGCTCTTTTTGAATGTGTGTTAAAGCAGCAAAGAGCACACACTGCTGATTTTCACCCGTAACTGCGTTCCTCCGCCAGATCTTTTCCGTACCATCTTACTTTCAGCTCTGGGCATATCCCATAGTGAGATATCAACATGAATGCTAAGAAAGAGAAAATCTGCTAAGTAGATTTAAAGAGAAGGTGAGGAAGACGTTCTTTTGTCAGTTTGTATTTCCACCCTGACTGTCAAGAAAACATCCAGACAAAACGGCTACTTTAACGTCTGTCAATAAATGAATGATTAGGCGACAAAAAAACCAGGAACTTTGGGGTTTATGTAAAAATTGTTTGATAAATCGTCTCTTTTTCTGAAGCAGATCTATAATACTGATTTATAAATGTAGAAATGTATGAGGTTTTGTGGGTGGCTCTGTCTCTGTGGAGGACAGAATAGATTTTTCTGTGAGCTGCCATGGATCTGCTCACAGAAAAGTGGACCATGAAGGAGTCTCTCTGTTAGGCAGCAACCCGTCACAAAGGGATTGTGTTGGAAGTTTAACACAAGTTGTGTTTCATTTTAGCACTTTAAAAGTGTTAAATATAACTCCAATTGTGTAAGGGGGCGAGTCAGCCCGCCTCCACCTCCCATCATCCATCTGTTTACATGCTGTCCCGCTAGCTTACAGCCCCGTACACCTCAACCTAACTTTAGCGGTGCAACAAAAATGGTGAGCAATATAGAAGTTATCCAGCTGCACAGTTTGGAGTCAGATTCCAGGTCAGACGAGAAAAGCAAAGACGTCCTTTGGTTTAGTCTGAAAGTGGATGCATCAGAATGAAGCAGAGCAGGGAGCTTGTCGCCTGCTGTAGTAACTTGTACGTCCCACTTTAAAGACCTACTCCAATGAAAACGCTCTTTTTGACATGTTCTTGTAGTGATTTTTTTCATGATGGAGAATATATAAAAGACTACGATCAACTACAACCGCAGTGGGCGGGGCTAAAGTCTCCGTCTCCTGTTCCAATTCCAAGTGAATGCATTAACTCTTTGTTTTCCTCGTCTGAGCTGGTATCTGGCTCAAAACTCTGCAGTTGCAAAGCTCCTCTATTGCTCTCCATTTTTTTTGTTAATTTTACAGTGCCTTGAGAAAGTATTCGGCTCCCCTGAACATTTCAACCTTTTTCCACATTTCAGGCTTCAAACATAACGATATAAAACTGTACATTTTTGTGAAGAATCAACAAGTGGGACACAATCATGAAGTGGAACCAAATTTATTGGATATTTCAAACTTTTTTCACAAATAAAAAACTGAAAAACTGGGCGTGCAAAAGGATTCAGCCGCTTTACTTTCAGTGCAGCAAACTCTCTCCAGATGTTCAGTGAGGATCTCTGAATGTTGACCTAAATGACTAATGATGAGAAATACAACCTAACTGTGTGTAATCAAGTCTCCACATTAATGCACCTGCTCTGTGATAGTTTCAGAGGTTCGTTTAAAGCACAGAGAGCATCATGAAGAACAAGGAACACACCAGGCAGGTCAGAGATACTGTTGTGGAGAAGTTTAAAGCTGGATTTGGATACAAAAAGATTTCCCAAACTTTAAACATCCCAAGGAGCACCGTGCAAGCGATAATATTGGAAATGGAATGAGTATCAGACCACTGCAAACCTACAAAGTCCGTCTAAACTTTGGGAATGGGGACAAATGTCAGTCTCTCTTCAGTAAAAACTGATCGAGACAAACCCCAAGCGCCTTACAGCTGTATTTATGCAGGTTGTGCAGAGGTGTAAGCTAGCAGGAGAAACCATAACAAAAGTAATGCTGGTATATCAACGCAGGGTAACTTACCCGCCAGCAACAGCCCCGCCCACATCCCAGAAGCAAATTTCTGGAACCACACGGGCTTTTTGATTTTGGCCAAAATTTGCATAATCAATAGATACAAGTATAGTTGGACTGAGCCTTGAAGCTTTCTCTAACTGCATTTTTCATCTTCTGATTCAGTACTCAGAGATGCAGTTTTAATCTTTATTTTCTGTAGAAATGTCCTCCATCTTTAGAAAAATGCCACCAGAACATGTTAAAAACACACAAAAAAACACATTGTAATACAAATTGCAGATGATAAAGTCCTGTTGGCCTCATTGAGCCAGAACCTCTAGCATGCGTTGGGACAGTAGTAGGACAACCAATTAACAAACATTTTACTTATTCAATAAATATGTTTTCTCCATTCTACCTTTAGTTTAAAAAACTCCTTTTAGAACTTTGACTGACCTTGTTGTTATGACCTGTCGATCTAGAATTTAAATATTTAGAATTAACAGATGAACATTTTTGGACTTTGAGGACTCGTCTGAAGCAACTCCTTAAACAATACTTGATGCTATGAAGACTTTTAGAAGATTCCGAGGGTTTGAGGTGAGATGGGTGGAAAACAAGCAGGCTTTTAGATATTTACGAACAAGGTTGATCTATCTAAAACCAGCACATGTACCTAATGCACACTCAGATTTGTGCTGGTGCAGCAAGCCTCCACTGCACTCTTTACTTTGCTCAGTCAGCACTTTCAGATCATAAATGAAGATTCTTCTGAATGTGTTTCTGCTTCTGATTGCTTGTGCAGCCCAGAAAAAGCTCTGAAAGATTCCCTGCAAGATTACGAGGCAGCTTACCTTTCCAAGTCCCTGTCTCGTCTGTTTGATCCCATCAACCTGGTGTTTCCTATGGGGGAGCGCAGCCCCCCCTCCAACGATGAGCTGGATGGCATCATCAAGACTATCAGCAGGTAGGTCCAGTGTTGGACGGTGAACTGACAGTGAAGTGAGAGAACTGAAAAATGAAAAGTCCAGGTCAGATCCAGGTGTTGGTGAGGTTCAGGTTTGGTTCTGGTCAGGTCCTGGTCAGATCCAGGTCAGGTCCAGGTTTGGTTCTGGTCAGGTCCTTGTCAGGTCCAGGTTTGGTCTGTGATTGCAGATAGACTTCCACCAACCAAAGGGAACAAATGACATCATCTCTATGTGTTTGGAGGAGAAGAAACAACCTCAGAGTGAATTTGAAGAAGCAGGAATCCTGGAAGTTTGAAAATTCCCAACATTCCTGCTCATTTTAGTCAAAGCTTTAGGGCTGTCCAGCTCGGCAGAGATATTTCCAGTCTGTGCTGCCGTTTATGGCTGAAATGTGGTTCTGGGTCTGCTCTGGATCAAGGGGCAGAATCCTTCTAGATCTTGTTCCAGGTTGGACTTCTGGGATCCAGATGGGATCTGGGACTCGTGTGGTTTTTGAAAGCATTGCTGTCGCAGGAACAGTCTGAGTTTGTGTGTTGATGCTTTTATGGCCTGTTTCTCTGCAGTGAGCTCAACGTAGCTGCAGTGGATCCGCATCTGTCCATCTCTGTGGCCAAGAACGCTGCCAAGACTGTGCAGCTGTTCTGCGTGAAGTCTGAGCAGCTGGTGCGTAACGCTGAGTCTCTGCTCAGCATCTCTGCACACTCCCTGACCCGACCCCTCTCTGTCCACAGCTGTGCACTCTAGCTGATGCCAGTCAGGTGATTGGCCCGTTGACAGAGGGTCAGAGGAGGAATGTTGCCATGGTGAACTCCCTGTTCCGCCTGCAGCAAGGAGTCCTGAAGGTAACAGAACGCTCAGGATGGTCATCCACAGTTTCATCCAACATCTCTGTTCAGAAAGATAAGGAGAAGCTGCTGCCTCTTTAAGGTTTTCACCTGTTCAATATGAAGATCACCTCTGGATGAAGACAAGTCTCTGAAACTTATTAGAGACTGTCCTGTTAAATGTCCTGTTGACTGTCCTGTTGACTGTCTTGTTGAATGTCCTGTTGACTGTCCTGTTGACTGTCCTGTTGAATGTCCTGTTGACTGTCCTGTTGACTGTCCTGTTGACTGTCCTGTTGAATGTCCTGTTGACTGTCCCGTTGACTGTCCTCTTGACTGTCCTCTTGACTGTCCTCTTGACTGTCCTGTTGACTGTCCTGTTGACTGTCCTGTTGACTGTCCCGTTGACTGTCCCGTTGACTGTCCCGTTGACTGTCCTCTTGACTGTCCTGTTGACTGTCCTGTTGAATGTCCCGTTGACTGTCCTGTTGACTGTCCTGTTGAATGTCTTGTTGACTGTCCTGTTGACTGTCCTGTTGACTGTCCTGTTGACTGTCCTGTTGAATGTCCTGTTGACTGTCCTGTTGACTGTCCTGTTGAATGTCCTGTTGACTGTCCTCTTGACTGTCCTCTTGACTGTCCTCTTGACTGTCCTGTTGACTGTCCTGTTGACTGTCCCGTTGACTGTCCCGTTGACTGTCCTCTTGACTGTCCTGTTGACTGTCCTGTTGAATGTCCCGTTGACTGTCCCGTTGACTGTCCTGTTGAATGTCCTGTTGACTGTCCTGTTGACTGTCCTGTTGACTGTCCTGTTGAATGTCCTGTTGACTGTCCTCTTGACTGACCCGTTGACTGTCCTCTTGACTGTCCTGTTGACTGTCCTCTTGACTGTCCTGTTGACTGTCCTGTTGACTGTCCTGTTGACTGTCCTGTTGAATGTCCTGTTGACTGTCCTGTGTTTTTATACAGATCATCTCCGGTTTGGTCTCATGTCCGCCGGCTGCAGTGGAAGCCCTCTCTTCCTCCCTGCAGGTATTCTCTGTGTTCAGAGCTTCAGAGCAAAAAGCCATTTTATATTTATACTAGATATGGTCTGTCACGTGTCCTTTTATCTTCCCGATGTGTCTCCTGGCCTGTGTCTCCTGGCGTGTGTCTCCTGGCCTGTGTCTTAGGCCGTGCACTCGTTGATGGGCAGTGCGCTGGGACCTCTGCTGCAGTCTGTGAGCGACTCCATTGAAGCTATCATCTTCACCCTTCACCAGGAAGACTTCTCAGGGTCAGAAACCTCTCGTCAGACTTTCATAGAAACTTCAGCCGCACTTTAATACTTTTGGTGAAAGATCGAATCAAGTTTCAAATCAAGTCAATAAGGTTTTGTCTTAACGGCCTTCCCATCAACCTTGTTGCTGTAGCTCCTCATTAATAAAGCACATCTGATCCAGGTAATCTGCAGCAGGTGGGACATCAACAAATTTAAAAAAAACAGAACAGCAGCCGTCAGACCTGGATTTGGACCCCCTGCTATACAAAGTCCACTCTTTTATTCTCATATGTCACATTTGTACTACAATGACAAAAATGATTCAAAACTGGAAATTGATGTTTTTGAAGGAATTTCTTTTGGCTTCTGGGACATGTTGAACTGGGTTTTTGTTTGTGATCCAGGCCTGTGTCCAGCCCGGATAAGCCGGATGTTCCGTGTTCCCTGTACATGAAGGAGCTGCAGGGCTTCATCAGCAGGGTGATGGCCGACTACTTCCGACACTTCCAGTGTGCGGACTTCATCTATGAGAAGACCGAGGCCATCGCCAAGAGAGCCATTCAACTGTTCGTCCGCCATGCCAGCCTGCTGCGTCCGCTGGGGGAGGGCGGCAAAATGAGGCTAGCTGCTGATTTTGCACAGGTAAAGGTGCCGCCACCAGGTGTGTTGAGGAAAAATTAACCCGGAACAAAGACGATGCTAGGATCTGCTCAAAAGGTCTTTTTATTCCGGAATAAAACAGGAGTTCCTTTAGCATCTCAACCGAATCATCAATAAAAGCTGGCAATTTTCTATTCGCCCCAGCCTATAAACCCGGAGGACATGATCTCCGCTGACTGCTCTTACTGCCATAACAAAACATGTATTCTTGGCCAAAATCTTATCAGGGAGGCCAAATGGAACATCACTTCCTTCATATCTTTTCAGTCAAAGATATGAAGATTTGAAGAGTCACCATAATAGTGAAATATAATTCCACCATAATATAAAATATTACATAATTCCACAAAATATATAATTCCGCTATTGTATAACATAATTCCCCTATAATATATAATATTACATAATTCCACTTTAATATATAAGATTACAGAAGGCCACTTTAATAGATAATAGAACAGAAGGCCCTAGAAGATAGAAGAGAACGAATTCCCCTATAATTATAAATAACATAATTCCCCCCCTATAATATATAATATAACATAATCCCCTATAATATATAATATAACATAATTCCACCATAATATAAAATATTACATAATTCCACAAAATATATAATTCCGCTATTGTATAACATAATCCCTATAATTTAATATAACATAATTCCCCTATAATATATATATAACATAATTCCCCTATATATATAATATAACATAATTCCCCTATAATATATAATATACATAATTCCACTAGAATATATAATATTACATAATTCCACTAGAATATATAATATAACATAATTCCACTTTAATATATAATATAACATAATTCCCCTATAATATATAATATAACATAATTCCCCTATAATATATAATATAACATAATTCCCCTATAATATATAATATTACATAATTCCCCTATAATATATAATATAACATAATTCCCCTATAATATATAATATTACATAATTCCACTAGAATATATAATATTACATAATTCCACTAGAATATATAATATAACATAATTCCACTTTAATATATAATATAACATAATTCCTCTGTAATATATAATATAACATAATTCCACTAGAATATATAATACAACATAATTCCCCTCTAATATATAATATAACATAATTCCCCTATAATGTAACATCATTTCACCAAGCTTCATCAGTGTCCTTGAACACAGTTGCCTTTCTTCCCCACGCCGAGGTCACAAACTTTGGACTTCTATTACTGAAACAGTGTCTGCTGCCTCAAGCTGGAAAACCTGGAGCTCCAGCAAAGCAGTTCCTGATGCCATCCGTTTTGTTGTATCCCTCTATTGTAGGTAGAGCAGCATTTTCAGTCTTTCAAGTCATGTAAAAGCCGGTCATGTTCAGTCCTTGCCCTCGGATTTTCTCTAGATTTGTCACAAACTAAACAAAAATCTGGTCGTTGTCATGTTGTCGTAGTGATAGTCTTAGGTATGAAACATGTCACATTGCAAATGTTAGGTTATCAAAACTTGTATCTGAACACCAGAGGAACAACTCCACTAAATAAACTTGTATTTATTTCTTTAAGACCCTTGTTTGTAATTTACCCAATCTCTGTCATTTAATTTCAATAGAAGTCACTAACTACAAAAAAACATCTAAAAACATACCTTCTATTAAGTTTAAAAATGTAAAATTCCCTAAAGTAGGCGTACTGCCATCCTGGATCTCACCAACAAAATTACTGGGAATA
Source organism: Oryzias woworae (assembly GCA_016861445.1). Taxonomy (NCBI): domain Eukaryota; kingdom Metazoa; phylum Chordata; class Actinopteri; order Beloniformes; family Adrianichthyidae; genus Oryzias; species Oryzias woworae. The sequence continues at coordinate 327,088 of BOLG01000407.1, forward strand.
TTACTTTAGAATCATCATTCTGACTGTTGTTACTCTTCTGAGACGTCATACTCTGCTGAGGATCCAAATACCAAACCAAAAGAGGGATCATAACCGTATGACACATGAAAAAACCTAAACACAAAACCAACACAACTCCCTATTTAGTTCTTAATAAACAACACCTAATTAGAAAACAATAAGCAACATGTATCATTAGGGAGAACACTTTGACACAAACGGTTTTATGATCAACTTGAATTTGGAATGTGAATTTAATGGAAATGTACAACAATCTATCAAACCTTTTAACGTTTGCGTCTTCCCTTGTGTCCCCTCCCCTTCTTGATCACACCCATGATCAATACACTAAAAAGGACACTTGTGAAAATATGCAAATATTCGTACCTTACCTCCCATCATGCGCACCACACGTAAATATCTATCACTTAACTATAGAATAAACAGATCCTTTGAGCAGACATCACATCCTAGCATCACCTTTGTTCCGAGTTCATTTTATCCTAACAGGTGGAGGCAGAGCTCCGCCCTTGGCGCTCACGCTACCTGTGTTTGTGATTCAGATGGAGATGGCCGTAGCTCCACTGTGCAGGAGGGTGTCTGATCTGGGGAAGTCCTACAGGATGCTCCGCTCCTTCAGGTGTTTGCTCACTTTCCTTTGACTCTAAGAACAAATGAAAGAACCCCCCCAGCAGCGATCCAGCCTTAATTCTCAGCCCATCTGTTTGGTTTTAGGCCTTTCCTGTTTCAGACCAGCGAGCTGATTGCCAGCAGTCCAGCTGTGGGAGACCTGATCCCCTTCAGCATCCTGCTCCACTTCTTGTTCTCCAGAGCCCCCCCTGAGCTCAAGTCACCCCACCAGGCCAGTACACTCAGACAAATGCAGACTTACAGGCACAGGGGTGTAGTCTGTCTTCCAGAGCTGTTGTCGTGGTAACATGCATCCGTATAGGGGTTTACCTGTACAGGTGCTGGGAGTTTTCGGGTTGTCTGTGCCTGTAGAGGGTCATAGAGAGGAGGGGCTTCATCCTAAGAAGAGTGCACGTATGTCATTTTGTTTTCTTGAGACTCGGACGGCCACTTCAAGGGACGTCAGAAAAATGAAGTTTCATTGTGAAGTATTTGTAAGGCTAACAAAAGTTACACGCCTTTCTGACGTACGGGTGATGCTGATGTACGGTGCCCTCATGATGCACTTCAGTTAGTAAGGTGTACTGGTACTGCATTCTTACTGACCGTGTGCAACCATCCAATTATGGTCATGTGAACTAAGCAATCTGTGACGTTGTGTGTCGAATGTACAACTTTATTAAATCCAGTGCTAGTCAGTAAAGGAATGTGACAGAAATGATCTAAAAACAAATCCAGAGACAGTTTGTGTTTCAGTCGGTCTGCTGCTGCAGCTAATGCTAACATTTTGGAAACAGATGGAGGAGGAGCCTGCTGGCGTTATCCTTCTTCCTGGAAAGTGGAACCTTTCACTGTTTCACAAGTTAGTTCACCTTTGAAGGTCACTTATGAAGCATGTGTTGTCACAGCAGGTGATCAACAGTCTGAATTATATCTAAACCTGGAAAACTGTTGAAATGAAAGATGAACTCAAATGAAACTCTAGTTTTGGGGGGTTTTAGGATGTTCTTGTGTCCTTTTTCTGATGATGAAAGACATACATGTACAAAGACATGTATCCTACAACTGCCTCTGACAGAAAAATGTCGTTTGAAAAAGGTCACTTTTGTGATGAAGAAGATACGCTGGGGGGGCCACAAGCTCCCCGCTCTGCTTCATTCTGATTCATCCACTTACAGACATCCATGAACATCTTTGTTCTCCTCGACTGAGCTGGAATCTGGATCAGAACTGTACCTCCAATATTGCTCACAATAATGTTACATTAGGGTTGTGAGGGGCTGTAAGCTAGCGGGAGAGCCACCAGCGTCATGGAGCAGCTGCTGCTGTGGGAGGGGTTCAGCACGACGGATGTTGCTCCCGGTCGGAGGTGTACATTCTCACCTTCAGCCCTGTCCTCCACAGAGAGCAGAGTGGTCCGTCGCTCGTTACTCCCAGTGGCTGGACGACCATCCCTCTGAGAGAGACCGTCTCGCCCTCATCAGGTGATCCTATTTGATGCACACTGGCACAGTCCCTGTTGTAACTTGATTCCTTTCTTGGTTCTCTCCTGAGACCTGAGTGTGAACCCAAACCAAAGGGAAGGGGGGCATTGATCAGCACTCCTGTCTCAGAACATTGATGGAACCATTGGTTCAGCAACACGAACAAAAAAAGAAGCCTGATCAGAACAACCTCCAGCTAACCAAAAGTTCTGGGCAAAACAAAAGCCTGAACTTTGGTTTGTTTGCAACTTTTTGGTGCAACAAACAAAAAATATTGATTATTCGGAAGACAAAAGCAGGTGCTGTAGTGGAAGGGTTCAAATCCCAGGCCAGAAAATCAGTGTTCTTGAGCAAAACATTTAAACCCACATGACTTCCAACTGAGAAAATCTATGAATATGAAAAAAGGTGAGAAGGAAGTGAAAACTTTAAACTTTGAAGGTGATCTGATGCCCCCTTGTTTAGCATCTGGTTGGTGATTGGATAAATGAACACAGTTAAAGTCTGCTTTGTACATCAGAGATGAAGCCTGTTCTTGTCACATTTTGAAGGTTCTGCTTGGTTCTGCACATGACCCAATCTAAAACGGGCCTCCTTTTTCCTGTCATGTCTTCTCAGGGGCTCTTTGGAGGCCTATGTGCAGTCAGTCAGAGCCCGGCAGGGGAAGGAGTTTGCTCCCGTTTATCCCGTCATGCTCCAGGTTCTCCAAAGAGCCACCAGCGGACCAGAGGCCTGACTGTTGGGAAGCAGTTTCAGGTTGAGGCGGGACGGTACGGATGCAGGATTCTCAGGAATGCTGACGCGGATCATTGCTGACATGTTTGAAGGACAGCTCTTTATTTGTTTTCACATGGTTACAGAGTTCATGCTGGGGTTCCACTGTTCAGGTGGGGGCTCCTCTAGGGGTGTGGGTACCAAGGTTCACAATGAGGACAATAAAAAAAACACCACTTTAGAAACAAACACAATAAAGTTATGAGAGGGGAATTACTGTTTTAGATCCATTCACCGAACGTGCTGCAAAGCTATTCACAAACCAAGCTTTGATTATGGGTAAAGTGTTTCCTAACGTCTGTTCAGCTTTTAGAAATATTTATCTTTAAATTAACGTGTTTCTACATTTCTTTAAAGAGTTTAAAGCCTGGCATTTGTGAATCTGTGGAAGAGAAACACTAAACAGAATGACCATTGACTGTACAAGAGAACTGGACTGAGTGACCCCTTCCCCCTGGCATTCCAAACAGGAAGTACCTGCTGGCTCCAAGAAGCCAAAAAAGACCTCTATAGAGAAATAAACCGCTGTTACTCAGTCATTCTATTGGTCAGAATAACCGTTGTTGCTCTGGTACTTTTTTAACATCTTCTAGATGTTAATTTTTTTTTCTGAAGTTATTCCAGTTCTAACCTGAAAAATTAATAAAAGTGTTTGATCCAACTTTCAAAACGTTGGACGGATTTTGTGTAGTCTATTTTCAAGTGGTTGGGGTGTGACCTTCCAAAAAGCTCACTCCTGATTGGTGAGAGTGGTTGCCACAGAAACGGTGAGTTCAAACGACTCGGATCAGTCACTTCTTTCTGATGATGTCTGGCTCCATCTTGGGGGTGTCCATATCATGAAAAAATGTCAGCTGAATTGACATCATTTGGTTGTAACCAGAAATAAACCCTTTTTTATGGATGACGTCACACTCACTCAGCACAGTTCACGGATGCAGTCGATGAGCATGACTCAGCAAAACCCACACTGAGAGCATGAGTTAGGACTTCCGTTCGGCATCGATCACACAGATTTCTTTTTAGACCAAGTCTCCAGCTTTTCTTTGTTCATTTCGTTTGTGATGAAACCAGGATGAGAACGATTTGCATTCGGGAGATAGAGGTTCCTGTGATTGTTGAAGGAAACCAGCAGCAACATTTTGAACTTCACCTGTGATATAAACAACCTGTAGACACTGATGAAGACTCTGGATGAAGATGCTCAACTTTATTAATTCTTTTTTTCTTACCATGACTTAAAGAGATAAAAATCCAGGAAATCCTCATGAAGCTCCGAGAACCAGAACACACAGATGTTAGCTGCAGAGACAATCATCTGGACTCTGGGTTTTCTTTACAGTTTTTCACTAATAATCTAAAAGAGTAATAATAGTTACAACTAGAAGCTGAGTCATGGAAATGTATTACTGAGATCGAAGGTTGGTTAAGCTAAACGTTAGTATTAGCATTACCAGATCTGCCTTTATTTTGAAAATACCAGCTTGTGTTTCAAAAGTGTTGACATTTTTGAGACTTACGTTTGCATGTAGCTCCAAAGAAAAAATAAAACTGAAACTCCATCCATTAATGGGCTCTTTCCAGTGAGGCTTTTGTTATTTTTATGGATCAGTGCATGAAGGGAGGAGCAAAGCAGAAACTGGAGGGGCTACTTGTATTTATTCTTGCAGTTTAGGCCAAAAAAGTGGATTTGATCAACATGCAACACAGAATAAATAAAGATGCTTTAAAAGAAAATGCCATCCATTCATTTGATGTTTGCATCTTGAACTTGCTTTTAGCATGCAGTGTTCACACTGGGCTGTTGCATCTCCTCACAGTTAAGAGGCTTGTTGTGAAATGTCAAAGCTGTTCAAATCTTGCTTCAGGCGTTTTTTTTCACACCTCTATTCCAATACATGAAAGACTTCCAGCCGGGCACAAATCCCAAGTATTACAAACATAAAAACACACAGCTACGCGTGAACGCGAGAGTTCTGGACTCGGTAGTTTTCCTGTTATCTTTTTTAACTGCTCATACAGGGTGAAATGTTTGGCTGACTAATAAAAACTACGGCGCCTCCTTTCTGCAGAGGTTTGGAAATGGCAGCAGCTTTGCATTATGTATATCATTTATCTTCTAAGTTTGGGTTTGTTGTGTTATTTTTTTTTCTAGCTCATTGACTAAACAACTCAGACAGGCTCTTTGTTTAACTTCTCTCAGAGCCCCACAAAGCTCTAAATGATAGCGTCATGTTAAGTGATTTACCCTTTTCTCTATGCTTTTGACATGATAAGACTTGGTATGAATTTTATTCCCACAGATTGTGAAAGATAGACAACAAATAAAACGTAGGAAAAGAGAATAACATTTGGCAGACTCCATCATTCTGTTTTTAACAAACTAAATATTTTAACACTTTACGCGCCGCGCTCGATGCCCAAATTGTACAACTGCTGAAATGACACGCCGCGCCCGACGCTGGAATCGCACCACAAGACCTCAGATTGTGTCTGTACATTGACTTAATATTGAAGCTCAACACCCCTGCTACGAGAATCACGTCCTGTGTGAATGCAGCTTTAGGCTGAGGAGGAGAAGGTAAGAAGGCGTTCAACTCTTATACTGGAAGGAATGAATCGAATCCCTGGAAGAAGTCAATCCAGTAAATCTGAGTTTAGAAGCTGCCACTGCACGCCACCTGCTGGTGCTAAGATTAAACTATATGTTGTAATGTTTCTTCATTTTATCTTCTTTTTAATGATCCATCCTGATCATCTTTTGTTTTTGTTTTTTTAATTGTTCCCAGTGGTCTTTTAATTATGATTATTCTGTTTTCTATTGACTGAGACATAATTTCTTGTGCCAAAAAAGACCGGCAATCTGCATCCGGTTCTCAACCTACGCAGTCTGAATGCGTATTTGAAGTGTCCGGCCCCCAGCAGGGGCTGCTGGCCACAGGATGCCATTGGAGTCTGTCTGTGCAGCCGCACCCTGGTCATCTGTGGATACCTTCACCAGGACCTACAGGGTGAATGTGCCTGACCCCAACCTCATGGATGATGTGTTGCGGCTCTCTGGTATGCTGCACTGAGCTGAGACATGTTCTAGTTTGGACCCCTCAGGACTTTGTTGGCATTGGTCATTCAGTGCTTGAAGCACCGCCTCTGGCGGTCAGGAGGGATGAGATTTTAACGAAGGTTACGTATGTTACTACGGTTCTATGAATCTTGGATGACAGCCAGAGTTCCTGGTCCCCCTGGTTCGTTGCGTTCTCACGAGAAGTGTTGGGACCTTGCTCCTGGTGCCACGTGACTTTATAGCCTTACACGGGGTCACCAGGAGTTCACAGGTGGCCCTGGGTTCATTAAATTCTCGAACTACACATGCACAAGAAGGAAAATTCAGTGTTTGAAGCACCGCCTCTGGCCGTCAGGAGGGATTCATAGAATCGTTGTCACATACGAAACTTTCGTTTTCCGCAATCTAAAGATTGCTCTGGGTTTTGCAAACTGAGAAAAACTTCTGGCTCAGAGCAATCAACAAACGGCAAGTCCGTTTCCAGTTCACGACTCCACACGAGTCTTTCTTCGGCTTTCGATTCCTGACGTTTTTTGGAGCGTTTTTTTTAATATATTCTTTATATTGAACAGCAGATATTCTGCTACAGAGAGAGCTGAACATGGCACCTAAGGCTGAACTGGCAGAACTTAAAGCGGTATTGGCAGATATTCAAGACAAACAAGCGGACATCCAAGCCAAGCTAACTCCATTGCTGGCTATGGAGGCCAAGCTAACTCCACTGTTGGCATTGGAGGCTAAGCTAACACCTCTGTTGGCACTTCCGACAAGAAAAAGTACGAAATGAACAACAGGATAATCGGCTTGACCTCATGGATATAATACAGAACGACGTGGATCAACAACTAAGAATGAATAATATCATTTCTCACGGGATTTCAACTCAAACCAAGAGCTAAGTCTGGTGCAGCTAACGTTAGCACGGATGATAGCGGAGCCGCTATGGCAACAGCCGTGACCGTTGAAGCTCAAGTCGGATCATTCCTCACTTTCAAAGGGATTTGAATAATATCGAGATCTCTCACCCGCTTCCCAGGAGAAAGGAGTCAGATAAACCAGCGATCCTCATCAGGTTTGTGAATCAAAAGCACAAAATTGCTCTGATAAAGCAAAGAAAACTGCTACAAGGATCTGCTGTTTTTATTAATGATCAATTATCTAATTTTCACGCATTGTTGGCTAAGCATGCCCGACTCCTGAAGCGGAAAAAACATATCCAGAGCACATGGGTGCTAAATTCCAGGATCAATGTAAAACCACCTGGTCCACCGGACCTGACCAGGGCAATGGTCATCACCAACATGAAAGACTTTGAGAAGTGTGTGGTCACGGACGTCTAAGCCTTTCTTTGAAGCGAAATAAGAATCAAAAATGATTTCAAGAAAATATGGCGCCCGGCATTTACCACTAACTCTTAGATCAACTTTGACCTGATTTTCAGCAGTGATTTCTGCCCTGCAGACAACTGGAGCTCAACTTACTGTGATACCAGAAGGACAATGCAGTCATAACAACGAGGAGAACTTTATAAACTCTGTTCTAACCTGAAGGACGGATGTTAATCAGGCAGCAGAACACAGGAATACCGTCTTGGTCAAAGGCTTTAATCAAATCACTTGACATAGTTCTCTGAAATGTGATTAATGTCAAAGGATCTACTAATGTAACAACCTACACGTATTGATTTCTATATTTTCTATATCTGATTAAAGTAAATGATCTTTCAGACATAAATGATTTATTGTTGCCTCTTTCCATACTTGATCTGAAGAAACGACTTGTCTGATGAAAATAGTCAGCATCTACTTGATATTTTAATAATTTTGATCTTTTTGTTTTGTCTTTGTTAATTCTTTACTTTTTTTTCTTTAATTACTGTTACTATTAAAAAACAAGGGAAAGTCATTGTTCATTATTCTCAATTATTATTATTTTTGCATAAGCTCCAATCAAGTTTAAAATAATGTTGTACTTACATGCAAAAAGGTCTGACTTATTGTTACTCAAGGATGTTTAATTATACGACTTGTTTGATGAAAATAGTCAGCATCTACTTGATATTTAATGATTGTGATCTTTTTGTTTTGTTTTGTCTTAGTTCATTCTTTACTTTTTCTTTAATTAGTATTATTATTATTGTTTTTGATTTATTCACATCACTGAGTTTTTTATGACCAAACTATTCTTAAAAAGTAGAAAAAAAGAGAAATTCATTATTCTCAATTATTATTATTTTGGCATAAGCTCCAATCAAGTCTAACACAATGATGTACTTACATGCAAAGCAGTATGACCTATTGTTACTCAAGGATGTTTAATTACCTGTATTACAGTCAGAACAGTATAAAGACCTGATTATTTGTTACGAACTGGTTGATATCTAAGGTAAAGTAAATGTTATGATTGAGCCGGGGTGGGATTATATAAATTCGGTTCAAAGCTGTTGTCTTCTAAGCACCTTTACATCCAAGAAAGCGTCCTCTGCCCATCAAGCATCTCTTCAGAGTAGTTTTTTCTTTTCCTTATTGGTAAACCGTTGTGCATTCTTAAACTACAACACTGCATTGTTCTACAAAAAGCAGAAAAACGATTAGAACTGTCTGGCTGCACAACCCAAATCTGAGACCAAAGAAGGAGCTGGATCAAAAGGAACGCGTTTACTTATTTGACAAATGTGTGACAGTGAGCATTTTATTTCTCATCATATTTTTTGGTGGACAAACCCCACATAATAATCTCTCTGCATATCAAAAATTTACATTTCAAAAATTCAAATTAACATTGAGTAAGACAGAACGAACAAAACTACAAGGATAAAACCACATTTTGCCTAAGGGGTTGAAATGTTTTGCTGACCCATATCACCAGCTGAGTCTTCAAGATTACCTGGTGAAAGTGGGAGCCCTCTTCCCAGTGGGTTTGATTTATATATGAGACCTTAAACCTTGGCAACATATTTAAGTTTAAACTAGATTCTTAGATGAATAAAATGTAGTACATTAATCAGCTGGTAAACACTGAGAGACGATAGAAAGTTCAATAATCAAGTTAGTCCTATCACCATCTTACCACTGTGGGAAAGGTTCTCTTTTTTTTTTTTAAATATATATTTATTTATTATTTTCCAAGATTTTAACAGAACAAAACAAACCAGAACGGAACAGGCCCACGGATACAGAAATCATATGTGCTGGAGTCATAACCAAACCGTACAATAAAAAGAAAGATCAAACAGTAGAGCAGGTATTGTACATATATGATATCATTTAGGGCTAAACTGCTCTGATGCAATCAACTTTAGCCATCTACCCGTGATCACATCATCTAGAGCCAATCAGCTGTGATTATCTCTATTATGGCCAAACTACTCTGATGGTATCATATTCAGCCAATTGGCTGTGAAATTAACGTATAATACCAAACTGCTCTTATGCAATCATCTTTAGCCAATTACCCGTGATCACATCATCTACAGCCAATCAGATGTGATGTTATCATTTAAGGCCAAACTGCTCTGATGCAATCAACTTTAGCCAATCGACTGTGATCACATCATATACAGCCAATTAGCTGTGATGATCTCATTTAGGGCCAAACTACTCTGATGCCATCATCCTTAAACAATCAGCTGTGATCACATCATCTAGAGCCAATCAGCTGTGATGACATCATCTACAGCCAATCAGCTGTGATCATATCATTTCGGACTAAACTGCTCTGATGCAATCAACTTTAGCCAATCAGCTGTGATTGAATCTTCTACAGCCAATCAGCTGTGATCATATCATTTCGGACTAAACTGCTCTGATGCAATCAACTTTAGCCAATCAGCTGTGATAATATATATAACAAACTGCTCTGATGCAATCATCTTTACCCAATCAGTTGTGATCATATCATCTACAGCCAATCAGCTGTGATCATATCATCTACAGCCAATCAGCTGTGATCATATCATTTCGGACTAAACTGCTCTGATGCAATCAACTTTAGCCAATCAGCTGTGATCACATCATCTACAGCCAATCAGCTGTGATGATTTCATATAAATTCAAATTAATGTGACGACATCATATACAGACAATTAGCTGTGATGATCTCATTTAGGGCCAAACTACTCTGATGCCATCATCTTTAAACAATCAGTTGTGATCACATCATTTCGGGCTAAACTGCTCTGATGCAATCAACTTTAGCCAATCAGTTGTGATCACATCATCTACAGCCAACCAGCTGTGATGACATCATCTACAGCCAATGAGCTGTGATTATCTCTATTATGGCAAAACTCCTCTGATGCATTTATCTGTAGCCAATCAGCTGTGATCACATCATCTACAGCCAATCAGCTGTGAATGATCTCTTTTATGGCCAAACTGCTCTGATGCAATCATCTTTATCCAATTACCCGTGATCACATCATCTACAGCCGATCAAATGTGATGATGATATCAAATAAGGAAAAACTGCTGTGATGCAATCCTCTTTAGCCAACCAACTGTGATCATGTCATCTACAGCCAATCAGCTGTGATGACATCATATAAATTCAAACTAATGTGACGACATCATATACAGCCAATTAGTTGTGATGATATCATTTAGGGCCAAACTACTCTAATGCCATCATCCTTAAACAATCAGCTGTGATCACATCATCTAGAGCAAATCAGTTGTGATCACAACATCTACAGCCAATCAGCTGTGATCATATCATTTCGGGCTAAACTGCTCTGATGCAATCATCTTTAGCCATTCAGCATAGATGACATCATCTAGAGCCAATCAGCTGTGATGACATCATCTACAGCCAATCAGCTGTGAATGATCTCTTTTATGGCCAAACTGCTCTGATGCAATCATCTTTAGCCAATCAGCTTAGATGACATCATCTAGAGCCAATCAGCTGTGATGATAACATATAAATCCAAACTGCTCTGATGCAATCATCTTTAGCCAATCAGTTGTGATCATATCATTTAGGGCTAAACTGCTCTGATGCAATCAACTTTATCCAATTACCCGTGATCACATCATCTACAGCCAATCAAATGTGATGATGATATCAAATAAGGAAAAACTGCTCTGATGCAATCAACTTTACCCACTCAGCTGTGATCACATCATCTACAGCCAATCAGCTGTGATGATTTCATATAAATTCAAATTAATGTGACGACATCATATACAGACAATTAGCTGTGATGATATCATTTAGGGCCAAACTACTCTTATGCCATCATCCTTAAACAATCAGTTGTGATCACATCATCTAGAGCAAATCAGTTGTGATCACAACATCTACAGCCAATCAGCTGTGATCATATCATTTCGGGCTAAACTGCTCTGATGCAATCATCTTTAGCCAATCAGCTGTGATCACATCATCTCCAGCCAATCACCTGTGATAATCTCTTTTATGGCCAAACTGCTCTGATGCAATCATCTTTAGCCAATCAGCTTAGATGACATCATCTACAGCCAATCAGCTCTGATAATCTCTTTTATGGCCAAACTGCTCTGATGCAATCAACTTTAGCCAATCAGTTGTGATCACATCATCTACAGCCAATGAGCTGTGATTATCTCTATTATGGCAAAACTCCTCTGATGCAATCATCTTTAGCCAATCAGCTGTGATCACATTATCTACAGCCACCCAATTGTGACGACATCATCTACAGCCAATCACCTGTCATAATCTATTTTATGGCCAAACTGCTCTGATGCAATCATCCTTAAACAATCAGCTGTGATTACATCAGCTAGAGCAAATCAGTTTTGATCACAACATCCACAGCCAATAAGCTGTGGATGTTGTGATCATATCGTTTAGGGCTAAACTGCTCTGATGCAATCAACTTTATCCAATTACCCGTGATCACATCATCTACAACCAATCAGCTGTGATGATATAATTTAAGGCTATACTGCTCTAATGCAATCATCTTTAGCCAATCAGCTTAGATGACATCATCTACAGCCAATCACCTGTGATAATCTCTTTTATGGCCAAACTACTCTGATGCAATTATATTTAGCCAATCAGCTTAGATGACATCATCTAGAGCCAATCAGCTGTGATGATAACATATAAATCCAAACTGCTCTGATGCAATCATCTTTACCCAATCAGTTGTGATCATATCATCTACAGCCAATCAGCTGTGATAATGTCTTTTATGGCCAAACTGCTCTGATGCAATCATCTTTAGCCAATCAGCTGTGATCACATCATCTACAGCCAATCAGCTGTGATGACATCATCTACAGCCAATCAGCTGTGAATGATCTCTTTTTAGGCCAAACTGCTCTGATGCAATCATCTTTAGTCAATCAGCTTAGATGATAACATATAAATCCAAACTGCTCTGATGCAATCATCTTTACCCAATCAGTTGTGATCATATCATCTACAGCCAATCAGCTGTAATCATATCATTTAGGGCTAAACTGCTCTGATGCAATCATATTTCCCCAATCAGCTGTGATCATATCATTTAGGGCTAAACTGCTCTGATGCAATCAACTTTATCCAATTACCCGTGATCACATCATCTACAGCCAATGAGCTGTGATTATCTCTATTATGGCAAAATTCCTCTGATGCAATTATCTGTAGCCAATCAGCTGTGATCACATTATCTACAGCCAATCAGCTGTGATCACATCATCTACAGCCAATCAGCTGTGAATGATCTCTTTTATGGCCAAACTGCTCTGATGCAATCATCTTTAGCCAATCAGCTGTGATCACAACATCTACAGCAAATCGGCTGTGATGATATCATTTAGGGCTAAACTGCTCTGATGATATAAACTTCAGCCAATCAGCTGTGATAATATAGAATACCAAACTGCTCTGATGCAACCATCTTTAGCCAATCAGCTGTGATTGAATCTTCTACAGCCACTCAGCTGTGATCACATCATCTACAGCCAATCACCTGTCATAATCTATTTTATGGCCAAACTTCTCTGATGCAATCATCTTTAGCCAATCAGCTTAGATGACATCATCTAGAGCCAATCAGCTGTGATAATAAATAATACCAAACTGCTCTGATGCAATCATCTTTAGCCAATCAGCTGTGATTGAATCTTCTACAGCCAATCACCTGTGATAATCTCTTTTATGGCCAAACTACTCTGATGCAATTATATTTAGCCAATCAGCTTAGATGACATCATCTACAGACAATTAGCTGTGATGATATCATTTAGGGCCAAACTACTCTGATGCCATCATCCTTAAACAATCAGCTGTGATCACATCATCTAGAGCAAATCAGTTGTGATCACAACATCTACAGCCAATCAGCTGTGATCATATCATTTAAGGACATACTGCTCTGATGCAATCATCTTTAGCCAATCAGCTGTGATAATCTCTTTTATGGCCAAACTGCTCTGATGCAATCATCTTTAGCAAATCAGCTGTGATCATATAATCTACAGCCAATCAGATGTTATCATATAATCTACAGCCAATCAGCTGTGATGACATCATCTACAGCCAATCACCTGTGATAATCTCTTTTATGGCCAAACTGCTCTGATGCAATCATCTTTAGCAAATCAGCTGTGATCATATAATCTACAGCCAATCAGCTGTGATGATATCATTTAAGGCTATACTGCTCTGATGCAATCATCTTTAGCCAATCAGCTGTGGTCATATCATCTACAGCCAATCAGCTTTGATGACATCATCTACAGCCAATCAGCTAAGATAATCTCTTTTATGGCCAAACTGCTCTGATTCAATCATCTTTAGCCAATCACCTTAGATGACATCATCTATAGCCAATCAGCTGTGATGATGTCATTTAGGGCTAAACTGCTCTGATGCAATCAACTTTAGCCAATCAGCTGTGATCACATTATCTACAGCCAATCAGCTGTGATGACATCATCTACAGCCAATCACCTGTGATAATCTCTTTTTTGGCCAAATTACTCTGATGCAATCATCTTTAGCCAATCAGTTGTGATGATATCGTTTAAGGCTAAACTCTGCTTTCATAAAATCATCTTAAGCCAATCAGCCATAATCATATCATCTACAGCCAATCAGCTGTGATGATCTCTTTTATGGCCAAACTACTCTGATGCAATCATCTTTAGCAAATCAGCTGTGATCATGTCATTTAGGGCTAAACTACTCTGATGCAATCAACTTTAGCCAATTACCCATGATCACATCATCTACAGCCAATCAGCTGTGATGACATCATCTATAGCCAATCAGCTGTGATAAACTCTTTTATGGCCAAACTGTTTTGATGCAATCATCTTTAACCAATCTGCTTTGATGACATCATCTACAGCCAATCAGTTGTAATGACAACATATAAATCCAAACTGCTCTGATGCAATCATCTCTAGCAAATCAGCTGTGATCATGTCATCTACAGCCAATCAGCTGTGATGATATTATATAAATTCAAATTAATGAGACAACATCATATACAGCCAATTAGCTGTGATGATATCATTTATGGCCAAACTACTCTGATGCCATCATCCTTAAACAATCAGCTGTGATCACATCATCTACAGCCAATCAGCTGTGATAATCTCTTTTATGGCCAAACTGCTCTGATGCAATCATCTTTAGCAAATCAGCTGTGATCATATAATCTACAGCCAATCAGCTGTGATGATGTCATTTACGGCTAAACTGCTCTGATGCAATCATATTTCCCCAATCAGCTGTGATCATATCATTTAGGGCTAAACTGCTCTGATGCAATCAACTTTAGCCAATTACCCATGATCACATCATCTACAGCCAATCAGCTGTGATGACATCATCTACAGCCAATCAGCTGTGATGATCTCTTTTATGGCCAAACTGTTTTGATGCAATCATCTTTAACCAATCTGCTTTGATGACATCATCTAGAGCCAATCAGTTGTAATGACAACATATAAATCCAAACTGCTCTGATGCAATCATCTCTAGCAAATCAGCTGTGATCATATCATCTACAGCCAATCAGCTGTGATCATATCATATAAGGCTAAACTGCTCTGATGCAATCAACTTTAGCCAATCAGATGTGATCACAACATCTACAGCAAATTGGCTGTGATGATATCATATAAATTCAAATTAATGAGACAACATCATATACACCCAAATTAGCTGTGATGATATCATTTAGGGCCAAACTACTCTGATGCCATCATCCTTAAACAATCAGCTGTGATCACATCATCTAGAGCAAATCAGATGTGATCACATCATCTACAGCCAATCAGCTGTGATGATCTCTTTTATCGCCAAACTGTTTTGATGCAATCATGTTTAGTCAATCAGATGTGATCACAACATCTAGAGCCAATCAGTTGTAATGACAACATATAAATCCAAACTGCTCTGATGCAATCATCTCTAGCAAATCAGCTGTGATCATATCATCTACAGCCAATGAGCTGTGATCATATCATATAAGGCTAAACTGCTCTGATGCAATCAACTTTAGCCAATTACCCGTGATCACATCATCTAAAGCCAATCAGCTGTTATGATATCATTTAAGGATATACTGCTCTGATGCAATCATCTTTAGCCAATCAGCTGTGATCATATCATTTAGGGCTAAACTGCTCTGATGCAATCAACTTTAGCCAATTACCCGTGATCACATCATCTACAGCCAATCAGCTGTGATGATCTCTTTTATCGCCAAACTGTTTTGATGCAATCATGTTTAGTCAATCAGATGTGATCACAACATCTAGAGCCAATCAGTTGTAATGACAACATATAAATCCAAACTGCTCTGATGCAATCATCTCTAGCAAATCAGCTGTGATCATATCATATAAGGCTAAACTGCTCTGATGCAATCAACTTTAGCCAATTACCCGTGATCACATCATCTAAAGCCAATCAGCTGTTATGATATCATTTAAGGATATACTGCTCTGATGCAATCATCTTTAGCCAATTACCCATGATCACATCATCTACAGCCAATCAGCTGTGATGACATCATCTAGAGCCAATCAGATGTGATGTTATCATTTAAGGCCAAACTGCTCTGATGCAATCAACTCCTCTTTCCTGCTTCAGCTTCTCCGTGCACGCACGCACGCTCTTGATGAGCGCACCTGCTGAACAGAAACAACCCAGCAGCACCCAAAACACGGACATTTTCCCACACTTTTTCTGCCAAAATGCAGCTTTGGCAACGCACATATTCATAAACAAAGACGCCAATCACCACGTCATCGAGATGCGACCGTATCTTTATTGATTAGGTCTATGCATTTGCACCTGAGTCCTGACTGCTCTCAAGCTAATTGAACAGTTTGGCTGAAGCACCTGCTTGTGATCCTCATTAAAAAAAAATAAAAAAAATAAAAAAAAAAAAGAAAGAAAGAAAGAAAGAAAGTGAGGGAGTTGAAAAGTTGTTTTATTTCAAACGTGCGCCTTCTAGTGGTTAAAAAAAATAATTAAATAAAAAATAAATAAATAAAAATAATTAAAAAAAAAAAACTTACAGCACCTGGTATTCCCAAGCGGTCTCCCGTCCAAGTACTAACCAGGCCCGACCCTGCTTATCTTCCGAGATCGGATGAGATCGGACGTGTTTTTTTTTTTTTTTTTTTTATAAATAAAGGACATAAAATATTTACAAAGAATCAACCATACAAGGACAGACTACCTAGTAGGAGAAACAAACATAAAAGGTAACATTACATTCAAAAACACCATTACAAGTGTACATGTAAACCACCAGTGTCAATTGAAAACAGGGTTTGGTTTTCTGCGGCATGTCCGAGCAGCTGTTCTGGGTCGGCTTTGTGCAATGTCGTCAGATGCCAGTGCAGCATGTGGAACAGCAGGATCCATCTGTCGACCGTCCTTCCCTCCTTGAGCTTGATCGTCCTGGCCCGGTAGATGACATAGCGAGCCAAGGCCAGAACCAGATCCACAATTCGCCAGCCCGGTGCTCTCAGAGTCCGTCGCACTCCAAAAAGAGCAGCCCACCTCCAGTCCACATCTGTAACCCACTCAAAAAGACACCGAGACCTCACCAAATCCCTCACCAAGAACACAAAAACTCTATAAAGATTTTTATAAAAACACTCAACAACTTCTAAAATATTATCCATTTCCGTGCACACTCCACCCTCAACATTCCTCAGTGCACTGATCACAGTCCTCTCCTGCTTCCTTTTCTCCAGGCCCAAGAAAAAAGCAGATGACCTCTCACCCTCCACAAAGCTGCGCACTCTCGCCCTGATTGCAGCTGCTTTGCACCTCTCAGCCTCAAAAAGTTGCAGGCGGGAGAGAGCAGCTGTGTACACAGCAGCATCTCTCAGAGGATCCTCTGCAAGCAAAGCAGCCTCCCTGTTCAAAATCTCCCTAACACCACGTTCCTCCGCCAACATTCTCCATTTTCTTTGCTTACAGTAGGATATCGTACTCTTCTTGATCTGCAACTTCAGCTCAGCCCACCAAGCAAAAACATCCAGCACCTCAGGCAGCTGACTGACAGCCAATTTCAGCCGAGATCTAATCTTAACCAGAAAAGCCCTGTCCTTCAACACATCATTATTCAGAATCCAAGTCCCACCACCTAAAGGAGGTGAAACACAACCAAAAAGAACCTCCACCCATGCGTGATCACTCCATGTATGCAGGCGATAAGAAACCCTCAGAACCCCTTGCACCACTTGT
The DNA here is from genome assembly GCA_016861445.1 of Oryzias woworae. Lineage (NCBI taxonomy): Eukaryota > Metazoa > Chordata > Actinopteri > Beloniformes > Adrianichthyidae > Oryzias > Oryzias woworae. The sequence goes on from BOLG01000407.1 coordinate 344,734, forward strand.
CTCCGTGAGAAATCCCTCCGGTCAGGGAACATCAACCTCCAGACATCAACGACATTGTAATCCAACATCAGGGAAATCAGCTCCTGTCTGCCCACATCCGTCTTGAAGACGTTCCTGACAGACAGATCTAGCCTCGACAGGACAGTGTTAAAATCTCTCACAAGGAGCGTGTCCTCATTCAGAAGAGGCCGCAGAGAACGAAAAAAGGACTTCCGCTCCACCTGATCATTTGAAGCGTAGATGTTAAAAAGCCTCATCTTCCTATTCGCCCACACTAAATCCAGCACCAATTTCCTCCCTGCAGGATCCGCCTCCACCAGCGACACCTGGTCAAAAACAGCACGTTTGACAAACACAGAGACTCCAGCTGACCGCTCCGGACCCTCCGCGTAAAAGGAAAGCCCCCCCCACCTCCTCTGAGCTCGCTCAAAAGTCTCTGTGTTCCAACGCACTTCCTGTAAACACAGAATGTCCGGGTCAGCATCAAGAACCTGATTGATTCTGTCCTCACTGCACACCCCTATAATGTTGAGGCTGAGAAGACGAATCATTATCAAGCAAACATGCAAGGACATTACGCACAGTCCAGAGACACCTTCTTCCTTCCCTTCTGTTGTCTGGTCGAATTTCTCTTTCGTCGCTGCTGCCACGCCTGCACATCAATATCCATGTCAGCATCTACCACGTCTGCCGTCAATAGACCAGGTGACTGGTCCACCTCCACATCCACCCGAGGGGGCACAGAAACCATGTCGCTAGTATGCGGTTCTCTCAGCTCGCCCGCCATTTCCTCATGGAGGTCAGCCCTCCCCTGATCCGAGGCCGGCACGCCACCCTCCACCGCACTCAGGTCAGGGTCCGAAACCCATCCCGCTTTGACAGGGACAGCACCAGCCTTCCGGCGCTGAGCTCCGACCTCCACAGGATAGGACGACATCGACGTAGGACCCACTGAGGGAGTCCCCCCTGCCTGGACAGGAGCAGCCTCAGCGCTCCAGAGCTGCAGGCCCTCCTTGACGGGATCAGCGGCTTTCGACAGCTGGTCCTCTCGGGATTCCCCTGCCGCTCGGAGCAGGTCTGCTCCACTCTGAGCCGCCTGCTGACCGAGAACGCCTGCCCCCTCGGTGGAATGGGACGCAGCATGACATTCTAATTGATGAAAACTCTCTATTTGAATATTCATCATTGTCAATCACATGGCAACTCTGAGGATAGTGTTTTTTTTAAAACCTTTATTAGTTCTGAAACTGTAGTGGGGGCGTGTGGATCTTATATTTAAAACAAAAAGAAAAAAAATGCCGAATCTGAGATTCGAACTGGCGTCCTGCGTGTGAAAGCTCTGCACTTCCCGCCGTCGCCAAAAGGGCATTATATGCTAATTGATGAAAACTCTCTATTTGAATATTCATCATTGTCAATTACATGGCAACTCTCAGAAAAGTGTTTTTCTAAACCTTTATTTGTTCTGAAACTGTAGTGGGGGCGTGTGGATCTTAAAGATTGTTTTTGTATTTTGCATTCTGTGTTCCTGACTAAATTAAATAGCTTTTATATTTAAAACAAGAAGAAAAAGAAAAAAAAATGCCGAATCTGAGATTTGAACTGGCGTCCTGCGTGTGAAAGCTCTGCACTTCCCGCCGTCGCCAAAAGGGCATGACATGCTAATTGATGAAAACTCTCTATTTGAATATTCATCATTGTCAATCACATGGCAACTCTGAGGATAGTGTTTTTTTTTTTATCTTTATTTATTCTGAAACTGTAGTGGGGGCGTTGTAGCTCGTTGACTAAATTACTCAGACTGGATCTTTGTTTAATTTCTCTCAGAGCCTCACAAAGCTCTACATGATAGCATCACGTTAAGTGACTTACCCTTTTCTCCAAAATAATATTCCCACAGATTGTGAAACAAATAAAACGTAGGAAAAGAGAATAGCATTTGGCAGACTCCAACTTTTACTGTTTTTAACAAACTAAATATTTTAACACTTTACGCGCCGCGCTCGATGCCCAAATTGTACAACTGCTGAAATGACACGCCGCGCCCGACGCTGGAATCGCACCACAAGACCTCAGATTGTGTCTGTGCATTGACTTCATATTGAAGCTTAACGCCCCTGCCACGAGAATCACGTCCTGTGTGAATGCAGCTTTAGGCTGAGGAGGAGAAGGTAAGAAGGCGTCCAACTCTAATACTGGAAGGAATGAATCAAATCCCTGGAAGAAGTTGATGTCAATCGTGGTGGAGGGGTTTGAGTGTCTGGATTTACCCCCAGGAACATTGCTGTCAAAGGCATTTGACCTGCCCTTGTTAGGGTCAGGGCAAATCCACCTTCATGATGGTGTTGTTCCTGGGGGTGGGATCAGGCAGGACTAAGGGCGATTCAAAAAGATACTCATGAAAGCAAAAACAGAAAAGATCCAGTTTCCATGTCCTAAACAAAAGTTACCACCAATTTAAATGTACTTGTTCTAATTTGTTGCTGCTTTCTCTGCTCACCAGAAAACCAGGCTTGCTCCTTTTCTTTCTTTCTGCAGCTTCTCCGCGGTTTAGGATTCACACCAGCATTGCTAAATGAAGCTAGCAGCTAATGTTTTTAGCCTGTTAGCTACACGGAGTCTGCATTTATCTCATTTACTATGCATGAAATACATCGATGACGTTAAGAGATCACGTTGATTTATTTTGAAGAGAACTAAAAAACTTCAGTGATCATGCCTTAATGTTTGGACTCATGAAAACATTTAGGATAAAAACAAGAATGAAATGAGGTTACCTTTTTTGAAATGTCAATGAAAATAACGTTCAGGAGGCCCGAGCATACTCCTAGGTCTCAGGTCACCTAATGTAACCTACATCCTGAAATTTGCAAAGGGATGAACAATAGTCGTTTATATAGACAATATCTGGAACACATTTCCCAACCATATATTTGACACAATGGGAGGAACAAAGTTCTTACTCAAATTTAGTTATAAAGTTATAAAATTTAAAAATTACCCACAAAACTTTTAAACTTTCATAAGCAAGCCCTGCAGGCCTAGAAACTCATTTATAAACAATTTTGCTCCAACTTTTTGTTTTATGTGGAATAACAGTAATGTGCAGTACAAGAATACATTTCTTTTTCTGTCTAGATGGACTGAAAATTATATTGTTCTGATAATACAACTCTTCAATCCTTATGGACATCTTCTGACACATCAAGAAGTTTGGTATTCCTATTCCACCCCAATAGTGTTAGATGCCATTCCAACCAGTCTATTGCAACCGTTTAAAGGGACCTCTAACACCAGTAAGAACCCAGACAGTTCTTTTTGTGTTATTTCAGTTTCCAATAAACAAATAGGAAATCTTTAAAATACCACAACCTTACCTAGTGGGATGTTTCATTGGGATTTGAAACTTGTGAACATAAATTGGACTTATGCTTGGACTATTGGTAATAAGTACTGTTTAAATAACAAAGTTTAACAAATATTATAATGCATATCTTCTGCTTAAAAACTTTGCGTAGATTTGCTGTTGACATGAACCAATCTTGTACACTCTGTGGGACTCAAGAGGAAACAATTCATCCTCTGTTTGTGGACTGCATACATAAAAATACGCTTTGGATGAAAGTTGGAATTTATAGTGGAAATTTAAGTAAAGAAACTGTTAAAATTTTTGGATAAAGAAATAATTCTGTGTTACCTTACTGACAAAGTAAAGGCGTCCGGCCATTATTAAGGACTGGCGTCTATTACAACTCACAATTGTTAGACCCGGCTTTTATTGGAGACCAGCGTCTTATAGAGACAGGCCATTATTGGAAGATATACGGTATGCTGGTGGTTCATCCTGCGTCTGGGTTTCTTTCTGCTTGCTTTACTGTGACAAAGAAAGAAAAGCCCGATTACTGTGTGTTAAAAGCCAAGTTTAAAAAGTGGATTCTGGTTTAATGAAAAACTTAGCCCCAAATCCCTTTTTCCTGAATTTGTCACACACAGGACAAAAGTGACCACTAGAGGCTGATTTTTAAAGAGCGCTATTTACCAATAACTATCGTTTTTCAAGTCACCAAAAATAAACTTTATTTCTTTAAACATCCTATAGGAATGGCCATGATCAGATCAGTGCATACGGGTATATGACAAGACATGCTCACAACTCAGCCTGACCTAACAGGAATGACAACATTCACAATGACGAGGAAGGAGGTGTGGCGGCCCAGACAGTGTTTAAAAGCTGCTGTTTGCTGAGTGACTTTGAGCTGCGACTCAAGGTTCACACAGCAAACAGGTATGTGTTCCAGGAGAGTATTCATTAGCAACACTTCAACATTTTTAGGTTTATTGAAGATGACTTTTTATGTGCAGGCATTAGGAGCTTTGCTATTTCATGAGAAAAGTTTGATCGGTAACATCTGACTCTCAGACAGACGTGTTGCTCCTAAACTCAGGTTAAGATGGAAGGACTCTCTGGCTGGTCTGGACCCAAGCTAGCTCTCCTCTTGATCTTCTCCATGCAGACTGGGGTAAATAAAGCTAGCTATGTGTGCTCAGTAAATAACTGTCAATCCAGAATAATCATTTCTTGTTTTTCTTTATCTCTAAAAATAGATTGGATCAGTAAACACAGGTAAAGAACTTTTTTTCATATGTTTTTTATCTTTAACACCAAGAGTCATTAGCATTGTATTGTTCTTCTCATGCCAGGTGCACCACTTGACTGTTCTTACATTCCAACTTTTTCACCAAATGGAGCCAGTGGGGTTTACAGCATCCAACCTGCAGGATTTAGCCACAGCTTTGAGGTAACAAATATAACTGACTTTGATTGTTTTTTTTTCTCCTCACTTCCTTCAATTTAGACAAGAAAGTCTGTCAATTTGCAGAAAAAGTAACGAAATCAATCAATAAACACATGAAGAAAGACATTCTGGAACGTAGCTGTTAAGTTATAATTAACCTCCATGATTTAATAATGTAGAATGTAGAAAAAGGTGATGTTTAATGGAGATTTAGGAATATCCAGCAGATAAACAGAGGAGGAGTTAAAGTCACCTAAACCCAGACATTCCTTCAACAGAACGGGAGCTGTGATCCCGTTCAGCTTTTTCTGTCTCACGTCTTCCATGGACCATTTCTGAAATCTGATCACTGAGCTTGAGATTGTTTGTAAAGGAGGTGTTGGCAATCAGTTCCAAACTTGAGACCTCAAAGGACTGTAGCTAAAGTGCTGATTCACAAAATCCTCAATCTCCTCAGGTTGTCCGGCCAGAACAAATGATGACGTCACAAATTCTCACTCATGCCACTCATTTATTGAAGGTGTTCTTGGGGTCATGGCATTCAAAGCTTCGTGGTATTAGTGTTAGTCATGGTGTCTATTGAACAGGAACAGAAATAAAAACAAACAATATAAGTAATCAAAATAATACATAGTATCAATGTTGTCAAACATAAACATACATGTTAACTTGATAATCTACAATGAAGACCTGCTGTTTCTCGTCTAAAACTCTAAATTACGATGGTCCCTGAACGCACCATAATGTGCGAAAGACAACGTGGCGATGCGTCTCAGGCGCACCGCACTACAAAGCACCGATGGATGGAGTCAAATGAATAGAAACGTGGCATATGGAAACTGAACATAAATAGTATCATGTAAATCACATTCCACTCAGTTGTAACATTTCTTAACTTTGAGCTGACTCAAGCATTTGAACAGAACAGATTACATGTTACCATAAACTAAGCCAAATAAACACATTAAAAGCTAAACTTACATTCTCATGGACGCATGACTATGATTTCCATGATATGGAGAAAGGAGAACTCGAGGATGAACGGCAAAGCCTGTGTTCTCAACGAAGGCTGCCTCCAGACTGGAATGCCCAGGTGCTGCTCCGGTGAAGGGTGGAGTCTGATTGGTTGAAAGATGGGGTTCATACCCCCCTCCCATGAGAAATGATTATTATGGGATTTCAGAGAGACTATTATGGGGTGGCGGTGCCTTCAAGGTGCTCAGGAACAATCAACTAATTCACACACACACTGTTACAAATCAACTACACAAATGGACCTTGTTAACAGCCGCCCCCAACTTTGAGAAGCAAAGTTGAACAAATAAAGTCAGTCAGGAGTATCTTGTGGAAGTGCTGGCAGTCTGATGAGCTTAGTAACAGGCCTTGTGTAAGTCTTATCTTTGACTTGAATCTGGGAACTACGAACCCTTCCATCAGCTCCAGGGAAAACGTCTGTGACTTTACCAACCAGCCACAAAGCACGTGGGAGTTGCTGATCCACGATAAGCACAATGTCACCGACAGAAATGTCTTCACGGTCCTGCTGCCACTTGGAACGCTTCTGAAGAGAAGGTAGGTAATCCTTGATGAAGTGTATCCAAAACTGGTCGGCTAAGGCTTGACATTGTCTCCATCTGCGGCGACTGAGAAGCTCGGTGTCTGGATAAACAATGTGAGGTGTGGCAGGGTCAAGCCGCCCCATCAGCAGCATATTTGGAGTAATGGGATCTGGGTCTGCCACATCTGAAGAAGTGTAGCCAAGAGGCTTTGAGTTGATGATGCCTTCCACTTCAGTGAGGATGGTTCTCAGGGCTTCATCTGTGACTATTTGAGATCCAAGGATTGTATGCAGTGCTGACTTGATAGAGCGAATTTCACGCTCCCATGAACCCCCCAAAATGTGGTGCGCTTGGTGGGTTAAAGCGAAAATGGATTTGCTGACTGGCCAGTTGTGCTTGTAGATCAGCAGACAAGGAGTTGAAGGTGTCATTGAGCTCAGAGCTACCTCCTTTAAAGTTGGTGCCTTGATCAGAGAGCAGCTCATAGGGCTTCCCTCGTCTGGCAATGAAACGACGCAAGCCCATTAGGAATGAATCAGTGTCCATGCTGGCCAGCAGATCCAGATACACTGCATGTGTTGTGAGACATTTGAATATTATGCCCCATCGTTTCTCAGTGCGTCTTCCAATCTTAATGAGATAAGGCCCGAAACAGTCCATCCCAGTAGAGTAGAAGGCTGGCTGATGTAGTCTTAAGCTCGAAGGTGGGAGGTCAGCCATCTTAGGAACGACTGGTTTACTGCGCCATTTATGGCATTCAGGACACTGGTGTTGATGCTTGCGGACAGCTTCTCTGCCTCGCAAGATCCAGAACCTTCTCCGCAGCTCTGCAAAGACTCTTTCTGGTCCTGGGTGGGCGAGCCTGCTGTCATACTCTGCAATGATGAGTTTAGTGATGGGATGATGAGAGTCGAGAACAACAGGATGTAAGATGTCTGAGCTGAGGAAATCACATCGACGTAGTCGTCCTCCAACCCGGATTAACTGAGCCTCGGAGTCATATTCTGGAGCCAAAGTGATGAGTCTACTGGTGGAAGGTATAGGTTTTTTGGTGGACATTAAAGTGAATTCTTCTGGAAAGCATTCACTCTGCACCTGTCTGAGTAAGGAATCATTGGCCGCCCCATGACGTGCCTGAACTGATGCCTCCAGCAGCTCTTTGAAAGTGCCAAAATAGCTAGCATCAGGCAAGTTTGGCTGAAGAGGACTGGTGATGTGTCCACAAAACGTGGACTTGCGCAGCTCCTCAGGGTCCTCAGAAGATGGAATATCGGCACTGAGAGGCCATGTTGACTCCCTTTGATGAAGGAAGGGGGGGTCCCTTTGTTTCCAGCGGCTTTCACTGAGGATTTGGGCGAGTGTTAATCCACGTGTTATGTCGTCGGCAGGATTGTCACTTGAAGGAACGTAGCGCCATGTATCGCTTTCTGTGGATTCCTGAATATCAGCAACCCTGGCACCAACGAACACTTTGAAACGGCAGGATGGAGACTGCAACCAATGCAGTACTGTTGTGGAATCAGTCCAGTATGTGATGGATTTGATGGGTAAGGTGAGCTCTCGTTTCAAAACTACCCCAAGCTGAGCACCAATGTGAGCAGCACAGAGTTCCAGTCTTGGAATGGATTGCTGTCGTACTGGGGCAACACGTGAACGTGCAGCTAGAAATGCTACTTGGACTTCACCGTTGTTGACAGTCCGGAGATAGGCAACAGATCCATATGCCTTCTCTGATGCATCTGAAAGATGTGAATGGTTTGAGATGCTGTTGAGAGGTCTGTATTTGAGTGGACGTAACAACGGGGGAGAGAGATGTTAGGAAGAATGTGGAGTTCATTCTCCCAAGCGTGCCACAGCTGCAGTAAGTCATCGGGAAGGTGTGGGTCATCCCAGTCCCGTTTCTTTCCCCAGAGGCGCTGCACCAGAATTTTGGCTCGAGTTGTGTATGGGATAAGTAGTCCCAATGGGTCATATTGTCTGGCTAGGACCTTGTAAATGTTGCGCATTGTGGGCTGAAGGCACTCCACCTGACGAAGGCAGTAAGTGATGGAGTCACTTCTACAGTGCCAGTGCAGTCCAAGAGTTCTTTCTGGTTGAGTTGCACCATCTAATGACAACCACAGATCACAACTGTCAGATGTCAGTTCAGGTGGAATGTGACTGATGACTTCCGGCACATTTGTAGCCCATTGTCGCAACTCAAAGCCACCAGACCGGAGGAGACCATGTAGCTTTGTGACAAGCTGCTTCGCTTCTGATTTGGATGCAAAGCTCTGAAGCAGGTTGTCCACATAAAAGCACTTTTCTACTGATTTTCTAGTGTTCTCATCAGGGCTACTGTGGTCAATGACATGCTTTTGGAGGGCAAAGGTTGCACAGCAAGGACTGCAGGTTGTGCCGAAGGGGAGCACTTGCCACTGATAAATGTCAGGCTTTGTGTTACGGTTCATGTCCCTCCATAGGAAGCGGAGGAAGGGTTGGTCCTCAGGAAGTAGACGAACCTGATGAAACATGCCCTTAATGTCACTGCTCACTGCGATGGGGTATTCTCTGAAACGGAGCAGGACGCCAAGCAGAGTGGATCCTAAGGTGGGCCCAGGAAGTAAACGTTCATTCAGACTGGTGTTTCCAAAGGTGTATGAGCAGTTGAAGACAATGCGATTTTTTCCATTGTGGCTGACCATGTGATGGGGGATGTACCAGGCTGCTGCACTGGTTTGATCTTCAAGGGCAGTGAGCTTTCTTATATGGCCTGCATCCAGTAGTTTACTGACTTCCTGGTTGTATGTGGCTGCTCTGATAGGATCTCTGGAGAGGCGACTCTCTGTACTGCGAAGGTGACTCATGACTGCTTCCTTGGAAGCGTTGAGTGGGGGAAGTCCTTCCTTCCACAACAGAGGGGTGGCATACCTTTGAATATTGTCAATGGTTACTCTGGTGGTCTTCTCCTCCAACAGTTTGATGGCTGCATTGTCCTGCTTTGATCGGGTGATGAGTTTCTCATGGCGATATGGCAAAATATCCATCTGCCATAATTTAGACACATGATTGAGAAGATCAGTGGTGGGCGCCGAGCTGTTTATTAGGAGACACTGAGAGGTGGAGGACTGGTGCAGCAGGACTTTGGCAGGACCTTGAAGGGTCCAACCTAGACGAGTCTTGAGAGCTGCAGGACCCCCAGACGGTCCTAAGTGCACGGGCTCAACTGGGGTGAGGAGATGAGGATAATCCGAACCAATGAGGAGCAATGGCTGGGCTTGTCTAAAGGAATGGAGAGGAAGACCCTTGAGATGACGATATTTTCTTTGTAAGGTCTCAACAGGATGTGAGTGTTTGGAGAGACCAAGCTCTGCTGCAGTAAAGGCTTCGTGGATACGAAACCGTTTCTGGGGGTGAGTTATGGAGGATATGGAGAAGGACACTGACTTTCCTGACACAGTCTTGATGTCTTGACGGATAGTTCTAAGTGCCAGATCCTCGTTCTGTCCTTTAAGCTGTAGCTCTTGAGCGGCACTGTGGAGGATGATTGTGCGCTCAGAACCATCATCGAGGATGGCATAAGTCTCTATTCTGTGCTTTCCGTTGTAGAGAAAGACTTTGACCATTTTCAGCAGTACACAGCTACTTCTAAGAGCAGGATCTAAATAGTAAGTAACTGGCTGCACAGTCTCTGGGGCTGGATGCTCTGATCTGGAATTGACTTCATGCAATATTTCAAGGTGAGTTTGGCTGCATTGCTGACACTTGGCCTTGAGGTAGCACTGAGAAGCCAAGTGATTTCTGCCACATCTCCAGCAGCGCTTCGCAGTTTTGATCCAGGCTGACTTTTGAGCCGTATTGAACGTCTTGAATTCTGAACACTGATTGAAGTAATGCTGAACAGTGTCACAGTACGGACAATACTTCTTGGGTTTCTCTAGCTTTGTAGTGGTCTGGGATCTGACTTGAGTTGAGAGCTCTGAAGACTTTGGGGCGTTATTGGAACCAAGCAGCACAGTGGTAGGACGCACCCCGAGCTTCTGTTGCTTAGGTTTGATGAATTTCTGGCGCTCATCTCGTGAGGGCTCTGGGTGAGATGGTAGAAAGTCATCCTCCTGAATGCGGACTTCATGCTCAAGCCAGTCTGAAAAGTCCAGCAAAGTTGGTATGGGAGTTCTGATGGGGTTGATGAAACGCTTGAATTGTGCTCTCAGCTCATGCGGCAGCTTAGACAGGAGACGAGAGGTATGTGAGCCACATTCCAGTTCAGTCTTTCCTTCTCTTCCTAACTGCTCCAGCATTCCGACGAGGGCTCTGACTTTGAGTGCGAAGAGGCGAAACCCTCGACTGTCACCACTTCTGATAGGAGGCTCAGCTAGGACCTCATTGATGCGCTTCAAGGCCAATTTGTGAGGTTGTCCATACATTTCAGTCAGCGAAGCCATTGTCTTTGTGTAGGGAGTTGGACTAGTGCTATAGGAGTCGGCTATAAGAAGTGCATCTTCTAATTTGAGGTGATCAACCAGTATTTGATACTTGAAGCGCTCTGTCGCATCTCTAGGCAAAATATTGCCTAAAGCGATTTTGAGTCTGGCAAACTGGCGAGGGTCATCATCAGTAAAACAAGGAATATGAGGCTTTGGCCCTCTGTAAGTCGTCTCCACAGAACACTTTTCATGAGGGATGATGTATGGTTCAATATACTCTGGCATGGGCTGAAGCTCTGTGTCAAAAGGAGAAGAGTATGGTATTGGTGGAGGAGGTGGAGGCAGTGGCTCATCAGATGACAGAAAGGGGGGTGACTCGGGCCAGGGCACGGATTGAGGATCATCCACTGGTTGTCTAGAGAGGTGGCTTGGAGTGGATGCACCATGTCGAGCATATGTCACATATGAGGCTGCGCTGTCCTCAAACTGATCAGAATGTCTTTGCATTTGGTGGAGAGGCTGAGGGGCTGATCTCAGGGAAAGGGTGCTGAAGAGACTTTGCATTTCCCGTCTGAGCTGATTGTTATCTTCTCTCATCTCTCGTAATGCTGACAAGACTGCTTCAGAGTTGACATGTTCAGGTGTAGATTTTGTGAAGTGATGAGTGGAGCAGGCCTAGGCGTTGTAGCTCCTCGATGGAGTGGTCATGAAGTGTGTCAGTGAGAAGTTGACGTCTTGGAAGAGTCACCAGGAAGTCGTCGAGATGGCGTGGCTTACGAACATCACGATGAGGACGACTGTAAGCCATTGTAAACTGAGGAAACTGAGAATCCGGCTCGAAGGACCATGTAAAGGAGGTGTTGGCAATCAGTTCCAAACTTGAGACCTCAAAGGACTGTAGCTAAAGTGCTGATTCACAAAATCCTCAATCTCCTCAGGTTGTCCGGCCAGAACAAATGATGACGTCACAAATTCTCACTCATGCCACTCATTTATTGAAGGTGTTCTTGGGGTCATGGCATTCAAAGCTTCGTGGTATTAGTGTTAGTCATGGTGTCTATTGAACAGGAACAGAAATAAAAACAAACAATATAAGTAATCAAAATAATACATAGTATCAATGTTGTCAAACATAAACATACATGTTAACTTGATAATCTACAATGAAGACCTGCTGTTTCTCGTCTAAAACTCTAAATTACGATGGTCCCTGAACGCACCATAATGTGCGAAAGACAACGTGGCGATGCGTCTCAGGCGCACCGCACTACAAAGCACCGATGGATGGAGTCAAATGAATAGAAACGTGGCATATGGAAACTGAACATAAATAGTATCATGTAAATCACATTCCACTCAGTTGTAACATTTCTTAACTTTGAGCTGACTCAAGCATTTGAACAGAACAGATTACATGTTACCATAAACTAAGCCAAATAAACACATTAAAAGCTAAACTTACATTCTCATGGACGCATGACTATGATTTCCATGATATGGAGAAAGGAGAACTCGAGGATGAACGGCAAAGCCTGTGTTCTCAACGAAGGCTGCCTCCAGACTGGAATGCCCAGGTGCTGCTCCGGTGAAGGGTGGAGTCTGATTGGTTGAAAGATGGGGTTCATACCCCCCTCCCATGAGAAATGATTATTATGGGATTTCAGAGAGACTATTATGGGGTGGCGGTGCCTTCAAGGTGCTCAGGAACAATCAACTAATTCACACACACACTGTTACAAATCAACTACACAAATGGACCTTGTTAACAGCCGCCCCCAACTTTGAGAAGCAAAGTTGAACAAATAAAGTCAGTCAGGAGTATCTTGTGGAAGTGCTGGCAGTCTGATGAGCTTAGTAACAGGCCTTGTGTAAGTCTTATCTTTGACTTGAATCTGGGAACTACGAACCCTTCCATCAGCTCCAGGGAAAACGTCTGTGACTTTACCAACCAGCCACAAAGCACGTGGGAGTTGCTGATCCACGATAAGCACAATGTCACCGACAGAAATGTCTTCACGGTCCTGCTGCCACTTGGAACGCTTCTGAAGAGAAGGTAGGTAATCCTTGATGAAGTGTATCCAAAACTGGTCGGCTAAGGCTTGACATTGTCTCCATCTGCGGCGACTGAGAAGCTCGGTGTCTGGATAAACAATGTGAGGTGTGGCAGGGTCAAGCCGCCCCATCAGCAGCATATTTGGAGTAATGGGATCTGGGTCTGCCACATCTGAAGAAGTGTAGCCAAGAGGCTTTGAGTTGATGATGCCTTCCACTTCAGTGAGGATGGTTCTCAGGGCTTCATCTGTGACTATTGAGATCCAAGGATTGTATGCAGTGCTGACTTGATAGAGCGAATTTCACGCTCCCATGAACCCCCAAAATGTGGTGCGCTTGGTGGGTTAAAGCGAAAATGGATTTGCTGACTGGCCAGTTGTGCTTGTAGATCAGCAGACAAGGAGTTGAAGGTGTCATTGAGCTCAGAGCTACCTCCTTTAAAGTTGGTGCCTTGATCAGAGAGCAGCTCATAGGGCTTCCCTCGTCTGGCAATGAAACGACGCAAGCCCATTAGGAATGAATCAGTGTCCATGCTGGCCAGCAGATCCAGATTACACTGCATGTGTTGTGAGACATTTGAATATTATGCCCCATCGTTTCTCAGTGCGTCTTCCAATCTTAATGAGATAAGGCCCGAAACAGTCCATCCCAGTAGAGTAGAAGGCTGGCTGATGTAGTCTTAAGCTCGAAGGTGGGAGGTCAGCCATCTTAGGAACGACTGGTTTACTGCGCCATTTATGGCATTCAGGACACTGGTGTTGATGCTTGCGGACAGCTTCTCTGCCTCGCAAGATCCAGAACCTTCTCCGCAGCTCTGCAAAGACTCTTTCTGGTCCTGGGTGGGCGAGCCTGCTGTCATACTCTGCAATGATGAGTTTAGTGATGGGATGATGAGAGTCGAGAACAACAGGATGTAAGATGTCTGAGCTGAGGAAATCACATCGACGTAGTCGTCCTCCAACCCGGATTAACTGAGCCTCGGAGTCATATTCTGGAGCCAAAGTGATGAGTCTACTGGTGGAAGGTATAGGTTTTTTGGTGGACATTAAAGTGAATTCTTCTGGAAAGCATTCACTCTGCACCTGTCTGAGTAAGGAATCATTGGCCGCCCCATGACGTGCCTGAACTGATGCCTCCAGCAGCTCTTTGAAAGTGCCAAAATAGCTAGCATCAGGCAAGTTTGGCTGAAGAGGACTGGTGATGTGTCCACAAAACGTGGACTTGCGCAGCTCCTCAGGGTCCTCAGAAGATGGAATATCGGCACTGAGAGGCCATGTTGACTCCCTTTGATGAAGGAAGGGGGGTCCTTTGTTCCAGCGGCTTTCACTGAGGATTTGGGCGAGTGTTAATCCACGTGTTATGTCGTCGGCAGGATTGTCACTTGAAGGAACGTAGCGCCATGTATCGCTTTCTGTGGATTCCTGAATATCAGCAACCCTGGCACCAACGAACACTTTGAAACGGCAGGATGGAGACTGCAACCAATGCAGTACTGTTGTGGAATCAGTCCAGTATGTGATGGATTTGATGGGTAAGGTGAGCTCTCGTTTCAAAACTACCCCAAGCTGAGCACCAATGTGAGCAGCACAGAGTTCCAGTCTTGGAATGGATTGCTGTCGTACTGGGGCAACACGTGAACGTGCAGCTAGAAATGCTACTTGGACTTCACCGTTGTTGACAGTCCGGAGATAGGCAACAGATCCATATGCCTTCTCTGATGCATCTGAAAGATGTGAATGGTTTGAGATGCTGTTGAGAGGTCTGTATTTGAGTGGACGTAACAACGGGGGAGAGAGATGTTAGGAAGAATGTGGAGTTCATTCTCCCAAGCGTGCCACAGCTGCAGTAAGTCATCGGGAAGGTGTGGGTCATCCCAGTCCCGTTTCTTTCCCCAGAGGCGCTGCACCAGAATTTTGGCTCGAGTTGTGTATGGGATAAGTAGTCCCAATGGGTCATATTGTCTGGCTAGGACCTTGTAAATGTTGCGCATTGTGGGCTGAAGGCACTCCACCTGACGAAGGCAGTAAGTGATGGAGTCACTTCTACAGTGCCAGTGCAGTCCAAGAGTTCTTTCTGGTTGAGTTGCACCATCTAATGACAACCACAGATCACAACTGTCAGATGTCAGTTCAGGTGGAATGTGACTGATGACTTCCGGCACATTTGTAGCCCATTGTCGCAACTCAAAGCCACCAGACCGGAGGAGACCATGTAGCTTTGTGACAAGCTGCTTCGCTTCTGATTTGGATGCAAAGCTCTGAAGCAGGTTGTCCACATAAAAGCACTTTTCTACTGATTTTCTAGTGTTCTCATCAGGGCTACTGTGGTCAATGACATGCTTTTGGAGGGCAAAGGTTGCACAGCAAGGACTGCAGGTTGTGCCGAAGGGGAGCACTTGCCACTGATAAATGTCAGGCTTTGTGTTACGGTTCATGTCCCTCCATAGGAAGCGGAGGAAGGGTTGGTCCTCAGGAAGTAGACGAACCTGATGAAACATGCCCTTAATGTCACTGCTCACTGCGATGGGGTATTCTCTGAAACGGAGCAGGACGCCAAGCAGAGTGGATCCTAAGGTGGGCCCAGGAAGTAAACGTTCATTCAGACTGGTGTTTCCAAAGGTGTATGAGCAGTTGAAGACAATGCGATTTTTTCCATTGTGGCTGACCATGTGATGGGGGATGTACCAGGCTGCTGCACTGGTTTGATCTTCAAGGGCAGTGAGCTTTCTTATATGGCCTGCATCCAGTAGTTACTGACTTCCTGGTTGTATGTGGCTGCTCTGATA
Organism: Oryzias woworae; assembly: GCA_016861445.1. NCBI lineage: Eukaryota > Metazoa > Chordata > Actinopteri > Beloniformes > Adrianichthyidae > Oryzias > Oryzias woworae. Next base: position 360,332 of record BOLG01000407.1, read on the forward strand.
GGATCTCTGGAGAGGCGACTCTCTGTACTGCGAAGGTGACTCATGACTGCTTCCTTGGAAGCGTTGAGTGGGGGAAGTCCTTCCTTCCACAACAGAGGGGTGGCATACCTTTGAATATTGTCAATGGTTACTCTGGTGGTCTTCTCCTCCAACAGTTTGATGGCTGCATTGTCCTGCTTTGATCGGGTGATGAGTTTCTCATGGCGATATGGCAAAATATCCATCTGCCATAATTTAGACACATGATTGAGAAGATCAGTGGTGGGCGCCGAGCTGTTTATTAGGAGACACTGAGAGGTGGAGGACTGGTGCAGCAGGACTTTGGCAGGACCTTGAAGGGTCCAACCTAGACGAGTCTTGAGAGCTGCAGGACCCCCAGACGGTCCTAAGTGCACGGGCTCAACTGGGGTGAGGAGATGAGGATAATCCGAACCAATGAGGAGCAATGGCTGGGCTTGTCTAAAGGAATGGAGAGGAAGACCCTTGAGATGACGATATTTTCTTTGTAAGGTCTCAACAGGATGTGAGTGTTTGGAGAGACCAAGCTCTGCTGCAGTAAAGGCTTCGTGGATACGAAACCGTTTCTGGGGGTGAGTTATGGAGGATATGGAGAAGGACACTGACTTTCCTGACACAGTCTTGATGTCTTGACGGATAGTTCTAAGTGCCAGATCCTCGTTCTGTCCTTTAAGCTGTAGCTCTTGAGCGGCACTGTGGAGGATGATTGTGCGCTCAGAACCATCATCGAGGATGGCATAAGTCTCTATTCTGTGCTTTCCGTTGTAGAGAAAGACTTTGACCATTTTCAGCAGTACACAGCTACTTCTAAGAGCAGGATCTAAATAGTAAGTAACTGGCTGCACAGTCTCTGGGGCTGGATGCTCTGATCTGGAATTGACTTCATGCAATATTTCAAGGTGAGTTTGGCTGCATTGCTGACACTTGGCCTTGAGGTAGCACTGAGAAGCCAAGTGATTTCTGCCACATCTCCAGCAGCGCTTCGCAGTTTTGATCCAGGCTGACTTTTGAGCCGTATTGAACGTCTTGAATTCTGAACACTGATTGAAGTAATGCTGAACAGTGTCACAGTACGGACAATACTTCTTGGGTTTCTCTAGCTTTGTAGTGGTCTGGGATCTGACTTGAGTTGAGAGCTCTGAAGACTTTGGGGCGTTATTGGAACCAAGCAGCACAGTGGTAGGACGCACCCCGAGCTTCTGTTGCTTAGGTTTGATGAATTTCTGGCGCTCATCTCGTGAGGGCTCTGGGTGAGATGGTAGAAAGTCATCCTCCTGAATGCGGACTTCATGCTCAAGCCAGTCTGAAAAGTCCAGCAAAGTTGGTATGGGAGTTCTGATGGGGTTGATGAAACGCTTGAATTGTGCTCTCAGCTCATGCGGCAGCTTAGACAGGAGACGAGAGGTATGTGAGCCACATTCCAGTTCAGTCTTTCCTTCTCTTCCTAACTGCTCCAGCATTCCGACGAGGGCTCTGACTTTGAGTGCGAAGAGGCGAAACCCTCGACTGTCACCACTTCTGATAGGAGGCTCAGCTAGGACCTCATTGATGCGCTTCAAGGCCAATTTGTGAGGTTGTCCATACATTTCAGTCAGCGAAGCCATTGTCTTTGTGTAGGGAGTTGGACTAGTGCTATAGGAGTCGGCTATAAGAAGTGCATCTTCTAATTTGAGGTGATCAACCAGTATTTGATACTTGAAGCGCTCTGTCGCATCTCTAGGCAAAATATTGCCTAAAGCGATTTTGAGTCTGGCAAACTGGCGAGGGTCATCATCAGTAAAACAAGGAATATGAGGCTTTGGCCCTCTGTAAGTCGTCTCCACAGAACACTTTTCATGAGGGATGATGTATGGTTCAATATACTCTGGCATGGGCTGAAGCTCTGTGTCAAAAGGAGAAGAGTATGGTATTGGTGGAGGAGGTGGAGGCAGTGGCTCATCAGATGACAGAAAGGGGGGTGACTCGGGCCAGGGCACGGATTGAGGATCATCCACTGGTTGTCTAGAGAGGTGGCTTGGAGTGGATGCACCATGTCGAGCATATGTCACATATGAGGCTGCGCTGTCCTCAAACTGATCAGAATGTCTTTGCATTTGGTGGAGAGGCTGAGGGGCTGATCTCAGGGAAAGGGTGCTGAAGAGACTTTGCATTTCCCGTCTGAGCTGATTGTTATCTTCTCTCATCTCTCGTAATGCTGACAAGACTGCTTCAGAGTTGACATGTTCAGGTGTAGATTTTGTGAAGTGATGAGTGGAGCAGGCCTAGGCGTTGTAGCTCCCTCGATGGAGTGGTCATGAAGTGTGTCAGTGAGAAGTTGACGTCTTGGAAGAGTCACCAGGAAGTCGTCGAGATGGCGTGGCTTACGAACATCACGATGAGGACGACTGTAAGCCATTGTAAACTGAGGAAACTGAGAATCCGGCTCGAAGGACCATGTAAAGGAGGTGTTGGCAATCAGTTCCAAACTTGAGACCTCAAAGGACTGTAGCTAAAGTGCTGATTCACAAAATCCTCAATCTCCTCAGGTTGTCCGGCCAGAACAAATGATGACGTCACAAATTCTCACTCATGCCACTCATTTATTGAAGGTGTTCTTGGGGTCATGGCATTCAAAGCTTCGTGGTATTAGTGTTAGTCATGGTGTCTATTGAACAGGAACAGAAATAGAAACAAACAATATAAGTAATCAAAATAATACATAGTATCAATGTTGTCAAACATAAACATACATGTTAACTTGATAATCTACAATGAAGACCTGCTGTTTCTCGTCTAAAACTCTAAATTACGATGGTCCCTGAACGCACCATAATGTGCGAAAGACAACGTGGCGATGCGTCTCAGGCGCACCGCACTACAAAGCACCGATGGATGGAGTCAAATGAATAGAAACGTGGCATATGGAAACTGAACATAAATAGTATCATGTAAATCACATTCCACTCAGTTGTAACATTTCTTAACTTTGAGCTGACTCAAGCATTTGAACAGAACAGATTACATGTTACCATAAACTAAGCCAAATAAACACATTAAAAGCTAAACTTACATTCTCATGGACGCATGACTATGATTTCCATGATATGGAGAAAGGAGAACTCGAGGATGAACGGCAAAGCCTGTGTTCTCAACGAAGGCTGCCTCCAGACTGGAATGCCCAGGTGCTGCTCCGGTGAAGGGTGGAGTCTGATTGGTTGAAAGATGGGGTTCATACCCCCCTCCCATGAGAAATGATTATTATGGGATTTCAGAGAGACTATTATGGGGTGGCGGTGCCTTCAAGGTGCTCAGGAACAATCAACTAATTCACACACACACTGTTACAAATCAACTACACAAATGGACCTTGTTAACATTGTTCAAAGAGTAGACTTGTTGGATCCAACTGTAGGGGAGTCGGTTTTGTTCTTCCTACTTACTAAATCCACAAATGTACCAGAGCAAAACAACAGAGAAGTATTTTGACCATTATGAACTGCTTATTTTGTTTGTGGTGATGCAAAAAATGTTAGCACAAGCATCCAGCAGGTCACCAACAGGTTTTGCTGCTTCGTGCCCAATAATGTCATCAGGATTGACTCACAAACAAAAATATATAAAAACTAAACAGTTCACACTGGTCAAAATGTAATACTTTCCCAATATTTTTATCTGTAATGTTCGTGGATAAAGCAGGTAAAAGGAACAAAATAGACGTGTGATTTTGTGACAAACACAAAGACTAAACGCATCACTTCATGGCTTTTCAACTTTAAATTGCAGTTCATCTCATAGTTTTCATGGGCAAATGAGGTTAGTGCCAAGCCTGTTTGTAGTACTTAGAAAAATTAAAAGACAATTCCTGAGAAAACTGTTGCGATTTTTTTTAATACATGAAAAAATGAGAAAGATCACCTTTTTATGCAATACGCTTCCATAATCTTATTTAAAAAACTGTAAGAAGTGAAAGGACTTACATTGAAAAATTACTTGCTGCAAGGACAAAAAATGGTACAACTTTCTAGTAATTTTCTTAAAGATAAGTGTTGTTTTCTTACTTTTTGGCTGCCTCTTTTTGGTGTGCAGTTTAAAACTTTTGAATTAGGTATAAGATAAAACCAGCTGCATTCTTATTTTGAGCTATATTTTGACAAGAGCTTTACCAACATGAATATATTCCTTCATCTACTCTTCTCAGGCTTACTGTGAAATGGGTGGAAATGGAATCTGGACAGTAATTCAGAAGCGTGCTGGAGGAGCAGTGGCCTTCAACAGGGAATGGGAAGCTTATAAAAATGGATTTGGATTTGCATCATGTATGTAAAATAATTAGATCTTTGTGTCTTGTCTCGAACTGTCTGAACAGCAGGGTTTGATCATCTCTCAGTAAAGAGTGTGACATAATTCCAAATAAACATTCATTCTCCTGATTCCTTCAGGGGATCACTGGCTCGGTCTGGAGAAGATTTCTGCCATGACCAACGACAAATCCAAGAGGTGGAAACTGACAGTGGACCTGTGGGACTTTGAAGGCGGCAGTGCTTATGCTGAGTATGAAGACTTCAGGGTCGGAGATGAGAGCACAAATTACAGACTGACTGTTGGCAGATACATAGGAACCGCAGGTACTGACGCTTTCTTACATGAGTATCACAGAAAAATTACAAAAAATAAAAATATAATAATATAATTATTGCTATACACGCTGCTGTTTTTCAGTGACCAATCATGTTTCCTTTTGTTTTCTGTTTCCGTCTTAAGGTGATGCTATCAGAGGAGCGTATCACGGCATCGACCAAAATGGTTTTGGCTTCAGCACCATCGACCGTGACAATGACGGCTGCGACCCTTGCGTCTTTGGTGACATTGCTGTGGAGTCGTGCACTAGTTTTGAGCGTGGCGGCTGGTGGTTCAGCAAGTGTGGCTCTGCCAATCTAAATGGAGACTGGTATCCAGAGGGGGACAACATTGGTTGGCTTTCAGGTATTCACTGGCTCACCTGGAAAGGACCTGCGCCCTACTCAGCCAGGGCCACCAGAATGATGATCACTCCCATCCTGCCTTAGTAATGGTTTCAAATTATTTCTTAATTTTGCTTTGATAATCAATTTGAAACTCCTACTTTATTGTTTGCCTCAAACACCAAAGAGGATGGAGGCACAGGAGCCACTATGGCAAAGGCCACCATGGTGACGACAACCTTGGCAACATGTACACAATACATTTACAACTGACATGCAAATACTTATGCTGCACACACACTGAATATGGCCGGGGTGTCAAATTAGCATCTGTTATCTCTCTTTTGATGCTTGTCAAAATTACTGCTCAACGCCTTGACACCCGGCCGTGGAGCAACTGCCGACAAACTTCTTTGGTTGACGACATCATGGCAAACATGGATGATGTTGAGCGGATCTATACTTGTTGGAGAGCTCTACAGAGGCACCAGCAAGCACATTGCCATATCGGAGATTACCTGACAATCTCCCAGTGCAGAGGGGCTGTGCCTAACAGCCATTTTAAACAGTGTTTCCGTCTGTCTGTGGCCCAGTTTGAGAATTAACCTGAGAGGGGGGATATGAAAATTAAACTGGGGGATTTTTTTATTATTATTGTCTCAATGAAAGAAAAACATCAAAAGCCCATGGAGCTTGGGGGATTGCCTGATACGACGGCACCCACGGTGCTGCTGCTCTCCACTGCGGCTCTTGGGCTGGCAACCTGTCCACAGTGTATCCTGCCTTCACCTAACAGTAACTGAATGGTCTCCAGCAACTCCACAGCCCCAGCAGGTTAAGTTAATGGATGGAAGTTAACGACAAAAATCTTTGCGTCGTGCGCCCATATTGGATTTATTTTTCTTCTCTTTGATATCAGAAAACGTCACGTGCCAAAAGCTGAGTTCCTGATTGGTTGACACGGCCGTGCGAAAATCGTCTTTTTACATTCACTTAACATTGAAACTTGACGCTTCCACTGCATGAATCACATGATTCTGTGTGATTTGGACCGGTGTGAATGCACCATATTCACACCAAATGCAATTTGTGCAGTGGAGGCCGCCAGTCTGAATGTTAGGTCAACGTAAAGAGGCATCGCAGCGCTGTTTTGGCATATCAAAAAGCAGTATTGAACGAATTGAAAATTGAACGAATTGAACTAAAAAGTATTGTTCTTTCAAAAAGACTAAAGCTTGTCGTCCACACATAAGTTAATGTTCATTTAATGGTAATTAAGTTAAGTACATTTAATTTAATGTTCACAGGTTTCTGGGTCAACATGCGTGCCGCAAGCTCCGCGAGCGATTTTCGTCTACAAGCGACTACAAACTTGATTTATTGCAGAATTACTGCAAAAGAAATATAGTAATTCCTTTACTACAATGGCCCAGAAGAAGTAGTGATAAATGGCAAATTTGACATCAAACAGGCTATTGACAAGATTAATGCAAAGCTAACTCCTTTGCTTGACATCTAAGCTAAGCTAACTTCTCTGATGGAACTCGTGGAAGAGATCCAGAGACAGCATGCTCAGAATGAGCAACAGGATAACCGGGTGGACATTCTGGAGAGAAAAGTGGATGACATGGAACAACAGCGGGCAGAATAATGTAATTCTCACAGGATTACCGATCAAACTCGGAGCGAGGTCTGCTAAAGCTACCGATAGCTGCAATGCTGACGGTGCTGCTTCAAATCCAGGAGACAAAGTGGAATGTCAAATGTAATCATTTCTGAGGTCTAAAGGGATCTCCCTGGATCTAAATACCATGGAGTCGCCCCCCTAGGAGAAAGGATGCGAGCAAATCAGTGGTTCTTTTTAGTTTTGTGAATCAAAAATACAAATACAAAACAATACAAGAACAAAATAGCTCTGATGAAGCAAAGAAAAATTTGAAAGGAACAACTGTCTACATTAAAGACCATTTAACAAAAAGAAATTCTGAAATGCCAGGATGCTCAAACAGCACAAGGACATACTGAACACACGGCTGATGAACTGCAGGATCTTCGTTAAACCACTCGGTCTAACGGACCGGTCAAAGGCACAGGTTGTAAACAATATGAGCGATTTTGAGAAGTGTTTGATCACGGACGTCTGAACAAACAAATGGAGTAAAAGAATAGCTGAACAATTTCAAGAAAATCATGGCGCCCAGGATTTTCCACTATGTCTAAAATTCAACTGTGACCCTGATTTATAGCAGAGTTCTTACCTGCAGACAACGTGCTTGCTGCAATATTAGCGGAACAAGGGCAATGACCCTGACAAACAATCTCTGCAGGCATAACACCGAAGGAAAACGTTATAAACTCTTTTCAACGTGAACAGTGTGGTGGCGGCGCGAGCAGTCACAGCGTCCCCTTACTCTCCAAGTTGCTCTGTGGTTTTATTATTTAAGATGTATGTGTTTAAATGTTTTCCTAGACAGCACACGTTGGAGCATAAGTACAGTCAACAGGAACTGTTGGAGATCGGAAACAACAAAGTCTGCGATGTTTTGGACATTGAAACAGAGATTCTGGAGGAATTGGAATTGCTGCGCCGACTAGTGGCCACTGCGCAGGATTCAAGTACCTCGCCTATCCCAGGAAAGAAGCACCAGAGGAGGTGGTGCACAAGAACATGGAAGATCAGCCACCATACCATCTGTAATTCTAGCTAACGTGAGGTCACTGGATATGAGATGGATGACATTCCACGACTCAGGTCAGTGACCCAGACTGCTGTGTTTTTATTTTCACAGAAACATGGCTAAATAACAACATTACCAACTCTGCCATACAACTGGAGCAGCTAACATGCTATCGAGCCGACAGAGTCCTTGTAGGCAGAGGAAAAACGTGTGTAGGTGGGGTTTGTGTTTACATCCGGGACGCGTGGTGTCGGGACGCCATGGTGGTATGCATGCACTGTTCACCATTGGTGAAGTTTATAATCATAAAGTGTCGTCCTATCAACCTGCAAAGGGAGTTTACTGCAATGTTACTGGTAATCACTGGTAGTTTGTCATGGCGAGCACCACCTTCTTTGCTGTGGTGTGCTGGGGTGCCGGCATCAAAGCAAAGGACGCCACTGGGCAAACTCATTAAAAAGGCGGGGTCTGTTGTTAGCTTTAAGCTTGTCAGCCTGGAGGAAGTGGCGAGGGGCAGGATGCTGGTTAAACTGCTGACCATCATGGACAATCTCACCAACCCTCTCTATAAAACTGGACAAACTGAAAAGTAGCTTCAGCTGCAGACTCCTGCAACCCTGCTGCTCTACGGGACGGTACAGGAAGTCATTCCTGCTGTCTGCCATCAACTCTGCTGTAACTGTCAGTTAAAAAAACACATTAATGCATCGTCTCAGGTGCTCTGCAGGCTCTCAATTACATGAACTGGGTATTTCATTTAATTCTACTTCATTCTACTTTTTTTTGTATGTTCATTTGTCTGCTGCTACGTCTATATAAGAGTTTTTCATCCCTGTATTTTTATTTATTTTTTTTATTGTACTTTACATTTTATTTCTTAATGTGCTGCTACCACAACTGAATTTCCCTATGAATCAATAAAATTGATCTCATCTAATATGTGCCAGTCCAGATTTTTATCTGGACATCCGTGAGTTTTGGGTGGAATGAAGATGTATTTTAGCAATTTATACATAGTACAGAGATGTGGACTTTTTCTGTCGTATGACCTTTTTCTGCCACTGAGATTGTAATTTTGTTTCTGTTCACTTAATTGTGTTGCTTATACCCTTGGTTTTTTTTTTTTGCATGCAGTTCAGTTTCCTTATCTAACCTTTTGTTCTTACCCTCATATTATCACCCTAGGTTAACATGACGTCTCACTGCTGGTTTTCTAGTTTTTGTGAATTTGCAGACAGCCCATCAACCTTATGGCTTATCCAGCCTTGTTTTTGGTGGTTGTGGATCTTGAACAAAACTTTCTGTCACAATCTTTGAAAATGTTCAAACCTGTTTTTCTTTTAAGTATTCGTTCTATAAGAGCATGAACATGTTATAATGCAGTTTGGTTCCGCCAGAAGATTGCGCTTGTAAAGAGAAGTGAAACACAGTCAGCCGATCTGTGCCTTTGTTTTTTTCATTCTTGCTTTTCCAGAACATTTGAATGAGCAAAGCATTACAAGTATTGCCACTCTAAAAAAATAATATCACAGTTAGATGATGATACAACAATTGTTTTTTTTTTTATGTCAAATTTCTCTATTCCCTCTACTTATAAAAAGATAAATTACAGTATATCCATTAATCTTTGCAATGTGGTGGTAATTGACTGTATAATTGTAAATGTGTGCAATTTTATTTGAACAAAAGTGAACAGTGACAGAAAATAAGCATTTCTTCCCCTTACTATTATAGGCCATTCATTATCATCTGTAATATTTGGATCATAATAAAAGGATCTCCCTGTCCTTGATGAGTTTTTTTTTTATCTGAAGCTTGCCATGCTTTGTGTATTCTACCTTATCTTAGCATGTCACCACAGAAACATGTAACGAGTTGGTGGCCTGACATCTTTCATGATTTGGGAATTCTCACTCGTTATGCGTTAAGTTGTCGCAGTTTCACCAAAAAGATGATTAAGCTCCAAAGATCTGTCATGACCCCTTTTCTCGAAACAACAGTTTGATATCAAATATCTTTTCTCAGTGGCGTTTAACAAATAGAAGACTGTGGTTCTGTTCACATTACAAGTTTATAAAACAGGCCCAAATTGATTTGCTCAAAATCAAATATTCCATAAGGACTCATTTTGTACATTGCAAAAAGGCTTGATTGCTGGGTTATAAAAAACATTCTTATTTTTAATAAAGAAAATAACTCTCTCGGTACTTTCATTTATTAGACTGTATGTTTCCAATGAACAGCCTTTTATTTCTAAGTGTGGGGAAATTGCACATTTTTTGTATATTTTGTTTTTATTATTTTTTTCTCTTGTAAGACACTGGAAGTTTTTTTTTTAACTATCTCACTGATCACATGCTTATACTACTTTAGGAAGAATACACATATTTAATAAATGTTTGTTTTTAGAAGTCATTTTTTTTCATTCATTCATTTCCAAGCCGCTTTATCCCTTTCGGGGGCCACGGGGCTGCCGGAGCCTAACCCAGCTACTGACGGGCGAAGGCAGGGGACACCCCTGGACTGGTCGCCAGTCTGTCACAGGGGCCACAATCACACACCCATGCACACTCACATCCACACCTAGGGACAATTTAGAGTCACCAATTAACCTATGAAGCATGTTTTTGGAAGTCATTTTTTTAGAAAAAGAAAAACTTGAATCTTGATATCAAAAAGAGAATTGCATGCACGCTGTCTTTGACACAACATGCCTTCTTGAGTCTGGTTCTTAGTTTCTCAAACTTACAAACTAAGTGTGTTAAATTAGTTTGTTCCTGCATGAAATTAGAAAACCTAAATGTTTTATTTCTCGTAGTTATTAAGTAGAAATATTTGTGAAGTTAAAATTTGATCAGTTCAAAGCAGAAATATCTCTTAGGAATCTTCTTAAATTAAGATAAATCTGCATCTTGAAACGTTCTAGATCCAATTACTCGCTTTTCCAAACTATAAAATAAGGATTTTTTTTTTTTCCTGAATAGTTTTCTTTTTCTGAAGATGTCTTTAAAGGATAGTTTATCTTCATAGTCTTGAACTATTTGCACCATTTTAATCTGCTGCCATTTTAATAGTTTTCTTTTATAATCTCTGGTATATTTGAGGCCACAGTGCTGTAATTTGCAATTTGACAACTCAGTATCAGTGTTATCCTAATGATAAATGACGCAGCTTTAATTCTTATCGGTTTCAGTTTCTTAATGTCAGGTTTTCATGTCCCACTTGTTTCAATGTCAGTCTTTCATATTTTACCTAGTTTCTGCAGTGGGTTTATTCACATCACCAGTTCATGATGGAATATGTTTATCCTTCAATGACAGGCAGTCCAAGACAGTCCATCCCTTAAGTCCATTTGTCCCAAAAATTAGGAAAATCAGGAAATTCAATTCAAGTCACCAAAACGAAATAAGAGCAGCTCAGTAAGCGGGGTGTAGGACTAGCATCCAGACAACCTGGGTTCGCTTCCTAGGGGCACAATGAGCTCATTCCAGAGTCGGTCCTTTGGCAAGCCAGTGTATGGTTCCACAGGTGTGTGAATGCGTATGAATATACCGGTGATGGTCAGAGGGGCTGTTTGGGGCCTACTGGCAGCCACGCCTCTGTCAATCAACCCATCAGTAGCTTACCGTCACCAAGTATGAATGAGGTGTGAATGAATAATGGATATACATTGTAAGCACTTTGAGCATCTGGAAAACTGTAGATAAATCCAATCCATTATCTTATTAAGAGCCTTTACGCTACTGCCTAGTTATCTACCTAGTTATTAAAGAAAGCCCCAAAATTGTGTTCCTGAGGTTGACAAACACCCAACAAAGTCAAATGTTTCCATCTCCTAAATGATAACTTCAGGCTGGTTTTAAAACGGAGCCATTTCCCATCGTCTCCTGTTTCCCTGTCAGATTTTCACCAAGAGTAAATGTAATTGTTCAATTCAGAACTCTATGGGAGTTGTCATTGATGATCAGACCAGTGTGCATTTGTCTGGCAAAAAAAACTCAACAAAATCCAGACTTTAAAACAAACCTGCAGACAAGAAAAAATGCAAGGATTTTTATCCCCTATTCGTGTGTATTAGGAACCTATATAAAACAGTAGCCCTGGAGTGCACATTTCATTAATGCTCACACTCAGCCTAATCTGACAGGAATGAGAACATTCACACTGACTCTGAAGGAGGTGTGGCAGCCCAGACAGCGTTTAAAGGCTGCTGTTTGCTGAGTGACTTTGAGCTGCGACTCAAGGTTCACACAGCAAAGAGGTATGTGTTCAGTGCTTTTAGAAATTAACTTGGTTAATGCATGGGGTTTTGTGTGTTTTTAAAGCTGTTTTATCCAATTTCACTTATCTTTTTTTTTCCCAGAGAAAAGTTTGATTTGTAACATCTGACTCTCAGACAGACGTGTTTGCTCCTAAACTCAGGTCAAGATGGAAGGACTCTCTGGCTGGTCTGGACTTATGTTGACTTTTCTCTTGATCTGCTCTGACCAGGCTCAGGTAAATAAAGCTAACTACTTATGCTGTGTAAATAACTAGATTGGGATCTATCATTTCTTGTTCTTCTTTATTCCCTATAGAAGAGTGGATCAGTAAACCCAGGTAAAGAACATTTAGTCAATTATTCTTCCCTTTAACACCCAGAGAGTGTATTTAACGTGATTTCTTCCTCTCCTGTCAGGTGCACCACCTGACTGTTCGTACATTCGAACTTTTTCACCGTATGGAGGCAGTGGGGTTTACAGCATCCAACCTGCAGGATTTCGCTACAGCTTTAAGGCAACAAACATCACTTGTTTTTACAGTTTGCTTTTTCTCTTCACTTTCTTCAGTTTAGACAAGATCATCAGTCATTAACTCATGAAAGAAGCAGTTTGGAATCTCTTTGAACTGTTGATATATTTATTAGCAATAAAGAAGGATTTCTAAGTGCTGAATGTGAAATTCAAAAAAGTATACTTTACATGGTAATTGATTCAATTCTTTGCCCCTTTTTTAGCAATAAGAGTGTCATTTATAAAAAGGTAAAATGTAGAAAATGGTGATAAGCATGTTTAACGGAGATTTGGGAATATCTAGCAGATAAACAGAGGAGGAGTTAAAGTCACGTAAAGCTTCTTGACTTTATTGTTGAGATGGATTCTATACCAGAAACTGCGCTGACCTGCATGTAACTGGCTAAAATCCAGCAAACAAAGAATTTGTCATCAATGAGCCGTTGAATCATAAAGCAGCATGGGAAAAAAACCCCAGACATTCCTGCAACAGAACGGGAGCTGTGATCCCGTTCAGCTTTTTCTGTCTCACGTCTTCCATGGACCATTTCTGAAATCTGATCGCAATCTGAGTTTAAGATTGTTCAAAGAGTAGACTTGTTGGATCAAACTGTTGGTGAGACGTTAGTTTTATCACTGCATGAAACACCAAAGAAAAGGCCTTGTGCCTTGCCCAATGACACATCAAAATGTTGATAGCAAAACCAAGGACAGATTCCTGCTTTCTACTAAATCGAGCTTTTCTCAGTGTGAAACTTTTGAATGAGGTAAATAATAAAACCAGTTAAAACACCTTCATTCCTGTTTTGATTTAAGTTTTACCAACATGAATATATTCCTTCATCTGTCCTGCTCAGGCTTACTGTGAGATGGATGGGAATGGAATCTGGACAGTGATCCAGAAGCGTGCTGGAGGGGCAGTGGTCTTTGACAGGGAATGGGCAGCGTATAAAAATGGATTTGGATTTGTATCATGTATGTAAATAATTAGATCTTTGAATCTCATTTTTTGCCTTTCAGCTGCTCGGTTAAAGGGTCCCCACAATAAATCACTAGCCTCCGTCTAACACTATCCTCTGTGCGCAGACCCTACTCTCCTCCTTCTCTGCCTCCATAAACCTCCTTTCTGGCCTTCTCAGCCCCTCTTTCCTGGTAACTCTAACCTCATCATATTCCAACTGACGTAGTCACTTTTCCTTTTCTCAAAATGTCCAAAACATGTCAATCTGCTACCCTGCAGAGTAACCCTTTCACAGCCAAGATGTTGCAGCAAGCGACACCCAAATAACGCGTTCTTCAACCATTCACGCAGTCAATGTGAATTTTGGCTTTGCATCTGTCTGCAACACGCTACTACCCACTGGAATTACGTTACATCCACAAATAGTTGAAGAGTTACGGTGATCAAAAGAATGTCAACAGCAGTGGTAAAGTTCCAGTGTTAAAGGATTCCTCTCCAAACATCTAGCATAAGCTCTTTGGTGAAGTCCTACCTCCACCTTGAACTCATTGGTTTAAGCCACTGTCTTTCATCTCTTATCCATGTCTGGAATGTCTCCAACATTCTTCTTCCTCAACCAAAAAAACAGCTCCTCTCTCTGGATCCTGTCATGGACTTTCTCAAGATCTGCTCTAGCAGCATCCTCAAAGCAAACACTGCATCAGTTGATCTCTTTCTCTGCATGAAGTTAAACTGTTGTTCACAAATATTCACTTCTGACCTCACCCACCTACAGTGTGTCAAATTCAGATCTAATTGGATGTTGTTTCACGTGAACAGCAGGGTTTGATCGTCCATGAGTAGAGAAAAATAAACGTTCATTCTCCTGATTCCTTCAGGGGATCACTGGCTCGGTCTGGAGAAGATTTCTGCCATGACCAACGACAAATCCAAGAGGTGGAAACTGAGAGTGGACCTGTGGGACTTTGAAGGCGGAAGTGCTTATGCTGAGTATGAAGACTTCAGGGTCGGAGATGAGAGCACAAATTACAGACTGACTGTTGGCAGATACACAGGAACTGCAGGTACTGACGCTTTCTTACATGAGTATCACAGAAAAATTACAAAAAATAAAAATATAATAATATAATTATTGCTATACACGCTGCTGTTTTTCAGTGACCAATCATGTTTCCTTTTGTTTTCTGTTTCCGTCTTAAGGTGATGCTATCAGAGGAGCGTATCACGGCATCGACCAAAATGGTTCTGGCTTCAGCACCATCGACCGTGACAATGACGGCTGCGACCCTTGCGTCTTTGGTGACATTGCTATGGAGTCGTGCACTAGTTTTGAGCGTGGCGGCTGGTGGTTCAGCAAGTGCGGCTCTGCCAATCTAAATGGAGCCTGGCATCCAAAAGGGGACAACATTGGTTGGCTTTCAGGTATTCACTGGCTCACCTGGAAAGGACCTGCGCCCTACTCAGCCAGGGCCACCAGAATGATGATCACTCCCATCCTGCCTTATCAATAAATGTGAAAGATTTTCGTTATTTGTATTTGCTTTATTTTTAGTTGAGAATTCTCAACAAGAAACTATTTAAAACTCTTACTTGGTTTCATGTCTCAATATATATATATATATATAGGTATATAGATCGATAAATATAAAGTTCTTCTTACGGAATGTCTTCTTTTATTTTAAGTTTCACTATGATTTTATACAGCGTAATAAAATGTTTTCTAGCTGCCCCTTTATCGCTTCTGAAAGCAAGCAAACAAAAAAACACCAGTTTGATTCAGTTTATATTTTAATGAAAAATGAGTCAAACAAAAGACGAGTCATCAACAGTCAGTGCTGACCCTTATCAAATCACTGTTATAACAACATACGCTGTTAAAAATATAACAAAAAAAAAAAAAGGTCCACAGAAAACTCCAGCTTTCAATCACTAATCAACAAGAGGGTACCTCCGATGTCCTGAAGATGGCAGCAGTGTTCCTCTCTACTACCTGATTGAGCTTAAACAACTAATAAATACTCAGAGCGATCAATGTTTAATTTTTTATAGTGTAGGAGAAAGTAAAAAAAACATACATATTTTCATTGCAAACATTTAAGAATGAAAGATTTAAAACACAAAAGACAAATTAAACAAAATGTTTTTCCAACATAGACTGTTGAACTGTTCTCAGTGTGCCCTGCCTTTGCTCAACAACATCTGGGATAGGCTCCAGCAACACCGTTAGTGGGTCAGTGGGTAAGAAATTAGAG
Organism: Oryzias woworae; assembly: GCA_016861445.1. Classification (NCBI taxonomy): domain Eukaryota; kingdom Metazoa; phylum Chordata; class Actinopteri; order Beloniformes; family Adrianichthyidae; genus Oryzias; species Oryzias woworae. The sequence continues at coordinate 375,953 of BOLG01000407.1, forward strand.
GTATGGCATTTTTAATCTTAAATGAGGTCATGCCTTTTTAAAACGTTTTCTGAGGTGTACCTGTGCTGAGATTCTCCTGCTTAGGCCATTGCGGGAGCGATAAGCTTATCTGCTCTTCGAGCAAATTCTAATATTGAAGAGGAGTGGGCCAGCACTCCACAGGCCACAATCCACAACCTAATTAACTCTATATGAAGGAGATGTGTTGAACTGCACCAGGCAAGTGGTGTTTACGCCAGATAATGACAGTCTATGGCCAGTGTAGGTACCATTAGTGTTCGGCCTTTTTAAATCGGTACGAGGGGGACTGCAGCTAGTGATGACGTTGCAATATTTGATTGGCTGTACAATGGCCTGATGATGTGTACAAATACGGTTGGATAAATTACTGTACGGCTGGCTCTGAGCAGATTTAAATGCTAAAAGGCTGCGTCTAAATTGCCTCCCTCCTCCTTAATAAAAGTAAAAACCATATACTGCAGGACTATCTCCTGCCCTGGGTTTTAAAAGCAACTCAGACACCATGCTCACTCCTTTTTTTTTTTTTTAGCAGAAACTATAATGTCACAGAATTTACAAAGTGAAAACTCAATCAATGCAAGCATTTTACGGAGACTATGAGTCCACTGTGCTCTGATGAAGAAAAAGTTGATGCTTTATTAGAATAATACATTAAATACATTTTTTTTCCCCAAAAATTCTTGCGCAATGCATTATGGTCCATATTTCTCAATCTAAATAATGAGTAGTGAAGAAATTTGGACATAGATCAAATAGTTTGTCTAAGTTGTGTTAATGTAGTGTGACATCAACATTAGTCGCAAGCCCCTGACAGGCCGAGCACAAATGGTACCTACAGCAGCAATGACCTCTGACCTGAACCCCATAGAGCACATCTGGGACCAGCTGAGGCAGAGACTGGATGGTACCCTACCCCCAAGTGACCTGCAGACCTGCATGTAGTCCTTATCGAAGAGCTCAGAACAACATCATGAGTCTAGTGAGGAGCATGAGACAACAGCTGGCACGGAGTGAGCCTGTTTTCATCTCCCATCATCCCTTTGTTTACATACTCTCCTGCTAGCTTACAGCTCTTCACAACCCCAAGCTAACATTAGCTGTGCAACAAAAATGGCAAGCAATATTGGAGATTTCTAGCCATACAAATTTGAGCCAGACACCGGATCAGACAGGGAAAAAAAAGACATACATGAATCTATTTGTCTGTAAGTGGATGCATCAGAATGGAGCAGAGCAGGGAGTTTGAGGCCTGCTGGTTGCACAAGCTTTTTTTTAACAACTGCATTTTTTCATCTGCTCCTGATTCACCACGATTTGAATAACAAAAGACTCAAATATGCCATTTATTATTTACGTATGCCCTCCGTTATGAGAAAAATCAAACAAGAACATGTTAAAAACAACAAAAAAAGGTTTAAATTGGAGTGGGTCGGTATTGAAGAGAGAATGCAAACTTACGGTTACGAGGCGACTCCACCCCCCGCTGTCCGTTCGCCGCCGGAGGATGTTGCTCCAGGTATGGGAGAGCATGAAAGCCCCCTCATCCCGGTTCATGGCTTTGTGGGCTCACTTCCTAATTTCCACCGCCTCCATGATCCATCTGCGATGCCTGTTCTCTTCAGTGCGGATGACTTTGTCCTTTTCCCAACCCATGATGTGGTTTTCCCGCAACTACCAGTGATCTGTTCTTGCTGATTTCATGGTTTCTTGGGATGCCTGTTGTGCTCTTGCCAGTCTTTCTGCTGTTTCCTTTTCACATTCCTTCCGGTGTGTTCTGTTTTTCTTAAGATGAAAGTGCGTCCTGTTTCTCCGATGTAAGTTTTATTGCAGGTGTGACATGGTATCTCGTAGATTACGTTGCATTTGTTGTCTTGCTCAATCTTATCTTTCGGTTGTACCGAGAGTTGACTGAGTTTTTTGTGTGGTTTAAGTGGGATGCTGATGTGGTATTTTTTCATGGCCCTTTGGATGCGTTCTGTTATTCCTCTCATGTATGGTAATGTGACAATAGCTTTGTTTTCTGTCTTCTTTGTTTGTTTCTTCTTTTCTGTTTCCTTGTATTTCCTTTGCTTTACCTGCTGTTTTCCCTTTTTTATTGCCCATTGTGGGTGTTGACACCTGATTAATGCGTTTTGTATGTGTTTCTCCTCCTCTTTTCTGGCCTCCTCATCCGTTACCAGTTGTGCGCAGTGATACAAGGTTGTTATTACAGATATTTTGTGTGTAGTGGTGTTCTTACGTCCATAGTAAAAATACTGGTCCGTGTGTGTTGGTTTCCTGTACACTTTTTTCTGCTTGTGTGATGTTTCTGCAGGTGTTATATTGAGTAAGTTGGTGGAATTGTCATTTTCCTCCTCTTGTGTGAATTTAATTTGTCCTGTATTGTCCATGGTGTTGAGAGGAGAATCATAAAACAACAGGCACTAAGATGCTGGAGATTTATAATTATTACTGTGAATGTTAGTCTTAAATGGGTGGGGCCTGCCAACACACTCAGTTGTTATAAGCATACCTGCTGGCTCCAAGAGTCCTCACAAACTTGTCCACATCCAGTTCACAGTGAAGTATGGAATCACTGAGTGCAAGCCCTAGCCCAGCCAGAAGAGCAGCCCCCAAGCTGTTATGTTTATGAACATAAACACACATGAATGATGATATTTTAATATACCTGCTGGTCACTTAAAATTGTTTTTTTCTTTTTGCTCCAAGCAAATTTTAAATGTTTTTATTTGGGGTTTTCTCTATTTTGCTGTCTTTGTCTGTGCCTTTTGTAAAACAGGTTGGACATTCACAATCTTCCCATTAAGCTATCAAATTTTCATCTGCAAACGATGCTTGCTTTAACAATTATTTTTAAACAAAAGTTTTTTTTTAAAACAGGACCATTATGTAGAAAAAAATGCATTTACCCTGAAAATTGGGGCAGAATTATCAAACTCTGTAATTTAATTAAACATGATAGATAATGTGACGATTCTCATTAAAGAGCCATAAATATCTTAAAATTATTTGAAAAATATGATATGAATAATAAAATGCATTGCTTTATTTAATGTACTAAATCACATGCAAGTTCTGCGACAGAAATTTGTAGGTAATAATAGACACCTATTTATAAATTATTTGTTGTTACTATGTTGTTGGTATTAATAATATTAGATTAGATTTTTCTTTTGTACAGTAAAGAACAGTAAAGGGTATTATTAGGTCATTTCCCTACTCTGTATTAGAATGTTATTTATAAATGTGTTGTATACGCATTTATTTTAGTATAGCATTATTAAGATTATAAAATAAAAGTTGAGAAGTTTGCACAGTGAAAACATTGACTTTAGAATCAAAAATAACAATAAAGTGATAATATGGGTGAAATCGGGCTCGTTCTTTAGCTAAGCTGAGCTAACGCTAACATGGAGTTTTGAATCTATCAGATAGAAGAACTTAGTGGAAAAAATACAGAAAAGTATGGAGCATTTGTTCGTTTAAATTGCCATCTTCATAGAGTGGTTCAGTTCGGATGTCTTTCCTAAAACAAAATACACACAAAGAACTATTTCCGCTTCCGCCATTCAGTGGATGTCTTCCGCCATGACAGATCCATTCGCCATTACATGCCTGCAGCTGGGTGCCTTTTTGGACTATTTTCCATGACTTCTGGGTCTTTTAATTACTCTGATTAGAAAATGTTCTTTATAATCAAAGGTTTGTTTAAAATCTTACTACTACAATTTTTGCCATTTTTATACCTCATTTGTATGACCCTCTGTGCGTTGCAAAGTGTATAATTTCACAACAGCATAATATTGTGGTTCCATCTCTGATCCTCCAAAGGAAATCTCAGAATCAGAGGGCATAACATCTGCTCAGCATAACATCTGAGTAGTAAAATAGAGTAGTAGTAAAGCTGCAGAAGCAGATGATGCTGAGACTGTGTTCTCTTCGATAGGAGAGAACACTTCTCAATGATGGAAGGAGGTTTCCACCCAAAATCTCACCATATAGTGGCTTGCAAAAGTATTCGTACCTCTTGAACTTCTCCACATTTTCTCACATTATGACCACAAACATAAATATATTTTGTTGGAATTTTATGTGAAATTCACACAATTGTGAAATGGAAAGGAAATTGTCCAAGACTTCAATTTTTTCTAATCATAATTGACAGAATGGTACACAAAATAAATGTCCCCACAAATAAAACAAGTCAACAACAGCAAAGTGTGCATTTTCTCAGTAATCTTACCTTACCTGCCCTGTCTACAAATGAAGCTTCAGAAACGATTACAAACATAACAGAGACTGAAACTAGAGAGGCAATTAAAAAGCTCAAAAATAATAAGTCCCCAGGAACAGATGGCCTCCTGGGGAAATTTTATATATGCTTTATGGAAGATTCATCACCACTATTGAGGGTCTTTAATTATGAATTGAAAATGGGGAAATGCCAGACTCATGGTCTAAAGATATCATTTCAGTCATTCATATAGAAGGAAAAGATGCAACCCAATGTGAAAGATATAGACCTATTAGTTTATTGGGTAATGATCAAAAACTACTTACTAGTGTTCTAGCTAAAAGAATCCAAAAACACAAACAAAATTGGATTCACCCGGATCAAGGGGGATCAGGCTGATAAATTGTCAAAAATATAAGGAGAACCTTAAACATTATATGCAAGCACAAGAAAGTAGTAAAAGCTCTACGGTAATTAGCATTTGACACAGTCAATTGGCACCTTCTATACAATCCTCTTTTGGCCATGGTCTTTCATCCAAAATGTGTTGAGTGGATAAAAGTTATTCACAAAAATCCCAAATCCCGTGTGCAACAGATGCTGCCCTGAATATTTCTACTTTGAGAGATGAGTTCGCCACGGTAACTGTCTGAGTCCTCTGCTAGTCGCAGTTAACCCCGAACCTCTGCTACATTAATCAGGATGAATAATAAGATTAAAGGGATCGAGGAGAAAAGTAAGAAAGAACACGAAATATCACTCCTTGCTGATGACATTTTAACATATATTAGCAATCCAGTTACATCTATTCCAGCTTTCATAGACTCTCTTGGGGAGTATGGAAAGCTTTCAGGTTATGAAATCAACCAATCAAAACCACAGGTAATGATGTCAAAAAGACAATGACCCACAACCCTGTTGAACAGCATTCAATTTTGCATGAGGAATCAGGGATTGAGATGTCTATGAATCAATATTACTTCCCAAATATCACATTTATTTAAGTCCAACTATGGTAAACTAGTAGAAGAACCAAAAAAAAAAAAAGATTTTACTAGATGGGACATTTTACCTCAATCACTGGTAGGAAAAATAGAAACTGTTAAGATGAATATACTACCAAGGTTGCTTTTTCTGTTTCAATCACTTCCAATAAAGATACCAACATCAGTAAAATGATCTCCCAATTTATTTGGTGGAGCAAACGCCTGAGAATTAAATTCAAAACACTCTTGTGTCCCAAGGAGCTGGGTGGATTAAATTGACCAAATTAGAGAAAATATTAGTGGTTGCATGGGTTTCATAAGAAGCAGAAACCTTCTGGTATAACATGGAGCAGAGTGATCATCCAAATATATATCTCATAAGATATATTATAATATATGTCTTGTAAGAGAGAAATGATCCACGACTCATTGGATATCGTCCAAACAAATTTGGAGAAGCAGCTGTGCAGTGTTCTCCAGGCAGGACGTCTGACCGTTTTGTCTGACGTCACGTGAAAGGGTCTATAAACGCCAGGGCATTTTGGTTATGTCAGTGTTTAGCTTGTGGCAGTTGCTGCTTCACCATCCCTCCAGTGTCTGGACTCGCTCTCAGTACGGTATCTTGCTATTGTTGCTGATCAGCCCCACAATAGTCATGTTATGAGTGAATGTTGAAAACAGAGTTGGGCCTGAAACCATCCAGCCCTTTGACTGAGGGGGTTTAAAGTCCTGTGAGATTTTACAGATTTCATGTCTCTGTTCCAGTTTCCTCCAGCACGTCTGGAAGCTCCTCTGTAGGGCTCAAGGGCAGGGAGGAGTTGAACCAGGGTTTCTAGTTTGGATATGTTCAGATGGTGCAACTTGAGCAGAATGTGAAGCGGAAAGAAAAAGACAGGAATGATGTGAAGCAAGTTAGAGTATTTTCGCACAGGAATGGAAATGTGTTTATTTGTCCCTCAAATGGGATGATGAGATGATAGAAGGTTGCCAAATAAAACTAAAATTTAAGTTTTGACAACAAAACAATAGAAAATAAGTCATGTATGGGAATACCACTTAACATGTGAAATAAATATAACTAAAAGTTCTAAAGACAGCATAAGGTTACCTCATGGAGCTTGAATAACGCACTGTGAGTTTTTGCAATTCAGCTAAAACATATTGTGAATATTTTATTTGACTTATGATTCATCTGTCTGTAGGAGAAACTTCACAAAGACCATTAATAGAAAAACACCAGAACCTTTACATCTGTTACTTCCCTCTTCAGGGAGCAGGGAGAAAATAAATAGCATAAAGAAATAATGCAGGAGGTTAGTTGGCTACACAGCTGTACACATGTGGAAAAGAACTACAAAAAAACATATAAGAAATGTATTTACCTGCAGCACTAAATCTTTGTTTCACATGTATTGTAAATCTTATAAGGCTTATAAATCCACACTATGAAAAACTCGTCACTTTTTAAAATATATTATCAAACTATGGAAGTTTCAGATTGTACAATTTTACTAAGGATCCTATACCTGCTGTAACTGTCTTACTTAGTTTCAGATAAGTGAGACAAAACGTTATAAGAATAATTTGTATCATTTCCATATGGGTTTACTTGGGTGACTGGTGGGAAGGTTACGAAACAAAACACAACTATACAAAATGTAACCAAACAAGACTGAATGTGACAAGGAAATGACAAAGGATAAAAATAGATGTTGCTCAAAGTTAGGTCCACTTGGATGTATTTAAGATTTGTTGTTCTTGCTCTTTCGTGGTATTTCAATCTGCTTAACTGTTTCTTAAATGGTTGAATGAAATCGCTTCCATCAGCTGCTTTATAGCCAGAATGCTTTTGATCTGGAATGTTAACCTGGTCAGTTGGCCTGAGGTCAACCTACCCTTCTAGATTCTTTGCCCAACCTTTCTGTTTGTGACACAAAAGCTTAGGGGCAAAACATTTAGGATTATTCTTCAAGGCAGTAACATCTAAAAGCATTCATCAGTCTTTCTATACATTCTAGTGCAGCAGTGGGTTTGGTTGGTCAGGCCAAAGGTCGAGTGCCGATCTTCCTTCATTCTTGTGTTTATCCACGACCCATCCAGTCCAGGTCCTGTTAGATTCCGGGGCTGAGGCCAACTTGTTTGACCGTGCTTTGGCGTCTCAGCTGGGGGTGAAGCCGGAGCCCCTTTCATCTCACATCACAGCTAAGGCCCTGGATGGACGGCTGTTGTACACCATCTCTTCACAAACCCCACCGGTGAGATTGGTCATCTCAGGCAACCACCACGAAACCATACAATTCTTCATTATTGACTCTCCCACTACCCCAATCGTCCTCGGGCACCCTTGGTTGGCTCTACACAATCCCCATATCGACTGGTGTAATGGCAGAATTCTAAGCTGGGGCCCTTTCTGCTATAAATCATGTCTTCTATCCGCGTTTCCCTCAACACCTACCAACCCAGTCCAACCACCGGTCTTCCCGGACTTGTCCTCTTTACCCCCTGAATATCATGATCTTAAAGAAGCATTCAGTAAGGACAAGGCCTTACGCCTTCCCTCCCACCGGCCCTATGACTGTGGTATAGACCTGCTCCCCGGTGCTCCTCTCCCTACGAGCCGCCTCTACAACCTCTCCAGGCAGGAGACAGCTGCAATGGAGACATATATACAAGACTCTTTGACAGCCGGCCTCATCCGCCCGTCATCCTCCCCTATGGGGGCCGGTTTCTTCTTTGTGGCTAAGAAAGACGGCTCACTCCGACCTTGCATTGACTACAGAGGGTTAAACAGCATCACCGTGAAAAACAGGTATCCATTGCCACTCCTCGAGTCCGCTTTCCACTCCCTCCAGGGGTCCACCGTCTTCACCAAACTGGACCTTAGAAATGCATACCATCTTGTCAGGGTGAGGGAGGGGGATGAGTGGAAAACTGCATTCAACACCCCTCTAGGCCATTTTGAAAACCTGGTCATGCCGTTTGGACTCTGCAATGCCCCCGCCATTTTTCAGGCATTAGTCAACGACATATTAAGAGACTTCCTGTCCAGTGATTTTCTCATGATGGAGGGCATATATAAATAAGATTTGTGAGTGTTTCCGAGTATTTAGTTATTCAAATTGTTGTGAATCAAGAGCAGTGGATGCTTCCTACACCAGGGTCGGGACCACGCCGTTCCAGCACCAAGGTCAATCACCTAAAATGCTTCTTTTCTAAAAAACTCACTGACACACAACAGAACTTTGACGTGGGTGAACGCAAATTACTCGTGATGGAGAAGGCATTCATGGAATGGAGAAACTGTTTGAATATGGCAAAACAACCGTTCCTACCACTCACAGACCAAAAGAACCTTCAGTATCTCAAGTCTCCTAAAAGGCTGAATCCTCGTCAGGCACGTTGATCTCTCTTTTTCTCAAGGTTCAATTTCCAGATATATTATCGGCTGAGCTCCAAGAATGGAAAAGCTGACGCCCTATCCCACCTGCAGGAAACCCATGTGGAAGAATCCAGCTCACCTGAAACATCTGTGCCCTCCTCCTTAGTCCTGGCCCCCATTCAATGGGGTACAATTGAATGCTCAGAATGCTGCTGCTGCTGCTCCGCCCCCACCATCATGTCCAGCTGACAGAGTCTATGTTCCTCCCACTCATGTTGCGTGTGTTGCATCTAACACGCCAGCCTCAGGACACCCAGGCAAGGCGGGCACACACAATCTAATGACAACAATTTCTGATGTTCAGGCAGATGTGGCCCAGTTTATGTCAGAGTGGGCAGTTTGTCAACAGGCTAAATCGCCTCATCAACTCCCAGTCGGCCTTCTGCAACTGCTGCCCATAACTCGCCGACCCTGGTCTCATAAACCCATAAACTTCATCATGGACTTACCGCGCTCCCATGGTAACACAGTCATATTATCCATCATCGACCAATTCTCTAAGGCCTGTTGTGTTCCTCCTCTTCCCAAACAGCCAACCGCTCTAGAGACAGCGGAACAACTTATCACGCATTTCTTCCGCCATTACGGCCTCCCCGAGGAGGCCATAATGGCATCGCCTCGGACCACGGTCCACAGTTTACGTTCCGAGTTTGGTGGGAGATGTGTAAAGGGTTAGGCACCAACAGCAGCCTGACCTCTGGCTACCATCCCCAGTCCAACGGCCAGGTGGAACGGCTTTACCAAGTAATCACCAGGTTCCTCAGAACATATTGCAGTCAGCGTCAGGAGGAGTGGTACCGATTCCTGGTCTGGGCCTAGTACACCCAGGACTCTATGAAGAAGACTAACATGGGGCTCACTCCTTTCCAGTGTGTTTTGGAGTTCTAACCGCTGTTCTTTCCCTGGTCAGGGGAAACCATGGAACTGCCTGCCGCTGACAAGTGGTTTTGTCAATATGAGGAGACTTTTTACTCTGTCACTGTTCAGCCAGGCCACTAGAGGGAGCTCTCACCTGAGTACTGAGCTCCGCTGCACTTTACTTCAATTCATGTCAGCGTCAGCCCAGCATCAGCCATCTTCACAAACTCCTTCCTGCTCAGCTGTTTCTCATTGTTGTCATTACCATCTGGCATTTATACCATCCACAACCTGCTCACCAGTGCGAAGTCTTGTATTGCCTCGCAGACAGTCTGAGCATTTATTTCCCAGTTGGTTTTCCTGGTGCCTTGACCCTTTGTCTGTTTATCATTCCTCCTGCCTCGTCATTGTGTTTTTGACCCACGCCTGGACTCTGACTTTGTTTTTGTCTTGCCCGTGTGCGACTTTATTAAAACGTTTGCATATGGATACAAACGTCTCAGCCTACTCATTACAAAAACTTGTCTGACTTTAGTGTCAGACCAGAAACTAAACATGAGTCTTTCTTTGGGTTTGTCCAGGAATGTTGTTCAGTCAGGCGGGCATGACCAGATGAGCGATGTCCGAGAAGCAGAAATGTCCTTCTGGGCAGTCATGACCCAAACGTGTACAAACTCATCTAAATGCCACAGACCAAGAAAAGTCAGTATTTGCTTAGAGGATAGGTGGAGGCTGCTTCAGATGCTCACACTTCCCTCACACTCAGCCTGACCTAACAGGATTGAGAACATTCACAATGATGGGGAAGGAGGTGTGGCAGCCCAGACAGTGTTTAAAAGCTGCTGTTTGCTGAGTGACTTTGAGCTGCGACTCAAGGTTCACACAGCAAACAGGTATGTGTTCACTCTTATACCCATTAGGTTCTTAGGAGACAACTTAGTCACATGCATGGGTTTCCATAACATACAAAAGTTGTGTTTTTAAATAAGTTTGACTCTTCAATTTTCACTGAAAGACGTTCTGAGGAAATGTACTTTTCTTGGACAAAAGTTTGATCGGTAACATCTGACTCTCAGACAGACGTGTTGCTCCTAAACTCAGGTTAAGATGGAAGGACTCTCTGGCTGGTCTGGACCCAAGCTAGCTCTCCTCTTGATCTTCTCCATGCAGACTGGGGTAAATAAAGCTAGCTATGTGTGCTGGGTAAATAACTGATGATCCATAGATCAAGTCTCACTATGTCTTGCTTTTCTACAGAGTGGATCAGTAAATGCAGGTAAAGAACATTTAGGAGTTTTTTTCTTCCCTTTTAACACCTAGAAACTGTTTATAATATAATTTATTTTTCTCTTATAAGGTGGACCCCCTGACTGCTCATACATTAGGCCTTTTTCAGGACTTGGAGCCAGTGGGGTTTACAGCATCCAACCTGAAGGATTTCCCTACAGCTTTGAGGTAACAAACATGACCTTTAAATGACAGTTTCTGGTTTGTTTTCTGATATTCTTATAAAATGATTGACAGAATTCAGAAATTGGAGCAGGGGTGTCAAACTCCAGGCCTTGAGGTGTGCTATGTTTTCCAACCAACCGGTCATTGAAGCTCCTTATTGGATAAACACACCTGATCCAGGTAATCGGCAGCAAATAAGGCAGGAATTCTGGAAAACCAGCTGGAGGCCGGCCCTCTATCCACCTGAAGTTTGACACCCCTGGTTTAAAGACAAAAGAAGATGAATACGAATGAGGCAACAGTATCAGCTCTTAAAATAGTGCACCTGTCAGGTATATACCAGCCAAATCCATTTGTAAAGGCAGTAGGGTGATGGTTTTAAGAGGAAAAAAAAACTCACATCCAACCTTTAATCTGGTTACTGTTCCAGGTAAAACTAGAATCAAGTGTTTTATCCAAGTGCCTTCATTTCATGTAGTTAGACGGAACTGCTGAGTCCTCATAGACCAAGAAGGGCGATGTATCGTATTTATGCAACAAGGCTGTCCAAATCCAGACCTTGATGTGCTGCTTGTCTTCCATACAACCTTTTCATTGAGGCTCTTCACTGGTGGAGCAGACCTGGTCCAGGTAAACAGCAGCAAGTGCAACAGGGTTTTTTGAGTCCCTGGGTTTATAAAACCCTTCTTATAACAGAAGATGATGAATAAGGCAAAGCTTCCTAACGTCTTCTGCTGACATGCTTTAGCTACAAGCAGCACCGTTTCGTTTGCTAATCTGAAATTCCGACTAGAAGTTAATGAACAAATCAAAATGGAAAACTGAGATCCCATCAACAGTGCATGCTGCAGCCACAGTTAGCACAGCTGCATTCCTGTTTTGAGATAGATTTTGAAAAAAGCTTGAATAAATCTCTTCATCTTGTCCTGCTCAGGCTTACTGTCAGATGGAGGGGAATGGAATCTGGACAGTGATCCAGAAGCGTACTGGAGGAGCAGTGGCCTTCGACAGGGAATGGGCCGCATATAAAAATGGATTTGGATTTGTATCATGTATGTAAAATAATTAGATCTTTGTGTCTTGTCTTAACCTTTCTCAGCTCCAGTGTGTTAAATTCAGATCTGATTGGATGTTGCATAAGCTGAACAGCAGGGTTTGATCATCTCTCTGTAAAGAGTGTAAAATAATTCCAACTAAACGTTCATTCTCCTGATTCCTTCAGGGGATCACTGGCTCGGTCTGGAGAAGATTTCTGCCATGACCAAAGACAAATCCAAGAGGTGGAAACTGCGAGTGGACCTGTGGGACTTTGAAGGCGGCAGTGCTTATGCTGAGTATGAAGACTTCAGGATCGGAGATGAGAGCACAAATTACAGACTGACTGTTGGCAAATACAGAGGAACCGCAGGTACAGACGCGACCTTATACTCAGGACCATAGAAAAAAATTACTCTGATTAGTAAATGTTTTTATTTTAATCAAAGCCTCAACATTAACATTCTTTCCCTTCCATACTCTATATGTAGTGATGATGTTCTTCTTCCTGTCTTTTTGACTTCTTTTTTTCTGTCCCTTTTGCTCAACAAAACTCTACAAACTTGTGTTACATTGCTGTCTCTCACCCATGAAAGTGCGATATTGTATCATTTGAGTAAAGGTGTGGACAGATGCAAAACGATGCTCTGTTAGAAAACCTTCTTTGTTTTAATTGACCTGATGTTCCTGTTGTGTTTGTATAGCTGCAAGAGAGCTCCCTACAAAAAGAAAATCATTTCTTTAGAACTTTTTTAGCTGTGTGACCAGAAAAGCCAAGAACAATGCAAAACAGTACCTGCAAAAGTTCTCATGTAGCGGATGCGGTCTCATCCAGTTCCAGAGTTTTGTCCGTTTTTTTTCTCTACAGCAAGCTTATACACGTGCCTGATGCTCAGGTCTGAACACTTTCAATTTTCCTAGTCCGTAGTCTCTTCTTAGAAGTAACTCGGTCAACTGATAAAAAATGTCAAAAAGTCACAGATGAGAAGATACATTACAGCTTTGTGTCCGCGTAAACGTGTAGGAACATGGGCACTCTGGTTTTGTAATGGAATAGCAAACCAGGGTTACAAAAGGGTGGGGTTCAAAGGCACAGTCCATCGTGGAACGATCAAACACAGATCCAAGTTTCTCCTTTATTTCTCAACGGGAAAGGGGCATTGACTTACCATGTTTGCTTTGTGCCAGCAGAAAAGTCAGTATGCTTTTTTAAAGTATTTATAACGAATGTTTCTGTCTTAAGGTGATGCTATCCGGGGAGCGTATCCCGGCGTCGACCAAAATGGTTTTGGCTTCAGCACCTTTGACCATGACAGTGATGGCTGTAACCCTTGCATCTTTGGTGACATTGCTATCAATTCATGCACTGATTTCCACCTTGGTGGCTGGTGGTACAGCAAATGCGGCTCTGCCAGTCTGAATGGAGCCTGGCATCCAAAAGGGGATAACATTGGTTGGTCTACAGGTCTTCACTGGGACACCTGGAAAGGACCTGCACCATACTCAGCCAAGGCCACCAGAATGATGATCACTCCCATGTAACAGTTTCAAAGTATTGCTTTGTTATTTTCAGGCATGCTTACATGTCAGAGAAATGCAAAACTATTTGAAACTTCTAATTGGGTCTGTGCCTCAATCTTTGAGCTTTTAAATGTGCATTACCCATAAGAACCTAAATAAAATAGTGCAAACATCATAATGGCTTTCTAGTTGTCTTTTCAGCCTAATGTTCACCTGTTCTTCTCAACTTCTCAACAGCTAACCACCTTTCTGACAGAAGCTCAAACGTTAACATTACACAAGCAAATGAACTTAAGTGTTGGAAAATTATTTAAAAATAACTTGAAACACTTGAAACAAAAAGATTTCAAGAGCTCAACTGAGGGCCTGAATTACCAAAGGTTTACATGTCCAACAAAACATTTGAAATCTGATTGACTAACTTGATGCACCAAGAATAATAAACTTCTAAATACATTCAATCCTGTTCAAAGACATTACAACTTCAAACCTTAAAAAATGGCAAAGATTATGAACAACATGGCAGACAACACAAAAGTGCCAAATAAATAATGTAGTGAACTCAATGGGAATGTTATGGCTAGCCAATCAGAAGCAGGAAGACCTTAACGAGACCAGTAGAAGTTTCAAAAGATCCTAGAATCTACCTTTCAGACAATTGTTATGAAAACACATGGGATGCTCCAATGCTGAGGACGAAAGGATATTAACAAATTGGTCATTCCAAGCACCTGGAAAAGCAAGGATGAGGCCACAGGAGCAAATCAGCTAAACACACCACTAGGAAGAATGGCTATTAAATACAGAATATACATCCACTGTCGTTGTCTACAGGACATCTCTGACAACTCCATTTTGCTACACTATTAGATGTCTACCAATGGTGTTCTGAAAGATGTCTGCATGTAGAGGTCAACCTCACATCTACTGTTACGGAAAGGTGCACAAGTTGAAACACAGACGCAGGAAGGCTCCCCCACAGAACACAAGGGAAGAGCTTCTTAAATAATGAGGACATCACTCAAAATGGCTGCGAACATCTCCAGGAGAACCCAGCAACAGGGCATCTCGGAGAAGTCTCAACTGAGAGACAAAAGAAAAAAAAACCCAGAAACCAAAAACACAAGTGGCAAACTATAACATAACCTCCTTCACAAAGACTAACTTCAAGGTGGTCCAGATGGAAGAGGTTGATTAAGTCCCGATCTAGGATGTGACGTTCAGGGACCCATGCTGCGGGGCCGTAACCCTCCCAGTCACTGAGATGCCAAACTGTGTAGGCAGGATCACCGGCCACATGACAAGAAGCAGGAAGAGGGCTGGTGCAGGCTGAAGGGAGCTGTTCATGACTGACTTCAGCTTGGAAACGTGGAAGACATCGTCCAGTTTGACAGCCACGGGATGGATTATCTTGACAATGGGAACTGGACGGATGAACCGGAGATGCAGCTTCTTAGCCTCCCCTTTCAGTGGCATGTCTTTAGAAGAGAAACACACTCTGTACCCCACCTTGTATTCATGAGCAGCAGTCCTGTGACGGCTAGCCTCTGTTAGGTGAACCTCTCCTGATTCTGTATTAATCACAGACGGCAACTGCTCCATGTAAACCAACATGGTAGTCAACATTTCTATGGTAACCACTCTAACCAATCGGGAGTGAGTTTGTTAGAAGTTCCATAGAAGTTTTTGGTTTCTTGGAGCCAGTGGGTATTTCCGGTTTGGAACATCAGGGCGAAGGGGGTCACTCAGTCCAGTTTTCTTATTAAGTCAATGTGTTGGTCCAAGTGGGGTCAAATCAGCGTCAGCCAAACCACATGTCACAATAATGAAGCTGCGAGTGCAGGAGGGATTACTTTTGCTGCACGGTGGCACTGTGGTTAGAGCTCTTGTCTCACAGAAAGAAGGCGCCAGGTTCAAGTCCCAGCTGGGGGACCTGAAACAGCATCACCAATGGGGGGACCTTCCTGTGTGGATCTTTGCACGTTCTCCCCGTGCATGCGTGGGTTTTCTCCAGGAACTCCTGCTTCCTCTCACCATCCTAAGACAAGCTTCTTAGAGTCTAAAGTCTCCATCTAGGGTTGAATGTGAGTGTGCATGGGTGCGTGCTAGTGGCCCTGCGACAGACTGGCAAAACATGTCCAGGGTGTACCCTGCTTTCCCTCATAATGTCTGCAGAGCGGCAGCAGTTTATTAGAAATTCACGTCTTGACTTGTGGGCCGAACTATTGGCGTGGAGGAAGCACACCCCATTTCCCATCACCCCTTTCCCTTTAACCGTTTGTCTACCCCACTTACAACCCCATCATAACATTATCGGTGCAACAAAGATTGTGAGCGATCCAACCGTACGATTTTCTTTAGATGCCATTTCAGACGAGGAAAACAAAGATGTACACGGATCTATTTGTGGGCAGGTGGACGCATCAGAATGGGGCGGAGCAGGGAGCATGGGGCCCACCACGCATGTTTTCTACATAACAAATAAGCTCTTTTTCAATAATGCTATATTTTTTTCATCTGTTCCTAATTCATAACATTGATTTGAGTAAAGAAATACTCAAAATGAACGTAATTTTCTTTATTAACAGTTTATGTCCTCCATCATGAGAAAAATGCCACATGAACACCAAAAACACCATTATCGTCAGACGGGGTCTTCTAAGACGGTGTTCCTTTCATTTTAGTGTAGTTTGCCTTTTTATTACAAATATCAAATATTTGAGAGACTTTTTTGGCATTGAGAAAATAAAATATTATACCAAACACTTCCAGCAGGCGGCAGCAAAAACCTAAAGAACAAAATACATGCCTTGAATTAGAAAAAGAAGAAGAAGACGCTCGTCTTGACAACACTCATCTCAATTGTTTCGCAGAGGGCATGGGTTACAAGTAGAGGTACTGGTACTGGTACTGGTACTGGTGGCCCAACATTTATTCTGGTTTTCACCACTGATAAGCAGCATTATCCGCCCTCTTTGAAAGAACCGCAGCCAAACTTTTAGCAGCAGAGAGATGGACGCACGTGATCCAACGGTCGCCTCCAAAGGTTGGTTTCTGCCGAAAAACCCGGGAGGAACAGAAGCAGCGTTGACGAAGAATAACCGTGAGTTTCAGCCACACGCTTCTGTTCCGTCTGGGAAAACGAGCATGCGCAGTATGGCTTTAAAATAGCTGAGCTAATCTCGGAGTTAGCTTGTTCAAAAACCGTCTTTGTGTTTTTCCTTTTGCCCAGCGGTTTTCTTCCGGCATCTTTGCGTGAGTTCGAGTTAAAGCTGTGTTGATAGTACAGAAAATACTTAAGAAAACCAGCAACGCCAACGACACACACTGTTGATGAGCAACGTCGTTGTTCTTGAACGCACCCCCGAGGCTGCGTTCAAGAAGCAGCTTTTGACTACTGCCAGCTGGAACCAACAACGAGTCACTTTCAAATAAAACACTTTCATTTGATTTCACTGCGGAAAAATACATAACAGTAGGTAGATTGTTTATCTTAAAACATGTTTTATTCATATTTATACATTGCATCCTTGCACATGTCATTTTTGCACATTGATGCCTGTTCGTTTCCTTGTACCGCCCAGTCTTGAGATGCTCCAAGTTTCACTGAAGTTCATTTTTATAACGATAAACTGTATCTGATTAGTTTTATTTATTATTCAGCACAATGTCATAAGTGACTCAGCGTGACTTCGTGTCTCTATTTTCCAGAGGACTCTTTGCCTCTGGCCTCCCTCCGCCTCCTGGTCCCCCCTTTGCAGCTCATGACAGCCTCCATGTGGCAGGCCCTGAAGAAACGGGACGTGAAGAACTACTGGGATGTGGCGGAGTTTGTGTCGATGGTGGGGGACATGGTCCCAGAGCTGCTGATGGCCAGGCACCGATGGCAGCTGACCGTGGGGTTGAGGTCAAGGGTGAGGCGTCAGTGGAGCGCTCGTCTCTGAAAAACCACCACTGCTCGTATTTCACTGGTTCATTACAATCTTCTAAAAATAATAGCCGTTTTTATGGTTTCTGTGAGAAATGTTTCAAACTAATAAGAATAGAAATTGATCGTTGTTTTTTAGATGAACATTGAAGTTATGCTCTTGATAGATGGAAATGTCACAGGTGTTGGAAAAGACAACTTTAAAGAGAATTTACAATAACTGTTCGTACAAGCAACGACACATGATTATTAAACTCCATAATAAGTGCGTTCTCCTTTTACATTTTCTTTTAGTACATTCTGGAGCTGTGCCAAAGTGAACCGCTGGTGACGCCAGAATGCATCCTTTCTTACCTGGAGAAGATCAGAGCCGCTCATCCTACCCTGACAGATGTAGCAGCTCCTGGTTTTTATTGAAATCTTTTTACCTTTTTCTCCAAAGCTGCGTTACAAATGAACGCATTTGAGAAAGCCGTTGTTTTAATGGCATATTTTACTGAATAGATTTTAGTTTTCTAATCGAATGTATCCATACATTCATCGACGTTTCGCTGCCGTTGTTGCAGGGAGGAGGTTTGGCAGAGCAGGAAGTGACGGAGAAGTTCCTTGAGATGATTCCGTCTCTCCTCACAGATCTTGGAGAAAAAAGAGACTTTTTCACGGTGAGGATGCTGCTCGTCTGTCAAAACAAACTCAGCTGGAAACAGACAAATTACAACTCTAATTACTGATGAGTTAATGCGGGTTTGAAGGTGTCTTGATGTAAGATGAGCTCTTTTTCAAGTTAAAAAACTGTTTTGAAGGAGGTGTTCCCTGCAGAGTACGGCCCTCAGTACGACGACGACCTGCAGGCCTTGTTTTCAGAGTTTGTCTGTCGGCTCCATCAGCTGCTGCCGGTACCGGACTTGGAACAGGTGAGCCAAGAAGAATCATCACACCAAGCCACAGGGTCAGCAAATAAAGTTCCTGTTGTCACATTTTGGTGTTCGCCACGTCCTGCACTGACATCCGCACACAGTTTTAGGGCCAGGCCAGAGATGTCTTCAGACGGACGGCGCGTGTGGTGATGTCACACATTGGTGTATATTGGAACAGTGTATGGCAGTAAATGCTGCTGAACACTGTTTTTTTATTTTTTTATTTAAATAGTTCTTTTTTTTTTGGAACACAGACACACAAGCCACCTAGTGGTTGCCTGGTGAACTGTCCTGGCTGTGGTTTGTCTTGCTGCTTCAGCCAGTTTAATTCTGACTCACCAAAGCCTCTCTTCTGCATCTTTATGGAGCTGAGGCACCAGGTCGTCCCAAACTGTTCCCACAGCTTTAGCAGCACAACGTAGACGCAAATGTGTCGATACGCTGAAACATTTCAACTTTTTTCTGTGGAAGTGAAGTACAGACGCTATCCTGACTCATCAAAGCATCAGAGATCTAGTGTTTTGGATGTTCTGAAATGATTCTGGGTTTTTACTGAGTTTCTCCTGCAAAGGGGTTCGAACTGAACGGTAAGACAGCACTCTGACCCCTCGGAGTCCTAACTCTTGTCCGGCGTTTCTGCAGACCGCCTCCTGGCTCAGAGATGAAAGCTCTGTGGAGGACGACTGCCTGCAGACCCTTTCTGATCCTTCAGATCTGAAAACTCTGCTGCAACACCACAACAACTTGGGACATTTAGAGCAACACGGTGAGTCTTGTTATAGTTGCATCCATTATGTTGCTTACAGCTCAAATAACTAGAGCTTTTAATTTATGCAGTCCCTCCGTCCAGCATGGGGGAAACCATCCTTTCCTCACTCTCTGCTCTTTCACGCTGGAAAGTTTCAAAACCTGCAGAGCATCTAAGCCAGTTCCATACCCTTCAAAGTCCCGGCGCTGCGCCGTTAGTGGAGGGTGTTGCTGTTGAAAGCATCACCGTGTCTGAATCAGCAGAGGTCGTCATTGCTGCAAGCTCAAACCCTGAAGTAACGATGGCAGAAAAACGCTCTGAAGGAGCAGATGCTGGCCCAGAGGACGAAGACGCTTTAATGGCGTCTGAGCGGAAGAGCAGCAGGGAGGAAGTGGAGGAGGAAGCAGCCTGTTCTCAGCGTAAAGCCTCAGCAGAACTGCACGAGTGCCCAGGCTGCAAAAAGAGGTTCAGGTTCGCCTCCTCCCTGCTGGCACACAGCGTCATCCATAGTGGGGAGCGCCCCCACCACTGCAGCGACTGCGGCCGCAGCTTCTCCTTCAGGCAGTCGCTGGACAGACACAGACACACGCACAGAAGTGGACGCACATATGACTGCGGAGTCTGCGGGGAGACCTTCCACTCTCTGTCAGCTCGCACCGAGCACAAGCACGCACACGTGCAGGACTGCGCCTACACGTGCTCGCAGTGCAACCGCAGGTTCAGCTGGCAGCTGTCGCTCGCCAGGCACCTGAAAAGTCACCTGGACGGCGGTTCGGTAGACAGAGCGCCAGAGAGCGGTGAGGATGAAAGAGCTGCAGAAGGCATCAGCCAGGATCACGCAGAACCAGAGCACGTGAGAGACGAAGGCCGCAGCAGAGAGTTCCTGAGGGGTCAGCAGGGTCCCAGCAGTGATCCTGCTGCAATGGCGAACCGTGACATCACCACCAAGGTACGAACAAGTGGACGAAAACGCACTCCAACCATGAAGATCCAGGTGATAAACCTACAGAAGCGCATGAGCGGCCAAAGGCGGAAGGACTCCAGGAAGACACAGCCCCCAACTCAGAGACCTTTCATCTGGTAGAGTCTTCTTCATTCCTGTCGGATGTTCACTTGTGTTTTATTTGGTTACTTTCTTAGGCAGTCTAAACTCAAATTGGTGGACTTTTCCACCGCATTAGTTGTCTTTTGTTTAAAACATTGTGCTTTCTGTCGTTTGTGAACGCTGCAAGCATATGAACGATTAACCCTGGAACATGAATGACGCTTAAACACACCAATACATTTCCATTTAAGCCATCTGTAAACCTGCCGGTCTGAGTACGACTACGTTTTCAAGTGAATGTAGAAAAACATTGAATTGTTGAACCCTGAATATGTTCATTCTATTCCTCCGTTACAGTTCAGAACATTCTTATGGATCTCCAGTCATCACAAAACAGGGTAAGTCAAGTCTGGAATCATTGTGTTGAAATCAGCTGTTTACTAGTGTATGAAGGCTGCTGTTTCCACAGATCTAGACTTTATGAGCTCATTATTAGTGCTTGGTGATCATTTTATGGAAATCCTCTGCTTCTTTCTGAACGAGCAGATAGAAGACGCCTCTGGGGCTAAAAATCCAGATTTGTTGCATTTTCAGCGAGTGTTAAATGAGCGTTTTTTTTAAAAAAAAAAAAAAAAAAAGAAAACGCAACAGTTGGAAATTTCAAGCCAATTTATCAGCATCAGTTATGAGTCTTACTCCCCAAAACCCCACATTTTTGATTAGAGGATAATCTCAATGAATCTGGTTGTTTTTTAATGTTTTAACCCTTTAAAACCAAACGTATCATATTTGATGCATGAGTCTGTCAGTCCTCCGCAAGAGCAATGGAATGGAAATGCACATCTCTTGTATTTTGTTTTTTGTATTAGAATATTTTTGTTAGCTCAGAAAAAAATATATTGGAGTTGTGTGACCTGATGGATAAGATATGATACAAAATGTAAATTTGTATGATACAAAAAAACTTTTTACTTGTTTGTTCAGAGGGACATAGAGGCTCCAAATCCAGAGAATTGGAATTTTCTGTCAATTATTTAATGGTTCAGGCTTTACAGGGTTAAGTTTTTTTTTTTTACCATGAATCCGATTGTTTTATATACGGTGTGACATGTTGACATGGCCACAGTTCTCAACCGGAGAAAGATGGTTTGTCCTCTCTGGGTGGAGGGGTTTAAGTATCTTGGGATCTTGTTCACGAGCGATGGATGGGAGCGCGAGATCGACAGGAGGATCGGTGCAGCGTTCACCTTTATGCGGTCGCTGTACCGGTCCGTTGTGGTGGAGAGCTGAGCCAGAAAGCAAGGCTCTCAATTTACCGGTCAGTCTACACAACAATACTCACCTATGGTCATGAGCTCTGGGTCTTGACCGAAAGAACCAGGTCCCGGATACAAGCGGCTGAAATGAGCTTCCTCTGTAGGGTGTCTGGGCGCTCCCTTAGAGATAGAGTTTTTTCCAAAGTAGAAGTAATATATATCTAAATACATTTCTGCAACATTTAAATGTGATTTAAGTTTTTAAATGGTTAGTCAAAAGTTTGGAGTCCTGACATTGTTGCTGTCTAAAAGTGGATCAGTAAAGAGGTTATTTGTTGTTTTATACTAGGTAAGGATTTTTTTTTTTTATTAGTTAATACAACTGATGCAGAGGGCACCATATAATTGTTTGCCAGGGGCCCCTAGACTGTCAAGTCCGCCCCTGTGTCATGATAACGAGCACAAAGCCTGCAGCTCTCTCTCCTGCGGTTTAAGGAATGACCAGTGGAGAAAAAACGGGTAGAATATGCCAACCGTGACCGGAACTTCTTTTTGAGGTGTCGATGGTCACTTTTTAACGGTTATCCTGCGGCCAATCACAATCTTGTGTTCACCTGGACCATGGTATTGTAAAATGTAGCCGATCTTAAATATGCTTTCACATTTTCTGTTCATCAGATTCCTCATCTGAGCCTTCTTCCGGCCAGGACTTCCAGGATGAGAGTATAGTCCAGCCTGAGGAGACCGCAGAGACGTCCACCGGTCAGGTTTCAACGAATGAAGGAGGACACTTCAACTGTCCGGACTGTGAGAAGAGCTTCAGGTACCTGTCTTTACTTAAAGCCCACCGGCGGGTCCACACAGGGGAGCGGCCCTTCTTGTGCTCTCAGTGTGGATGGCGTTTCTCCTTCAAACAGTCTCTGGACAGACACAAGCAGACTCACAAGTGTGAACGCAAGTCCACGTGTCTGATCTGCGGAGAGCTCTGCGAGTCTGCAGCAGACCTGACTGAACACCAGAGCGGCCATATGGAGGATGGGGAGTACCAGTGTTCAGAGTGTGGGCAGACCTTCTCGCGGAGGTCGGCTCTGGTGAGGCACCTGAAGACTCATGGCATGGATGCGGACAAGGTGGGGGACCCTTACAGATGTCCTCACTGCAACCTTGGCTTTAGCGGTGCCAGCTACCTTAAAAGACACCTTAAAACGCACCAGGAGGAACGAGCTCACGCCTGCAGCTGTGGCAAGAGCTTCACTTACCGGGCAGCTCTCACCGCGCACCAGCGAATCCATCAAAAGGAGCGCCCACACACCTGTGCCAAATGCGGGAAGGGCTTCCTGTATAAGGGGGGTCTGCTGAGCCACATGAAGATCCACTCCGAGGAAATGCCCTTCATGTGCTCCTTCTGCGGGAAGAGCTTCAAGAGGGAGCGCAACATGAAGAAACACGAGCGCTGCCACACCAGAGAGAACGTCTTCAGGTGCTCGCAGTGCGACAAGAGCTTCGTCTACAAGGCCACGCTGACCCGGCACGAGCTGACGCATTCGGGCGAGAGGCCCTACCTGTGCTCCGACTGCGGGAAGGGTTTCTTCTCCCACGCGGAGCTCCTGAAGCACGAGCGCTTCCACACGGGCCATAAGCCCTTCCAGTGCTCCTACTGCGATAAGAAGTTCACCCAGTCGTGCTACCTCACCATCCACCTGCGCTACCACACGGGAGCGCGGCCGTACACCTGCGCCGAATGCGACAAGAGCTTCCTGAGCGCCAACCGCCTGAAGAGGCACCAGCGAACGCACACGGGGGAGAAGCCCTATCTGTGTGTGGAGTGTGGGAAAGGGTTCAGGCAGTCCTATCACCTGAAAATGCATCAGAGGACGCACGTGTCATGAGCACTGCTGTGGACAGAAACACAGCGACAGTCACAGGGGGTTTCACACCAACTGTCAGCTCGGAGGACGTGTGGAAATGTATTAAAGGGTTAGAACAGTAACGCATCCCACTTTTGAATGCGTGTTTGGAGGAAAGTTTCATTCTGAGCTGTGGACTCCTGTTCAGAAGAACTGGCCGTCTGAGCTGCCTGTGGGGGCAGAACCATGATATGGGGTTGATTCAGTGGGGCCAATCACCTGATTAACTAAGTAAGCTGAAGTCCACTAGTCTTATAAAATGCTTATGTATTTTGATGACCAAATGTGATTACGGCCTCCAAAAACGGCATCAAAGAAAGAGATGAAAATACTGAGTGTCGTGATTTACCTTGTTGATCTGCATTGCAGTTTCAGTAGCATTGATGGACTGTGCTGAGTCTGCTCACTGAAGTGTCTTTCAGCAAAACGTTCATCCAGACCTGAATAAAAGATCACGCTCTCTCGTCAGCTCTGTAGAACCTTTCTGCAAAATAACGTCAACTTCTGGTTTTTAGATCAGCGGGACTGTTTTCATTCCATTACATAACCCAGCTACGGTGGCCCTGAAGTCCAACCCAGTTTTATTGTGGCCAGTCTAAGGCGCACCTGTGCAATAATCATGCTGTGTAATCAGCAACTTGATGTGGCACACCTGTGAGGTGGAAGGGATTATCTCAGCACAGTTGAAGTGCTCTCAGTATTTGAGAGAAATGGTCATTTATGTGGGAAATGTTTCACATCTTTGAGTTCATCTCATGACTACTGGAAGAAAAACGGGAGTGTTTTTACTTTTGTTCAGTGTAGTGCATTGAAATTGAATACATATTTGAAAAATAAAATGTTATCGTCCAATCAGTGATGTCCCGTAATACCCGATTTATTCCTCAGTAGAAGTCAATGGGATCTCGGCTTCATGGAACCAGCAGGCACTTGAGGGGGAGGAGTCACTCAGCCCAGTGCCGTCAATGGTATAAACATCAGGCAGATTCTTTCAGATTTTGCACTTTCTGACCTAAACCTCAAAAGAGCATGAGTTGGGTTTCAGGCAGACCAGCTGTGATCAGTGAGGTAAATGGAGGTGTTGCACAGAAGTACACTTAAGCATTTAAGTCTGATCCGCTTTTATTTTTAAATCTGAGAACAGTGTATAACAACATCTAACATTTGGTAGGAAGAGAGGAGCTTTACAGATTCCTATGGAAAAACAAGGAGGGGACAATCTTAAAGGCCAGCTTAGACACCGTTTTTAGTGTTTGGAGAATTCACAGCACCTCCCAGGATCCATTCGAGATGAAAACACGAGCTGCACTGAGGGACCAAACGATAAGACAGCAGTACAGAACCACATCTAAGTTTACTAGAAGAAACTCTAGGACTCCTTGGTAAGGCTGGGCAGAGTTTGGCTAAAGCCATGACTTCTCTGACGTCTACACAGCGGCGTGCAGCGTGATGGGACAGTGGTCGCTGCCCATGGCTTTGTTGCGGATCTTGCTGTCGCACAGGCCTGGCAGCAGCGAGGAGGACAGCAGGAAGTAGTCCAGCCTCCAGCCCACGTTCTTGGCGCGGGAGTTCATCATGTAGGTCCAGAAGGTGTAGGCGTTGGCTTGCTCGGGGTAGAGCTCGCGGAAGCTGTCCACGAAGCCGGCCGCCAGCAGCTGGCTGAAACCTTCCCGCTCTTCCGGGGTGAACCCCGCGTTCTTCTTGTTCCCTTTCGGGTTTTTCAGGTCGATCTCCTGGTGGGCTACGTTGAGGTCGCCGCACAGCACCAAAGGTTTCTGCACGTCCAGCTCAGTCAGGTAGGCTCGAAAGTCCACGTCCCAGGTTTTGCGGTAATCCAAGCGGACAAGGCCTCTGCTGGCGTTGGGCACGTACGCCGTCACCAGGAAGAAGGTAGGGAACTCAGCGGTGATGACGCGGCCCTCTTTGTCATGCTCCTCCTTGCCTGTAGGATTCAAAGATCTGTCATTGAAGAAGTTATAAAGACGACTAAAGCGTTTCCGTTGATCACAGAAGTTGTGTTGAAAATAAGTGGGATCACAGATGTTTAGGACCTCCTCACGACACATTTTCTACACTCGTCTCAGACAGACGGGAACACTTTCACTCTTTTCACACTTTCCTCCGTCGTTGAAACTCTCAAAGTTCAAACCTTTGGAAGATCGCCCAAATGAAGCTGAATCTTTAAGTCTCTGCAATGTCTTTCAATGTGACTGAATTTTTGAAAAGGATTACTATTGATTGAATGGAATTCAAGTTGTTTTGTTGAATAAATCAGACTCTCGGCGGCCAATGTGTGAAAATTGGTGTTTTTCACATTTTCTCACAATATGGAAAAATAAGGTGATCTTTCACACACATGCTGCCAACTAGCTACAAGTGAAGTTTTGTTGACCTTTGACCTTGGGATGAGGCCGCCATCTTTAGGAACCTTCTACAAATTAGGGGAAAAATGTTGGTTTTAGACGTTTATGGATTTGTTCAGGTGGTGAGCTCACAATCCATGATACTCATCTGTTACTCGTACATTTTTTACTGGAATTTTGTGAAAATTGAGTACATGACTTGTTGGGTCAAGCGGACAGAAAAATGACCTTGTTAGAAATGTGGTTGTGGTTTCCAAGGAAATCCAAACGTTTACTTTTGCCAGTTCTCCTAAACATGACATAAATCTTTTCAGACTAAAACATTAAATGGTTGCCATGGAGATGAAACCATCAGAAAAGCCGCCATGCAAATAAAAAGTATTTTTTATTCATTTTCCATGAATTTGCAGCTCTGAACGGAGTGGCAGGGGCAGAAGGGGCGAGTGAGGGGCGTGTAGCAGCTGCTCAGCCAGTAGGGCTGCCTGCCGATGATTAGTCGGCTAATCGACTATAAAAGTCATCGACCGTCGTTTTCTCTCTCTCTCGCTCTTATTTATTTATTTTGATGGCAAAGCCCAACAGGAAGGTTCTTTTTTTCCTCCCTGAGCTTAATACATTCACATAAATGCGCACACAAGCTCATCCTTCTAACTTCAGACTCAAATATCACAGGAGATGAACACCTGGTTCAAAAAGAGGAGAAGAATCGCCGCGCAGTGAGTGTGGCGGCGGAGGGGCGGGGCTGGAGGAGGAAAAGAGCGCGGCGGGTGGGCAGGGCGCTCGGTCGCTCTGCAGTCGTATAAAGTTTGAGTTGTTCTGATTGTTGAAATGTTTCAACAGAAGCTTTTGCGTGGAGCTTCACAGAAGCCTGATTGCCGTATTTAATTTGATTATCCTAGAATAGTCAAATAAATGTGTTTTAAACCACTTCTGACATGATATTAAATTAAGAGTCCTTGTGCGTTTTATCAATCTTCCAGAATGCACAGATGTCTGAGTAAAATGACGACATCTATTATCAGAAATGTTTATTATTGGATGACGTTCTTATCGTCTGCTGCACAGCAGTACCTTTAGTTTCTGTTCAGAAGCAAAGTTCTTCAGTGACAGCATTACATAATAATGAGTGCAAGTAAATTTACTGCTTTAGGATCTTTATTGACACTGAATTTTATTTTGAAAGGAACTTGTAGGTGCTGCTGTTAGATTAAAAGAAAAAAATCTAAATTATTATAAAGCCTATTGAAAAATATAACCCTGTTAATGTAATGGTCATGACTATTTAAAGTTACATGTTATAAATAAATGGTCTTATGGCTGTAAAAAAAAAAAAAACAAAAAAAACATTATTTATTGTTGGTATAATGTGATTTTGAGTCTCTCTTTTGACAGTAAAAAAACGGGATCAAATGGTTCTTTTAGAGGCTGCAACACAAACACAGAACATCTTAAATGTGTTTTCAAAAGAAATGAGACATGATTGGGGGGCTGCACCTTGGTTATCACCTACACTTTTGCAAACTAATGGAGGAAAAATGATTGTAGAATATTTTAGTGTTTACTAAGTGAAATAAAGTAGAACTCACATTCATACAAATATTTCTGCTTACTGCTTCTATGGGAAGTTTAGACAATGATTTAGTGCAGGGGTCAGGAACCCTTAACTTCTTTGTTCTGGCATATAGCTTACCTTGGACCTTTTTAAATAATAATGGTTGAGTAATCGACTTTTAAAATGATGGTTAGTGACAGCCCTAATGATTTTACCCAAACATTTCAAACTCCAAGTCTGACAAAGAACCGCAAAGAAAAGTCAGCAAGTATCATGTTAAATGTGAGTGGTCGGTGTGTTCTGTTGAACTGAAAACTCACCGATGCCATAGGTGACTTTGAGCGGCTCGGTCTTGCTCAGCATGGCCACCCCGCTGTAGCCCTCCTTATCATCAGACACAGCCCAGTACTTGTGTGGGTATTCTGGCATGGAGGTGATGTCAGCAGGGAGGTCTTTCTCTGCGCACTTTGTCTCCTGGAGGCACAGCACGTCGGGGGCCTCCTCACGCACCCACTGGGAACAACAGGTCACCATTTTTAGACTGGACAACAGCTACCGTCATTTCTCTGTTTTGGGTGTAAACACACATCCAGGCCCCCTTTCTTCACCCACGCCCTCAGCCCATCCACGTTCCAGGACGTAATCTTCATGTTGGCGCTGCGGCCATCTTTGCTGGTCATTTTGTCGGGCGGATCCTCGTACAGGATGGGGGCCTCGGGTTCCTTAGTCTTCTTTGCTTTCTTGGCAGACGCTGTTATAAAGGATTAAAAAGGTTTCACGTTTTTCAAAGAGAAACAATGAAATGAAGCAGCAGGTTGGTACAAACCTGACCCGGAGTCATTCTCCCCGTCTGCAGCCGCCGCTTCCTCCGACTTCTTTCCTCTCTTCATCCTTGAACTCGATCTGACAGCAAACGCTCCTCGCAGACACACAACGCGCACACACAGCAACACGCGCGCCGCTGGACGCGCAAGAACGCGTGATGAGCGTGACAAATGCGACAAATGTGTAGGTCAACAGCAGCAGGCTTCACTCTGG
Source organism: Oryzias woworae (assembly GCA_016861445.1). NCBI lineage: Eukaryota > Metazoa > Chordata > Actinopteri > Beloniformes > Adrianichthyidae > Oryzias > Oryzias woworae. Next base: position 404,253 of record BOLG01000407.1, read on the forward strand.
CAGAAAATCAAACATAAAACCTCATTTACCGTTTAAAAAAAACCTCCAAGGGGATGAACAGAACATCACTGATACCGTGCTGTAAAGTTACATTAAAAAGCTGATCTTTCATTTTGTGTTTTACAAACACAACAGTCAACAGCTTTTGTAGCCGTGTTTGAAAATATGATCTGTAGCAGCATCACTAACCCTGAAGTGTCACCAACAGGGGCTGACACAGAAGAGTATTAAGGTACTCTATAGTATTCAATTACATTATTGCATTTATAATATGTTAAATGGAACTCTTAAATCTGATAGAAATGGTGTTTGTGTTGTCTTTAACGTGTTCGTGTAGCCTTTTTCCAATGACAGAGGACACATAAAGAAAATTAAGCTTAAAACTCCATTTCTGAACATTTATTCAAATCGTTGTGAATCAAGAGCAGACAAAAGCTTGCATCGGTTCGACTCAGATCTCATCCCTTCAACGAGGCCTTAAATCTTCTGCCATGTTTAAGACTCAGGATGAGTAGTTTAAATCTTCCTTTTATGGTGTAAAACTCGTTTTTTTTTAAAGCTTGCAGACGTGGTTTTGAGCATATTTATTGAGCCGCGCGCGTGCAGGTGTTACACCTTCTATTCGCGGTTTTATTTTCCACGAGTTGGGCTAACAACGAGCTAGCGCCGTTCGTGTAACAAAGAAGAGGCGGCCTGCTCTCTGAATGAATCTGAAAGCACGAACAACCGAGACGCTTTTTTTATGTTAGCCTTTAGAATTCACGGCCGAATGCAAATGCTGCTAATTACCGCTTCGTTCTAGAGACGTTTCAGGAAAAGGAGATGCAAATAACCTTACTTGCACGTTCACAACAGGATGCAAACCCCACTTCAATGCTGCTCCCCGATCAGTCACTCCCCCAAACACGCGCTCGGGCGGACCCAGACTCTCCAAAATGGTTCTGCCCCGGCACGTGCCTGACATATAATGCGTTTTAAAATAAAAACACACTATCCTTTTTTAAAAATATATGAAAATGTAATGATTTCATACTAAAACTATCCACCAAACATTTATTTCTGCCACAAACTGTTTTAAAGAGACAGCAAATTAAGTTTTATGATAAGGCAGATTTTCAGCCACCGACACTCGGGGTCCTTGAAGCCTCGCGTGCAGAAATAGCTTAAAATTGTAGTTTCTTTCCAAACGAACGTAGACAGAAATATCTTTGAACGAAATCTACTTGATGCACACTAAAGAAAGAAAGAAAGCTCGGTAATATTTTTAAATATAGAAATTTCGAGGAAGTTAAAGCTGAATTTGCAACACCAAAATATTAGGCTAGTTTTACTCCAGTTTAGGGTTTGCTTTGCTACCAATTATTTTAGGTTGTAGAAATAAAATTTAGCAATAAAAGGTTTTGTTTGCTGTAGTGGGTTTAACTTTGAAGTAAAAACTAAGCGATATACTTCTGTTTCTATTTGAAATCCAAAGAAGTTTCTCTGTTGGATTGTCCTTTATTAGGGATTCTGAGTCCTAGTTTCATCTCAGTCGCAGTACTTCTTTAGTTTGTGATACAATAACATTGGTGTCAGCGGTTTTGTTAGAGCTGTCAAAGTGGCCTCATGTTGCAGGTGGAGGGGTCAGGCATTTCTCTGCATAGAACCCTTTTATGGTCAGCTCGGGCCGGCTTCACCTCCTTCCAGGTTGTCCAGGTTATGGCGGAGACTTTGGCAGCCACTGTGATCTCACCCAGGACAAAGAGTATACAGACGAATGTTCTTCAAAGAGAGCTGCACGAATAGGAGAATAGAAGCGCTCAGAGAGGGCGCTCGTGGGGGCTTTTCATATGGGGAATTCTCTGATTTTAAATACGTGTTGGGATTTTTTTCCTTTGTCTTTCTAGATAATACGTTTCCGCCTGCTATGACCATAGTTATCGGGTTTGAGGGCAGTGCCAATAAGATTGGCATTGGCATTATCAAGGATGGCGAAGTGCTGTCCAACCCGAGAAGGACTTACATCACCCCTCCTGGTCATGGTAAGATCTGCTCCAACATCACTCTGGACGCGTGGCAAAGTGCAAAGCCAACGTTGCGTTTGTGGACTCTGCAGGGTTCATGCCGAGTGACACAGCACGGCACCACCGGAGTGTCGTACTGACCGTCCTGAAGGAGGCGCTGGATGAGGCAGGGCTCGAACCTGCGGACATCGACTGTGTGGCTTACACCAAAGGTAACATGAAGCGCATGAGATTCCGCTGTCAGTTTGGCGCACTAAAGACTTGATGGAACCATTGACTGTATACGAGAACAAGACTCTCTCGTTCCTAACAGGAAGTACCTGCTGGGTGCTAGAGGCCAAAATCCCATAGACTTCTTTAGAGAAACAAACAGCTATTTATAAGAACAATAATCATTCTTGCTCTGATACCATTTTTACATGTTTTTGATCATTCTCATCTTATTTAAGTGATAACTGACCAATCAGATGCCTCCATAAAGGGAGGTGGAGCCCGCTGGCCCTCACATCAAACGTTCAAAACATTTGACAGATTTTGTGCATTCCGGTGGTTGGGGTGTGACTTTTCACTTGACCTGTCACTGCTTGCTCACATTTTGAGACGAAAAAATGGTGACTGAATTAGCTCTATTTGGTTGGAGGCGGAAGTAAACCATGTCACACTCACTCAGTCCAGTTCTCAGATACAGTCAATGGCTGGAACTCAAAGGAAACAGAAAGTTAGGATTCGATTCATGTGGCGCTGCAGCCACTATCGCCACTTTAACAAAAACTATGAAGCTTTATGAAGATAGTGACTGTTCGATCTAAAATGTTGCAAAAGACTTCAGATAAATTCCTGGTAATAAATTAGAATGAATGAAACACGTTTCTGTGAAACAAAGATAAACAAAATGGTAAAAGTGAGTTAATGAAAGGTTTTATTTCTTTCTCTATAAAGGTTGACCTTGACCTTTCTCAGTCTCTCTCGGTCTCCCCCAGGTCCGGGTATGGGGGCTCCCCTGGTGACAGTTGCCATTGTGGCTCGAACAGTCGCACAGCTGTGGGGGAAGCCGCTCCTCGGCGTCAACCACTGCATCGGACACATAGAGATGGGCCGACTCATCACCAAAGCCAACAATCCCACTGTGCTGTACGTGAGTGGAGGTAACACTCAGGTGAGTCCCAGATCATTCCCCTTTTCCCGCCCTTTCTTGTTTCTTCGATTAGAAGTCTGTTTTTGGCCGACGCTGAAGGTTATCGCGTACTCGGAGCGGCGCTACCGAATCTTCGGGGAGACCATTGACATTGCGGTTGGGAACTGTTTGGACAGGTTTGCTCGAGTCATCAAGGTTGGTGTTTTTATTTCCTAAGACGCTGGTGTTTTCCTGAAAGATGCAACTGATTCATTCTCTGTGTCTTCTGTCAGATTTCCAATGACCCCAGTCCAGGTTACAACATAGAGCAGATGGCCAAAAGGTGAGCCGTTTGATTGGATGGCAGTGGTAGCGGCGTGTTGTGTGACCTGCTGTGGCTGTGCTGACAGAGGGAAGCGCTACGTGGAGCTTCCATACACAGTGAAAGGAATGGACGTGTCGTTCTCTGGGATTTTGTCCTACATTGAGGTGAGAGCTTCTCCTACTTTAGAGCTGCCGTCAGGTTCAACTGTTTATGTTCAGTTTAAGTTTCTCTAAAGCAGAAAAGTCAGTGCAACGATGCCCTCGTTTTCATGATTCGGTTTTTCCACAGGAGGCAGCAAATAAGATGCTGAGTGCGGATCAGTGCACGCCAGAAGATCTCTGTTTTTCCCTTCAGGTATAACTGCTGCAGTGCAAAAGGACACGAAGGCCTCAGGGTTGTGATGCTAACCAGACTGCTCTGCAGGAGACGGTGTTCGCCATGCTGGTGGAGATCACCGAGAGGGCTATGGCTCACTGCGGCTCCCAGGAGGTGCTCATTGTCGGGGGCGTTGGCTGTAAGTGGACCCCCACAGCTCTGCTGCTGAATTCTGACGGACAAATGCTATCAAACAGAATCCGAAACGCTTTAAAGTCCCACTCCCATCATCCTTTGATCTGATGTCGAAGCGTTCCAAGTGGTCTCTGAATTGTGACGAAGTGGTTTTCTCAGCACACAGCGGCAGGAGTTCATTCGAAATTCACCTCACTTCCCTTGGGATTAATAAAGGATGGGGGTTCCTGATTCCTCTGAGTTGTTGGCGGCAACATTAGCGCGGCGCAACCAAAAAAAATCCCCCTTCTTTGTCGAGAGCTCTCTGTTTACACCCTTTCCAGCTAGCTTACAGCCCCTCACACCTCCAAGCTAAAATTGTCAGTGCAGCATAAACAGTGAGCAAAATCAGAGCTATCCAGCCGTGCCGTTCTGATCCAGATGAGTCGCAATGGGAAGAGCAGGGAGCTTGCAGAGTGTAGAGTCAACATCACAGCTTTTCCAACCGTATGTTTTTGTTTGCTCCGGATTCACAACGATTTGAATAAAGAAATACTGAGAGTTGTAGTTTTTAGCTTAATTCTTTTTATAAATGTCTTCAGCTATGAGAAAATTCCACTAGAACTCATTAAAACACCATTTTCAATGGAGTGGGACTTTAAATTTTCATACCTTTGAACTTTGGTCAATACAGGTCAAAACAGATCTTATGATCGGCGTCTCGGAGTGCCACACTTTAATCACACCTGCAAGTTTCTCTGGGCCTTGATGGTTTCCCCGTCCGCCGTGTAAAACGGGGGCTGTCGTCCATCACACTGAACAAACACAAACTGCCTGCTGCTTTCTAACTCCTTCCTTGTTAAAGTTGCAGAGAGCGACTGCCTCTGGATTAGGGGTTCCCACACTGTCTGCACAGAGGTTCAGGTTGGTTGAGGTCAACCTGCATTCTTTGAACCCTTATAATAACATGAAATCCAAATACGTTTATTGAATGAACCTTTGGAGGAAATTGGACACTTCATTTATTGTCATAAAAAGAGCTATTGTCAGATATAGATTTGAGGTTTATGCTTAATTACACCTAGAGACAAGAAGAAGTTTCTGGAAAAACCCTTGTGTCAACATTAAATCTGGTTTCATAAGAAAAGCTGCATATGATTCATGATGAAACGCTCACTGTTCTCCGTTGAAACCACGTGAACAGGAAGATTATTACCTCTGTGGCTTTGGTCACAGAAACAAATGAATCTGTCCTCCTTAAGGTCAGCTTCCAGCGTAGTTTAGCCCATCAAAATGAAGAAATGATCGTTTTTAGAAAGACCTGCAGGCCGGTGGAAGCTTGAATGCTTTTGGACCACGGGCCAGTCTTTGGACAGTCAGAACTTCAAGTCCATCCAGCAGATGGAGCGGAGCTGAGCCGCATTCATGTCTCAGTCCACTCCGCTGCCCATCGGAGGCGTCTTACCTCGACTAAAAACACCGTTTTTCTTTCATCCGCTCAGAAGAGTATAAATGTTCCACATTTTTGGAAAGAGTCCAGGTTTCTTGGAGCCTTTCCCCTCGGTTGTTGTTTTGGTAGGCATGATGGTTTTTCGTCAGGGCCACGGCAAGAATGTGACCGGTTATTAAAATAACCGTGCATTTTGTGGTACAAGCACCCAATTTGGCGCGAATTCCCTCTTTGACAAGAAAATGTAAGATTAAAAATATACATATGATAGTATTCTGTAGGGAGCACTCAACATTCAAGAGTGCATTTTGTGCAGAACAGCCCATATTAGCCCAACAACATAGTTTTCTCCTGGCTGACGTGCTTTTCTGAAAGAGGGGATCCTACGGTACATCCAAACCAAATGTGGTGCGTGTTATTCACACCTTTTTTTACGTTGACCATGTTACTATTTTTGGATGTTTTCAGATCAGACGTGTGTTTGCGAGCTCAAATCACATCACTTCTTTGACCTTTGTACAAGCTCTGTATTTGGTGACTGATATTCGAAATTTTAAAATAAAAATACACAAATGTAGGATAAAAAAAATGTTTTCCTTTTGTGGAGCTAAGTCAGTTGAAGTTCACAACTAGATGGCTCTACGGAGCACAACCACAGCTGGAAAACGGCATATTTTCATGCCTTTACAGCTGCAGTTCTCCGTTCAGCACAAAGTCTGCGACTATGACAAATATTCCAAAAGAATCTCCTGGTTTAGTTTTCATCCAGCCTGCAGACCGTGGCAGGAGAAGTCCCATGATTGAGGTGTTTGCTGTGAGAAGCATCTGATGACTTTGCGCCTTGATCCTTCCTGGTGTAACGGGAGCTGCCGTTTCCCCAGGTAACCTGCGTCTCCAGGAGATGATGGGAGTGATGTGTCAGGAGAGAGGAGCCAAGCTGTTTGCCACAGATGAACGGTAATCCACCAAATCTGCATTGATTTAAGCAGCAGAAACCCGTCAGCGACCCTCCAAGCAGCTGCAGTGAAGGTCAGGAGACTGACCTGAAGGTGATCCACTCCAGCTCTGCTGTGAAGTTTCAAAACAAAGTCTTTCCTCCACTGGGAAACACTTCACGGCCTTGTAGCAGGACATGGAGGAAGGTTCTCCTGAGTACACGTCATCACATTATGCAGGAGTTTCTCGTGAAAAACCATTGACCATTAAAAACCGAGTTGGATTTTGGAATGTTTTACCAAATGCAACATTTGAACAGTTCTCAGCATTCTAGGACAAAAAAAAACCTGGTTAGGAGCTTGTGTTTGGAGGCTCAGGGGAGCGTTTGTCTGCTGGCTGAGAAACAGATCTCTGCGCTGCAGGTTCTGCATAGACAACGGCGCGATGATCGCTCAGGCGGGTTGGGAGATGTTCCGCACTGGTCAGGTGACACAACTGGAGGACTCGTGGATCACGCAAAGGTGAACATCTGTCACGTCAGAATCAATTTAAGGCCAGAGGCTGCAGGACAAAAGAATCTCTAACTCCTCAAATAAAAAGCTCGTTTCTACATGAGTCTTCATTTGTTGTGTCTGTAAAGTTCACGTTTAGGGCTTCATCCAGTTTAAAATGGGGATGTTTGTGTGCAGATACAGAACCGATGAAGTGGAGGTGACGTGGAGAGACTGACTGGACTGCAGCAGGCCCTCTAGAGACGCTTTAGTGCTTCCATGTTCTTCTGTTCAGTGTGCTGTAAGCATTTCCACTCACTTCTGATTTCAAGTTTGATTCAAATAAAAACGGAAAAACTTGAGTCACAAATGTATTCACTTTTATTAGGCAATACTGTTCTGACTTCTCTCTTTCTCCAGTGTAATTTTAATGTTCCATAGTGACATCCCTTTGGAGCACCATCCTGCTGCTCAGGGACCAAATAAAAACAGGAGCACAGCATTAAGATCCGACGTGGTTAAGGGTGAACACTACTGTGCGGTCGGCTGCACCCTTCAGTAAACCGAACACATGGATACAGACGGCCCTGCACACACCAACAATAAAACTCCAGCAGATGCAACACATTCTTCTGCTTTAAAATCAAGAGGGGGAAGAAAAATCAATGGCTCTGGTGAGGCTTCCTGCACACAGAGATTGGTCAAAGATTTTAAACAAAGTGCTTGATTGACCACTCGCTTTACAGAGGACAGAAGGTTTGATAAAATCGCAGCTTTCAAAGGGGAAAAAAAGACTTAAATTAGACTCTTTAAAGATTGTTAAAAAGAAAAACAAAACAGCCCCACGCATACAAGCTAAAACAGTAATGAGGTGATGCAAAGTCTGATTAAGGCAGGCTTTCTGTAAGGCGTTAAAAAGTCCATTGCTGTAGGAACCTCAAAGAGTTAGTCCAAAGTGTCTCAGTGTGGCTTTTTACATGACGATTTAATCCTGAGTGCAGCGTGAACGGGACCCAACAATGTGTCCGTCGGTCATGTGTTTTTGATGTGAAAGCAGGTCTGTTGTGATGTCGAGGCTTCGGGTTTGACGCGCCGCTAGGCAGGGTGCTCCTGGGTGCCCTTGAACCACACCACTCTTTTTGGATCTGCAGAGGAAAGGGAAACAAGCTCAAACGTGTTGTGCCTGTGGATCATCAGCCACAGCTGCTTCAGAGTACTTCCATCTACTCACCTTTCTTTTGTCTGTTGCAGATGATATTCCATTCTGAAAACAGGAGAGAGATTTAAGATGATTACAAACTATAACGATCTTTGCAGCAGACTCGGTGTCACTCTGCTCACCTCTACTGTGATAACTCAAAGCCTCCACAAGGTGGCGACAGCTCAGCAGCAGCTCCCCATTGGCCTCGTCTGTCTCAGTGTGAGAGACCAGGGAGGAAGAGGTAGTGACAGGAGCCGGCGTTTGGTCAGGAGGCTGAACTCTGAGAGCTGTGTCAGGCTCTATGTCTGCGGGGAGTTCAGCATCTGTAGGTGGGAGGGGGTCCACAGAAGACTGAGGGCCGGAGCCCTCATTGGGTGGCCTGGCGTCGCTGATGAAGCTTAGGCCCCACTGGTTCTGTAGCAGCACACCAATGGCTGGGCGGTCGTCCTCCAGTGCTCCACCTGCTGCACCCGCCTTCACCTTAGAAGCGTAGCTAACGGCAGGTTGCAGTTTGGCGGGGCTGTCCTGCACTGGGAAAGCAGGTGGGGGCTTGAGCAGCGACAGACTGTCCTCCACCCACCTGTCTTTGTGGTTAGCCTTTAGTGCTCGCTCACCAGCACGGCCCGATCCCCTCTGGCTTTCCCGGCGGAGGCTGCGGCCTTTCTGCCCCTTCCGCTCCTTTTCTTTGCGGACGGCGAGGCCGTTTGTCTGTCCGGGCTCGAGTGGGTCTGCTCCTGGTGAGAGCTGGGGGGGCGACTGGTCACTTCCGGAGATGCACCCTCCTCCACCACCCCCGCAGTTTCCTGAACCGGGAGAAAGGCGGCGGTTGCGAATGTGGGGCTCTGAGTTGGTGGCTGAAACGAGGACGGCTTTGTCGCACAGGCTGGATGGCTCACACACGGCGTTGCTGGATTCCCATGTACCTACGGAGAAGACGGTCTCGTTTCAGTCCATGTTTTCATGCTTGCATTACAGAGACGAGAAGTTCTCTTTCAATCACTCAAACCTGTAAACAAAACAACGTTCGTCTACAGCTGGTTGGATCTTTGGGACTTCTGATAATCAGGTGGTAAAGTCTCAAACAACCTCAGGTAATTTCTCACATCCTGCCAAACTTTCTAACCAACAGATCTATTACTCCGACGGTCAAATTGTTTTAATGACTTAAAACTAATCATTCAGACGTAAAAAGATTCGAGAGTAGTAAAATTTTAAAAATCCTTCAATACTTTAATCACATTACAACTGAGAGGAGAGAAGGCTAACTGGCATAAGAATTACAGACCCACTCTGATGAAATTGTGTTTTGGACATTTTAACTTGCTCTTGTAGCATTTTTCTGATGTTTGAGGACACACGTAGAGAAAATTAAGATTAAAAACTGCATTTCAGAGTATTTTGTTTTTCAAATTGTGAATTAGGAGCAAACACAACAAAACGAGCTAACTTGTGATGTGAAAACACAGTGGGCTCCATTCTGGTGCATTTATTTACATACAAACAGATCCATGAACGTCTTTGTTTTCCTTATCTGAGCTGGAATCTGGATCAGAACTGTATGCCTGGATCGCTCTGATGTTGCTCATCATTTTGTTGCATTGCTAATGTTTGGTTGGGGGCGCTAAGGGCTGTGAAAACAGATGGGTGATGGGAAGTGGGGACGGGCTTAACCTGTGCCAACAGTCTAGCCATGAGCCCACAACTTAAGTGAACTCCTGTCACTCTTAAAAAAAAATATATATATATATATATATATATTCTAGAAAACGACATGGGTTTGTTTTTTTATTTTAGCTAAAATCAGCATAATTATAATTAAAAGACCCCTGGGAGCGCTTTGCAAATAGATCAAGAGATAATCGGTGTGGAACTTTAAAGTTTTCCGTTTCAATATTAAAGTTTTTCAGATAAAATTTATTGGATTTTAGACTTCGCTTTAAAAACTTGTTAAAAGCTGATCAGAGAGGGACTTTAAAAATCTAGATTGGAAAAATGCCATCGACTCGTTCTTTATCTAACTTGTCTGGACTCATTTCAAAGTGAAATATTAAGTAGTAATATACCATTGGGTGATTTTTAACATTTTTAATCCTGACAGAAAAGCAAATAGAATTATAGTTACTTTGTTTATGAGTTTTGTGTTACTCTTCTAGTTTCTCCTGAGGAAACAGAATCTTTGAAGTGATCAGAATGCACATGTTTTGCTCTAGTCTTGAATTACTGGGGTAATTCAAGTCGTCACTTCAAATGAATAACGGGACATGTTTTGAATCTTTTTAAAATAGTAATAATACAGCATTTGGTGTTAAAAGTGCGTTGATGACTGAATTTATGGAACTTGAATTCTGAAACCCCCTGAGGACCAGACCTGGCTACTCCAAATCAGTTCACTGCTGCTCTATACAAAAACTGAGACTTTAGTAAATTCTGTTAAAGATGTTTACAGATTCGGACTTTCGGGTTGAATAACTCTTCTGATAAACGTTCAGACACGACAGCAAGCATCTCAATCATTTTGTATTAACACAGAGTATTATGGAGAGTACAAGTGCATTTCAAAAGAAAAAACATATACACACACACACACACGGAAAACGCGTGGGTTTTCTCCGGGGACTCCGGCTTCCTCCCACCATCCAAAAACATGCTTCATTGGTTAATTGGTCACTCTAAATTGTCCCTAGGTGTGGATGTGAGTGTGCATGAGTGTGTGACTGTGGCCCCTGCGACAGACTGGCGACCAGTCCAGGGGCGTCCCCTGCCTTCGGCCATGAGTAGCCGGGTTAGACTCCGGCAGCCCCGTGACCCCGAAAGGAAAAAAAGAGGTTCAGAAAATGAATGAATGAAAAAAAAATATATATATATATATATATATATATCTATATACACATATTTGCATTTTAATGTGTTCTCTTCGAGCTGTAAGGGACAATCTACAACAGAGCATTCCTGCATGTTTTCCAACATACCATACTCTGGCATGTTCTACTTGGCTGGACACACCTGAACCAGGTAATCAGTCGTGGGTAGGACTTGGATATCTGGAAGTCAGAAATGCAGACACTGCGGCCTTCGAGGCCTGGAGTTGCCTATCCCTGGTCTACAAAGTGCAAGGACCATTCTGTAAAAATCCACACTCTCAAAAACTAAAACATTTCCACATTTATATAAATATTATCAATATTTATAGATTTTTTTTGGCCATAATATTTGTTGTACTAGGACAGTAAGGTCAGGATAAGTCAGTATATGAAGTTTGGCGACTTTCTGGTGGGAATTTCTGGAAGGAGGTTTGGTGAATGTAACTTTTCAGAGCTTTTGAGCATCTTTATTGATTCTATTTCTATTAAAAATTAATATCAAACATAATGAAGAATGACTTCATCCGAAATATGCACTGTAACCGAGTATAATGACGAGTCTTCATCACTGGCTCATTTAAATGTAGACATGTATTTGTTACCGAGAGATAATTGGGTTTTGCACTTTGTAGTCGGTCCCTTGGCAGCCAGTTCGAAGAGAAAACGTCTCATGAAAAGGCAAAGAAAACATCCTTTCTTTGAAATGCACTTGTATTTCACCCTGTGTATTTATAAAATGGACTGTTATGCTTATTGTCACGTTCATGACTTATTGAGCCCGGAAGTCCGAATCTACCGAACTAGGACGGAGGGGGGGGGTCCCGGCATGTTGCGCTTCACCTCCTGGGGCTCTTCGGCCCGGCGGGACCGAAACTCCGCTCTGTACCCACTCCACTGACCCCGTCCCGCTTCCAGAAACTTCCACGAAGCTTTCGCGAACGTGCCAGTAAAACAGAGAGACTCCACAGTGTGTCCGCGTGACCGTGTCCGGGCAGACGTAACGACGCTAACCAACCGGCGCCGCTGTTAGCAAACTGTAATTAGCAGCGTCATGCTGCTCACTGCCACAAACTCGACGGTTGTTCTTCATCTTTGGTCAGAGGAGAACCGGGACCGTGAGCGGGCATTCCGCCGGAACGGCAGCTTCCGTCGAACCACCGTTTAAGACCTCCACTAACCGTCGGCTAGTTACTGGGCTAACGCAAGTCAAAGTTTCGTAACCCCGTTCCATTCAAAGTAGTAGCAGGCAGCCATCGGAGCGCTAGCTTCACTGCTAACACGGTGGTAAAATAACTCAGCGGCGCGTCGGAGGACGCCTCGTTCTCGGTCCGGTGGTCGAACGGCTGCGTGAACTCACCAGTTTTGATATGCATGTCTTGTTGTTCACCGCGTCGTTGAAGTTGAACCGTTGAATAACTTTTGTTTACCGCGAAGGGATAACGACGCGGAGTCTGGCGTAGCCTCCACCCGGAAATGACACGAGAACGAGGGTGGGACCGGAAGTCCCTGCGCCTAAGAGGTCCGGCGGCAAACGGAAGAGGTTCCACAATTTGAAAATCGGACGGTGTTTCGCACGTGACGATGACGTCATGTTTTGGATTCTTTTCGTTTTGATTTCTACACCAGCTGTTCCTCTAGAAACAGTCTTATTGAAACTTTTACACATTTATTGAGAACTTGCTGCAAACACCAATGAGTCTTTCTGTTTCAAACATGTTGTCCGGGTGGGGGTGTGGGGGGGTTTGAATACAAGGAAGACAACAGGAAATATTCTCTTCATCTAACTTTCATTCTGGCCAAATATTACTTCATAAATGTAAACATACTAACGATAAACACTTCTCTCATTTTTATCTGTGAAAGTCTGCTGGATCCATCAAAAAGCTAAAGGCTCTAAAACTTAGACTACATTTGAAAAAGACAAGTTGAATTGTTGGTAATGTCAGTCTTTTAAGTCTGTGATTATCAGTAAAATGTAGTTTTGGTTTTTCCTTGTTTGCTTTCTTCCTTTGGGTCCTTGTTCAGTTCTGTCTGACTTTTGTGTGATTCTGTGTGACAAATGGCAGTTTTGTTTGTAAAGTTTTTTTAATTAGAAAATGATTTGGATGGAATTAAGTGGATATTTGTAATAGCTCAGTTTAGACTAAACAAAATCTTTTTCATAATACCACTCTACCCGCAGGTAAATTTTACTGGGACTCAAAATTCATGACTATAAATTGGGATGAAATCTGGCTCAGAGGAAACAAAAACTATTTAAATAATGAAATAATCCCGTTTTAATAACTATGTTGTCCATTTCCTCTTAAAAAACATACATACATTGTGAAATATTACCCACAAGAAAAGTAAGTCTTGATAGAGTTTACAAGAAATGACATTAGCAATTGTAATAAGATATACATTTTAGTGTCCCCACCCCAAAAAGGATCTTTAAGGACTTTAAGGACGTACGGTCAGCGCTCCAGAACAACATGGCAGCAGATGGAGATGGTCATTGAGAGGAGTGATGATGACGTTGGTAAAACGACGATGAGGTTGGAACTACCAGAGAAGAGGTCTCGAGGAAGACCAGAGAGGAGGTTTGTGGATGTAGAGAAGATAAAATTGACTTTTTTTTTTATCCCTTGGAATAAGAAACAGCTCGTCAGACAAATGCACGTGTGCTTGTGATAAAGGATAAAAGAAAGATGGGAGCCAGGAGAAAGAAAGAAAACAACCTGTCTGTCTAACACACATATATCCATATATCAGCTATGTTTTCATGAATTATTATGAGCAGGTATTTGTACATGTATACTGCCTATGTGAGTAACTTTCTTATGTTTACATGAAACCACAGCAGCATTATTCACTGACCTGGTTTATTATCTTCTGTTTAGCAGGTGGGTCAAGACTGAGTTTATTATGACTAGATGTCATATTATCTTACTTCCTCCTTCTTTCCCGCAAGTTGACTTTTATTGGGACTGTTCCTGGGCCGCCATGACCAGCAGCTATTTTTTTGCAGGTCTAGCGGTGGTCTCTCACAAATATTGAGGCGCCCAATGCCAGACGCAGGCTGAGCAGAAATCCTGACTTAGACACAAAACCTCTCTCATGGATAACGCCCAGCCTGAGTTTGTTGCTCTGATAACTGGGTCTGTGAACCTGATGAAACTCCAAGCTTAGTTTAGGCTCCTCCCACCTGAGAGTCTGCAGTCTGTCAGGATCCCAGTTTCATTTCATTTGGATGTCTTTAGCATCAAACATCAGATTTCCTTTCAGTCAGTCAGATGTACAGAACTTTTATGCAGATTTACATCAGAACAGTAATCACCGTTTCCTCTAATTGATTTCCCCTTTCATTATTTCATCTTGATGATCATTTTTTTAATAACTTCATCCACTCCACATTGTGAACCTCTTAAACTCGTTCTGGGCAATGATCTCATCTGATTTTTTGCTGCGTTTAAAGTTTGACCAAAGTTTTTCTATTTCTGCAAACCTTTATTGAAAATGGATTTGAGGATTTACATTTTTTTTTAATATTCAGAGAACAGACATTGGTTTAGAAAACTTCATTTTGTAGATTTCATAATGTTACGTTGATACAGTGCAGTCAGTGAGATAAATCAGGACAAATACAAATAAGCACGAGACTACACTGGGCTGGCGAGGGGATGGGAGAGCGCATGGAAGGATGTAATTCTACCACTGCTGTTGCCGTCACTCTGTGCTCATATTTTCTTTTCTTCTACTGTTTCCAATTCTTTTTTTTCTGTGATAACTATTAAAACAGATGCTTGTATTTTAAATATGATCATGTTTACATTTTTCAATAATCAGCTATCCAAAGCAGCAGCAGCTGCTGCACCTCCTTTGCTGCCTGATTATTTTATTCCATTTTTGACAAATATGCTCACATTCACTCTAAAAACATTACATTTGAATTTTTCACTGATTTGGCAGTGCCCCCCCCCACTCCAGCGTCTTAAACTCAGACTTTAAGATTTCATAACACAAAGAACCAAGAAAGAGGGGACAAATAAATGAACGCGTTTGCAAATCATCTTTTAATATACAGTTTTTGAAGGTAAAATAACGAATACCAAAGTAATTTATGGTACATTAAATAGTGCTGTAAAAATGGTAGAAAAGGAAAGGACCTTCAGAGGGGATGTGCTCCCACAACCCTATGTTCCCACACAGGACGAAGCAGGCTCTGAATACCAACAGAGGGATGTCACAAAAGATAAAAAAAAAAACAGATTTGAAAAGAAAAACCTTTTGTGTTAACCCTTTAAAACTAACTGTAAAGTAACTCAAAACATTCATGTTTCCTATTTTCTAGCTCTGATCATTAGCAGCACTTGGCTTACATGTCACTCATAAGGACTTAAGGATTTCAGTGTGGAAAAAAGAATCAGTTAAATGAACACAAAGCACCTTTAACGCAGCATGAGGACTCAAATCAGAAGCTTCCTACTAAGAACCAGGCAAAACACTTTATCTGTTGCATCGTCCATGTGCAAATTGTCACAAACTGGGTCAGAATGCTGACGTGAAATCAGAACAGGTTACCAACACAATGCTGTCCAACCAGCCTCGGAGCGGTCACACGGTCACCGTGCTGAGAGGGTTGGTCAGTCAAAGCATTCAGAGGTTTCAACAATAAAAACATTTCAAAAATATCTTCTCATTGGTCACAAAATCCAAACAAGCAGTCAATTCACAAAAGTAGGCAACTGCTGAAAGTCTGTGGTTCCGGTGTCTGACATGAAGCCGGATCATCATTGGAAACTTGACGCGTGGTCGCCAAAAGAAAACTTGGGTTCACTTCCCCGGCAGAGCAGCAGGGCTCCACATCTGCAGGCCTCAGCGTCCAGGACACACACCTTTCACAAAGAAAAGTATGAGAAACTAGAGTTATATATAGAATATAGCCAAAAAAAAACGTCTTTTTCACAACAAATTCGATTTTCCATTTAAATCAATTTTTTTCTCACTTTTTTTTTTTACTTCCTTTAAAAAATAATTATAATTACATTATTAACAGAATATAATGACCAAAAACTATTTTATTTTAACGTTTCCTTTGTAAATCTGCTCAAACACAAAGTTCATCTAAATGCAAGCTGTAAACACGTTTGTAGATGTTTAGAGAGCTACCACTGGATTAAGCATCTTATGAAGAGAAACACAGAGAAACTTCACAGAGTTCCAGCTGTTGAAACGTTGTACTCTCACTTTTGGCAGCTATGACCTGCGTGTGGTTTGATGTTTCAAGTTTGAATTCACAGCATCACTGGTCAACATTTTATTTTTAATCACCAGCCAAGTTGCCGATAGATGAAAACATCTACCAGCCAGACACATTATTTACCAGACAAATGACGACATTATTTTACAAAGAAAAACTATAGATGTTATTTTAAAAAAATGATATGATGTTGAATGCACAGAGATGATGTCACAGCATAATGAAAACATAAGACAACTGTTTTAAATGACTCCGATTTCCATCAGTCTTTTCTCTCTGCCTTTGACATTTTCACACAGTTATAAAATGTTTTATTTTCTATCATAATTGTGTTGTTTCTTCTCTTTAGCACAGATAAAAACCCCCCTGTGACCCCTATGAGGAGAGCTGTCAGTCACCTTTAGCCTTAACTACTGATATGTATGGAGAATAAAATGATGTTCATCATTTTTTTTTAGAAAATGAAATGGAATAAAAGTATAAATAAACACATCTTTAATGTCATCGAACTGTAAACATGCTGAGAAAACAAGGACATGTTTACTAGAGGAGGAGATTGACAGAAAAATCTATTTTCTCTATTCTGCCTCCAGTTGATTCTTTTTTTATATGAAATCATAACAGAAACTGAATGTCCCGTGTGTGAAGTTTGATAGATTTTTTCTCCACGTCTTAAAGTTTGCTTCATGAAAATATTCTCTGACTTTAAATCAGTTTGTGGTCACAAACTCATTAGCATAGCATTGCTCGTAGCATGCTAGCATTAGCATATAGCGTCGCAGCATGCTAGCATCAGTGAGTAACAACCCCGCTGTCTCCTAATCAACACTTTTTTATCAAACTCTGTTGCTGCTGTGAGTCCAGCCGCTTTATCCTCCATTTCTGTTTGCCGTCAAAAACCTCCACGTCCTGCTGCTCCATCAGTCTAAGCTAAATGCTACACAGAGAGATGCTACCAAACTGGGGGTAGGGGGCGCTTTATGTGTCGAGTGCGCTTGTAAATATTGCGCAACGAGCTTTTAGTTTCCTTCTCCTCTTTGCTTGCTGCTGTTTTCATGTCTGCTCAGAGACAGACGAGCTGACTTTACTATGAGCAACGGAAGCCTGGGAAAGAAAATCTCAATTTTTCAAAAATAAATCGTCTAAAACAACAAATTCGCATTAATCGATATATCGCAGGAGAGAATCCTGCAGGGTATGGAGTAAGCCCATCCTTGCTTCCCATCATCCCTGTGTTTACACTCTCTCCTGCTAGCTTACAGCAACGAAAACAGTGAGCCATTTTGGAGCACTTCAGCCGTCCAGTTTTGAGCCAGACTCCAGCTCAGACGAGAAAAACAAAGATGGATGGATGTATTTGTCTACAAGTGGATGCATCGGAATGGAGCGGCCCACCCAGCGTTCGATGTCACAAATGTGCTCTTTAACCTAGGGCATTATTACGTCTGATTCACAACAATTAGAATAAAGAAATACTCAGAAATGCTATTTTAAGCTTAAATTTCTTAATACAAGTCCATTATGAGAAAATTCCACAAGAACATGTTAAAAAACACTATTTTCATTGGAGTGGGTCTTAAAGCTAAATATTAGATCTGCCTTTTGTTACAATGAATCACCTGTTGATCTGGCTTTCACGAGAACACTCCTTTTTCCAACAGCACTTCAATGATCTCAGATCTGGTTTAATAGTTCTGGACTTCAAACTTTATTGTTCTCGTTAAAGACTGAGCACCTCCAGAGTTACTACTTCTGTCACTACTCACCACACAGTGCACCAAATAATGCATTTGTCATTTTGTAAAGCTGTCCAAACCTTCAATTCCAAAATTGAGTGCCCTAGAAATTTCCCAGAAGTCTCTGCGATATACCAGTTTGTATCAATGCGCAGAGTTACAGAGTTACGTTGTGTTTTGACGTAAAATACACCAGAATCCAGGGAAGGTCAGCACAGAAAAGCTGACTTGGTTTACACTGTTCTCACCCATTAAAACGGAATTCGGTTTAAACCAGATGTACTCGGCCTGTCAGAACGGCTCGGGGTCCTTCGACTAATGATGACGTCACCCAACGGTATCCCCACTTGGACAAACTAAGTAGCATTGAGATCTTTTCGGGCTCATTATGTTGTTGTTTTCATTTTACGTTTTCTTTTGTAACCTAAAGTTGTTTTTACCCAAACCTAATAATGATATTTTTAATTTTAAGGCGTGTCTGAGGTCAGTCCAGAACGTAACCAATGACCGTAAGCTTAAAAACCTGAGGAGGGGGGGAAAAAAAAAAGTTTCAAAAGCTTCCGTAGCCGCCCTTCCGTTAGCTAGAAACTTCTCGCTCCTTCTTACCTCTTCAGGGAACCACGAAGTAAACAAATATGAACAACGCCACGTTCAGGAGCACGAACACCCAGAAGTCAAACCAGTAGGAGTGCTGCGGTAACGCCACTGCTGCTCTGGCCTTCAGCTTTCCCTCACTCTCCGTCAGCGGTGTCGCGCTCGGTCCCATCGCTGCTGCGTCCGCTC
This sequence comes from Oryzias woworae, assembly GCA_016861445.1. NCBI lineage: Eukaryota > Metazoa > Chordata > Actinopteri > Beloniformes > Adrianichthyidae > Oryzias > Oryzias woworae. The sequence continues at coordinate 422,884 of BOLG01000407.1, forward strand.
GGCGGCTCACCGGAAACGGGAGAACAAGCAAGGACCCTGGACTTTCACAATAAAACGTTTCTACGTCACACATGCTTAAAGAAAGATAATAAAAACAATGACAATTCTATGTTTTTTTTTTTTTTTTCCAAATGAAATTTTAGATACATAAGTGCAGAGCAAGGAATATTCCCCCTAATTATTTAGGAGTTATCATGGAATTGTGTACATTTTAAAATACTCTTAAACAGGGGCAGACTTACAATTAGACAAAGGTAGGCGATTGCCTGGGCATCCCAACACTCTGGGGTCCTGAACTAAACCCTTAATAAAGGTTTCTAAAATCAATTTAAACCCCTTTATTCTTCATGAAAAAAATCACTGAAATAGAACAAGACAGATCATGGCGAAAGTAAATGGTGTAGTCCCTTTCACACACACAGAAGACAGCTCTGCTGCTGAACACTGGCACCAGCCTTCCATCAGAGGCAATGTGGGGTTTGGTGTCTTGCCAAAGGACACTTTGACACATGGGCAGGCAAGGCAGGAGTTGAACCTGCAATTGTCTGATCAAAGGCTGACCCCCCTTCCCACTGCACAACGGCTGCCCCATCATAACCACGTGACAGTGTTTCATCCTCCCTATCCCTCTTCAGCAATGGAATATTTCAGTCAACAGCAAGTTGGCAAGCAGAGAATTCTGTTTTCCAGACTGGGCTGTTTTCTGCCCAACTGAGCAGTTCTGATTCTGACTTTGTGGGTCAAAATTGTTTTGGGTGGGTGAACATGATTGGGGCAGGTTTGGGATTGGTTCAGTGGTTTTTAGCTCCTTGTTTAAATACATTTCAACCAGAGACGTGACGTCAGGGGAGGTGAAACAGTGCCTCACCTGCCGTCATGACATGTATAGCCTACTGTTGAGCCCAGGTCTTTTATTCTGGAGAAGATAAAACTTAACAAAAGGAAGAAAAAGCAAGTTAAAAGAAGAACAATATTTGATAAAGTATGAAATTCAACAATTTAGGTTATACAGAAAACAATTTTAACAACAGCGCACTGGACCAAACCAACGTCTTTCTTAAGGAAAAGACATGGAGTGGCCCAGAGTGACAAAAGTTTCTCTTTTTTTGTTCTTTCAAGTGGCTATAACTACTTTCGGATGTTGTCAATGTGTTCGAACCCTGCTGCAAAAGCTGGCAAAAGTGTAATGTGAGCTGCAATGGTGTGTCTACAGCTGGATGCAAAAAGGCATTAGGGCTAGAAGGTCAGTCTTTGTTCACTAAAAGTTCACAAACATATATATATATATATATATATATATATATATATATATATATATTAGTATCCTTGAAATTGCTGTATTTTGCATGTTTTTGTTCAAGTTCAGTGCAGGTTCCGCGGTCTGCCTCACAGCAGTTTTGAAAGGATTTCCGTTTTTAAATGCTTATCAAAACATTTGGATTCTTGACGTTGATTCTTTCCACTAAAGAACAACATAAAAGTAATTAGACTTTTTAACCGAGGTAAGGATTAAAAAAACAGATGAATAAAACCGCAACAGAAAGTCCAATTTAATTTATGACTCTCCCAGGGGGCAGATGCCCCTGATGTGATTCACATGGTCAGGGTACAGTTCAAAAGTCCCTTTAAAACAGGGTTTACTACTTTTTTGGATTGACATCCCATCCTGGGACAACATCTCTGGAGACTTTGCTCCTTGGCCGACGAGTGAGCAATCCAAACAGGAAGTACCCGCTGGTTCCAAGAAGCCAAAACCTCATAGACTTCTATAGAGAAATAAACAGCTATTATTCAGTCTATTAGTCAGAATAATCGCTTTTTTAACATGTTCTTGCTAATCCTATTTTTTCATGATATTTTCTGTAGTTCAAGTAAATCGTTATAAACTGACCAATCAGATGCCTCAGAAAAAGTACGTTTGAACGTTTGAAGCGTTTGTCGGATTCTCCTGAGCCAGCTTTCAAAAGGAAGGGGTGTGGCCTTCCAACGAGCTCACTCCTGATTGGTATAGAAACAAGGACTCAAGAGGGATTTGGACCAATCACTGCTTACTTGACGTCACCTGGCTCCAACATCTATATCCTGAAAACTAGCAGTTGAATTGACTTCATTTGGTTGGAGCTGGAAGTGACATCACACTCACTCGGTCCGGTTCTCAGATGCGGTCGACGGTTCCTTGAGGAGGGAGGTCTGGGCATCGCTGCGTCATCGCCAACAGTGACATCACAATAAAAAATTTGGAAGAATCCATTTTGGTCCCGTAGATGTTTGTTGTCATAGGTTTTGTTTGGTTTTCACATGTAGTTTTCTCTTTTACTGTTGTAGATCAAGGATTCTTAATCTATTTTATTCATCCCCATTTTTGATATGATTCAAATGGTTACAAATGAATTCACTCAAATGAATAAATAAATACATATTCAATCTAAAACAAAGTTTGTGTTTTTCCTCATCAGAGGATCGTGCAACATTTCATGGCTCTTCCAAGTGGCTTCATCAGTCTGAACGGTACTGCGTCCAATCACTTTTGATGGTCTTTCTTTTTTTAAAAATCAGCTACGTGAGCAATAAGTGAAAAAGTGTGACATTGTTCACCAGGAGTTGACTTCATTGAGAGCCAGAGCAGCACAGCTGGTGCATCCAACACAGGAACCCTGGAAACAAAAGCACATCACTGCCAAGAAAACAGAGAAAAAACACAGAAAATCTGGACACATTTAATTTGAGTGACACCAAATACAATTTATTAGGGCTTTACAAAGACTACAAAATCCTCCAGATGAATTAAATCACTGTTTCTGTCTATTTACATGATATGTTACATACAAATGTACAAAATATAAAACATTTAAGGACAAATGTTTCACCCAAAAAGAAGAAAACCTCCCCTCAAACCAGAGTAAATGCTATGGTCTCCAACTGAGATAAACTGTAAAAGTGGGAGAAGTGACCACTTCAGCATCAACACTATGGTGTACACTGTCAGGGCTCTGCTAGCTAAAGGCCTATGACATCAGTGTGGAGGGGTTTGAAACCTGGGTTCAGGTGTTGGTAAGGAGCAAACCATGGTGACTATCCCCTTAGCATGCAACTACACACCTTTGCAAGACGTAGATTGTTAAACTGAGCAGGTTATGTGAGATGCTACGTTCACACCGGCCTCTGCAACGTGCGTTCAAGCATTGACTATAAACAAAATGTTGGGCTTCCGCCTTCAAAACTCTCATTTTCACGCGCAGCTACGCAGTTTCAGAGCGTTACGTACAAAACTCATGGCCAGTGAACGCGCGTTGAAAGGAAAACCGCTTGATTTTTGACCAATCGGGGACTCAGATTTGGTATTGATGCATGGGTAGCGTCCTTTTCAAAACGTGCCAAAAAAAGTGCCAACGATTTGAAAATTGGTCACGAAGGAGAAATGACTAATTGCAGTTTGTGCACGACAGGCATTCTGTGACATCAGAACGTTCGTATATCGGAGTAGAGCTGTGACAGAAAAAGCCTGGAGCAAAACGCGCAAGATTATCATCCCTTTGACATTTGGCATCAAACCTCTTCCAACTGTGAGTACATGCGCTAGTATTGGGTTTGTGTTCAGGAACCCGTGTTCAACACGCTTCTGAACACGCATCACATGCCTGGCGTGAACGTAGCAGTAGAAACAGCTTGGCTTGGCTGCAGAGACGGTCACGCTGAACACAGGTAGGATTTTAGAGGATTGTCCTGAGGTGGAGACAACTTCTTAGTCTCTGATGGGCTTTGACTGACCAGTAGCACCTGCTTGTTGTTGTTTACAGTACAGAGTCAGGAAAGTTCTGGTGCCTCTGCAGCAAGCAAGCAAGTCAGGGAGGGAAACGCTCAGAGGAACAACAGTGAACATCCAGAGGATGCTGTGGCAGGAAAACAAATCCTGGAGAACTTCACACTCAGCGCGTCTCTTCAGTGAGTTTTGTACTGTACACCGTTTGCCTCCTGCACAGGCCAAACATCCAATCACCACAAGTCGCACGTCTGTTTCTGAACGTTTGCATTTGGTTTTTTTTCAGTCTTCTTCCAAAGTGAAACATTTTTACCCAGCTGGTTGTTTGTTACACCGACAGGGCAGAATGCATCTTTGATTCAATGTGCAAGACGTAAAGTATTTATACCCCCCCCACCTCGAAGTGTGCAAAACCAACCTGCTTAAACGAAGAGAGGACACTCAAAGTTCTTAATGGCTTCCATCCAGCACGCACACACACGCGCACACACACACACACACATAAAGGTAAAGGGGTTTTCTCAGGTATTTTCCTTTAAAAAGATGCAGAACATGATGATCAGGCATTTGGTTGTGCTCCTGTCAGTGCAAGTGAGCCCAGCTCAACTGGCCCCAAAGCACCCCCCCACCCCCTGTTTTTCTAACAATACTGGTTTGTTTTGCGCTCAAATGTTTCACGTTCTGTCAGAGAAAACAGGGAGGGATTCAGAGGAAGAAGACAGCACAGCAAACAAACGTGGCTTTTTGTTTAACAAGCAGAATCTCTGACGCAGCAGGAAGTAGATCATTCAACATCCCTGCAGCCAGTGGGAGCAGAAGATGCTTCCAGACATTTTCCCCATTTAAGGCAGTGAGAAAGCACCATTATCACTGTTCCCGTACTCAGTTTTTTGGCTGATCTGGCTGAACTGACTACAGATGCGATCGTTTTGGTAGTTCTTGCTCAGATGACAGATGCAGAAGAATTTCTGATGAGGGAGTGTCAGTTCTGCGGTTGAAATTGGACTGAAGCTCCTGAATTTGGGCTTGACGTCAAACCGTGACGCCTTCAGGTCATTTTCTAAGTAACAAACGGTGTGAAACTACAAACTTTGAGGGATTAAATGCAAGGGTTTGGTTTTCCAAAGGGAAACGTTGGCACTTTTCCACGTCGTCTTCACAGCGGCACCACACAGACACAACACTTACATTGTGCTTGTTGTTGTTGGCGTGAGGGGTGGCGAGCAGCGGCTCGGCAGTGCCTGGACTGAGCCGGTTCAGCCCACGAGACCGGCACCACGAACTTCTAGCTGAGCCGAGGGCAACAGGAGACTCTTGTAGCTGTAATGCAGCCGTGCTGCAAAAGGCCTCAAAGACATCTGTACTCAGCTGCTCAGGCGCCATCGCGATGCAGAAAAGAGCCAGAAAAACGGTCAATAAACCTGCAGCTCAAACGCAGACATGTCTGAGGTTTCAGGCGTTTGTCAACCAGCATTTATCCAACATCAAGTGCTCATCCATAAGTCAACTCAAACAAAAGCACCAGACATGGCCACAGGAGGGCGTTGCACCACATGGAAAAACATTCCCGCTCTTTTAAAGCGACATCCGAGCTGAATGTCTGCAGAAACGCTGGACAGGAGCTGAATGTGCCAGGTTGGACAGTAACTGATCAAAGTTTTGGATTCCACTCCTGATGCCTGCGTGGAGTAAGACATGACCGATCCAAAGCCCCCTCCCAGTGTAAACATCTGCAAAAAGAACTAAAAACATAAAAATCCAGTTTTGTGTTTCTGTTTTTGTGACCCTTTGGAGTCCGTTGTGGCAAAAAGCACACAAAGTAAACACAAGAGGAACTGAAGCCCCTCCCCAGAAACCTCCCGCTTGAACATATATGAAAAGCTTTTTTCAAATAAATGTTATACGGCCAATAAAAAGGACAAAAGCCACTGATGTCAGTTCTTGAAATGCCCTGAAAACAGAACCGTTTCACTTACATTTCTTTCACCAGTATAGCATTTTGAACAATAAAACTTTTCATATATGGCACATTTGTGGAGTGCGGGGGTCCTGGTGTGGGCTGAGAGGCTTCCGGGGATGTGCCGGCACCGCTCATAGAGCCGACTCCAGGGAGGAGTCCAGCTGGTCGTCATGGTGACTGGTGCTGTCGCTGTCGCAGCTCTGCGTGCTGGAGTAGTTGGCTGCTTCCTGCAGCCGAAGCAGCATGTTCATCTGCAGACACAAACACCCGGTAAGGTGATGCCGTAAAGCGTACAGTCAGGAACAAAACGTTACAACGGACCACAATGGATTTGTGGCCCTGGATACAAGATTCAATGTTCAACCAGTGGTTTTCAATCGATACTGCTGTTTCCTGCTAAACAAACATACCTGATTACAGCTTTTCTGCCAGTGGAACCTCGATATTTACATCCAGATCATCCAAACGAATTTAGATCACAGTCTTTAAGATGACAAAAGCTATATTTCTCTCAGCTGATGGAAATAGTCATAAAAACAGTTGGAAGTTGAGCAGAGTACTCCTGCTTCTCTTCAAATGCCTGTCTATGTGGGCATTAGGAGCGTCACATTCTGCAATGTTCTGATTTAAATGTAGCTGCTCTGATTATTCTGCACAATGGAAAGTGAAAGGTAAGAATGAACGATCCAAGTTCATTTTTGCTGCTGAGCCACATGTGATCCTCTGAAATTCAGAAAATCTACCATTATTGTAAAGTGTAAAACATTTGGATTGAATTGATTGATTGCAGTTCCCTTCTGTTTAGCTGCTCCAGCATTTGCTTAGTTCCTAAAAATGTTTCCCGGACGTAACGTCTGACTTCAGGAAGTTCATGGAAACCTGACTTTGGAGCGGACAGATTTTGGAACATTTGGATAAATCAGCAGACGACTGACTCAAAGCTCCATGTTTTCATCAAGCAGAAGCCCACCATGCTGCAGACATGCTGCTGCTGAAGCTTTGTTTCAACTCGATTGTTTATTTGATCAGTCGAAGCGCACCAGAGCCCAAAGTCTCTGACCATGATGACACCGTGGTTTGCGGCTGCTGATCTGTAAGTACAGAGTTTTTAATGAATGTAAAATGAACCTAATCAGCTTGAGTTTAAAGAACCCGGGGGGGTCGTATGCAAACACAAGAGGATGGGTCCCAGAACCAAGCCCTGAAGGACCCCACATTTAAGAGATGTAAAATTTGGAGTAATTTATCTGACATAAACTTCCCTTCTGTCCAAAGAAGTCGGTCACAGTTTGGTCAGACAGCCATAAATTGCGCCTCAGTGACAGTTAAGGTATCGTAGTTCATTTCTCAGACATGTGTCCTCACCAGTGGGTCTCCCTCAGTGTCACTCTGAGACACCTGTTTGGCCGCCGCCCCCTCCTTGGATGAGCTGTAGCCGTCATACCCCACGTCCTCGGGCCTCAGCTGGAGCAGCGACTGACCATCCTGCTGCAGCGAGGCGGGGCTCCACGGATAGGTGTCGTTCACCCACTTGGAGGGATCCTCCCACACGGCTCTTTTACCGTACAGCTGTAGAGGGGAGAGTCAGGGAAGAAGAAGCTGCTGTTTTTACAGAACAGACATTTTACGTGGGGTAAGTGAACGGGAGTTTTCGGAATCGCTTTGCAACAATCCCTCCCTAATTCGTATCCCCAATCGGTTCTTTGTTGGAACGTGATTCCCGCATCAAACTTGTTTCAGATGACTCTCTTTGATGTGTGTCAAATACGCTGTTGGATGCTTGTCCACAAAGGTGTTCATCCACTGATACTCCAGACGTGTGTGGGAGGAGCTACGGTCCAAAGTTTTTAACCCCAAAGCTCCCAAAAAAAGCTACCATCTACTGCAGGACCTGGGTCTGAATGACAGCCACTTTCAGCGGTACTTCAGCTTCTCTGTGACCCACTTTGATGACCTGCTGACCCACATTAGCCAGAGGTAGAAAAAACAAGAATAAAATGCTTCTTTTTTATTGTTAAAAATATAACAAACGTCAGGTTGTTGGTTTTTGACTCAAGCTGCTGATTGAATCATCAACACGTCACGTGTCTAAGCTGAGGCCCTGGAAAAAAGATATACAAACAAAATCAATATAAAAAAAGTTTAGCTTCAAATACACAATGGGTTCATATGAATATACACCTTGTGCGTCAGAAGATTTAAACCCCGATTGTAACAGTAAAATCTGCCCAACACAAGAGGCCTTCAGCTCTGATCTGCTTCCTCAGCTGCTGGACAGGACAAGTGAATGTTTTTACCAAACCAGTGAACCGGATCAGCAGTGCAGCTGTTGAAATGTAAAGGCCGTGTCACACAGCCACTACGTACAGATTGCGAATTGTCCACGTGTGTAATTTCGGTCTTTCGTGCCTGACATACGTTTTTTCTTGCTTTCGTCATTCATCGATGTGCACAAATGTCCGTCGATGAGGACGTTTTTTATCTCGCCTGATGGGTCTTTACGTGATTTTTGTTTTGAGCTGTTCAAAAATGACGCAGTTTGTGAACGTATTTTATCCACAATTATTACATAAATCTAATGCCACTGTGCCTTATTTTTGCGAGTTCTACGAATGTCCACGTATGTCTGATGGACTTTTCAGGCATGTACCACCAATGAACAACTTTTATTTTGTGTATGCAGCGCACATATCATGTCAGAATTACATAACTGATGCACTCACTAATGAATTGCATACAAACAGGGCAATAATCACGCACGGTTCCTGCACGATTGGGGTATTGTGTGACGGGTATATAAATCGGTGGATCTTTCACCCCTCCAGCAATCTCTACCGACTGGAGGTCTTCTGGGGTCAGGCCTCTCGTGGGGCGGTGTCCGGCGCAGCGAGGAAGGCAGGTCACGGGAGGGGGCTGGGTACGGCGAGTGTGGATACGATTCTGGATGCACTTTTTGCAGATCTCCCCTGATGCGGATCTCGTCTCGGCAAGGGGGGCCCCCCCTGGCGGTCTGCCTCAACTGACCTAGAACTGGTGCGGACCAGGGGGGTCTGACTGTTGAATTAAAGCAAAGCATCGCGAGGGCCCGCGGCGGGTGCTGACCATGGTGCTGATCCGATGTGATTCTGCCCAGTGCTCTGAGTGTCGAAGTGAAGAAAATTCAGTGGAGCGCAGGTTTACGTGTTCTTTCGTACTCCTTGCTGGTTTTAACAGAGTTCATTTGTGATACATATGGGAAAAATTCACCTAACAGATCACAACTTTTCTCACTTTTCAGACTCACGTCTGACCAATTTTCATCCCTGGAATATGCAGAAATGATACATAGCGGCTGTGTGACATGGCCCCCACACAGGGACACACTGAAACCAAAGGGTTCATCCTGCCATCATTCTGCTCTCACACATCTGGTTTTACAGACCAAGCAGCTGCTTTTTCTGGTGCCCTCAGACGCTCAGAGTTCAGGCTCCGTGGATCAGTGTACTTCAACATGCACATTCGGCGTTATTTCAGCTGTGCTGTGTCCTGATCTAGCATTTTTTTTAAAACCAGGTTCCCTGATAATCCCACTGGAGCAAAGACCCTAAAGCGTACATGTGAGTGGCGGGCTAAAATGTCAGTGCGTTCCCCCTCTTAGCACCATCAGGTGAGGAGACTGCAGAAAAGAGGTTGTGACTTCAGGTGCACGATAACGCCCACTGTGGGGATATTTGTGATGCTGCAAAAGTGAAGTTGGATTTTGACACGTTTATCTGCAGATTAAGACACACGTCTGTTGAAAGTACCTGCAGTCCCTCTCTGACAGCCTCCAGCAGGTAGGGAACCAGGGAGTAGTTCCACAGGTCAGTGAACCAAACCCGAGAACCCTCTACATCCATTGGACATGGGAGGAAGAGGCGGGGCCCTGTGAGGACACATGTGAGGAGCATGATCATCAGATTGAAGGATGGGCCATTTTGCTCTCCAGAAACCAGTTTGTGTGGTTAACTCACCAATTGTGACGTCGGACGAGCTGTGGGCCTCCAGGAAGCCGTTGAGGTGCTGCCAGGTTTTGGGAATCCAGTCCACAATCTTGATCAGGTCGTTGCTGCGCATGTTCTTCTCGATCTCCGTTTCTATCAGTTTGCGACGCAGGAAGCGACCCAAGAAGCCCTTGACTGGCTCGGTGTGGTTGGTACACAGTACCCACCTGTGGTGGGACACAACAGCAACTGTACCTTCTCTGTGACAATGTGACCAAATATGACCCCTCACTGTCCTTAACATCAGCAGAGATGTTGAAACACAGAAGTTTCAACAAACACACAAGAAAAACCAACGGAATGACAAGATCATACTCATTAAATAAAAAAAAACTAGAAAAATGTCTTAGGGTTTTGTCAACAGACCTAAAGTTGTTTATTTATAACAAGAAAGTTCATTTAGAAAAGATGTTTGAAAGTTCTTTCTGATGTAAATTTCATCCTTTTTTTTTTAAGGAAAGTCACTTCTTGACATCGATCTCTCTGGCCAATACCGACGATGAATCGTATCGGCAACCACAAACTATGAAAGGAAAGGAATCGTTACACTCCTAATACATGTCGCTTTTTTTTGTTCTGGAAGACATTCTCATCTCCTCCCTGTATCCATGGAGAAATCCAAAGACAGAAAAGGAGTCAGACCTGAAGTTGTGGTGCAGCTCGAGGTTTGGAGAGGAGGAAACTCCTTGGCTCATGGTCCCAATAACGTATGGGCTGCATGGAGACACAAAGAGCCGCTCAGTTACAATGACAAGAAAAATGTCATTTTATTATTGACAGTCTTTCAAACTACCCTGAGCAAACAGAAGTACACTTAAAAGTTGATTTTACTGAGTATTATTGAGTATGAATATATTTACAGTAAGTCTACTATAGACAACGTAGGTACGGTGTAAGAAGTACACTGACTGAAAGTTTCCTTCGACTAAATTCTAACATTTTATGTTAACCAGAAATAGCAGGAGTAGAGCTATGGGGGGGGTGGTGGGACAAGGGTAAAGACCCCACCACCCCCCACACCCCTGCCCCCCAATTTCTGAGTCCATGTTAGTATCATCAGTGACAAAGATAAAGAATTCATCCATAAAAGCCTCTTGTATAAATAACAACATAAGAAACAAAAGCAACATTCTTCACGAGGATATTTTTGGTACATATTTGGTTCGCCCCTGTTTTGTGCATGCGGGCCCATCTGGGTCATCAGGACCCTGGCCTTAGCCAAAATCTACGCCGTTTCCCTGCTGTGGCAAGAGGATTTTTCAATAGATAATAATTCATCAATAACAAAACAGTTTGAAATTCAGATTTGAATATTCTAGCTCTGCCACTGGTAGGTAGTATATAATAAAAAGTACACTTCTAGTATACTGCCTCACTTAAAGCAGAGACTAAGCATCCTTTTAGTACACTTAAACAGACTACTTTTTGTTAAGGGGATGGTCTCTCTGCAAACATGACCCACTTGACAATAAAACAGGACATTTAGCCAAAAACACGGTAGACACGGAGGACCGGGACTGACCTTTTGTGGTACTTGCAGTTGAGAAAGCCGTTAAATATGTCACTGAGAGAGCCGATGTGATGCAGGTTGTCCAGGATGACCACGGTGGGGACCTGCACGTCTGTGTCCTCAGAGTTGCATTGCTTTGCCAGGTTGGACATGTACTGTCGCAGCTCCTGTGTGTTCAAGGAATCCAAAAGCTGCTAATGATGGCTTCATACAGGAAGTTCCCTCACTTCACATACAGTCATTCACACTCTACAGACATTGACTGTATCTGAGAACTGGACTTAACTAGAATGACTGAGTTATAGCGGTTTAATTCTCAAAAGAAGTCTATGAGATTTTGGCTTCTTGGAACCAGTGGGCACTTTCTGTTTGGAACACGAGGGGGGACGTGGTCACTCAGTCCAGTTCTCTTATACAATCGATGGGAACAACATCCTTTTCTGTTTCTAGCAAAAACGAAACAACAAACTGAATGCCAATGACTTTTTAACCTACTGCTGTATGGCAGAGAGTGAGAACCAACTCTGTTTCATTTTCCAGTTCATAGTTTAGAACTGGAAGACTGAAAACCTTTCAACTGAATCCAGGCGAGAACAGCCAGAGTTCTCTGCGTACTCAAAAGTTTGAAAAGCAGAGTATGAAGGGAAACTCTAGACGTCTGCCCCTCTGCCGCGCTCACCTTGCTGGAGTTCTGATCCACGTTGAAGCTGGCCACATTGTGCTCCGTCACCTCCAGCCCCATCTGGGACATGATGTAGTTGGCCAGCTTAGCAGCTAGGAAGGATTTTCCGGTGCCGCTGGGTCCTGAGAGGATGATCCTACGGTGCTCCATCAACAGGTTGAGGTACCGCTGGACTATGGGTTTGGGAATGAGCGTGTCAAACACCAGGCTGTCGATGCTGTTCTCCTTCATGCCTGAGAGGAGGAGGGAAACGATGAAACGCTCCCTGGACAGCAGGCTGGGTAATCCCGTTCGTTTCGGCTCCACCTGAAAACGTACCCTTCAGGTTGACCTTGATGACGTTGCTGTCGCCCACCAGGTATCCACAGGGCAACAGCTCGGGCACCTCAGAGCCGTGGGATCGAACCACCTCCCCCATTCTGTAGGAGACAATGCTGTCGGAGCTGAGGCCCAGGCTGGTGACGGGATCCACCCGGAAAACGTACTCCTGCAGGATGGGAGGACGAGCAGACTGGAGAGACTTCCCAAAGCTTCACCACAACCAAATCAACCCAAACGTTTTCAATGACAGACACGTTTTTCCATAGACCTCCTTCAACGAAATTCCACACCTGCACCCACCGTTACACGCGCCGGTTTCAATCCAAACCCATCACGTTCGTCTTTCTGATCAAAAGTTTTCTTTGGCTAAACGCTGACACACAGAGTAACTTTTTCACTTCTCTTTGCGTGAGCATCACAGTTAGCTCTTAAATTACCACTCCAACTATATTTCCTCCATCCTTTTCCCTAAGGTCTTTTTCAATCATCTTTGAACCGTTGGTGCATCACAAACCTAAGCTGTTTTCAACTGCAGGTTTTGATCTGCTTCTGATCCAATGCGATTTGAACAAAGAAAACCCCCTGAAACGCAGATGTAATCTGAACGTCTTTTAGAAATGGCCTCCATCAGGAGAAAAAAGGCCACAAGAAGATGTTAAATCACTGGAGTGGGTCTTTAAAAGCGGCTTCCCACCTTAAACGTTCCTCTCTGATGCTTCTCCACGCCTCCCTGTCAGTTTTAGTCATTCTAAAGGCAGACTCTGTGGCACAGTGGAGTCCTAAACTCATCTCCGACTGACCCGAGAGCTCCTGGTTTGCTGCTTTTTTGGTGTTGGCATCCTCACCGCTCACCAATGCATTTATTCCCCGCACTGCTGAAGTGCAGGGAAGTTTCTTCAAACCTGCCACATATTCAAATGTTTGAGAAAATCAGAGCTTACTTTGAAAAGGCGGCGGATGACGCCATCCATGACGTCCCACTTGGTTTTCCCGCTCACACCGATGGACCCGATCAGGTAATCGAGACTTTTTGTTCCCTGGAAGCAGAAACGAACCCCAACTCAGAACCCAACACGACAAGAGGAACTCTGAATGGGAGAAGGTTGCAAACCTTGGTGGTGTTTGGTCCGCTGTTGATGCTAACTACTATTCTAACGCTGCGGCCTTCTTTCCGAAGATTCCCTTCAAAGCCATCATCCAGAAGGATTTCTGCAGGAGAGCAGGTGGGGAAAAATGACCTCTGAGATTTGATGGGAGCCCTAACTGATTCTAAGGAGACAGATTAAAGAGATGGGACTGAAAAGATGTTAAAGAGGCAGAAGCTACAGCGAGAAGAGGAAAAAGAGGAACTTCTACCAGAAAAACAAACACACAGATAATCAAAAGACGGGAAAAACCCGTCCCGGCGTCCTGCTGAGGCTGAATTCTCTCCTGACTTCTTTGTCGTCAGATTTCCAGCCGGAGAGCGGAAGTCTTTGGGTTTGGCAGACGTGCTGTTGCTGCAGGCTAACTGTCCTGTACCTGATTGTTCTTGGCTGAGGTGTGCTTTCATTTTCTAATTCTTCTCAATGTGACTTTTTAAAAACTACAATCCAATGTCCTGAATCCTACAATAGAAATGATCCACTTGTGAAAAACCTCCAGATTGTCCAGCTGTTGCTGTTCCACATCAGCAGAACCAACAACTGTCCATAAACCTGTGTCCTGACAGAAACCATGTCATTCTGTTTTCTATCTAATCTTAATCATGGCTTAATAAGACCATGTTTTTACTTCGTTCTATTGTCACCACTTTTTAAAATGGATCATTCTCATCCGGCTAATTAATTGTCTGCACCAGTTGTCCGTCTAACCGCTGCACCACGGCCGCCCCAACATTTTAATGTTATTTCCTAGACAACGAGTCAATCTTTCTGACAGGTCAGCACAGCTGAACGACCACGCAGACGCTGAACTGACCTGACATGATGGTGTCGGTGATGTTGAGGTTATTGAGGGAAAGTCCCAGGGACTGGCGTGAGGACGACGAGGATGTGCTGGAGGTCTCAGATGGCGGCCGGGCTGTCTTGACGGGGGTGGCTGTCGGCGTGGCGTTTCCGCTGGATTTGAGACGATCGTTTTCCGCTTTCAAGATCTCGATCTCGTTCTGTTTACGGAGTCAGGAATCCAAACGGGAGCAAATTAACCCCTACTTTAACCCTCAGTAGAATCCGGCTTTTCCAATGACCGGTTCACATACCGTAGTTTTCATCCATAACATAACAAGAAAGATTTGTTTCCAAAGTTATTAGCTTTGAAATGTTTACTTTTAAACAAAAATAAGAGTTAAGACTCAAAACTGACAAGCTCCCTTTAAATTCAATTTTTAAAAAATCTTTATCCAGAATGAAAGCAGTTCCTTCTTGAAATGAAAATGAAAAAAACTGTTTAAAGGTAAGGTATTCCAGCACATCAGAAAGAATGACAAAAGGCTCACAAAGGCCCAGGACGACTGAGGGTTAAGCTCCCGTTCCTGTGAATGTGTTTCACTGAAATGACGGAGAAGCTTTTTTAACTTCAGACTCAAATAAGGAGTTACATGTGATCCCAATCTCACATCCAAAAATGTACTTTTGTGGGTTTCTCTAAAAATGACCTGTTCATCATCCCCACATGACCAAAACAAGAAAATGGTTGCTATGGAGATGAAACCAGCAGGAAAGCCGCCATTAACCAAAAATCCTGAACTTGTCCCGAGCAGTTGGGACCAGAGAGGCATCCATTATGAGGATACCAGCTTCAGTATTTAATGCAGCTGCTTCAGGCAATTCAAGTATTGCATTTCTTTTTCTAACAGGCTTCCACTGTTTTGAGCTAAATTAGGGTTTTGATTTGGAAGAGACAGCCACTAATATATCTCCATTTGGCTTTTGTTAACATCTTTCAACTTAAAATGTAGAAATGATTTGAGTTTGAGTATGCGTGGCGATGAATTCAAAGACTGGCTCGTGTCTTTGCGTTCTCTTCTGATCAGCACTCTTCCTCTTGTTGATCCATTTTACTTATTCTCTCAGTTTTGATACGAAATAGAGGTTTGCTTTAATCATAAAAGCAAACAGGGATTCTGTGAAAGATGATAAATGAATCAGGCTTACCTGCATGCGGTTCATGGCCTCCCTGATCTGGTCCAGATGATGTGCAGAGCTGAGCGCCTCCAGCCGGATGTCGGTGAGTTTGAGCTCTTTTTCCCTCAGCTCGTTCTTCAGCTGCAGGATGATCTCCGCCTCGGCCTCGGTGCATTCGCACAGTCTGCAGGCGGCATTTCGCACAGTGAGGAGGAGGGGGGTCAAGGTCACGGTTACACCGAGTACACGCAAATGGCGTGGAGTTCACAAACTTAAAGGGTCACAGGGATGCTGGAAACTGAAGGATGGGAGGAAAGTTAACGGGACACTCCAAACAGGAAAGCCAAACTCTGACGGCTACACTTTAAACCACTGTCAAGCACTTGTGGCCAGTATGTGTGGTAACATGCAAAACCCAGCTCCACCCAAGATGACTTTCATCAATGAGACAGGGAGCTGTGGAGCTGAAGATCTGCTGCTTTAGATTCCACCGTTCTCCAAACTGAGCATGCCCTGAACACACGCACACTACCCACAAGCCACTGCAAAATCCAACCAAAAAGAACTGCTGTGACGCGTACAGTAACCTCGTGACCTCATGACAGCTCCCTCAAGCCTGCGTCAAACATCACACCTGACACCTTCCAGTTTGCGCCTTGGCCAGCAGATGCCCAGTCCCTAAAGTCTTCTTCCCACCCTCTTCTCCTCCGGTAAAGCCCCGAGAGTCATCGTTTGTCGGGTTAGTTAGTCGTTCCGTCACTAAATAAGCAAACGAGGAATCAACGGAAACTAATGGACAAAAGTGGTGAAGAATGTCTGTGCTTTCAGACGTTGGAAAGGACAAAAATCAAAACTCTGACGAGGAAAAAGTACAAAATGTTCATCCTATTTAGTGCAAACCAAAGAGCCTTTTCGATTTTACATTTTTTTTTAGAAGAAGAAGTTGGCCTTCTGTCTGGGAGATGTAAAGTTTGCTTAAAGATACTTTCAGACCAGGAGAGTCCAACAGCTTCATTACATTTGTTAGGAATAAAGAAACTTGAACATCTTTATCTGGTTTGTGTTACGGGTCACACACGTGTGCCGGGCCTCAGAACACATTTTTCCTTAAAGAACATCCAAATAGCAACTTCCTTTTTGTAATTTACAACTTCAGTTTTCTGCCTTTGACGCCGCATTTCAGTTTGTTTTTCCCCTCTGAATTACTCTATTTAACCAAATCATTTTCATTACTAGTCTGTTGTGTGGCGAGGACTTTGGTATCAACAATCAGCTAAGGCTGCAGCCAGTGACTCAACCCCTCCCACAGACACCTGTAGGAAAATACGCACTCTTTAAATGTGATGGATCTAAACCCACGCCTCTCTTACTTCGTGTTAAAGGCGTTCAGTTATGAGCATGATGTTTGCTGTGTGCCGCCTCAAGTCCTTACATGTAATTCTATTTCTAGGTTTTTTCTACAATCGCCCATTACACCTTTTCCAACTTTGTATGGCTGAAGTCTCTTTGGTTTTTGCCCTGGTGGCTTTGCTTGTTTCCCACTTGAAAAGCACAGTATTGAACACAGTTCAATACTGTCACCCAGATCCACAAACCCAACCGAAGCAAGTCATGTTTCCAAACGGAAGCATCCACACGTCTGGAAACGATCTCATGCCTTGTTTTTCTGCTTGCTTGCACAGGCCTTCATCTGGCCTGGGGTGCACGGTGCCCACCAATGAGGATGTGAGGAGCAAAACTCAGAGAGTTCTGGTGTCTGCTCACTTTTTATCCAACCCATTTGAAGGCAGAAACAAGGCACAAAGAGGGGAGTCACCCAAAGTAAAAGGGAAAACTTTTCAAAGTTTTGTTTGGATTTGCTGTGCAGGAGCGGAACACAAGGATTCTGCAGAGAAGAGTCACAGCAACACAAATCACAGCACACGCACTCCTGAGGAGCATGCCGCACGGTGCCCGTTACCGAGATCTGTGCTTGTAGACCACATGACCGTTTAGCTTTTTCTTTGGTGTCCAAATGGGGGAGGACTCGCTATTGCAAATGCACTTGCTGAAGGAGGGGAGAAACGTGACGGGAAAGGATGAAGGAGCAGTTGGAGAAAAGCATGAAGGGAGGATTTCAAGACATATGTGGAAAGAAATCAAAATAAGTGAGAAGAAACGTAAAGGAAGGCGTGTCGGACATTTTCGGTGAGCACAGGTATGCAGTGCAGGGGCGGGTGTGTCAAACTCACTCTGTGGTGGAGGGGGAGGAGCGCAGCGTGGCAATGCTGGCTTGACGGTTGTCGTGGTGAAGTTTGGGCGAGGACGGCAGAGAGTCTGTCATCTCCTCCATCTCATCGTGGGCTGACTGGGATTTGGTTTTCTTCTTGCTGAATGCCTGCTTGAAGGAGCTGCGCAGCTGCAACACACAAGCACAGGTGAGACGGCCGCTCGGACCCGTCAGCTCTGGACTCATCAGCCGGTCACTCTGTGCGTGCGCTTCCAAACAAAGGCCACGATCTGGTTTAAATAGAGGCAAAAAGCAGGCTGTAAGAATCAACCAGAATGAGATGGGGAGGGGGGGGAGGCAGGCTGTTTAATGACCCTAAAAATTAGAAATGAAACAGGCATTAAGAATGAACGACGGAGGCAACACGAGGAAAAGAAGGGCGTGACAGGGGAGGGGAGGGTTGGTGGGATCCATGCCGATGTTCCCACAGAAACAGGAAAGAAGAGAAGCCGGGGGTGGACACGAACAACAATCACTGCAAGCCACTGACCTGAGCCGGGATGGAATCAGCCACCTGAAGATGCAAAACACACTCCACGTTAAGCCACACAAACACCCACTGACCCCCGCTGCTGCAGTCAAGCACCCATACAGACGAAGCTCGAAAAGGCCTTCCGTCAGACGGAAGACGTTTATTCCTGCTGGGAAAGGGATGCTAGCATGGTAGCAGCTCCTACTAATAACTCATGCTCTGCTGTTTCATCCTGCAGGAGAGGAAAAGCAGATCCTAAGCGAATGAAACAAGAAATGTCATGTTGTGGCAATGAGCCAGGATGAGTCACAGTCACACCATAGACAAACACACCAGTATTTGGTCTTATCAGCTGTCTTTTAAACTGCTGCAGTATCCTGCTGCACATTTACCGTGGAGGACATAAGTATTGGAGCCCCCGCTGATTTGGGAGTTTGCCCACTTCAAGGAAACGGAAAGTCTGTCATCCTACTGGTAGGTTCATTTGAACAGTCACAAAGAAAACCACAACGAAATTCAAGAACACTTTAGAGAATGTCTGAACCTTTCTGGCATTTTATGGAGGGAACTAACGGTTTGATTCGCAAACCTCCAAAATCAGCAGGGAATCCAATACTTAGTCCTCCACTGTACATGTTTAAGGGGGTGTTCAGACTGCAAACGTCCTTTAGTCTGGTCTGGACCCAGTCCACGTGCGTGGTCCGGATCGAGTCCTGAACCTCGTGTTTGGTCTGTATCCAGACTGCCATGGACCGGACATTTCTGTTTCAAACCAAAGCTTGTGAACAAAACCACGTGACTAAAGCTCTCTCCATTCATTGGCCAGGAATTACGAGGGCGGGACACAGCAACGACAGAAAGAATAACGGAAATCCCAACAGGATTTATAATCCTGTCGGGATAGGTCACTGATTCACACTTTAGATTTCTCTGATCGATTCTGAACGTCGGTATCAACGCACAACACTGTCTGTACAGCACTGTTGCTGCTTTGCTAAGGCGGAGGCGTGCTGCCAGACGGTTACTGAGGAGACCACGGCTAAGAAGGAACGCTGAAAAGTGTTCATGACATTTAGATTGTTTATGACAGAGTGAAGAGCAACGTGCATCACGTCAAAAGTGGTTTTGATGAACCTGCATCCATCTGACCACATTTCAATGAGCTGCTCTGCTACTCTGTTTAGACACAGTCACGCCCAACTACGGTGGCTGTTCTGGTCCAGACTGAGAAAACTCAGACCTCAGTCTGATTGGAATCAAACCCAGACCACCTCCAAAGATGGGTTAGAGAGCGACTGCTGGTCCCAGACCAGGGTCCGCTTGCGTGCGGTCAGACAGAAAATGCCAACGGCCCAACGGTCCCGCCCACAACTCAGAGGTGAGTTTCTCATGCCGCTCTGCAGAAACTATGTTCTAGAACATTTTGGCAAAAAACGACACGCTTTGAAATGAGATCACAAGAAGTGATCAAAGTCCTTGTCCATATCAAACATATTTCTAGTTCAGAAGAGGAATACGGTGTTGTGACCAAGGAGGTGGGTGGAACCCAAGAGCAGACACGTCTTAAAGGATGAGAAGGTATGTTTATTGAATAGGTGAATAGTGGAGCAGGATGACAGGGCGGGCAGGAAAGCATAGCTGTCGGAGTGGGGCTGACAGGCTGGCTGGCTGGCAGGCAGGCTGGCTGGCTGGCAGGCGAGATGACGAAGTGGCAGGCAGGCTGACACACAAGCAGCATAACGATCTGACAGTGGCTGAAGGTTTGACGCTGCTTAAAAACCCATGGTGATGATTAACAGGTGCGGTGCTTAACGAGGGAGAAGGAACGCCTCCAGGGCACCACATACGGTGAGATTTCAAAGGTTTGCTGTTATCAAACGCCCCTTAAACGCCTGTCCTCTGCAGATGAGCGCAGATGTTGTCTGACGCTCCCTGAACCACTCAGCGTGTGAGCCTGATGAGACCCGGCGCTGTCACTTTGGAATATGTCCACACCACTCACTGATTTTCCATACCTGTCTGATCCCATTCAGGGTCACGGGGTCTGCCGCGCACGGACGCAGGCACACACGATAAATCACACTGAAGGGCAGCGATCATTTAGTTCTTTGTGGCTGTTGAAGAATGGACTAACTTTATCATCAAAACACATAGCTAATTATGAAGAGCCTCAAAAACAGGGTCCTGCTCTTCATCTGGACGTGTTTGGGAGAGCACAGAACGCTTCTTTTTAGGCCACAGCTTTTGCTGCAGATCTGAGGACAGCACGACTGCAGCGGGAGACAGTGCAGGAAAACAAAGGTCAGCTTTCTGTCTCAGCCGTTCAGAGTGGATGAAGATAAAACACACATCATGTTGAAGAAACAGTCACGTAACAAAAAAAAAAAAAAAAAAACCAGCCTCAGCTTTGTAATCATCCACAACATATTTAGCATCCAGTGGCACACTGGGAAACGGGGTGAAAGAATGTTTTTGGTACGGATTTTTGTAGATTTCTGAACCTGCTCCCAGTTTGAGCTTTACTTGTATGTTTTTGTTCACTCACCCAGCTCTTCTTCTTCTTCTTTTTATCCTCAGCCTCCTTCCCCAAGCTTCCCATGCTGGAGTGACTGGCTGCGCTGTTGATGCTGGACATGCTCTCTGAAGAGTGCTGCCGTCGAATGCGTAGGTCTGGAGGAGACAGCCCAAAGTTTACCTGACCGCTGCACACGTCTGCTTTCCTGACCCAAGCTGAGCTGATGCCGTGTCCATCTGTACCTCTGTGCAGGTGGTCTGGACCGTTCAGCGCCACCTGGATGGCAGTTTGCGCATCCGTGTTCTGAGTCTTCAGCATCTCGATGGTTTCCCTCAGCTCAGCCAGTTCAGACTCCTGCAATCAGAGTCAGACCTTTTCTCAGACAAACTGCTTCACGCATGAGCAGGATTTGGTTTGCTTTCACATTGCACTCTTGAGAGTGGACCAAACCACAAGGTAACTCAGTTCCAACAGCAACTCCTTTAGGAATGGGAAATCTTCAGGGGTTTTGAGCAGGAAGACAAAAAAAAAGGTCAAAAGTACCTATAAAATCAGAACAACTGAGAGTTTTCTGTCTCAGTAAGAGCTACCGGAGGAAATCGTGATTAAGACGAGTCAAATTATTACTCTTGACAAAAGAAAACCTTGAATTAAGATTGAACAAAAATAGTAGTCATTTTTGGAAACAAAAACTTTGATTTCTGTTCCAAGAATAAGTGCTGGTTTTGGAATTGAGGATAATTTATTAAGATGGGCCAACTTGTCATCAGATTGTTGTTCTAAAACCAGACATTCATTTATTACACTAGTTCTTTGTCACTACAATCATAATGAACCAGCTAGATTCAAAAATACATTTGCTTTGGAACTAACAAAAACTCCTTCTTATTGGGCTGTTTGACATTCAGTTTGAAATCGTTCTAACAATGAACCTTTTTTTAGTGCATATGTGGAACTCCTTGTTTCTAGATTTAGATTTTTTTATCAGATTTCTTGTGTAGGACTTGCTGCATGGACAGATCATTCTACTACTTTCTAGTGATTTTCTTTTTTCTTTTTAGTCTTTAGTTTGTGTCTTTACTCGGGGTGGGAAAAACGGATTATTCGGATGATACTGAAACGGTTGATGAATTTTAAATAATCGGAAAATAATACAATTTAGAGTAAAAGTAACAAGCAGAACTGAACACGGCGCGTTTTCCCCTCAGACGCTTTTTGAAGAGCGCACAAACATGGCTGAGCTTGCAGACCGCGTCATAAGATTTCAGTTTCCACAGCTTTTGGAGAAAGGTCATGCTACTGTGTAACATCTGTCAAACCAAAATTAAATATATATGGAACACAACAAATCTGTAAAATCCCATCGTACCCCATAGTGCAAGCCCACAGGGCAGCATCAACGTGTCCTGCTTGGACCACAGAACCAGAGCTCACAGTAACGGCTCATTTAATAACCGCAGACTGTCAGCTAAAACCTCATGTCCTCCAAACTCAGACTGGAAGCCACACTTATAGCAGCATTGATAATGGTTTTATAATCGAATCGCATGGTGAGGTGCCTCAAGATTCTCACCCCTAGCCTTTATTACACCAGCTTCCCAAGACTTTTCCCAACTCCTTCAGGATTGGCCTTTCCCACCGTTCCACCTCTGCTCTGTGGCGCCCCGGACGCCTCATTTGAACCAAACCAGCTCTTTTGCAAGCGAATGCCGGCCGTCAGCCATCTGTTCAAACGGCGGTATGTGTGATGCTCCTCTACCTGTTTTAAGGTCTTTTTTTAAAATAGTAAATCTGTTTCTGCGTCCACATCACCTGCTTAGAGTTTAGAGGGTCGGTGGAAATGCCAGAGAGAACCACGTCTGCTCGCCTCACAGACCTGCTGAGGTCTGCAGATAGTTTTCATTAAAAGTTAGAACAGCCGACAAAGGCGTCCACCAGATTCCAGTCTGCTTTCATTTCTGGAGGATTAAGGAGCTGTCAGGTCTTATCATGCTTCAGCTTGCACACTTTGTGTGTTGTGTCATCAGGGGGAGACTTTTATCATTTGAGATTTGAATTAATCTGAAATCCCTACTGAGGCTAAAGAAGGGAAAACAAATTCAGGTCAAATCTTCAATTTTATGAAGGAGAATACAGAACAATGTTTTCAAATGTTTACAGGAATGATAAAGTTAAAACAAAGGTCAACTGTCGAAACTGTGTTTTATGTTCTGGTGAAATCCCCTTTATGCCAAACATTTAACTACAGAGTTGACTCCAGTTATAAGAGCTTTTCACCTTTGTGCGTGAAGTCCGTTGATGAAAACATTAAAGGCGCAGACGCTGTGTTGCATTGGCAGCTGTGAGGAGAACTCGTCAATGTGTGATCACACACGCCGAGTGTTTGCTGTGATCAAAACGACAACATTTTCAGAAACGGCACCAGTTTCAGGATTCAAGTTTGGTTTTTAAACTTGCTTAACGGTGTTCGGTAAAATCCTTTGTTTCACCTCTACACGATAAGCCTCCAGCCTGTGTTCTCAGGCGGTGACCGACAGGTACGCTGACATCTTAACCACATCAATTTGTTTCTGAATAGAGCTGAAGTGAAACAAACAACTCTTGTTTGGTGTGTCAGACCCAAGATGCAATGCTGTGACTTCCTAAAGCCAAATCCTAAGTGGTTGGTGCCAGGCCACTTTCCAAAGTAACCACAAGGGGGAATTATGACACAAGCATCCATAGTTGACTTTAATGCTGATGTTATTTGAAAGTCTCATTTTTTGACATATTCAAAGAATCTGTAAACTAATGTCTTTAGGAGATTTTTCAATCTTCCCTTGAGTTCTTTATGCACAATAATCTAACATTTGACCTGGGGGGCACAAACTTTCAATCCCCACTGTAAGTGAACGTCTTCCTTTTATTTGATAAGTGTTAGAAAAGCTGAGGGTTTGGTGACCACGTGTGTTCAACATGGCGAGAAATGAGTCCAGAACAGATGTGTGTGAAAGGCTCTTAACTCTTTGATGCTGACTCAGCATGTTAGGTCTTATGCGTCTTATAAGGACGGCGCTCGGACTCACTGAGTCCCACCGGGAGGGGCTTAAGCTGTTGTCCAGAACAGAGGTCACTGCACTTCCTTATCTATGAAGGTTTGAGAGAAAAGTGTGAAAATGTTCTCGTCTGCCTGAGAAAAGCGTAGAAAGTGTGTAGTGAGGAGATTTCCAGCCCTAAAACATCGAGAATCCTTCTTTGTGGATTTCATCTTTTGGGGATTTTTTATAAAACAAAACTTCCACAATAATCCACTTTAAACACAGGAAAGCATGGTTTTCATTTTTAGCATGTCCGTGTCATGTTCATGTCATGTTCATGTTTATATCATGTTCATGTCACGTTCATGTTCATGTCATGTTCATGTCATGTTTATGTTTATATCATGTTCATGTTCAAGTTCATGTTCATGTCATGTTCATGTCATGTTCATGTTCATGTCATGTTTATGTTTATGTCATGTTCGTGTCATGTTCATGTCACGTTCATGTTCATGTCATGTTCATGTCACGTTCATGTTCATGTCATGTTCATGTCATGTTCGTGTCATGTTCGTGTCATGTTCGTGTCATGTTCATGTCATGTTCGTGTCATGTTCATGTCATGTTCATGTCATGTTTATGTTCATGTCATGTTCATGTCATGTTTATGTCATGTTTATGTCATGTTCATGTCATGTTCATGTCATGTTTATGTCATGTTCATGTCATGTTAGTGTCATGTTTATGTCATGTTTATGTCATGTTTATGTCATGTTCATGTCATGTTCATGTCATGTTTATGTCATGTTCATGTCATGTTCATGTCATGGTTATATCATGTTCATGTCATGGTTATATCATGTTCATGTCACGTTCATGTTTATGTCATGTTTATGTCATGTTCATGTCATGTTTATGTCATGTTTATGTAATGTTTATGTCATGTTCATGTCATGTTCATATTCATGTCATGTTCATGTCATGTTCATGTTCATGTTTATGTCATGTTCATGTCATGTTCATGTCATGTTCATGTCATGTTCATGTCATGTTTCATGTCATGTTATAGTCATGTTCATGTCATGGTTATATCATGTTCATGTCATGGTTATATCATGTTCATGTCACGTTCATGTCATGTTCATGTCATGTTTATGTCATGTTTATGTCATGTTCATGTCATGTTCATGTTCATGTTCATGTCATGTTCATGTCATGTTCATGTCATGTTCATGTCATGTTCATGTTCATGTTTATGTCATGTTCATGTCATGTTCATGTCATGTTCATGTCATGTTTATGTCATGTCATGTTCATGTCATGGTTATATCATGTTCATGTCACGTTCATGTCATGTTCATGTCATGTTCATGTCATGTTCATGTCATGTTCATGTCATGGTTATATCATGTTCATGTCATGGTTATATCATGTTCATGTCACGTTCATGTCATGTTCATGTCATGTTCATGTCATGTTCATGTCATGTTCATGTCATGTTTATGTCATGTTTATGTCATGTTTATGTCATGTTCATGTCATGTTCATGTCATGTTCATGTCATGTTCATGTCATGTTTATGTCATGTTTATGTCATGTTCATGTTCATGTTCATGTTTATGTCATGTTCATGTCATGTTCATGTCATGTTCATGTCATGTTTATGTCATGTTCATGTCATGTTCATGTCATGGTTATATCATGTTCATGTCACGTTCATGTCATGTTCATGTCACGTTCATGTCATGTTCATGTCATGTTCATGTCATGTTCATGTCATGTTCATGTCATGTTTATGTCATGTTTATGTCATGTTTATGTCATGTTCATGTCATGTTCATGTCATGTTTATGTCATGTTTATGTCATGTTTATGTCATGTTTATGTCATGTTCATGTCATGTTCATGTCATGTTTATGTCATGTTCATGTCATGTTCATGTCATGTTCATGTCATGTTTATGTCATGTTCATGTCATGTTTATGTCATGGTTATATCATGTTCATGTCATGGTTATATCATGTTCATGTCACGTTCATGTTTATGTCATGTTTATGTCATGTTCATGTCATGTTCATGTCATGTTTATGTCATGTTTATGTCATGTTTATGTCATGTTCATGTCATGTTCATGTCATGTTCATGTCATGTTTATGTCATGTTCATGTCATGTTCATGTCATGTTCATGTCATGTTCATGTCATGTTCATGTCATGTTTATGTCATGTTTATGTCATGTTCATGTCATGTTCATGTCATGTTCATGTCATGGTTATATCATGTTCATGTCATGTTCATGTCATGTTCATGTCATGTTTATGTCATGTTCATGTCATGGTTATATCATGTTCATGTCATGGTTATATCATGTTCATGTCATGTTCATGTCATGTTTATGTCATGTTTATGTCATGTTTATGTCATGTTCATGTCATGTTCATGTCATGTCATGTTCATGTCATGTTCATGTCATGTCATGTCATGTCATGTCATGTTTATGTCATGTTCATGTTCATGTCATGTTTATGTCATGGTTATATCATGTTCATGTCATGTTCATGTTCATGTCATGTTCATGTCATGTTCATGTTCATGTCATGTTCATGTCATGTTCATGTTCATGTCATGTTCATGTTCATGTTTATGTCATGTTCATGTCATGTTCATGTCATGTTCATGTCATGTTCATGTCATGTTCATGTCATGTTTATGTCATGTCATGTTCATGTCATGGTTATATCATGTTCATGTCACGTTCATGTCATGTTCATGTCATGTTCATGTCATGTTCATGTCATGTTCATGTCATGGTTATATCATGTTCATGTCATGGTTATATCATGTTCATGTCACGTTCATGTTTATGTCATGTTTATGTCATGTTCATGTCATGTTCATGTCATGTTTATGTCATGTTTATGTCATGTTTATGTCATGTTCATGTCATGTTCATATTCATGTCATGTTCATGTCATGTTCATGTTCATGTTTATGTCATGTTCATGTCATGTTCATGTCATGTTCATGTCATGTTTATGTCATGTTCATGTCATGTTCATGTCATGGTTATATCAAGTTCATGTCATGGTTATATCATGTTCATGTCACGTTCATGTCATGTTCATGTCATGTTTATGTCATGTTTATGTCATGTTTATGTCATGTTCATGTCATGTTCATGTCATGTTCATGTTCATGTTCATGTTCATGTTCATGTCATGTTCATGTCATGTTCATGTCATGTTCATGTCATGTTCATGTTTATGTCATGTTCATGTCATGTTCATGTCATGTTCATGTCATGTTTATGTCATGTTCATGTCATGTTCATGTCATGGTTATATCATGTTCATGTCACGTTCATGTCATGTTCATGTCATGTTCATGTCATGTTCATGTCATGTTCATGTCATGGTTATATCATGTTCATGTCATGGTTATATCATGTTCATGTCACGTTCATGTCATGTTCATGTCATGTTCATGTCATGTTCATGTCATGTTCATGTCATGTTCATGTCATGTTCATGTCATGTTCATGTCATGTTTATGTCATGTTCATGTCATGTTCATGTCATGTTCATGTCATGTTCATGTCATGTTCATGTCATGTTCATGTCATGGTTATATCATGTTCATGTCACGTTCATGTCATGTTCATGTCATGTTCATGTCATGTTCATGTCATGTTCATGTCATGTTCATGTCATGTTCATGTCATGTTTATGTCATGTTCATGTTCATGTTTATGTCATGTTCATGTCATGTTCATGTCATGTTCATGTCATGTTTATGTCATGTTCATGTCATGTTCATGTCATGGTTATATCATGTTCATGTCACGTTCATGTCATGTTCATGTCATGTTCATGTCATGTTCATGTCACGTTCATGTCATGTTCATGTCATGTTCATGTCATGTTCATGTCATGTTTATGTCATGTTTATGTCATGTTCATGTCATGTTTATGTCATGTTCATGTCATGTTCATGTCATGTTTATGTCATGTTCATGTCATGTTCATGTCATGTTCATGTCATGTTTATGTCATGTTCATGTCATGTTCATGTCATGTTCATGTCATGTTCATGTCATGTTTATGTCATGGTTATATCATGTTCATGTCATGGTTATATCATGTTCATGTCACGTTCATGTTTATGTCATGTTTATGTCATGTTCATGTCATGTTCATGTCATGTTTATGTCATGTTCTTGTCTTTCGCTTCATTCGTGGTAACTTTTGGATGTGCTGTAGTTCACCTTAACCTTCAAAGGTGACAGAAAACCCTTTAAACTACATTCTTATGAGTTTCCTGCACTCTGTAAGTCATCTTCAGAAATGAATAAACGATTTCAAGATAAACTGAGTTGAATTGAACTCTTTTACACCAGAGCTTTAGCTCCAGTGTTTACATTCTACCGTAACTCTTCAACCGTTGACACGTTTAACAGTAAATTCTGAAGCAGAGAACAGCAGCCATGCACTGAGATGCAACACGTTACAGAAGTGCTTCACAATCAGCTAAAATCAGCTGTGGAGACAGAAAGCCAGAGTGAAAAGCCACCTTCCCCACCTTAGAATCCGCTGATTCCTCTTCAAAGACTTACGGTATTCTTTTTAAATGTCAAAGCTGAGCAACAAAGTTCCTCTGCTTCTATTAGCATTTTTATTATTTCATGTTTTTCTTCTGGCTACATTTTAGACAACTTTAGTGCAGCTCTGGCATCGCCGTGGAAACATGAAGAAATACTGGAAGCAAACGGGATTCAGAGGAGTGTGAGCTGAAAACCGTTCTGACATGCAGTGAATGGCTGCATCAACCATCTATTCTGTGTTGATGGCTCACTCCAAGCCGGAGCTCTTTAATATTCAGCAGTAAAAGCCTTTACCTTTTGTTCGGCAGTCATGGTGAGGCTTTGCAAGCGGCAGGTCATGTTGCTCAGGCTCTTCTCAAAGGCCGCCACCAGGTGAGACTGCAAACACACCGAGATACAAGAGCTGACTTAAGCTTCTGCAGGATTAAAGAAACAACCAAAACACCAACTGCAGACAGAAAAAAACACGTTCGGTAGAAAAGAGTCTAAAGGGAAACCTTCTCTGCTATGAATATAACCAATGTTATGTTGAATTTTACAGGAAACACAAGGCTCTGAAGAAAGGCTTCCTGTGAGTTACATCGGTTTTAACAAACTCTTTGAAGGTGGAGAGGCTGTTCTGCTGCGTCGAGGAGCTGCTGGGATGTTTGAAACAACAGAGCCTCAGGGAGGAAACGGCTCCGTTTCATTTGATTGCATCGGGGCTGAGCAGCTCAGGAATAGTTGAGGTTCGGGTGCTGCAGACCAACCATCTGCTCTGTTGGACCGTTCGTGTGCAGCCCTTATTCTCCAACACTTATTTTTGCATCACAGAGAGGCAGGTTTCTGTGGTCCTGGCGAGCGTGGGAGGAGGCAGCATATTGGAACATCTCCGAGAATCTGGGCTTCATACAAAACATTTGAAAGTTGGAATCAGAAAGAGTTCCTCAGCTTTGAAAGCATACACAAAGAGCTGCCGCCTCCGCTCTGCTTGACTCGGCGTCGGTCTTGACCTTTAGAAATGCCAGCTCTTCAAGTGGGTCTCTGAAAGCCCACATCTCCTTCCAGCTCCATCTGTGAGCTCCGGTTCCCGGCCCCCTGGCCCACCTGTCCTCCCTGACTGGACTCTAAAGTATCACTGGGAGAGACCATCTGTCTCCTTCCCGGGTCCTCGTTCTGACGGGCACGCACGGATTCGGACTGCCTTCACGTCCAGGTCAGAGGTAACAAGTTTGCCAAAAACAAAACAAGTCTTTTCAGGATCAGCAGTGAGAGTCTCAGCCTACACCCCCCATCCCCCAGCCCTCCGTTCACTTTTAATGAAATGACCTCAGTCAAACACGTTTCCACTTTAAACCATCCAGGAAGTAAGGAGCATAAGGAGCAATCCCCTGCAATGCAGTACGCCTCTCATTTAAAAGGAAGGCTCTAGATCCATCTGCATGTCTCTTTTTTTTGTTTCTAAACTTTTCACGTTTACCAACAAAAGCTGCTCTTCACGCTCTCCTAAAGAGACATTAGGCTGAGCAAAAATGGACATGACAGCTCATTTTTTGCAAATTAGGAAACCATTAAAGAGTAAATGACCCAGAATAATGAATACAAGTGTTTTACGAGGGCGATAAACCTGAATTCTACTGAATGCAGAGTGGCGTCGCAGCAGTTTTATGCCTGTTAAACATTAGCATTTCACATCTAAAGAACACGGATGAAAGAATTTCATATAAAGCAATACATTTTGAAACTATTTCCGCTTCCAACCACCAAAGTGTATCTTAACTCTCACAGCAGCCTGTGAGAGTATCTGAAAAGGAAATGATTCACTGGTTTTTCCTGCCAGAAATCCCTAATCCCTAACCCCTAACCCTAACCACTAACCCCTAACCCTAAACACTAACCCTAACCCTTAACCCT
Source organism: Oryzias woworae (assembly GCA_016861445.1). NCBI lineage: Eukaryota > Metazoa > Chordata > Actinopteri > Beloniformes > Adrianichthyidae > Oryzias > Oryzias woworae. The sequence goes on from BOLG01000407.1 coordinate 453,009, forward strand.
TAACCCTAACCCTAACATTAACCACTAACCCTAACCCTTAACCCTTAACCCTTAACCCTAACCTTAACCACTAACCCCTAACCCCTAACCCTAAACACTAACCCTAACCCTAACCCTTAACCCTTAACCCTAACCCTAACCACTAACCCCTAACCCTAAACACTAACCCCTAACCCTAATCCCTAACCCTTAACCCTTAACCACTAACCCCTAACCTTTCGCCCTAACCCCTAACCCTTAACTCTTAACCCTAAACCCTAACCCCTAACCCCTAACCTTAACCCCTAACCCATTATAACCCATGTGTGTAAGTAGAAGGGCCTTCACAAGCTGCAGAGGCTTCACTTTAGACAGAATCTGAACCCACATGCAGAAGAAAGGTCAGCACCAGCAGAACGCCACGCTGACGTGCACACAGCCAGAAATGGGACTTCTTTCTGCTGAGATCAGAGGCTGCTAAGCCCGGGAACAGACTGCGGTCTCTGCGGTGCAGCGTGTTGAAGCATACATGTGAAGCAGACATGTTGAAGCATATTTCATTGAAAGGTTTGATTCTGTGGAGTCGATGTCAGGCATGCAACAAACTGCATTCACTAAATAAGCAGAACTATTTTGGTCCAGGTTCTGCTTTGGCTTCAACACTATAGATGAATCCGCCTTCATCAATCTGCTAAATCCTGAAAATCTTCCTTTGATGTGATCGATACTGGTCCAACTTTAGGCTACTAGCTTTTCTGCAGTTTTAGCAAATGCAAGTCATTGAGTCAAAGAAGGCGTTTGGCTTTTGGTTGGAACCCCGAAAAGGCTTGAAGGAACACTAAATCATGACAGATGGGCAGAAGAAAGCTTTGGTTCTGTCTTTGTCTCTGAACCTTTTCCCAGTTTAAAAAGAGCAACAGATAACAAAAGCGTCATCCTCTCAACCCTGACTTCCTCCTTTACAGTTGCTTTCAGAACTAAAGTCCCTGCAGTCACGTTGGTTCATCAGGTAACCGCTAGGTAGAAGTCCCGCCCACAACGCAGAGGTGAATTTCTGATGAAGGCTTGCTCGCTCTGCAGAAACTAAGTCCTGAAAAATGAGCACAGCATAATCCCATTTTACAAAAGACGACTGAGGTGTGACTCTTGATCCTGTTTGACATGGCGGTCAGCTGATGTTGTGTCGGTGAACCCACGCAGGAAGAACATGCAGCCTCCACAAAGAAGGGATCCAGCTGAGATTCCAATGAGGGTCTTCGTGCTGTGAGGTGAGCGGGCTGACCACTACACCATCATGGAGCCCTGGAGCTGCCCTGAGGGGGGAACGCATCATGTCTCCAACCCTAACCTAAGCCCTCATCTCATCTGCTGGTGGGTTTGTTGTTAAAAGACCACCCTGTGCGCTCTTCTTTGGTTTCTTCTTTCAGATCAAAGTGCTGCACACTCCTCCCTGGAACAGCTCTCAGCTCTCAGACGGTGGTTGGAGGTTTGTGAACCACCTACGCTTCGTACAGGAGTCTCCACCTCTCTCCTCAACTTCATCTCCATTCCCCTTCTGCTAAACTCAAGAGATACTTCTCTTGTTGCAACATAGGAACCAAGTCCAGCAGCTTCAAACAGAAAAGCTCCAACTGCTTTCAAGGGCATCAAACTCACGTTGGCAGCCAGCTGAGAGGTCAGAGTCGCCACCTTCTCCTGTGAGGCGTCCAGCTCCCGCCGCAGCTTTCTGATTTGCTGTTTTGTGAAGACAGAACAGAAGTAAATGCTGGCCTTTGAAAACGCTGCTAAAAATGCCACATCGTTGCTGAAGGAAAACTGCGCTGATGCTTGAGATCTGTTTACAAAGACTCTGGAGTGAGGTGTGAACAGAAAGTGTGGGGGATTACCGTGGAATTTTGGACTGTTTGGCCCTTGATTGAAAAGAAAAGAGTCAAAATTAACACTATGTTGCATGCTCCCATCAAACAGCATGACGTGACGGAAGCAGCTAAATGGATTCAGATGGTGAGTTTCACACCTGAGTCAAACAGTTTCAGCAAATATCCCCTCATGCATGGTGGCGGTTTGTTTATTCAAATCAACCAGTTTGCACATTTCAATCGTTGCTGTGAATGGTATTTTACATGAAAACGGTCAAAAAGCAAGCTAGTTTTAAAGTGTCATGAACAAGGCTGTATTTGCCGTTCACTGTTTGACCTAAAGCTCAGATAAACCAGGACGGAAGTCAGAAATGAAACAAATAAGAGTGACAACTCAAAAGCACATCAGCGATAGACTAAAGGGGTTCAATGAAAGCAGAGAAAAGAGGTTACAATCAATGCCTGCATGACCCATGAGCTGACTGACCCTCATGGCTTACCGTAGAGGCTTGGACACAACAGCTGCAGTTCTGATGATGTACACATTTTATTTGATCCAAAAGTCAAACTAATTACAACACAAACAAATACTAATTGAAATAAAAGCCAAATCACTTGCATTTTAAATGCTCATGGGTTTTTTGACACCATTTTTCAAAATAAAGTTACTTCACTTCTAAAATAAGACAATGCTTTCACAAGCATCAACACAGGGAGCTACAGTCAGATGTTTCAGACAATATTATCATTTTCGTCAGTTACTAGTAAGGAAATTGATCCATTTTGGATTCTTTTCCACCCACTGCACCTGGTGCGTCCCAGCCGTCAGCTTTTGTCATGAACAGGATGAGCTTTCCTGTGTGTAACTGCAGAAGCAATGCAACATAGAGTTAAAGAGGTCATTGCTTTCATTTGTGTCTTGAAGCCACACTTTTGGTCAACAAGGTGTCAGGACTAAACCCAAGAGGAGGAATCATCACTGCTTTTTGTTTGATTGACATGCAAACACAGACGGCATTCGGACACGGAAAAGGCGCATCAGAGGAAGTCAACATGTGCCTGAAAGCCAGCAGAAGCCCAAAGCGGAGCAGAGCCGCTTCAGCCTGCAAACGGCACCAATAAGCTGCAGGAAGGAGCTGAAAGACGCATGCAGATGCGGGGAAGGCTCCTCATCCTTACCTCTGAGTGTGCTCTCTCCTCTGTCTGCAGGAGGGAAGCAGAGTTTCATTCAGAAAGAGTTGCTTCTCTTTGTTTTATGCAGACATACCTGGATGAGAACTAAGCTTCAGCTTTCTGAAAGGTAAAGCGAGTGTAAAAGACAGAGCTGCTAATGCTCTGAAAAGCATCCACCAACTGGGCGTGGTCCAGTTTGATCAGAACATGAGAAGAGCAGGCGGTCCGGTTTTGGGTTCTGCCACTCACCGCAGAGTAAAGAGACGACGTGCTGGAAACCAGAGACAGGGAGGAGCCGTGCACTGTAGACACAGAGCCAGAGGGTTACTGACGGTTCCCAACAGAGAGAAGCTGAGCAGCTGATGGTGCTACAGTCAGAGGGAATCCCAGCCCTAACCCCTGCAAACGCAGCATCAGGAGCGCCAGGAAGGAGAAAGGCTGAAGGCGGAGGAACAGCAACCGTCGCACAAACAATAGAAATGGACACGGGTTGTTTTGCTAACTTTGCGTCTACATGTGTCTTCTGATGTTCATATTAACCTATATATATATATATATATTAACCTCTTAAAATGTTTGTAATAAAAATAAAAAGTAGATTTTAATGCCATCAATGTCACTTCTCCTCTTTTCCCGCCGCCAACGATCAGACTCCAAGCCGTGTGTCTGTCATTCTATCACATATTGTTGAGATTGTCATTGTTTGTTTGTGCGAGTCTACAGTGTTGCATTTAGGCAACATTCCTTCATTTTTTTTTGGTGCTGTAATCCAGTCGGGGAAGCTCTGTGTTGTTGAGACAAACATAAATTCTTGTGTTCATGGAGTTCTGTTACAGCGAGCTGACCTTTTTCAGACAAACATATTTTACAGGTTTACAATCTTTGAGCAACAAAGAATGTTTGAATTAGGGAGGCTCATCTAAATGAAATGACTTAGCTGTCCTGATGCTGGCGATCAGAGGAAGTGACACGCCTGGAACTGATCGGGTAGCAGTTACAGATCGGGTATTGACGCTGCTGCTTAAAGAAAGTAGCAGATGTATTAAACGTATTAATAAAACTTCAGTTAGTATCGGAGTAGAAACCAAATGGAAACATGTGTTTGTCTCTCTGCAGCCCGGTACCAGCTGTCCCACGGACCGGTACCGAGGCAGCGCCGCGAGGCTGGGCTGGGAATCAGCTCCCAAAGCGTCTCCAACCTTCATCCGTGCTGTCCCTGAATGAGCCCGAGCGGCTGATGGCTCGAGGTCGCTCCTCCAGAGAGGTGGCGCTGCCGCCCAGTGGGTGAGCGTCCCCGTAAAGGTCGAAGGAGTCCTGAGCAGGGATGCTGCTGGAGCGGCTCATGCTGCTGCTCCCCGCCGGCGGCAGGTTGTACGGGCTCATGTTGGTCGGGCTCACTGCGCAGAGCAGACATGCTGTCAACACATCCAAAATCAAACTTTTCCCACACATCTATCAACTCACATAGGTTAGAGTAGTGGTATTTTCCAGCGGGGGTACAGGACGCTCCTGGGGGAGAGAGTGGGGACTGGCTGCCGGTGTCCTGAAGGCCTCCGGTGGAATGCGACCTCAGCCACTCCTTACTTTCCTCGTGGGACGTCTGCCGGGAGGACGGCGGGTACCTGAAGCCACACACATGTGGTCCGGATGAGAGACTTACAGGAGATCCACTGCAGGCAGCAGCAGCCTGAAGACCGTCATGCAGACGGGACGTGCATGCACACTTCCTAAAGGGCAAACGTTTGAATTTGTTCACTCGTCTTCCACCAGCTACAGCAGAAAGAACGACTGGTTGGTGTCCATGAGGCCCCCCGCCCATCTCAGCAGAAAGCCTTCTTATCAGCAACATATTTAATCCTGTGAGGAGGATAATTGAGTTTGCTCATCCATTTTCAGACCCCTCCTCCTTTCAAGGCCCCCATAACTACGCTTGTCACATCTGACCCCGTGCTCGCTGTCCGCCTGTGCTTTGGGTTCTTTCTGCCGCCAAAAGCGGGCTTCAGATCTTAATGAAGGTCGTGACATCTGAAATCTGCGGCTTTTTCAGCTCAGAGAAAGAAAAGTGCCGACGGGAGGCGCGGCGTGCTTCCTACAGCAAGGCGCCCAGGCGGCAGCTAACACGATCTAAGCTGCTCTGCAGATCCAAGAAACAGAGGACCAAGTTAGGTCAACATCCTGTGCAATAACATGACCACAGAAGCCTGCTCGCCGTTTCAAAGTGAAAGTGCAGCAGGAGTTTAGCTGCTGGAACAAACGGATGGGTGGTTGGGACGCTGCATGCCTCTCTCTACTGCTCTGCAGGGAAACTGCAGAAGTCGTCTGATGCTGTTCTACGCTTTGAGTGTCTCGTAATCCGCCGTGCCTGCATGCAGCACGCTCAGGCCAGATTATTTTCAACAACAACACGTCATCTAGTGTAGTTTGTAGTTCATTATCATTCCACTAGGGGCAGTAGGAGGGCTTTACTTGCTCATTTCAAAATGGTTGCTTCCATCAAATCTCAAAAACATTTTGGTGGGAAAGGTTACGCAAATGTTCCAACTATATGGTATATTGTTATTCTTTTTAGCAAATAACTACTTGACGTACTGAAAGAATGGAAAATGTGTCCATAATTATTTCTTCATAATCCACTTAAACCATGCTTTCTCTTAAACTAACATTGTTGTGAGCAAAAGCTAACCAAATCCTCATCATTTCTGTTACCTATATCTCATAAATACATGACATTGCAAAGAAATTGTTGTAGATCACATCAAAAGGATTTACAAACATTAATAAAAAAAAAAGAGTGAATTTTCTGTCAATTCTTTAACGTGATCACAGCTGTAAATATTTGACTTCACTCATGCTTTAAATGCTTAAATTTCATTAAAGTGGTTAAGTAAACATAGAGGTGTGTTTGTAAAAGTTTGCTCCTGACACTCCTTCACTAATAAATAATTCAACTCTTTGACAAACTTCACATTTAATGGACTTGGTGTATTGTGTAGATACTAAGACATCTATTCATGATTAAGAGGATTTAAATTAGCATCCTCTATGTGGATGGATATATATATATATAAAAGTATATTCACTTACTTTTCTATTGTTCCAGTAAAGTTACAACTATGTTTGATGTATCAAAGTATAGATGCTTATTTCTTTTGTCCGTCTTCTTTAGGATGCTTTTATTTTGATTGAAAGAAACCGAAATAACCGCGATCAATTCTTGAATGTGTGGTTTGTGGATCTTTTTCTGTTTCCATCATTGTGATTGCTCCTTAAAGCTCCCACATCACAGGTCATGTGACTGGAGAAATGAGACCGCTGATTGTAAGACGTTTGAACAGACTGTCGTCTACGGTTATCAGTGTAAAGTCATGACCCCGAGGATCCATTTCTAAGCCTCTTCCCTTTGACAAAACCTGAGTGTCTGCAGCAGACTGCAGGATGATGACAAACAGGTAGAGAGCTCCACACCCCAGACATGAGTTTGATGAGAACAAAAGGACAGAGCAGAAAAGGGGGTTCCGCTTGCAGATGTGTTGTACCTCAGTCCCTTTTTGGGAAGCGTGTTTCTGTCCAGAGGCATGCTGTTGAAACACAGAGGATCAGCCCATTAAACAAGAAACAAAACAGAGTTTTGGTTTGGTACAAAGGAAAAGGTGACAAACTTTGGACACAAAGATGAACAAAAATGAGAACAGAGAGATGCTGCGTTAGCTTCTCAGCTCTGCTGGAAACAGGAGAGAAGCTGATTGTTTCATTTTTGAGCAGAACTGCCTGTTTGCTGCTGTGTGTTGTGTTGCTGTGTGTGGACAAAACAACAGACACACTGATGCAGATGCACTGAAATGACCTGAACTGGAATCTTCACTTTTCTGTCTTGGATTTAAACTCTTAAAGGTAGAATCAAAAGCAGGACAGAAAAAGTGACATCTTTCATTAGTGTCAGTGTTGGTTATGGTCTGGCCTCTGCTTGTAGTTGGTGGGGAGAAAACTGTTCTCAAATGAAACAATGAATACGACTGTTTCCAATCGTATTCCCTCGTACTCACCCCTCAGACAGGGTGGACTTGACACTGCCGGTTCGGGTAACCTTGGGCCCATGGTGGCCCAGCGGCATATCAATGGACTCAGAGCTGGTGTGCAGACTGGTCATGCTTTGGCAGCTCAGTGTATCCTTGCTGCCTGCTGACGAGCTACAGGCAGGCCAGGGCCGAGCGTTGGAGGGCAGGGAGAGGCCCGAGGCCGGGCTGGAAGCCAGGGAGTCGGTGCACATGTCTGGGGTTTTGCCATACAGTGGGCTGCTGCCCTCACTCAGGCCGCCGGCGCTACCCAGGCTTCCTGTGCCAGAGGAGGGGGAGTCCAGGCTGGCCTGCCTCGCCAGCGTGCTGTGGGGGCTGCCCAGAATAGACAGGCACTTGCCAGAGTCGGGGGTGCCCGGAGAGCTGGGCTTGCTGCTGGCTTTGGTGCCAAACAATCTGGGGGTAGAGAGGCGGGTGCAGGAAGGAAAAGTGATGAGCATCTGCAAGCTCCACACTGGACAAAGAAGGACTGCTGTGAACTTCTCACTGGCCTGATCTCTAGTCTTTAGATTTAGGTTTGATCGACAGTCTGGCTAAAGCCACTGCAGAAATGACCCTGATTGGTTAACCAAAGTCTGTCACCGAAGCCTTAAAGGGCCTATATCATGCGAAATGATGGCTTTGGAGCTTTCAAGTGTTTTATGATATTAATTCCTCATGAAAAACAACCCCAAAGCAGCATTTTGTTTCGTTCACACATCTCTGAGTAAAACCCTGCTGTCTGAGCACCAAAACTGATCGGGTCCTCACATTGGTACGTAGACAAGTGAGAACTGCCCCTTCCAGGAAGCGTCGGCGCTGCCAGGACCTGCCCCAGGATAACACACACACACGTTCTCCGCTGAGCTCAGAGATGGAGGAAAAACAACTCAAAATGTCATTAAAGAGTTGTTGTTTCACGTGCCAAAGCTGATCCAGGTATGATCGTATCTGTGGATAAAGTTCACGCTGAAAGGCTTCCGAATAGCATGATATAGGCCCTTTAAGGGATCAAGAAAACGGGAACGTGGAACAAAAAGGATCCTTCAAAACGAAACCAGAACTTTGGAACTTCTTGACAATTATAAAAGCCAATGCTTCTGGAACAGATCATGGTCACGTGGAGGTTTGGACACTTTTATCCACCAAATGTTCTCAGTTGAAGTGTATGTCGGACTGGAGGCGTGCTCTCCATGGTGCAGCTTCTTCTACGTATTCCGAGATGGATTGAACGGTGAAGGCTTGACACTCTGACCCCTACCTCCAACCCCAACAGACACGGCGCCGCTGACGACCAAAAAAAAGTTAACATTTGGACTTATCAGATCAGAAAAAACTCTGAGGAAATCCAATGCGGACTTTACCCTCATAGGAGATGGTTCACTTTCAACTGACAGAGCTGGTACCCGACAGAGCGTGTCTTCTCCCTCACATCCAGGGATTTCTTCCGTTTCTTTAAGTCTTTCTTCACTGGAGACAATGTGATTTTCTTACTGTTAACAAACATTGCTTGAAGCAATCGTTCCAAATCCACTTTTCACAGGCTGGCTGCCTCTAACCCTCTGAGAAACGCTGCCTTTCCAACACAACCAAAACTCTTATGTTGTTGTTATTTTTAAGTGTATTTTTAGTGTGAATTTTTAATTATCTGCTGTTTTTAACAAAATCATTTCCCTTTTGTGGGATCAATAAAGTTTTATTAACAGATGGCCAGTCTCCCAATTCTATTCTGTTCTGTTCTGTTCTGTTCTCTCCTCTTCTGTTCTGTTCTTACGGCTTAAACATGCCACATTATTCCATATATGCTCTTCTTTTTCTCAGCTGTCTGTTGTCCCTGTGACATCTGCAGCTGCAGTCGCATTTCAAATGAGCTCGTTTTGTGCATAAAAGTGTCAAACTTCTGGGTTGAAGTGTTTCAGTGTCATTGGTGTTTCTTTTTCAGATACGGTTCTGGTTCAAGCTGCTTTGGATTCGCCTCCTGACGGTCCTGACTGTTTCTCAGACTCTTTTGGAGAGGATGTGGTGGAATGGTTAAAACGCACAGTGAGCGACAGACAGCAGGAGGTGGACGCATGTTTGTGTGTCTGACCTGCGGAAGGTGGGAGAAGCGATGTCGGGATATTTGGTTCCCGGCTGCCTGAGGCCGGACTGGCAGGCGGAGCTGGAGGTGGGGCTGGACTTCGGAGAGGTGGAGAGTCCTGCTGCTGGGTCTGGTTCCGACCCGCCCACTTTTTCTTTGTCAGTCTGATTGACGGTGACGGGACTGGAACGGTCAGAGTTGACCTTTCCATCCCGGCGCTTGGCACCTGCTTGCGCCGCTGACTTGGCGCTGACGTTGGAGTCGATGCTGCTCGAGCTGGAGCGGTGGCCGCCGCGCCCCGCAGCCCCCCCGCTGGAGGACTTGGCCGGCCTGGGCAGAGAGCGGTACTGCAGAGTGACTTTGGAGCCGCTGCAGCTGAGCAGGACGCCGTCGTCCTGAGGCTGCGAGCCGTCCAGGCTGGTCTTCCTCCCCCCCCCGATGCTGGAGCCTTTGCAGAAGGCCGTGGAGGATTTGGGCGCTTTCCCCAGAGTCGCTGAGCCGCTGGCTAGAATGGCCCCGCTGGGAGTGATTAATGTGCCAGGGGGTCCGGAGAGCTTCTTGTACCCAAATGAACTGGTGGTGGGCGGGCGTGCTATGCCAGATGGGGGTTTCTTGCCTTCATCTCCGCTGCTCCTGCCAGCATCAGAGGGAGAGCGCTGGATGGCGGCGGGACTCTTGGAAGGTGCCTTGCCCTTTTCTGAGGCCTTAGCGTCATCCGTTTTGCCTGTAAATTCACAGAGACTCATCAAAAAATACTTCTTCCACCAGACAAGGAACGTTTAGGAGTGATTGGCACACGAAACACCTCAGGAAGAAGCACAGAAACTCTATCATCTATCAAATTCAATCATTGGTTTTTTAATGACATCACAGCGGGTGAAACCATCAAAAAAAGAAGGGGCCCAAAAGCATTTCAAAATCCACGAACAAAACATATGGGCTGGAGACAGCCAAAGGAAAGCAAGTTGGCTTGGCAGCAATCACGTCATTTAACTTGAATTTATTTTATTTAGCTCTCACTGGAAAGTTACTTGGGAAAAAGAAAGCTGGTTTTAAAATGTGTAGATTTTTAACAAAGTTAGCGTGGGAAGGTTGCACATTGTGAAGGCTGAATACTTGAATCGTTGGCTCAAGCTGAACAAAAGGTTACAACAAACGATTTGAACGTAAATGTGGTTAATATGAAAAAAGATTTTTCCTGATTCTTCTAAAAACGACAGATGTTTGTCAAGCAAAACATGGAATGGTTGCTATGAGATAAAAGCCTTGTGGGGTGGCAGGGGCATGTGGCAGCCGCTCAACCAGAGGGGGCAGGTCAGGAAGGGGCTCCCACTCCTCCCCCAGCATTACACTGTCTGCTATCAAACTAATCCTGATTATTTGATGTGTTTATCAAAGGAATCTCAAAAGACGGTAAATGCCTTCAAATCGGATCTGAGGGCCTCTTTTCCAAATGTATTTTTTGTTTGAAAGCATGGCAGAAACCCTGTTATGGTATATTTATGTGCTTTTCCTTCTGAATATATTATTGGGAAAAACCTGACATGACTTACCTGTTGTTTTCAAGCCAGCAGGAGTCCCCTTAGCCCTGGGGGGCGTGATGCCTACCTGGGCCGTCATGCCCCCCCTCCAGGAGCCCGTCTGGGACATCTGTGCCAGCGCGCCCGTCTTTTGGCCCGTGTCCTCATACTGACCCTGGGTTTGGGAGGAAGACGGGGATGAGGAGGGCTTCCAGCGGGAAGGGCTGCTGCTGGGATCCATGCTGGTGTCCAGCTCCTCCTCCACTTTTTTGAGGTCTTCGGCGCCGGCCCAGCTGCTGCTCACGTCCTGCTTGGCATGTTTGGACCTGCTGCCTTTCTGAGACTGCAGGGTGAGTTTGTAGAATGTTAGAAAAGGAAAACTTTAACTGCAGGCTGAAATGACGAGGAAGATCATCAAAAGTTCTAGTTTTAATGTCATGGGGGTCTGCAGGCAGAGCAGCATGGTCCCTGCCTGAGCGTGACGCCGCCATCTTCACGGCCTCAGATGATCTCCTCCATTGGGATGCACCCCCCCCTACAGTGATAACCAGCCCACCTCAACAGATGGCCGTCTCCTTAGCAACACGAGAGTCTCCTCAGATCCCAGTGTGCTGAGGATGATGATGTAAAATCCCTCAGCTGTGGGTTCAGAGCTGACTCACAGGCCGCTGCTAAAGCGCTGGAGCTTCACTTCTGAACGCAGCCGCAGAAATAACTGAGGTACAAACCAGTGCTTTTTGTAATCGAAAAACTCTATCTGCCTGCTGTTCTTCTGACTTCAAACTGCATCACTGAGTGAGGCAGTTTTCATTGAATCGCACAACTCAGAGAAGAAAGAACAAGCAAACCATGGGGTCATGTGACCTTCTAGTTTGCATGGGGCTGATGTCAGAACTCTGGGTCAGAAAATGACATCTGTACCACACACTGTTTATGAGCGTGGACAACAAGCGCACTCCTGATTGATGGGAGCGGTTGCCACGGAAACGTTAACTCAAACCGATGCGATGTCTGTATAGCAAAAAAAAAAAAATGGTGACTTAACTGCTTTCATTTGGTTGGAGCTGGAAGTAAACTGTGACATTCACACTCTCTCAGTCCAGTTCTCACATACAGTCAATGATCTAAACAGGCTTGACTGATTGGAAAACCAAGCCCCCACGCTTCCATTATACATTTGAAGCAAATCTTTAAGTACCAGATGTTGCAGTTCCTCAAAAGACCACCGGAGGCTGGTGTCAGAAGTGATCAACTAACCAAATGACTCCTGTTTCCAAAAGACAGATTTTCCACCAAAATAAACTCATGTCTTAATGTCGAATCTAGTCACAGACACGTGACTTCTGTCTGGGACAGAACAGGAAATCTAATGTCAGCTGGGTCCTGTTTCCTCTGTGTTGTTCAGCCACTTTTTAGTGAGGCTCAGGTGAGGCCAAAATGAAATGAAATAGCTTCAAACATTTAAGCCCTTTTGTGTTTCCCCTAAAGATTCTGACACACAATCAATCAAACTGATCAGAAAACACGCCCTTCATCAACAGTTCAGCCATGCCGTAGTTACTGCTATGCCAGAAGCAACTCCTTTTTTTTAAAGTCGTGTTTCTGACATTCCCTCAAAGCCCTGTCAAGAGTCAGGAGATCCTGGGCGGCTCCGCGCTCTTACCTGACTGCTCTTGTTTTTGTGTGAGGAGCTGGCAGAGGAGTAAGCAGGAGTGTTCAGGTCATCCGTGCTGATGTTGTCCAACGTGTCGCTGAGGCCGCTGCTCACTGAGCTGCTGTCATCCCAGCTGCAGGACAGAGGAGCCACAATGCTGTTAGGAGAATGCAACACCAAAGCAGCCTTCCAAACACTTCATGCGTGGTCACGTGCACCCGTACGGGGGGTGGGGGGTGGACCTGCACAGCTGCAGATCTTTGGTTGTTCGGCCAGTTGAGGATCTCAGTGATGTTAGGTGAGCTCAGGTGTGTCTTGCAGTTCTCGCGAGGCCTGCATGGCCACCTTAAGAGATGTCATGAAAATGGAACGTACCATTGCTCTGCGTGTGGTAAGTGTATTGTGAAGTAAAAATAGTGTCAGTCACGAGCACTTACACTGAGGCAAAAAAGTATTTGAACACCCTGTCATTTTGTAAGTTCTCCCACTTAGAAGTCAGGGAGGTTGTCTGAAATGTTCATGTTAGCTGCGGTCAAACGTTTCCTGTGGTTCTTCACCAGGTTTGCGCTGCAGGACTGGTTTTGGCCCATTCCTCCACACAGATCTCCTCTACATCAGTCAGGTTTCTGGGCTGTCGCTGAGAAACACAGAGCTTTGGTTTGCTCTAAATATTTTCTACTGGGTTTAGGTCTGGAGACGGGCTAGGTCACTCCAGAACCATGATCTGCTTCTTACAGAACCCCTCCTTGGTTCTGCTGGCTGTGCGCTTCGGGTCATTGTCATGTTGGAAGACCCGGCTACGACCCATCTTCAATGCTGTAACTGAGGGAAGGAGGTTGTTCCCCAAAATCTCACAACACATGACCCCGTCATCCTCTCCTTAATACAGTGCAGTCGTCCTGTCCCATGTGCAGAAAAACGCCCCCATACCATGATGCTACCACCCCCATGCTTCACCATAGGGATGGTGTTCTTGGGATGGTAATCATCATTCTTCTTCCTCAAACACTGTGAGTGGAATTCAGACCAGAAAGTTCTATTTTGGTCTCATCTGATCACATGACTTTCTCCCATGATCCTCTGGATCATCCAGATGGTCATTGGTAAACTTAAGACGGGCCTGGACGTGTGCTGGTTTCAGCAGGGGAACCTTCTGTTCCATGTACGGTTTCAAACCATGACGTCTTAGTGTGTCACCAACAGTTACCATGGAAACGGTGGTCCCAGCTCTCTTCCATTTTCCATTTTCTAATAAAAGCTCCAACTGTGGATCTTTTTTCACTAAGCTGCTTGGCATTTGCCTCATAGCCATTTCCAGCCTTGTGGAGGTCTACAGTTGTGTCTCTGGTGTCTTTGGACAGCTCTTTGGCCTTAACCGTGTTAGTTGGAGTCTCACTGGTCTCACTGACTAATTTAGGATAACAAGTGAAGGTAGATCTTTTAAATGCGGACTAACAGCTGTCTATCAGAATTCCAGCTGATAGACAGCTGTTCACACTGCAGTTGTTAGTGAGTACCGGCTCCTTACTGACCGCACAAAGGGGCTGCATGCGCATGTGATACAGAAGTGCCTGCGACGAGCTACAAAAGAACTTCAGCGCTGCAAAGACAATCATTCCCGTTCATCTTACTGATGTGAATTCATTCTCCCTTTAATTGACTAAGCTACCTGAGTGATGAATCTTTAAGGATTCAGTTATTCAGTAAGTCTGGGTGAAGATGATTCACATCAACAATATCTTAAAGAAAAAGCCTCCTAAAGGCAGCATTCTCATCAAAGTTGTACAACCTACGTCACTCATTTTTTTGCATGACGTGCAAACGATCACCTCAAACAATAATGCATCTTCTTGTTCTTATTGTCTTCTATTAGGCACATAAGCACAGTGACTGTGACAGCTTGCAGCTCCCTGTGACAGCTCATATACAGGTGCACAATGCAAAGTCCTTGTAAATAAGTGCGTTTCCATGCCAACGTGTCAAATCGCATCTTCATCTGCTGCTGTGCATGGTCTGGTGGATGCAGCAGACTCAATTATTATCTGGCCAAACATCCCGAGCTGTCAAGAGTCACACCCTTTTATTAGGTTTAGTAAAAACATGACCACAAAAAACGCACTAAAAAAGGAAACCCTTCTAGGAGCTCCAGCATTCTCCTCTGAAAGTCCATTCACTCATGTGTAATTAAGTGCTGATGATAAAGGGACCTGGAGGCAGCCTGAAAACGAGGGAATAATGGGTTGTTCTGACGAGAAATGAGATCAGGAGAAGATGAGATGAGAGTGGAGGAACTCCAGACAGAACAAATGAGCTTATTGATTCTAAAATGTTTCATCTGTCACAAACCTGCATCTATTTACTGTAATAAAACTCCTGAACTGACAAGAAGACTCACATTTGAAAAGTCGCAGACAAACACAAATGAATCTGACGCCTCAGCCGAATGCAGGCTTAGAGAAAACCTACTTTAGCAACCCATTTGTGCACTGGTGCAGAGCAGAATTGATTCAGCCTTCTGATAGCTCCAAAACGAGAAGCATTTATCAGTGCAGGCCGAACCTGAGCAAGCAGACTGCTGTTACCTGCAATCCCACCAAAAAATGCATTTAAAACGTTTAATCAAAGTGGTAAAGAGTGAATAACCCTTTAGTTTTCAGTTTCTTGTCCATTTTTAGTCCAAAAAAGCCTGATTACTGAAAAGAAGCAAACATTGGTGTTTTTAATCATGTTTAATCATTCTGTCATTCTAACTTGACTATTTTAAAATGTAGGCTGAATTAAAACTACTTCAAATACAGAAACTGTTTTATATTTGACCAAAATAGCTTGTTTTCCATGTGTCACTGAATTTTGGCACAAACTGTGTCCCCGTAGTGATGGGATTGTTCTATGGTTACTGCACTCACACAGAATCAGTGGAGTCTAAGTGGAGGCGTTCACACACCAGGCTTTTCAAGCAAAACACTCACAGAGATTCAAACATTGCTTCTCTTTGACCATTTGCTGTCAAGTTTTTGTGTCGAGTGCAGCAAAGTCTGACAGCTTGATGGCTGCTTCTCGGCAGAACCAATGAGCGTTCCGGTTTTATGGACCTGTGCTGTCGCTGTGATGGGCCTTTATTCTCTGATAGTTCTGCCTGGTTGCCTCTGCCCCTGTGATCTAAAGTCACGCCTCTAACAAGCCCTGTCCTGAAGGCGCCGCAGAGATGCGCCGCAGCCTCCTGACACTTTGACACTTTAGGCAAAACCAAAAGTAAAAGAAAAGAAATATGAAGTAAATGATATGACACATAAGCATTTAATACACAGGAAGTTACCCATTCGATTCTACACAGTAATGAGTAATCAGCCAATCAGCATGCACTTAAAAATGTTCCTGCGAAGAGTCCTTTATTAGATTTTAAACATTTTATCTGGCTCTGGCTCAGAGCAGAAAAGATAAAAGAGACAAAGAAGAAGTTTCTGAAACCAGAGAGAGAACTAGAAAACAACAGATCACATAAAACAAAGATGCAACACTTCCTTAAAGCTATTGCAAGCAGCACGCCTGTCTGTGGTTCTAGGATCCCGAAGGCCCTTGACAAAACTGGCAGGATGCTGTGAGACGAACAAATGAGAAAAGAACAGCAAAGACACAGACCAGAACAAACAGAAAAGGAGACCGAGCAACAAAGAGGGCAGAAATTGTGCTATGAAAATGATAACGTGCACTATTTAAAACTGGAGGCTTCTGGGGATAACTTCATTTCCAATGGATAATAGAAAAAGTGAAAACGCATTTCACTAGATAAGTATAGATCTGGACTCCACAGAGAGCTCCTATAAAGCACAGAGCAATATGTTGTGAGAATAATTATGACAACAACAATAAAAATATTGTGTGGATTTTCAGGTTTTGAGGGTCACCAACACACAGACGCTCTTGACTGTCACAGAAAATACTGCTGGGATCGTTCTGCTGGAACTGTGGCAAACCTGAGCTCATCTTCTCAGAGTTGCAGGCTCTCACAGGCGCGCCATCTCTTATGAGAGAGCAGTGTGCAAAAATGGCACAAGCAAACCCAATAACCTCACTGCAGGGGCAGCAAGGACATACTTCTGTCAGAACTTCTTCAATTAAGCATGAGAAACTACCTTCACAGCAGGAGCCACTGAAGGGAACCGGCGTCAGCGAGTGCAGTTCATCAAACCACTGGGGCTTTTTTTTAAAATAGAAATTTGTTACAAAGCACGACCACAAAAATAACCAACTGAGCCTATGTGGTGATTGTTATTGTTTTTCATTGTGTTTGATTCTGACTGTTCTAACCGGCGCCCTTCAGGTTTAGCTTAATTGCAAATAGCACACAAGCCGAAGTGCTGAATGTGAAAGAGGATTTCATGACATAAACATGAATATCTGCTCTTGCTCTCTCACATACAGACATGTCCAGCTTGTTCTTGAAACCCCGGAAATCCCCCAAACATATATCTAACATATATCTATCTGAACGGAAGCTCTGCTTTTGTTTGACCTTTTCTCTCAAAGAAGAGCTTCTTGAAAACAAATCTGTGTTCAATAAAAAACATCCAAGGATGGGATTGATTCCATTGCATATTTGAGTGGATTCAGTTGCAACGTCTTGATTTTCATCACCTGCGTGCACATTCTGAATGCACGGCTGTGGCTCTACTCAGCCATGCAAACATGATGTCATGCAATATTGAGTGCACTGAGTCCTGCAAAAGGCAGAAGAAAATACTGAATGCAGGATGCACCCAAACATAACATCATAGATTAAAGGCAGACATTGATGAAAAGATGAACTATTTGGTGAAACGTTGGAAATGAAGGAATCCAACTGTATTTATGCAGAGGAAAACAAAACCCATCACTCTTCATTTAGCTGATCTGATCACATGTAAAGACTCGACAGAAAACAAATGGTCGCATTTTTCCTGAAATTCCAGTATTGTGCCATAAGAAACACCTTTACTGACAGGAGAAAAAAATGAAAAACCCCAATCAGCAAACAAGTAAATACTAAGAAACAACTTTGAAACCTCAGAGTTTCTACTGAAGAGTTTCCCTGCAGCGTTTCCAAAAGAAGCAGAAACAAAGGACTCTAAAAAATGATACAGCATCGTCTGGCTTTACTAACCAGAAATAGAAAGATTTCTCTCCTAAAAGTTCCCCGAACAAACGACTGACTTTGGATCAACTGAAGCACATTGGAGAGGCATTTGACAGTCCACACTCACCTCTCCCAGGATGCCTCCCTTCCTCAGTCTTCTGATGAACGTGTCCCTCACTCACCTGGCTCTTTGTACCTCCAGCTCTAAATATATAACAGAAGCTGGAGCTGCAGCTCAAAGAGGAAACGGAACAGAGAGGAAGAAAGGACTTCCTCGGCTTCAGCTGCTCCCTCCTGCCGCCACCATCCCCTCCCTTCCCTCTCGCTCCCTCCCCTCAGTCCAGGATGGGCCTGGCTGCCTGCTGAGACTCAACGCATGTCGTCAGCAGCAGGCAGCAACAGGGTTCGTTAGAGGAGGATGACAATGCAGAAAAGAGGGCAAACAAAGATCGGAACTCACTGTGGAAGGAGAGCAGTCCAGAAACCTGTGGCTGCCATTGGTTACAGTCAACCCCTTCCCCTCCTTACTGTTTCCTTCAGACGTGATGTTGAAGCGATAACAAACTTTGCTGCGACATAAACGAAGCAAAGCATCACTAATTCAAATGTGCAAATGCTTGTAAAGAAGATTTGAAAAACCACAAAGACTTCATTCAGATCAACTCCATGAACAAACGGAGCAGAGTGACCTTGGAGCTGGAATGGAGTCGGTTGCCAAGCAGTGGCGGACGTCAGAACGTTCAGCGACGCCTGACTGGCTTGGTAAAGACGACAACGCTTCCTGCTGCATTGCGGTCCCAGATGACAAGTGTAAAAGTTTTAGCAAAGCCTGAACCCTCAAACAGTCATCTGATTGATGGAACAAAAGAAGCTGTGATGAATACAATTAGGAGGCAGAAAGCCCACCCCCACTTCCCATCAAACATGCTAATGTGAAAGCACCAAAAACACCATTTTCATTGGAGTGGGACTTTTCCAACATGCATTTCTAATAAACATTGGAATTGGAGGAAAGTTCAAATCCACTGGTTTTTCAGTGTGACATTATAACAGGGAGTTGTGAACGCCGTCATCAGAAAATCCTGCATAAGTCTTCAGGTTTTGGTCCAATTATCGGATTCATTTTATAGAACATACTTAAGGTTCAAACTTCCCATCTCTTTCAAAACTTCTGCCAGTCTGTCCTCGGCAAACAGAGCGGTGCAGATCTGTAGATCTGCTTTGGTACTCTAAAACGGACAGCACATTGCTGCAGCACTTGGTTTGGTGTCCATGATCGGAAAACTGAAGTTGTCTTGGATCCGCCCCTGTGCCCTGGATCGCACATCTTGATCCCATGAGCAGTATTCCCTCATCTGCATTTTATCTGCACACGCTGAGAGGAAAAACGACCAAATAATGGATCAGGTAAACACGCACGCTTGTGGGAAATGAATCCATGTGTTCATCGATGGATTCCAGGATCTAGCCTGACAGCTTTAACAAAATAAGAGTTTGGCGGTGATGGTCTCCATTCAGAAGAAACTTCTCCAAAACAGAGCATCACCTCGAGCTGCACGTTTATATTTCATAACCGCAATCTGCCTTTAAACAACCAGCGTCAGACCCAAAGAAGTATCCAACCGGCCACAGAGTAAAACCAGTTAAAGATAAAAACCTAAAAGAACCTTCAGGTTCCTCAATAAACTAAGACCCACAGCTTTGCAAATATCGATTTGCTGAAACTTAACGTTGGCTTTAGGTTTTCTTAATCCATTACAGAGTCATGACAGTAAAGTAGATTAACAGGGACTGAGTTGACTGATGATGACCGCCGTCACATCCTCACAGGGTTGGACCGAAGCAGCCAGATCGGAAAATGTTAAAGACCCACTCCGATGAAAAAGCTGTTTTTAACATAATTGAGCTTAAAATTGCATTTCCGAGTGTTTTTTTATTCAGATTGTTGTGAATCAGGAGCAGACAGAAACCGCCGTTAGAAAAAGCTTGTGACAGACGCTACAGCTCTGCTCCATTCTTATGCAGACAGATGGATCCATGAACGTCGATGTTTGCCTTTTCCAAACTGGCATCCGGATCGCAGCTGTACGGCTGGACTGCTGGGATATTGCTCGCCATTGCTCATGCGAGGTTGAGATGTGAGGGGCTGTAAGCTAGCTGGAGAGACTATAAACAGATGGATGATGGGCTTCTTCCACGCCTACAGTCATGCCAACACCTCAGAGGGGAATTTCTAATGAACTGCCGCCACTCTGCAGAAACTATGTCCTAGCAAACAGACACAAATAAAATAATTAAAGACCACTGGGAACGCTTTGAATAGATCAAAAGATGGTTAGGACTTTAAGGTCCCAGAAACCACAGAGGAATGCTTCTGGAAGGACAGAACACTTTTCGTTTAGAAAAGCCTCTGAATGCTGCGAGCGTTCAGATGATTGAAACAAAACACCGTTTGTTTTTGGACGGAAGTCTTCATTAAGCCTGAGAAGAAGCTTTTAATGAAAAGCATCTTGACCAAAACTTCACTTATGACCAAGCAGAAGGCACAAACCTCCTAAAATTCAGAAGAAATCTGGATGATTCTTCCATCTAACCTTTTACTTTTGTTTTGGGATTAGATTTAAAAAAAAAAAAAAAAAAACCTCCAGAATCCTTTCTCCTGAGTTTTTGATGTAATCTTGTGTCTGGATGATACTGCTCTCCTCACTCCTCAAAAAACACAACTCAAAATAACCATGAAAATAACGGAATGACGGAAAATCCTCTTCACTTTTAGATGATAAATCATCCAAAGCAGCTTCTTTAGTTTGTAACATACATTTGTGTCACATTGTGTCAAATGTGAAGGAGTCCTTGTAGATTCAATGTCCCCTTTAAAAAAAGAGCAAATTCCATTTTAACCCTTTATATCTGTGGGTGGTAAAAGTGTTAAAAGGGGAACTTGGTTTAAATATGCAGGTTAATTCAGTATGATTTCATTTTTATGAGGAAGTTGCTGCAGAGTTTAGTCCAGAGTTTTTCCTCCTTTCTCTGTTGGAGTTGTTCTGTCACTGCAGCCCAGTGGAGCAGCCGCGCGTCCACAGTGACCACGCCCATCGATCAAAAGGGAGCCCGGTGGCCCTGTGGCTGGTGTGTCACACATGAGGAGGATTAACATGTCGGACAACGTGGGTATGTGTGAATGCAGTCCACCATGCAGCAATGCTTTCACTGACCGTAGGAAAAAGGAACTCTGATATCTAAACATGAGCTAGAGAAGATCATTCATGTTCTTGGGTCCTCACGCCTGGAGTCCTGCAACAGTCTGTTCCCTTGTATGAACATGAAGGAACTGAACCGTCTGCAGATGACCCAGCACTCTGCTTCCAGACTTCTAACCTGCACAAACAATAACCCCATCTTGGAGTCTCTTCACTGGTGTCTGGTCAATTTCCGATTACATTTTAACCCCCCTGAAGACTGAGATCCTCGGGACAAAAACGTGCCGATGGTCCCTGGTATGCACTTTACAACTCGAGGAGATTGTTCCTTTAAAGCTGTGGCTCCCAAACTGTGGAACGAACTTCCTTACTGCTTCCTGAAGTCTGTCGACACTTCCAAAGGCGACTGAAAACCCTTCTTTACAGACCTGTCTCTGATCTAGAGGCACAGAGACTTGACTCTAATTCACTGAACCTCAACACTGAACCAAAAAAAATTGGGAATGGGGAATCTCTAGAGCTGAAGAGACTCCAGTCCTCTGGAAGTTCCTTTGAATCATTAGGAATTTTCTTTTTTGTCGTTAGTAGCGTCCTCCTAAATGTGGGCAATAGCAGTGGCTATTGAACTGGACCGAGTGAGAGGGTTTAACATTTCTATTTCAACCACTCTCACCAATCAGAGGTGAGCCTGTTGGAAGGACACACCCCTAAGACCGGAAAGCAGACTAAACAAAGTCTGTCAATCAAACATTTTGCCGTGAAACCACATGCTTTTATTGAGGCATCTGATTGAGTGAGTAACAACTGTCTATTTCTCTATAGAAGTCTATGGGATTTTGGATTCTTGGAGCCACTTCCTGTTTGGAATGCCAGGGGGGAGGGGTAACTCAGTCCAGTTCTCTTATACATTCAACGGTAATACATATTGTTAGAAGATGCACAGTGTTTCACTCAGAACGGGACTTTATCACATCCTGCAATTGAAGTAGATTTGAAGAATCAGCAAACTTCAAACAGCAGAGAGAGGGGGTTGCAGTTTCAGGACCAGGTCATGTTTAAGACAAGCTCCACCGATGAACGGCAGAGAAACTTGGACCGGCTTTGTCACCAGCAGTGAAAACCGACGACCAGAAACACCGCAGACACACGCACACAAACGCGCCTCCTCTCGTCGAGCATTGACAGACTCAAACTTGTCTTCAATCCCCCAAAGCTTCAAACGGACAGAAAAACGCGGATGCAGCTGCCACGATCCGGCCGACGGAGGCAGAGAGATGGAATCGCACACTCGGGACTCCGCAACGTTAAAAGCAAAACCCTGTTACTTATTCATGTCTCTGCTGAGAAGGGGGGGGGGGGGCTGTCAGCGTCAAAACCTTCTGCTCTGGTGTCTTTTCCTAACAGTGCAGCCACAAGCGAGCACTCATCCATGTTGCATGACAGCAGGATATTTTTAGAGAGGAAGCCAAAGCGGAGTTGGCCATTGTTCTGAAAATGTGAGCTCCCGCTGGGATGTTTCGTGGCAGCGTGTGGTCAACTTAAAGTTAAACTCCCCTAACGTTGAAACCCATCAACTGTTTTCTCAGCTCCCAACATCTTAAGGACAAATACCTCCCACTGATGGAGAAGGTTTTCAGCCACAGTGCCTGCTGACTGACGACAAGGATCTTCATCTGACATTTTTAAACCAAAAGTCCAGGTGGGGGGGGTTGTGTTGGTTTGCTGTGGAGCATTCATGAGCAGCAGCCAGAGAGTCGTCATGGACACAGAAAAGCAGGAGGGCCTAATGAGTCTGATGGGAGTTTTGTCTGCAGACCAACCCCAGCAGCTGCGTCTGCGGCTGCCAGAGGGCTGCAGCCAGAGCAGAGAAGCCAGCAGTAAAAGCGAAAACATTAGCCCCATTCTGAACGGAATCCTTCTTATTGACAGCATCTCAGGTTGCATTTAGCTGTAAGTTCAAAAAGTAAACCTTTAGACAATACAATATGTCAAACAACAGAAGAAATACAATCTGTCCAAAAAGAAATGATCCCTTTGCTGGATTAGTTAGCAGAAGAATTGATGATTCCGACAGAGATGAAGCAGTAAATTAGCAGACACATGGGAATCAGATGCGATTGAGATCCGTCTGATAAAAGCAGAGCTGCGCTTTGGCTGTCACCCACACTGTAGTGTCCCTGTTTTTAAAGATACATTTCAAAAGAAACTGAGATTCACTCAATTCAAAGGGTTCCTGCTGCAACAAATCAACGTTTTACACTTTTCTTTCCCAGGAACAACCAGAATACAGAGACGTAGCTTAAATAATGTTGAGGGACGGACGAACAGCAGTTTGAATTTGTAATAATTGAGATATTTGTTAATGGGCAGAATCACTGAAAGCCCAGTTAGGAGTTTAAGACTACACTCACATTTCCCATCATGCCACAGTGCGGCAAGTTCTTCAGCAAATTCCGCCACAACGGCGGGCGCTGGAGGAGGCCGTCGCGGTTTGACACGCCACATGGTGGCCGCGGAGGTTTTAAGACAAAGTTAAAATTTCACAGCAGTCTCAAAACGTTCACGTGGCTCAGCGGCCACACGGGCGCATTTCAAGTACAGGTCAGTCACAGACTGTCTCTTTGATTATGGCGCATTTGGAAATGTCATTAGTTTGAGCTTGTAGATAAAGCAGCAGGGGGATGATGGGAATTTAGCCCAGCCGGAATTTCAAACATTGGCCTGTTTCCGGTAGTTTTTTTCATAAAAACGAGCAACCGGATTCATTTTACTGCGAGTCAGGGATGAAGAAGGCAGAGGGAAGGCTCAGCTCAGGAGGGAATCTGGTGTCGGAATTCAACTTCTCCTCTGAGCTTTGTTGTTTGTCAGCGAGAGCTGACGGCTCATCCTGTGGCAGTCAGCTGTTGCGTTTTTATATCCTTTTGGAAGGAAATATGTGAAAAGAAATCCTGTCTGTTGCTTTGAGGCGTCAGATGAGGAAGGGCAGACCAATAGTTCACATTAAGTCTGACTTCAGTTGAAGCAGAGCAGACACCAGTAAACCAGCAGGGCAGAGCTGAGACAGGGACACCAGAAGAGTTCACAGAGTTCATTCTGATTCCTCCCTTGTTCTGTCTGAACGTCAAATCTGACAGGAGGTTCCTCTGAAACTGACAGGGGGAGCTGGAAGCGTGTCCGGATCTGTGGAAGTGTCCGGCATATTTCCACACTTGGCTGAGCAAAGATGTGACTGATTGGCCCTTGGCTGACTGGTTTGACTGACAAGAGGGAGGGAGGATTTCACCAATGAACACCCAGAAGCAGCACCAGCAACACCCCAGGCGATGTAAAGTCACAGACGTCTCAGTCTGCCACACCTCTGCCTAAATGCTGCCTAAAGTTGTGTTTCTGTGAAACGCCACATCGCGGTTGGATCCTGAGCTCTCGGCTTGTCATCTCTCCCACCCCGACGCTTTCAATCAGCAGAGTTTTGTCCTCATTCAGTCCAAAAGGCTGCTGAAGGGCACAGACCTCCTCCTCCATCCGTGACCCACAGGACGCGTTTTTGTACAGGCGTAGAAACAGTGGTAGAAAACCACACACTTGCAGCAGAGAGGAAAACTGAGAAATGCCTCAGAAGGTGAGGTTTGGTTGCAGATGGAATGAATGAGGCTATGCTGATCATGTGAAGACGAGCAGTGGCGTGGACAGACTCCACCCTCACCTGTCTATGTCGCCCACCATCTCTTTGTTTCCTCTTGTTTCCCGGGGCGACGCCACGTCTGAGGCTCGAGCTGCGTTCCTGGAGTACAGATGGAGGCCGCCGCCGTCGGTGAGGTACCTGTGAAGGCAGGCGTGAGTTATTGGCGTGGAGCAACACCCCCTCACTGGTAAGTGTTTATGACATGTGTGACATAAGTGAGAAGCAGCGTGTATCACGCTAAAAGTTGTTTTAATGAGCCTGCGTTCATCCAACCACATTTCAACGAGTTGTTGTTCCTCATCCTGACTTCGCATCTCTCATTTCAGCTCCGTTACATCCTGTTATGCCGACTACGGAGACCGTTCTGGTTCAGTTGTTCAGTGGATGAAACTCAGAAAGAACCGAGCCACCTCAAAAGACGGGTCAGAGGACGGGTCCCAGAACGGGGTCCGCTTAGGCGTATTCAGACTAAAAATGTGTTCCGGAATATCGGAGGAAACAAACTCTGGTTCACTGTAAGCAAATCAAACATGTCCAGTCTGAATACACCCTTAAATTCTTTTACAAATGTCCTCCATTATGAGACAAATGCTACAAGAACACATTAAAAACACCAGAACGCCGTTGTCCTCATGGTGAGACTTTAACGACACGTGTGATATTTCACTCAGGACATGTTCACACACATTTAAAGTGTTCATGGAGGCAAACTGACAGGTTTTCAGCCCCTTCCCTGACGTTCTTTTCTTTTATTCCCTGAGTGAAGGTCAGCTTCCTGCAGTGCAGTATGTTAACATCGATCAAAGTTTGCATGAATAGATTATCGGGATCTAAAAAAACCATGAGAGGACTTTGGTTACTGTCAGCACACTATTTGCATGAGAAGACAAGGGAGACCTTGGTGACTGTGTGGATGCCTGAATGACCATGAATCTCAGAGGCTTCTGCACTAAACTCAGCCTGGAATGAATAAAAATGTGTCAGAAAAGGCCTTCAAAGTTATAATGCTGAGAGAGAAAACAAATGGCCGCTTGTGGTGAGATTAGAAAAGAGAACTTCAAGATCGACATTCTAACAGGATGTAGCTCACACATCCGCTGTAAAGCACACCAACGTTTTAAAAAAACACTCAAAATTCATCAGAAAACTCTGCAAATCAGCTAGATTGAGAAAGGTGAACCACGATAGGCCTAAAGCGAGAGAAACTCTGTAGACAGATAATCCAGTTTACAGGAAAAGGACATTCTTGGACAAGCTGCTTCTCCACTGAGACTGAGCAGTATTTAGTAGAGCAAAACTAATGCTGGTATTAAGATTCCGTTAGCCGACCAGGCTAACGCCCCATGACTGACGGTATGGTGGTGTCTCCAGCAGGGACGAGGAGGTGACCAAAGAGACTTTAGAGAATTTCTGTTGTCCCCTGTGAATCCATTTCCACCTGGAAGGAGCGGCGACGTTCACTGAGAGGCGTTGTACAATAATAATAATAATAAAATAAAGGTTGAAACATTAAAAACATGAACTAAGCACGTCATCAGAGAGAAGCGACGGCCAGCACTGCGTGTACAAACTGATGCAAACTGTACACCAACGCAACACTCACTGTGATGCAACACTTACTATGTGATTTAACTAGAAGCAATGACTGGACAACAGATGATTCAGAGTTCAAACCCATTTATGTGGAGAGCCTTACTGGGTCGCCGTTGAAGGTTTGAAAAAAAAAATGGAATCAAAGATCATTTAAGTGAGCACTGAGGTCATGAAAAGAGTTCTGAAGGTGCTGTGTACAAACCTGGAGGGGTCTGAGGGGCCGCTATAGCGCCCTGCGTTGGTGCTAGAGCCCCCAGTGCTGGCCCTGGGTGAGGAATAGCTGCTTGGCATTGATGGGGCGTCGCCTGCTTGGAGACGTGGGGCTTGGGACGGACCAAGACGCCAGGACATGGGGGAGGAGCGTGTGGTCAGGGCCGCTAGGTTCCGGCCATTGACCTCAGTGGTTACTGTTGTGTCAAAGGTTGTTTCTAAAGTGCTGTGATGACAGAGGAAAAGGACAGACAAGATGATTAGAGCAGGAAGTAAAGTGAGTCATTCGGTCCCACAGATACCGACTGCATGCTCTGCAGGAGAGCAATGTTCACATTCAAATTGTTAGGGTTTTTCTCGTGATACAAAAAATCAATTAAAAAATGTGTGTTTTGCTTGTTTTTCTTTTTGCGTAGCCCCTTGAGATGCCTCACACATGAATATAAATAACCTGAAAGTTACTGTTCTTTTTTCAAATGTATGGCTGAAATGTGGGCATATGACAAATAACTGACGTAAAAAAAGCGCTGATGTCTTTCCAGTCTGTCACCACTTGAATTCAGGAACTGCAGTCTGAATTCTCCTTTGATTTGTGAATAAAGTACCAAAATTGTAAATAAAAATGAGATTGTCAAAGAAAATGTCTGCTAGGCCAGCTCCAAGCATCTCTGACAGACTGAAGTGTGGACAGCTGTGTGTGCAGACACAAAACCGTGAAAAGCTGCACCTCAACATGAGAAGGGCTTTCCACATCACCGATACATCACTGGAATCATAGTCTGAGGCCTGACTGCACACACCCACACATGCTGGGATCAGCATGCAAATCCACTTAAAGCTAAACTGAAATTCAAGAGATGATCCTGATTGTAGTCCAGTTTCATAAAACGGCTAGCGTCTGTGCAGCAGACGACTGAAATGACGGATTTGCAGCTAAATTTGATGTATGATCGAAACACAAAGATCTGTCCAATTCTGGCTCCAGCTTTGTGATTGTTACACAAAACCCTGAAAAGTCAAGACGTGAAACACCAGAGGAGAAGATTTGCCCACAAAGGGCTGAAAAAAAGGAAAGCAAGCAGTCGGCTCAGCTCTGCACTAAATATGACTCAACAAAACCCAGAAATGTCACCAGCTAACAAACACACACACAAACAGACATGTTCACACACAAATCAGGCCCCAAGACGACCTGAAAAAAGCTCCATCTTCAGCACAAAATATCATTAATAAACTGATTTGAAGACTACATATTGTGGTGGAAACAAGGCACCAAAATGAGCCAAGTAGGAAATTAAAATACAATTCAGAGTTGTTTGTTTTAATACGATATTTCAGTTTTTCTTTCTTTTTTTTTAATAAATCTGCAAAAATGTCAAAAATTCTATGTTTTTTTTGGTCAATATGGGGTTCTGTGTGAACATTAATGAGGAATAAAATTACTTAACTTAAATGATTTTGCAAATGGCTGCAATACAACAATCTGAATATTTTCCGTATTTACTGTATACAGTAGCTGTTCTGTTTGTACAAAAACATTCCATGTTAAAAAGAGCAGATCAGTTGGGTAAAGCCACAGTTTGTCTGCACTTTTGCTTTAACTGATCTCATGAAACAGCTGTGTAGCCAGCATTACTTTGTCCGTTTCCTTTGTAGTGTTCATGTTCGGCAGTGGGCCCAGTGTGTTTCTCTGTAAAGTTGCAGTGTTCATAAAGGGGGAAAAGTTGCACTCAAAGCTCAAGAAACAATGTAGACTTTCACTTCTTCTGTACATCAAGCAGTACGAAAAGTACGGTGGGTTGTTGGTACGCAACTGGAAAGATGACCATCACAAACATGGGAGGCGTTGGTTTTGACAATTGTATACAATCAGAGAAAGAAAAGTTTACTGCTATGCAGATAAACATGGTAAAATTAGAAACGACATCTTTACTGAAACCTCAGTCTGTGTCCCCTCAGAACTGCATAGAACCATTGACTGACCATCTGTAAAGAGAAAAAGATCAAAGGTCGTGTCACACAGCCGCTACGTACATTTTGCACACGGACGAAAATTGGACAAATGTGAATATACGTGGAAAAAGTGAGAAATGTTGAGATCTTTCCGCAAAAAATTCCCAAATGTATCACGAATGACCACGTTCAAACCACGGAAGAAGTGCCACGCAAAGAAGACGTAAACTTGATTGAATTTCTTCACGTTGACACACAGAGCACTGGACAGAAATCACATTGCGTCAGCACCATGGTCAGCTCCCGCCGCGATGCTTTGTTCTGATTCCCCTGATCTGCACCAGTTCTACATCAGCTGCCAGGCACCAGCCGAGGCAGCCCTCCACCAAGACAGGACCCCCAGTGGGAGATGCAACTGGGGAGATCTGCGAAAAAGGTCCACAGCTGTACCGGCGTCCTACCCGGCCTCCCCTCCCGCGACCTGCCTTCCACGTAGCGCCGGACACAGTCATCCAGCCCCCACTCTGATTAGACTGCTGTAGGGGTGAAAGATTGGCCAATTTAGGTTCCACTAATTGTGCATCGACCGTGTGTGATTCTTGGGCTGTTTATGTGCAATTCATTAGTCAATTAGGTCATTTTAACCTGATATGTGTTTATTTGTGGCAAATAAGTTATACATCGGTGTGAAAATGTAAAAATCTGGTGGACGGTCGTGGAAAGCCACAAATTTGCTTATGCATCTCACAAAAATCATGCACAATTGTGTAAGATTTACATAATAATAGTGGATAAAATATGAAAACACTGTATTAAAACTGACCAAAATATTTAACAGCTCAGAACCAAAATCACCTAAAGACCCGTAAACCACAGACGTCTGCGCGCATCGACGATTGACAAACGCAAGAAACACTTATGAGTTCCGTGTATCACAAAAGACCAACATTACATACGTGGATAATGAGCACATTGTGCAAAGCGGCAGTGTGACACGGCCTTGAGTTCCAACTACACGCCAACACCCAAAATGGATGTCCAAGAGGGGATGGTGAACGTTCACTCATGTCCACATTGAAACCATACTCTTCAGCTCAGTCCTGAGCTGCTTGTTGGAAATCTTTGCTTCACTCGTTATCAGTTAAAAGGCAGAACTACAAGCTAAAATAAATCCTGATGGAGACTATTTAGTGCTTTGCCAAGAGCTCAGCAGGAGAAAAATCCATGCTGACAGCAGGGAGCTGCTATTGCTGAGCAATGCTGGATATAAATACACTGTTACTGCTGCTGCTAATGAGCTCGGAGCTTAGCACACAGTCCTCTCTGGCAGGTTAATTCAATTCACAGACGAGCACAAAAATGTATTTCTGTGGTGAGTGCCCAAAACACCCAGCAAAGGTCATGTGCACTGCTAGAAGCAAAGGAGGACCAAACTGAGGAGTATTTCTGCTTCTGTTCGCATCTGTTTTCTGACATACAACAGAAAACTCATTTCTTTTCAGCGTGGTCCTGTTATTCCCCTCAAGATGAATCATGTCTCATCTCTCCGGGAGGGAAAAGCTTTGACCTATCATTATCATCTTCAGGATTCCAGCCCTTCAGGCTTTAACGTTGCTGCTTTGTTTGAATTGAGGTGATGCTTTGTGTGCCTTTCCTGCTGAGCATCATACACACTTTCCAATTGGACCGACTAGCGTTTCATTTCAGAAGCAGTCACTCATATTGCTGGCCTCCTCCCCCTGCTCTCCCGGTGTAAACACATCACAAACAATCCCAAAACCATGAAGCTTTTTGGTTGAAAATGTCACGCAGGAGGAGAGATGTTTGCTGCACCAGGTGCATCCCTGAAGATCCCAGTCCAGCTGCTTCTCCTTCGTTCACGGTGTCGATCAAAACCATTGTTCTTTGTGAGGACTAAACAAACAGAGGTGGGCAATGAATGAGGTGTATTGATCAACACAAGCAGATTGGCGAGGCCCAAACACATTCATGGAGATGCTTGGGAAAGCGGCTCAAACACAGGACAGCGCTGGTTCTGTAAACTGGGTCAGTGATCAAAGTCTTGACCTGCCGAACCTCACTGGAGACTGATAACACAGGGTATGACTGTGAATCACTGGTTCTACGAGGCTCCTTTACTTAAAAAAATGTCTGACGGTTGGCACCTCTGGAGATGCACAACAGCAGCTTTAAATCAGCTGTTATTGTTTTTAGTCAAAGGTCTCTGCTTGTGCTTGGAAACCATGAAAACTGCATCTGTGAAAGAGCACATCAGCATGAGCAGAAGAACTGCACTGACTAGAATATTAATGGATCAAAGATCGGACCAGCAAACAGCATCTAACGAAACATTAGAACAATACATTTTCAAATAACAAATGTTGGGAGTAAAAATGAAAAAAAAAACAATGATATTTCCAAGCAATCTTAAGTCCATCCTTCTTCAAAGCAGCTGACAAATACTAAAAGTAGAAAATTAATGGCCATTAATGTGTCACTTTCACATCAAATTGTGTGGAAAACAAAAAATGCAAACATGGCGTTATTGAAAATACAACACATCAGGCAAAGAAACAGCAGAAAAAGAAACAGAAAAGGAATGAAAAACACATGCAATTATTTATTTGTCTATTTTTGACCAGAATTTGTGTAACTGAACAATCCCTGACTCAACACGTTCAAATTCTGACAACATTAAAGGAGAAAAACACTGCAGCAAACATGATCCCTAATTCTATTGCTCAAAATTTTCCGGGGACCGAAGAACTTTCTGGAAAGTGTGTTCCATCTTTTCAGAGACAAACTAGATCAGAGCCACTGTCAAACACGGAGGTGGTGATGTGATGGTGTGGTAGATCTGTAGATGTGTTCCCGTCAGGGGTCGCCACAGCAACACAGCTTTCACTGATTGGTGCTTTGGCTGAGATGCCCTTCCAGACACATCCCTGTATTTTATCCAGGCTGGGGACCAGCACAGGGAGACCCACATGAGTCCCAGTGGCTACATAATGAACTATTTTAAAAATAAAAAAAAAACCAGAATAAACAAATAAACAAAGTATACGTCTTAGTTTTAATCTGCTCGAGCTGCTTGAGTGGAATAAGCGGGAAAAGATGGCTGGATGGATGGATGTCAAACATTTTTAGGACGACAGTGTCAGGTCATGGAAGCTTCTGGGAAGTTCAGCTGATTTACAGTTGACTGTTCAAAGCAACATCAGTTCCTTTCAGCTATTTTGCCTTCGGTAACGAAACTAAAGGCGGTAGGGGGTGTTAATTACCAGACTGTGTGCATACGGCCGCAATGGCCTGAGGACAGCAGGAGATGAATGACCCTGGGGAGCCTGATGCTTTCCTCTGTTTGTTCGCTCTTTTGTTCTGCTGCATGGAGGTAAACGCAGTAAGTCACACCTCCCGTTGTGTCGGCGCACGGGTCCAGCAGCTTCACGAGGAAGGTGTGTGTGTGTGACGCATGAGGACGAGCGTCCTTGGTGGATTTAAATGCTTCACACCTCAGAGCTGTGCTCTCATGTAAATGTGGCAACAGAGAGGAGCTATATCGATCTGCCTGGCTCCGGTTCCTCCAAGGCAAGAGGGAGGAAAGCACGAACACACAATCAAAGACGCACAGAGAACGCCATCTGTCATGGCTGTCAGCAGCCTGGCCACCATCCTCCCCTGCAAATGGGGCACAACACACAAAATAATAGACTAGGGGAGAGATAGGAGTGGTGAAGCGCTGCCCAGGAGCTGACAGTGGTTCCCCTCACGCCCGTGCCTGAACCACAGCCTTCTCTGTGGCAGCTGCTGGGCCCTTCCCGGTTCATTCGGCTCACAGATGCGACAGCCTTTTAAGGTTTGGCTGTCTAGAAGATCCTGAACGCTTCCTGAAGTAGCAGCTGTAGAGGAAAGTGGCGCCTGCTTCAACCTAATCCACAAACTGCGTGTATATGTGTGGGTAGGTAGGGAGCCAACAACGCTTTCAGGATCATTTTGATGCAGGAGATGATTCTTGCTCAACTGAGTGCAACTACATTTGAAATATTTCACAACAACATCTTGACAAACAGATTTCTGTAAAACCTTGAAAATGCAGGCGTGGCAACACTTAAAAAATATTGAAAGAAAATGTGGGGTGTGAAAGAAGACAGGACCAGAAAATGGAACAACAGGAAACAACACAGGACTTTGGCAAATGACTTGCAGCCTGTTGGGTTGCACTCAGTGAGGACAGAGCAATGTGTGCCTACCTGTGGCTGATCTGCGTCCCCCGCAGATTGGACATGGTTTCTTCCAGGTTCTGTCGGAGGTCCGCGATGTTCTTCACCGTCCTCATGCGTCTCGTCTCAGCGTCTTCTCCTGCACACACGCATTTGGATTGGTTTACTTCCTAAAGCAGCGCAACTAAGACTTCTAATGATGCACACCTCCCTCCCCCACTGACTCAGACACACTGTAGGGGGTGACATAAGGCATCAAGCGTGTCATTGGCTGTCTGCCGCGACTCAGTGGGGAAGTGATGACAATTGAAGGCCATCCACTAAGTCAGCCTGTCAGTCTAGTGAAACCGTTGACGCCCGAAACACCCCAAAACACCTGGAGTTCAGGACGTCAGGCTTGTAAGTGGTCGTAGAAATGGAATTATCTGAAACCTCTGGTCCACACGCTCCAGCATCTGATTCCTTCCAGTGAACTACTTCCAGAGAGCAGCAGAGACTTGGGTTTGTTTGGGGCGTGCTGATGATGCCACAACAAAGTGACGGCTTGTCTCGTCCATTGGAGCTTCTGCTGGCTTGTGGGGCTCGCTGCGTCAGTCATGAACACCCTAACTGGCTCTTAACTTCAATGAGAGGAGCGTGCAGCAGGAGCACTACCAACTGTCTGTTTTGGGGGAATACATTAGCCATGTTCTTGTGATCATCTTTCTGGAGCAATAACGGTGATAGCAACTCCTTCCATCCTGGTTTTCGGCGGCGTAAACACTTCAATACCGGCGCCGAGCCGATTTCTCTGCAGATCAGCTGATCTGATCGCATGTCAAAGAACATAGCTGTTGTGAACAAGGAGGTGGGTGGAACCCAAGAGAAGACACGTTTTAAAAGATGAGAAGGTGATGTTTATTGATTAGGCGAATAGTGGAGCAGGATGACAGAGCAGGCAGGTAGGCAGGAAAGCTTAGCTGATGGAGCAGGCTGGCTGGCTGGCTGGCTGGCTGGCTGGCTGGCTGGCTGGCTGGCTGGCTGGCTGGCTGGCTGGCTGGCTGGCTGGCTGGCTGGCTGGCTGGCTGGCTGGCTGGCTGGCTGGCTGGCTGGCTGGCAGACAGGTGAGCTGACAGAGCGGGCTGGCTGGCAGACAGACAGACAAGCAGCATAATGATCTGACAATGGCTGGAGGTTTGATGCTGCTTAAAAAGCCATGGCGATGAAGATCAGGTGGAGATGATTAGGAACAGGTGCCGTCGCTTGACGAGGGGGAAGGAATGCCTCCAGGGCACAACAGTAGCAGGTTTTGACCGAGGCATCTCCAGTGTTAAACCTTTAACGCTTGGAAGAAAAAACATCAGATCGGCAGTCTTTTTCGAACAAGAACAAGAGTATTTTTGGACTAAAACGTGGCGGCGGTTGGTGGTTTGATTTATTGTAAATAAAGCCGTTTTTCCTCCTCTTTTTTCTGCTGCCCCTGAGGGCTTGTTTGCTGCTTTTTCATCCTCACAGTTCTAAAGAAGCACTAACATTTTCAGCCGTGTTAAAATACACTTTCTAACATGTCAGCAGTTGGACCCCGTTTCCTCTTTGATGACACAACAATCGATGCTTTACATTTGTCCAGTTGCTTCATTCCTACTTTGTCTACATCATGTGACTACCGGCTACGGTGGCCGTTGTGGTCCATTCATTCCGCTCCGGAGTGAAATGTATTCAGACTGAGGGAACTCAGAGCGAACTGACCCTCAGTGCGATTGGAAATGAACCAAGACCACCTCGAAAGATGGGTCAGAGTACCTGGTACCGGACCAAGGTCGAGTGTATTTAGGTCTGAATACATCCTAAATCTCAGTGTTCAGCTTAATTTTATGTGGGGGTGGGGCTTTGAGCCCATTAGCTACCGAAACATGATTGACATTGCGTGACGGTGATGTCCTTTCTGCTCCAAAAGAGGAACTGCTGTCAGCAGTGACAACGCTCTCCCAGAGTTTGTTCAAATGAAATGAACTGAAACTGTAAAAAAGACAAAGTGAAGAGTAAGAAAAACATGAGACAGAAATGTTGCCAACAGTTTTAGCTTTTTTTTTAACTCACCTTTTCTAATTTACGATTCTTTTTCAAATTTCTGTCAAGTTTTAAATACCGATACATTTTCACATTTTCAAGTTTTCAATATTTTCGTCAAGTTTACAATGTGTACTTTAGCGTGTAGTTTAAAAGTGTTTTCAATTTTACAATTTAATTTTTCATTTATTTGAAGCTCGTCCTGATGTGGCCTCATAAAATTAAAAGCAGTACAAATGCTGGTGGCAGTGTCATGGTATGGGGCTGCTTTGCTTTATTTGTTACAGGGGGACATTGATGTTCATTAATAAACCACTAAGATCCAACGGAGAAAAAAAAAAAAATGTTGGTTTGTGAACTAAATCTCAAGAGAAAGTGAATCTGGTTTGACAACCGTCGAGTGAACCCGAGAGATAAAAGTGATGCACTGACTGCAACGGGAAAACAAGGCAAATAAATCGTACCCAGTCGATGGAGTAAACAAACGTTCAGTTGCAGCTTTGGTTGAAAACGATTGTTGAGAGCTGAAGGGAGATCACATTCAAAAAACTGACCATTTACACCACAAAAGTCCTGAACTATTAGTTAATTGCAGAAGTTGGATGTTTGCACTTAAATGAAGTAAGATTTTTTTCTCTCTCTTAGTTGTTTGTTATCAGTTACTAAAACTGTTGTTGAATTAGCAAAAACATGCTTTTAAAAAGTTCCATTTTTACAGCAACACTAATGCAAAATATGGCTTCTTATTGCGTTTCAGAAAAGCATAACATTTTCTTCTTACATTTTTGTTTTCTTTCGGTTTTACAGTTCGTGTAACTTAAATGATCAAAATCCCAGCTGAAAACAGATTTCATGGGCAGCAGAGCTCCTCCTCTGACGTGTGCTCGGCTGTTTTTATGTGCTGTTGCTGTAAAAGCGGCTGGCATGGCAGGATAAAATCTACGGTTGACAACCGTCAGAATCAGACAATCAGAAAGGTTTGAGGTATTTAAAACATGTTGAATTGTGATTTCTACAGAACCTGAACCGCACCACACAGACTAAGTCACATTCAACTTTACAAACATGGTCTTTGACAGCAAAATCTATGGCTTTCTGATAGATAAAACACTTCTTTGGGATACATTTGAAGAAAAGGAGCCCAGCTTGCCGTGCAAAAACCAAAAATGACACACGTCTGGCTCTCTGAAGGTTCTTCAAGAAAGGACTTCCAGCTGATGATCATAATGACAACTGGGTTCTTGGAACAACTGCAGCACAGCTGCTCCTTCACAGACTTCTCCTTTCTTGATCCTAGCAGGTCTCTGCTGGGAAGGATCCAATTTCAAATTCTATTAAAAAGTGTCGGAAAAGGAAGTCTGAACCCGGGGTCTCCATCATGTTTGGACATTTCATGCAACATTCCAGCACGTGCGTCCAATTATAAGCTTATCTTTGCAGCAGACAGCCTCCTCATCCTTTTCATGAGAAAGAAAAAAACTGCACGCGTTTCATTTTTAGGATTAAAACATACTCATATTCATATTCCAGATTCATTCTGAAACATTATAGCACATGGAGTGACTCAGCACTACTGGTGAATAGAGGAAGGGAATGTGTAAAATCCTCTTCACCTTTTTGCTCAAGTAGAACTTTTCTCTGGATTTGAGCTCTTGTCCTGATTCTTAATTGGTCCAGAATCTCTTTATTTCATCATCTTGGCAGGGTTTGGTTTTTTTGGTTTTTCTGAAACCGAACTGGCAACTTTCTTTTTCTTCCTGTATTGCTGATAGGTTGCTATTCCATCCTTTCTTTATTTTCTTTTTCTTTGCTGTTTTTTGGACACTTCCTGTTTGGGTGTAAGCAAGCGGGCTGAGGTTGTGTCCGACTTCCCTCCCTTCGCCCCCTAACAACTAAAGAAAGAGAAAGGTAGCAATAAATCGATTCATTGATGGGTTGATGACTTCATTTCTACCATTCCTACCATCCAACCAGATCGATCTGTCTGCCGTTAATTGAATCGACCGTTAAAAAACAGTTTCAAAACAAGATAAATCAATCATCAGTACTGGAACATAGTCTTTAGATTGAGCCATGATAGGTTGATTTTACTGTATTGTTAAAAACGAACAAGCGCCATTACAAGACCCATGTGATGCAGCAGAAACGGATCAACCATCATTCCAGTCCAATGTGTGGAAACACAAAGTCATGTGACCATACAGTGTTGCTAGAATGTTCTAACAATGTTCCTTTGGATTATTCTAAACAACAGTGGAATGAACTTTATCAAACTCAAATGGGAATGGGTTTAACAGTCATTCTTGTTTACTTGTTTGTACACATATTTATTTACACTTGATTATCTTGAAGAAACACAGGAATCTGGAAAACTTCACTGTTCAGGAGCAGGAATTTATCTCTTTGTAGGGTTGGATTTTACTTTGTCGCAGCTAATGGCGTTGCAGTCCCATCAGTTGTAAACAAACCACTTGGGTAGTTTCTCCCCGCTGGACACATTATGTCTTATTTAGTAAATATCTAAGTAGATATTTATTCTACATAGATATTTATTATGTATCTGATGCACAGACACACACATAGACATCTACTGTAGATGTCTACAGGACATCTCAGGAAGCTCTATTTTGTTACTCGGTTAGACGTCTACCAAAAGCGTTCTGCATATCGAGGTTTCCTACACATCTGCATGAAGACATCTAACCTTTTGATATCGTTTCAGCAGAAATGTTTGCTTCTTCTTTGAATGCTAGCCGTCTGTGAACAAAAAGCCAGCACGGTGGTGTAGTGGTTAGCCTGGTTTGAATCCCAGCGGGTCCTTTCTGTGTGAAGGTTCTCGCTCTACAGGTGTGGATTTCCTCCTGCTTCCTCCCACAGTTCAATAGCATGTTTCACAGGTTAGCTGCTGTCTGCAGACGGCTCCGGTGTGTTTGTGTGGCCCTGTGATAAACCGGTGACCTGATTAGGGTGTTCTCCACCTCCAACAGTAGCTGGATTGGAACCAGCAAACCTGTGACCTCAAAAGGGGTTCAGTAGGACCTAAAGATGGATGTAAAGTTGCAGTATTTCCTTTTTTAATGTTTAAAAAAGAATCCTGATGGACATCAAAAATGATCCCAGATAAGATGTCTATCAGTAGATGTGTAGTAGACCTCAATATGCAGATATCTTAGATATCGTAGACGTCTAACAGAGTAACTAAATCGAGTTCTCCTGTAGATTTCTACAGTACATGTATCTAGTACTCTGGTAGTTGTATATTTTCGGTATCTACTAGAGATTTTAAGCCTGGTGAGAAAGAACCAATATTGACTTTCTATCAGATCAGCAACCATAAATGATGATATAAATGGAAATTGTTGCACCCCTACAGTAGTGTGGGACTATGTAGTGCCCTAGATTTTAAAAGCGATTTAAACATTACGCTTCCTACTTCCTACCAAATATGACATCATCCAAATGAAAAACCTGAACATGAACATTTTATGACTATTTATGAATCCACTGGTCAGATGATGGAAACTTGGGTGTTTTTTTGTCAAACAAATGATGAACAGATATATATTTGCCAGTCATTGATACACACTGGTTTTGCACAAAGACTTCTGGCTAATTTCTTGGACATCCCAACAAAATGGCAGACTATATAGTGCACTAACTGAGGAGTAGTGAGGGAATGTGGACCCAGCTTGAGAGTGCTTCATAGTAAACTAAAGAAAAATGTGTTTTAGATAAAGTCATACAGTCTGTTTTATCATGAAAATGACCTCCTAAACTCTGTTACAAGTTTATACATGTGGGAGTTCTCTCCAAAAACATGCTTCAGAGGGTTTTATTTAAATGTGCAATTCCCGCCGCAAACTGGTGACCTGTCCAGGGTTTAACCTGCCTTTCCCCAGCCGGGATAGGCTCCAGCAACGCCACGACTCAAAAAAGGAGTCAGCGGATTCAGAAAATGGATGGATAGAAAATGCTACCTGGAAAAGTTAAAGACCTAAAACTAATTTGTACATTCAGCTTAAACAATAAAGAA
Source organism: Oryzias woworae (assembly GCA_016861445.1). Classification (NCBI taxonomy): domain Eukaryota; kingdom Metazoa; phylum Chordata; class Actinopteri; order Beloniformes; family Adrianichthyidae; genus Oryzias; species Oryzias woworae. Next base: position 491,379 of record BOLG01000407.1, read on the forward strand.
AGGAACAACAGCTAAAAGAACAAAAAACTGGGTTTTTGTTCTCCAACAGCACTCATACTATATGTCACTCATACTATATATACTATTTATACTAATATTAGTATTTAGGTAAAATATATTACATCTTAAAAACAAGTACAGTGAATGTAAACTGTAAAAATCCTACATTTATATGATTTACCGACGTATTTCAAGGAAATGGAAGGGTTCTTGCTCTTGAAAAAGTTTGTGACAGAAGCCTATTTAATATTCTTTTAGGTTTCTCGACGCAAATGAGCCAGCAGTTGAGAGAAAGAGCTTGCAGGCGTAACGAGCATTTCCAGCCGACGGCCTGAATGGAAACAGGCGTCAGCATGAAGGCTGTCAGATACAACAATATAACACCAAGTAAATAACATCCACACTTTGCATCAAACCTAAAAAGCAAAAGTCTCCTGTGCTGCTTAGCACCACAGCGCTACTTCTTCTTGGACTCATGCCGGTGCTTCAGTGGAATGTTTTCTTTTGTCTGTAAGATGCGTGGCAGACTTACGTGGGGGTGGCTGGGTGTGCAGCACCTGCTCCAGGTCGCCCAGCATGGTGAGGATCACCTCCTGATCCAGCTGAGCGGTTCCCTCACGAGGACCTCCCCCTGACACCTCCTCCTCAGCCCAGTACCCACTGTCTTTCTCCCTGCCTCCCCGATTCTCAGCCCCTCCTGGAGCAGCAGGCTCTGTGCTGACACCTCCACCTCTGCCCTCCTCGTCTGCCCCTGACCCCTCCCTGAACTTCCGCTGGGGGTCGGTCCTCGGACGGCTGCTGGAAGATCCTCGCTGTTGCCGCCCAGCGGCGGCCGTGCATCTCCAAGGGACCGGGAGGAGGGAGTGCTCCGACTGCGAAAGGACCTTAGTGAGAGACAGAGACAGGGAGCGGGCCCGGGTCCCCCGAGCCTCCTCCTTCCTGGGGCCCACCTCCTTCCTGGGGCTTGCTTGCAGACTGCCTCCTGCTCGGTGGGAGGCGGTTGAGTGCAGAGTCCAGTTGTGAGTTTGCGGAAGACGAGTTGGAGCCTCGCTGAGCTCGAAGGAGCAGACACACTGCTCACCTTCGCTCAGGAGGGTCAGGTTAGTAAGCGAGCGCTGCTTGATCTGCAGGTTGAGGTTGTCGGGGAGAGGCTGGGGAGGCCGCTGAGCTGGACTGCCCCCCTGATACACTGAGAATTCTGCTCCCCTCTTCATCTCTGCTCAGCTTTTCTGCATGCAGGAAGGATCCACCTGAGAGGCTCTCTGCTTCACATCTCTGTCACACAGAGAGCAGATGGAGGAACCGCAGAACCAAGCCAGCAGGGAGAGGGCTCTTGACGCTCCACACCCCCCCGTTTGAGGTCCCGGTGTCAGCAGGCTCCAGGGCTGGGGGGAAAGCGAGCTCCGGGGCAAAGAGTGGAGAGGAAAGCCCCCGTTCAGCCGTCGAATCCACATCCATCCTGGAGCTGGCCCATGCTGGTGGTCAGGCGGCAAAGCAAACACTCCCTGCGTCCATGGCGCTCTCTGTCCACATGCTGTCAGGGGCGCGGACGAACGAGCTGCAACACCTCCTGTGTCTTTTCATCCACTCCTATCTTGTTCCCTCCACCTTCTGTCTTTGCTGTAATTACCAGCTCACTGCCACACTTCAGCTGCCTCCCCTCTGACACCTCCTCCCTGTCCTCACGGTGCAGAATGAATGGGTGTTGAAGGCGGCGAGCAGGATCACAGCTCGCCGTCTGGCTGCACATTCCAGCGCGCAGCCTGCGCTTTCTCTCCATCCCCTCGCTCAGCCTCCTAAGTGCTCATCTTCTTTCTTTTTAATCCTTTGTGGTTGAGTCCCTCACTCCATCCTTCTGCCTCTGAGGCTGGGAGGTGTTTGCACCTACAGCCTCTTCTGCGGCACGCCGTCCGCTCGCCGTTAATTAAAGGCGGTCTTGAGGAGCTGTGCCCACAGCTTATCGTGGATCACCAGCATTAGCCCCCTCTGTATTAGTCACACCTGGGCTGCACTCATCCTCTATCCCTGCTAAAAGAAGCTGCTGGAATCAAATCACTCCAGAAAAAAACCAGCAAGCGGCCAGGATGCTTGAAAAGCCAGAGCTCTTTCATGTGGGGTTTGTGGTGCTTTTGACTCCTCCTGACATGGACTCGCTGCTGTTCTTTTATGGAAGAGGAAGAAGGACGTGACGACAAAAAAACAAGTTTTATTTGGACCCAAAACAAGAGCAGTGGTCAGCCATCCCATCCTAACTTTATCCTCAAAATGAGGAGTTTCAGAAAAACCAGGACCAAAGCAAAATGTCAGGAATGTTCCGGCGGACTAGCTGTTGCTTGTGCATGCTGAGCTTTGTTCGTTTCCATGTTGAAAGTGACGTCTTACTTCTGTCCATTTGATGAAGGGCGACCCCTCTGGAGTTGAGACTTTTGGCGGCGTTTGCGGCTCAAATGTTTTCTGAAACTGGCATGAACAGATAAATAGGGTTCATTTAATTCTACCGTTGATCTGGTAAAGGCTTCTGCTTCTTCTCATCGTGCAGTCATCATTGGATTTCTTTTTCCAACAGATGTGTATTTTCTTGCTTCTTGCTGGCCCTCCTATCCCTTTATCCTTTCTGACAGATGAGCCAGTATTTGTGCTTGTTTCTTTCCAGTCCTCTCAGACCCCAGCGCCCCTTTCATTCTGCTGGAGGTTTCTTCTTCATCTTATATTTGTATGGAGATTTCCACTCCACTGTTGCCCAATGCGTGGATTATTCGAGTCTGTGGAACGTACCATTGTCATGCGTGCAATCCATGTTTGGTGTACGGTTAGTGGACGTTGGACACGGGTGAAGCAGTCATCGGTAATCTCATCTGGTCATTGAGAACCGGCTCCATAGTGACCGCATGCAAATGCTGCACACGCGGGGTGTGCATGTGATACGAAGGTGCCCACATCCACCACATCCATCCGTCAGGGCAGTCAGTACAGTGATGACACTGATAACGCATTACGCTTTTCTTTATTTAGGTCACTTAGACTACAGTCACAAATCCCAAAAATGTCACTGCATGGCGACCTAAATGCAAGTTTTTCATCAAATTCGGCAGGTGGCCGCCCAGTAGCATTTGTAACTGGCAGCGGTAGTTTCCGAAAAAGCTGACGTTTTACAATTTTTACGGTCGATTTTTGAAGTTGACATTGGTCAGTGGCCGCATTTTGAGGATGCGAGGTGGCAGTCCAGCGCCAGGCGGGGATGACGGCGTTACGAAATCAAGCGTCAGCCGGGCGGCCACAGAGCGGACGCAGCCGGATTGCTTGTGTTAATGTGTCCGGATTGGATGTAAAAATCAGGCTATTCTGCATGCATGACTGCTGCCATCCACATTCATGACAATCTTTTTAAAAAATGGGCGACGGAATGAAATCTTGAAGATTCTGCTGATGCCTCCCGATCGCACAGTTGTATGGTTATTAGAAAGTTTGTTACCATACAAATAAAACATTCTGGCCTGATTGGAAGGATCTGGACTAGACTGAAGCTTAATACTTTAGGATAAGCAGTCTTTGACAGCATAAAGTCTCGACAAAAACCATTTCCCAAAAGTGCTTCTTTGCAAACAGAGGAATAAACTCCAGCTGGAATCTGCGACTTGGGTTTGTTTGTAGTGACAGAGAAGCTCTGTCCACTACTGGGATCTCTACAAAACCTCTGCTAAGACCAAAAATAATCACCGATGATGATGCTTCTGCGGACAGCATGTCACAGAGACTCGTAGTGACAAAGCAGAGGGGTCGCAGCAGACGATGCAAGCCTCCGGGGAGCAAACCCAGGGCCACAGATGTGCTGTATTTCCAGCTGTCAGCGATGACCTTTTCCCTTCGTAACATGAAACCAACACAGAGCAGGGGTCCCCCCCATCAAACACACGAGCATTTATGTGTGCACGGGCTGTAAAAATAGGAAAAACTATCTGCAAACAAAAACAGCTGTCAGGTTGATGAAGACGTTTTACCCAGAAATCTGTTTCATTCATTTACATTTGTCGTTTTGAAAAAGATTTTTTTTCTGTCCACGTGTCCAAGTTGGGACTTTTTGGGAGTCTATTTGTTGAATATAAACAGATGCAAAACAATCATTTTCTAAATTTATAGAAATATAATCATATTTGAAGTAAGGTTGAGTTTTGCAGAGTAAGATGCCCCACAGCAGAGTTTTTAAGGTCAGCATAAAGTAAATATAGGTGCCAGTGTAAATATAGGAGCTAAATTCTTATATAAGCAATATTACACAGAGTCAATGTTAATGCATGGATCACACACCCACACAGAGAAAGTCGAGTTTGCCGTTCATGTACCTGATATCTCCTCCAGGCACTGTTTGGCTGTCTTGCTGTAGACCAGCTCCCCCTTGGTGGGGCTGAGGCAGGGGTCGGCGGGGGCCACCGTGGTGCAGTCATTCTCTGAAAACGTCCTGCAGGCATAAAGGCCAAACAACACAAAGGAGTTACAAACCCAGACAGAAATATAGGACGCCGACAGCTTTGCGGCTTAGTTCATCTGTGGGAGAAGATCAACTCAGAATTGTTCTACAACATAACGAAGTCAAGAGTCATGTGCTTTTTATATAATGTGTTTACATGCGGTCTGATCAAACGGCTACTATTCAGTAAGAAGCTTGTTCACTTTGAGGAATGCTTGGCAAATAATGAGACCAAGTTAGTTCAGCTTCTCCATCCATCCATTTTCTGAACCCACAGAATCCAGTCCAATCCTGTCTGCTAGTCCGGCAGTTCCTGGTACAGTTCCCGGCTGCCACGTAATGCTACAGAGACGTGTCAGCCAAACACTCCCACAGCATCCAGAGACTTGAGGGACTCAGGGGGACCTCACCGAGAAGCTTGTTGACTACCTCGGTGACTTCAGCTTGGGTAATGGACAGCCCCACCCCAAAGTTCTCAACCTCTGCTTCCTCAAGAGAAGGGGTGTCAACAGGATTGAGGAGATCCTCGAAGTATTCCTTCCACAATGTCAAACAATGTCCCCAGTCGAAGTCAACAGCTCCCCACCTGCACTTAAAACTGATCCTGCAGAAACTGCTTTCCCCTCCTGAGGCGCCGGACGGTTTGCCAGAACCTCTTTGAGGCCAACCGATAGTTCTTCTCCATGGCCTCACCGAACTCCTCCCATGGCAGAGATTTTGCCTCCACTACAGCCTGAGCCGCAGCTCGCTTAGACTGCTGATACCTGTCAGCTGCCTCTGGTGTCCCACAAACCAGCCAGACCCGATAGGACTCCTTCTTACTTCCGGTGTCCACCAACGGGTTCGGGGGTTGTTGCACCAGAGACCCTGCGACCACAGCTCCGAACAGCAGCAGAGACAATGGAGGTGGAGAACATGGTCCATTCAGACTCAATCTTACCAGCTCTGTACCTGTTTGAAGCTCTCCCGGATGTGGGAGTTAAAGACTTCCCTGACGGAGGGCTCAGCCAGACGTTCCCAGCAGACCTTTACAGTATGTTTGGGTCTGCCAAGTCTTTCCAGCCTCCTTCCCCGCCAACGAATCCAACTCACTATCAGGTAGTGATCAGTGGACAGCTCTGCCCCTCTCTTTACTCGAGTGTCCAAGACACACGGCCGAAGGTCGCCAGAAACGACTACAAAGTCGATCATAGATCTCCTGCCGAGGGTGTCCTGATGCTGTGTATTGATGGACACCCTTGTGTTCAAACATGGTGCTTGTTATGGACAAACTATGACAAGCACAGAAGTTCGACAACAAAACGCTCGGGTTCAAAACGCTCCCAAAGAAGTGGGACGGCTGTGATGCAGTGGTAGGGTGGTCGTCCACCTTGCCCGCCCATGTGTTGATGTGTCCTTGGGCAAGATCCTGAACCCCACATTGCCTCTGATGGAAGGTTGGTGCCAGTGTTTGGCAGCGGAGCCAAACACTGTGCGAATGAATGGGACAGTGTGCTTTTGGCCTTCAATGAAGGTAGAAAGTACTATATAAGATACTATATAAGTAAATGCCAAGTAACTTTCCATGTACCAAAAGACAAATACCATGTTTAGGCCGCCAAGGCACTCGTCTTTGACTGCCACCCAAACCACATTGCATCTGCTCCTTCTGAGATCTCCTGCAGATGGTGGGCCCACTGTACAGTGATCCCACATTGCTCCTTCGGCCCTGACCCGACTGGGCCCGTGGAAGGGACCCCAACCACAGACCTGGCTCCAGGGTGATGTCCTGGTAACACCAATCTGGGTGACACAACTGGATCTGTGCTTAAATTTCTAATAAAAGGGTTCTGAACCCCTCTTTGTCTGGCTCGACACCCAGGGCCTGTCTGCCATGGGAAACCTTACCAGGGGCTGAAGTCCCAGACAGCACAGCTCCTGAGATCACTCTAGCAGTCAAACCCCTTCACCGTGTTATGGTGGCGGTTCATAGAGGGGTGATTTAGCTTGGATTTATTTTTTTTTCGTTCCTTTCCAAAGGTTTGACATCATATTGTCTGAATCATTTATTTATTTGAGCAATAGAGAGCCTATAGGTCTTTGAAGTTCTGAATGTAGCCACAGGAGAGACAGCCACCTTGATGCCTTTAATCTAGGCATGTCCAAGGTGTGGAAATGGGCCTCAATAATGTCAAAGTATGGTCAATTTTAATGTAGCGAGCAGCCCCTTTAAAAAAAAGTAGAAAACTGGTTGCCAGCGCTGCTGTCAGGACCCTGAGTAGTCTTGCCATTTGGCAAACATAGGCGATTGCCTGGGGCCCCCAACACCTTGGGTGCTCAAGGTTGAATACCTAATAAAAATGTCAAAACTAATTCCCATGCCCATTTTTTTTCAGACTGTGTCAGAAAAACCCCCAAATGACTGGCATGAGACTGCTCATGTGTAAGTGTTTCAAACACACACACACACACACGCACACACACACACACAAACATACACCCCAGCCCTTTGTAGCAATGGAATATTCCGTCAACAGCAAACACAGAAAGAATTTTCAAAAAATGTGAAAAAAGACCAAATGTAACTGGAATAAAGCGGTAAAGGTATAAGAAAAAAAACATTGTAATTTTGCAAGGAAAAGGTTTAGGTTTGTTTCTTTTTTTGAATTTTTATTTTTGTAAAAACCTGACTTAAATCATTCTTAAAATCACTGCAGCGGGCCCTATGTTATTGTTTGCTTGGGGCCCCCAAACTGCTAAGTCCGCCACTGGTCAGGAGAATGAAACTTCTTTGATTGAAAATCTCTTCTATATTTCACCAGAAGATGGCAGCAGTGCAGCTTCCACACTCTTGTCCTGCAGAAAGTGGTCTGCGTTCGTAACGCTGCTGCTATGCTGTTAGCAGAGTGGCGTTTATGTGGAGCGGCCATTTTTAAAAACAAAGACTTCTTTTTGAAATGAATGTTTGACATTTTAGCTATATTTTAAAACAAACTTAAGTAGTTTAAGCTTCTTGTTCTTCACGGCTTTGTTGTTTAACATACAAATTAAAACGTAATTTTGGCAAAAGTAAATTGTTGTCATTTGTAAAAAACGTAAATTATCGTATGTTTTTTTCATTTAAAATAGGTTCCATTTACATTATGATAGTTGAAAATCCAGCTCATAATCATGTTCATTTGGCCAAATCCGGTCCTCTCGGCTAAACGTTTGAACATTCCCTTTTTAAACATGGACTCATTGAAAAATGTTGGCGTTGTTCTCGACTTTAAAGTCATTTTTATCTCACATTTCAAAACAGATGGTACAACTTTTTTAATTATCTCAGAAATTCAGCCAAGAGCCAATTCTGTCTCTCCTTGGTGAATATGAAGATGCTACCGATATAACGTCATATTTCTTTGTATAAAATCATTCTTTCTGGTCCTTCAAACATACCGCTCAGCTCCCTTCAGTGTCTTCAAAGTTCAGCTGCAGTTGTGCTGAAAGGTCCAGAAAAAGGGCAGACCTGGTAGTAGTTTTACGGCACTTGCCCAATGGCTTTAATTGATTCTTTTTGACTTTTTCAGCGTCTTATGCATTTACTATCTCAAAGATCTGCTCTCAATAATTGAACCTTTCTTTGGCGACAGCCTTTAAGGATGATTTAAAAAGCAGGATGCTGCAGCTTTCACTTGTGTTTTCTGTTATTTGTAAAGAACTGTGTGCTGCAGGATTAGAAGTCTTAGAAAAACTGCATAGAAAAGTTACTATTCGTGTTTTTTTTTCCTTTGTGATGAAAGATGTCGGCAGCTCAGAGTCCAGGAAGTGCGGAGCAGCTGCTGGTTTCATACAGTCTGAATGAAAAGAGGCGGAGCGGCGGGTGAACTCTGCCAGCGTCTGAAATCCCACAGATCAACCCCTCGCTGTCAAATCACAGGCTTTGGCGAGCAGCTGGCAGAGGATGCTAATTTGTTCTGTAATGGTTGTGAGGAGAAGTGGAGGCGACGGAGAGGCGCTCAGCGGGGGCGCCGGCTGATTGGTGTGATGTCATTTGGTCTGTGACAGCCTGAGTGTGTGCAGGTGCTGCTTTGACACATCTGTGTGAGTTTAAAGCCTGAAACCTCACCTGTACATGAAGGGGGCCACAGTAGCTGTGTTGGGGTGGTTGTGCTGCTGCTGCTGAGGAAGCTGAACCGCTCCGAGTGCTCCACCACCTCCTCCCACCAGCATCCCATTGGATCCAGCCAAGGCTGAGGTGCTGGTGGATGAGGTCATGAAGGTCTGTTTGCCGTCCTGGCCCGCAGCGGAGCGCTGTATGTAGAAACCGGCCCCCTGGCCTCCTTTGCTGAGCTTGGCTCTGTCTGCATCACCTCCTCGCACGTTTCCACTGCTGGTTAAGGCGGCCTGACTCTGACTCTGGCTCTGAAGCTTTGCTGATGTCGTGGAAGGAGCTTTCAGGCCCGGTTTTGGGATGCAACTGGAAGCGGAGGAGCTGCCACTATCTTTCTTCCCCGACGAGGATTTCCCTCCTTTGGGAACAAGGCTGGATATTTTTGAGGTCTTCTTGGAGGAGTCTGTGGTGGACTCCTCCTTTGATGGACTGCTCTCCTTTGAGGATTTCGCAGACTTGCTTTTGTCCTCCTTGCCGTGGTTGTTGGATCTACTGCCACCTCCAGAGGCTTTTGGGTATGAGGTGGTGGTGGACGGGGACAGGCTTTTGCCCGGGGCAGAAAGGGCGGATGCAGACGTTTTTCCAGACATCTGTTTGGCTGAAGCCGTGCTGGTAACGCTGCTGCACGCTGATCCCGCCGGCGTCGGCCCGTCCTCGCCGTACTCTGACAGGTCATCCTCCTCCTGAAGAGCCATTTCTGCCATGGATGGAGATGCCCTAGAAGCAGACCGGGGGTGAATCAGGCGAAACTTCTCCAGCATTGATCTGTGTGGGGCTGCGACTCCCGATCCAGCTTTTCCCCCATCGCCTCCATGTGATTGAGGGCCTTCCTGGGCCTGGGGGGACAGTGTGGTGGAAGGTGAGTGTGTGGGGCTGGCCAGCATCGACGACGTTGCACTGTGCTTGAGGTTCATGGACTTGCTGCGCCAAGACTTTCCAGCTGTGGGTGAGGGAATAGCAGAGGCCAGCTGCTGCCCACTCTGGCTGGTGGGAACGATCCCCCCACTCCCATTCATTCCACTGGGAACCGGAATGCCCCTCGCCGCCTCTGGGAGAAGAGAAAAAGAAAAGGGTTCATAGGCAACTGTTGTGGATACTTAAATCTGAAAGCCACTGAAAAGGTTTGTCTGTTTTTATTTAAAACCCCGTTTAATATTTGAACCAGTGGTGTTTGCATTCAGCACCTCTTTAACTAAGATGACTTGTGTGATGTTGTTTTCTGTCAAGGTGCACTTTACCTAAAAACATATGAAAGCCTTCAAAAGTGATATCAATCAAACTGAGCCAGCCCAAAAAAACCCACAGAAAGATGCGCTTTATTTCTCATGCGGACAAACCCTTTTTTTAAAGATGTACTCAAGAAATAAACTGACAAAGGGCAACAATTGCACGATAAGATTGTCTTGACTAAAAATGCAGCTGTGCATATCAGACTGGGAGCTCCATTTGCCCACAGACATTAAAAGATTTAGGAAAAATAACTTACTGACAAACTCAACCATATTTCGGATAAATGCAGCATCTAAAGAGCAAACAGGTGAAGCAGGCAGAGGACCTTTACAGCATCTACAACAAACCCCCTGCGCTTTGTTTACGGCCTACAACCCGAGAGAGAACAAAATACGATTTCCCATCATGCACTGCCTCTGCCTGGCTGTCAGGCAGCAGAGCGAGCAGAGGCCTGCTAATCTGAGTCACGTCAGACCACAGACTCTAGGTCTAACCCGGAGATATGAAGGTTGTCTTACACCAACAACACCCTGAACAGCTTGACATGTGCTGCAGACACAGCACCTACCAGCCTGCAGGAAAACAACACAAAATGTTGGAAAGTTTTCAGTGAGTTTTCCAGCAAACAAAAGACTTTTTCAACGTCAGCGAATCCCCTCAATGCTTTTATGTAAACAAGTGAGATTTTGTTAGTCTGCATCCCTGCGATGCACCATATTAAAAACTCAATAACAATACAAAAAACGGAGGTATTTCATTCATATTCATTCATATAAGTGTCCCAGCGTAAACCAGCTGAACCCCATGTGTTGATGTCCTCTGGTTGTCCTCAAACATTCATCAGAGATAAACCTGGGGTCCTCCGCAGTGTTTCTGAATGAAGGTGTGTGTGTCCGGTCAATTAACCCAGCCTTTAGAGACGCTCCAGCCCTGCTCCGTCCCAGCCCTGGAGGCCACTTTGCAGAGCCACCACACTTCAGACTGTGTTCCGACTTGATGTTGCCAAGGCAACAGACTCCTTTCATTCTCGCCACAGCAGCCGGGAAACTAAATGCTGCCCTATGCGGCAGCAGGACGCTGCACAAGCACACACTGACACACACAAACCACAAGTCTGGACAGAAGCTTTGCTCAGTGACTTTGTAAAAAACTATTTTGACACAAAATGTACGAGAATCCAGCAGCTGGATATTTGTTACATTTGTTCTTTAGGAATACGTGAATTTATGTCTGATCTTCTATTTTTCCATTCAAGAAACACTGCCTGGACAACATTCAGAGTGCTAATGATTATATAAAAGGACAAAATTATCGAGGAACTCGATCCTAGTTTTAGATAGGTAGGGTGTGACCACTGACAGTATATGAGAACTGGACTGAGTGATTGTGACGTCACGCATAGGAGATGGTTTACTTCCGATGCTCCAACCAAATGAAGACAATCCAGTCGCCATTTTTGTGTAATATAGACGCCGCCATGTTGCATTTTCAATTTGTGACCATTAGGGGAGGGGGGGCTGACTCTCTAAATAAAAGCAGATCATTAGTATTCAATGGTGTGTAGTATAGTGAGCAAGCTTTCCCCATTTCCCCAAACTGATACCAAAGCAAGTCATCAGTTTGAGATTGTGAGGAGGAAAGAATTTTAAGCACATTTTGACACTTTGAAGAAGTTGAGAAGTTAAAAACTCAGTAAATCTAAAGTAGTGAGATAGAAAGTTAAATGATTTAAACAAACTTAGAATCCGTCTCATTGTTTAAAGGATGGAAACGTGAAAAATCAACGTATACAAAATAGTTTGAATTAAAAACCTGTTTTTTAAAGGGAGAAACTTTTTGAAATATTTTGTAATAATATAAAATATAAGTTTATGTCCGTGTTCAGGGTGGAAAATTTGACCTGAAAGTCAACTCTATTCAAAACTCAATGCAGATATGATTGTTCATAGTGGCTTCATCCTGATGATGAGGAGGATTCTCTCTGCAAACAAGACAGGCCTGATCCCAAAAGCTGTGAGAATGCTGCCACCAAGTGGTGGAGATAAATAATGAAAGCCATCAAATAGAAAAGTTCAGGAAGTGGGAGGGCGTGATGATGCAGCGTCTTACCTCTGTCGTTTCCGCTGGTGTACTGCAGGGGCTTGCTCTTGTCAATGCTGTTGAAGCTCTGGCTCCTGCGGTTCAGGTTGGAGGAGCCTGGGCTCCTGGGGGCCCCGCTGCCTGCAGCAGGTACTCTGGAGGGTCCAGGCAACCTGAAGAGGAAGGACAAGAACATCCAGAGGTCAACACCACATACAGCCAGAAAACAGAATTCATTACTTTTAGTTACAAGCACGACTGTAGCAAGAATGTGAAGCATCCGTCCAAAAATTGTTCTTATCTCAACATCTGGTACATGCAACTGCAGAGTTTTGCAGACAGCCTGATAGATTTGAGGTTTTCCTTTGGTTATAGAGCCAGCATGTGCAGTGAGAACAGTACTGGGGTTAATAAAGATCCCCGTGGCACACCAGGACGTTATTACAGCAAAGCACTTGTTTGGAAAGTGTTTATTCAACTGGAGTGCTGGTCCCTGAAGAAAAGCCTGCAGAGCGAAACATTTTAGGGAATGGCTTGATCAACAGGATCAAATATAGTTGTGAGAAATCAGGAAGTAACGAAGGCTCCTTGAGATTTGAAACAGTGAAGGGAATCCATGGCTGCTGGCTCACTCAGCATAAATGCAGCCACGTTTTCACAGTAAAGTCTGCATCTTTTTACATGTGTCAAGAGATGCTGACTCATAGAAGAACTCCTGCTGTTCTCAGTTTAAAAACCACTTCGAATTATTGTGCAGAGTCTGGAAAATCTGCAATGACAGATAGAGGCTATTTATCATCATCTCATCATGCTGTCTTTACCTAAACAATGAGCAAAACCCTTAAATGGCAGGTTTCTGTTTGGTACCTCACCTTAAAGGTTTCATTTATTGTTTGCTAGAAATGACTCTTCAGGCTTGATTTACTCCTGGTAGGATTTATGGACACTTATCACCTCTTAAATGACTGTATTATCAAACAAATATGGAGATTGAATACATTCTTCATAGAGAAGAATCCTGAAGAGACATCATCAGAGAGGCATGACCTGGGTGTGTCCAGATAAAGAACTGGACTGATGCTGGAGTCCAGGTTTTCTTTTCACATGAAAGTAATTTTTAGGTTAAGGTGCACTCACACGGAACGCGATTCGCGGGGCAGAGGCGGCCAGTTTTATGGTAAAGTCAATGGTTTAGACGCGGATTGAGGTTCTGCAGCGAGAACTGAGCGAATTGAGCGGCCGTCGCGGCTGGCCAGGGTTAAAAAAATCTGAACTCTGGAGAAGTGGTTGAGTCTCCTCAATCAATCAGGGACTCAACTTCAGGCATGTGATGTTTTCAGTGACAGCGGGGAGAAAACCTCAAGTATGGTGGATCAACCATAGTTCTCCTGAACTTCCATCATTTTCTTGACCCGCTGGATCCCTTTCTGGGCAGCGGGGTTTCCAGATCCCGTCCCGGTTACTGCTGGGTGAAGGCGGGTTCACTCTAGAGAGTCTGTCTCAGGACCCATGGAGCTGTAGTGGACACGCTCACTATGCCGGCTCCCAGGAGAGGAGCTCACGGCCAGACAGAGGGCCGCTGCTGGATGGGAAAGCAGTCTGCTCAGGCCTCCTGAACTTTATGATGTTTTCATTTTCTTATTTTCACTGACACAACAATAAAATAAAGGTCTCCTCATTTTATTCTTGTTTTTATTTTTGCCCTCTCGTGTTAATGCGCGACAGGAAGCATTTGAACTCGGTCAGAGAGAGACGGAAACACAGCAGAAGCGACCGTCAATCAGACACAGCAGCAGGAGAGAAACTTACTGGAGCTAAAGAGAGACTAAATGTTCTTATGAACCCAATCATGGAGACGTGATCACTGATGTTTGTATAGAGCTCTTTGAAATAAATAAACCTGATCTCTAAACATCCTCTGTGTCTCCAATGCATTGTTGCATTAGCTGCTAGTTCCTTGTAGCAATCTGGCTACAAACATTAGCTGCTAGCTTCATGAGGCAGTCAGGCTAAAAACATTAGCTGCTAGTTCCATGTAGCAATCAGGCTAAAAACATTAGCTGCTAGCTTCATGTAGCAATCAGGCTACAAACATTAGCTGCTAGCTTCATGTAGCAATCAGGCTACAAACATTAGATGCTAGCTTCATGTAGCAATCAGGCTACAAACATTAGATGCTAGTTCCATGTAGCAATCAGGCTAAAAACATTAGCTGCTAGCTCCATGTAGCAATCAGGCTACAAACATTAGCTACAGCAGAAAAACGGACAACAGAAATCTAACTTTCCTTAAAACGGTAAAAAAAAACCCCACACAAGTGTTCTCTTAGTCAAGAATGAAACACCAGAACTAACATGAATAAGGGAATTTGATCAAGACCGACGCCGAAGAAATAATGCGAGGATTCATTACTGTTTAGTTCATGATCTGCTTACAGAGTCAGTGTAGAGCTTTGAAAGCTGCTTGGATCTCTGTTTTTCACAGTAAAGTCCCCAAAATGCTGAGAACAGCTCAAGGTTTCAGACCATCTCTCTTTCTAAAGTCAATAAATGTTGAAAACCCCATAGGTGTCACACACCTAGGTGTGTAAAATCTGCCTTTGAGCCACCCCCTGGAGGAGCGGCAAACACAAACACTTGGGAAGCATTTGGTGGTGTAACCCCCAATCCAAGCCCTTAATGCTGAGTGTCAACCGGGGAGGCACTGGGTCCTGTTTTACAGGCTTTGGTATGACTCGGCCTGGATTTAAACTCACGATCTTCCTGTCTCAGAGTGGACACTCCACCACAAGGCCACTGAGCTGGTAAAGCTTAGTTTGATGGCATGTTTTAATGGCAACGGCATAAAATATGCAGAAAAAGAGCCAAAACAGTTCATTAAAACTAGAAATAAAAGGCAAAGAAATATAGGAAACAGGAAGAGATCACATAAAGACAGGATGCAGACTCCCAGAAACCTGGAGGAGCATCAACTAGAGGAGGACAGCCAGTGAATGGAGGGCAGTCTGGTGTGAGGAAGTCACACAAACTCAAGAGGAATTCATGCAAAAGCAGAATTTAACCAAAATAAGAACAGGAAGTTTACAACTAGAAAACAAACCACAAAGCTCAACACAACCTGCAAGAATTTGAAATGGTGTGAAGAAGAGTAAACTTGGAAACAGGGCATTAAAGACACTTCTATGAGCTAATAATGCAAAGATACGACGTTAAAAGCAGGTAAACCGAGCAGAGAGCGTCTCCTGCTCCGCCTGCAGCAGAAGCCCATGAGTTCTATTCATGGCCTTTGCTGTGGGGGCTTTGGGGGAACAGTGTGTGTGTGGGGGGGGGGGGGGGTCAACCGCTTTGTGAAGCTTTGTCTTCAGTTGTCTCCAGTTAAGACAAATGTGACAAAGAGCACAAAGAGAAAACAAACTTGACAAATACAGCAATAAGGACAAAAGCCAAGGTGGCCAAAAGAGGTTGGGGTAGAACAGCGGTTGATCCCGGACACTTCACACTCATATCCGTTTGGAGGGGTCAAAAATAGCATGATATAGATATAACCATGAGTCCGCCCCCGCTGCCCCCTATTGACCCGCCCTGGCGGCTGAGCAGCTGCTAAATGCCCCTCATTCTGCCCCAGTCACAGCTGCACGTGAAAAATTCATAAAACAACAACACTTTTTGTTCAAAATGGCAGCTTTTCTGTTGGTTTGGAACTGCGTGCGTGCAGATCAGATCAGATCAGACTCTTGTTTCTATCCATTTGGTCACTGCAGTTCTGACAGAAGAAATGCCATTTCTCCGTAATAAAATCTTTTAAGATTCATCATAAACTTGTTCCACTCTCACTCGTTGGTTCAGCAGGACAGCCTTTCATCTAAAAAGCTCAGGCATCTTTCTTCCTGACATGAGGGGAAAAGAGAGCATCTGCTGGATCCGTGAAGGGAAAATAGCAGTAATTGACAGCCCTCCATAAATATTCAGTTCTGGTATTTGCAAGTCAATGGCATTTACGTGGAGAAAAAGCAGTTTGTTCTAATATCTGCTTTAGAAAAAGAGAGCAGCAATTAAGCACGGAAGGGAGCACAAACTTGCCGACTGTGTCAGATCCTGTGCTGAGCTGAGCAAAAGTAAATGATTCTGCAGAGCAAAAGCACGGGAATCAAACAAACAAAAAGGCATCAATAAGCTGAAAGCCTCACAGCCACAGTTTAGACTGAACAGCATCTGAATCTCATACCGGTTACAGAAACTTCCCGAACGTGCAGAGTCACTACTGTGGCGCTTTAGCCCACATCCACAGAGCTGCAACGCACAAACGCTGCGTCCCAGCAAACACAGAGAACGGAGAAGCGAAATCATACACAGGATCAATTTGATCCAATACTGGCAGCTTTCATGATATTTGTCAGGAAAAAAAGAGGATTTAAATAAATGAACAAAGAAACAGAAAAGGAAACATGACCCCACAGGAGAATCTAGGACTTCATCAGAAAGTCTGAGTTGTCGGCTGTTGATGCTGAGCGATCCCGTCCAACCCCGTGGTGCAGCGGTAGGGCAGGTTCGATTCCCGCCTTGCCTCATGAGTTGAAGTGTCCATGGGCAATACACTAAACCTTAGGTTACCTCTGGTGGAAGGTCTATGACATATATTATTGGGAAAACAGTATGAGAAGCAACGTCTATCCCGTTAAAAGTTGTTCTAATGAGCCTGTGTTCATCCCGCCACATTTCAATCAGGTGCTGTGTCTCACTGTTGCTCCACTTTTGTTTTTATATCCCATAATGCCCGGCTACAGTGGCCATTTTGATCCAGTTGTTCCACAGTGCCTATTCAGTGTGAAAAAAACTC
Organism: Oryzias woworae; assembly: GCA_016861445.1. Classification (NCBI taxonomy): domain Eukaryota; kingdom Metazoa; phylum Chordata; class Actinopteri; order Beloniformes; family Adrianichthyidae; genus Oryzias; species Oryzias woworae. The sequence goes on from BOLG01000407.1 coordinate 508,121, forward strand.
AGAGCAAACCGGAGCTCAGTGCGACTGGAAAGTAACCGAGACCAACTCTTCCAAGAGCGGTTCCTGGTTCTGCTCCACTTAGGGGAATTCAGACGGAAAATTGGTTCCGGATTATCAGAGGAAACGAACTCTGGTTCACTTTAGGTGAACCAGATGCCTAAACACACCCTCAAAACTAACCAGCTTTCTGACTTTGGTTCAAACTCACTGGTTTGGAATTTCTCCACTTTGGAAACGTTTGACTTTCCCACGGATCCTACGAGAAAAGTCAATGCATGTTTCTTTTTCACACTTTCTTCAAAACGTTTTGATTACTGTGTCCATCTTTCTTTGAAAAGAAAGTTGAGTGGTGGACGTCTACGTTAAAAGCTTTTTCAAGCGGACGTTTTCCTTCATGTCTTTAACACACAGTGTGGGTTCAGGAGAGCAGAAGGAGGCTGACTGACGAATGATCACATTAGGCAAACCGAAACTGGGTTTTAAAAAGCAACAAAGAAAAAGCAACCTGAACACGACAAAATGCCGTTTTCAAACAGAACGTCAAACATTAAGGCAGAAAACGCCTCCATAAGACATTCATCAGCACTGACACGTGAAAATCACATTTAAGAGGAAATGTCCAGGAAAGTGAAAGGATTCTTGAGAGGTGTTAGGTGAAGGTACCTGGTGTTCTTCTTCTGTGGTGATCCTATCCCACTGTGGCCTGGAGGACTTGCATATCGTGCTGTGAGACTGCAAACAGAGCAGAACAGATGACAAAAGCACGTTAACACATGCGGGATGTGGGGCTGACGTTTATGTCGATGTATGTGTCACAATGTCTGTGAAAGTGGAGCAAAAAGCACAGGAAAAGGAACCAAGTGACAGATATTGAAGTGAAATGTGCAAACCTCTGCAGCTGAATTCTGCCCTGATGGTTCACAGAACTACCAGCCTTTCAGAGTGAAGTTATGGGCTTTGCTGACATTTAAACGGTCACAGGCACAGCAGGCAGAGGTGAGCGAAATGCTCACAGTGCCAGTCACACTGATTCATCCACAGACAGAACCTGGAGAACCTCACGGCTCTTCTTTATTCGTGTCTAACAGGAACCAGTTTGGATCTGCAGAAAACAAACTGGAAAGAGCGTGGTCTACTGCTGAACAGTGTTGAACAGCTGAGAACAAACCTACTCAAAATACTTTGAGGATAAAAAAAAAATCTTCTTTCATACGAGTTCACAATAAATCTGCATATTTTTATTTTAGCTTTTTATTTATCAACATTTTTTGTCTAGATGACTTTTAATTATGTCAATTCATTTGAATCAGTTGGTTTATGTTAGCTTTAGTAACTTTGGATTTTAATATATTATAGCTCTTTTAGTTTTTCTATAGACTGTCCAAATGAGTTTAATATAAATGTTTTTAAATACTTAAAGATAAGAAAAAGAAGAAATGAAAAGATTGAAAACAAATACATTTTAAAAAAGCTTTTGATGCTGCTGTCCAGCATATCTAATAAATGTTATTGCAGAAAAACGGAGATCTGTGTTAACAAAGCAGGGATTCCACAAGGCTCAGTAATCGCTTCATACCTGCTGGGTTTTCATGAATCACATTGATACAGTTTTAACTTGATGTTTAAACATCAAGTTCCTTTTTTCAGAGCCAACAGCTCAACAATATTGTCTTATTTAAACATCTGAGTGAAATTGTGGGAGAAACTCAACAGAACAACAGAGAGGAAATGAATTCACAGCAGTAAACCTGGAAAACCCAATCTGTTGTCATTTTTCTAAGTTTATACGTCATAAACACACATAGACTGTAAAAATAGTGGACAGTGCAACTCCTCCCCCCTTGTGTTCCAAACAGGAAGTACCTGCTGGTTTCAAGGAGTCAAAATCCCACAGATTTCCACTGTTTTTATTTGTCAGAACAACCATTCTTTCTCTGAGACTTTCTTCTTAACCTCTTCTTTCTATCCTATTTTTTCTTCATCAGAAGTCATTTAAGTTCTAAACTGACCAATCAGAAGCCTCAGTAAAAGCAGGTGGTGCCCGGTGGCCCCACCTCTAACGTTTGATTGACAGCTTCTCCCGTGCTGTTTTCAGTGGAAGGGGTGTGGAGTTGTAACAAGCTCACTCATGATTGGGTGACGGTAGTCCCCTTAAAAAAACGTGACTCAGACCAATCAAAATGGCGCCGCACATATCGGGAGGCAGCGGTGAAATACTGGAGCAGGTACGACATTTTCTACAGGTGACGTCACACCTCCACTCGTCCATTGTTTATTTACCATCTATGGTTACAAAAAGCAAAAGAAAAAGGATGTGGAATTCAGTTGAAGCTTTATGATCTCTGACAAAAAAAGTCCTGCATTGTTTTTCTTTGTCATTTTGTTTTTGGTCCAATATGAGGGAATAAACTCTATTGAATCAAACAAAAAGGACAAAAAGGAAAGGAAGAGGAGATGAAAGCATCCACATTTCATCTGAAACAATCGTGTATTGATAATAACTCCTGTCTGACTGAAGCTAAGCATGGATGTTAGAAACAGAGTAGCAAAGAGGGAAAAGCACAAACGACTGAAGCCTTTTGGGCGCAGAAACATCAGATCGATCAAACAAAAAGGAAAGACAAAGCACAACAGCAAACTCATTTCAAAACACAACTCAGCCATATCTTCTGTCCATTGTTCACCTTTTCGGTCCATCCCGCCGGGGTCGCTACAGCGAGTCAGCTTTCACTCATTCCCTCAGCTGGTTTGGCAGAGAGTTACGCCGGATTCCTGAAAACAACCCTGGGCTTTCTCTGGGCTGGGGACAGGCGCAGGGAGACCCAGACTTACTGTAGGTCCCCTTGTGGCTACATAGTTAGGCAGTAGCCTAAGGACCCACACTCCCTAGGAAACAAACCCACTTCCACATCCAACCAACTGAGCCATCCAGCCGCCTGCGCTTTCGAGCAAAGTGTCAAACACGACAAAAGAAAGATTAAATAGAAAACCTAGAAAGTTCCCACGGGAAGCATGCCTGCAGGAATCAGAGGACTTACGTTTTCCACAAACTAAAGAGCAACATCTCTTAAAAAAATCAGAAAACGGAGTTAAATGTTCCATAAAAGACTTCCAACCCTCCAGAAGCAAAAAAGACAAAGTCATTCTTTTGCTTAGCTGGAATCCACTAAAACATTCCAAACTCCATCCTTCCACCAGACTTTACCTTTCCGGTCTCCCATGAACATACGAACAGACATGCAGACCTGAGCTTTTCATTCAGGAGAGCGAAGAACAGGCTGGCGTGAATGTGACAGAGCCTCCTTGCTGTCCTCGCCATCCATCCTGCTCACATGCAGAAGTCGACGGGCGACAGAGGAAGCAGTGAACTCTGGGAACAAAATGCTCTCTGTTGTGTGTTTGTGGGCAGACGGTTTGACGTTGCAGAATAAAAATGCAAAGAAGGACTAACTGTCCATGTTGGTGAATGAATGACGCAGATCTGCAGTGAATCTTTTCACTCATACCTTTAAATGGGAAAGTCCGGATTCTCCAGGAAAAACAACCATTGAATAACAAAGCTTTTTGCTCAGTTATTTCATTCTTTTAGCTCATTCTTTTACCGTTTCTGGATTCTCTGATGGAAATCTAGATGTCTATCAGATAGATTTCTATTGTAGATGTACATTAAATAATGAATGTGCATCTACTGTAGATGTTTATTAGTTATTTCATTATTTACATGCATATATTGTAGATGTTTATTAATTACATGCATGTATTGTAAATGTTTATTAATTACATGCATGTATTGTTGATGTTTTTTAATTACATGCATGTATTGTAGATGTTTATTAATTACATGCATATATTGTTGATGTTTTTTAATTACATGCATATATTGTTGATGTTAATTAATTACATGCATATATTGTAGATGTTTATTAATTACATGCATGTATTGTAGATGTTTATTAATTACATGCATATATTGTAGATGTTTATTAATTACATGCATGTATTGTAGATGTTTATTAATTACATGCATGTATTGTTGATGTTTTTTAATTACATGTATATATTGTAAATGTTTTTTAATTACATGCATGTTTTAGAAAATGTTTATTAATTACATGCATGTATTGTAGATGTTTTTTAATTACATGCATCTACTGTAGATGTTGATTAGTTATTTCATTATTTACATGCATATATTGTAGATGTTTATTAATTACATGCATGTATTGTAAATGTTTATTAATTACATGCATGTATTGTTGATGTTTTTTAATTACATGCATGTATTGTAGATGTTTATTAATTACATGCATATATTGTTGATGTTTTTTAATTACATGCATATATTGTTGATGTTAATTAATTACATGCATATATTGTAGATGTTTATTAATTACATGCATGTATTGTAGATGTTTATTAATTACATGCATATATTGTAGATGTTTATTAATTACATGCATGTATTGTAGATGTTTATTAATTACATGCATGTATTGTTGATGTTTTTTAATTACATGTATATATTGTAAATGTTTTTTAATTACATGCATGTTTTAGAAAATGTTTATTAATTACATGCATGTATTGTAGATGTTTTTTAATTACATGCATCTACTGTAGATGTTGATTAGTTATTTCATTATTTACATGTATATATTGTAGATGTTTATTAATTACATGCATATATTGTAGATGTTTTTTAATTACATGCATGTATTGTAGATGTTTATTAATTACATGCATGTATTGTTGATGTTTATTAATTACATGCATGTATTGTAGATGTTTATTAATTACATGCATGTATTGTAAATGTTTATTAATTACATGCATGTATTGTAGATGTTTATTAATTACATGCATGTATTGTTGATGTTTATTAATTACATAGATGTATTGTAAATGTTTATTAATTACATGCATGTATTGTAAATGTTTATTAATCACATGCATGTATTGTAAATGTTTATTAACCACATGCATGTATTGTAAATGTTTATTAACCAAATGCATGTATTGTAAATGTTTATTAACCACATGCATGTATTGTAAATGTTTATTAACCACATGCATGTATTGTAGATGTTTTTTAATTACATGCATGTATTGTTGATGTTTTTTAATTACATGCATGTATTGTAGATGTTTTTTAATTACATGCATGTATTGTTGATGTTTTTTAATTACATGCATGTATTGTAAATGTTTATTAATTACATGCATGTATTGTAAATGTTTATTAACTACATGCATGTATTGTGATGTTTATTAACTACATGCATGTATTGTAGATGTTTATTAACTACATGCATGTATTGTAGATGTTTATTAATTACATGCATGTATTGTAAATGTTTATTAATTACATGCATGTATTGTAGATGTTAATTAATTACATGCATATATTGTAGATGTTTATTAATTACATGCATGTATTGTAAATGTTTATTAACCAAATGCATGTATTGTAGATGTTTATTAATTACATGCATGTATTGTAGATGTTTATTAATTACATGCATGTATTGTAGATGTTTATTAATTACATGCATGTATTGTAAATGTTTATTAACCACATGCATGTATTGTAAATGTTTATTAACTACATGCATGTATTGTTGATGTTTTTTAATTACATGTATATATTGTAAAAGTTTTTTAATTACATGCATGTTTTAGAAAATGTTTATTAATTACATGCATGTATTGTAGATGTTTTTTAATTACATGCATCTACTGTAGATGTTTATTAGTTATTTCATTATTTACATGTATATATTGTAGATGTTTATTAATTACATGCATGTATTGTAAATGTTTATTAATTACATGCATGTATTGTTGATGTTTATTAATTACATGCATGTATTGTAGATGTTTATTAATTACATGCATGTATTGTTGATGTTTATTAATTACATGCATGTATTGTAGATGTTTATTAATTACATGCATGTATTGTAGATGTTTATTAATTACATGCATGTATTGTTGATGTTTATTAATTACATGCATGTATTGTAGATGTTTTTTAATTACATGCATGTATTGTAGATGTTTATTAATTACATGCATGTATTGTTGATGTTTATTAATTACATGCATGTATTGTTGATGTTTATTAATTACATGCATGTATTGTAGATGTTTATTAATTACATGCATGTATTGTAAATGTTTATTAACTACATGCATGTATTGTAGATGTTTATTAATTACATGCATGTATTGTAAATGTTTATTAATTACATGCATGTATTGTTGATGTTTATTAATTACATGCATGTATTGTAGATGTTTTTTAATTACATGCATGTATTGTAAATGTTTATTAACCACATGCATGTATTGTTGATGTTTATTAATTACATGCATGTATTAGAAAATGTTTATTAATTACATGCATGTATTGTAGATGTTTTTTAATTACATGCATATATTGTAGATGTTAATTAATTACATGCATATATTGTAGATGTTTATTAATTACATGCATGTATTGTAGATGTTTATTAATTACATGCATGTATTGTAGATGTTTATTAATTACATGCATGTATTGTAAATGTTTATTAACTACATGCATGTATTGTAAATGTTTATTAACCACATGCATGTATTGTAGATGTTTATTAATTACATGCATGTATTGTAGATGTTTATTAATTACATGCATATATTGTAGATGTTTATTAATTACATGCATATATTGTAGATGTTTATTAATTACATGCATGTATTGTAGATGTTTATTAATTACATGCATGTATTGTAAATGTTTATTAACTACATGCATGTATTGTAAATGTTTATTAATTACATGCATGTATTGTTGATGTTTATTAATTACATGCATGTATTGTTGATGTTTATTAATTACATGCATGTACTGTAGATGTTTATTAATTACATGCATGTATTGTAGATGTTTATTAATTACATGCATGTATTGTAGATGTTTATTAATTACATGCATGTATTGTAGATGTTTATTAATTACATGCATGTATTGTAGATGTTTATTAATTACATGCATGTATTGTAGATGTTTATTAATTACATGCATATATTGTTGATGTTTTTTAATTACATGCATGTATTGTAGATGTTTATTAATTACATGCATGTATTGTAGATGTTTATTAATTACATGCATGTATTGTAGATGTTTATTAATTACATGCATGTATTGTAGATGTTTATTAATTACATGCATGTATTGTTGATGTTTATTAATTACATGCATGTATTGTAGATGTTTATTAATTACATGCATGTACTGTAGATGTTTATTAATTACATGCATGTACTGTAGATGTTTATTAATTACATGCATGTATTGTAGATGTTTATTAATTACATGCATGTATTGTATATGTTTATTAATTACATGCATGTATTGTAGATGTTTATTAATTACATGCATGTATTGTAGATGTTTATTAATTACATGCATGTATTGTAGATGTTTATTAATTACATGCATGTATTGTAAATGTTTATTAATTACATGCATGTATTGTAGATCTTTATTAATTACATGCATGTATTGTAGATGTTTATTAATTACATGCATGTACTGTTGATGTTTATTAATTACATGCATGTATTGTTGATGTTTATTAATTACATGCATGTATTGTAGATGTTTATTAATTACATGCATGTATTGCAGATGTTTATTAATTACATGCATGTATTGTAGATGTTTATTAATTACATGCATGTATTGTTGATGTTTAATAATTACATGCATGTATTGTTGATGTTTATTAATTACATGCATGTATTGTTGATGTTTATTAATTACATGCATGTATTGTTGATGTTTATTAATTACATGCATGTATTGTAGATGTTTATTAATTACATGCATGTATTGTAGATGTTTATTAATTACATGCATGTACTGTAGATGTTTATTAATTACATGCATGTATTGTAGATGTTTATTAATTACATGCATGTACTGTTGATGTTTATTAATTACATGCATGTATTGTTGATGTTTATTAATTACATGCATGTATTGTAGATGTTTATTAATTACATGCATGTACTGTTGATTGTTTATTAATTACATGCATGTATTGTTGATCTTTATTAATTACATGCATGTATTGTTGATGTTTATTAATTACATGCATGTACTGTAGATGTTTATTAATTACATGCATGTATTGTAGATGTTTATTAATTACATGCATGTACTGTAGATGTTTATTAATTACATGCATGTATTGTAGATGTTTATTAATTACATGCATGTACTGTAGATGTTTATTAATTACATGCATGTATTGTAGATGTTTATTAATTACATGCATGTATTGTAGATGTTTATTAATTACATGCATGTATTGTAGATGTTTATTAATTACATGCATGTATTGTAGATGTTTATTAATTACATGCATGTATTGTTGATGTTTTAATTACATGCATGTATTGTAGATGTTTATTAATTACATGCATGTACTGTAGATGTTTATTAATTACATGCATGTACTGTAGATGTTTATTAATTACAAGCATGTACTGTAGATGTTTATTAATTACATGCATGTATTGTTGATGTTTATTAATTACATGCATGTACTGTAGATGTTTATTAATTACATGCATGTACTGTAGATGTTTATTAATTACATGCATGTATTGTATATGTTTATTAATTACATGCATGTATTGTTGATGTTTATTAATTACATGCATGTAATGTAGATGTTTATTAATTACATGCATGTATTGTAGATGTTTATTAATTACATGCATGTATTGTAAATGTTTATTAATTACATGCATGTATTGTAGATGTTTATTAATTACATGCATGTATTGTAGATGTTTATTAATTACATGCATGTATTGTAGATGTTTATTAATTACATGCATGTATTGTAGATTTTTTTAACACCACTAGTAGATATCAGGTGTCCAGTTTGAAGAAACTACCCACATGGTTCACAGCGTGTGAGGCAGCTGTGGGAAAGTCCTCTGATAGATATTAGTTTTAAAATAGTCATGATTTAGATAATGGATGCGCCTGTGTGGGGAGGGGACTCGGGTCTGGGTCTTCCTGGCCAGTCCCCAGCCTGGATAAAATATCCCAGGTGTTGTCAGGAAGGGCATCTGACCTACAAATCTCTCTTGTGGATCAGTGACAGATTCGTTGGGTGGTTTGGTGAAACCTGAACTACAACATATGTTTCCTCTCCAAAACAAATCCGATAATAGAAAGGTGGGATTTTAGAAGTACGAGGAGAGGTTCTTTGTGAGGCCTGCGAGGCGGTTCCAACAGGCAGAACCATGCCGGGATCCTACATCTACATCCTACACCAGAAGTACAGGTGGAGCATGCTGGGTAGAGACAAACTGCTGATGTGAGAAGTTTTACAAACAGCAGGTTTACTGCTCAGCAGTGTAAAGCTCGCTGACCTCTGCTGGAGGACCTTACTGGGTGAATAAATACCTGCATGTGGATGTGAAGTGTTTTAGCAAAACTTCTCCTCAAATAGCTTTATTTTTGTGCAAAGCGTTTGAACAAAGCCGTGAAAGACAAGGAGCATGAGATGCCCTCATGAAGCCCACGCTGCATCACAGAAAAGAGAAGGAGCGCTGTGCACAGAAGATCAGGGCATATTTATTTTCTGTCTGCACACACTTCAAGAAGAAAGAAAGACAAACGCTAGCATTTCTACCCTACCTTGGTTGTTTATTTGACATGCTACTCAACCCTGTGTAAAGAAAGAAGCCAAAGCACGTCATGACACTGAGGTCATGATGGTGGATGCAGATTCTGTTTAAGCTTTTTTCTCCACAGAGGGATGTGAGATCGGATGCTTTTCAGATCCAGAAAGACTCAGGTTCTGAGTTCAGGTTCATGACAGCAGCCGATGAACATCCTCTGATCTTTGCTGAATGAATCAAACACACGGGAGTCCAGAACAATCCTAACTCGACACACATTCTGCCTTTTGCAGTTGTTGCTTTGAACTGCGTTAAAACTCAAAATGTCCCGATCCGATCACACGATCCAAAATCAGGAACGATCACATAGTTTCAGACTGGATCGGATCTGGATGTTGTATCCCGATCCGGGATCGACATTTTCTTGATGTGATTCTTATCATGATCAGCGCTTTTTCTTTCAGGCTGACTATTACAGATAAACACAGAACTGGAAGTCTGCATGTCATGAACGGATCAGGACGTCTGTGGCCGTAAAACACAGCAGAATATGACACTAGTTTGAGGAGGAGACGCACAAACACGATTAAGTTAAGGAGATGTTCACAGATACAGACTTCCAGGCTCAATAACTCTTTAACAAACGTTCAAACGGACAGTCAGCGTCTTTGTTGGTTTGTCCTAACACAAACAACGACCTAAAAAGGCATTTCATCTGAAAAAACATGAAGTTTTGCTTCTTTTTACCGAGAAGTGCAAACAGAAACTAATGAAAGGTCAAATCAACACGAGCCAGTCAGGAATACTCATCCTCATATGAGTGAATGAGTAAATATGAATAGACTGTAACAACAATTTTAAGAAGAAAGTAATCATTCAATTTAAGAACTTTGAATGGAGACCTGAGTCACATCTGATTAAAATGCTCAATAGTTCTGATCCAAAAGCTAAAGTCACCAAATTATCTCACATCACTTTCACCCAGTTAGACTAGTTAACTGGTTTTTCTAGTTGATAGATGCACTCTTTTTGCTCGGTCGTTGAAGCTACTTCACAGAAACTCTACTTAAACGATAAAAAAAAAGGTTAATTTAGACAATTAGTGAAAACCTGGATCAGTTTATTCAATGTATTCATTTGTTAAATGTGCTGCAAAAGTATCGGATCAGGACTCGGAATGGGCAGATACTCCAAATCAATGAGTCTAATTCAGATCCAAATGCACCTGATCGGGACACCCCCAGTTCAAAGCCGTATCAAATAAAGAAGATGCTAAACAAGTTCAAACTGCTGTCATGCCTGAAGATGTCCTTACAAACAGCTCGATGTGTTTTCCTCAGCGGCTAACTTCATCAACATCATGAGGACCATATCATCAGTACATCAGCAGGTCATGAAGACGACAGTTGTTGTTATGGATTCACCAAATCATTTCCAAAGAAGCAAACATCACGCCGCTACGACTGTACCTATGAGACACGTCCGACCTGGCCAGACTCCCAGACGGCACGCTGCTCTTCCTGTCGCGAGATGCAGGCGTAGGCAGGCGTGAAGAGCGCCATACCACAGGGTCAACTCGTTCGCCCCGGGACATGATGAATTATCGAGGGAGGGATGGCAGTGCCTTACCAGGCCGGAACCCCTCCCTGCTTTCTAGAGCCCTGAAAGCCTCCCGTGGCTCCGTGTTGTCGCTCACTGTCCAATAGGGAGTTCCCCTTTGACACACTTCTCATCCCTGACCTTGCAGACGGCACCAGCAGGTGCTGTCTATAGAAAGCTCTGCACATGTACACATGTCTCTAGATGATCTGCAGGAGAGATCCACTTGGACAGTTATCATGCAGTCCTTTGCATGTGAACTGAGAGCCCCTTTCCCATGAGCACCAAGCAGGTGTTTTCAGTCCAGCTTCTTTTATTTATCTTTGCTTTATGATTATGTCGTGTTTAACCAAGATTTTAAAAAGCGGTGTCATTTTCTTGGACACGTTTTCTGCAGCGCGGCAGGAGTTCATTCGAAGTTCCTCTCTGAGTTGTGGGCAGGACTGTTGCCACAGAGCTCCCTCCACTTCCTGTCCCCCCTCTGTTTAGACTTTCAGCTTACAGAGACCAGCTCAGACGAGGACAACAGAGATGTAACTCTGGAGTTTAGAGGCTAACATGACCCAAACGTCTGGCAGCACAGAACCACCAGCCGGAGCGGTTAGAGGAGACCGTAAATGAGGAATACCAGTCATGTGGGAGCAAAGATCTGGAAGATTCAAGCTGATGGATGCCAGAGAGTTTAAAGGACACGAACATTAAAATGTGATATTGTTCTTTAAATAGATCTTGCCTTTTGAGTTGTTTTACACAACTTTCTAATGAACTCCTGCCGCTCTGCACAAACTATGGCCTAGAAATCAACACAGGTTTTTTTTTCATTTCAATTAAAACAGTAAAATTGTAATTAAAAGACCAATCAGAACACTTTTATATGGGGAGAAAATAGACTTGTATAACAGATTTGTAACTCGTTCCTGCATGTTTGCGTGTACCGTTGGATTTGTGAGTGTTTTTTAGACTTCTTTATTTCTCCCTGTAAGTCAGTTGTCTTCTGCTGCTGTATTAAAGATGTTTCCCTTTATCCACATAAATGCATTTCATCTGAAAGAGGTGCAACCAGAGGCTGCCCCTTACTGTGGATGTGTGCACCTGTTGCACAGGTGGGAGTGAGAGCATGACAGCTGCTCCTCCAGCACTTCTTTACTCCTCCACACCACAGATCGGTCTCACATAAATAAGCACACACACACACAAAATCACTCACACAAAGAATGCTAATCATGTGTAAAATGTCAAACCTTCCTTTCATGTTCTTACAAGACCTTTTCAGTCTGTTTGGGTCACAGGCTGCAGGGGGTCAACTCTAAAAAAAACGCACTACTTCATAAAATACCAAACATAACAGAATATAGAAGTCCGTTTCAAAGCAAAAACTGAACCAAAGCAAAATGAGGAGCCAGAGCAGGGAAATGGGAAGCAAAGTTCTATATTCTAGGAAAAGCTAACAAGATTCACCTCAATTCAATAAGAACCGACTTCATGTTTAACGTAAGATGCAATCATCTCTGTTTAACAAAACAGTTGCGAGCTAATTCTGATGGATAGGAAGCAAAACTCGCGTTTGAGACATCATTTTCACATTCATGTCTTTAACAGACACGAGCACACAAAGGGTTTCTGCAAGCAGCTAAACTGAACCAGCACAAGTCTCGAAGTCTGAACTGCAGGGCCCGAACCTAGAAGCATTACCCTTCATCCAAAAGGAGGATTGTCCACATATTTAAAGCACAGACTGGCTCTGCAGTCAACCCAAAGCCAGAAAGCATGCTCCTCAGTGTCTGCTGCTGCAGTGCGAGCTGCTGAAGGTCTCACATACCTGGACTGCATGTCGTGTGTTTTGAGGCTGCTGGTGGATGGTGCACTGCTGCTGGTCTGCTGGCTGAGCTCCACCAGAGACTGGTAGTATTGCTGCTGTTGCTGCTGCTGCTGCTTGTAGCGTGATAGAATGAAGAAGAGGCCCAGGATGCTCTTCAGGTTGCCATTTCTGATCTCTGTAAGAACAAAAGGGGGGAGAGAAATTGAAGCTGCTGCAACGGAGGAGTTCATCTTTTAACCATGTTTGGCTCCATCCTGTTGGTGTTTACAGCTTTGCCCTGCATCCACCCCAGTAAAGACCCACAAACTTCATTTCCCAGAGTAAAAGTGTCTCCACAGTTGTTCTCCGCCTGTTTGAGACTCCACTGCAGTGCTGTGACTGTTAAGATAAATATTTTCCAGACTGTGTATTGTGTCTTTCAAACACCATAAAATGAGCACATGGTGACAAATCCCTCTGGGGATGGAGCTCCGGAGCAGCTGTTGTGCAGCAAACAAACCGTTCTTTACGACGCATTATACACCAGCTTTGTGTAGTGTCCATTACAGAAATACTGTCTACTCTTGTAAGCGCTCACAGTTGATGTCTTTGCAAATCAATTAGACTACTGCTTCCAAGGATATCCATCTGGACAAGTTCTAGGCTGAAACATCTGCTTACAGGAATGATCTCCCAGCTGACACATTTCAGAGAGGAACCTGGCATGAGAACCTCTGGACTGATGCACAACTGGCTGAGCTGAATGATGCCGAAACCCCAGTTTCTGCTGCTGCAACAACAGGCTCCATACTGTAGCCTAAACGTCCACATTTACAGCAAGTTTGTTAACATCATTAGTTACAAGAAACGCTATTTAAAACTAGTTTTATATCACCTGATTGTTAATAAACAAATGACCATGATCGGCTTTTGCAGAAAAGACTGTGTAACATCCACACCATAGAAGGCATCACAGCTTTAAACTAATGCAACAGCAGTTTCAAAGTACAAAGTAAGACTTCCAAAGGAATCCTGTCTCAGACAGACTAGAACCCTAATCAGAAAATTACAAGTAATAAAGGTGGAGAAATCAATCAATCAATCAATCCCTTCATTTGGATAGTACCTTTCATCATACATGTGTAGAGCACAAGGTGATCTCACATAAAAAGAAAAGAGATACAAAAAAGGGGAAAACAGATGGGTGGATGGGTGGATGGGTGGATGGATGGATGGGTGGGTGGGTGGATGGATGGGTGGATGGATGGATGGATGGATGGGTGGGTGGATGGATGGGTGGATGGGTGGATGGGTGGATGGATGGATGGATGGGTGGGTGGGTGGATTGGTGGGTGGATGGATGGGTGGATGGATGGGTGGGTGGGTTGGTGGATGGACGGATGGATGGGTCGGTGGGTGGGTGGGGTCGGTGGATGGATGGATGGATGGGTGGGTGGGTGGATGGATGGATGGATGGATGGATGGATGATGGATGGATGGACGCATGATGGATGGATGGACGCATGATGGATGGATGGGTGGGTGGGTGGATGGGTGGGTGGGTGGGTGGATGGGTGGGTGGGTGGGTGGATGGGTGGGTGGGTGGATGGATGGATGGATGCATGGATGGATGGATAGATGGATGATGCATGGATGGATGGATAGATGGATGATGGATGGATGGGTGGATGGATGGATGGATGGATGCATGATGGATGGATGGATGGATGGATGGATGGATAGATGGATGATGCATGGATGGATGATGGATGGATGGGTGGATGGATGGATGATGGATGGATGGATGCATGATGGATGGATGGATGATGGATGGATGGATGGATGGATGGATGGATGGATGGATGGATGGATGCATGCATGATGGATGGATGGATGGGTGGGTGGGTGGATGGATGGATGATGGATGGATGATGGATGGATGATGGATGCATGGATGGATGATGGATGGATGCATGGATGGATGCATGAAAAAAGCACACAACAATAGTCAGAGATGCTTTTGCTGGTTCATTGCAGGGATGACTGGCTCTGAACCTGGACTGGGATGATTCTGACTCCAGCTGGTGGTTCTGATTTGTCATTATTTTCTTAGAACAGTTCACTGCAATGAGAAGTGAAGAACTGTGGCTGCAGCAGTCAGCAATCCTTAGTGCACATGCATCACAGCTAATGAAACTTAATGTTGCAGCTAACAGGTACAGCCGTCAGTGAATTCGCCTGTAAGCAGTTCAGCCTCAAGTGACTTAATGTAGCGTTTTTACCACAGTCTTTCAATGAACAAAAGGAACCCTTTTAGACCACATTTTTGGCTGCACAAAGCCATGGACGCAGTTCATGTTTCCTGCGATCATTTTCAAAGTATTCATCACTTTGCTGTGGCGCATCCTTTCTCCCTGCCCCTCAGCAAGGTTGATGTATCTCTGCAGATTAGAGAAGAACGCTCTCATGGGGATCTTTCCGGTCCTCAAACACCTACAAGCAATGAGTCTGACTCTGAAAAAAGGCTGTTTTTATTTGTTTACTGAAAAAGAAAGTCGCAGCCAAACAGGGCAGCTGGAAAACACAACTGCAAGAAACAGAGAAAACATTGTTAGGAATAAAAAGCAATATGTTTCTATTTTGAGTCCTTTCGTTTCTATGGTCCGCCACAGAAGTCGTCTTTGTTTCCATCGAGGGCCAGATCTGATATAAATGCCCTTCTTTATGAACATTTTTGACATCATCTTTGGCTCAATCAGTCCCAATCCTGCTTCATTTCAGATCTGTGTTTGTGCAGATCGTGAACAGACAAACAAACACTGTGATGAAGGGGACCCACAGCAGAGTGACCTGCCCCTGCACTGGACTCCACCCATTCCAGAACAGCATGGTCTCACCACAGCACAACACAACTGGACAGTTGATTTAACGCTATGCCAACTTATGACCCAGTGGTACACACTTCATGCATCTGACTGTTTAGTTGTGTCCAATAAATAACTTTCAGGCCAAGCTGATATTCAAAATAAATGATGAACAATTAAGAAAATGTTCCTTTTGTCTTCTGTCTTTGTTGGATCAAGTAACTGACTTCTGTCCGGGTCCTAGAGTCCTCCTCAGCTTCAGAAGGGCAGTCGCTGCTGCTTTATTCAGTTACAGATGAGAAACAGCACACACTGAGCAGCATTGGTTCTACCATCACTAAAGGCTCATCAGCAGTGACCGAGGTCGACCAGTTTGCAAACGTCCTGCAGCAGGAGGTCTGATATTCTTCAATCGGCTCGGCCAACTGAGTTCACTTTTGCTGTTGGTGTTTCTTCATCAATTTACCTGGAAAAGCTGCCAAGGCCGTCCATAAATCCTTTTGGATTCCAAGATGTCAATTTACGGCTGGAAGGCTTTTCACGCGTCGGCAGTGCTTCTCTAATGCTTCTAGTGCTTTTAGTGTTGCGACCACAAAGAATTATGGGACTGGCTTGGATCATATTTGGATTCAGAGAAGATGGTTTGATCGTCACTCTGCTAAAGGAGAGGATGAAAATGTGGAAAACAGACACGTTCTTGTTGATTGTGACCCTCGGTGAGGATCTGCTTTGTCTGAAAGGGGAATGGTGTCAGACCAGGACACACACGACCCCTGATTGCACCATCACAGGCTCCTCGCCGCTGGTGCAGAACTGTCAATGGGTGACGGGATTATACGTTCATGACGAGGATCAGAAACTGGGCTGTTTCAAATAATAGAACCACCAATGGAGCCACAGTTCTGGCTGATAAAGAGGGAGAGAAATAAAAAAAAAAAAAGCTGCAGAACCAAAGAAAACCTCCTACTGAACATCTTGATCATAGAAAATCGATTTAACTCTGACAAAAATGATAATCTGAACAAAAAAAAAACCCCAAACACTTCCAAAAACATCAGTAAATAAAGAAAAAACAAATATGAATGTTGAGCAGAAATTAAATGAAAGCAAGAACGCATAACTGCACCGTCTGAGAGGAAGTAAGCAGAACTGCATTGTGAAGAGTAGCTTTCAGTGCAGGTTGTCCACACGTGTTGCAGCACATGTTTTACTCAGGTTCTGCATTCTAAACCTGACAGTGTGAAGAAACTCCAAAGATCTGCTGTCAGCCCCTTGAATTCCCTCATTAGGAACAGTTTTCCGGAGGCTTTTGACCTTTTTTGAAATGACAAATGTTGAGTTCCTGCAGCAAATGATCACATTTCAGCTCGTAAACCATTTCATGTTGTCGGTTTCAGATTTTTTATGTGCATGGCTTTTAGTAGGTAGGTGTTTTATTTTTACAACAGAATGATAAATGTGTGAAGGTCACCCACGCGAAACGAAGCTGGTAATGGCCGTGCACTTTTTAAAAGCACCAGGTTCTGACTGATCAGTTATGATGCTTTCCATCCATGAAACAAGGCAGGGCATGCATTTTATGATGGCTCGTAACCTGTTTCAGTAGAAACGTCTGCGGGGGAACCAAAAGCACTCCTCAGTAAGATGGGTTTTCCTGGAAACGTTGGTTTCCAGCCTCCCCAAGAGGGTACAAGCAGGCTTTGAGAGGAGGGTACTGCTATAGGTAGGTTCCTGTATGCTACATCAAACATCCGGCTTTATTTAATTCCCATGTCTTTTAAAAGCATAAGGATAAGCCTGGAAGGACAGAGAAGACTGATTTAGTCATGACAGGGCTGTGCCATGCTGCAAACAGAAAGATGGGAAGATGCAATGAAGGCTGGAACGACAGGCATCAGCAGCAGTGTAAGCCGAGAGCCCGAATACCTACAGCCCCGCTTTGCCTTTCTAGGCTCAGCTCATCACTTAGCTGTTTTTAGAACGGTATCTGGGGTCAGTGTGTCAGGCCTTTGGACTTTTACAGCTGTTGGACATATCGGGCCGATACGACACTACGGCAGCGACATGAAGGCACGTTTGCTAAACTCCACGCCGACCTTAAGGATGCAGAACAGAGCTGTGAAAGAAAAGGGCTCTTCCAACTCCAGGTGGCAGACATGAACTAGTAAACAGTGGCAAAAGAAAAAGAAAAAGCCAGTGTGCACGCCTTACTAATGACTAGTGTGAGGCGTAAAGGCAACAACAGCGTCACCCATAGGTCACAAGCGCATGCAACTTACAACATTCTTAAAACTTCACGAGAGACCCAACACACACGACAATAGTACAGTCAATACGTAGGGCAGCAGTAGCTCAGGTGGTGGAGCAGGTCGGCCAATGATCGAAGGATTGGCACTCAACCCTCCTTGCCTCCAGCGTGTGGCTCCACTGGTGTGTGAATGCGTATGAATGAACCAGTGATGGTCAGAGCGGCTGTTTGGCGCCTACTGGCAGCCACACCTCTGTCAGTCTGCCCCAGGGCCGCTGGTGCTGCATCAGTAGCGGGTATGAATGAATAATGGATGTACATTGTAAGCCCTTTGAGTCTGGAAAAGCGCAGATAAATCCAATCCATTTTTATTCAAGCAGCTGCTTTGTTGACTGAAGATGCCTCCAGGTTCCCCTAATTAGTACGATAGCTATAGTGTCAATGAAAAAAACGACCTGTGGTTAGTTTCACATCTTAGCAGGTTGGTTTGGTGTAGAATCTATGCTGTTGTTCACCTTTGCAGCACAAATCAGTTTTCACTGATTCACCTCAGTGGTTTGGCACATTTAGTTTCACGCCGGATGCCGTTCCCAGACCAATACTGCATTGTATCCAGGCTGGGGACAGGCACACGGAGAGCCAGACTTGGACCCCCCTGTGGCTACATAGTTAGGTCCACGGGGCGCCCTGGGAAGCGAACCCAGGTTTGCTGTGCACCAGTACTACCTGAAGCCAACAGAGCCATGCCGCCGCCCGATTGCTCCAGAATGAATGGTACTTGTGCAGAAAGGGCTTCTTCTGGATTTTTCAGATGGAAACCTTCTCACCAGCCTCCAGTGGGTTTCGCAAATTGAAAAGATCATTGTCTTTGAACATTTGTAGTACTGGATACCCTGAGTTTTAAACTTCCGACAGCAAAAGTCCACTCCCATTGCTCTCGTGATTGAATCAGCAGGTTTCTCATGCCATCCATTGTGTATTGTCTGGCATCCCTACCTTCTGCTGAGAGCCCTTGTACATTCACTCCTCTGGCGTCCAGGAAACTGAGGCAAGCGTCCACATTCTCGATCTGTGATGGAGAAAGCAAACTGTCAGCACAAAGGGGAAGACAGACCTGGAATGTGACCACTATGTCTTGTGGTGTAGCGCTCCGAGGAAAGGGCAGATCAGCATTATTAACCATAAAGCACATCTTTGTGGAGTCATTTCCCGATCCCCATGTGACCTTGGGACCCGGCTGGATGACTTACTGACCACCGAGGATTGCCACCTACACAACCCCATGCATATAGATTTGAAGACGCTGAAGGGTGGTGCATACTGTCATTCTAACAGACTAAAACCATACGTTTGTCATCGACACCGTCAGAGCTTTTACTCTGAAAGTACAGCTCATAAGCTGGCTGAATGCATAAAGGATTTCTGTCCACGGAGACTCTCTTGCCTTCCTCGACAGCAGCGAACAGGCAGTTTCATTAGCGGCCAAAACGCCTGGAGTCCTTTATGACAAGGTCGGGGGTCAGCTGCCCTCACTTTCAGCAGTGTGGAAGTGACACAGCACTGGGCAGACAGGACAACTCAGCCAGATGTCCAGCAGCAACGATGATTCATGAGCTGCAGCGCGACCCGTGCTCGTCTGTTTCTGCCTGCTTTCTCAGTGTTCATGTCTCTTTCATAATGAGAAGGAGACCTTCCAGAAGGAGTCATGTCTGCACACAGGCAGTTAGATAATGTCCTACTGTATTTGACTTAAAGTAGCTCCTAAAGGCACAAAACGACAAAACAGGAATGTCTGCACACATTTTGAAACACCCGAAATGTTGTCAGAGGAATTTCTGCTTCAGAGACACTATTGTTCCTTGAAGGGAGGTTCAGCTGTTTGTCCAACAAGTCAGTCAGTGTAGGAGTCACAGTATATAGTCCTCTTCTGAAAGTAAGACCAATTATATGCTTTTTATTCAGTTAGACTGTATTCCTCCTGTCTAGTCTCCCCCGCCAACGGGGGCTTATAGGGCTGGTTGAGTTTGAGAGCAGAGAAGATGGAATGAGCTCAGCCCACATGCTGCTGCTCGTCCCACAAGCCCAAACAGGAATCCACATGAGGCGACCACAACCTCCCACTTCAAAACACGCATGTTTCCTCACATAAGGTACAAAATAACCTTAAATGTGGGATTTCGTCTTGCCTGGCCACATGCTGCACATGCAGAGCGACTGCTGTTGGCCTGTGTGATTATCCCACGTCCGTCGTCAGAAGAGGGGCGACATGTGCAGAAGTCTTAGACCCTCCTGACTGCGGTTTAATTAGATGAAGTGTGAATGACATGTTGGGGGGGTGTTCGATGGCAAAATAACTGCTTTATCCATGCGGCTGCAAAAGTTTGGCTTTCAGGGTGAAGCAGCCATTTGCTTAACAGTGGGTTAGAGGTTCAAATCCCAAGCTTGTGTCATTCTGGGACACAAAGCTGTGAGGAAACCTCGGGATGGCTTTGGAGTCAAATCGAAGAGAAAGAAAAGAAAGAGCGATCTCACAAACAGTTGGAGCTGACGTAAATGAGCAGGACGACAGTGAGAGCATTAGAGATCCTCAGGGTTCTGTTGATCTTCAGCTGTGAGCTTGGTGGGCGGCTTGGCTTTGTGGCTTC
This sequence comes from Oryzias woworae, assembly GCA_016861445.1. Classification (NCBI taxonomy): domain Eukaryota; kingdom Metazoa; phylum Chordata; class Actinopteri; order Beloniformes; family Adrianichthyidae; genus Oryzias; species Oryzias woworae. The sequence goes on from BOLG01000407.1 coordinate 528,965, forward strand.
TCTCACAGCTTCTTGAGAAACCAAAACCATTTACTTTTCCAGCACAGCCTGGCTGGCATCAGTCAAATCCACGTGAGCCAATAAAAGTCATTTGTGGCGTTCTGATTAAGCCTATTTCATCAAATCGGTTCTGTGTGAGCAGGGTCCACTTTCAGAGCTCACTAGAAACAAAAATGATCAGGTTCTAACTAATACAGAAAAAAACTGCCACAAGCAGCAGTCTTTAGAACCAGGTCCCTGCAGAAAAGCGAGTGAATGTAGAACTCCAGCTCTGCTGCAGCAGCAGAATGTGAGGGATGACCACGAAAACTGGAAGAAAAGGCTTATCAAGTGTTTCCTGTTCAGACCTGAATATCTGCTTCATTTGTAAACAGCTCAGTACATCATTTTAAGGACTGCTTTGTCATATTTCACTCAGACAAATTATGCACACAAATTGGGACCATTTGACTGCAGAATGGAATGATGTTCTCAGTCCAGCTTCATCACTCATTTTCCTGCTCAACAACTCCTCTGCTCCTCACTTATGAGAGCCACAGCCTGGCAAAGAGTTCGTATTAAAAGGCCTGAAATCCTGGACTCACTAGGTAAAGACGAGGCGGTTTACCACACAAGCTGGTCTGGATAGTCAAGTCTGTCAGTTTTCTGAAAGGGGGGAATGCTTTATGATGCCATAACCGGCCCTAGGAACAATGACAAGATTACTGCAACCAAAACAACAGCAACAACAACTGTGGGGAAAAAAGCTGGCATCATGTGGAGCAGCAGCGGCTCTACTCCGAGCTCGTCCCGGGTGACCATGACCCAGAGCTCATGACCATAGGTGAGTATTGGAATGAAGATCGACCGGTAAATTGAGAGCTTTGTTTTCTCTCTTCACCACGATGGAGCGGTACCGATAACTGAACTCCTTCACCCGGAGAAGGAGCACTCCACCCACCCAGAGAGGGCAAACTATGGCCTCAAACAGCCGCTTCACTCTCGGCCACAAACCAACCCACAGCCCTGCTGGAGTCCAACATACCGGGGAACAGGTCCGCCTTACTGGTGGCTATGCGGACCAAGCTCCTGCTCCGGTCATACAGAGACTGGACAGCCCTCAGTAAGTCCCCTCAGACCCCATACTCCCAGAGCACCCTCCACAGGTCACCACGGGGGACGCCATCAAACGCCTTCCCCAAATCCACAAAACACACGTGGACAGGATGAGAGAACTCCCACCAACCCTCCAGCGCCCTAAAGAGGTTGTAGAGCTCCGGACTGTTGTTCCTGGAATCTGAGGTTTGACTGTCAGTCAGACTCTCCTCTCCTGTATCCTGAGGAGGCTGAGGAGTGTGATTCGACGGTAGTTGGAACACACCCTCCTCCGCTCCCGTTTCTTGACGTTCAGTCCATGTATCCAAGTTCAGTTAGTAGAAGCTGCAAAGTAAGATATTCATTTGAACTTGTAGCTTAGTGCAACCAAGAAGAAGATGTGACTCGTGGTGGAGGCTGCTGACAGTTGCATGACGGGCAGAAATGGGAAATCCCCCTCTCTCTATTGAACTGTCAAATACAATAAGTCCAACAGCACATTTTAGATGGGAAGGACTGGAGACAGAACTGGAAAAACCGCTCAGAGACACATGAACTCTGCTCAATAATTGAAGGGATTTACTCCAAATATTTCATACCCACTGAAAAGCAAACACCAAAACTACGTCTCAATTTCACTTTGGCGAAAAAAACACGAAGACGATTTAGGCTTCAGAGCAGTACTAAGCGTCTGCTGAATCCTCTTGGTTTTCTCTACTATTTCCAGCCTTGTGATTATTCTCACATTTGCATTCAAGTCCTACTTTTTTCTGAAAGCAGAATATAAATCCTGCCCAGGAGCCTCACCCCACACTGACTTTGGCTCTCCCTCAGGAAGTCAGCACCGTGGGCGGCTTTAGACTTGTCAAACTTTTTCTGTAAGTAGGAAAGATTGTCAAATAAAATGAAAGTCCCTTCCCCAACATTTCAGCACCTTTTCACCTTGAAAACCTGGATCTGCAAAAACTCCAAACCTGTTGTGAAGCATAGAAAGAAAAGTTGATCCTCTTTTGTCATCCATATTTAACAAACCAAATAAGTTGCTTGCCAGTTTGGGGGATTGATAATAGTTCTTTTAATATCTTTTAAAACCTTTTTTGAGGAACCAAATCCCCGACACTGTATTTACCCTCATTGCTCTCCTTTTAGCAATGCTTACAGTAAATGTTGCTTTACAATGGAATAACAATGGTGCACGTGTGCAGAAAAACTCACACGTTCCTTCACAATCAGACACAATGTGTCGGAGACTGAGATTTGAGCCTTCATATTCTGACCGCACGACATTTTCACAGCTACTTGTATCTCGTCTTACAACAAATGTCTCAATGAGTTTTTTTTCTGCTTGAAATGTGTTTCATCTGGATGAAGCCCATCTGCTTTTCCTTCATGCAGTTGTTAATAATACATATATATAGATAGATAGATAAATAGATAGATAGTGGTCAATATCCTTTAGTTGATGTATCGTCACACTTTCTGACTCGTATCAGACTCTGGTGGGAACTGAAGACAAACTGCACAGCACAGCTCAACCCTGCAGTGACCATTCCTCTTTACGTGTTCATTTATCTGAAGACAGATCGTCTCCATGTTTTATCTGCGCTCCGTAAGTTGCCAGAATGTAAAACTCTACCCGTTAGTTTTCTAAAGGTTCAGCTTGACGTGTTTTATCCAGCATTATTCCGAGCTGTGGTTTCACTGTGCTGATTTATTCTATGGAGTTTGCTTTCCCACTCACTCTGCCGGCATGCCTTTGGTTTGATATGTTCATCTGTGTAAAACCACTAAACACAAACTCTCTAGAACAAAAAGTCTGTACCTTTGATTTGCTCAGTTCTCATTATCGATGGCCCCTGTCATCGTGTCTTCTCTCTAAAGTTGACGTCTGTGATTCCCAAGTCTTCCCCTTCGGAAGCATCCAGAGCAGAATTCCAGCCCATGAATCAGCACAGAGAAATGGATGGACTCCATTATAGCTCATAATGTCATTAGCCACCAGCTGCAGGAGCGTTTTATATGCTATCGATCAGGGTGACTCTCCTAAGAATCCGTCATCCTGTCTAACACTGTTCATGGCGGGAGGCTAACGATCTGTGGTTTGTATTTGCTGTAAGGAGCTGGTGGTTGGAAGCGACTGAGTCAGCTCTGCTTTACAAAAGCAATGTTTGCATTTTATAAGGAGCAAGAACCACAAAGCGTTTTCCAAGCCACGGCTCCTTAACTAAATATAAATCAACTTTCCTAATGCTTTTCAGCAGCACAGTTCTTGTAAGGGTTTACATTTGATAAGGACAAAGGGTGAGAGTGACATCCAATAGAAGACGAGAGGAGAAGCAGGTTTCTGTTCAGGATAAGTCATCGCCTGCCAATAATGCCTAAAATGATTCAAGTTCTTGCGTCTCAAGCAGTCACATTCTTAATTTGTGGCTAATCTGCCCTCCTCTCCAGATCCAGTGCTAAAAGAATCCCAAAAGCATCAATTGTCTTGGTTTTAAAAACCCAGTTTGTTGTTCATCTAAGCATCTTGTAAAATGCCTCCTTTATTAATTTGAAAAGATAACTTTTTAAGAAAATACAGATTAGCTGACACATGGATTCTTAGGAAAAGATGTGTTCTGTAGGAAAATCAGCATGTCAGCAGCAAAAAGGACTGACTCTCAAAATCCATAAAGTCCCTCAGAAGAATCTGAAGGGGAAAAAATGAAGCCTGAAGTTGGTCGCCCGCAAGAAAATTCTGAAAATAGGAGATCGGGCGAGAAAGACTTTTATTTGGTCCATGCAACTGAAAAACCAAAAAATAATGTCTGCACATTTGATAACAAATTCAGCTAATTTGAAGAAAAAGTAAAAAAAACATTGTATTCTACTTTTTTGAATTTTTTTTTTTTTTTTTTTTGGTGGGTAAAAAATAATCAACTAAATAATTGAAATGTCGTCAACAGCAGGCCCTGAATCTGCACTATATCTCTGTAGGTTTGTTGCTCATCTTTTGGTATATCCTGTCCGGTGTCACCACAGCATAGCGGCTTTGACACAGTGAAAGCTGATGGTTTCAGTTGGATTGAGTTTTACGCCGGACCAGCGGTCAGGTTAGGCTCCAGCAACCTCGTGACCCCAAAAAGGGGCAAAGTATTGCATAATACCATTTGGATTTATGCACAGTAGGTTCATTTGAATATAATGTGAAAATGACCATCACACACATGTGATGCAGTAAAAAGTGATCAACCATCATTCAAGTCCAATGTGTGAAACACTTGGAATTGAGCACAGACATGTGATCATACAGTGTGGTTTAATGTTCCACAAATGTGAATGGACTTGACATTCATTCTTGTTTACTTGTTTGTTTGTACACATATTTATTTAAACTTGATTATCTTGAAGAAACACAATAATCTGGAAAACGTCACTGTTCAGTAGCAGGAATTTATCTCTGAGTCTCACTGTTGAAGTTTTAGATAGTAATAATAATAATAATAACAATAATAATAATAATAATGATAATAATAATAATAATAATGGAACGGATTGGATTTTTCTGCACTTTTCCAGATACTCAAAGTGCTTACGATGTGTATCCATTATTCATTCACTCCTTAGCGATGGTGAAGTGTCTTGCCCAAGGACACAGCAACGGTTGCCTGGGGGGGAGTGGGGATCAAACCGCTGAATCTTGGATCATTGGCTGACCCACTAAACCACTGCTGCCCGAAAGATGTCCAGGATCCATTTAGGTCAGTGAACTGGATCGAATCGGATCGTTCATAGTGAATCAATATCTGAATCGCATCAGCAACCACAAATTAGGATATGAATCGTTGGTAAAATGAATCGTTGCACCACTACTCTAAACACATTAAATCCTGCTTGTTTTGACATCTTACATACTAAAAATACTCAGTGTACTGAGATTTGAACTCTTTGCAGATGACGTACTGATTGTATCATACATCTGTTTCTCTAAAAGAAAAAAAAGGACAGAAGCCTAAAGAAAGAGAAACTTTCCTCAGTTCTTTACAAAGAAAAACTCTCCATTTCCATCAAGTTGAAAAAGCAGACACATTCAATTCATTAAATTACTGTTAAATTAAATTACTAACCCTTACATAATGCCTCTTTCGAGAAAAATAATCAAATCTACAAAGATATTCCCTAATAAATTGGTAAGTAGCCAGATTTCAAAATGGTTCTTTTCCACACTTTGACAAAATGAGTCAACGGAACAAAGTTTTAGAGGTAATGACTTGGGGTTTGTGTGTTCTGTCTGTTTGTCTGATTCCAGTTTAGATCCACTCGGGTACAGCGCTCGCATCGCCAACATGATGGACAACACTGCTGCCGACAAAAAACCAGATTTGGCAGAGAGTTGTTTCGGTTCTCCCGGGAGGCTGAGAGAGCTGCTGACGTCTGAAGCATCTGCTTGGGCGACCTGCTGACCAGCTGCACAAGGACAGGAAGGTCTGCCGCGGTGTGAAAGGCAGGCTTCAGCTAAAAAAAAAGTCATCCTACATTCAACCTTTACGGTTGATTTTTTTTTAAACAGCATTTTGCCAGACATTAAATAACAATTGGAAAAATGAATAGATACAGTTAAATACATTTTTGAATATTACGTCGAGAGTAATGACATCATTCATTTCTTGTATGTTAGTTCGTTGGGTTGTGAGCGGATTTGTGTTCTTAAGTGTTTACACACAAATGCAAACATTAGAATGCGGTCAAAGCTCATTCTTCACAGACAGTTTCAGGAATGGGGATAAAAAAACTCTTTGCATCACTGCTGCTTGGATGTTTTTAAGCAAATCCTGAGCAAACGTCACAGGGAGCGTGCAGCAGGTTCAACGCTCTTACGCTTGTCCACAGAGCGCTCATCTGAACAGCAGTCTGAGCTCCTTCCTCAGGTCTTCAGCCCATCTCCTTACTGCTCTTGCTCTGCCGCCCGAGCTGCTGGATTCTGCACGGCCAACGGTCACTAACACCACTGTGATGGGGAGGCATCGGCAGAATCTTCAAGAATAGCTGCTGCCACCCAATTTTGTGAACAACCTGTTGGCGTGGTGATAAATGCATCCTGAGTTTCTGCATAAACGAACGACGTTTTTGTAGCTGCAGAATCGTTCTAACCTGGAGGGTACATTTGGTTGATCGTTGACAGGTCCTGGTGGGATGTAGGACAATTTGTTGGTCAAACCAAAAGCCAAAAAAGGTAACATCCTGACTCTAAATGATCCAGACGGTTTCTTTTGACAGAATTAGCTGAAGATTTGTGCTGTTTTCAAGGACCATGAAAGAGTAAACGTTGTACTTGGATGATATTTTTTAAAGATTTTTCTCTGCCTGAACTCAAAACTATTGCATTAAACAAAAACACAGACTAAGAAATTATTATTTCTATAATAACATGATTGTAACTGAGTGATAATGATACACACTCACACAATCATAGACGTATAGGCCTGACGTTGATGAGAATCTTAAAAAGGTTGTGATGTTTTCTTCTGACATCACACAATAAATTATGACTCCAATATGTCCGTTTGATCATATTTTAAAATCCCACATCAATCATCAGATGTTCTGTGTTCTCAGTGCTTGTTTAGTTGCGATGATGCTGTTTTTAGGAAAAAACAGTTTCGTTTTTAGCTGATAGTTTGCGCAGAGCTCCAGGAGTTCATTTGAAATTGTTGTGGGTGGGGCCACTGGCGTGGAATGAGCCTGACCCCATCCGTTAACACTCCCTCCCGCTAGCTTGCAGCCCCTCACAACTCCAACCTAACATTAGCTGTGTTTCAAAAAGCTAAGGAGCTATCCAGCTGTACAGTTTGGAACCACAAACCAGCTAAGACGAGGAAAACAAAGACGTTCATGGATCTATTTGTCTTCATACGGATGCATCAGAATGGAGCGGAGCTTGTTGCCCCGCCCACCATATTTCCTACATCACAAATACAATCTTTTTCAAGCAGAATTTTTCCATCTCCCCCTGATTCACAACAGTGTGAAGAGAAAATAGTCAGAAATTCCGTGTTGAGCTTCATTTTCTTCATACGTGTCCTCCATCACGAGAAACATGAAGATCAAAACAGCATTTCCATTGGAGCGGCTCTTTAGAAACACATTTATTACAAATGTCTGTTGTAAGACGGCTTCTGTCGACCTGCCTCTCACCTTCCAGGGATCTGTCAAATTTACACCAGCTCTGTCCTTAGAAGTCGGATGCAGTTTCCTTCACAGAAGTGGTCAACGTGTGGCGATAAATCCTGCTCTGCTGCTGCTTTCACATCCTCAGCCCCCCAACTGTGTTCTCTTAAGGTCAAGCAGACTCCAGGAAGGTTCGGGATAAAAGCCCGAGGCAGAAACCAGCTGCAGTATCAAGCTCAGATTCATGCAAAGTGAACAGAACCTGTGAGTGAGTGAGGGCAGCAGCGGGCAGCAGCGGGCAGCAGCGGGCAGCAGCGGGCAGCAGGGTTTAGCCTCATTGGTGCCACAAAGAAAACCATAGAACAGCTCAAACACATCAGCATCACTTCAGGCTTCAGTCTTGTAGGGAGTTCCAAACAGATCTACCCTCATCCTGGAGCTGCGTCTTTCTGCGTTGACACAACAGGCCACAAGCGTCTCCTTCTGTCACTGTTTGAGGAATAAGGCTCTGAGGTGACCTGAAGCCACGACACCAGCAATGTCACACAGGGGCTGGACGTGTGTGTCATTGGTCCTGGTTAGGAATCCGTGAGTCCCTGTGAACCCATGAGATTCAAAAAGAAGCAAAGCTTGTACATGCAGGCTTTGATACCCAGAATGCACTGCTGGTAAATGACAGAACTGAACATCTGTGCCGTTGTGCTCTAATGAGTGATTAAAAGCTTTCAACTGATCAACAAGTGAGCCTTTAACAAGTCCCAGACCACTGAGATCAAGCCAGAACAACATGACGCACACTACACCACAGAACAACAAAACACGCCATCAGAGCAGCTTCAGGCGCGCCATGGAGGATCAGCTTAAACGCCTCAGAAATCCAGAGTTTGCATCATTTATTGGTAAATGTGTTTTTAAGACCAGCCTGATGAGTCGGGCTCGCTCTACTGCAACCGACCCAACAAAATGATCAATATTTTCACACAGCTGTCAGCCACAGCAACCCTGCAGAACCCTGAGCAGCGTCTCCAGAAACCCACAATGATGAAGACGCTGCGACTAAAAGCAGGCTGTGCTCACCACAACTGTCAGGCAAGGGAAGCTGGTGGCTCCTGCTGCCTTCTTCTCATCTGGCTGCTGACAGATGGAGCCCAGATGACACTGTTGGACTTTTATGGCCTCCAGGAAAACCCAACCAGGCCTGGAAACAGGACACTCAGTGCAACCCCACCACTGAGGCCAGATCTCCTGTGAATGTTTCTGATCAGAGGCCTTCTGAAAGCTATGTGCAGTTCAAGCGCTGCCATGTTACAGCAAGATGGCTATGTGTAATTAATTACAAAACCGTAGAACATCTTTGGTGATCAAATTCTTCTAAATATGATGAAGAGCCAGAGGATCCGTTTTCCAATCTCGCCATGCAGGTCTATCAATGCTGGAAGCGGAAGCAAGCTTCAGATGCAAAACACAGAGCAGGGAAAACTGGAGCAAAGGAATTTCAGAAAGAATTCAAACTTCCCAAAGTTTATTTAGTTCTTTTCAGACCAAAAAAAAAACAAACAAACAGATAATGTAAAGAAAGAAAGACGTTTAGATGCTAAATCTCAGCAAAAAAAAAGAACAGTTTTTCTGAATTCATCTGATATATGATATCATGATGCAATAATAAACAACCAATAAAACCCCAAACAAACAGAACAATATTATATCAAATATTACTTTGCAATTCAAACTGTGTTTGTCTTTCTGTTCCATCTTTAAAGATGGATGCCACCTGTATTTGGTACAGGCTTGATGTGAAACGTACAAATCCTGCTCCAGACTTTTGGTTTTTTCACAGCTCTGTTCTGATTTGATTGATTTTTACACGGTTAGCACTTCCGTATCATGAAAAAAAGCTTCCTACACGTCACTACTAAATCCAAGTCCCTGATTAGTCAAAGTTCAGCGCGTTGAGATTTAGCGTCGAACAGTTGAGCCGGTTGAACGTCCAGCGCGTGATCAACGAACTCCCGTGTTGCATATAGAGTCCGCGACCTGCTGAGTGACGCGTGAACGCCCGACATTGCGGTTGACCTGCGTGTACGTAGACTTCTCTTTAAAAGTGAACGCGAGTCAATGCAGCCGGCGTGAACACAGCCCAAATTCAAGCACGTTTCTGATTTAATCACGTCTAAAAATGTCCCAAATATCAACCGTCACTCATGCAATGCAAAATGCATCAAAAGAAAAAACCCGACAACAATGTTCAGGAAGCAATTCAACAAGCAAACAAGTCTCCCGTAGGAGCAAACCTCTGCAGGGGATCAGACGTCATTTGAAAATTTGGACCATTTTTTTGCCTTGTTTTGTTTCAGATCCTTTGCCGATGTGGACAGAAGGAAAATACTCTCATGAACATACAGCATCTCTAACTGCACAGTCATCTGCGGTGCGAGGAATCGCTCTGTCTGTCTGTACAGAGGGGATCAGTGATGGACGGCGTCATATTTGCTGCTGAAGACGATCAATTCAGACACTCTCTGACGCCACTTCCATCTCGTGTCTAACAACTTCTAAGAAAGCAAGGAAACAGAATTTGCATGATTCAGAACGCGGGATGTCCTAATATTTCATGGCGTTATTAGTAAAACGTTCAGAAACTGTGCTGTCAGGGTGGAAAAGTTTGAAACAAGCGGATCATGGGGCACATAGGGAAAATGCAAAGCACACAATCCTCAGTTTTACTATAGTCACTGATGCAGATACAGTTGATCTGATGTCCCACAGCACAATCATGAAATCAGTGTTGGTGAAAAATAGGTCTTTTTATTGTATTGAACAGAATAGGTTTTTGTATTTTTGACTGTTTTCAACCCTGTTCTCTCTGCCTGCAGCCACAGAACTGCTTCCCTTCTCACTGCTTTAACTCAAGGACCTGACATTTGATTTTGAAACTAGACTTCCTGTCTGCACAATCCCTTTTTTTAGACCTGACGTTGTTTCGGTGCAGCATCACACTCTGCGCTTTGCTGCATTCCGGCTGCCTCACATACGCAGTAAAACATGACCAGCGTGACCACGGCTACATTCTAGCCATGCTCAAGCCTCCACAGCTACGCTTCTGCAGCTGTGTCTTCTAACTGTTTATTACCTGAGTGGGTCATTTTCTAGATGGACTGATGGAAGAACATGATCCCTGGAAAAAGCCGCCTGTGAACAGAGGAAATCCTCGGGTGGCCTGGCAATGCCTGAGTATCCTTCAGCAGCAGTTTAGGGAGGGATAAGGTATGGCAAAGATTGACTGATGGATGGACAGAAAATCCAGACACACGTTCATCAGTTATGCTTTAGGCTACGGTCACAGTCAGGCTGCACGTATGCATGTGCATGTATGAACAGGACTGACACACTCCGGGTGCAGGACACAAGCTTCAGGGTTGCAAAGATGACAAACGCGTATGACCCCCCACTTTACCACCTAGGCGATCCTAAACGTGCTGTTTAAGCGTCCGCTACAACCTGAAACTTTTTCACTCTCCGGGCTCACCAAGCGCTCTACGCATTTGTCCAGAACACTCATGGACAGGTTTGACCTTCTTTGACCTGCAGACAGCCTGTATCCACCCGTGAGAGCAGTTGTTGCCGAGGCAATAATTGCAGCCACTTCAGAGTGAATGTGAATGTGTGTTTGTTTGTCTCTGTGTTGCCCTGTGATGGAACGGTGACCTGTCCAGGGTAAACGCAGCCTCGGCCGGACAGTGTCAGGGTTGGCTCCCTGTGACCCTGAACAGAAATGATCAGCTTGAGTAGATCAATGAATGAACCGAAATGAACAAAGATCTAATCGAGATAAAAGAGCGCAGGACCAGGACCAGGACCAGGACCAGGACCAGGACCAGAGCTTGCTGTGGTTCCAGGTGGCGATAAAAGACACAGCTCTGTCGGCCATCCCTCTCACATTTGGAACGGGGATTTACAGCAAAAGAGCGCATTGTGTCTGCTGATTATTTGAGAAGCCTGCAGATGCTAATGATGTGCTGGTTTCAGCTCAGCTTCCAGCAGCTGCCGTCTTGGCGGCTGTCCACTGAGCGTACTGAGCAGCAGTCACAGACACACAGACTCCAGGACAGCAGATCCGCAGGAGCAAAAGCTTCCGCTGGCAGCTGCTGATGCTGTGATGCCCTCTGGCACCACAATCAGTGTCTAAGTGCACCGTTGATGATGGAAGAGATTCAGAGTCCACAGATCCTGGAGTTTGTAAAAGAGCAAAACCACAAGAGGAAGCTTTGGCCTCCAAAACTCTGATAGGATAAAGTAAACAATTGAGATTGAAGAAAATCATTATACATTCAAGGATCAGGCCGGGAACGGACCCAGAACCTTCGTGTGCGTAGGTGGTGGACTATTACAGTGGAACAGATGTGACTTCTGCTTCTGACCAGCATTTCCTGATGCAAACACAGCATTGAAAACACTCAAACTGACCGTTTAACGAGCACAGCATCCACACACACACACACACACAAACACACACACAAACACACACACATCTTTGTAGCTGCATTTTTACGACTTCGTGTCAGATGTTTCCTCCATTCACGCTGCAAGTAACTGTGTTTCCTTAAACTTTAGACCCTCTGGGTTCAGGGCAGGTGGTGGATAATCAACACAAGCCAACAAAAACCACACACACACACACACACACACACACACACACACACACACACACACACACACACACACACACACACAGGAAGCTGCTGCATCATCCTACGTCTGCACCAAATCCAGAGTTTGAATCTTTGAATCCTGATACAACTTCAACCACATCAGGTGACAGGAGAATTAAATAGATTTTTTAACAAAACCAACCTTTTCCTTTTTTTAAATTTTAAATTCAAAATATGGCTTCCTACAGCTGCAGTCACCATGGAGGAAGAAAATGAAACAGCTGAGAACTGAACGTGTGAAACAAGTCGTAAAATATAGTCAGACGCATTCCGCTGATAAGAGGCGGGGCCTCATTTTTCTTGTTCTTTACCAAAAAGAGGCTTAAAGGATTCTAGATGAATGCTCTCCCACAGTTACAAACCAGGAAAGACACCAGTGCAGCTTTACACTGGAAAAATGTCAAAACAAGTAAAAAAAAAAGAGATAGAATACAAGATATTATTGCCTTGGTACATGTGAAATTCAACTGCTGATGGAGCTAGCAGAATTAATCTTAATAAGAATTCAAAAAATAGTTATGTTCTACTCTTTAAAGACAAAATTACATCTTGAGGTTAGTTATAAATACTCAGGTTTATATGTATCCTAAAATAAATGTGTTTAAATGTGAAATAAAAAGTTCAAATTAAACGCCAAACTAGACAATTTTTCTGACATTGGTCAGTAGCAGATTTGGAGGTGGTGTGGTGACAGTCCAGTGACAGGGATGCAGCAGCGTGATAACTGACTCATAGGAGGGTCTCCAAGGTCCCCAAATCCTCCTGCTACCCTCCTGCCACCCTCCTGCCGCCCTCCTGCCACCCTCCTGCCACCCTCCATTCCGCCCTCCTGCCACCCTTCTGCCGCCCTCCATCCACCCTCCTGCCGCCCTCCAGCCGCCCCTCCAGCCGCCCTCCAGCCATCCTCCTGCCGCCCTCCATCCACCCTCCTGCCACCCTCCAACCACCCTCCAGCCACCCTCCAGCCACCCTCCTGCTACCCTCCTGCCACCCTCCAGCCACCCTCCAGCCACCCTCCAGCCAATCCTTCTGCCACCCTTCTGCCACCCTCCAGCCAATCCTTCTGCCACCTTCCTGCCACCCTCCAGCCGCCCTCCATCCACCCTCCAGCCACCCTCCTGCCACCCTCCAGCCACCCTCCTGCCACCCTCCTGCCACCCTCCAGCCACCCTCCAGCCACCCTCCAGCCACCCTCTTGCCACCCTCCAGCCACCCTCCAGCCACCCTCCTGCCACCCTCCAGCCAATCCTTCTGCCACCTTCCTGCCACCCTCCAGCCATCCTCCAGCCACCCTCCAGCCACCCTCCTGCCACCCTCCAGCCACCCTCCAGCTACCCTCCTGCTACCCTCCTGCAACCCTCCAGCCAATCCTTCTGCCACCTTCCTGCCACCCTCCAGCCGCCCTCCATCCACCCTCCAGCCACCCTCCTGCCACCCTCCAGCCAATCCTTCTGCCACCTTCCTGCCACCCTCCAGCCATCCTCCAGCCATCCTCCAGCCACCCTCCAGCCACCCTCCAGCTACCCTCCTGCTACCCTCCTGCAACCCTCCAGCCAATCCTTCTGCCACCTTCCTGCCACCCTCCAGCCATCCTCCAGCCATCCTCCAGCCACCCTCCAGCCACCCTCCCAGCTACCCTCCTGCTACCCTCCTGCAACCCTCCAGCCAATCCTTCTGCCACCTTCCTGCCACCCTCCTGCCAAAATCATACGGTTGCACCGTGTGCACTGGACTAGAGCTGTTGACATGGACCTTGGGCCTGGCGATGACCAGACGTCAATCTGGCCACCCCATGCCACCCTTCAGCTGACGCGGCACACAACTCATCATAGCATTGATGCCACCACAGGGACTCTGAGACCTGCGTATTGATGAGTTGATGCTGAGCAGAACATGAAGAAGACAGAACATTTGGCCTTCTTTGGATATGGACAGGCTGGTGGGTGATTTACACATAATCCAATCAGAGCTGCTGCCAGCCAGCAATCGGCCTGCCACTGCTTTGACGCCACCCAGCTGTACCCGATTTCGTAATGATGTCATCCATACTGACTTTCGGCTGTCTGGCCGCCGCCATCTGCATCTATTCTCGAAGACTGCCGAAGCCCCCCCATCGCGCTGTGGAAGTGTTTGTGACGTCGCATCAGTTGTTTCTAAGATCACATGACTTAAAACAAGTCTTTACATCTTCCTGAAAATGAAAGTTAGGTACCGTATGACTTTTATACACTGTAGTGAGATAGTTAAACTAGAAACTTCTGGTAAGAGATGTTGTGTTTTGCAGCATTAGTCACTTTTAGGAGTTGGAGGGCAGATGCCAAACCAACAATGCATAAACACTTAGTCAACTCCAGTAAAAGTGAGGCCCAATTATCCCCCAGTGACGGCGGTTGTGTTATGAAAGGGGAAGAACGTCATCGCCGGCATTGCTCACCTGTTGGCAACAAACACCACGGATTCAAAATGCTGTAAAAACTCACAAAAGAGAAGCTTTGCATTTTTGTGGCTTTCATGTCTTCTCATCAAATTCTACCATGTGGTCACAGCAGAAGAGCTTCGACTTGTGGAGTCACTGGGGTTACTGAGACTGCAGAACAAAACCTTTCTGGATCTATATCAACACAAACGTTTGTCATTCAGTAATCAGATTGTGTTATCTCGCATCCTCTCTCGTATCTCACAGGTGGAAAGGTGAAGACAGCCTGTCCGCTCCGTTCAGAGACAGCCAAACAAACACATGACAGGAGAGGGAGACTAAAGAGATGTCGTGTAGGCCAGCTGTCACAATCTGCATCTTTGTGTTCCGCTCTGCTCATTTTCAGTCACGGGAAGAAATGCTAAAGCTGATCGCTTTAGCATTTGGACCATCCCTGTACTATCAAGATTTCCATCTAAAGGTTCAACGAGGAAAAAGAAACTCTATTTCCACTTTCAACATCCTATGTTCTCTCCAAACTTTCACATCAAACTAGAACTGATTTTAGACTTTAAGTTTTTTTTTTACTCTTGAAATCGAATTTATTTTTATAACACTAAGAAAGAAAAAGTTCTTATTGCACAGGCGGAAATAAGACTTTTAATTTCACATTTCTGCTCTAAGTAGAAAATTGAACTGATTAAACTGATTAAAGTGACTTCTGAAGAAGAGCATCACAAAATCTGGTTTACAGTCTCCAGAAATCACATTTTTTTTAAGAAACCATTTTTAGGTTTTTATTTTGAAAGCACAAATGCTAAAAAACAAAACAAAATTCTCACTAATGTCAAAAATTCCTTTATTTGACTCAAAAAATGTATTTTCTTGAGAAAAAAAAATCTTAATCTTAGAATTTCATTTAAAAACTCTAAGATTACAGAGCGGACAGTTTTCTAAGCAGAAATTTCAGACCTTTTTTCCAATATTCGTAAACTGCCATGAACATCAAAAAGTCGGAACTGTCTTCTTCCTGAATTACATTTCTCCTTCTGATAATTCCAATCCTAATCCCCTTCCTAAGAAAGAAATCTGACTCCCTCCATCACTGATATGAGAGTCCCTCACAGGAACACATGCATGCAGACTGAAGCTCATCCGCAGGTCAGGTACATCCACAGCCACCGAGCGGCAGCGCTTCAGGGTTAAGGGACGGGAAAGTCTGAAAGACACTCACCATTTGCGTCTGGCTCCTGGGGCTGCCGTTGATGTCCTCCACCTTCTCGTTGGCTGTGTGAGAAAGGAGGTGCAGACATGAGATCCCGCTGTGCGCTCTGACATTCTAACATCCAAAGACGTGTGAGTTTACGCGCACAGATGCAGACGAACGCAGCATGTGTGTGTGTGTGTGTGTGTGGGAGGGGGGGGCTGCATGAGAAGCAAAGCTGCAGAGTCTGTCAGCTGCCGGCGGACTCTCTGACAGGCCGGCCTGGCTGAAGCTCCACCAGCCGAGCAGGAAGGGTGACGTTTCAGAGGAAGCAGCATTTGAAGTAAGGAGGGAAGGAGGGAGGATGAAAAGGACATTCAAACGAAGACAAACAGAAACCCGTACGGAAGCAGGAAGAGGCTGCTCTTTGTAGGTGAGAGTCACAGTGGAGGATCACTCCATGATCTGATTCAAATTCAACTTTATTTGTATCATACTTTTCCTGCTAGGAGGCACCTCACAGTGCTTTACATACAAACATAATGTTGTAAAAATGAGTAGTTAAAGTAACAATCCATACAAATAAAAAGACATTCACATCCCTCAAATACAATCAAAATAAACACTTTTCTTCAGTTTTCTTCAAAACCTCCTCAGATCTTCAGGCAGGCTGCTCTCCTGTCATCAAAGCGTGACGTTAGAGCCTTTATGAGAACCTGGAGTCTGCTCCCATCATCCTCTCGTGTATTTTAAAGCGTTCCCAGTGGTCGTCTGATTAGGATTGAGCCCAGTTTTCAGACAACACGTTCACAGGTGGTGGCGTTTCCTAGGATCGTCTCCGCAGAGCAGCAGGTGATCATCAGACGCTCACCTCTGAGGGGTGGGCGGGACCTTAGACAGAGAAACCCCGCCCCATTACTGAGAGCTCTCTGTTTACACTCTAGCTTACAGCCACTCACAACTCCAACCTAACATTAGTGGCGCAACAAAAATTGCGAGCTGTATCAGAGCTGTACATTTTTGATCTTGTATGGTCTTCTCCATAAATGTCCTCCATCATAACAACGCTACAGGAACACCGTTTTCATCGGAGTGGCTCTCCTGTAGGGGAAGCAGGGGAAGCCGTTTCTTCATCTAACATTAGATTTCCTTTGTGTTTGGTTTAACCGTCTCCATCAGGATCTCTACTAACCAGTTCAAGCCACCATAAGTAATCTGGATTTTGAAACCATTTATCCAGCACTTTTCCTGCACCAACGACCAACAGCTGATTAGCAGGCTGATGTTTGATGACGTACGTTCAGTTCACATTCCTATGACACAGCCCAGGAGCTCCCATCGCGGACTGAAGACAAATGAATGCTTTCTGAGGCCTTATTTTGGACTCATTCAATGTAAGACTTTGTCAGACTCTATAAGGATCCACAGCCAGCCTGCTGCTCTTGGTTTGTGCATGTCACGTGACAGTTCAGATGACTGGGATTCATCAGACTGACGTGGAATGAGTTAGCTTTCATAACCAACCGTCACTTACATGATTGGAAACAGTCTTGTTCAGCCTGGTGTTTTCCTTGGATGATTTTAATGAATAAACTGCATTAAAGTGAGGAAAATGTCATCTGGTTAAAACAATTACTGTTGTATTTCTTGGGCCAGAGCGTGTGTGATGATATTTGAAGACATTACAACAAAAGAATCTTTCATGACACAAAACAAGCTTTGTCTGCATTTTTTGCTGTGGACACATTTTTCTCTAAAGTTCATCAGCTTTGGCCATAAAGTCAAATAAAAAAAGAGTCACAGCACGAGGAAAGTGGAAGAAATGACAGCAGACCTTTATCCGCCATGCCTCTCTCTTTGCTAAAGAGTCTGAAAGCAGGAAAAGGAGCTCGCCATGACTCACTCAGTGCAGCAGACTTGGGTTTTTTGGTAACGTTTGGAGTGTAGACCGTCACCCGACGGGATCTAATCATCTATGAAAGCAGGATCCTGTCACACCCAGGAGGTCCACAGCAATGCCCTGGACACGCCCTCCTCTCTGCTGCAGAGCCCCACGTTCCTGCTTCTCATGGATTGATTTGGTTGAGACTTTCTAACAACTTAGAAATGTGTAATCCTAAACGGAATCAACCGAAACCAGACCAGAGGTAAGACACAGTCATGAAGCCCCAGCTGTTCGGCATCAGTTATCCAGCCGCATTGAGCTCGACGGGTCTCCTCAGTTTTAGATTTCTGTGGCAGGCTGGCGTGGGGGCCAACCTGGAGATCAGGTCTGGTCCACACTTTGATTTGTTCTATTTGAACCTGCTGAGGACATGCTTTAATACTATTTCATTGATACTATTCTCCTTCATTCCATCACTTACGGATGTTTTTATACTGAGTTCATATCAAACTTTGGTCATTTGTCAGGCATGTAAAAAAGCAAAGAATCTCTCCTGGGGGGTCACGTTGTGAGGGCTGGATGAAGACCTGTTGAGTGTCTTCAGGTTAAACAGCAGTGAAGTCCTTTTTATAACCGAAATGTTGGCTGTTAAAGAGCAAACTTCCAATTCGAGCCAAAGCTGTGCTTTAAAACGGCTCTGAAAAGCCTGTCCACATTTCCAGCAGCAGCTGTTGGGTCAGGAATGAATGCAGATGTTCAAAGAGTGCGTTTTATCTGCTGCCTGCGAGCAAGACGGTTCCAGAGGAGAAAGTGGCCCTCACCTTTCTGAGAGGGCAGGAAAAGCTGCATCAACATCAAATCTAAAGGTCATCAGCGCCAGAAAGCAGACAAACAGGATCACAGCTTTCCACTGAAATGTGCTGTTCAGAAAACATAATCACATCAAGCTGCCACGACAGGAGGAAAACAAAGAGACCTGAAGAGTTTGAAAGACGCTTGGAAAAAACACGATGAAGAAAAGGAGGAGGCGACGCAAACAGACGGAGAGAAAACCAAGCAGTAAAGAGTGTGAGCTGTCAGGGGAGCTGCGTGCTGCTGCACTGCTGGTTGTTAGTCAGAGACGTGTTCTGCTGCAGCTCTGCAGCCTCATCAGCACCAGGCTCAGCTTTGCTTCACAGAGGAATCCATCAGATCCTAAACGGCGATCGCTCCTTCAATCCGTCTGTTTACTGGTCATGTCCTTGTTTTTTATTCATTGTTATGTCACCAAAACTCCCTTCAGTTCTGATGGAAGAACCCCCCAGGCCAGCAGAGAGACAGAGGGCCTGCAGCTGGGCCTGCTCCCAGTGGGACATGCCCGGAATACCTCCCCGGGGGGGGCGTCCAACTAACCTCTCTGTCTTTCCATGGTTCTATTCTGAGCTCCTCCTCCAGCCTGAGCTGCCTCCCCTTGCCTCTACGTCTGGGACCTGCTTCTTTGGGTCGTGACCCAAAACTCTTTGCCAGAGGTTAGGTTGGATAACAGTAAACTGAAGACACACGTCTCTTTATGGGGCTGTGACCACCGTAAAAGATGGAGGAGAGAATGAAATCGGATAGAACGGAGGTGTGAACGGGTACCTATGATCTGGATGATCTGCGCCAGCAGGACTCCATCAGTCACGTCCTGGCTCAGGTCCTTGATGAGGCGCGGGCAGCCGGACTTGGCCAGGTAGTGGTTGGCCCAATCTGTGTAGATCTGCAATGGAAAAGCAGATGTGTGAGAAAGAGAAAGAATCCAAAGACACAGCAGCACACGATAAGCAGAACTAGTGACAAAGCAGTTCCTAAAGGCTTTAGAAAGCATTCATCAAATCCCACAGAGGCTGATTGGACATCTAAAATCGACTGTAAATGCACAAACAATACAGGTCTGTGATCCACCTGCAGGACCGCTCCTCCCTCTTATTCTGACACATTTACACAGATGCAGCTCTGACTCTCAGAAGTGACTAACTGTCTCAGAACTGACTCTCAGAACTGACTCTCAGAACTGACTCTCAGCACTGACTCACAAGTGACTCTCAGAACTGACTCTCAGCACTGATACTCAGAACTGACTCTCAGGACTGACTCACAACTGACTCTCAGAACTGACTCTCAGCACTGACTCTCAGAACTGACTCTCAGAACTGACTCTCAGCACTGACTCTCAGAACTGACTCTCAGCACTGACTCTCAGAACTGACTCTCAGCACTGATTCTCAGAACTGACTCTCAGGACTGACTCACAACTGACTCTCAGAACTGACTCTCAGCACTGATTCTCAGAACTGACTCTCAGGACTGACTCACAACTGACTCTCAGAACTGACTCTCAGCACTGACTCACAAGTGACTCTCAGAACTGACTCTCAGCACTGACTCAGAACTGACTCTGAGAACTGACTCTCAGCACTGACTCTCAGCACTGATTCTCAGAACTGACTCTCGGAACTGACTCACAACTGACTCTCAGAACTGACTCTCAGCACTGATTCTCAGAACTGACTCTCAGGACTGACTCACAACTGACTCTCAAAACTGACTCTCAGCACTGACTCACAAGTGACTCTCAGAACTGACTCTCAGAACTGACTCTCAGAAATGACTCTCAGCATTGACTCTCAGAACAGACTCTTAGCACTGATTCTCAGAACTGACTCTTAGCACTGATTCTCAGAACTGACTCTCAGGACTGACTCACAACTGACTCTCAGAACTGACTCTCAGCACTGACTCTCAGAACTGACTCTCAGCACTGATTCTCACAACTGACTCTCAGGACTGACTCACAACTGACTCTCAGAACTGACTCTCAGAACTGACTCTCAGAACTGACTCTCAGCACTGACTCAGAACTGACTCTCAGCACTGACTCAGAACTGACTCTCAACACTGACTCAGAACTGACTCTCAACACTGACTCAGAACTGACTCTCAGAACTGACTCTCAGCACTGACTCAGAACTGACTCTCAACACTGACTCAGAACTGACTCTCAGCACTGACTCAGAACTGACTCTCAACACTGACTCAGAACTGACTCTCAGAACTGACTCTCAGAACTGACTCTCAGCACTGATTCTCAGAACTGACTCTCAGCACTGACTCTCAGCACTGACTCTCAGAACTGACTCTCAGCACTGATTCTCAGAACTGACTCTCAGGACTGACTCTCAGGACTGACTCACAACTGACTCTCAGAACTGACTCTCAGTACTGACTCTCAGAACTGACTCTCAGCACTGATTCTCAGAACTGACTCTCAGGACTGACTCACAACTGACTCTCAGAACTGACTCTCAGCACTGACTCACAACTGACTCTCAGAACTGACTCTCAGAACTGACTCTCAGAACTGACTCTCAGCACTGATTCTCACAACTGACTCTCAGAACTGACTCTCAGAACTGACTCTCAGCACTGACTCTCAGAACTGACTCTCAGCACTGATTCTCAGAACTGACTCTCAGGACTGACTCACAACTGACTCTCAGAACTGACTCTCAGCACTGACTCTCAGAACTGACTCTCAGCACTGATTCTCAGAACTGACTCTCAGGACTGACTCACAACTGACTCTCAGAACTGACTCTCAGCACTGACTCACAAGTGACTCTCAGAACTGACTCTCAGAACTGACTCTCAGCACTGATTCTACACAACTGACTCTCAGAACTGACTCTCAGAACTGACTTTCAGCACTGACTCTCAGAACTGACTCTCAGCACTGATTCTCAGAACTGACTCTCAGGACTGACTCTCAGGACTGACTCACAACTGACTCTCAGCACTGACTCTCAGCACTGACTCTCAGAACTGACTCTCAGAACTGACTCTCAGGACTGACTCACAACTGACTCTCAGAACTGACTCTCAGCACTGACTCATAACTGACTCTCAGAACTGACTCTCAGCACTGATTCTCAGAACTGAGTCTCAGGACTGACTCACAACTGACTCTCAGGACTGACTCACAACTGACTCTCAGAACTGACTCTCAGAACTGACTCTCAGAAGAGCTCCCTGACTTCCAAATGTAATCTTGTTCATAAATTCACCCTGAATGCTTGTGTGTTTGGGGGCGTGGGGGGCATACTGGCTGTAGACCAACAGGTAAACTCCAAAACGCCGGTGTAGAGGTACCTCCAGTCAGCAGGCCTGATCCACAGCAGGTCTGTTCACACATCCAGCTGCCTCTTTGTGCTTCAGAGCCACGTGGCTCAAATTTACACCCCCCACCCCCACTGATATGCTTGCTGTCTACTTTGAAAAATGTGCCTTAAATGTGTGGTTGGATTTGAAAATCCTCTCCATCAGGGGTCAAAACGTGCCTCGTGTCTGTTCCTCAGGAGCCTGACCCCTCAAAGTCTGTCCTCAAAATAGACTCATCCGTGCTTTCCTGTCACTATAGACCGGAGGAGCCGAAACTCTTGTGTGACGCTTTTTAAATTAGCCAGAAAGTGGGAACAACTCCTACCCTCCATGGTCCAAACAAATGTCCCCTGACAGGCAGAAAGGACGCAGCTCCTGGTTTGACCAGAGTTTCTGAGCCGGTCATCAAGACGCCTGACTGCGTCTTTGGTTCTGGATGAAACAGGCACGCATGCGACAACGTGAATGTCAACGATTCCTTCAGAAAAGGAGTGAAGGCAGCAAGGAAAGGGGACGCATTTGATTCCTGGAAGTCCTCAAAGATTTTAGATCTTTTCCCCATAAAAGTGTCATTTAAGAAGATGGAGATGAAACTCCCCCATCTGCAGCAAGCTTTTCTTTCATTGTCATTGTTTTCAGTGACAAGAGCCCACCCAACAGTGACAGGACCACCACGTTTCACTGCATCCATGAGCATTAGTCACAGAAATCATTAGCAGTGTTATTGTTTGTTCACTTTGCTCTGCTGGCGAGCAGTCGACATTTCCAGAGGAATTCCCTCATAAAAGCCAAGCGCTTCTCATGGTGAAATAATGGCTCTTTTCCCCTCGTAAAGCTCACGCACACAGCCTTCATGTCAAAGCACCTCCCTCGGTTCCTGAACCGGGAATGCTTGTGTCATTTCAACTTCCTGGCAAGTTTCAGTCACAAGCAGTCTCCCTTAATGAGCTGAAAAGACCAAACGAAAACTGGATTAGAGATGTCACCTCAACCCCACTAACATGGACTCTAAAAACGTCAAGAAAAGGAAGTCGGTGATTGACTTTTTAAATGATAAAGGAGAGACAACAAAGGAGAAAAGAAGCCGTGGTGTTTAGCTGCAGCTCATAGCCATGGATTAGGAGGAGAGGGCACTTCAGGGAAGCAGAATTCTTTGTAATGATCCATTGACTGTTTTTTGGTTTTTTACCCATAAACAAACCACCAATGAGGGAAAGCTCTCTGACTTCTGGGGCCTTTTTTTGCAGTCATGTTGGACAGGTAATGGAGAAAATCCCAGATGGAAGCAGGCAGGAACCTTCGTAGTGGATTGTGGTTTGTATACAGATGGAAGCAAAGACACAAAGCTGGGAAAATGAGGAAAGGAATGAAAGTACGTGACAGAGAAGAAACGTGCAGCAGAGGAAGGGACTCAACCTGGAGACATTTAGCTTTGACTTGGGATAGAAATGAGAGATTTGTGATCATTTTTATTATTGCCTGATCTGGTAAAAATGTTTTTGTCTTTCTCTGTTAACCCCTTGATGTCTGAATTTCTTTCCAGTCATGAAAATATCAAAAGTATCCTTATTATTGTCATTATTATTGTCATTCTGGAGCCAAAGGGGTTTGATACATATTTTCATCAATAGGCTTTAAGGGGTTAATGAATGAAGCACAGTGAAATGTGTTACACACTTTGAACTATTGAGACTTGACTTTTGATTTCACACGCAACCCTGACTTGGGATTTACCCAAAGACCTGAACTTTCCTTTAAACTTCTGACCCGGCCTGAGACGTGACCTGCATTTATAAGTGGGTCGTGCGAGCATCTCTGATGTCGGTGCTGTCTGCCTGTTGTTAGTCTGATGTTGGATATTGGTGGAGTGAAACAGGCACAAGCCAAAGGGAAGAAGCAGCAAATGAGAAAATCTGTGAAAATCAATCAAAGCAGCGTGCAAGAGTGGAATTGTGGGAGAAAAGCCTCAGGCCTGATCTGCAATGGAAGAAAAAGCTACCAGAGGGAAAGGAGACGGTGACTCTGATTAAATCCTGGAGGGAGACTGCAGGAGGTGGACATAGAGATGCAGACAATTGTGAACAGACAATTCCTGAACTTTCACAAAGAAATGACAGAGTCGTGACACGAGCACCTTCAGTGTCTCTGCAAATCCATCCAATTTGTGAACCTGCTTAACTCCTTTCACAGAGTTGCTGGAGCCTATCCCAGTTACTGTTGGGGTACAGCCTGGACGGATCTCCACAGCCTTCTTCAAAGGGTCACGCTCAGGGTCAGGGTTAGGTTGTATTAAACTAGCGTTAAACATCTTATTCCAAACACGAGCTTTTCCCAGCTGACTCACTTGTAAAGTGAGGTTTACGTGCTGCTTCATGTTAGCTTTTCCACATTACATTGGAATTTTAGTCGACATCAACCTGAATCCTACATTCATTTGCTTCTAAAACAGGTGGATGGATGCAGGCACAGAAACCCATCTGGGAAAGTCAGGATCAGGGAAGGATTCAGAGGGAGGTGTGATTCCCAACAGAGGAGAATGGATTGGAGCTCCTGAGGGAAATGAGTTCTTTGTACAGGTTCCTTCAAGGTGCTGAATCATCACCTCATGAAGGTCAAACCATCCACGCGCAGTAATTGCTATAGTTTCATCCACAGTTACATGAACTTTCGTCCACATGTTGAAGCAGCAGGAGCTGTTCCAAATCTGGGAATGTTCACAGAGCAGCAGAGCAGCTTGAATACAAAAGGAAACCAAACTTTGAAGCTCAGATAAAAACCAAAGTACAGATTATTTCTTCCTCACGCCGACTTATTTTGAGGAAAACTGGAAGCTGGAAGCTCTAAAACAGAGTCCAGGCTTGAGATGTGACCTCAGAGCTGAAGAACCTGGTGCCTCCTGCCCCCTCCACTTCCTGATAAGCCAGCATCAAAGACAGCCCTTCCCCTGAGCTCGCCTCCTGACTCGCCGCTCTGCTCCTCCATGCCTCGGCGCTCACTCTCCTGCACACATCAACCCATCCCGTCTGCATCCCGGTCACTCCGGAGGCAGAGGCTGGCACTGCGACTGTGGCCGAGGAAACAAAAACACCACCTTCAGCTCTGCACACTGACAGCGCACACGCAGGAGCAAAGACACTCCTTCTGCCAACACAGTACCCACCCCAGTCCCCCTCCTCTGGGTACCTCCTTTCTCCCAGCAGCATCAGTCTCAGAACTCCCTTCTCTCACTGATGCGCTGAGGGTCCCGTCCAGCCGTACCTCCTCTGCAGCTCCACAGATCCTGACAAACCACCAGCTCTCGCCTCGAGCAGGAAAACTGCCTCCAACAGTCCTGATCACAATGCAGTAACTACAGCTGCGCAGGTACAGCTGGCAGACAGCTGCAATGGCACAGCTCAGCCTCTAGAGGGAGCCAGCTCAACAGCACATGAGCCCTGAGAGCTCGCTGCTTCCTCAACTGTTTATCTGCTTCTGCTGTGAGCCTGCGGATGCACAGGCTCCTTAATAAGGGCATCAGTCCAACACATTTGATCAGATTAAGACCCTAATGAAACGTAAGGACTTTGAGCATAAAAACCGTCTCTTGGAGGACATTCAGCTGCGTGAAGGAGGCCAGTCTGGAGAGTGGTGTCTTCTGTGGTTACTCGAAAGCCTGGACTTGGCTGAGAGCCGCTCCCGCATGAGTACTAAACGTGATTAAACACAACACCAGCACATTAAGCAATCGATGAGGCTGGGATGGGATGGATCTGCTGATTCTCTGCCGCAGATCCCTCTGTGCCGTTCTGAGGGTGATGAAAGGATACGGGTCCAGTGTGACCACCAGGAAGGTTTATGGAAGACCAAAAACAGAGCAAGATCAACTCCACACAAAACCTCTGACAAGCAAATGAAGAGAATCAGTTTAAAAGTCTGACAGGAAGTTTGCAGATCCACTCGCTCTTTGTTTTACATTGTAAACATACGTTGTAAACATTAGAATAGTTTCATCTCAATTATTGTGTCGTTTTTAGGTAAAAAAGAAATCGAACTTACCCCTCAGAATGGAGGTTTGTGTGGAAATATTGTGCAACATAATGCAAACGTATCGGTTGTACCAACTGATGGATTTGAAGCATCGTCTCCATAAACAGCTTTAAACAAGTGTCACAGCTGGGAAAGGTTCACGTTTGGAGTAAAGTAATGAATGCAAACTGTAAACTAGAGGAAAATATTCAAAGAGGCCCCACACTGCTTTGGGTCAACTTGGTACGTTTACTTTAGAAGAAAAACATTTGAAATGTAACGTCTGCTATAGGTTTCATTTAAAATGCACTGTATTTGAAATGATTTAGCTTTAAAATCGTAGCGTGTACAAATGTCAGGTTAGTGACACTGAGGAAGAGAAGACGGACAGATGCTCTGCAGTGAAAGAGTGCAGCAAAACAAGCAGAACACTGCGAAAGGAGGAAGTAACTACTGAGTTACAGGCGGGAGCCCAATCCCAGTTAATCCAGAAAGGATCACACTCAATTATCCTAAAAATTTGTGAGGTAATCCCACAGGTTTAACGGAGCCTCCAGCTGCAGCACTGAACCACCTGGAAGCAATTTTCACCGTAGAAAACGTTCAGCCTCTTCTTTTGCTCTCCGTCTTGTCTTGTACTGGGATCTGACAGGGAAGCCCTCCCCCCAATCCAAAGCTAACTGTTACAGGCAGTCGTCCAACATGGCTCGACTCCAATCCCGCAGTGCGAGGCGATTGTGCCCGCCAGCCGTCCGCAAGCATGCAGACGGAGAGCTTTGTTGGCACTGGACCAAAATGAAGAACTTTATTTAGAAGGGAACTTTCTCCACGACAGTCTCAGAATCAAACGGGATGACCGTTGCTGTTGGGCCAAATGTCAGTCGAACCAAAGCCGGTAAGATCCGGGCTGAAGGAGGCGGCGGGCGATGTTTGATAGAGGGTTGAGTCATGACAGCAAAGACCCAGCAAAGAAACTGCGATTGGAAACGATCACGTTACACACGTTCTAGACTCAAGCTACGTTCACAGCGCCCTCAGCAACAAGCCTTCAAGACGCCACTTCCAACCAGAAGCGTGTTGCTACGCGGGACTCTGTGCCATGCTGCACCCAAGCAGTGATGAAGATTTTTTCAGAACCCATGAGCAGAGGTTTGGAGGAAATCCAACCAAAGAGCGGACCACCCCCGGAGGACTTCAGGGAAACCCTTCACTGCTCACAGAAGCCGGACATGAAGATGGACATCAAATATCTGTCAGTTTTGAACCATTTTAGAGAGGCAGATGCTGTTTGGGACAAATCCTATCATTGAATTATATTCTTTTGACAAAAAACTACATAATTGTTGGTTGCAGCCATACAACACATCATCACTGAGTAAATATTCCACTTGTTGGCAGATTGATTTGGTTATTACAAGATGTCCAAAACTGTATCTCATCAAAGAAGGTCATTCAGTCCATCTCCATCCTGTCTGATTCCGGAGGCTGCATCACTACCAGGATTACTGAGTCCCTCTGCAGCAAAGCAAACAAATACATTCAGAGAAACACGGGGATAGTGGTGCTGCTGGAAGGAAGTTTTCTATTAAAAGATAGCTCCAGTTCCACAAAAACACGATGCCGACCAGCTGGCCCTATCCCATCAGGCCGTTTCCACCAAACAGGTTGAATTCCAGCAAAAAGCAGGACATAGTCCACATCTGCATGACTCACTGCTCAGCAGATTCACTGCCTGACTGGAATGCGGTTCATTAACTCAAGATGATTCAGCTGACGACGTTGGCTGAATCAGTGACAATACTGAAGAGGCTCCCAGTGTGGCCAGCTGAGGAAGCGCTGCGCCACCGCCGTTGTTTTTGTGCCTGGACAAGTTTTGGCTTTCCTTTCAGTCAAGCAGACTGATGAAGCCACCTGGTGAAAAGAGTCAAAGAAAGAAGACTTTATTCACCTTCAACGCAGGAAAGCAAAACAGATCAAAGAGCTGAACTTTGAGAATAACTTGGACAAAATGTTGCTGTTTACATAATATAAAGACCTAAAATGAAATGTAGCCGCTAACATTAGCTACTACTACATGCTTGTCACAGGACTGCTATCTGATGACTACATTACTGCATTCAGATGAAAAGTCTGCTGAGACAGCACGCCTGACCCAGCCCTCCGTCCACAGCAGAGGGCTCCAGCTCACCGAGGAATCAGCCTGCAAAGCAGCAGCTGGAAAACAGTCAGACACCTCAGCTTAATGAGTCACTCACGGTTTGAACGGCGGTCCGAGAGGGAGAGCACGCGCTGCCGGCCACCTCAAGAGCTTTGTGGCTTTGGCTCTTTGGTTAGTAATGAGGCATATTTCCCGTTGTTCTCTGCAGCCAGAAACTATAAACCAGATTACCCCAGTGCCAAACCTACAGTCACGGACATGCGGGTTCTGACGCAATGCATGTAATGCTCATTTACAAGGTGTTAAATACATTTCCACAGCAGGCAGGGCACAGGTGCAGCTCCATCCACAAGCCGTCTGCACGGGTTCCTTCTCTGAAGCACAGACGCCGATCAGAATCATTTGAAAGTCAATAGAAGTCGCAAACTTTTAAGGAATGTTGATGGAAGTTTCTGTCAACTTCAAATGATCATTCGGGGGCCAGCAGAGGATAATGTGTTATCGACGTCTCTGCTCCCTGACAGACATCAGGCCACTTTTACTCCAGACATGCATGGACACTTTTACCAATCATGATACTCCCTCCTGGCTGGTTGACCCGCTTTAATTCTTAGAGGCCAGTAATTGTTCACAAAAAAAAACAAAAAAAACCCAAAAAACAACCACAATCGACCCACGAGGACTTTGAAATGTCTGTTTTTCCAGCTCCACAGTAAGAAGAGGAGCCACTAACCTTAACGCTACTTTTTCTAAGGTGGCTAGAAGTTTCTATACAACACTCATTATTATTATTATTTTTTTTTATTCCCAAGTGTGAAAATAAATGTTTTGGTGCAGGAAGGAATCATGTGTCCAGTGTTTCTGTGTTTGTCTCTGTTTCTTCCTGCTGAAGGGGAGGTCTCCTGTCTGTCATCTCCTGCCTGCTCAGAAGAGGAGGTTGGATGCACTGTGCAGTCTCGTGAATTTGAACTATACAGGTTTGTAATCAAATAAAAATGTTCTAAACTGGTTAGATTAGGTTTCCTAGAATATGACCTAGAATGACCAGAATGCAGGACACAAATAACCAGCGTTACAGTATTTCAAAAGGCTTTGCTGAAACTGAAACATATTGTTATGACCCACAAGTGCATCATCGTCTCATGGCACAAAATCAACATCCAGACAAAAATACTCTTGACTTTAACAGTGAAAATCCTCCTGCTTGTTCTAGCAGGGACAAATGCAGTGTTACATTAATGAAAGCACATGGAAGCACATCTATGATCTGAGCATTAGCGGCAAATTCAGAAAACTACTCCTGTAGGAAACATCACAAGCATGTCCAGACCTGATCCAGTCATCGCAGTCAGTAGTCAACTTTCAGCTGTAATCTAATTAATCCTCCTTAAGGGTTTAAAGAACCCCCAGTCCAACCCCAGAGGTAAATCGGAATCTACTGATCGCATCAGGATTTGTCACAAATCTTTGTAAATGATGGCAGAAATACCTGGCAGGAAGCTGCTATCAGGTGTAACGTCCCACACAGACCAGCAGGGTTCTCCTCACACACAGTTTGCTTTTCAGATCGCCGCCCTCCTCCCTGGCATGCCTGTCGCCTAATGTCAACTTTTTCTGGAGCATTTGGAGATTTTGTTTTTACTATACTGAACAAAGCACTGACACTGTGACTCTGCCCCTCCACAGCTAATGAAAGAACAGTTCTTTCCTTTCCTCTGTGATGCTGGATTGAAAATGGAGTTCTCTATAGAGCAGATCACTTCAGCAGGTAACATCAGGGACTAGTCAGTCCACCTCTGACAGTCTAACAGAGACATGACGACCTTCTTAAACACATTTTCCACCTCTACCTGTGACTCCCAACCTTGTTTGTAACACGCTACACGTTAGCCATGCTAGAAGCATTTATAAAATCTACCTGTAACTCTCCACCTTGTTTGTAACACGCTACACGTTAGCCATGTTAGAAGCATTTACAAAAACTACCTGTAACTCCTATCCTTGTTTGTAACACGCTACACGTTAGCCATGTTAGAAGCATTTACAAAATCTACCTGTAACTCCTATCCTTGTTTGTAACACGCAACACGTTAGCCATGTTAGAAGCATTTACAAAATCTACCTGTAACTCTCCACCTTGTTTGTAACACGCTACACATTAGCCATGTTAGAAGCATTTACAAAATCTACCTGTAACTCTCCACCTTGTTTGTAACACGCTACACATTAGCCATGCTTGAAGCATTTACAAAAACTACCTGTAACTCCTATCCTTGTTTGTAACACGCAACACGTTAGCCATGCTAGAAGCATTTATAAAATCTACCTGTAACTCCTATCCTTGTTTGTAACGCGCTACACGTTAGCCATGTTAGAAGCATTTACAAAATCTACCTGTAACTCTCCACCTTGTTTGTAACACGCTACACATTAGCCATGCTAGAAGCATTTACAAAATCTACCTGTAACTCTCCACCTTGTTTGTAACACGCTACACATTAGCCATGCTAGAAGCATTTACAAAATCTACCTGTAACTCTCCACCTTGTTTGTAACACGCTACACGTTAGCCATGTTAGAAGCATTTACAAAATCTACCTGTAACTCTCAAGCTCTTTTGCAACACATAAAAAACAGAATGATACGGCTAAAACAAATGTTACTGTGACTACACTAACTCTTAACTTTGTTTGTAACACAATATATGTTGCCCACGTTAGAAATGCTAGTGATGTTAGCCATTTAAGCCTTTTCACAATACGCTAAAGTCCTAACCTTTGCAACCTGTTAAATCAGACTGATACCGCTGAAACAAACATTACTGTGACTCTGGTAAATCCCAACCTTGTTCGTAACACATAGAAAAAAACATAGTACCACAAGGCTACATGCTAGCCGTGTTAGCATATTCACACTAACACCTAACCAACCATTTTGACAGAGCACGTGTTCCTCTCTAAATTGTTTCAATACCAGTAAGAACAACCAGGATTAATCCATGTATAAGGCCCCCTCGATTACAAGGCGCACTGTAGTTTCTTGGGGAAAAAGTAAGGATTTTAAGTCTGCCTTATAGTGCAGAAACTACAGCGTTATTAGTGCTAATATTTACTTAAGTCTGTGTGACTGGAGTCTGATGACACCACAGCATATTCCGACCTTCTTCCTTCATGTTTTTCTGGTCAATGAGGTAATATCTCTGATATCTCATATTTCATCCATACTTTTAGTTCTTTAACAATCCCTGGATCTGTCCTGTCCAAACGTTCCGCCGCAGCACACACTTGCGGGGACCGCCTCCAATCAATGGAGTCACTCAGAGGAAAATGCAGATGCTCAGTTTGACTGTTTGTACCCGGCAGGCCAGACTCTGACAGTAAAATAGGCGGTAATGGTTAAAACATCTGGAACCACGAGTCCATGATGAAATCCTGAATCATGGGTGACAGCTTCTTAGTCACTGAGAAGCGCTGGAGCTGGTCTCATTTCACTCAGACTCTGAGCTGCCTTTCCTACTGCAGAAACAGATGGTCCTGGATGCCTCCTGACCGGCTGGTGACTGACAGCACTTTCATGTGAGCTTAGTGTTTATGCTAGGATGACACGTTTCAGCTCACATGACTCAATCACTTCCTAATGATGGAGGGCTTATTTTCTTAAATGAGTCTTGAGAACTTTTTCTTTACTCAGCTGCTGAAACGGAGGTCACTGCTGAAGCAGTCAGGATTTTCCCTTTTCCCAACGAGGAAAGCGGGCAACAGAGCTAAGATGGACGGGTGGAAACTGGACACATTTCCACCAGGCTGCTCTCCGGATTTCCTCCCTGGTTTGGTTGACATATTTTCATCCATTCTTTGCTAATGGAGAAAGAAAGATCCCCCTGTGTCTCCAGTCACACAAAGAAACGGCCCTCCACTCTTCCAGTCATCTCACACAGCTACAAAAACAAAGTCCAGACAAAGGAAAGAGTGTGCTCATGTTTTAGAGGAGAAAACGAGGCAAGAGGTAACCAAAGACTAAAGAGGAGGGAGGGAAGGAGGTGAAAACAGCATGTGAGCATAAATGTGGGCTCCATCACCACTCAAACACAGTAAAGATTATGGGATTTACTTGCGCTCAAGTTTCAATCCTCCTCCTGATGCATCTCTATGTATAGTCACGTAAAAGATCTGCAGGAATTCGGGTTTAGGAGTTGCAGAAAGGTTCAAGTCGGGATGTGGAAACATCTGCAGGAGACGGGACAAACACCTGCTGTCAGACAGATGATGGAGGAAGAGGAGAAAACGACAGACAGGAAGTGCACTTTCAGAAGCATCAGGATCTACTTTTTGCTTCAAGACTCTGCAGGAGCTTCTTCAGCAGAGTTGCAGCCGTGCTTGAAAAGCTCTTCAGGGCAGCACATCTGAGCGATAGAGTTAACTGCATGTCCTCTCTGCCGCCGCCTCTTTTCACTTGGGGGGCCGATTAGCTCTGCTTTTTATTCTAAAGGATATGACACGGGGCCCCGCAGACCCGCAGGCCAGAGACGTGTGATCACGTTACAGCAAACCCACAGGCTGACACCATTATTAATGAGCTGCCCTTAATGGGTTCTGAGCCACAGCAGCTTCTGTTCTGCAGCAGGGTCAAGGGCCCCCGCCTTTGCTCAAGAGCACGACGGCAGCTGCTCAGTCAGCTCTGAAAATGGTGGGGAAAGTGAGCAAGAACAGCTGGATGAGGAGGAGTGAGAGCGTTTTTCCAGTCTGTTTGCGCTGCGTCCAGACCCGGCGTCCCGGGACAGCTCCAATAAAAAAGCTGGATGTTGCTGCGCTCACACTGGGCTCCACGGAGTCTAAAAATACCCATGAAAGGATGCACTGAGGAGCTGTGGAACTCCACAGATCAATGAGACAGCTCCTTCTGCCTCAGTCTGTCTGAAGCCCTGCAGATGCATCTGCAACACATCATCTGCTTTTTATCAATGATGTTAGCGAGAGTCAGTAAGAGAAGGAGGATGCAGACTCCTGACAACTCTGCAGAGGATAAGTGCATAGAGTAAATGTTAAAACTTTTGACGAGGACTCGTGTTTGTCAGACGGAGTGGACTGCAGCTTTCTGCACCAACACTGTCTGATGTTTCATTTCCAGAATTCAAAAGCAAAGAAAACAGAAGCTTTTGTACAACACAGCAGCAGGAATTTCATCTTTTAATCTTCCACCTCACTCAGAAAGAAACAGATAATTAGAGAATATACGCACGATGGAGCATTTGCTTGTAAAAGGTCCATCTGGCAAAAACCTTTCTCACATTTGATCTCAATTTACAAAAAAAATGATGCACCAATTCACAGCAGTGCTTTGCATTAGAAGATTCAGCCGAGATGTTCGTTTTTCCTGCAGAGAAATGCAGGTACAGTTCACTTTTCCAAACTTCTCATTAAAGCCTGCCAACCTTGCAGAACAGAGTCAGCTAACACAATGACACCACGTTTTCCGCCTTCATTCAACCAGCCCAGCAGAGGTTCACATTTTTCTCAAACACTCTTGATTTTCGAGCAGCTGGCCGTCTGAAGGTCTGACGGCAGCAGCTGGATGCAGAGGAAGGGAAGAAGGTCTGGTCTTCAGACCGGAGGAGGAGGAGAAGGCAAAAGAGAGCTAAAATGAGCAAAGATGGAGCCACATCAGACCGCGCTGGAAAACATCCATTTAAAACAATTCTAGAAAATCCCTTTTGACAGGAAGTTTGTAAAAATCCAATCAAAATCAAAGATTATGAAAATAACTTAACTGAAAATCCATTTTAATTTGAATCTGAAGCAATCTTTTCTATTCCCTTTGTTTTTCTTTAAATCTTCTCCATCCATCCCCAGACATTCCTTGATCCTTGTTATAATGCCGTTCTTCTTTTCTTAGCCTTTACTCTATTTGACAGTTACACCTTCCCGAGTTTCTGTTTCATTTCCTCCTAAAACTTCTGTCATTTCCTCCTCTGACTTCCTTCCTCGTGGCAATAATGTGAGCTAAGCCGCAGAGGGCGGGATGAAGAGCAGAATGAGGCAGATGCCGATGATGAGAGAATCAGGTGCTTGGAAGACGAAACCAATAAGCAAATATGGATTCTGGCTGGACTTTTCCACTTTTTCCACCTGCTCTCAGTGCTTTAAGGTCTTAGCTTTAATGTGAATGCAGAAAGACAAAAGAATGTGGAGATGTAATTATTCAGTTACTTAAGAAAAAGATCTATTGGAATGAATTTGAAACTCAAAGCAGAAACAAAACAAAACTGAATGCAGATCCACTGGAAACATATTCAGAACCTCCTGAAGTGAAACCCAAACTTTTTCCTGATCTGTTAGCTGGAAAAGCCGCGCAGAAACACGAGACCTGACCTCAGACGCCGTCACAGCTGTTGTGACAGGTTCAGTCTCTGGGCTGGATGACCAGGACCATTTGCATCATGGAAGCAGCAGAAGTCTAAAAACGGATGTCATTCAGATCACTAGATGTGACTCAAAACATCTGAAAAGTGCAGTGCACTTTCACTGGAGCAGGTTTGAAGCTGATTGAAGGAGCACAGCAGGCCTGAGAAAGCTCTTCATCAGCGTATGCAGTGTAGAGGAGGAGCATCCTCTCAGGTTTCCTCGTACCTGCTCCTGACTGGCACCTGATCGCCGGATTTTTGGGAAAATCGTTGGACATGAATGTAGACGGCAGTAATCAGGCAGCCGTCAAGCAAACAGAATGACTCCCTTTTTTTATCCACGAGCGGCCAGCAGTCAATGGCGCTTGATATGGAAGGCCGCCGTCCAGACATTTACACATCGTCCAATCAGAGCTGCTGCTGTAATGGCGTCATCCTCTCCTGCCATTGCGCAACATTGAAATGTGCCCAGGCAGCAAATCTAGCAAAGTTCAACAAGAAAAAAAAGTTTCTTTTGACAGACAAGAGTCTGAGAGGAAACAAAAGAAGAGTCTGGAAACTTCAAAATAAAACAAATCTGCATTTAAAGCCAAAAACCGCTAGTCAACAATGAGGATGCTGCTAATAAAGTTGCTCAAACATCGGATTCACATTTCTGATTATATTTAGAAAATAATAGTTTTATCCACTGATTTTTAGTTTTTTTTTTGGTAATTATCCATCACATCTTAAGAGTTTGCACAAGGGTGCACACTGTTTAGCTTCCACTTTTGACAGTTATGGGTTAAGGAACCCATTTTAATGGTTCCTGCACAAAACTTAGTGAAAAGATCAAGTTTGAAGCAGCTGCAGATCTTTGACAGAGGATGAAAATAAACTTCACTCTCAAAGGTTAAGGGAAACTGGGAGCTGAAAGAAAAACGAAATCAGACGGCTACAAAATATAGTCTGATATCAAACTGGTTCGTGGGCTGAAAACAGTTGTAGAAGAATTCACAGGAACTCAAAGGAAGACCAGGAACCTTTCCAAAGAAGCAGCACAGATGAACCAGTGAGAAGGCTTGATGAGGATGATGTGAAAACTAGAATCTCTGTTGTTGCAGCTCACACATTCCTAACCGTTTGAAACGTGGCGAACGTTTCAGCAGGGACTCAAACCCTGGAAACTGTAATGAAGCCAGTCGTGCATTTTTTTCTAAAACCCCTACTTATCCCTGACACCCAGAACGTTCCACGCGGCCCTGAGGTGGGGTGACACGGCCCCCCGTCTAAATGAGCCCTACAGTGAGTCACTTTCACCGCTAAAGCCCGGGGAGGGCTTTGTAAACCATACCCCCGCCCTCACAGACTTCTGAAACATAAGACCCCCGCCACCAGATCTTTCTGTGGTGTGTGCTGGCACCCCACACAATGGAGAGAAAGTGATATTTACAGCCGCAGGGGAATTGCCCTCATCACCACAAACCTCCTCTTACTGATTCACAGAGGGTTTGTGGGGGGGCGCTGACAGGAGGCCTCTGCCCTTGAAGGCAGCTCATGCCCCCACATGCAGCATTTCCACACTGAAGAGTCCGTTTGTGTTCGTAAGGAGATGTTGGGAGCATTTTATTCTGGCGAGTTTCAGTAAACATCACGCGATTCACCCGAAAGTCCCAAACTAACCACACCCGGATGTCAGAAAAACTTTGCTGCAGTCTTACAGTGTCAGCTGATGTTCCAAAGCCCTCGGAGAAGGTCAACTCAACACAGTTTCTCAAAGCCTGGCAAAGAAAACCAGCTTCTAAAGAGGAGCTGAAGCCAAGGACGATAAAAATGAGATGTGGAGGTATTTGTTTTAGCCCCAAGAGTTTATGGTTTCAGCACGTTTGCCTCCACTTTCATTATTAAACATGGAGCAAAACTTCCCAACAGATGTCATGGCGAGTAAATGCACAGGAGCAAAACTGGTCGGAGCTTTAGAGAACGTCTCTTTGGGTTTTCTGCTGCACCTCAGTGTGAACGGACAGGGACCTCCCAGGGTCCAGAAGAGGGAAAAAAGCAAAGGGAAAAAGTGACATAAGAAGGATGCATTTATGAGAGGGAGGTGAGAAAAACGCAAACGAAGCTCCGATTGTTGGCGCTAGAAGCGTTAGAAACGTGCTCTGTAGCTGCTGAAATCCTGGTGCATCGGAAAAGAAACTTTTACTCGACACACTGGTTCCATTCTTTACAGAGTTTCTGCAGGAGGTGATTTTTCCAGTCTTTTTGTCTGAAAAGACGTGTTCAATCAGCGACAGAGTGCAGTCCTGCTTCAGGATGAGTCCATTGACTGTATCCAGAGAACTGGACACAGCCTGGTGTGATGTCATCCTTAGAAAATACCTTACTTCCTGCTCCAGCGAAACGAAGCCAATTCAGTCGGCATTTCTCTGCGATACAGACGTTGCCATGTTGGAGCCAGTTAACAGCGAGTGGTCAGAGTCAGTCTGGGCTAATCATGAGTCCACAGCCCTTCCCCTGAAAAAACGGCTCAGGAGAATCTGTCAAACACTTGAGGTGGGGGGCCAGCAGGCACCACCTGAATGAACAGCTGTTTATTTCTCTCTAGAAGTCTATGGGATTTTGGCTTCCTGGAACCAGCAGGTACTTCCTGTATAAGTCACTGTATTTGGCATAACTAGTTTGGTTGGGGGTGTGACTTTAATGTGACTTTTAGTTAAAAAACGGGCGCTGTAGATGTGTGCATACATCCGTATTCGCCACTGACAGCTACACAGAAGAAGAAGAAGCGCCGCTCAGTCTCACCCCGTCGTTCTGAAACGAATTCAAAAGATGTAGTTTGATTAAAAGAGCTCTGCCGCAGACTGAAGACCTGTCCGGAGTGAGTCCTGCCTTCCCACGCAAGCGACCAGGTTAGGCTCCAGCACCCCGTGACCCACAGAGGAGCAAAAGTAACATTTCTATCTAAACATGAGAAGAAAACAGCAGCTTTTAACATTAAATCCCTAGAAAGCTTCAGGAGCTCCCAGGAAAGCTGAGCCGTTTGGGAGAACCATCAGCGGAAGACAATTTCTACTGAATTTCTGTCTCAGCAGATGAACCTTTCACGCCTTGAAAAGAGCTCCAAAGGGAAGCGAGCCGTCACATGTGCATGCATCAACCATTGCGCTGGCAAAGTCAGTGTTCTGTAAATGAATTGATGTGTAAGCTGATAAAAAAGGAGATCCTCACAGATAGACGTTTGACTTCAGAGGAGCTGCAGGTCCTCCACCCAGCGCTCAAACACACTTATGAGCTACTGCCTTCCTGACTGCAGCTGCAGGGGAATGCAGACACCAACATGCTGGGAAAGTTGCGCAACAGTGAGACACATCAAAGTGGACACAGTCAATTACTCCTCCAAAGCCTTTGAGTCAGAGGCGAAAGAGAGAACTGCAGCAACAGGCTTGAATGACCTCAAAATGGGTTAAAATTCAGAAGTTGGAGAGAAGGAATCTTGATACTTTAGATCTGAGCTTGGAGTTTCCCTCTGTGTTTAACAGATGTCATCTGTAGCAGCATGAAATGCATATAAATGCGTAAGTCTGCTGGACTGCGGTGCTTCTCAGGAGCCACAGAAGCCGTTGATGCGTAGATGGGTCAGCCACTACCAGCAGGTTCTGTTCAAAGCAGCAGTGTGGACACGGCGTATTATTTCAGTGTGAACTGACGTGCCTCTGATGAAACCGATGACTTCAAATCCAATTGTTTGGGTTGCATGAAGCACACGCTGATGGCAGACTCCGGTCAACAGGTGAGAAGAAGCTCCCTGGAGGGAAACGAGAGACATTTAGACACTGTCCAATCAGAACTGCCACCGACCTGCGGCTGCCCGGATGTCGCCCGATTTCGTAATGGCGTCGTCCTCACCTGTCGCTGGACTGCCGCTGCGCGACCTCCAAATGTGCCCGGTCGGCCACAAACCATCGTCAGCTTTCAGAGAAAAATTGTAACTTCTTCTAAAAGTTAAAATGCGACAGCCGCCTTCTAAATCCAAAAGCTGCCCTGCAGTCACCTGCCACGTTTGCTGAAAAACCTGCATTTAGGTCACTGCATTTTGGGTTATGTGACTGTAGTCCAGGAGGAAATAATCAATAAGAATTAAAAAAAAAGTAAAAGTTTTGTAGTTTTCTGATAACATGCTGACAACGTAACTCCATTGAAATAAAAACTACATTACCCAGAAAGCACCAGGATTTCTAGTCATAAAATCCAATGTGCAGCCAGCGATCACATCTCGGTGGAAGCGATGGAGAGAATTACAGCCCACAGCCCGTTTGACGACAGAAAAAATGACGTCCAGCCAAGAGTAAGAAGAGTCTTCTGTTCAGTTCAGAAGTCAGCCGGAGTTCAAAAGTTCATGAGAGGTGAATTATAATGAAGCTGAACAAAAAGAAAAGGGAACAGGACAGGAGCGGGATCCCGCCACCACCTGTTTTCACAGAATCCGTCAATCAAAGGCTTTGAACGTTCAACATAAGACCTCATCTGATTGGTCAGTTTATAACTTCCTTACATTACAGAAAAAAGAGGATTATTCTGTCAAACAGAATGACGGATTATAACTGTTTACTTCTCTATAGAAGCCTTTGGGCTTTTGGCTTCTCGGAGCCAGTGGAGCCACTTCCTGTTTGGAACACCAGGGGGAAGGCTCACTCAGTCCAGTTCCCGTGTACAGTCAGTGGTCACAGCACGGTTCCCTGATCAAACAAACAATATGGCTGCACTGTGAGGGCAAAACATGACAAAGAACATTTGTTGCACCAATGTACAGTTATTTAGCAACATTTGTAAAAGTTTCGATCTTCTCTAAGTATTTCCTACCTCTGTGACAAAATAAAAGTCTGTGTTCTGATGATGACACAACCAGACTCCCAAAAGAGGAAGAGTCTCTGGAAAGCTCTGGAGAGATGTTAAAAGAACGGATGATCCAACACGCTCCAGAGGCAAACAAAGCCCGCCCCCTCAATACTCGTAACATTTTCTTCCTGTTATGCCGAACAAAGCAGTGACAAGCATGTTTGTCACACATCATTAACCGCTGCGTCATGTCACATTACCACTAATGCTCTCAGACAAATCTCCTTTCCCCCCACTGTCACTGATAAGCTCCTTCTACCTCTTATCTCCACTCTGAAGCAAAATCAAACATATGCCTTCGATCCGCTCTTATTAGGATATTAAAGTCTTAACAAAGCCTGTTTATCTCCTCTAAAACAGACCAAGCTAATTGAATTCAGAGTTAGATTGCAATCTTGTAAGTGTGTCAGTGGATTAGTAGAGCCTATTACCCCGGTAACCCTGGAGGACGACTGAAGCTGCTTCCTGCGGTTTGCCGCCTCCAAATGACTCCGCAGAACATCCCCGCTAGATATCCGTCTGATAACATTTCCTTCCTGCGCTCCAATCCCTCATCTCTATCAATCTGCGTCCAGCAGGAAATGAGGCCACGGGGCCGCGGCGGCCCCCTTGCTTTCAGGACGATGTCAGCTGGCGGAACTGATTGGAAAGGTTTCATTAGGACATATTTACAAACAGCTGTGTTCTCTTGAATGTTCAATCTCCACTCCCAATCTGCGCTCTGCCATTCTTGCTTTCTTTCCTTTATTTGCAGTCCTGGCCCGGATGAACGGCAAAACATCCGTTGGTTCTGAGGAGCCGGTGGTGGCTGGCTGGGCTCCACAAAGGGCTGGAACAGTGGTGTGGTCTTCTGAGATCAGATTTTCTTCTTTTCAATACAGTCCAGATGAAACCCAGAGCATAGACACATTAGCAGACCTATTCCTGAACTTGTAAAAACATGTTGCTGGTTTCCCCCCTCAGAGCTGCTCTCAGTACACTCTTCCTTTGGGGGAGTCAGTAACAAACTCTCAGCATGTCTTTTCTCATGAACTTCACCAGTGTCAGCTCCTGCGTCTCCCCTGAGCCTCCTCCTCGTCTCCTCCTTATGTGTCTGGTGAGAAACAGGCCCCTTGGTGTTGAGTCTCCTGTTGGCTGAAGCCACCCCTTCCAGGGCTTCACTTCTAAGAATTTCCTCCACATGGTCCTCGTGTGGGGGCCCAGAGGGGTCGTGACACCTCAGACCGCTTTGTGCAAACGTTGTTTTCAGTCTTATTTCGAATAATGCGTAGATACAACTAAATAACTGAACGTTCGGTTATTCTTCTAAGGGAAGAGATCACCATCTTTAGCTTGTTCAGAGGAAAACCCCATAGCTGCCTTTGTTATGTCTGTGGACATCATTTAGAGCAGTGGTTCCTAACCCCAAAGGTGGCGGACCAGTACCGGTCCACAGGACACTTGGTACCGGGCCGCAGAGTACATTTTTTATTGATCATTAAAGGAAGGTTTATTTCAGAAAACTACTGGAATCATGTCAGTCATGGAGTCATGTCGCTCAGTCACGCGTCTTAAATCCATCAGATACTTCCTTAGAGCGGCGGCGCTGAACATTAAGTTTAAACCCCAAGCTAACAAAGTTAACACAAAACAAAAACATTTGGAAAGTTTCTTTTTACAAAACCAGGAGTCTTTACTCCAATCCCACAGGCCATAATAATAATGCAGAATATTCCTGTCTAACACTAAGAGGAAGCTGCTAATAAAGTTGTTTTTTTTCATGTTTCTAATTACATTCATCAAAGGCCAGTTTTAGTGACGGTTTTTGTATTCATCCGTCACACCTTCCAAGACGGAAGTCTGACCCGGCGCCTGCTTTATTAACCTTCCACAGTTCTGGGTCAAAGGAGATCGCATTTGAATAGTTCCTATGGAATAGTGGGTCAATAAAGTTTAAAGCAGCTGCGTTGCAGTCGACGTGTGTGCTGTACACAAGAACCTTCGATCAAATGATGTCCCCCGGAGTGTTTGTTTAGCTAACGCCAGCTGAACCTTCCTTACCAGGCGTTTTTCTGGTGTTTTGGTGCCAGAGTCCCATTTCTGCTGCTTGAATCTGTTAGCTAATGCTACATGGCGATTGGGAGGCATCAGCAGAATCTCCAAGATTCCAGGCCGCCACCCAGATGCTTTCCAAACCCTCGGCATGGTCATGAATGTAGACAGCTGCAGAATGGCGGCTTTTTCTGGCGGGACACTTACACATCGTCCAGTTGGAGCTGGCGCCGGCTGGCGATCCGGCTGCCACCGACCGCCGGCTGCCCAGCTGGAAGTTCGTGTCGTCCTCGCCTCTCACTGGGTGACCATCACGCCACCTCCAAATGTGCTCAGGTGGCCACTGACTGATGTCAACCGTTAGACTTTTAGAGAAAAATCCTCCAGTCGCTGCAAAATGTTTCTTTAAACCTCTGAAGCCACCGCGTGGCGTGTAAAAATGCGACTGCCGAATTTTCTGAAAAACGTTTCGGTTACCGTGACGGGGCATTTTGGGATCTGTCACCTTAGACTTAAATTATAAATGGTGGCAGCATGAATGCAACCACTTTTTTCTCTCTATGTTGCCGTGTGTTGCTCTAATCCAGCCTGAACATCCTGGCTTGTTGCTACCATGCATAACGAAGAGAAGTCTACGCACAAACTCTGCACTCTCTGCACAGGAAAGCATTGTTAAGAAATCCGTCTCAGACTGATCCGTGTGCCAGATCAACTGACAGAACAGCTCTTCTCACAAATAACTCAAGCGCCCTCCCTTCAGGCCTTTCCTGTCAGCTCTTTTCTTGACATGCCAACTTTTTTCTGAGTTTGCAAAAGTTTAAAAAAAAACCCTCAGTGTTCTTTCTGATCCCTCAGTTTCTGAAAAGGTCTGACTTTTTAAGATGAGCTGCATTGTGCATGCTGGCAGACTCTGCTCACAGTCGGGACACTTCAAAGCAGAGCAGGAATTCATGCCACGCCTCTAAAGACGGTCACCTCTGGACGGGTCAGTTAATGTCTAAAGTCGGTGAGAAACCTTAGCCTGCCGTCCACAGAGACTTCAGAGGATGAAGCTCTGAGGAGACTGGCAGCATCAGGGGCACATACGCATTTGGTATTAGGGGTGCAGAGGTACAGCGGTCGACCTCTGATCACGATGCTCCAGGTGGTCATAGGTTGGTGTCAGAGTGACTGTAAAGCAGGATTTAAGTACACGCCGATTACCTTTGACTCAGAGGTTCACAGGTCTCCTTTCTGATTGTCTGCATCTAGCTGTTAGTGCACACCCGATGGGATCTCCCATTTCATCTGTTAGCGCTCGCACAGCTTGAGCCGCTCTGTTTGCAGACACAGGAGATCTCCTTTCATCTGCTGGAGCACATATGAACGCAGCAGAATGTCTCAGAGGTCCATGCTTGTACTTCTCCTGCAGCTTTCAAGAGGCCTGAGGGCAGAGTGGGGCTTTCTCTCAAAAACACGTCTAAAAATGACAGTTGTGTGACAGCATCACTTCTTTTGTTCAGAAGCTGCACAGGCAGACTCAAGAGTTCATTCCATCAACGTGGAACTTCTTTCTTCACCATTT
Organism: Oryzias woworae; assembly: GCA_016861445.1. NCBI lineage: Eukaryota > Metazoa > Chordata > Actinopteri > Beloniformes > Adrianichthyidae > Oryzias > Oryzias woworae. The sequence goes on from BOLG01000407.1 coordinate 571,612, forward strand.
TCCTGTTTTTCTGCACATCTAACTAGAACGTTCTTGTTTGACCTCTCAATCTGTCACATGCTCGTTTTTCAGTGACATGTTTCAAACAAAGCGGTTTGGTTGCAAATGTTCTTTTCAATGTCATCCTCCACAAAGCGGAGACTGTCGATGCAACAACAACAACAACAACAACAACAACTTGTATTGGTTTACTGGATGATCAGTGAAAAAAACTTTATTGTTTTGACTTTTTTCAGCAAACAGCTGGTGACTCAGCCCCTCCCACTGACATGCAGACTGGTGCATGCATTTCTGCAGTCGTGCTTCCAGTTGCAGGTGAGTAGGGAGAAGCCCCCCCCCCACTCAAACTGGTTTATTCTTTTGACACTTGCAGCACTGCTCTCTATCTGATGGTAATGTAAGTTTGTCAAGTGCATTTGGTGCGCACAGGCATCAGGAGGAGTCTGATTTTTTAGGTTCAAAGATGGCTTACACATGTTGCAGAACGCGGAACTGATGAGCTAGTTTTGTCTTTGTGTTGTCCAGTCTTTAGTTGACACCTGTGTGATGTTCAGTTCAAAATGTTTGTTTTCCTGCTGGTTTTGACTGTTTCCTAAAAAAAAGAAATAAAAAAAAAACTCCAAATTACCCCACATAATGCTGCATGTGTCAAATGGACCCAAATGGACCCAAATGGACCCAAGTGAAGCCATGAGGCTAGTAGGTGCAGAGTTCTGACCACGTCGCCTAACAGAGTTTAACTTCACGTGCTGGTTTTCCGTTTCATTTCCCTCAGCAGACTCATAAATCATAAATCCATCAAACAACAGTGTACCCCTCATCCTAGAAAAGAAAACACTTGTTCTGTTCTGCATGGACCAGCTTGTTTTTGCAACTCTTCTTTCTTACTGTGCCTTTCAGCAAAAACAGAACTCCTGACACAAACTCAAAAACTCACCGGTACGTCGTGCACACGGCGAATACCTGCACGGTGGAAAGGAATTTTGAAACTGAGTGAAAAAAATGGACATTACAGTGGGAGAAATCAACATTAACAACAAGACTTAAGGAAGTTTCAAAATTATTATGGCACGGACACAGGATCTACAGCTTTTGAAGTGTAAAACTGGGCAATTTTCACACAAAATGGAAAAGAATCAACTTTTTCTTCAAACTATCGTCACAAAACTTCACACACGTGACGCCAGGAAAAGTCCACAACCACGGCCAAAGTTTCATTGACCTTTGACCTCAGGAAAAGACTGCCATCTCGAATCAAAAACGAGAAAAGAAATCATGTCTCGGAGCAGCTTCAAATTGAAACCCCTTGCAGGGATTTTGATCTATCGCCTCCGAACTCCGTGGGCATCACTGGGAATCTGCTTGGGGAAAAACGCCCAGGTGTCGTCCAGCAGCCGCCCAGCTGTCGCCCAGCTGACGCTCAGCTGTCGCCCTATTTCTTTTTTCTTCTCATTGTACACTTTAAAGAGTTTTTCTCTCTGTGTGAACTCACTCCTGATTGGACGATTAGAAACGTGTTTTATTCAAGATTACATTTTCTTGTATACCCAAGTTTTTGGGTGTGTAGACGAATCAGCACAAAGCAAAAACACAAAACAAACGCTTCCAAACTCGAAGCAGCTGGAATAAACCTGCCAGGAACTCCAAACTCTCCTTCCTGTCTTATCAGTCAGACTGTAAGTCTTATCTGTGAGCCAGATAGGACTTGAAAGGCTTGGAAACTGCAGGTGAACATTGCCCACTTCCAGTTGTGTCTCCATGTGCTTCAGACAGACCTGAGGAGGCTCGGCACGACCTGTTGGTGCTGCTGCTGCTGCTGCTGCTGCCAGGACCACCCTACACCTCACAACATCAAAGCCCAGGCGAGCTCCTTTAGCAAAGCCACCGCAGCAAACACAGCAGCGCATAAACACACACGATAAGGTTCCGATACAGACTGATACTGAAGGACTCTCAGCCAACATCAAGTTACTGATCTTTACTGTTCGGTGGGAGCAGATGAAAGCAGTTGGAGTTGCGCTCTTTTTCTGTGGAGCAAAAGCTTTCCACAGCCGTTCAGCCTTACAGATGCAAAACTTTACTGTGACAGTCACACGAGCAACACTTCCCCTCTCTACGTCTACAAGGATCCGTCTGATACGCAGCTGCTTTCATGCAAAGCTTCAAACTGGTCCCCATGCAACCGGAGGGTGCTCACCCATGAGGGAGGGGCGCTGACACAAGAAGTTCATTCCTCTCCTGCAAAAAACAACCTACAGAAGTCACAGAAACTGCCATGAAAGGCAGAGGAGCAGGGGCTCTAGTCATTTACAGAGAAACTATGCTAGTGTCAGCGGAAACACAAAGAAAATCAAAGACAAGAGCAACACAAGAGCTGAGAACGAATCCCAGTCTTTGTGTCTCTTTTGGTCAGTCTTAGGATTTTTACGAGGCTTCAGAGAAGATGTTCCATTTGGCAGAAGCGAGATGGACAGAGACTCACAACGTGAACAAAGAGCGTTGGTTTCTAAGCCCCGTCTGGGCTTGAACAACACAAACCTGGTCATACTAAGGTGAGAGCAGCAGAGAAGAGGTCGACTTTTCAGATGACCTTTTGCATTTCAACAACGCACCGAAATGTTGCTCTAAATGTATCATTTTACAAAGTTTAAAGACGGCATAAAAGACTTGTATTTATCTGTTTATTTTTGACCATTTTTCCCCTCTGACCTCTACTTTCTGCAGTCATTTAGAAGTCCATCCTTTAATGAGCTCATGCAGGAAAAAAACATTTGCTCTTCTCTGTCAAATGAGAAATTCTCTGAAATCTAAGATTCCTATTTGGAAATGGACATTCTCTCTGCGTTCCCACAATAAAAACTGGTCCCCGGTTCCCCGTCAAAGATGGGAAGCAGAGCCGTGGTATGAGTTTGTTCACTGCAGTATGAAAGACTGGAACAAGTTTCAAAATGACTGAATATTTGAAGAAAAAGCTTGTTTGAGAAATCCTCCCAGCCTCAGCCTAACACGCTGGTATGACACCTAACTCTGTAATGTTTAGGACATCAGAATCTCCCTCTAATCTGATGTGTTGGATCAGGTGATTCCTGCTTCTGATTGTCTGAACTCATCTGTTCCTCTGTCTGTGCTGGAGCATTCAAACCACAGGCTAAAAAAGTAGGTAGCTCGGTACCAAAAAGTAAATGAGTCCCAACTGCTCCGGAAAAAGCAGGACTTTTCACAGCCTGGAAAGAAGAGAGCAAGCACTCAGCGCTGCTAAGAAAGCCTCATCCAGTTTTTCCAGTGCAGATTTACTGAAAATCCTGAGGAGATTTTGACACAAGAGGGGCATAATTTCATATGTCAGCAAGCATAAAAAAACATGTTCCAGTATTTAAACAGACTTCCCCAAATTACACCCTTCCTGACCTCTGGATGCGTTCCTGTCTTTGGGAGGATCACTGCAGGCTGGCGTGGTGGACACAACCACACATATAAATCCTCACCTTAAGGCTGCAAGCGAGCCGGCGTGGTGCTGCACTCTGGATCACTTGACATAGGTGCCAGTAGAGTCTCAGTTGCCACTTCCAAAGGAAACAAGCCTCTGCTGCGTGTGGCTACAGCTCCAGCCTGAAATGTTTGCTGAAGATTCCCATGCTGAGGACAGACAGAGCCGCCGCCAAGTCCGCCGCCTTCTGTCTCAGCTCAGCAGGTTTGAGAACGGCGGTGGAAAATGTACCCATAATTCCCCACTAATGGTATCCCCTACCTCTTGTTTCACCAAATGCCTGCTGAAAAAAATGAGTCATGCAGGCCACAGAGCTTCAGTTTCCCCTTCCCACCTTGGTGGTTGGAGTTGTCACCATCCCACGATGGCGGTGGTTGAAGTTTCAACACCGAATCGGCCCCAATGAAGTTCATAATTGACCGCAACAGTAAAGCTCTCCCCACCAACCAGTTAAATCTGTTTTAAAGACTTAAACACTGAAGGCCCCAGAGAAGAAGGCGGCAGGGAAAGTTGGACTTTTTCATGTTCTGAGTTCTGCTTTTAACTCAAGCAACGTACCCCAGCTGAGGTTCTGAGGAACATCCCTCTTATCAACTCTCTGACTCCACAGAACACAAACATACTTATCCTCAGCTGTTTTGGATAAAATGTTGAATTACTGCTAAGTTCAAATATAGTAACCTCATGAATAGCAAAGTCTGTTTGCTCAAAGCATCCGAAACAATTTGATGCATGTCGGAGACTTCAAGCCCGGACACAGCTGTTGAAAGGATCACGAGGACGGGTTGAACCGGACACCAGAATCTGATGCAACAGACCTTTTACGCCTTGAATCCACCTGGTTAACAGAGAAAATGTCAGACAGCTTTGGAGCCATTGGAGGAGGCGAGTTCAGCTGAAGAAAGATCTATACGATGAGGTGGTCACGGGTTTCTTTTCTAAAACCGCCCAGTGGTTCTGATGCATCTGAGCTGTGGCTGTTTCTGGTTCAAACCCAGGGACAGTCACAGCCTGGTTGGAGCAGTCTTGGCGTTACGAGTATTCTCTGTCATAACTTGTAACTTCATATCTTTGCAACCTGAGGAGAAATCGTATGAAGTTGGAAAAGAGGAGCTCACGATCAACCCAGAAAAGCCCTCTTACTGGGCCGTGGGTTCTCAGTGGAGCTCACATACAGGTAATCCTCTACAGGTTCAGTTGGCGTGTATCTGTTGGTCGTAAACAGCCTCACTTTCACATATCAATTCTGATAGAAATGGTAATATAGCTTTACCATCATGACACACACACGCTCACACACTGATACACTCAACCTGTAACCACATTCTCACCCAAAGATTGAGTTACTTCGCCTCTCCTGTGGCTGAAACGTGAATCACACCACCTTAAATGATTAGTATCACAGCCACTGGGGAGGTAAACACAATTCAAGTATTTTTGATTTCATTCCAACAGATCCCAACGGAAAAACCTTCAAGAACAAAGAGTCTACGTCCAGGTGTTTTGTTGATTAACGTAAAAAAAAAAAAAAAAAAAATACATTGACACTGTGGTGAACTTTTCCACACATGAAGACAGAAGAAGCAAACGTGTGAATCTGACTGTAGGGGTAAAGTTTTCTTTGCCATTCTTAGCCAAACCATCAAATGAAGGAGTCTTTCCCCTCCTCAAAGACGTCAAAACAATCCTTGCAGCTGAACAGGCTCCTCGTTTCAAGAGCTCAAGTGTTTCTTCGTCAAATGTTATCAAATAAATAATTGGGATAAACGGTTCTCTGCAGGCATCACGTTGCAGCGGCTTTTTTCCCCTCAGAGGCAATTGGGAAATAATTGCAGTGTCAGTGACGCTTTCATGGCTGCTTTTGCCTCCAACATATAAAGACAATGTATGTTCTGATACTTTACACATACACAGCCATAATCTGCTGCCTACAGCAGCTCAACTTCAGGGCATGCTCCCACAGTACTGCTCATGAGACATTAACCCTTTGTAATATTCACCAGCTTAAAGGAGGTCCACACCCTGCAAAACTACAGCTCTTTCATGAAGGATTCCCCATCCTTTACACAAACAAACATATAAAAAGTTAAACATGGGCATTTGATGACCAGAAAGTCAAATGTATTCAGTGCATAAATCAATGCCTCGTTTGCTGCCAAAAGGGGGGGTTTAATAGACCTTTGCTGCGAGTCCAGCGCATGCTCTGTTTGACATTATTTTCTGTCCATCGGATACAGGCAGATAAAATCCCCAAATACAACGGTAACCATGTGCCAAAAAAAAAAGACGGTTACATGTGAGGAGCGTAAAAACCGCAGATGTGTAGAAATGTGAATGCTGGATCATCTGTAACGTTTACAGGAGACACAGAAACGCAGAGTATTTTCCAGTTCTGTTTTTCCCATTGTTTGATTGCGTAATCTGGAAGTAATATTTCAAAAAAGCAATATTGGAACCATCTGTTCATAAAAGCTGTTATCAGGTTGGTGTTGAGCGTAGTAAACTGTAAAAATGTCTCCATGCTGCTGAGCCAAAGGCTGAGGCACACACCTAAACAGGAGGTGTCAAGAGCAAACAAGCCTGCTGTTATGAAAGACTAGCACCCCAAGCTTTCAACACCAACAACCAATCGGGATAACACAGACCTGGGAAAAGGAGGCTCACACACACAACTGTCAGAAAACAGAACAGTTTGTCTCGTCTCCAACATGCAGCGCTCACTTCAGGAACGTGTGCACATGCACATGCACAATCTCATCTTTTTCAAGCACAAGTGACACTTTTCAAAGTTTTAAAGATTAGCATAAAAATGAAAAATTGTATCTATAGAAGAAAGGCTAAGAATGTTAGCAAAGCTCCTGTGACGGTCAAGGGGGAAAACGGCAGAAAACCCAAAGCAAACATTTGTCTTTGTTTGTTCAAGACAACTGCTCAGAGTGAGCCAGGTGAAGGATGCTCAGTAAAATATGCACCACATGGGGGACCACTGCTTTCCTCTGTCCATCTCCAGTACTGAGATATTTGTCGAGTAAATATCATGGCTCACAAACCCCTCACCTCCAAACCCTTTACAAGCCTTCTAACATGCACCTCTAGATCCATTCCAGCAGCGTGGAGGCAAATGTATGGGTTTACATAAGGCTGGTTATCACTGTAGTACTTCTAGTCTTCCTCTTCACTCACATTTCCTTCCCTTTCTCACAGTTTCCTTCTCCCAACATGGTTGCTAAAAACGCTCTCCTCGTGTGTTTGGATCAGCTGTTTCCTGCACAAAGGTGGATGGAGATAGACAGATGTGCTGAGAGATGAAAGAGTTAGGGCTGAATGAGGGGCTCACATCTGCTTCCCGTCTCAAAGTTTAGATCTTTGTTCTTGGCTTTGTGCAGGAATTATCTTTGACCTATTAAATCACAGCCTTTACACTCCCAGGTAGCAACCTTGTTTCAACTCTAAGTTGGTTATTTTCACTGGTCTGCCAGGAAGTACAATGTTGTTTGCAGTTTGTCATTTTATGCTAATCCACTAACACGCCAATCACGCCCTGACTGTAGAGTACTAAAGTCAACTGAACCATGCTCCAGTCTAGATATCAGTCTCAGGAAGGTTTGCCTAAAGCCTCGTTTTCACTGAGGGGTCCTGCGCTCATAAGCTAGCATTCATAAGCTAGCGCTCATACGCTAGCGCTCATAAGCTAGCATTCATAAGCTAGCGCTCATAGGCTAGCATTCATAAGTTAGCGCTCATAAGCTAGCGTTCAGAAGCTAGCGCTCAGAAGCTAACATTCATAAGCTAGCGCTCATAAGATAGCGTTCATAAGCTAGCGTTCATACGCTAGCGCTCATAAGCTAGCGTTCATAAGCTAGCGCTCATAAGCTAGCATTCATGCGCTAACGCTCATAAGTTAGCATTCATAAGCTAGCGCTCATACGCTACCATTCATAAGCTAGCGCTCATAAGCTAGCGTTCATAAGCTAGCGCTCAGAAGCTAACATTCATAAGCTAGCGCTCATAAGCTAGCGTTCATAAGCTAGCGTTCATAAGCTAGCGCTCATAAGCTAGCGTTCATAAGCTAGCGCTCATAAGCTAGCATTCATGCGCTAACGCTCATAAGTTAGCATTCATAAGCTAGCGCTCATACGCTACCATTCATATGCTAGCGCTCATAAGCTAGCGTTCATAAGCTAGCGCTCATAAGCTAGCATTCATAAGCTAGCATTCATAAGCTAGCGCTCATAAGCTAGCGTTCATAAGCTAGCGCTCATAAGCTAGCATTCATAAGCTAGCGCTCATACGCTAGCATTCATAAGCTAGCGCTCATAAGCTAGCGTTCATAAGCTAGCGCTCATAAGCTAGCATTCATAAGCTAGCGCTCATAAGCTAGCATTCATAAGCTAGCGCTCATACGCTACCATTCATATGCTAGCGCTCATAAGCTAGCGTTCATAAGCTAGCGCTCAAAAGCTAGCATTCATAAGCTAGCATTCATAAGCTAGCGCTCATAAGCTAGCGTACATAAGCTAGCGCTCATAGGCTAGCATTCATAAGTTAGCATTCATAAGCTAGCGCTCATACGCTAGCATTCATAAGCTAGCGTTCATAAGCTAGCGTTCATAAGCTAGCGTTCATAAGCTAGCGCTCATAAGCTAGCGTTCATAAGCTAGCGCTCATACGCTAGCGCTCATAAGCTAGCATTCCTAAGCTAGCGCTCATAAGCTAGCATTCATAAGCTAGCATTCATAAGCTAGCGCTCATACGCTAGCATTCATAAGCTAGCGCTCATAAGCTAGCGTTCATAAGCTAGCGCTCATAAGCTAGCATTCATAAGCTAGCATTCATAAGCTAGCGCTCATAAGCTAGCGTTCATAAGCTAGCGCTCATAGGCTAGCATTCATAAGTTAGCATTCATAAGCTAGCGCTCATACGCTAGCATTCATAAGCTAGCGTTCATAAGCTAGCGCTCATAAGCTAGCATTCATAAGCTAGCGCTCATAAGCTAGCATTCATAAGCTAGCGCTCATATGCTAGCATTCATAAGCTAGCATTCATAAGCTAGCGCTCATAAGCTAGCATTCATAAGCTAGCGCTCATAAGCTAGCGCTCATAAGCTAGCGTTCATAAGCTAGCGCTCATAGTTAGCATTCATAGCTAGCGCTCGCTAGCGCGTTAGCGTTCATAAGCTAAGCTAGCGCTCATAGCTATCAGCATTCATAAGCTAGCGCTCATACGCTAGTGCTGATAAGCTAGCGTTCATAAGCTAGCGCTCATAAGCTATCATCATAAGATAGCTAGCTAGCGCTCATAAGCTAGCATTCCTAAGCTAGCGCTCATACGCCAGCGCTCATAGGCTAGCATTCATAAGCTAGCTCTCATAAGGTTACGTTTTCTTACTTTTAACAGCGATATTCCTCTGAGCCGCCTGCAATAGCTTTTTAAACAGCATTAAATTCCTGTTACACGCCGTACCTGAAGTACAATGTTCCCCCGCATGCTCGTGTTTCTTTATTCGTAGTTTCACGTATTTGCTGATTTCTTTTTTTTTTTTTTTCAGTCCCGTGACTCTTCCGGTTCGTCACAAATACTCCACAGACTCACAATGCTTGTATGAAGGTTCGTGTCTGAAGGAGGTGCTGCGGCGCTGAGGTGTATTTCTGCACAGCAGAGCGCCCAGAGGCTTATCTGAGTGGAAACGCTCACTAGAATTAACTGGACCGTACCAGACCATTCCTTACTGGACCGTACCGAACCGGACCATTCAGTGGAAACCAGGCCTAAAAGTGCCAGAGCACAGAACAGAGCATTCACAATACCCAGACTGTGGGAGTCAAAGATCCCGGGGCGTTTTCCTGTTTGCTAAGCAGTCATCAGATATTTCCATATGCTCAGCTGTAAGAGACGTCCAGAGCAAGAACCTCTCTGCAGTGCAGCTGTAGAGGTCCTTTTTGTCTGCTATTCCACATCAGCCACACAAACTGTACTCTGGTGCAGTGCTTCCCAACCCTGGTCCTCGGGGAACACGGTCCCGCTTTTTTTCAGTCCAAAGCTGCTCCAACACACCTGCGTTTGATGACTGTCACTGTCAGAGCCTGATGATGAGCTGAATCAGATGTGTATAAGCAGGGCAACATGGAAAACCTGAAGGCCACCAGAGCTGGTGGTCAAACGGGCTCCTGTCTGCTACAGATTTCTTAGGGAATGTGGGTCCCGTGTTGACTCAGAATGCTAGATGAACTGTCTGGCTGTGCTGTGCTAGCACAAGCATCATCTGGCTTCAATGATAGAGGGTTCTGACCTGATCTCAGTGAGTCAGCATTTGAAAGCTGCAGCACAAAAAGCACTTGCCTACCAGCTCTAAAGTGGCAGCTGACTTTGGTCAGACACGCTAATGTTCAGTATTCTGGAAGCATGTGAGTCCTGCTGAAAGCTACAAGGAAACTCCTGTCCTCTGGTTACAGCTCCAGTACGGAGTCAATACAGGGAGAAAATCAGAAATGTCAAGCAAATCCACTTCTTCAGTCGCTTTTTAACATTCAAAGGAAAACTGCAGCTCAAATGTTCTGTTTACACAGGAATCCTGCCTTGGTGAATATCTGCATGATCCCAACACTCAGCAGATAAACCCACTGTTGATGAAAGGGTTTTCCGCTGTTTTCTCTGGCAAAGATTTCCCGTCCAGGTACGACAGCTCTCTGCCAGCAATGCAATACAGCTGTACCGAAAACGAGTTCTCCTCACCAGCAGCAGGAAAACACTTCCCTGATTAAGAACGTGGAAAATATGGGACATAAAAGACCCCAGTTAGTGAGCACTTTGGTAACGCTCCTGGCCATATTATAAATGAACTGAACTTACAACGAGCAGGTCCACTGAGGGAGCAGACTAGCAAAGTCCCAGAAAAGCCTCATTTGATGCTTTGTGAAGAAAACCCAAGGTCATTCAACGCTAGTATGAGCTCCCATGTGGGAGTAACAACAACATCAGCCAGTAAATAAAATCAAGCCCGATGTGTGTCAGGAGACTTATCCTGTGAGAAACTTTCCTCTGATCCAAACAGCACAGCTTTCTTCAGCCAAGTGTGGAGGCCTGCTGAGGGAGGAAGTGGGAATCTAAACGCCATAATGCTGTAGAACCCGCAAAGGTTAGGTTTTAGACTCACTAATGGCAAAGGTAGCGCACTTTATGGGCATGTGGGAGACTGAAGCCAAGCAGACAGATGTAATGACCCCATTTTGGGCTTTAATTTATCACCATCTATTCATTAGGGGTTACACCATCAGACACCAGCTTGTTCTGGGTCTCCAGAGCAGGAAACAATGCAAGTCCAGAGACTTAGAGACCCTGGTGGAAATGGTGTGTTTGGTGTTTTTGACATGTTCTTGTAGTGCTTTTCTCACCATGGAAGACAGATTGAAAGAAAACTGGGATTGAAATTGCATTTCTGAGTATTTCTTTATTCAGATCATGGTGAACCAGGAACAAACAGCTTAATGCTGTTGGAAAAGGCTTACAGTCAGCAGGCCTTCTGCTGCACTCCATTATCTGTGTCTTCACCTGCAGCCAAACAGATCCATGAACGTCTTTATTTTCCTCGTCTGAGCTGGAATCTGGATGTGACCTGCACGGCCGGACAGCTACGATGTCGCTCACCGGTTTTATTGCACCGTTAGCTTAGCGAGGGGCTGGCGGAAGCGACTGTAAACAAAGGGATGATGGGAGACGAGGGCAGGCTTTCTCAGCGCCAACACAACTCAGAGGTGGATTTCTGCTGCTGTGCAGAAACTTTCCTAGAAAATGACACACGTTTTTATTTGGGAGAAAGCGCATCATTATAATGAAAAGAATTAAATGGGAATGTTTGGGAAATGGATGATCGGAGTGGGAATTTAAGAGGTTCATACCTAATGCAGAGTAAACTTGAGGCTTTCATGCGCAGATTCATTTCTTCATCTCTAAACAAGATTTTAACTAATAATACAAACTGCATTTTTGATAAGCTTCCATTTATTTGTGAGCTTTGTCTAATAAGCTCAACACCAGACGCTACTTTGTTTTACTGTGAGCTTCGTCTGCTGTCACACTATCGCATAGTCCTGCAGTGGCAGGGACATCTTTACCTGGTTTGGCACTACGCTCGGGACTCAACCACAGACAGAAGCGCAGGAACCTGCAGGAAATGTTACCACAGCTGCGTGATCTCGCCCCAAACCAGCGCCCACCAGGAAGACGCTTCAAAAGCAACAGGAGGAAAACTGGCCTGTATGGAATTCAAGCAAGCTTCATTCCTGCTAAAGGAAACAAACAGACGGAACAATGTTCTCTAAACTATTCCGTTCCAATGATTGTGTTGATCAAACTTTTGAAAAGCCTCCTCATTTTATGTCATTTTATTGTAGGAATTACATTCGAGAAGTTGTCAACTTTATTCCTCACAATGATTACAGATGTTTTAAGGCTGTAAAACACCTCACAATTCACTTTATTCACATTTTCCCAAGTCTCAAAGTTCAAGCCTTCGTCTACAAGGATTGCGTAAATGTGGTTTAGTGTGTGCGTAACACGCGATTTGTGCATAATTCTTAAATATTTGTGCCTGCAGTTCGTTTCAAGTTCTTGTAATTTTAAGTTGTTTTTTTCAATTTTTTTTCAAATCTGGCGGATGGGGGATTATTCGCCTGCTTGCTGACCGCCACCAGAGCTCGACATGTCATTTTCAGTGTTAGAGATGATGCTTCCACCCCCATGCTTCACAGTGGGAATGAGGTTGTTGGGACTGCGGTCACCGTTCTCTCTTCTTTAAACACAGCAAGTGGCATTAATGCCAAAGAGTTAAAGTTTGGTCTTCTCTGACCACATGACCTTCTCCCTGCCAGTCCTCCTCTGGATCCGTTCAAACAGGTGACATTAGTACAGGTGAAGAACTTCCTAAAGAACAAGAAACACGTCTGTGTTCTTATTCGTAGGAGACATACTTCTTTTCTGAGATTACTTTAGCATTCTTTCTTTTAGAGTTGATGTTTCAAAGTCTTTTTTTTTTTTTACGTATTTACATATTTGTGGCTGCCAGTGAAGCAGATGGATTTTTCAATTTACGTTAAGGTTCACTAAGCCATGGCTCAGCCGTTACTCCGTACAATGACAGGTGTCTGAGTCATGGTGGTGCAGCACCAAAAGCTGGAAAAAGAAGAGGGAAAGAGAAGAACAGAAGTGACCTTTCACATGAAAGGTCACCTGTGACAGCTGGAGAGACAGAAACTGGGCCAGGTGTGCCAACGCTCCCTTGCTGCTTTTCTCATTAAAATATCACAGAGGAAGAGACTGACGGAGAGCAGAGTGAGAGTGAGCGAGGATGTCAGGAGGGCTAAAGGTGAAGGGAAAATCCCAGTCAGTGAGTTGGATGGAACAGAGGAAAGTTTCTAGTCAGAGAAATGAAAAACACACTCAAAGGAATGCTGGGAACATTCGAGGAAAAGGGAATGGCTGAAAGTTGAGAAAGGGACAAAAAGCCCAGGACAGGTGATCTGGGACACACGCCTGTGAATGCTCTGCTAATGCTTCTAACATGCCGACTGTATGCAGCCTGTTATCACTGTTCCAACGGCATATTGGAAAAGGCAGCAAATGAAGAGACACGGCTGAGCTCACGCAGCAAAATAGTCATAAGATGCTTAATTTGGGTTCGATTTGAAAAAGAAAGAAACTCTGATCATCAGAAAAATGAGACACAGGCCGTGGTTTTCATGTTTTTGTATAAGGCGCAACTATTGAATGAAAATTCTGTCAGGATCCGGACGTGGACACAACCGCGGGACACAGAAAGTGCCATTTACCAGGTTAATAACAACCGACGAAGGCATCGAGAAGCACACAAAACGATCTGGCGACTAGCGGCAGGAGCTAGCGGCCTCAAAGAGAGAGCAAGACAATCAAGCACCAATTAAGAGGACAGGAGAGCAGGGTGGGAGGAGGAAAAGAAGACATCAGAAGGTCAACCACACCCCTCACACCAAATCTCCACAATTTCAAACTTTTCTATAAATAAATACATCATTCTACTGGAAACACAATGCATACCTGATGATCTGCACACATACCAAACGTCTGCGTTTCAGACTTACAGCTGCGGGGGACTTAAACCTGGTTGCTTTCTTTTCCTCCGCTTAGTAATATGTTTCAAATCAGGTGGGTCGTCCTCCAAAAGACAAAAAAAAGATAAGATAGGTGTCCCTGCCAGAAAACGTGGAACTATGGCAATGTCTAAAGCTACCGTAGACTCTGAATAAAGAGCTGGATCAGCCTCAACGCTCTATCGTTGACTTTTCCTTACCAGGTGAGGTTTCTCATTGATTTTGGAAAGGACAAAACCTACACACAAAAACTGTGACTATTGTTTGAGGACCAGCTTTAACAGCATCATTTAGTCTGTGAATTCCTTCTGTCAGCTCGAAAAGCGATGGAGATCGCTCCCGTGTTGCAGGTCCATACTACACCTGCGCTTGTTTTGCAGTGTGTCCCAGTTTGGCGGTGTTTATGGAGCGAGCGCTGCGACTGAACTTCCAGAGGAGAGTATTTTTAACCGGCGAGGCTCTTCTGTAAACACCAGACGCTCTGTGTGTTCTCACTCCAAGATTTAAACACCAGGGCTGACAGCAGACTCCCCGTAGCACAAGAGGCTGTGAAATACTGAGCACTCCAAGACGGAGAAACAGAATTGAAAAACTTTTCCAAATTTTGACCAAAGTTTTCCTAAAAACTTTGTTTTCAGGAAATGTTGTGCAGCAATGTTGTGGAATCCGGTGAAAGTTGCAACATAAATGAAAGAGAATCTGATTACTTTAATTTCAAAGGCACAGCCATGATGGAGTTAAGCCCCCCCCACATCAACACACTGTTTCTGATTGGTTGACCTTTCCCGTAACCACAACGCTGCTGCAGCTGTGGTGACAAACTGCTGCATCATTTTTTAGTGCACGCCATTCCTGCTCGCCTCACTGAGTTTGGCTGCTCTGGACCCCCGCCCGTTAAAAACCTGAACGTTTGAAAGCCGATGGGCGCTTGTTACTGTTGCCTGTCGGCGAGTCAGACCACCCATGACTCAAACACGTTTAGACGCCCTCTCTAACTAGTTCCAGCTAACCGCCCTCCCACTGCTGGAGTCGGACGCCCTCCCTGCCGAGCGCTCTTCCAGAGGGACTGTCACAGTCGCTCAGGGGGACGGGGCTCAAGCATTTTTCATGCTGCCATTACTTTATGTATTCCTAAAATAACTTTTATATAACTGGTTCAACAAGTCGCCTCCTCTAAAGTTTACAAAACTTTACAGACACTGAAACTGGTGGAGAAGGAGTGGAGCAGCAGGCCCACCCAGAGGAGAGCGACATCTGTTTACATTCTGCTCACTCAAAGTCAGTGGAGCACAGCATTATGCCCTGACGCCCTCACTCCCTGACTCCTATGCTCGCACGCGTTGTTGTTTTAGGGTTAATCATTGCAAAAAAAAAAACCCAGATCCACCCCACAGCCCGCAGAGAATCCACCGCACGTTTGCTCGCTTATTCCTTCAGAGGAGAAGTGTGTCTGCAACTCGTCTGCACTTCCGGGGAAGGTGCTTTTTCCAGGATGACCTGTCAAAGGTCAGGAGAAACAGCCGCCTGTGTCATGCTGCGGTCACAACACAAATGCCGCCGCATGATTGGGAGGCATCGGCAGAATCCTCTTGACTTTTTTGAAACGGTCATGAGCTTAGCGACAGTCAGGTTTTTATGTACCCCCAGACTACCGGGCGGCTGCTGGTACTTGATAGTTACACATCGTCCAGTCAGACCTGCTGCCGGCCAGCGATTTCGGCTGCCACCGCCTGTCGCCGATTTCATGATGGCGTCCTTCCCCACCTGTCACTGGACTGCCACAGTGCAACCTCAAACCATGCCTGGGCGGCCACTGACCAATGTCAAAGAAACGTCTGTGAAGACGCGTCGGCAGTGTGACGGTTTGCTACGTGATTTGATAATAACAACAAAAATCTGGACTTTATCAGTCATCTTCAGAAACACCAGTGACCTGAGGGTGTGTGACTTTGACAGCTTCCAAATCTGGATGAGCAGCGGAACCCCATGTGAGACGGGGCGCCGATTCGTTCAAGTGTGATCAGCTCGCATTAGTGTTCGACCGCAGCCCTTCCTCCTGCAGGGCCGCCGGCAGTGATTGACATGAACTGTCAGCATCGAGACCAACAGGAAAAGCAAATGTCTCACCTTGTTCTTGTCTCCAACAATGATGGGGAGAGGAGGGTCTTGACAGCTTCAAATCACAGCGAGATCAAAACGAGGCCTGAGCGCCGCTGTCGCACTACATTACAAAGACACATGAGGCTTCACGGCCACCTGCCCCTGCACGTCATTATCATTCGCTCTGCAACAGCCTCCAAAGTCAGGAGAAGTCGGGCAGCAGTATTATGGCAAATTCACCAACATCACCGACGTGTGAGCATGCAACACCAACGGTGAACGATCATTCATGTCCTTGTTTATTTCCTGCTCTGACCTGTCAGATTTAGAAAGATGAGAGCCGAAGGTTGTTGGGCTCTTGAACCTTTTTTTGGGTGAAAGTAGCTCACCAGCCCTGGACGTGGAAAAGACTGAAAGTATTCAGTATTCGTAACATGGTGAGGATCCCTCTCAGTGACTTCCTGATAGTCTACCGCCACACTGGCATCGGTCCACGTTGATTGGTCTGAGTCATACCTGAGTCATCGAATCTATGGAAAGGACTGTCCAATCAGGAGAGATCTTATAGGGAGTTCCCACTTCTGTCCGCACGTCTACCACATAAATAATAGATGTAAACAGCTTCCTTCAGTTCTTCTGTTTACAAAGTGTGTGTTTCTTCTACTGAATCTTTGTGTTTTCTCACTCCGTGTTCATCCGCGTTGAGCCTGAGAGACACAGAAAAATCTCTGTTGTTTTTATTTAACGTTTTTCAAAGAAAAAAGCGGGTCATCAAATCTCTGCAATAGAAGAAGCTGACGGGCAGCAGGGCTGCGAGTGCGTCGCTAAAGCTGCTGCGGCTTTCTCACATGAACATCGTGCCGTGATGATTGCATGCCTTAGCTTCAGATAAAGGATACATTTTGCAGTAAATGCATCCATCCGTACTGTTCTGATCCAGATTCAGGCTCAGACGAGGAAAACAAGGACGTTCGTGGGTCTATTGGTCTAAAAGTGGATGCATCAGAATAGAGCTTGTGGCCCCGCCCAGTGGATTCATTAAGTCACAAATACGATCTCTTTCCAACAGCATATTTTCATCTGCTCCTGATTCACCAGGATTTGAATAAAGAAAAACCCTTTTATTGTTAGTTTTCTTGAGAGATGTCTTCCATAAATGCCAGGAGAACATATTAAACCCACTGGAATTTTGATTAGAGCGGGTATTTAAGCATTTCCTTTACCACCATTGCATCTGTTACAAACCTCCAGCTTGAGGCTTGGCTCCACACTGGACCTGTCAGAGAGAAGCTCATGCCCTTACTATGACCCAACACTCATGATCATCCTGCAGAGCTTTTGGCTTCCATCCTCCTTTTAGGACCCAGTTAGTCGGCTGATAAGTGGATCTTTCCGAAGGGACTTGAGTGTAGAAGTGCCGGCGAGGATGCGCAAGCAAACTCCCGTGGTGTACAAACAGAGGCGGGGGGGTTGCATTTTCACAAGCAAGCATTAACTTGCAGCGTGCACTCATGCAGTTCTGCACATTGCACTGGAATCTAAAACCATGACAGGAGCAGAGGATCCTTCAGGAGAGACGGCGGCGTTTATCAAACCTTCAATTCATCTTTTCCTCTGAAAGCCACAATAGAAGAACACTCAAGGGACAAGACACATCACAATTAGACTGACTAATTACCCCCCATTCCACCCATCTCTCAGCCACACGGACAGGTCTGGGCAGGCAGGATCCCACATTCCGGGACTCAACCACGGTGCAATGTTTGCACTTCTAAAACCCTTTTTGTCTCGTCCTCAATTTCTGCCGGCCACCAACACCCCAGAGGTCAGAGCTGAGCCATCATTGTGCAGTTTCAAACAAAACACCTGACAGGGAGGAAACAAACGTATCAAACAGCTCCGACAGAGGAGATGAGGGACGCCCACGCCAAAGGGCACTTTCAGGTTAAAACAGAAACAAGCTAAAAGCTGAGCCCGACTGCTTAGTTCAGCGGCAGGTTCATGATGAAGCCCTTCTTCACTCCCACTTTTCCCTGCAGGCGTATCCGACTCGGTCACAAGCACACAGGGAGGATCTGAAGATGTGAGAGCACTGACCCACGCTTTCCTCCAAATCACGAGGAAAGTCAACAGCTCCCCAGCATCCCAGGCGTTTTACAGCGGGGAAAACCATGAATGAGGGACTACCAAACTCCCGTCTGTCTAAGTCTGACGTCGCTGCAGAGAGTAAAGCAGAGGTTTGAAAAGTTCTTGGTGAGCAGAGAGCAGGTCTGAGCTGCAGTTCAGCCTTTGCATGTGCAGCTAGATTCGCTTCAAAAACAAGTTTAGATCTGTAAAAACCCTCTGTGTGATCTGAACCAGCATGACACTCTAAAGCATCAGCTTCCCAAAGCTAATGCAGACTTTGCTGGCGGTTCAGCTGATGAACAGCGCGTCAGCCCGTCTGCTCAGATCCAGAGCCAATGGGAAGCGTCTCAGAGAGGTTCTTGTCAGAGCTGACACCTGTGATGTCACTGCAGCGCTCAGCACAAACAGGACAAGCTGGTCTCCACTGACCTTGCAGATTCTGCTCTCCTCCGTTTCAGCTCTGGACCTTCCTTCAGCCGTCCTCTCCTGCTGGTACTCAGGCTTGACTGACAGCTGGCCCGGCCTGATCTCCTGCTGCCGGGCCGCGCATCCCTGTGATGGTGGCCGTCCTGACCGCGCTGGGGATGGGGAGCGCAGTGTGCACCGGTCTGGGGCTCACCGCAGAGGGCTGCCGGAGCTTGGAAGCCACGCCAACAACCGGCATTTTACTTCCCAGTGAACAAAAACACAGCAGCCTAAAAAAGGAGCGCGATGAAAGGCAAGCAGACTTCCAGATGCCTGAGGAGGCAGGGAGCAGGCAAACAAACAAAACGTGGAAAAAGCAGCAGTTGCTGCTCACGCTGACCAGAACGGAGCCGGGCCCATGCTGTGGCCTGCAGCTGGCAGAACTCACAGAGACTGGAGCGGCTTCTCCTCCTTCACTCTCACTCCCTCTTCCTTCTCCTCCCACATGCAGCACTGCTCCCTCCCCTTCCCTCACTCCTCCTCTCTCAGATGTCAGCAGCGGTTCAGGGGGGCGTGAACTCCCCAGGAAGGTACAGCCAGGATTAGAGAGGACTGACTGGGGGTGTTTGCTGATGACAAGCGCTTGAAAGACATGTGGTCTCTGTGTCTACATGGAGATCTGCTGCTGACCTGGATGAGGAAAATGTGAGAATAAGAGGATGTGGGAGTTATTCAGAGAAACCTAAAGAAGGTGAGTTTGTGTTGTGCAGGCTTTGCCGCAACAGCACCATCATACAGTATGTTAAGAACAACAAGATGTGAACATCACTTTCATCTTTCTGATGATTTATTGTCTCAGAGAACTGGACCCATAGAAAGCGACTGACTTATGGCTCCAACCAAAAAAAGTCAATTCAATCGCCGTTTACACGCCATACAGACACCACCATGTTGGAGCCAGAAGTCGTCAGTGATCTGAGTCGATCTGAGTCTACATTTCTATGGCAACCACGCTCACCAATCAGGCGTGAGCTTGTTCAAAGTCCACACCCCAACTACTTGAAGGTGGACTCAGGAGACTGTCAATCAGGCAGCACCTACTTTTATTGAAGCATCTGATTGGTCAGTTTGAAAAATATGTTAAAGAAAACATGTTAAGAAAAATATAGCAGAGCAAGAAAGATTATTCTGACCAACAGAATGACAGTAAATGTGGTTATTTCTCTATAGAGGTCTCTTCTTAGAGCGAGCGGGCACTTCCTGTGTGGAACGCCAGGGGGAGGGGTCAGTTAGTCCAGCCAAAAACAAATTTCAGTCTGACTGCACACAAGCGGACCCTGGTCCAGGAACAGGAACCGGGCATTATGAGATGTAAACAGAGTAGAAAGAACGCAACTGATGAGCCGCGGAGAAATTTGGAGCAACAATGAGACACAATGAATGCGGGCTCATTAAAACGACGTTTAGCATAAGAAATGTTGCTTCTCACACTGTTTTCCCAACAATCATAATGACTTAACAGTCATACAATCACCAGCGTACCTTCCTCAGTCACCGCCCTGAAGCATGCCTTCACCAGACCAAAGCAACAGTAAGTCTGGTACCTACAGACCTTCAGAACTGCTCAGCTAAATATGAAGTTTCAACCAGTGAACTGTCCCGACAAGGATTGCAAAGTGAGGACTTCCATTATTCCGTCTCTGGTTGCTTTGCTCCCTCTTATTTCCCAGCCAGTGACTAAAGAGATTTGCAGTCATGTGGTTTTCTTCAAACTTTGGTTCAAAACAGAAATGTCCGGTTGAAGGGCAGTCTGGATACAGACCAAACACAAGGTTCAGGACTCAATCCGAAGCAAATTCACTGGACTCAGTCCGGACCAACCGACCTTTCCAGTCTGACGTTTCCGGTCTGACCTTTCCAGTCTGACCTTTCCAGTCTGACGTTTCCGGTCCGACGTTTCCGGTCCGACGTTTCCGGTCCGGCGTTTCCGGTCCGGCGTTTCCGGTCCGACGTGTCCGGTCCGACGTTTCCGGTCCGACGTTTGCCGGTCCGACGTTTCCCGTCCGACGTTTCCCGTCCGACGTTTCCGGTCCGGCGTTTCCGGTCCGATGTTTCCCGTCCGACGTTTCCGGTCCGTCGTTTCCGGTCCGACGTTCCCGTCCGACGTTTCCCGTCCGACGTTTCCGGTCCGACGTTTCCGGTCCGATGTTTCCCGTCCGACGTTTCCGGTCCGACGTTTCACGGTCCGGCGTTTCCGGTCCGATGTTTCCGTCCGACGTTTCCGGTCCGACGTTTCCGGTCCGACGTTTCCGGTCCAATGTTTCCCGTCCGACGTTTCCGGTCCGACGTTTCCCGTCCGACGTTTCCGGTCCGACGTTTCCGGTCCGGCGTTTCCGGTCCGGCGTTTCCGGTCCGATGTTTCCCGTCCGACGTTTCCGGTCCGACGTTTCCGGTCCGACGTTTCCCGTCCGACGTTTCCCGTCCGACGTTTCCGGTCCGACGTTTCCGGTCCGACGTTTCCGGTCCGGCGTTTCCGGTCCGGCGTTTCCGGTCCGACGTTTCTGGTCCGACGTTTCCGGTCCGACATTTCCTATCCAACGTTTCACGTCCGACGTTTCCGGTCCGACGTTTGCGGTCCAACGTTTCCGGTCCGAAGTTTCCCGTCCGACGTTTCCAGTCTGAATACACCACGTCGTGCTTCAGTTAGAGTATAGGCTACTTTTTCTGTACTTTTGCATTGTTGTAGTTTTGTGTGCTGTTGGATTGTGTATTCTGAGTGAGGCTACACCTTCCCAAATTAAAGTTGATCGGGGAATGTCAAAAATTGCAGTTCCTATAATGACCACAGGAGGTAGGTGAGGCTCTCACTGACTCGTGTTTGAGACTTAACTTAACCTTTTAGAGTAAACTATATCCAAATATATGATATTTGACACACTAAAGACATTTTTTAAAATGAATTATTTATGAGTTAGTTTCCCTCTCTCGCTCTTTTCCTGTCTGGAGGTGAGACGCCTCGATCACTGACCCTTTCGCTTCTTGTTCTTGACCTCATTCTCCAGTCCGCCTCGACAGTGTCTGCGTTTTTTTTGCAAAGATGTATATGTAGATTTTGCATTTAAAATGAAAGCGAGTCGCCGATCACCCATTCCTAATATGTTTATATCCGGTCTTATAATATTATGTCCAGTTCTAGTCAGGGATCAACATAGTAAATTCCACAATATTCTGTCAAAAAATGTGCACGTAAAAGGAGTATGCCACTTTTGCGAGCTTGCCACGAGCACGCCATTCAAAATCTACACCTTCTAATTTCAACTTTTTTTTTTGGGGTATCGTTACCCAATAATGTTCAAGAAGTTACAAGAAGATTGCTGAAAATCCCTAGGACGAGTTTTCGTTCGTAACTGGTACTAAAGATATTTTTTTGGAGGATTCAAGATAGCATTCTCTTCTTGAGGTCCAAGGTCAACAAAACTCCAAGTGTCATTGTCGACTTAGGATAGTGGCACGTGTGTGAAATTTCGTTAAAATCGCCAAAACAAACTATTTGTTTAAAATCTCCTTGAAAACCGCCAAATCTTAGATTTGGACACAAAATGGCCATCCCACATAATTTGCACGTTTCCTTTGGATATCCCTGACACATGCATTGTGGTTTCGTTTGTGGATTCATTTTCTTTTTGTGTTGGTGCTGAGTCAGCAGGTTTGTGTTTACCTCACCCACATTCTTAACATTGTTGTATGTTATTTTGTTTTGTTCAGAGCTTGAGCCACCGAACTCGTAGATACCCTTTTTACGACATTCTGATAAAACACGTGCGACCTAGCTAAGATCGTAGCAGTGGTGAGCTCGCCATGAGCACGCCTAACCACAACCAAATGTATACAGACTGTCTCATGGACCAGAACCAAGAGACACCTGCACTACTGTGGTCCTGAGTTTAGGAAGAAACACATGTGGTTGTAAAATGTTCTGTCTGGTGCAACGTATCAGTTTCTCCAACCTGAATGTGATCCAAGGGGCTGTGTGCTGTCCAAGAACACAGTTACTGTCCTGGCTGACCAACCCTGACCAACAGCAGTCTGTTGGTCAGCTTAGTCCACTCAAGCCAGCAGTTAAAATGGTCTGTTTAGATCAGTTCAAGGGTCAAACACTGTGTCCTGTCATGTCAGGGGGGCTTACAGAATGTGCTTTAGAAGCTTTTCTGGTGAAATTACAATGTTGTGAGGTTTATACTGTAGAAACAACGATTTACAGATGGACCCTTTGAAGCCCAAGCATTTGTATAAACTCTTGTAATCAAAGATTGTTAAGATAAACGTTTGCATTTGTTGAAGCTTCAGAGCAGTGTGTGGCTGGATTCACTTCATCGATAATGACAAGTTGTGAGTGAAGAGCTAGAGAGCAAAGAAAAAGAAACCAAAACAATGAACACCAGGTCACAGGATTATAGTGTAAACATAGATCATTTATTTATATGTAGAGTTTTCAGATACAAGCAGAAAAATGATAAAAATGATTTTGTAACTGACAAAAAGGAAACAGAAAGATTGATTCTATCTCATAGGTCAGCAACTTCAAGCGCTACAGTGCAAAAAACTCAAAATGTTACCTTATAGATGTGTTTAATTTCAGATAAAGTGTAATTATTTAATAATAATTTTTGAAATAAATAAATATTTTTTAATTTTCTCTCATTATAAACAATTGAAATACAAGTTAGCTGCATTTAGGATGTTTGTTCCAAAACAGTATTGTGTAAAAACTATTTTTAAAGCCTTTTTCTCTTGAACAAAGTAAAACAGTTTATTTGAACAGACATGAGACAAACACAAACTGTGGACGTGGTCACGAATGCCGACAGCGGCAGTCAGGTGGTCGTCAGCCATGCAGAATGGTCTGCCCCCCCATATACCTCCAGGCTACCGGATGGCTGGCACCCAGTGGGACTAAATAAGAACAGCCGCCGTCTGGAGACATTTGCACATTGTCCAGTCAAAGCTGCTGCTGGCCAGCGATTCCGGCTACCACCGACCTGTGCCCAGCTGTTGTAACGCCGTCATCCCCGCCTGTCACTGGATTGCCACTGCGCAACCTCAAAACGTCCGTTGGCGGCCACTGACCGATGTCAACTTTTAGAGAAAAATTGTCCGGTCACTGTAAAATTGTAATTTTTTCTTCAAACCTCCGCAGCCACCAGGTAGAGCATGTAAAAATGTGACTGCCGCTTTCCAATTACAAATGCCACCGTGCATCCATGAGTTTGTTGAAATACTTCCGGTGGCATTGTGGGACATGGGACCGCGGGCTTAGCAATGATGTTTTTCTCTGAGTTGATAACTCTCAAATGACCAATAGAAGCTTGTTAATTAATTACTCTTAATCCTGCATTTATGCATACAATAAATGGCACATTGAATCCATTGTATGTGACGTTTGCCAAATGTTAGCTGAAACAATTGCTCGTAAGGATCAGTCAAGAAAGGAATGACTACTCAACACACTGCGGCTTCCGCTTTTCTTCAGTTTCATGCCCGTGTTGGTTTTTTTTTCCCTCCTAACTGGTCTCTTTCACCCAGAATAGATCTCTACTCAGCTACTGCAACATGTTCTCAATTAAGGACCGGGGGCTATCGTTAAGAGTCTAAAACAGGAGACCACATAAGATGGCGCTGGTCCAAGTCTTCCTTCCTGCACCGACAGGAGGGCGCTTGGCAGCCGACCTGCTAGCAACTGTGGGGAAACTGACGTGTTTGAGGTGTTAATAATGCCCTGACTTCCCTCTGCCTTCCGGTAACATCTGCAGGATCTGCAGACACAGCAAGCGGACGACTTTAGAGAATCTGAATATTTTTGATGCAGCTGGAGGTCACAAGGCTTCCGCTGTGACGCAGCTCTAACAACGAACAACGAAGTGATCCAACATCAACAGGAGCAGAGCCGACCCAGGTTAAACCCCATCTACAAACCAAACTTAGCGGGTCAGCACCTTTCTGTTTGGCTGTGATGTTCAGCCAGTTCTCTAAAACTAACCAAACCAGCCTTGAATGAAAACTAGGGAAAATGGGGACTGGGGGGGGGGGTTGGTGGAACAAAAAGGAAAAGGCCACGAAGAAGAACTGAAACTGGATTTTGTCTGTTAAATGCAGATTTCTATGAAGTCAAAGGTTCTTCTTTTTTGGCTCTTATCTGACAAAAGAAATGTTCCAAATACGTGTTTTTTTTGTTACCTTTGCTCCCTGGGGGTTTCGATACAGTGGTCGGTGCAGCCGTTGTGCTGTCCAAGGAATGTTAACGTTGGGAGTGGGGTCACCTGGAACCCACGAGACAGTACGAGCGTTGTAGCAGCACCTGACCAAGCGACTTGACGTGCGCCATGTGGTGGAGAGAATCCAGGAGTTTTCCAAAATAAAACTTCCTTCAGAATCAGATTAGAAATAAAACATCTGCGACCCGATACCAGCTGTCCATGGACTGCTACCGGTCCACGGGCCGGGGATTTGGGTCCACTGCTTTAGTCAATTAGTAGAAATAACAGATCTGTCAAGTTTGAGAATGCTGTTGGTTGATGGATGTGTGGATGTTCGGAAACAGATCTGATAGGTGTGAGTGTGACCTCAGGTCACATGACATCGCCACCGAAGCTGCTCTGGGGCTGTGAAAACAAACACACCAGGGTTCTGGAGATAAGAAGGGTCAGACACTCACACCCTGATGTGTAACACCCACCTGTCATCATGCTATCAGCCAAGCGCACGTCAGACAACACGGAAAATAACACAAACACTCACAACGGAGGAGTGAGTGAACAGCAGCTCAGTGAGTGCAGGCATGTGCCTTTAAAGAGGGCCTCCGTGTTTAGATCTGCTCCGAGCACACCGGCCACTGCATGCATGTGACGTTTGTAATTAGACGCCGAAAATACAGACTGAGGTTTGCAGCTGAAACATCCAAATACACGAGCTTGTTGGTTTCATTTACGTCTTCAGTCAACTTGATTTTAAATGTAGGGGTAATTTCAACGATGAAAAGCACCTTTGGAGGAGCTTTGGATAAATCCCACACACAATCTGGACTGAAGCTTCTTTTTTGATCTAATAGGAACCAAATCAGGATATTCTGCTCAAACACTGAGAGTTCAAACTCAAACGTACAGGCTTAGTATTAAATGAGAAACTCTTAACAGCAAAACTCTTTTAAACACCTGAGAGGATTTGTTTTTTCAAAGCGCTGTCTAGCTGGTACAGTGACCAGATTTGCGGAAGATTTAGTGACTAAAAGGAATCAAAATGGGTGTCAGCTGGTAACTGTGCGTGCCCCCCTCCTGTGGGAAACATATGGGGCTCTGGGCAGGGAGTGGGCACATTTGAGGGATGCTGGAATCTGAAAAATGCCTCCTTCCATGACTAAACGCTTAAATAAGACACACTAAGGACAACGTTTGATTGATTATAGATAATTAGGACGTTCACTTTCATTGGTGCTGTTTCCACTGTCGTGTGGTCAGAAGCCTCTACAACGGCCTAAAGGAGGCTTGTGGGCCGCCTGGACTTCCCCAGCGCCTGCAACTGCTACAGCTCTCAGTCAAGTTTGACCCTCCTGCCCCGTTCACTGTGACTTCCACGTTTTAAGATATATTAACTAAAAGCAGAAGAATTAAAACAGTATTTTTGACCTCTTCAGTCAATTTCTTCTTTTTTTTATGCTGACCTCATTTTTTTAAAATGACATGGAATCACATCCTGCTGTTTCAATGAGATTCTGCTTCTTCACCAAAGTCCTTGAACTCAGTCAGTAAATCACTGACACTTATAAGCAATGAAGGAACTCATTCATAAGTGGATGGAAACTGAAGTATTGCACTCTTTTTTTCTGCTTCTCCTTTTTTGGTGACAGGTTTTGGTCTAATTTGAGTTACCCAACTTTCTTCATTTAGAAATTGTGTTTTAAATGACTAATTCTTTTTCCAAACGTACAAAATCAAAGAAGTCCAACATGTCGCAATGCAGTGTGAATGTTGGGCGGGGCGGGGGTGTGGCCTGTGGGGCTTAAGCCCGGAATGTTTTTTCAAAAGATGGATTTTTGAGGTTTTTTACTGTATTGGACATATTGGACATATTTTAAGGACAAAACGTAAAAATCATTGAGCGCACGTCTCAACTTCCCCCAACGCAGTCTGCTGGTGACGCGTTGACAGGAGCTCCCGCCGGCCGGGTCATTCGTTGACACGAGCGGATAGATTATTATGTTAAACCTCAAACCCAGCGTTTTCCCAGGTAGGTAGTGGTTTCTGTGTAAACATAACGTTGTCTCGAACAAGGGCTGTGTGGCCAAGACTGTTGAATACTTTTCCATTTATTGTTGGATTACAAAACACTAGACGATAATATTCAAATTCACTTGCAAGTGATGTCATGTGGGCGTACAGGACCAACCATCCATTACAACACTCAGCTTAGAACATGTTATAAAACATTTATGATGCTTTATCATTGTTAATGTTGCAACATAAAGTGCAGTAAGTATGGAATTAATTTAATTAAAACAACTTTCTTTTTTTGTTCTTGTGGTGAAAAACGATTTTATGGGCTGTCTAGCTCCGCCCCTGGGCTGCGGTCTGTGTGCCAGCTGGTCGGTCAGTGACTGTGGTCTCAGTCAAAACTCCTAACCCAGGGGGGCCCACATCCAGGCCTCGAGGGCCGGCCTCCTGCTGGTTTCCCAGAAACCCTGCGTTAACTGCTGCTGGTTACCAGGATCAGGAGTGTTTGGCCAAAAAAAGGAGCTTGGAAAACATGCAGGACACCGTCCCTCGAGGCCTGGATTTTGGCGCGCCTAGCCTGACTCAACAAAAACCTCAATCATAAAGAAAGGTGTAAGGCCCTTTGCTTAAAGCATCTTTTGTTCGGGTACAAAAATGATGACTGTGATTCTGGTGACTTCCGACTGTTGACACTTTTTCTCTGTGTTTGGCTCAGTCTGTCCAGCGGGTGAGTTTGGACTTTTGTCCTCCTTTTACTTCATTCTATCACTTCGGAAAGCTAAGATTACCCTTGAGATCAACCAATCAAGAAGATTGGAAGATTGCAGGTTCAATTCCCACTATGTGGCAAGGCACCGAAGCCCACATTGCCTCTGGTGGAGCCGCCAGAAGCTCTAAATGAGTAGACATCATTTACCACTTCTCATGTGGGACGTGACCACACACCATCTTCAAAAAAAAGACATTTAGGATGAATTATTGTTTTAGAAAAACAATGAAAGTTTCCACTTTTCTGCCTTTTGTGATAATGTTCTCCCTTAAGTCTTCATCTGAGATGACTCACAATCTCATTCCACAAAGGAATGAAACAAATATTTGAAACATTTGCACACCAAATCAACTTCTTTCTGTCTTTTGTTTCATTTTCATGCCATTTTTGTAATGTTTTTGCATAACTTTAAGTGCGTTGGCAGAGGAAATGCTGATTGGCTACACCGGCCATAGGATGTGGACTTTGTTGTTCTGTTTTGTTCTGATGGACATGCAGTTTGAATCTTCTTTTTCTTTCTACATGTCCTCAAACATCAGAGAAATGCTACCGGAACGTGTTAAAAACACAATTTTTTACCGGAATGGGTCTTCAAGACAGATGGGCTACTCTGCTGCTTCCAGTAAATTTCCACTTGAGTCAAATCCCTGCCCGGTTCTGGAGAGTAACCTTGTTGATGTTCTAACGTACTTTTTACTATTTTAAAAATGATAAAAAAGCAAGATTAACCCCACTTTAAACAATGGTTACCCGGACACTCTAATCGTCATAGTATAATATTTTAGACTTTTCAAAACACCAGAAATACTTATAATTCTTAGTCTTCCTGCAAAGATCCTGAGCTAAGCAGGAATCATCAATCATTGTGGGGCATGTGTCATCAACTTTCTCTAAAGTTTTTTCCTAGACAGCATCAAAGGGGAAGGAATGAGGTGGCGGGGCCCACATAGTCCACTGCAGGTCATCAGAAAATAGGATTTTGTTTTCATTGGTTTGTCCTTTCAAAGATCTGCTGGGAATGGAACTGGAAAATGTGGACTGGTTGCACAGTCAGATGGAAAAGTTCATCCCTCTCTGACAACACAGACGAGTTCCGTATTAAATGTCAGAATTTCCCAAATGAACACTATTCAATAAAATACTGAGAAGTGGGTTTTATCCTGAGGAAAACTGGTCGTTAGGAAGAAGAATTCCAGCACAATTGAGTTCTGTAGAAAGAGCAACATCTGAAAACGGTAAGACAGTATTTCAACAATATTGATCTTTTCAGGAGGTTATGAGAACATCCTAGATCAGTGGTCCACAAACACTGGGTCATGGGCCGGTACCGCTTCACTGGACTATTGCTTCTGGGCCGCAGAGGAAAAAATAACTCAAGCTATTTCTCAGTTTTATTTGGAATCTGATTCTGAAGGAAGTCGGAAAACTCCTGGATTCTCTCCACCACATCCGACTCATTCTTTCAATCGGACTGAGCTCTGGTTCGTTCTTTCGAGTGTAAATAGGCTCTCTACCCGGAGCGGATTGACTGAACTAAAACAGGCGCTGCAGCCGGAAATTATGGGATGTAAACAGTAGAAAAGCACGAAGCAACACGAGACGCAGCGACTCATTCAAATGTGGTGGGACGAATGCGTGAATAACTGAACTATGCAACAAGGACGGCAAAGAGACTTCCATTATTCTTTCTTTGGTAGCTTCGCCCCGCCCTCATAATTCCTGGCCAGTGACTGAAGAGATCTTTAGTCACGCGGTTTTGTTTACAAGCTTTGGCAGAAACAGCTGGTTGAAGACAGACTGAATACAGACAAACGCAAGGTTCACAACTCGATCCGGACTCGATCCGGACTCGATCCGGACTCGATCCGGACTCGATCCGGACCAACCGACTTTTCTGATCTGAAAACACCATAAAAGTCAGCCCATGTCTATTTCAGAACATGATCATATAACTTCATCCGGACTTAGCTGATCCAAAAAAAAAATCCTTTTCACCTAATA
Organism: Oryzias woworae; assembly: GCA_016861445.1. Taxonomy (NCBI): domain Eukaryota; kingdom Metazoa; phylum Chordata; class Actinopteri; order Beloniformes; family Adrianichthyidae; genus Oryzias; species Oryzias woworae. Next base: position 600,886 of record BOLG01000407.1, read on the forward strand.
GAGACTTCCTGGAAACATGAAATGAGCTAAATTAGAATTACAACGTTTCCACAAACTAAACATTGACAGAAATAAGGATTCAGTAAAACAAGAAACGAACATATTTGGCAAATCTAGTGGAGTAACTCTGATTTGACAAACCTCTGCAAACAACAGGTGCTGCGGCAAGACCCTCCCACATCCCGTAGCCTTTACAGCTCAGACCATCAACAAGAATCCCAGGCTCCCAGCGGGATCAGCCTTTCCCAGCTGCAGCCCAACATGTTCCCCTAAAAGGAGGAAAGCTTCTGGACATCTGCGCTAGGTATAAACTACGGACTGTTGGGAGTTCGATTCAGCAAAAGAAGGCTGAAATGACAGCAGTTTTACTGGAGGTTTCATTAAGCGCCGACAGGATTCACGAGTGGATCGATAGCAGGCTTTGTTTGGAAAGTCCCGCTAATTCTAAGTGCTGAACTCCTGTGGCAGCTTTGCTGTTTTCTGACTTTGATTCCGTGATCACATCTAAGAACACCCACCACAGTCAAAGGAAAGAGCTCTGAGTCAGAAGCTCAAGCCATGTTGCCCTAAACCATGTGCAAAGACTCACGCTACCATTAACATCCACCTCCTGAGCTGTAGAGCAGGAAAGTTTGTGTTCTTATTTAACAAACACGTACTGGTGTCATCTGTGGCTGGCCCCAGGTTGTTTGGATTCGCCCTCATTAGCGTAGAACTCTGTGTAAAGTTGTCATCAGAGAAAGCTGTGTAATTAAAGGAGGTAGAAAACGCACCAATGCCCTTAGCTATGCTCCTGAAAGGCGGCGCGCTGCCAGCAGACCCAGATGGGAGCTTGTTTGTTTCCCGCCCCCGTACGCCGTCGACCATTCTGATGCTCGACACAACCAGAAGATTCTTCCAATGAAAAAGGTGCACAACGAGCTTCAAAATCCTCGCGCCAGCCCTGAATCCCACAACATCTTGTTATGTTTAGTGTCTGTTCAACAGCCAGCGCTTGTTAAGGACGTCTTTAAAGCACAGCCTGCAGTTACTGTACAAGTCCAAACTCTTGTAAACTGTACAGTCATTACACCAGTTTCTAAAGCAACGCAGCTGCTGGGTTTCTCTGCCATGTTTTGCTTTGTGATACACCGAGGATGGGCTAAAGTGGAGAGTCATCTAATTAGTACGCTTAAAGGCATTTAGCATCTGCAAGGAGGGATGCATCTGCGTGACAGCAGGCTGTTAGCGCTTTTTCTCCTCGGACACAAACGTGTCGACTGCGGGGTCCTGATGTGGGTCTGAGAAAGCTTCCTCCCTCTGCTAAAGGAAGTCCAACTGTTTTGGGGTGGATGCCTTTGGTGCCCTGGGGGGGGGGGGGGGGGGGGGGCTTTGGCTGTCCTGCCTTTGCTACACGCTGCAGTACATTTGAGAAAAACATACAGAAACAACGTGAAACAGCTTTCCTATTTACAGCACTGAACTGACTTCCAAAAACAATGGAGCAGTGACAACAGGATCAGTCACACCCCAACAAAGGCATGATTCTGGGAGCAGCATTTGACCTCAATGCACCCACATTTGCAGACTTTCAGTCTCATTTCTGCCCCACCAGTCTAAGGAACATCTCCATTACAGAATCACGCAGAAACCGAAATAGGAGAAGAAAACAGAGGAGGAGCTGAAAGCTCAGGTGTTTACACCTGAAAGCAACAAAGTCCAATACAGGAATCAGAGTGAAAATGAAAGACCCCCCTCCCTTGAAAATCCGGTTTTTAGCATGTTCTCTGGCATTTTCTGATGATGGAGGACACATTATGATTAAAACTGAGCTCTCAGCAGGAAGGGGAAGGGGAGAGGGGTCGCTGTTAGCCAACTCTTCAGAATTAGAAGACAACTTTGAAAATGAATCAAAAGGTGGTCGGAGCGGAACTTTAGGTAAAAATAAACCGAATCCGGTGAGGGAAAAGCCATTCCTGAGAAAGAGCTCCAATAAACGATGGTCAAAGCACCAGATACTAACGCGATGTGACTTGTGCAGCTTTTCCAAAGCTCTGGATCTCACAGTGAACACGTAAAGGCCATCCACATGTGCAGCTTGGAGAAACTCAGCTCAAAGTTTTGCTCCATCTGAGTGTTGTTGTCTGTTTATTGTGAAGTTAATAAGCAGCTGTTGAATGACGGTCAGATTTACATTTTCCAGCAACTGATGGAAAGGATCCTTTTCGTTCATCAGTCTGCATCTCTGCAGATGAACCGGCTTCTCTTTGGGTGTGCAACGAATGGACGGACATGTAGTCAGCGGGTCCCAGTGTTGTCTCTGGGTTGGCATCTCTGCCTGCAGGCACAAGTGTTTTTAAGGATGTAGACACAGGAAGCTCAAACGCAGCCATGAAATCTCTCCCTTCAGCAACGAGCTGAAAGAGCAAACGAGGGCCAACAGCTGGGATTGTGGGGAACTGTCCGGATCGATTCTAAAGCAACAGACCTGGTGAAGCTTTGGCGCTTTGGGAGCTCGACCTCACTGACAGGTTGTTGCATCACTCTGTGTGGAGTTTGCATGTTCTCCTGATGCATGTGTGGGTTTTCTGCAGCTCCCTCCCGCCGTCCAAAAACATGCTTTGTAGGTTGATTGATGGTTCTTTGCTGTGTTTAGGTGGACCTGTGATTGTGTAGTCTTGCAACAGACTGGTCATCTGTGCAGGATGTTCCCCACCGCCACCCAACAGTAGCCGGGACGGGCTCCAGAAGCTCGTGACCCTTAAAGAATTAAATCAGAAAATCAGTCAGTTTGAAAGATGGATGGAAAATGATAAATGCGCAGCTTTTCTTTTTACTAAGTCTGCAGGATTACTAAGACAAATGGCAGCTATATGTTAGCAAAAATATGTCAAACGGAAGAGAAAGCACTTGTTTAACGCAGTTCAGTGTGTTACAAAAGTGGCGAGCAATATCCCAGCTCAGACCAGGAAAACAGAGACGTGCATGAATCTATTTGTCTGCAGGTGGATGCATCAGAATGGAGCAGAGCAGGGAGACTTTGACCTGCCAGTGTCAGCATGTTTGTCTTAACTGAGAGGTTTTTCTCATCTGCTCCTGATGCATTTTGAACCAATTTTGAATAAGGAAATCCTAAATTCTTTGACACGTCCTCAGTTATGAGAAAATGCTACGAGAACATGTTAAGAAACACCCCTTTCAGTGGAGTGGGCCTTTAAGAGAAATTCTAATAATAAAAATGTAGGAAGATAAATGTCAAAGAACAGAAATATCTGATGCATTTGTTTGTGAAATGATTGAAACCGAGCCGGCTGGTTCAGTCTTGACCCGTCAGCACTGAACAACGAGTTTTTGTGTCCGACTGCTCCATCACCTGTCAGTGAAAGTGTGAAACTGACTTGCAATTTGGGAGTTTAATTAAAAACAGATGTTAGATTCTCTTTCAGTTCCGTTTGAGTGTACTATCAACTACAATTTTGAAGCAATTTTCCCATTGCAGAACAAAATACCATCAATTCTACAAGAAGAAATTCAAATGGGATGTCTGTTGGTCTGATAGCTCTCCTCATATCACAGTGTTTTGTTTTAAGCTAAATTTCAAAGGAAAGAGTTCCGTTCAGTGATTCTGTCTTTTATCTGCATTAGATAAACAACATTCTTTCTTACGTAAGGAAACCCCAAATGACAAATGACCTCTTGAAGTCTGCGGTTGTCAGAACTCTGTGGTGGGGGAGCAGTGGAGAAGTCATTTAGTCAAAGACATTTTTCAGAATAAAAGACGAGATTTACCAGCAGACAAGCAGTTGGTCCCATGAAGTCCAAGCGTTCGCTTTCCAAACTCAGTATTGGCACTTTTCTTTCCACTGATCCAAAAACCACTTTCATGTAGAAGTCATTTGCAGTCCAGTTTCTGGTACCACAATAAGATTAAAGGGATAAATTAACTTTGAAATCATACCCTGAAGTAAAGCTGGCTTTATGTTTGTTTTGTAGATGTGGGAGTAAATCAAAAGGAGAAGGAACGACTGCTGTAGGGGCTGCCAAAGGGTTCTAATTTCTTCCTACTTCCCTTTATTGGCTCCACGCCTCCAGGCAAACAGTCCAAACAAAAATGGCTGTGTGCAGATCTGCTGCTTTGCTTTGAAACAGCTTCCACTCTGATGATGAGGAGAGTTTTGGGAAAAGAGAAGAATAAAAGCAACAGATGCACACAAATCATCTGTTCTACGCACGAGAACTGAACGATGCAGTTCACGCTTAATTATTGACTCACTGAGGGAGATGAGAGAGCATTTGTCAGCTTTTCATGAGAAACTTTCAGTCACTATGAGAGCATAAAAGCGAGGTTTCCTTCATGGATCAGACGGACTGACACATCATCTCCACCATGAAGTCTTTCTGTGCGTCACAGCTGCACCTGCTTGGCTTTGACTGTCTCACCGTTCACTCCAAACACACAGAATATGTCAGAATTCTGGTCAAACATTTCACCGCTACCCCTCCCTGAATGTGTGTCAGCAAGCGGCGACAGGAAGTTAGTTGGATGCAATGACTTCTGGGATGGATGGTGAGTTGCTATTGAACTGTCAATAGCAAAATGCATGTAACTCAATGCGGGATGTTTGTCTTCTTCCATTTAGATGGAGATCGAGGTCACTTTGAAACAACAGACAGGATCAGGTCTGTTTTAGTACGGACCAATAAAAGAGCTTCCTGCCGTCCATTATAACTCTCTGCAGTCACACTACGGCTGTTTATTAACTGACAATTGTTTTCTGTTTTTAGTCAAACTTTCTGCTCTGGGCCCCACAGGCTGGCAATCCAGAGTTAACATGAGAATCTCCCTCCCTGGGCAGAACGGGCAACGACGGGTTCTGCTCTCAAGGCTGTAAAAAGCTTGAAAGAGTCCAATCGAAGCTCCCTGGATCTGGGTTTGCTCAGTCAGGATCTGTGTGAGTGTGAAGCACAGAGGCTAGACTTGCTGCAGGACTGTAACTGGTGCGAAACGTGAAGCAGAGTCCTGCCAGCGAACCATAAAAACGACCAGCTTCAGTGTAATGAAGCGACACTCCTCTGGGAAAACGCCGCCGCACACAAGCTGCTCCATTCACTGCTGCAGAGCTCCTCGAGTTATCGGAAGGAGGATTTCCGTTATTCTGAAGAAAGCAAGAGACATGCATCCTGCCGCTGCTTTCGTGGCGAGCAGTCACTAAAGAGAACCTCGTCCAACAGTCAGAGGACGCCAGGGACCGAAGCACAACAATATGAACGCTTTGCACATCCATGCAACACTTGTTATGGTCTAACGGGGCACTGAGAGGACTGGGCGGAGGGTTCTGTTCTTTGCCCGGAGCTTGAACACGAGAGGAGGCCGCTCCACCAAACCTCCGCCTTCCATCATCTGTCGGGGAACAGAGAGCATGCGCTGACCGAGCCACAGTGGTCTTTCTTAATGTCACTGTCATCAAACCACAGATCACACCACGGTCAAAATCATTGACTGTGGCTCCTCCCCCTGGCGTTCCGAACAGGAAGTGCCTGCTGGCTCATAAACCATTCTATTGGTCAGAATAACCTTTTTTTCATTGTTTTTTTTTTTTTTCTGTAGTTCATGTTATGACAGTTATAAACCGACCAATCGGGTGTCGTCATAACAGAATGTGGTCTCTCACAAAACATTTGATTGACAGAAGGGGTGTGGACTTCAACAAACTCACTCTGATTGGTGAGAATGGTTGCCATAGAAACGCCGACTCAGGTCAACCCAGATTAATCACGGCTTCTCGGCGTCGTCTGGCTCCAGCATGTGGCCGTCTTGTGAAAAAAACGGCGACTTCATTTGGTTGGTCCTGGAAGAGACCATTTCTATGGGGGAGGTCACTCTCACTCAGATGACCTGAGTCCGGTTCTCAGATCCTATACAGTCAATGGGGAAAAACACAAGTTGTCCTTCCAGCTACATATGGATGCTGATTGGTATTGTTTTAATAAAAGAGTTTTTTCTCTGACTGTCTCTGCTGATAATGATGCCAGTTGGAGCAGAACCAGACTTTCAGGAAGTAATCTGACTGTTGTCGGTGGTTTTTTTCCGCCTGAACAGGTGATGTCACTGCTCCTGTCACAGCAGACAGCAGCTCCGCTCTCTGCTCAGTCATGGCCTGTTCGTGGGGTCACGAAAGGGTTAGTCAGCCCCTACAGCGTGGCCGCTGCTGCATGGATTATTTCATGTGTTTTTGTGGATGATGAGGTGTGTTTTCACCACACTGAAGGTTCACTCTGATCTGCAGACATTCATGAGACGGCCAAACCACGACATGATGGAGAAACAAAGCTAACTTTACTCTGGACGAACATAGAAGTACCCTGACAACCTTCCCAGCTACGTGTATGATGCAATTAACGGGAAAAAGGCAAAAGCTTTCAGGACTTAAAGAACTCTTGTCGGTGACTTTAGCGGCCGTGCAGCTCTCGCTCTGAGCTCAGGCTCTGCTTCATTAGCTGCCTTGCAGACAGTCAGGTGGTGAACTCTGTGCTCCCTCAGCTCTGGAGCCTCCATCAGTCTGAGCAGCGCTGCTGGTCAGGACAGGTGCAGAAAAGGGAAAGGAGGCAAGGACGGATCCGTCTTCTGGCCAAACATGAGGGAGAGAGTTGACCGTTAACAAAAGGGTCATCAGATACAGACAAACGGTTGAATTCTGCGTTGGCCCTGCGGTTAGTCTTCAAGTGAACTCGTGGAGTAAATGTAACAGTCAGATCAGAGCAGACAGTGATTGAGCTTCTTTTGAAGGATGCAGTGGATCAAACTTAAGCCAAGTTCTCCTGAGGGCTTTTTGAGACGGTAATCTTTGGAGACCGGACCTAAATAATAGCAATGAAAGAAAGGTCACGCTTAGGTCACAATACGCTTTAGTTTGCTGTCACAATCATCTGGAAGTGGCTTAGGGTAAAATCGGTTTTATTGTCACTTTTCATCTGTGTGTGGACCACCAGGTCGAACAGAACCAGAACCAAACAAGATGAAAGCTCATCTTGACTACAATGCTGTACACAAAAGGAGCGGAGATGTTCTTCCTCTGTAGTTATGATGAAGACTTCAAACTCTGCTCATTTCTCATGCCTCTGTTCTACTGCGCTCTTCTTGTCTCATTTAGTAAATCTTTCTTCTCTTTTGCTTTGATTCAGCCCCTGTTGGTGTTAGCAGAGAGCAGTTTGCCAAAACGGAGCCAGTGGCGTACCATCAGCGTCTGCAGAGCCGTCAGTCAAGGCGACTTCCAGCGGGCGGGAGGTGAAGCCAGGAGGTAACATAAGGCTGCAGTACCGCAACTGACCAGAGAGGTACTTAGACTGAGCATTTTGCCATGTTAAGATCGTCGTTTCCCCCTCAAATAAACCCCTTTAATGCCTGCTGCTTCAACTTCTTATGTCATCAATGGTTGTAGATTTGATTCATGAGAACTCTGAGAGGAGTGAACTTTTTTCTGAATTTGTAGATTTTCTCATCAGCAGCTTTTATTTTTACTTAATAAGGAGGTTAGCCTGCGTCTTTATGATTGACAGATGATGATCGCGGTGGATTCTGGGGAACAGAGCTCCGGAGTTTAGCTTGTCTGCTCCGTTGTAGCTTTAGCATCAGCGCTATGTTTTGGTTTGTGTTCTGCTGCTGTGATGTAAACTGTTCTAACACAATTTCCGGGAGTCCTATGTTAGATTTTTATATTTGTATTTCTTCCATCCATATTCACATTTTTGTGCATCCAGCCTTAAGTAATGTGTCATCTTCTCCATAGAGAAAATCTCCTCCATAATGTCTCTCCATTGCAGCAGTGTCGGCGTTTCTCTTCTCAGCCAGTTCCATGTTATGGTCTTTTTGCAGGCTAGTATCATCACCTTGAACAGGTACTTGTCTTCTGCTCGAATGGCGTCCGTTGTTAGCCCGAGGTGCAGTGTCTGTGGGTATTTCACACCCTAGAATAACCTGAAATGTTTTGACAAAGTTATGGTCAGATATGTCTGCTGTCCCTATATTACAAACACAGCTAAAATAACCAAGGAGTGGCTTCACAACAACTCTGTGACTGTTCTTGAATGTTCCAGCCAGAGCTCTGACTTAAACCCAATGGAGCTTCTCTGGAGAGACCTGAAAATGGCTTGTTACCAACGTTTACCATCCAACCTGACAGAACTGGAGAGGCATCTACAAGGAGGAATGGCAGAGGATCCCTAAATCCAGGAGTGAAAAACTTGTTGCATCTTATTGCATCAATAAGGGGTGCTATGTGTACATTAAGGAAAAAACTTAAATGATTTTAGCTCGAACTCTGGCTAAAAGTTTCAAATACAAAAGGTTGACCAGTGAAGTTAGAGTAAAGGACGACTTAATTTCTTTAAAATATAACTTTTCCTTCAGTTTTGAAGTCTCTAAAAACATTTGTTTAACACATTTTGCATTTGTGGAGCTCACATGGATGGCATTCCAGAGAAATGTGCAAAATGTGAGGCTGAACCGGAGCTACACAGGGAAAAAACACTTTCAGGCTTTCTTTTTCAGGAAAATAAAGCCATCACTTCATCTGAGCAAAATCTTTTTGCCGCTGAACATTTGAGATACTACTGAACAAGCAAAACGTTGTTCTGATGTTGTGGACTTTGTGTTTCTTTTCCTGAAGTGGCGTTCTGTTTGTGATTGGCTGGAGAATCCTTCAGTGATGCAGAAACATCCCACGGCCGACTGTAAGCAGTCGACTGTAATCGCTCCCACAACCGCCGCACTGTCAAAATACCACAAAAATGACAACAAGAGAGGGGGAAAAAATTGCTTTTTTTGCTTTTTCTTTAGCTGACTATAAATTAGGCACTAGGAATGTTAATTTCATAAACTTCTGGACAGATTGGGGCATCGCTTTTACTGACAAATGGAGGACAGCACGACCTCAATCCTGACAAAGTTGCATAGAAAGGTTTGAGAGAATAAGATTTGAACGACACTAAGTGGTAATTAAAGACACAATCCTGCCGTCTGTGATTAAGGAGGCCTGTCTGGAGTCAACAGACAAAACTGCCGTAACTGAACTGTCACGATGGGCATTTTTATTAACCCTTCTGGGGAATCTTCTCCTCCAGCTCTGAGTCTTAGTACGGCCACTTAAACATGAGGTATTTGGGTGTTTGGCTAAACATTCACTGTGGGGATGATGGGAAACCATCTCTGCCTCGTGACTAATGCGTGCTGGAGTCGCTGCACAAATCCGGTGTTTGACTCCGGTTCTGGATGTGTGGACCCGAGGAGGGGATGCACTTCGCCTGAAGCAGCACGCGATGGGCTGCTAAACTTTTGCAGAAATGACTCTGAGGTGCACCTAGTCATTATGGTAATAGCCATCTCTTAAAGTCTGACATGTGGACAAATGGCTGTGGTGAAAGCGCGGCGCGATGGACAAAGGTCACAGAGTACATCCTCAGACTCCAGGAATCCTCCGGGAGTCTTTTTTCTTTTTTCAAAGCAGATTTTCACATCTATCTCTAGTTTTTCTACCTTCCCCGTCTGCGGGAGCTGCAGCCTCACCTGTTCATTCAGCCAAAGCCGGAGGGAGCTGTGGTTCGGGAGACAAAGCAGTTTCATTTCTCACCATGACAACCTACACGTCGGTGAATCTTTGTCAAACCGCCAAAAGCCCCCAAAGGATTCTCAGAGTTTAAACGATCATGCGGAAACACGAGATGTCTTTAGATTAACTCTGCTCATCTCTCGTCTCCTGGCTGATGAGCCAATCAGCTCATTCCAAGTGTTGACTGACAGAACACACCTGATCCAGGTAACGATCAGCAACAGGTGCATACAAACATGAAAATGGTCTTTGACACTTGAGAGGCTTGGGCAGACTCACTTAGATGCTGCTTCCATGTCTTCTCTGAAATGTGAAAACCTCCTATTTTCACATTAAACTTCCTAGAAAAGTAGAAAAACGGTCATTATTCTTTACATGCACGCGTGCATGCACGTACAGGCACAGAAGTCTGTTCTGTTTCTGCGCTGCCTCGAACTCCTCAGCCGTCACTTCCGTTCACGATGGGCCATAGTGGAAGTTTGTGTTACGAATCGTGTGACGTATTCTGGCACTTTCTGACGTTTCACCTCCTGGGAAAAAAAAGTGTTTTTGACTTAGAAATGTATCAGACGCGTGAGATAAAAAAAACAAGACTTCTGTTGATAAATTCCATAAAGAAAATTATGTGTTTGATGATTGAAAATCACACATTTTGTGGCAAATCCCCCCCAACGTCCAGTCCATCAACATAATCAAAGTAATTAAACCTACAGCTGATTATTTTGTCTTCCTGAATAACAGCATCAAAGGTCAACTGTCACTCCTGCTGCTGGATGGACATTAGGAGCAACCAGCAGTCTGTCAGAACAACAGAACGGTGAGACGATGAGAAAACCAGCAGGACCAACCTGTGGGCGGAGCTATGAGGTGTTCAAGAAAGCACGGCAGTTTCTGTGGTTTCCTCTCACTGACGCGATCAGTGCGGCTTTTTTCTCCTCTGCTCAGCTCAGTTGAGATTATTTGAGATTCGTTTTCCCCAGAACTGAAAACCTTGTGATCAATGATTTGCAAAGACTTTTGAAAAGTTCTTGAACTGCATCGGAAGACTTTTCCTCCAAGCGTGCAGGGGCAATAATTGTGTAAAATAGGGCAACATTTGTGCAACACAGCTAAAAACAGAAAAGCTGTGACGTTTTAGCGTTTCAGTTTCATATCAACAGTTCCTCTGGTTTCTGCAAAAACTGTCCTGTCGCCTTAAAATGTGAACTTTTCTTCAAACCTTGTTGGCCACCTGCAAAAAGCGTGCATTTAGGTGGCTGAGCAGTGGCATTCTGGGATATGTGACCTGAACGGATTTGTCCTACAGCACATCTAGCAGTGATCTGGCCCACATCATGATTCTCTGGCTATTCTACTTCATTGTAGTCACAGTGTGATGAGACTGCAGTCGATCAAGCGAAACTCTTTAGTGCTGACTGGAGGAGCGGCCCACTGTGCCGTGGAACAGTTTAGCTCCACACTCTGAACGCCATCCTAAGATGGAAGACGTTTAATTTAAAATGAAACGTTACACTAGACTAAACTGCTGAATTCCTTCAGTGCTTCATAGAGGAACAATAAAGATGAGGCTTGATGGCCAGTTAGGCGGGACATGAAGGAATTATAGTCTAAAGAATGAAAAAGTTTGAGGCCTGAAAAACAATGAGGATTGATTATATAACTGATGATTCTACATACAAGTGCTCCACGGTTCCTATCAATTGAAAAATCTACTGAAACCAGCCCCCTGTGGTTGTTTGGGGTACTGCAGCATGTGTGATCTTGGGCAGAAGCAGATTTTTTGTGGCCTCCTCTAGAAAGTATCTTTTAATGAGTGGTTGGCCGTGCTGTGTATGGTTTGTGCTTCACCGTTTCCTCTGGCAAACCCAGTTGTGCCTGTTCAGATAAAGTCTAGTCTGCCGGAAAACTCCACAATGAGTCTCGGTTCCTTCAGCCGTCAGCTCTGACTGCTCTGCACATTTTAGACAGGCCTGCATTAAGAGGCTGCTGTCGTTTTGGGAGTTCATGCTCCTTCAGCAAAGTCCTGCTCAGGAAGGAGAGTCCAGTTAGTGAAGATAACAGCACCACAAACTCTCAGATGATGCAGCTCAGCCAACGCAGCGCGCTGCAGTACACTGCGGCGTGGTGCGGCGCAGGCCATCCTTCACAAAACTCACTCAGCTTGTCCTTTGCTAAAGTTTACAGCGTGGAAAATATTGCAATGAATGACTATGAAAGAACTGGGATCTCCTCCTGAGGGCACGCTGACGTGCTTTCTCTGAAGAGAAAAGAAGCCCTGGAAACATAGGCTGGACATTTGCTGACAGGGTCACTTCAATTGTTATTCAAAAAAATGTCAAGCAGTTTATGCACTGATGGTCAAGTCATCGAGGAGTGACGCAAACAGGAGCGAGGCACGACCGTCTGACGGCAGTCACAGGTCCCAAAAGAAGTCTCTATGTGGCTGAAGAGCCCTCAAACGTGTTCGATGAACTGCAGCAATCCCTTTAATGGGAAGCAGTTGAGTTGGACCCTTCATGGGGTCAATCTGGCGAAGGGGTTTTAGCCTGCACAGCAGGCTAAAACCTGCACAGCAACATCCAGAGACCTCCAAAGCGTCGAAACCGTCCGACCACGAGCCAAGCTTCTGATTGATGGACACTAAAGCTTTTAAACAGACCAAGTGCCGACCCAAAACGATCAAGGTGTTGATGAAACATTGATTTGAGTTGCTTTTTGTGAGATTGTTGCGTCGGTTTTGGGCCGTACTTGCTGCTTTGGGGATTCTGCATCTGTGAGTGTCTTGATGTTTCTGGGGAAACTGCCGGCTCACTGCCAGTCTCTATTATTTTAATCATGTCACCTCAACAGAGAATTTTGAAGGCTTTTGCAAAAGCTCTGACATTTACCAAACATGTTCAGCCCTTCTATTTCAGAAACATCTCTAAATGGAAACGGCATAAAAACAATTCCCGTCGACGTCCTAGCAGTCATAAACGCATAAGGCATTCAATCCAATCCTGCAAAAGCTGCAAACTGTTGCTATGAGGAAACACATGAAGGCTTCCCATGGATCTCGTGCTGAGTTTCAGGGTTTCAGGGTCACTTTCTGGCTACTAGCATAAAACGGTAGCATTAGTTTGGAACAGGCTTTGTGAGAGGCTGCCCCTTTGCCCACAAGCACGTGAGATAGGCTCCAGCAGCCCCACCCACACTCCCCGGTACACACACACGCAGACTTGCTCCGTTTTTCAACAGCGGCCAGGTTTTCTTTTTTCCTAAAGCTATGAATATAACTCACAAAACCAAAGGTATGCTGAGTAAACATGTATTCAACACCATAGATATACAAAACAAATATTGATCCAATAATCAAAAAAGAGCCATTAGATGAATAAATAGCTGTTCCTGTGAATCTCTCAAATACACGTAAAAATGTCGATATAGTGCATGCATGAATGTTGCATTACATGCCTCTCATTTTATAACAGAAGACAGAAAGATGACCATTTCAGAGATATTGTTGTGTTTGAATCGTGGAGAGTAAGAACAAAGGAAAAATGGAGATTTCTTTCTGCTTTAAGAACAAAGCTTTGTCTGGAGAAAAATCTGAAATGAGTTACTACTGTTGAAAAACTGTTAAAATGTCAACTAACTGATGACATGTCCTCCATTTCATGATGTAATCTGTATGGATGCCTTTGTGTGTGTGGTCTGTAAGGGAAGTGAGCGGCCACATGCAGGCCAATGAGGCTGGTCAGCAGATCTGACAGCTCACTGCAAACTGACCACGTCAGTTCAGTCAAGAAGAGCAGAAAAACAACGGTCAAATTCCACACTTTCCTCACACCTACAGGAGAGACGCTCTCCTTTGGGGAAAGTCCACAAAGGCTGCGAGCGATCACCTCTGCACTTCCAGGGTCAGCTTTGTGTTGAACAAAAGTCATGCCATAGAAAATCCACTTTGATTCAGGAGAAAATAGGCTGCTAATTATACTTGCTTTGCTAAAGTCATCTCAAAATAGTACTGGAACAAAAAAAGAATCTCTTCCTGGTGCTTTTCCATAACCTTTACATCAAAAGTAAAGTGATAGATAAAATCACTGAGTGGTAGAAGGCAACAACAGCAACAACAACTTATGAGGATTACATTTAGCATAAAGGAGTAACAAAGAGTGTGGAAACCGTCAAACTCCAGATTGGAGCCAAAAGGACAGGAGTCCAAAGGGTTAAAGAATAAAGAGAAAACTGCTCTGCGCCTCACAAACAGCTAAAGAGCTCTTTGGTCTAAGCTGATCTAAATGAGATTTGTTCAGGGTGATGTGAAGTGTGGCAGCACCAATCAGCCGCTCATTGTTGAGTCCATCACACGCAGAGAATCTGTTGTCAAAGCTCCACAAGCCCATCTTTGACAGCTGAGATGACCTGCATTCCTGAACAGGATGACGGGATGAATGCGTCCCGGAGACCGTGATGCAGGTCTCGTTTTTCTTAACGAATAGCATCAGCGACTCGACCCCTCCCACAAGTACCTTCAGCACATGCAGATTCCCGCAGTCGCCTTCACTTATCTCTTAGGTCATTTTGAAATCGTCATTTCTCCTCATCGCCTGTCATTTGACGGCGTCTTTTGAAACGGTAAATGAGGTAAACTTATGCCGCGCTTTCCTTCCTTCCTTAAAGGCCAAATGCGCTCCACAGTCACAGTCCCTTTCACGCCAGCTATAACCACCAGCAGCGCCGTGGGGTTCCGTCCAAGGACGCTTCCATACATGAGCGAGCAAGGCGGGACCTAAACCTGTGACCTTCCCATCGGTTTGACCACTCTTCCCCATGGTCACCTCACGGGTCAAACTCAAGGGTCAAAGCAGACCCCCATCTTTCAAAGTGCAATGTAAATGACAGCTTTAAAAAGGAGTTCTCCAGCCGCTCTTCGTGCTTTTTTAAAGGGAAAACCTGGTGATCTGATGTCATCATCATACAGACATTCCTTTGGTGACCAGAGCTGCAAAGCATTCTGGGAAATCAAATCTGTCAGTTCATGCTGGAGTACGGTTCAGCTGAGAAGAGCCACCCGGCATAAGAAAACCCTGAGAGCTCTGTCTTGTAAAGCAGCTCACAGCTGTTGGGAACACTTCCTGTCTTATCTACAAGCGAGCTGAGAAAGCGAGCAAAGAGGCTCAAGGTCAAGCGGCTGATTCCTGGCGTTTGCCAGTGAGCTTTGCTCCAACCTCCTTTGTGTGGAAAGACTGTTTGACTTGAGCAGACCAGACCCTCCAGCTGATTCATGTTGGTTGATTCAGTATAACTCCACCTCATTATCTGTCATTAGCTCAGGAAGAAACTGGGAATTTAGTCGGCGTCCAAACTGGGGAAACAATCATTTTAATGCATCATTTCAACCTTTTCAGTTAGAGTGAGGCAGACTAACAGCTAAACCCGTCTCAAATTACACACCACAGCAGTCACGCTCTAATAGTTCCTTTCAGCTGTACCACCCAGAGGCTCCGGCAGGATATTGAGGTAGCCTGAACCTCACTAACCTGAACTCTGCGTTGTTCAGTTTGCGTGCTCTGTTCTGTGCACTTTCATTCAAAACTCTGACCTTTTTCCCCACATCTGTCTAACATCAATCCACATCAATAAATTCAAATTTGTTGTCTCAGAAGATTTCATTTTGGGAAAATCTGGATTTTTTTTTTCCTCAGTATCCTGCTTTCTTGGGATTCCGTTTTTCGGAGTCGGTCAGGCCACCTGTTTCTCACCGCACACAGAGTTTATAACAGCAGCTTGAAAAGAGGGGCTGGTTTATTCTGCACTATGGAACCGATTTGGATTTGATGGACGGGACGGACGGATGGATTGGCATTTAGGGATACCACATTTTTATTGAAACCTTTAAGAAGTTACAGTTGATGAGTTTTTAGCTTTTGGATCAGTCTGAACTGATGGAACCTGATGGAAAACATCTGAAAGCAATGAAGATTTGATCCCAAAGCCATCTGAGGTAAAAGCGTTAAAAGTTGGCAACAACTGAGGTCACGTGTTGAAACGAATCTCGCTGAAGGACAGTTATTCAACTGATTATGTCAAGATTTCAGTCCCTTTCTGAAAGCAAAAGCAACGAGAGAACTGAACTCACAGGGGTGTACGGGCCGGATCTGTGGCCCTGCAGTGAATAACTTGGCAGAAAAATGAGAAACAAATTTTTCTCTGCAATTTCTCTCTCTCACACACACACACACGCACACACACAGGCAAAAACATGCTAACAGGCCATTCAACAGCGCGTAATGAGTTTGCTGCCCCCCGGTGCTTTTGCGGCAGAGGAGACCTCACTCATTAACACTGATGACAAAGTGTGGCAGGTCACACTCCTCCTCTGGGTCTGCAGGAAGGTCAGATCTGTACTTACAGCACCTCTGGAACTGTTTCTGCTTTGGAGACCAGACGGATAAACCACGGAGGAAGGCTTCGGGACCGAGCAGCCTTTGATCAGAGGATGGTCGTACACAGAGAAACAGAAACTCATCACATGTACTTCTGATATGGATAACAATGAACAAAGAGAGATGCGTCTCATCTTCTACTAAACATTAAAGCAAAGGACGGACTTGACTGAAACCTGCAATAAGCAAAAGGAAGTAGAAGAGCCAAGAAAAACAAACGGACACAGTCATGTCGCTGCATTCCCTAACAAGAATCCTCTGCAGGTTACACACGCAAACAAAAGCACTGAGTCTTGGAAACACCAAACAGCTTTCCTTCCAAGAGCAATTAAAGCCATTTTAACAGATCCACTGGCATGAAAGGCTTTCACAGAATGAAAAGCCTTTGGAGCTGCAGCAAATTAACTTGACAATTTTGATTTGGAAGCGATTAAAGGGAGCAGACAGAGGTTGGAGCGTGGAAAAAGATGCTTTTGTAGAACATTCCCACCGCATTTGCTACGCGACTCACCTGTTTGGCACGCCGGTCCGCCTTGGAGGGCAGGCGGGGGCTGGCAGCAGGACTGGCGGGGGCGCTGCGGCTGCCTCCTGCCAGCAGCGCCCGCACAGATGTTAGCCACTTCATGAGGATGAGGAGGATGAGGAAGAACTCAACTGTGTCCAGGAAAAATGAGTGGGAAAAGACGGAATTTGGTCCAGAAAGGAGAGAACGTTGCACACAGCGCCTGCAGGTCCGCTCCAGAGATGTGGAGTGGCGTGCTTGATTTTCACGGGCATCATGGGTAAGGGTGGGGGTGCAGCCCTTCGGTAATACTGATCCTCTCTGGCAGTACAAATGCATAGCATTAGAATCTAACACAGATCCAACAGGACAACACACTCAGCTGGACAATCACCCTAATCCGACATGCGGGCACAGACACACGCGCCACCCCCACCTCCTCTTTCCCCCGTTACTGTATCGCCATCTGTCACTTTCTCCGTACTCCCCCCGTCCTGCAGACCGTTTCAGCTTAGCGTGCTCGCTGTAGAGAGCGCACGCCTGCAGCAGTTTGGGACGGATCCGTGTGCAGTGGAGTAGGGAAAAAACCCCGCCGGCGATCTGGACGGTCGGACACTGGGAAAGAAAGACTGTCCTGATCAGCGGTATCAGCGTGGCGGTCAGAATGACCCAAGATCTTCAAAGCGCCATGTTTCCATCTAACTGCGGTTCACACCTTAGTCAGGGGTCACAAGGTCAACGCGTGAGAGACGGAGAGAAGAAGGACGGATCGGCTTGTTTTAGTGTCACTTTGTAGGGAAATGGGGACGGCCATGAGTCTGTAAGGATCCGTGTCAGGTGGAGAACCTCGACTCAGACCCCGCTACTGCACTCAGGTCGCTCTGTCAGCTGGTAGAGTCAAAACGTTTCTGCGCATCGTTTTTTGTACGGGCATGCGGCGTGCGACAGATCACGAGGAACGCCTGCCCAACACATCAGGGTAGGTAAGGGTGCAGTAGTGGATGTGATTCTCATCTGCTCTATTAGAGCTGTGAGTGATCTTAAAGCAATAATGTTGTCTCCTCTCACCGTCTAGAGTCATGTAAAGTCTTCCTTAAAGCTGAACAACTAGGTCTTTGTGCTTCAGAGTAGAAGAGCGTGACATGCTAACACTAGTCAGCCTGGCCCCCTGCAGGGCTCCACAGGGTCAGTTCTGCATTAATCATGAGTATGAGTAAAGGACGGCCTCCAGACTGAGTTAGTGAGGGTGTACATTCAGCAGGGTGTAGCTGGTTCCAGCAGACGTGGCCATATGTGGAGGCTCAGCTGCTGCCTGAGCGCCGCCTCAGCGTGACGCTGCACACCGACGTAGACGTTTCACACACCTTTGTGTCACGTCAGGAAAAGCAATGATTGTGTGAGAGGAGGAAGATCGGAAGATCTAACATGACAGGCGGACATGACATTAGAAAGCAAAGTGTCGTATCCGTGTGCGCTCCTGTTCAGCTGTCTATCTCCAAAGAAGGAGCTGCCCACGGCGAGGCGTCGGCTCTGTCTAAGCTCTGACGATGCGACATTTTCAGCAACAAAAAGTGAATCATGTGTGAGTCCGGGTAGAGGCTCATCTGCACAAAACGCAGCGGTTGTGACATAAACGCCGCCACAGGCACAAACACGGGCTGCCTGGAAGGACGGGGAAAAAACTGTGTCTGTTGTGGTTTGTGAGAAAGTGCTGTCATCATTCATTTGAAGCCAAACAGAAATAACACGCCGTACAGCCCAGAGCCAAACAATATGCTCTTCATAACAGCGGCTGCATTATTATTCATAAAAACTCTTTAAAATTACAGTCAGTTTTATCCTCCAAATAATTTTCAGCTTTAATAAAAACGATGGAGTTGTTCTGCTTTCATCCTTGTGTTTGGTTCTGTTGTTTTTGTCTTCCCAGGAAAAAAAACCATTAAAGACAGTAAATCCAGAATAAAAAGTTACTTTCTATTTATATGCTGCCAAGTTTCAATTAAAACTGAGCTAAGAAGAGGTAAACCTTAAAGATGGTCCAGCAGACAAACCCCAGAACTCCAGCAGAACCCCTGTCCCGTCTGCTGCACAGAACGACACACTCGGAACGCTCAAAGAAAAGCACAACTTTTGCTTTTTAACGAGGATCTCCTGAGGTTCACATCCACGGCTGGTCCAG
Organism: Oryzias woworae; assembly: GCA_016861445.1. NCBI lineage: Eukaryota > Metazoa > Chordata > Actinopteri > Beloniformes > Adrianichthyidae > Oryzias > Oryzias woworae. Next base: position 619,579 of record BOLG01000407.1, read on the forward strand.
GTTATGGTGAAAGGACTGGGGAGAACCACTACAAACCTCTAGTCCAGGGACAGGAAACTCCAGGCCTCAAGGGCCGCGTTCTGGCATGTTCTAATTGGCTGGACGCACCTGAACCAGGTAATCAGTCATGAGTAGGGCTTGGACATCTGGACGTTATGCTGGACACTGCGGCCCTCGAGGCCTATAACGCCCATCCCTGTTCTAGTACATGCAGGAAACCGGGAAGAGGATGGACGGATTTCAGGAGAGGATGAAGACAAAGAATCAGAGGGGAAAACGGGAAGATCTACAGCAGAGGAGCATGACAGAACCATGAATGCATCGAGATGGATCACCCAGACTCCACTCACAACCACGTCATACAGAGCATGTCAAGAAATAATCCAGGATAACGGGAAAAACGTGTTGCTGCATGAAACCGTTGTCTTCAGTAGACTCACTTCTGCTGTACGCTTTCATGACAAACAATCCACAAAAGCTGCTGAGTTCATCCAGAGAACGATTACAGATCGTTCATTTAAAGCAGAAAGGCTACCAACAGGTCACAGCGTTGGATTATCGTCACTCCTGTCAGAAAGGATGCGTAAGAAAGGAGCCAGCAGACACTCATGCACCCAATACGCATCCTGAGCTGTTGGGGGAAAAAAGTCCCAAGCAAAAGAACGGATCAGCCAGCTCAGGGACGGGATAAACAGATAAAGAGATGGATACATAGAAACCAAGACAACGGTTGGGTCTGAATTCCTTCACTACAGTACAGTACAGTCTTGTCATCTTGCTGGGTTTTCCCTTCCAAATGGACAATTCCAAAATCCAGTGCCCTGGAAATTTCCCAGAAACTCTGCAAAAAAACCCAGTATCAGTGCTCACTAGATTGGCAAATATTGACCACAATGCATTGCATGTTTTTTATTAACCATCATGTTTTCATCATCACAGCATTGTGGCTTCATAAAGAGTCTTCATAAAAGGTTCATATGACGGTATCCCAAATTCCTGAAAACGTACAGTACAAATGTGTCTCTTTTGTCCTCTGGTTTTTATGGAACCAAAGAAGAACTTTGTGCATAATCCTACGAAGGCTGGGATGAAAGTTAAAATTGAGGTTTGAATCCCGAGAGTTAAGGTCACGAGATTCCAAACGGTAAATGTTGGCAACTCCTCTGCATTCCTGGCTCTTCCCACATCCCTCCCAACTGTTTAGCACTGGCTGCATGCTGAAATGCCCCAGTGGATACGCCCGCTTTCATCCAGCTCCAAGCAGCCAAGCAGAGAGCCAAACGGCTGTAAATGTTTCAAATCAAAACCGATTCCCTGAAGGCGGCAGAAGCTGAGCGGCCAGCTTGAGCCGGGACCACGGCGTCTCTGCGTGACGGCTGTCGTCTTCACAAAATCCCCGTCCGTGTCAAGGCTGACTGAAGTACAACCTGGATATTTTCAGGGGAACGGACTTCAGACAGGAAACTTCTGACAGCTGACTCGGCTCCTTCCACACCGGGGACGCCAACGCCGAGCCTGTGATGACAGATGACATTTCCCACGTGCCTGCACTCTTCACGCTTTTTATTGCGAGAGCAACAAACACGTTACAAAGTGACCCAAAAACAGCAGCAAGGCTCTCTCTGGTGCTGACGGGCTCTGGGTTATGCAAGAGAGGCAGCTGAGAGACATTCGTCTGGTCTCGTTAGTACCTGTCAGGCGGTGACACAACCACAAACCAGAGGGAATAAAAACAGAACCAGGAAATCCCACACACTAAGCTCACACTTTTGTGTTGTTGCTGTTTGACTGAAGTTTCCACAGAAAAATCATGTGTGAAATGCAAATTTGACGTGGTTGTGTAATGTTCTTCATCATACTAAAGACACGGGTCATGTCTGTTCTAACCGGCTTATCTCTGCAGTAAACTTGGAAACGTCTGACAGTTTTACTGGGACCCCAGTAGATCTCCAATTCCTCCAAACACCGATCCGCTGGTGTGGATGTTTGCAGAAATAGACACCATTGTGATAAATCAGAGTGGTCCAGACTCAGAGCGCCCTGTGGTTCACTGATCTAGTCTAGACTGAGCTGCTTCCTTCTCTGTCTCAGTCACATGATCCGTATGGGGGTGGACCTGTACGGGTCATGTGGGTTCTGGGCGGTTCGGGCCCATAGAGGGTTGTTGAAATGAGCGGCAGCATCTGAAGGGACGTGCAGGTGTGTCTAGCAGTTTCCTCATGAAAATGGAACGTACCACTCGGAACGTACCACTCGGAACGTACCACTCGGAACGTACCACTCGGAACGTACCACTCGGAACGTACCACTCGGAACGTACCATCTGCTTTCTTGATGATTGAATCAACGGGTTTCAACGTTAGCTCCTCGCTAACCGATCCGTTCCATTTTTCTATGGACCTTTAACAAATGGGGGCCCAAAAATAGTATGGTTCGATCCAGATTAACGGGTCTATTTTATAATAGAAACAGCCAAAATACCGGACTGGACCGTACCGTAGAAACTAGGCTTAAGTGCTCACTTTGACCTGTTGCCCGTAGCATGTCAGTAGAAGAAAACTGTGCACAAAGATTTTCGCCCTTTGGGGTCACCGGGTGTAGTCTAGAACGTTGATATTTCGTGCATGTTTCCCCAAACCCACCTGGAAAGGCAGTTCGGGCGAAACCTTTACTCAGACATTAAGGTTCTATAGAAGAAATCTTTTGTTTTGGAAATTGTAGTCCTGTCTTCTTAGAGCTAAAACGAACGAGTTTTCAAGTGCGTTGAGCCAAGTCAGTTCAACAATTACTCATTAGGAGCCTTTTTCATGACAACTGACTACTTCAGTATAAAACATCCAAAGCTTATAGGAACAAACACACTTTAAAATGTGCTTTTACTTCTGAGATTAGATTTATAATCCAAGAACAGTGAAGTGAATTCCATTTTTACTCTAAATTTGAGATTGAAATCGTCTTCAAGTGGAGACCCGTTTTTTAATGAGAAATGGGAACTGCAACAGCCTATCAGGAGGTGTTTCATCATCTGCCATTCTTAATGCCACGCCCATTTTTGGAGAGGACAGTTTGGTGTCGGTTCTGCTGCTGAGGAAAGCCGCTCTGATCCTCTGCCAGAGGATCCACAGGGACTTGAGACATTTTAAGACTTTTTTTTTCAGCAGCAGCGTCTCTGGGTTGAGGCAGATGCAAACAATTACTGAGCAAAAACACTAATGACTGGAGGGAAACTGACGTTTTGAACCACTGAACACGTTGTGTTTCTCTTTATGAAGGCGGGAAACAGTGGCTTCCACATCGTGCCTGTTCCTCTGCAGGCTCACAGCCCTGCTGTGGCTGAGCCGAACCCCAGGGCTGGACTGTACCACATTTCTATTGCACTTCTTTGCCTCTCTATTTACAGACGATTCTTTACTATCATACTTGAATGTGGGCTTTGTCCTTTCCCTGGTTCAGACTTCTGGTTCTGTATTTAACGTTGCTGCACACACTTTGATTTACCGGACTAAACTAAAGTCTTTAGGAGGAGCCGTAGGTTGGTGAAGGCAGATTTAGACATACAATTTCCAAAATACGTTCATTCGAAACCTCCATAGGGATGGACTCAATCATGGAGGAAGTACTGTAGCTCTTTTAAAACGTTTGTTTCCTCAAAACATGACAGTGTGTCTCAGTAATCCAAAGCACCTTTTGACGTCAGAGGGGTTCTAACCGTACACAGCGCCCTGTCTGGCCACGCTAACATGGCTAACATGTAGCAGTGTCAGACTGTGTTTTTTATGTGTTACTAACGAGGATGGGAGTTAGTGTAGTCATAGTAACTTTTTTTAGTGGTATCAGTTGGTTGAGTTACTGGTATTGTGAATTCACTAGCATAGCTAACGTGGCTAATGCTCCAAGAGTTGTAGAGTTACTGTGAATGAAGGTAAATAAGTTTGACTGACTGGTGGTTTTACCTCTGACTCTTTTGTCTCGCTTAGACTACGGTCACATATCCCAAAATGCCTCAGCGCTGCAACGTAAAGGCAAGTGTTTCAGCTAATTTGGCAGGTTTTAAGAAAAAGTTTAAAAAAAAAATTTTCAACCGAACAATTTTTCTCTCGGGGCACATTTGAAGCTGCGCTGTGGCAGTCCAGTGACAAGCGAGGACGACCCTGTTACAAAATTGGGTGAATGTGGTTACAGAGCGGTGGCAACTGGATCACCGGTCGGCAGCAGCTCTAACTGGACGATGTGTAAATGTCTTTGAATGGTGGCCATAATATACATAGATCCACTGAAAAAGTGGGTCATTCTGCACGCGGCCTGACGGCGGGCTCCATCTACATTCATGACCTCACCAACAATTTTCAAAAAAACTGTGTGGCAGCACACTCTTGCAGATCGTGCTGGTACACCACTATCATAGAGTGACATGGATCGATCATTCATTGCAGTGCGTTAAGTTCCAGGGCGCCCTGCAGTGTGTAAATTACAACAGATTGGGATTGTTTTTGGGTAAAATTGTAACCTTAAAGTTAACACTGACTAAATCAGATGACTACATTCAGTCATTTCAGCTTCTGGCCTGCTAAAGCTCAAAGGAAAGTCATCTAAGTGGCCTTTGGACTGACTGGACTGACTGCTTTAAAGCCTGCATGCATTTAGATCGATTTAAACCCTCTTCCCGCCCCTTTTGGGCCAGATCACTACCGTGAGTGAGCATTTCTGGATGAGAATGGAACCATACAAACTGAAAAGATAATAACTAACATTGTCAAAAAAAGATTCTTTACATATAAAAATAATGAGAGGAACAAACCAGAACCAGAACCGACATGAACTTAAAAGTGCTGCATTCAGCATTTAATCAGTGATGAGGCGTCTTGAAAACAGCTCAGAGATTGTCTTCTTCTCTGGTTCCTGACAACAACTCTTTCCCACCATCGATGTGGGACGAGGACTTCACACACGGTCTGAATAATTGATCCCAGCTCTCTTTTGCAGCGGGATAGAAAGTTTCTGCTGGAAATGAAATCTCTTTCATAAATGCAGGTTTGAAATGGAGAGGAGCAAAGCCTTGTGGGGGAAAATCTGCCTGCAGCAGCAGCGGGAAGGAGAGGACTCCAGGGATTAGCCTGTGCCCTCTCATCGAGGAGTTCGGATCACAGATTTGAAATAGTCAATAATAATCTTGGATAAATACTGGATTTTCCTTTTGAAAATTGTAAGTGGAGCTGCAGAAACCCTAAAAAAACCAAACTGCAGTTTAGATGAACTATTGAGACGAATACTGTGTCACATCAGTCTGAGGGATTCCCCCGTCAAACTGGTCTGACGTCCCCGCTGATCTGCACCAGTGCCAACGCAGTGATGCCAACACGAAACCGCCTCCAGCGTGCCGGAAACACGACCCAGGTGGGAAAACAGCAACGTTTCAGCTTGAAAAGTTGATCTTTGAGGCTGAGAAGCTCCTCTGATGAAAATCTGCTCCTGCTGCAGACCAGAGGTCAGGTCAGGTCAGGAAATGACACGCGAGAAAATGTTGGAAAGATTCACCTGCTGGGAGGACATTTAAAACAGATCTCTAAGCTCAAAAACGTTCTCAAACTCCATATTTAGCACGTTTTCCCTCAACCAACGTCTTATTTTCCTAAACCATCCTTTCCTTTGACGTTTCACTGCAGACGTTTTCTGACCCTTCATGATCTCGGGTCAGAAAGAGGCACAAAAGCCTCCCCTCTGCTGTCTGCTGTGCAGCGGGATCTGATCCTGACGTGGGAAAAGTGACGGCATGTTTGTGGGCAGCAGCCGAACTCACAAGGAAAAGACGGCACACATGCAGAATAATCTCATTTCCGCTCGTTGAAATGCCAACGTGGGCTGAAGTTTGCTTGATTTCTGTCATTCCCGGAGGATTTACAGACACTTCCGAGCGCATGTTTGCAAATTGAATGCCTTGCTCAAGAAAGATTCTCCCAGTCTGAGCAGAAGGGTTTGAAGTTCCTTTGTAAAACTTTGGCAGCACATTTCCACCTCAAATGCTTGCAGACTGAGGAACGTTCTGAACCTTCATTCCAGACCCACTTTGGGGTTTACCGGTAATCTCAGATTAAACGTCTTCTCCTTGGGCTGCTTGGCCGCAGGTTTCCCTCTTTTTGTTCCATGGCATGCGTACAAACAGAGACCAGTGTAACCTCTAACAACCTTGTGCGGTCAGAAGTTTATTTCCCTTATGTGTTGATGTTTTCCATCAACCTACAGCCGGAATCTGCAGGGAGGGGGGCAGGCTTTTAAGTGGTGGGTTTGTGGCAAATCGAGGTTGAGGCCTTTTCTGACAAAAACTTTCATCTGAGCTTCACTAACCAAAGAAACTGGGAAGTTTTTCATTTGCTTTTCAGAGTTGCACAAACAACCCAAAAGGAGCCACTCCACATGGATCCACCACTACTTCAGCGCTCCTTCGGAACCATTCCAACCAAAACCCAGATTGTTCCCTTTTCCCCACTGACACTGAACTAGAGGACTCTACACTCACGCTCTGAGCGGCGGACAGCTGCCAGCCCGTAATGAAGAAGAAAGCTGAGCACATCTGCTGTGGTTTTCAGGAAGGGACCTCAAAGCAAACCCACCTTTTATACTCACCATAAACAGACCGCACTCAACAAGCAAAAATAAGAATAAACAAGGTCTGTCGAGGAAAAGCGCTGGCTTTGCTGGAAGGCAGCTGGAGGTGAACCATCAACCGCTCAAACCCACAGGAACTCAGAACTCATCATGGCCTTGAGGAAGACTGGACATTAGAGCTGCATCTGCACTGAAGTTTGGAGAAACTCCCTGAGTTAGTAAGCAAAAGTGTCGCACGACAAAAAGCCGCGCCTGCCCACAGATTTCCACCACCAGGAGAGGTTTTCCTGAAGTCTCTATGACGACGCTGATCAGAACAGAGCGGTTGGTGCTGTGATGAGAGGCGCCTTATTCTGAAAAGGTCAACATCTTAGTAAAAGTTCCCAAAGCTATGAGGGTCTGCGCCTTGTGGATGTGGTTACATTTGTGGGCGTGGCTACACGATAAGATGCTACTTGTGGCATCTTTTCATGTCAGTTAAGTTGAATCTAACGGATCAATCAGATCACGAGTTGGATCCATTTAGAAAAAAGAGAGACTATTTTCCATCAGTTTATTATCCTCATTGATCTCACCTTCGGTCCCTTTCACATGACAATATTTTGACATTTTTCCACCTTCTTTCTGTGCCGTTTTTGGTCGTCCATCTTCAGGTTTTCAAGCTGACTGAGTGAGTGTGGCATCACCCAAGGCTTTATTTTCAGCTCCTGCCAAAAGTCCATTCATGCACAATTTTGCATGAAGCAGACGCTGCCATTTTGGTGCCAGACGTCGTCAGTAAGCAGAGACTGGTCTTAGTCATCATTTCCATGGGAACCACTCTCCAGTCAGAGGTCAGCTTGTTGGAAGTCCACACCTCTACCACTTGAAAGCGGGCTCAGGAGAACCTGTCAGCCAGATGTTTTCAACGTTGGAGATGAGACCACCCACTTCTAACGAGGCATCTGATTGGTCCCCTTATAACTTGAATAACCAAAAGAATGATGAGTTTCAAGAATATGATAATTTAAAAAAGGTACCAGAGCACAAATGGTTATTCTGACAAATAGAATAATTGCTGTTTATTTCTCAATAGAAGTCTAGTCAGGGACGGGTCACTCAGTGCACTTTTGTTAGCTGCATTCACACTAGCTGCATGTGATGCGCTCAAGAACGCGCTGTCTGTGGTTTAATGAATGTGTCTTCATCCATTTATAACCTGGGAAAGCACCCCCCAGTGGTTATATGGGGAACTGCAACGTTTGGTGTTTCTATGTTTGCCTTAACATAAGGAAGAGAATCTGAAACCATGCATGTTGCATGTTGCAAGGTTCATGATGCATGTTTCACATTGCATGGTTCATGTTGCATGTTGCAAGGTTCATGATTGCATGGTTCATGTTGCAAGGTGCATGTTGCATGTTGCAAGGTTTAATCTTGCATGGTTCATGTTGCATGTTGCAAGGTTAATCTTGCATGGTTCATGTTGCATGGTTCATGTTGCATGGTTCACGTTGCATGTTTCATGTTGCATCGTTCATGTTGCATGGTGCATGGTTCATGATGCATGTTTCACATTGCATGGTTCATGTTGCATGTTGCAAGGTTAATCTTGCATGGTTCATGTTGCATGGTTCATGTTGCATGGTTCACGTTGCATGTTTCATGTTGCATCGTTCATGTTGCATGGTGCATGGTTCATGTTGCATGGTTCATGGTACATGGTTCATGTTGCATAGTGCATGTTGCATGGTTCATGTTGCATGGTGCATGGTTCATGTTACATAGTGCATGTTGCATGGTTCATGTTGCATGGTGCATGGTTCATGTTGCATAGTGCATGTTGCATGGTTCATGGTGCATGGTTCATGTTGCATGGTTCATCGTACATGGTTCATGTTGCATGGTTCATGTTGCATAGTGCATGGTACATGGTTCATGTTGCATGGTTCATGTTGCATAGTGCATGGTTCATGGTTCATGTTGCATGATTCATGTTGCATGGTGCATGGTTCACGTTGCATGTTTCATGTTGCATCGTTCATGTTGCATAGTGCATGGTGCATGGTTCACGTTGCATGTTTCATGTTGCATGGTTTGTGTTGCATAGTGCATGGTTCATGTTGCATAGTGCATGTTGAATCGTTGCATGGTGCATGGTTCATGTTGCATAGTGCATGGTTCATGTTGCATGGTTCATGTTGCATGGTGCATGGTTCATGTTGCATAGTGCATGGTTCATGTTGCATGGTGCATGGTGCATGGTTCATGTTGCATGTTTCATGTTGCATCGTTCATGTTGCATAGTGCATGGTTCATGGTTCATGTTGCATGGTGCATGGTTCACGTTGCATGTTTCATGTTGCATCGTTCATGTTGCATAGTGCATGGTGCATGGTGCATGGTTCACGTTGCATGTTTCATGTTGCATCGTTCGTGTTGCATAGTGCATGGTACATGGTTCATGGTTCATGTTGCATAGTGCATGTTGCATGGTTCATGGTGCATGGTTCATGTTGCATAGTGCATGTTGCATGGTTCATGTTGCATGGTGCATGGTTCATGTTACATAGTGCATGTTGCATGGTTCATGTTGCATGGTGCATGGTTCATGTTGCATAGTGCATGTTGCATGGTTCATGGTGCATGGTTCACGTTGCATGTTTCATGTTGCATCGTTCGTGTTGCATAGTGCATGGTACATGGTTCATGGTTCATGTTGCATAGTGCATGTTGCATGGTTCATGGTACATGGTTCATGTTGCATAGTGCATGTTGCATGGTTCATGTTGCATGGTGCATGGTTCATGTTACATAGTGCATGTTGCATGGTTCATGTTGCATGGTGCATGGTTCATGTTGCATAGTGCATGTTGCATGGTTCATGGTGCATGGTTCATGTTGCATGGTTCATCGTACATGGTTCATGTTGCATGGTTCATGTTGCATAGTGCATGGTACATGGTTCATGTTGCATGGTTCATGTTGCATAGTGCATGGTTCATGGTTCATGTTGCATGGTTCATGTTGCATGGTGCATGGTTCACGTTGCATGTATCATGTTGCATCGTTCATGTTGCATAGTGCATGGTGCATGGTTCACGTTGCATGTTTCATGTTGCATGGTTTGTGTTGCATAGTGCATGTTGAATCGTTCATGTTGCATGGTGCATGGTTCATGTTGCATAGTGCATGGTTCATGGTTCATGTTGCATGGTGCATGGTTCATGTTGCATAGTGCATGGTTCATGTTGCATGGTGCATGGTTCATGTTGCATGTTTCATGTTGCATAGTGCATGGTGCATGGTTCATGTTGCATAGTGCATGGTTCATGGTTCATGTTGCATGGTTCATGTTGCATGGTGCATGGTTCACGTTGCATGTTTCATGTTGCATCGTTCATGTTGCATAGTGCATGGTGCATGGTTCACGTTGCATGTTTCATGTTGCATGGTTCGTGTTGCATAGTGCATGGTACATGGTTCATGTTGCATAGTGCATGTTGCATGGTTCATGGTGCATGGTTCATGTTGCATGGTTCATGGTACATGGTTCATGTTGCATAGTGCATGTTGCATGGTTCATGTTGCATGGTGCATGGTTCATGTTACATAGTGCATGTTGCATGGTTCATGTTGCATGGTGCATGGTTCATGTTGCATGGTTCATGTTGCATGGTTCATGGTACATGGTTCATGTTGCATGGTTCATGTTGCATAGTGCATGGTACATGGTTCATGGTGCATGGTTCATGTTGCATAGTGCATGGTGCATGGTTCATGTTGCATTGTGCATGTTGCATGGTTCATGGTGCATGGTTCATGTTGCATGGTTCATGGTGCATGGTTCATGTTGCATGGTTCATGGTTCATGTTGCATAGTGCATGTTGCATAGTGCATGTTGCATGGTTTATGTTGCATGGTGCATGGTTCATGTTGCACAGTGCATGTTGCATGGTTCATGGTAAATGGTTCATGTTGCACAGTGCATGTTGCATGGTTCATGGTAAATGGTTCATGTTGCACAGTGCATGTTGCATGGTTCATGGTAAATGGTTCATGGTGCATGGTTCATGTTGCATGGTTCATGTTGCATAGTGCATGTTGCATGGTTCATGTTGCATAGTGCATGTTGCATGGTTCATGTTGCATAGTTCATGTTGCATGGAGCATGGTTCATGGTTCATGGTGCATGGTTCATGTTGCATGGTGCATGGTTCATGTTGCATGGTTCATGTTGCATGGTGCATGGTTTATGTTGCATGGCTCATGTTGCATGGTTCATGTTGCATGTTGCATCGTTGATGTTGCAGTTACGCGCTGCTGCGTGCAGCTCTGAGGTCAGCACTATTGTGGGATCTGCAGGGAAGTCTGCCAGCTGAGAGCTGAGGCAGAGAGCTCATCACAATGGTTTAGTGCTGCTGATTGGAACACTATTAAAGCAACATTTGCAAAGTCATGTCTGGAAAACAGACAACCTCCATCCATCACAAGCCATGAAGAAGCACTCAGGAAACATGCGGTCAGTCTTTCTATCTCCCTGTCATCAGTGCCACAGCTGACTACCTCTGCGTTCTACTTTCTGTTGCATCTGTGAAGTAAAGAGCTCTCTTTAAGCCCTCCCCAGGGAGGTGAGAGGTTAGGCCAAAGGTCAGCTGGTTTTAGAGCCAGTTCAGTTGAATTTTGTAACTTTGTTTTATTTCTAACCCCAAACCTGAACCTGAACAAGACTCGTCCAACAGACTGATCCCATCTTTAGCTATACCCACAATTCACAGTTTCACGCTGTGACAAGTACATTTCACAAACCATGTGAGGCCCACGAGTTTTACTGTCACGCTAAAGCTAAGGCTGTCTTTTGGGCAGTTTAAAGGAGCGGCGGCCTGACTGGGAAAAACTCAGTACGCGGTGAAGGGCTGGTTTGGCAGCTGACAGGTGCAAATAAAATGAATGTGGACACGCGTCTGCCTCCATCCTCATGCTGCATTAGAGGAACAAGTAGTCTGCAGTGGCTAATCTTTTCCCCAAGCAGCTCAACGGCTTCATCCCTCAGCCTGCTGAGGATGGGATACCACAGTCCCTTCTCCTGAATGCCACATTGGTGCTGGAGCAGCTGTCCAGGCCTCTGCAGGCTCCATGACAGAGCAGCTTCTGTTTTCACCTGCAGACAACGCTGCTTCACGGCAGCGCTCTCCAAGTCAATCAGATGCTGCAGAAACTCAGTCTGCTTTGGTTGACGTCCTCCTCATCTGCACCTGGTTTCAAACATCTCCACACCAGTGTTTGTTCTCACTTTGCAGGATCCTGTTATTCTTAAATGTCTCCCAAACTGAAAAAGGATTAAGGTTACATTTACAATGCAATTACAAATGCAAAGAATACACTTCAGGCGCTCGGGTGTAGAGAGCAGCTGGTGGTGCTTTACTGCTACTCCTCTTTCGCTTCATTCATGGATCTCCTCTCTTCCTCAGCTCCGGCGTGGCTTTTCACTGATGTGTTTACAATCCTCCTCCAGACACGTCTCAGCCTGGCTGTCTCTGGCTTTATCCTCTAAACACCAGACATCATCTGTCTGTCGTGCTCTCATTTGCTCGTGCTGGGGATATAGCATGTCTGACTTGGCCTAAGCGTTACGTTGGGTCTCTTTTCCAGACGCAGCTCCCTGCATCAATCAAAGGCAGCGTTTGGATCTTGTTCAAACTGTTTTGCAACGGTTTGTCTCGTCAGCAGGGGGTTTGTGATTGGCTAAAGCCTGACAGTGTGTTGGTCCAGCTGCAGACGGGTTGGTCCCGTCAGGCCAACGCTCTCCCTGCGTTTTCTTTGAAGGCGTCTGCTGCAAAAGGATTGAACTCAGAGAAAGGCAGATTCCTCTGGTTCCAGTTCTCCAGCTCCAGCCTTTGTCTCGCATTTTTCTGGTCAATCTTTGCTCTGTTTGTTTTGAAAGAAAAACCTGGAGTTTGAACGGAGCGAGCTGGAGCAACCAGAGGGCAGCCGGTTCTGACTTGATTTGGAACCAAACAGTGCACTCTTTTCTGCTTCCTTCACACTCAGACGTTTCTGTCATTTTTCTGGGCCTCGTGGTCTGATAGCAGTTTGTGTCACTTTTCAATAATGAACTTCATGAGAACGAGTTAAAAATAGAGAATAGTGTTGTCTCCCATCACGTTTGCTTTAACTTGTTTCCAAATCGCGACAGAGGATGTTTTTTCACCAGCCGGAAAATTGTAGGTTTTTCTTTTTGTTTTTTTGAGAGTGAGAGAGAAACAACGTTTTGAGGCCAACTTACAGAAGAGAAGATGTGACAGCGTGACGCCAGGACTCCTCTGGCTCGGTTGCATAACCATGGCGTTCAGAGTGAGGATGTTAGAGAGGTAGAAGAAGAAAAAAGGAATCATTACTCAAACTCTAAAACCTGACTCCACAACAGCGTTTTATCCTTTATATTATGGACCGCTTGAAAACGGGTCCATTTTGACCCGGACACAAAATGAGGGTTAAAGGAATGATTTGGCATTTAAGAAGATAAAGAAGACAGGAAGTGTTTTTCTCCTTTGTTCCTGTCTTTATCCACTGCTTTTAAAAATGCTTCCAAATTGTGATTATTTGTGGCAAGAGATGAAATATCTTTCAATCTTTCTTGACATTTTTAAAACATTTCATTAGAGCTGAAAAATGCTAACATGCAGGTTCCATAAACACAGCAACATTCAATTATACAATCCTTCCACGACAGTTCTGAAAAAACAATATCTGTTAAGTTGCAAAAACTGTTTTGGTTTGTTTGCTTGAGAAAGAAGGAATAGAAATCCATTTGTTTCCCACATTTTTAACAAGCAAAGTTAGTAAATCTGTAAAAACAGATGACCTTTATCAAGAACATTTCTTTAAAACGTTTGAAAACAGCAGCTACAGACATACATCCTTTTCCTCCCAAAAATGAAGCACAAAAACATTGTATTTTTTTATTGATTTCTGGTCAAAAGTTCTGAAACCAGTTCAAAAATGTTCATCCAGATGTGAATCTTCTGTTTAAACCCTTCATACACACAGGGATGGTGCTGCCACAGAGTCATCAAAGTGTTTGTTTTTTAACAATGAAACTCACAAACTGCTTTGAGTTGATAAAAAAAAACATCTTCAAATGAAATGTTAGCGTTTCCTGCTTGTTCAGTTTTACAAATTCATGTAGTTTTAATATTTCTTCATAAACAAACTAAATCACTAAAAGCAAATGTCATTGTTTCCTGAGCTGCATTGCCTATTAGTGAACCCCAGTCGGTGGTTTGGGTCTGATTGATGATTGATCAGATCCAGTCTTTGTGTGTTCTGCTCTGTGGGCTTGAGATGCTCCTGTTCCTGAATGGGTTCTGTACGTGTAAATAAAGTTTGATTCAATGCTTTGTGCTTTCCCGTCTTCATAAGCTGTCATCTCACAGAGACTGAGGTTCCTTCGCTTCCAAATGTTGATCCTCCAGCGAGCGCTGCCACGGTAACCACAAAGAGGAGGAGCTGAGCGCTGATGAAGGCGCTGCTGCAGGAGGGATATCACTGATTATAAAGCAAACACTGAGACGCATTAAGGGAAAGCTGCATAATCAGGCTGCAGTTTCTGCTGCTAATTATTCGTGGTTCTGACAGACCAAATTACAATAATGATATCATCTTAGCAGCTAGTGTTTGTTCATCTTTCCCCTGACTGTTCTTTCTCAAATGAAGGGGCAACAGAGAAATGCTCTGAAACGCAGCAGAAATCCTTCTCTGTTTGTTCAGAAATGGAAGCTGAATGCGCTGACGATCATTCTGTCAGCAGGTAAACAGCTCACATAACAACAGCTCTGCCAAAGTCCCACTGCGATCCTCCTTTGGTCTGTTGCAAAGTGTTCCCAGCGCTCTTTGCATTATGATGACGCCGTTTGTAGCCGACGTACAAACAACCGAGTCGTTTTCTAGGACTTAGTTTCTGCAGAGCGGCAGGGGTTCATTAGAAATTCCCCTCTCTGATGTACCTGCACAGGTATGCCGGCAGGACCAACCACCGTTCCACTCTTCATCCACCTCTTCTCCTCTGAGCTGTCTAACATGTTCCTCTTTCATCAGTTCTTCAAAGTTCTCCGTCTCATCTGTAAAGATCCACCTCTTTTACGTCCAACATGCCAAACAAGTCCTCATATGCTCTTTGTTTGGCTAATTCCTTAAAAAGCCCTGAAAAGGCCTTTTTCCACAAACATGTTTGCTCTTTTTGTAACTATCTTTTTTTTGCTGCAGAAATAGCTCCTCTTGTTCTGTGAGTTCCTGCCAAAGTCCTGCAGCCATGGCAGCCAGCATCATCCTGCACGAAGGTCCAAATGTGTTGTTATTGATGGCCAAGGCCTCTGAGCAAGTCACTGCACGGACAGATAGGATGTGGAAAGGGTTCATGGTTTTTAATGACTAAACAATGTTTATTCTGTTGCAGCCATCACAAAACTCTGAAGAAAATCAGCGTTTCCTCCGTTAGAACAACATATTTTCCTGCTAGAGGAGTCAGGGATTTCTTCTTGCTGCAGAAATGCTGCTCAGATTTGACGTCTTTCCTCAGAAGAAGCTTTAAGGATGACATGAAATCCCTTCTTTAAGGTTGGACCTGCTGCTCATGTCACACAAAAACACGGTTGTCCTTCCTTTCCTCAGCAGCTGACGGTGTTTCCGGAGGCGAAGTAGGATCACGGTGTGTGGAAAGCTGCTCACTGAAAACCGTTGCTGATAACCTGCCTTTACGGGAAGAAGCTTCCAGATCCGTCGTGTTTTTCTGAACAGAAAAGAACTTAGTTCAGTTGTTGTTTTCCATTTGGGATGTTTTGGATTTTTACAGATGGTTAGTTTGAAAAACCAAACAGGTTGGAAGGGGCAGCATTTTATTACATTTCATGTCACAGTTTTTGAAAAACCTGCAGCTCTTAAAAGGAAACATTTTCAAGCTAAACTCTGCTGCCGTCAGGTCAGATGTGCATCCTGGGCACAGTTCTACGCTTTCTAACAGCAACTGACCTTCCTCATAAAAACAGAAACAGCCAAAAGCAGCAGTCGGGAGTGTAGGAAACCTGAAATAATTAACGGATGAAGAGGAACAAGTTGTTTTTACAGCCACTTGAAGATCTATTTCAGTTCAAACCTGAATGATTTTCATCTGAATGGAAATCCAGGACAGTCTGTGCTGACTCATCTTTATGACACTTCATTACCATCACAATATCAGTCATTAAAGTGCAACAAAAATGCAGGTAATGAGCGTTTTGCCCGAGTTGTACTGAAGGTGCAGGAAACAAAAATCAGCAAACCCCTAAGAGAATCTAGAGAGTGTCGTCAGGTGAGATCCGTGTCGGAGAGCCGCGGTTAATCCAGGTTTTTTGAATGACTGAAGCTGGACTTCAAGAACATTCAAGTCAAAGTTCATCGCCTTCAACAACACAAAATTTGTTCTAACTCTAAGTTCCCATCGCTCCTGGCAACGCATGTTGAAGTGAACACTTCCAGTGAAAAGTCTACGTGAACGTGCGTTTCGGGCTTCCGTGGTTAAAGTTCTCGCATTCACACGCTGCAAGTTTTCCAGACAGTTTCCAGGCTCTGTGTACGAAGCGCCATTGAAAACACACGTTGAAAGTGAAACCAGATCTCATTTAGACTGAGCAGAGTTGGTAGTGTTGTAGGGAAAGCCTGCCCTTCCTTTCATGGACGTGTCAACTGAAATGAACAATTGTACCAAGTCTTTCAGCAGCTGAGAAAGAAAAAGTCGGAGCAAAATGTATCCTTTGCTCCTCAGGGTTCTGATGTCATGAGGTCAGTGCCGTGTTTGTGGAGAGAGAGGGTTAATCTGAGGAGGATTGTGATTAATGCCAGGCTTTCACACACACTCACACACTCTACAAACAAATGTTGAAGGCTTATTTTGCTACAGCGTCATGCTAGCATACCTCACTGAACTGCTTTCCAGTTCAGGGTTCATCCCATCTCTGTGGAGATCGCATACCTGATCCCACTGGAATCTTCCTAAATGTTGTGCTTCAAATCCAATTCATGATAACAAAGTTCAAGGCCAGGATGCAAGTCCATGTTTAGACAAAAGAAGAGCCTGTTTTCATTTTGATCAAACACCAAAATGCTCCAGATGAAGTCGAGCTCATCCATTATCCTTCCCTTTAATCCGACTGGATCAGATGTGGGCTGAGGAGCCTCAGCAGGGGGTTGGGGGATTTGCTGCTGCTCTGTTATCTCATCAGTTCTAACACAGCTGAACGACTGCTGGATCCTCACTTCAGCGTGGTAGGAATCAGCTGCTTCCACGCCCGGTTCTGCTGCAGACTACCGAGGCGGCGCTGCTGCAGACTACTGCTGCAGACACGCTTCTGGGAAGGATAAACTCTCCAACATAGAAAACAGGCTCTCCAGTGGGACTCTATCCTCATGCCTCCAGTCCTGCTAGATTTCTAAAACCTGTGCTGAGCAGCGTCTCTCTCGTGCAGGAAACCACTCAGTTTGGGACATTTTCAGTAGTCTTTAGAACCGCTGTCATCAAGCTTTTCCTAGAGAAAAGCAGCCCTGCTGCAACAGTTCATTTCAAACCTGATTTTTGTTTTGGTAAAGATAAAGTTCTTTTTTTTTTTTTTTTTTACTTTTTCCGACTAGACAATTACTTTGAGGAGACTAGAAGACCAGGTCCATCTGTAGCACCTGAAGGGTTCCGGTCCTGTTGTCAGGACAGACAGTACTTTGTTGAAATGGATAAGTGCGGGGTCTCCCAGGGAGCCATCCCAGGAGCTCTTGCGTTTGCTTGGAACCAAAGTCCATCTCTGACAGGTTGGTTCAAAACGAAACAGCCGAGAAGCTCAGGGGCAGACTTTCTGTTGGCTCCAAAAGTCAGAGCCAAACAGTTTGAGTTTCATGCAGTGAAATTCTGAAGCAATCTCCCTGATGATGATCTGAGATTTTCATCTTTGGTGCACGTCCTCTGTGAGAGATATCATCTAAAAAATCTGGAAATGATATGATTTTTAAAATAATGTTTTTGTATGTGATTGCTGCAAATAAGCAGGTGAACAGCTGTCAATCAGCTGGAATTCTGACCCTCAAAGACCTGTTAGTCCGCCTTTAAAAGATCCACCTCCACTTATTATCCTAAATTAGAATCACCTGTCAGTCAGTGAGACTCCAACTAACACGGTTTAAGGCCAAAGAGCTGTCCAAAGACACCAGAGACACAACTGTAGACCTCCACAAGCCTGGAAAGGGCTATGAGGCAAATGCCAAGCAGCTTAGTGAAAAAAGATCCACAGTTGGAGCTTTTATTAGAAAATGGAAAATGGAAGAGAGCTGGGACCACCGTTTCCATGGTAACTGTTGGGGACACACTAAGACGTCATGGTTTGAAACCGTACATGGAACAGAAGGTTCCCCTGCTGAAACCAGCACACGTCCAGGCCCGTCTTAAGTTTACCAATGACCATCTGGATGATCCAGAGGATCATGGGAGAAAGTCATGTGATCAGATGAGACCAAAATAGAACTTTCTGGTCTGAATTCCACTCACAGTGTTTGTGGAAGAAGAATGATGATTACCATCCCAAGAACACCATCCCTATGGTGAAGCATGGGGGTGGTAGCATCATGGTATGGTTTTTCTGCACATGGGACAGGACGACTGCACTGTATTAAGGAGAGGATGACGGGGTCATGTGTTGTGAGATTTTGGGGAACAGCCTCCTTCCCTCAGTTACAGCATTGAAGATGGGTCGTAGCCGGGTCTTCCAACATGACAATGACCTGAAGCGCACAGCCAGCAGAACCAAGGAGGGGTTCTGTAAGAAGCAGATCAAGGTTCTGGAGTGACCTAGCCCGTCTCCAGACCTAAACCCAGTAGAAAATATTTAGAGCAAACCAAAGCTCTGTGTTTCTCAGCGACAGCCCAGAAACCTGACTGTTGTAGAGGAGATCTGTGTGGAGGAATGGGCCAAAACCAGTCCTGCAGCGCAAACCTGGTGAAGAACCACAGGAAACGTTTGACCTGTGTAACGCTAACAAAGACTACTGTCCCAAACATTAACAAATACTAACTAGCAGCAGTAGCGTACAAAAACATTATTTTAAAATGTGATTTACAGATTTTTTAGATGATATCTCTCACAGTGGACCTGCAGCTGACATGAACATTTCAGACAACCTCCCTGACGTCTAAGTGGGAGAACTTGCAAAATGACAGGGTGTTCAAATACTCATTTGCCTCACTGTACCTGCGACAATTAAAGGAGAAAAGGATGAAAGGTCCCCAAATCTGCTGCTGCATCAAGATCTTATTTGACACGAGGCGTATTTTATTTTGAAAGGAACTTATATGTGCTAAAACTATTAACTACACTTGAAGTAAAAGAGAAAACAACTGTAATAATGCAGGCATTATTAATAAATAAAAGCCACATTTTATGAATGAATCAATTAATGATCACACAAACATTTATTTTTCTAATAAACGGCGTGGGACTTTGAGGCTCTTGCTGAATTTTGGTCAGTATGAGGCTCTGTTAGGGTTAAAGGTTGCAGTGTTTCATGAACTCCTGCTCTGACTAGTGTTCTTTTTAGCTCGGTGTCGAACAGTTGAAAGATTCTGCTCTTTTCTCTTTCAGTTTTGTTTTAAATCCATGATCTAACTCTTGGTTTGACTTTGCTGTTTGATTGTAATTGTTGTGCATGTGCTTTTATTGATTTTCTTAAAAATAAGACTGTATGAAACGTGCTTCACAAATAACCTGACTTTCTTTGCAGACAAGTGTCATCGTCAACAGGAACTGATAAAAAGCCCTGTTCACTTTTTGTGTTATTTACCCCAATCTAATGATGTGGTTCTCTCACCCGCCTCCTAATACCACCTTTCAACAGTCTAATAAAGGTGTTTAGTAATGCGGCAGGTTGACTGTGATTCACTGAGGTAAAAAAGGTGGCAATTATTCCAGAAAAACACACTAGCTTCCCCTCCCAGCGATCCTTATTGATGGCATCCTTTCCTGGCAGAGTTTAGCACTGATCAGATTTTACAGCCGTGTGTAATTGATGGTTGGACTTCTCCGGTGAGACAAACGTCAGGAAGAATTTCCTCCTGAGTCACTGCGAGCGTGAAGAGTCCCGGTGTGCCACGAAGCAGAGACCCTGCATCGCATGAGAGCTGAACCATCTGCCGGGAAGATTTGTGGAGGTTTGGGAGAGGTGACTCTCAGGTCCTCCTTCCTCTGAGCGGAGGAGGCGCCAGAATACAGACTGAAGACTGTGCTGAGGCACAGAGGAGTGAACTGAGAGCTTTCACAGGAGCACAATGGCTCCATAGAGCATGAACAAAGAGTCCTTCACACACCTGAATGTGTGCGCCAAGACCGCATGAGGTCATAATTAGGTAGAGATAGAGGAACACAGGTGAGGATTGAAGGACAAGGGGCTGAGAGGAAGGGAGGACGGTTGTCTGAGGGGAATGTTTCTGTCTTCAGGGTGTTGTTGACACCCTTCTCAAGCAGCAGGCAGGGGAACATGTGAGGACAGGAAACACCCTGAGGGTCAGACACGTGTTCACACTGAGAACACAGAGTTGAGGCAGGAAGGAAATGATGGAAGAGAAGCGGCTGGATGTGCTATCACCTTGCTGGAGGGGAATGAAGACATGAACACGCAGGGTTGGAGCATCAATGCAAGCTTCTTCCAGATTGTATACCTCATTTAGGGCATGCACTTTCTCTACCACACTGTGTGTTTTACGGTTCACAAACACTATTACCCACCTAGTTTTCCAATCCATCCATACTTTTTTTAACTCATTATATCCCTTTTGGGGTCACCGGGTTGCTGGAGCCTGTCCTAGCTACTGTTGGGCAGAGGCGAGGTACGCCCTGGACAGGTCGCCGGTCTGTCACAGGTTACACAATCTCTCCCACGCACACTCACACCTAGGGAGACGTCAAGAGTGATCCATGAACCTATGAATGCTTTTGGAATGTGGGACGAATCTGGAGCACCCGGAGCAAACCCACACAGAAAAGGGGAGAACATGCAAAACCCACACAGAAAGGTCCCAGCCAGGATTCCAACCTGTGCCATCTCGCTATGAGGTGAGAGGCTTAACCAGCATGCAGCGCACGCTGTATTTTTCCTAACCAAAATGACTTTACTTAAGTGTACTACAAGTACAGTAACTGTGCTAACTGTGAGGCAGTTTACGTGCTGTTCACGACTCCACAACACAAGTTGTGGGTTCATGAAGGGTCAGTTTTAGGTCCAATACTCTTCCATTTAACAGGCTACCACATGGCATTGACTTCCACAGCTATGCTGATGATACACAGCTTTATATCGCCGGGTCGCCTGATCACGTTGAACCTATCAACACTATATATCCTAGTACGGTGGCCCGGAAGGGTCACAGCACAACCCACGACAATTTGTACAAAATTGTGTTTTGCTGTGAATTTAAGGAACAAATTGAACGAATTGTAGGACAGGTTCCAGGACTTAATTTTTTTTCCAAAGGAAGCCTCATTTTGGAAAACAACTGGATTCTCTCCACCATATCCAGCTCATTCTTGATGCACGTCCAGTCGCTCGGTCGCGTGTTGAAAATCCATCCGCTCGGCTGCTCCGACAGCTACAGTGAAACCTCCGAGCTAGCAAGGCTAACAAAAACAAACGCTTTTGGAAAGTTTCTTTTGGCAGAGAAGATCCAGAGAGGAAACAGAAGACCAGCCTTTGACTTGGAAATAGCTTCATCTCAGCTGGTTAGAGAAAAAAAAGAACTTCTGCATCAACATTCTTATGTAAACGCTTCAGCTTTGTCAAAAAAAAAAACACTAGCAAACCACTTGCAAAACATGGAGCTCTGAGGATTTAGTTTCATCAGGATGTTTGAACAACACTGAGCTTTGGAAGAGCTTCACACCTGACAGCGATTGGAGCTGAAACCCACTTTATAGGAGGACTGCTTCTCCAAGCATGAAGGGAAACAAGCTCATAGTCTCATGAGAAAACATATTGAACACAAGAAAAAGGTCAAAGACAGATAAATAGTCACGCAGATCCACTCAAATGGCATTTAAGTGTAAAAACACCGGTGAACGTTGGGGGTGCAGCCTCTTTCCTGTTCAGACCATCCAACTAAACCGGTTCTGTCGTTTTGCATTGGTCCTTGACAGGTCACACTGTCATCCATGTGCAGCAGCAGCTTTCATCAGCAGAAGTCGAATCAGCAGGAGATGTGTCCTTACATGTGTGAAATCCTTTCAGATGTAATGCTGTCTCGCTCCAGTTCTCACTCACTGCCCTCAGAAAGCTGTTTTAACAGAGACAAGAAATCATCTTTGTGTCGCTCTGAGATCAATTTGGTTCAAAACAAATCAGGGAGACCAAAAACCCAACCCTGATACCATGGACAGCGTGAGGCCACGGTTCCAGGACTGGAAAGGAAGGGAGGCAACCAGAGCAAGGAGAAAAAGAACCAAGCTGGAGCCTCACGGAACCACCAGAGAACTGGGTGATTCCAGCCTGAGAAAAGCTGAGGAAGCATCAGTTTGAACTCTATACATCTTATTATCTGGCTTTACACGCACTCAAACCCAGAAACAGGGAGGTCGGGGCCACTGGGAAAAAGACTGGCTTGTAGGTTTCTGGTGAGATGACAGCAGAGCTATGAGCTCTGGGCTGAAAGCATTCCCCTCTGCTTCTGCTGCGGTGGACTCGGAGCCGTATCTGAAACAGCAGCTCAGCAGGGGACCATCTGTGGGCTGACAACCAGCTCTGTAACGAGGTGCTACGCTGATCGACTCAGACTGGTCCAAACTGATACACCCACAAGCACAACCTCAGTGAGGCCTGAGCAGAGGAAGCTCTAAATGTGAAGATCAGCCTCCTGAAGGCCTGTGGGTTCATGGAAAGATCTCCTTCTGTCCCGCTTTGGCAAATGGATAAAAGGCTTCAGGAAAGTTATGAGACCAACGACTCAGTTCAGGGCAAGCCCAGAACCAGAGAAAGGCAGCTCCAGCTGTGGGAGGGGCCAAAAAAAAAAACTACTTACAAGAGCAAAAACAAGACAGAAGGACAGAAAAGTCTTCAAGTTTTCAGAGGTCACCACTAAAGCTCGGAAAGCTCCAAGACTTCCGTTGTGGATCCTTACTCCCAGGACCCCCACCCCAGAGGAAGTCATCAGAAAAAGAAAAAAAACACGTTTGAAATCCAACTCGAACTAACTATTTCACTGCATTTCAAGGGCAGATGGTGAAAACAGGAACCTGGAAAAAGTCTGATCAGAGCTGGAGTTTCCAGAGCTGCTGGGGGCACTGGAGTGCACTAATCACACCGGTCAACAGATGGCGCCATTCTGTCTGTGATGAACAGCAGGCAGCAGCACAGCCATCCGCTCCTTTAATGACGCCTCTAACCTTGAGAGGCGAATGTTCTGCCTCGTATGAGCCAGACGATGGCGGGAGACAGACAGCGTGGAGAACGCCCCCCCACACACACAGCCTCTCCCTCTGAAACTGATATTACAGCATCTGAGTACGTGACTGTTTCTGCAGGACGGTGGAGCAGCTCAAAGAGAAAACA
Organism: Oryzias woworae; assembly: GCA_016861445.1. Taxonomy (NCBI): domain Eukaryota; kingdom Metazoa; phylum Chordata; class Actinopteri; order Beloniformes; family Adrianichthyidae; genus Oryzias; species Oryzias woworae. The sequence continues at coordinate 642,767 of BOLG01000407.1, forward strand.
GAATGATAAAAAAAGATCAACTCCGCATCGTCTGTTTTTGCAGAGGACACACGCTTCTGCACTCTCCTGGGGGGTCAGAGGTCAGCTTGAAGCTGAAAACCTCAGGTGTGCAGAAATGCTCGTCTACCTGTGGCTCTGCTGCAGTTTCTGTCCTACATTACACAGAAGCTGTCTGCAGGTGAGAAGCAGCACTCAGTGATACTCTCTCCAATCCAAAACTGCAGATGAAGATCAGAGGCGGACTTGGGAGTTTGGGGGCCCCAGGCCAACAATAACACGGGGCCCCTCTGCAGCAGCTGTATAAAGTTTGTTTTCTTTTTATTCCTTACCAAGGACAAAACGTCAGTTAATAACTTCTTCTGTTCTTCAGACAAATGGATCCATGACCGTCTTTGTTTTCCCCGGCTGGATATCTCTGATATGTGAGGCTGGGGGAGAGAGGGGCTGTAAACACTGTTTCCAGTCGCCCAGCTGGGAATTGAACCGGGGACCTGCTTGCTGCGAGGCAAGAGCGCTACTGTACAGTCATTCCTGCATTCCAGCTCATGGCCTCGTGGCAGAGCGTCCACCCAAAGATTGTGGGCTTGCTCTTTAACATGTGTATCCATGTCATCAGCAGAAACAGTAGGAAAAAAAAAGCTGAAGGAGACGCAAAGGATTTGATCCTTGCAGAGTTGTTTTAACTCCTCTTTCTAAGATTTCAGCACAGTTGAGAATTTATCCTCTAAGAAAGATCTAGAACGTAGAAAATTATTCTTAAAATGAGCCTTTTTGCCTCGACAATAGAAAGATTTTATTTAAGACTCAGAAATTGCAGTAATTTCTGGGTCAACCTTAAGCATGTTATTTTGACATTAGGCTGGCATTCATTGTCTTTATTTTTTTAAATCAAAATATAGATTTATGTTTTCAGGAATAAGTGCTAGTTTTAGATTCTATGTGAACTTTTATTAAAACCATCTTCTCATGTAGTTTACATGTTCTGAAATGAGTCATTCCTCGTATTACACAAGTTCTTTGTCACTGTAATCATAATCAACTACAATTAGGTTCAGAAAAACTCCAAATCGTTTGCTTAGAACCAACAAAAAATACTGATTTTCCTCTGAAAATGAGTGTTTTTTTTTTGCTTTTTGCAGTGTTAAAAGAAGCTCCAGATTTAGCAAACCATCCGGTGAACACACACTAATGCTTCACAAATCCCCACACGGATGTATGCAAGCACTCATGGGGTTAAACATTTTTATCTGCTACAAGAAACAACACGAATGCACCGAACTTGCTGGATTTTTCTGGAAAGTCCAGGTAGAAACAGAGCCCAGGATTCTGACGGGTTTGCTTTTGGACACACGAGAGAATCTTTTCCCATCAAAAGTGAATCAGAAAAGGAAGTGCAGGGCAGGCGTGGGAGTCTGCGTGAAGGGCAGCATTTTGATTCATTATTTGGGTGGTTTCTTTGCCCAGTTTCTGCTGCAGTCAGGCATAAATGTGGGAAGGAGTTTGCAAAAAGGTTGTAGCAGAAACATGCAAAGCGCAAAAATACCGAGGTGAATGTTTCTTTCTACAGCATGAATGTTCACGACACAACCTGAAAGCTCATGCTTATTTCATGTAAATAAAGTCTCACACCTGCAGACTCTTCTGCGCATCCCGTTTCCGCAGCTTACACACCTGAACCGTAAAGAGTGAAGCTCTGCTCTCACACATGAATGTGCTTTGTACAGAAAGCATCACATGCAGTGGGAGCGTTCCCACTGCAAAGGCTTCAGAGTGGCCGTCCTGACCCCCAGCTCCACGCACAGAAGGCAACAGGAAGAGGAGCTGCTGCACGTGAGTCTGTCTGAATTTGTTTTCTTATTGCCTAAACTACCATTAAACTAGGTTTTGGACTTTCTTACTTCGCTGATGCTTTGGGTTTTGTTGCTTCGGGGGCTTTTCAGTCACATTCCACCAGGGTTCAGTTCGCAATCATCTTCATGTCAACGTTTTTTCTTTAAAAACCCTTTCATCCCAAAGCTAGTCTTCAGTGGGACAGAAGAAACACACAAAGACTGTTTTATCAGACCTTTGTGTTTCAAACTCAGCTCGTGATAAAAAAGAAATGTTTGTGGAAAAAATAGAAAACTACCCGAGATATGAGGCTCAGTTGTTGCTCTCATGTAGGCTACAGCCTAAAATAAAGTCCTAAACGGTGATGGCTTTCTTCTGTGCTGCTCTCGTATCAGTCAGAGGTAACCAGAGGGTCAGTTTTCAGTTTTAACATGAGGGTGCAGGGAGGCACAGACCTGCCACTGAACTCCACTCCTCCTGGTGAGCCATGTCTCTGTCAGGAGCCTCGCAGTTGCCTAAGTTCCTCCCAGCGGCTGCAGACGGAACCGGGTCGGGTGCAGCGGCTGCATTCACAGGCTCGTCCTGCGAGGTGAAAGTCAAGCTTTTGTCATCGATCCTGTGGGGGCAGCTGCAGTCATGTGGCGCTCCGCTGTGACTCATCACTTCACCTTAAAATGACTCATCGTCCTAATGAGCCGTTTAACCGCTCCGGTCACAAGCAGCTGACCTTCCCGTCGTCAAGGTGACACGCCAGGTCATGATGCTTACGGCGCAAAAAGAACCCAAAAAGAGCTTCAGGAGAAACGGCTTTACAGGACAGCTGGTTCATAGAGTACATGAACTGATGTGGAGTTGACTCTTCCAACAGCAGGGAAACCCCTTCACATCAGACACACTTCAGACTGCAGTCGAGGTCTTTCCTCACTGAAACTGCCTTCATTTAAGAGAAAAAACAACAGAGCTTTCCATTGGCTGAAATGCTTCTCTGGTTGCTGCGGTTCCACGCTGTCGAGGATCCATGAGAGAGACGGATGACGACTGCAGAACCTGAGGAAAGAGTCAGGCATATTTATCTGAGTCTCTTTCACATCTTAGCAATTTGGGAAGGTGGTTGTGGTGGAGTTGTTGGAGGGGCTGACCTGCGGTAACCTGAATCGATGGTTCGTGACCTCCCTTCTCCCTCCACAGCAGGGCTTTGTTTGGCTCCTTAGAGGAGAACTGGGAGATTGTTTTCTCTTCCAGAACGTGCGCCTAACCTGTCACGATGGGAACGCTTTGCAACCGCTTTCAGCAAAAACAGAACTTGAAGAGCATAGCGATGGTTTTGGAGGTTTGGGACCGGAGCAGTGAGGCCTGCTGTGGACTGACCTGAAGGTCTCCACTAATCCTAAAGCTTCTTCTGCAGCGACTCCAGTTCCCTCGTATGGAGACGTCCGTTTGTTTAGGTTTGTGGGAGTATTTTATTATGACATTACTGTGGGGAGAATAATGCGCACAAGTAATATCCCTCTAAAAATGTAGAACTGTATGAATTGCATTTATAGAACAAATTAGTGGACAGATATTGAAGCACTAACACACTAAAATACAGACACATACACACCCATAAATGCTTTCTAAAAACCACTAATGCAGTAAAAAAAAACACAAACATGCAAAAAAGATAAGCAGCAATGATTAAAGAAGGACTAAGAGCCCAGAGAAAGAAGCAGAGCTCTTTACCAAAACACAACACCACAAAGCACAAGGCAATGAGAAAAGAATCCTCCTGCAGGAGCTCAGTGAATTCTGTTTAATGTTTGCTGGATTCGTATCAGGAAACAACCCGGATCCCAGGTAAGGGTCTGAGCGGTGGGAATGTCACAATCATCTGTGGTCACTCTGTGATTACGCTGAGCTGGCTGCATTTGTAAGCAGCTGGATTACTGAGCTGATCCGCTCAGTAATCCAGCTGCTTACATTCAGCGGGTCGTCTGGTCTGATCTGAGGTCAAACACAAATACCACCAGGATCATCCTCCGTTTAACCAAAAACAGAGGTGGTCCTGCAGGAAAACATGGAAAGAATGTGAAGTCTAAAGCTACCATTGACTTAAATAAACTACAAGATCAGCCTGAACGTTCACGGTTCTGAGGAAACTCACTCACATCTTCCTAAAATGTTTTCTACAAGTTCTCCTTTACTGACTGGCAGTAATAAAGTCACATCCTTGTTGTTCCAGCTCTGTTTGTACAACTGTAGCACAGCACTGAACCGGCATCTGTCCCATTCCAATATGGCGTCCAACTTTGCGCATGCAACAAGCTAGCGTGCCATCTCTAGCCTACATATACGTCATTGGAATGGCCGCCCATTAGAATGGATGAAAAAGCCAGATTGAAACAACAGGAAGATGCTGGGGGAGGAATGAAACGTACAGCCTCCACAACGAGAGCGCACATATGCTGATGTTTGCAGTACGCATCTGTGTAATGATCTACTGCCAAAGTAGTTGTGTGACTATCAGAGCTTTCATTTTACAGAGAGCCCTGTAGTTTCAACCCTGACTGCAGGGTTTAAATGGAGGGGGACTGCAGAGCTGATGTGTTGTGAGGTCACGCATTATTTCTATAAACATTTAACTCCTTTGTTCCTACTCTGGTATCAAACCACGTGCAGCAGTAACCGTTTGCTGTTTGTTTTACCCTTTTGTAGAAGCGACTGACCCTGCCCCTGCCGGGACTCTGCGACCACCTCCAGAGGAAAAAACAAAGATGCAAGCAACTGTTTGGCCTTTTGGAACAGGACGCGTTTCACAGCAGCGTAAGACTGAATGAAGGCGCCTGAAGGTCAAAGTAAGAGTTCAGTAAATCCGACTTTTCAGAGATAAAGTGAGTTGCAGAGAGCAAGAAAAAGGCATCTGTTTACCTGCAGCAGTGTGCACAACTGCAGAAATCTGCAAATCAGCTTCATCTCATTGTGGGAGGGGCTGAGTCACTGACTGCGCCAGTTGATTGTGAAGAATCGAGGTCCTAATAACTCTTGAACAAATTAGTCAAATGCTTTTTCTTGTGTTACTCGTTTAAAATTGTTGCTCAGTGGCCTTTCCATGAACTACAGGGACTGGACTGAGCACGTGCAAAGTGACTGAAGTGATTCACAAGTGACACTGACTGGAGAAGTCATGTGTTATCGTTGACCCGTGCTGTAGGTTTCAAAGAAAACGTGACCTTTTTTAAAGAAAGAGAGGCCGCGAGTAAAGTTCCATCAGTCTTTCAGAGAAGAAGCAGCCTGATCACAGAGGATGGAGAAGAGTCTCAGCCTTCAGTCTTTGGAAATGATCCTGAAAAAGCAACGTGGAGGGAAAGAGCTGAAAAATTAGCAGATTTTTCTAGCGCCATGTTGAGTTAACTTGTAACGTCACTCCATTTCAAACTGTCATTTCGTCAGGGGACTGAAGCAGAATGATATTCATCCCCATTTCCCATCACTGAAGAGAAGCAGGAATCCTTCTCTTCCAATCAGCAGAGGAAGGTTGGGATGAAAATAATTCCAGTTCAGCAAAACCAAGAATCTAAGATGACATGAGAACTGGTGGCGTGCATCCATCTGTCATCCATCCCCTCTTTGCACAGCAACAGGTGACGTATGATCCTTCTCAAGAGGCTTTCTGAAGCTAAGAAGGAGCAAAAACACGCTGGAGGTTTGAGGGATGACGATGCACACCTCAGATTTATGCTTCTGTCCCTTCTGCACTAAAGGGTAAGACAATATTTTCATATTGTTTCATTAAACACTATGTGGCCTTATTTATTGCTGACTCCCCAGACGCCCATCGCACAGCGCGGCGTCAGTCTGCAGAGCCCAGACGGGACCGAAAGGCACCATGGAGCTCGAGTGAACTGAAAGGAAACACTCTCATGGAGAAACCGTCAGACACTGGAATTGTAAAGCTTCAACATGTTTTATGGTCTTTTGTTCCCGCGTGTGTTGAGCCAGTCTGCCACCGTCTACACTCACACAGTGATATCAAACAAAGAGTCTACGCAATGATCCAGCGAGCCTGAGCGGCTGGAAGGCTTTGCATTTGCTTTGGGAGTCTCTGTGTAAACGCTGTCGCTTCTCTTCAGCAAAAACCATCACAAAACCCAGCGCCTGGCCTTTGCTCCTGTGCTCCATGCTTCAGAACAGAAGCTGTTAACAGGCTGGAATGCTGGAATGTGTTTCCCACATAGGAAGTTTGTCTGGAAAACTGAGCTGAACGTCTGTGGTGGTCTTCACTCCACAGGTAGAGGAGCTCAGAGACTGCAGGGCCTCCATCGTCATGAAAACGTCTTCTTTTGAATTGATTTTTGTCCCTCAGAGGAGCTTTTTATGGATTATCCTGTAGATTAAACATGTTTTTTTATCCATTCAAGTGACTTTTGCAAACTATCAGATAATAGGCTTTTATTATTACATATAATCTCGCTTTGAAAATAGGCAATATGTGCAAAGGAGATGTTTTTATTTGATTTTTTTAATGTTAAAATGGATCAAATCACACGAACACAATTAGAACTAGTTGTTAACAAGAATGCCTGAAGGATAGACATCAAAGCAACCTATTTAATGAAGAAGCGCTTGCTTTTTCTTTTTTTTTTTTTAGATTCCAGTGTTCATCATCAAATCATGTTAACACAAAGGAGAAGAAGCAGATCCCTGCTGAAGCTCCCGGCTGAGGGACCTCAGAGTCATTAGGATCTGGAACTCAAGTCCTCGTCCTGAAAAGAAAATGTGTGATTTCCCAGAGCAGATGTCTGCTTTGAACTGACATCTGAATGTTTGCAGATGACAGTAAAAAGCCTGTAAGAAGAGGCTACAATGCAGTGGCATCACAGTCTGACAACATGTTCAAATCCGCTGGGAATCACGTTTTTCAGTCGGGCTCAAAAGCAAGAAGTGAGCAGCTTTCAAAACAGACAAACAACTCTGATGCGTTCACACATCAGAGGAGTGAGGAGCATTAAGACCGCAGTGCTTTCTGTTGTTCTGACCAGGCGGCTAAGGCAAAAAAGACAAACACGACGGCCCTTCACGGATGTCCTCTGCAAATGTAACAGGAGAAACCTCCCACGGCTTTCTTTCAGAGCCTCACAAACCTAACAAGGAGGCGGTGAACTTCCAGGACAGACATGGAAACCCCGTTTACTACCAGGTAAAACGTGATAGAATGCATGAATTTCCTCATTTGATGCATCAAAATATTCCGCTGTCCTCTAAAAATATTGGAAATAAATGTGACGTTTTTTGGTTCTTGCTCAAGGACACACTTATGTGTGTCTGAGTATCAACCCAGCAGCTCTCCAGCTGACAGACAACTGCAGCATCTTCTGAGCCGTGGCGCTCCAACAATCCGGCTAATCCTCAGACTTCCAATTGATTTCTGAGCACGTGACGAGTCGATTGTAAGTGCGAGCATTAGTAAATTGAATGCCGCAGAACCGTTTAACCTTGAGCAAATGAGCTGAGCAGAAGGACTTCTACATTTCATCCCTCCAGAAATGATTCCTGATGGAAAACATCTGAATTCCAAAGACTGGACGAAAGCTCAAATGTTTTGGGGGTGCCCGGCGTGAACTCTGAGCCAGTCATGGATCAGGACGTCCCAGCCAGCAGAGGGATTTGTGATTATTGATTAAAAAGAGGTTGAACTACAGGTCAGGGTTTGGTGGTTCTTGGGAGGAATCCGTTCAAATGTGATGAGACTCTGAAACAAATGTATGTGCAGGTCTCTGAGTCGCTGTGGTGCCATCAACACCATGATGACTGTTGTGCAGCATCAATGCCGGCTCCCCATTTGGACTCACGGTGGCCGGGATCGCCAGATTGATGTCTGGTCATCGCCGGGCCACCAGCCTCTTTGTCAAAGGCCCTCGTCGAGTACGGCCCTGCTACCAAACAAGTTCCAACAATTGGACGGTGGCAGTTGGATGGCAGCACGGAGGCAGGGAGGTGGCTGGAGGGTGGCAGTCTGAAATCGGACAATCATCAGACAATATGGGGACCTCGGAGACTCTCCCATCAGTCAGTTATGGCGCTGCTGCCTTCCTGCCACCCGCCTGTCACTGGACTGCTACCACACGCCCTTCAAATGTGCCCGGGCAGAGACCACCAACTTCAAAAAACAATCAGGTCGCAGCGAAATGTTAACCTTTTGCTAAAATCTCAGCGGCCACCGCGCGGCGCATAAAAGTGTGACTGCTGCCTCCTGATTCCAAACGTCGTCACGCGGTCACCTGCCAAACATGATAAAGAACTTTAGGCAGTCTCGCAGTGGCACGTCGGGGTATGTGACCATAGTCTAATCTGTTCATTTTACGGATCTGTTGTGGTTATTCTGTCGACTCCCACCATCCAAAAACATGCTTCATAGGTTCATTGGTCACTCTAAATTGTCCCTAGGTGTGGATGTGAGCGTGCATGAGTGTGTGACTGTGGCCCCTGCGACAGACTGGCGACCAGTCCAGGGGCGTCCCCTGCCTTCGCCCATGAGTATCCGGGTTAGACTCCGGCAGCCCCGTGACCCCGAAAGGGATAAAGCGGTTCAGAAAATGAACGAATGAATGAAAATGAAAGGTTTCTAATATGAGGTGTCAAAACTTAACCACAACTTTCCACAGTCAACATGTTCTGGAAAACCTGCCGATCGTCACAACAAAATGAATACTTGATCAATGTAAGAAAAGATACTTCACACGCCAGACGTCCAGGGATGAATTCATGTGGTGGCCGTTCATTTGAAGCAATTGAGATGAATGTTTTGATGCCTTCAAGCGCCCATATGAGGTCAAATGGATGCTGTCAGATTCCCTGAAGACGGCGGTCTCTGCATCATTATCTGCTTCTCACACAGCTACAGGGTTGTTGAGGACGTCACGCCACTCTGCTCAGTAAGCCATTCCCCCTCGTTAAAAAGGGACCAGCTTGGGAGGGGTCTGTAAAAGGAAAGACTAGTGGTTGCACTCATGCTGGGGAAACTTGTACAACAGAAGTTAATCGTGACACCAATTCAAAACACGGAAGTCCTTTTCAAATGCAGAGAAACTCAAAAGGGTCCAAACATATGAACACAAACCTTTCCAGGATAAAGATGTCCCTGTTCCTTCAACGAGTGGTATGTCCTCCTGTTCCTTTAAGAGTGTCTGTGGAATTTACAGCCTTCATGCTAAACCCTCTTTCTGTTGTTTGTGGGTCATTTATGCAGAAACGAACAACCACACACACACGGGACCCTTTTCAATCACCAATTACCTGAGGAAAATGGGTCAAACTGATCCGTAAACATCGTACTGTACGTCCCAACCCGAGACCGGAACCTGTTTGTGTTTCTAGAGACTGTGATTGTGAGGGCAGTTTGAAGGTTCTCGGTTGTTCAGGTGGAGTTACGTGGGAGATGATCGAACATTGGAAACCAAAAAAGAAAGATGATGACAAAAAGCATCCTTCTTGCATTCTCACTGGAGTTGCCCATATTTAGGACGGGTTTGACCGTAAACATACAGTGCCTACGGAACTGCAGACATCGGTTTGCACATATCAAACACTACATATTTCATATCTCTGTAAATACCGACTCAAACAAAAGCGTGCTTTAGCCCCCAGATGCGTTCCTCCTGAACCGTATCCGACATGCAGTGCTTGATCAGGCGGCGTGATTTCATGAAGACTTTCATTTTCACGTTCACAAATGGAAGAGTTTATCTTCTCGCTCTGGTAAAGGGGACTGCGTCTGCGTGGACTCCACAAACTGATCCTGTGTGCAAGCTCTGCTGTGGCGACATTTGTTAACGTTTCCGTTGCAGCTGGTGTCTGCATTCTGCAGAGATCTGCAGCAGCAATGAAGGAGGTCACTGGACTGCATTCTCTATCACATTTGTCATCAAATCGCAGTTCAAGACATTTCCAAAACCTTCCACCTTTAAGGAAGTGAACTACATGTAGATGGTTAGCATCCATCTTTTCCTACGTCTCCAGAGCGGAGTCGTGCAGGAAGCAGCGTAGGCAGAGATGCAGAGGCATTCTCCTCTGTGGAAATGTCCAAGCTCTGCCAAGAAATCCTCAAGAAGCTTCCAGGTTGCCGAAAGACATAGTTCCCCTCGGACGTCCTGAGGCTAACCTAGAGCTTCCTAAAGGAGCGAGTGTCCTCCCAGCTGAGCTAGAACATGGTGTTGTAGAGGGGGGTGAGGACAGGAAGAAGCTCCTCCTCATCCTCTGTGTGTTTGCCTTCAGGGAACTGAACCCAACAGAGAGAAGAGTGCGTTGTTGGAATGACCAAGGTTCTGCAGTAAAGTCCTGCTTGTTGTAGACGGTCTGCAGGTCAGGGACTCGGCTCAGCGGAGTGCACCACCCTCCACGAGCTTTCCTGGGATTTTCCATCTGCTCTTCTAAAAGGATCCAACTGTATTGTATGGAGTCCAATCCGAGCTCTTGGTGTCTGTGACAGACTGACAGAAAATGAGGACCGTGACACGAGCCTGATCAAAGTGTTCAGTTTCTCACTTACATGATGTTTTTTTGCCTCCAAACTGAAAAAAGAAAGCCGACTGTGCTCTGACAGGTTGTGCTGGCATGTGTTCATCTCCATCCTGGCAGCAGCTGAGCATCCCTCACTCCTCCAGCTGACTGCAGGTCTGTCTCTCTTCACAGGACTGCAGACCTCAGATTGGGTCACGGTTTGTGAAATCTGTCCGTCACACATTTGCTCCAGCGTCTGTCCTTAGGACATCCACGACAAACAGCTAAGGAGACAACATGAAGCCTGGCGGGAAAAAAACCATCATTACTGCTATTTTATGGAATTCTCTGTGTGTGAGTGTGTCATGTTTTGATGATGGACTTCCTGGGAACTGAGAGGAAACGTGTCTGATTACCTGGAGGCTACAAGGCCGACCTCATGATGCTTGTACAGCAACACCAGTGCTAATGGAGTGTGACAGAAGTACAGTGCTGCAAATATCCCAGACGGGAAAGGAAAACTGTTTAACCGCGCTTTCTGAAAACTCCGTCAGTGTGCGTTTCTTTATTTTCTATCACTAATCTTGATGACGTTTTGAGCTTTTCATTGTATCATAATGTTCACTCCTCACTATAAACAACCCCAGAGAGATATTTTGATCCGTTCACACATTTCTAAGCATTCCTTTAAAAACCTGAGTACCAGCCCCTTCCAACTCACGTAAACAAGCGAGTCCTATCGAGTTGATGTCAAACCCCGTCCGGGAAGAGTCTGCACTGCCAAAACCGCCACCAGGCTAACTCACTCACACACTTTCAAAGCGTGAAAGCCAGCGAGGGTCAGCAAAACGCCGTCCTTTTGAAAGCACAAAACCATACTGTATTTCCGTCTCACACGTCTCCTGATTTAGCCGTTAAACGTCATGCGGCGCCGTACACCAAAGAACATTCATGGCGCATACAGATGGGTGATATTACGGCTGCAGAAACGGCCTGGTGGAGGAGCAAAGGAAGCCACTTAGAAGAACTGGTTTGAACGTGGATCATTGTTTAAAGACGGAAAGGAAAATGATCGGCATGAAAGAGAAGAGGATTTTTGATACGGAGATTGATGCTTCCAAGAGAAAAGGAACCGTGCTGATCAGAACAGAATACAATGTTCTCAGTAAGTCTGCTGGTGTCTGCATTTGTGACGGAACGTCACCGCAAAATGAACCCGTTAACCATCACCATTCTGTCTGAGATGGAACACAATCCGGTCTCTAATAACCACATTGTTGGAATGAACCTCCGGCCTACAAAGGCAGATATATAAGCAATATGCATAAAAGTGAATAAAACGTTGGAGACATGATGAAATGGGCGTCACCCACGAGAAGAGAAAGGCGGAGCTTCAGAGAGCGACTCGTCCTGCTTCTGTGTATGAAAAAGGTTGACAAAAAGAACTCACATTTGATAAAGAATTTGCTATACTATCCTATTTCTGGATCTACTTTACTCTGAAAGGCTTAAGACATAGGCCCTCTAAGACAATGCTAAGACTTTGGTTCACAAGCACTAAAAAAGAAAGTGGACACTGAGTCAAGTGATTGAACTGAGCTATAACTGGCAAGGGTCCATAATGCTGCTAATGTGGAGGCTAAATTCAAAATTAGCTAACCGTACTGTTGGGAATTCAGTTTAGTTGATTTTTATTATGCAATTCCAATCAGATTACCGTCTAAAATAACTGATGAAACAACTTTTCTTCAGATGTTAAAATCTACACAAAGGAGTAAACAAACTCAAATTAGCCACAGAATAGTTGAAGAAACTGTTGAAGAAAGTGGTTCAAAAACAGTGACCAGATTATAACCTCACAAAGCTCACAAAGTCAAGAAAGTCTAAAAAGGTTTACGCCAGCTCAAAGATCTCGTGGGAAAGAGGTGCAGAGGTTTCTGCAAGCAGGTTCGAACAGCTGGAGGAAGGTTTCAAAGAATGACAGGAAATGTGTCAGAGACTCTGATGCAGAGACGGGAGGCAGAGATGAAGATGCTGAGGTTCTCTTTATGAATGAATCCATCAGAGGAACAGATGCTCTGGAGATACATGCAGGGAAACACATTCAGATGTTTGGACACGTTGAGAGGAGGAACAGTGGTGACGTTGGTAAAGGGTAGGAAGGTTGGTGCTAACGGGAGGAAGACCAAACAGGAGGTTCATGCGTGTAGAGCGGAGGAGCACATGAAGGTGGAGCATCAGGTGGAAAAATCAAAGGTATCTGAAAAAAAAAGGTTCATCACATTTCAGACTAACGGTAGAGAAGAATAAACTGATTAACTAGGCAGGAAATAATCCTCAAGCTCAGCAAATATTTACCAGATGGGTCACAGCAAGAGGCTCAGTGAAACCAAACCGTCAGCTTTTTTTAAAGATCATTTTCACCAAAAGAGCAGCGAGTTTCTCTGGTTAACAGCAGACACTGTGAACTCTCAAACTCTCAAAGTCCTCTTATCCAAGAGAACTGATTTCAGGAGTGATGATGAAACAAACTAAAACCTTCTCCTTATCAGTCACACGTATGTTGAAGATACCTACTAAACATTCGGCTGCTTTCCGCTTTCAACGGAGTTCTCTCTGCTGACAGACTGTTCACTTTGTGGTGGCGAACAGACACATTTTTGCTCAGAAAAGATTCAATAATTCAAGGTTTCCCATCAGAAGTCCTGACAGAAAGTCTCCTACACACTGATCTGCTGCCGATATCAAACTGAACGCAGAATAAGCAATGAAAATGTTGTGGTTTCCAGAAACTTCCGAAAAGACTGACTCTTCCACATCCAAACTCACTGTTTCCCAACATGTTCACTTCATTCTTTCCTTCACTCCTTCCTTCCTTCTTTCCTTCTTTCCTTCCTTCCTTCCTTTCTTCCATCCTTCCTTCCTTCCTTCATTCCTTCTTTTCGTCCTTCCTTTCCTCATTCCGTCCTTCCTTCCATCCTTCATTCCTTCCTACTTTCCTTCATTCCTTCTTTCCGTCCTTCCTTTTTTCAGCCTTCCTTATTTCCGTCCTTCCTTCCTTCCTTCTTTCCTTCCTTCCTTCCTTCCTTCTTTCTTTCCTTCCTTCTTTCCTCCTTCCTTCCTTCTTCTTTCCTTCCTTCCTTCCTTCCTTCTTTCTTCCTTCCCTTCCTTCCTTCCTTCTTTCTTTCTTCCTTCCTTCCTTCCTTCCTTCTTTCTTCCCTTCCTTCCTTCTTTCTTTCCTTCCTTCCTTCCTTCCTTCCTACCTTCTTTCTTTCCTTCCATCCTTCATTCCTTCCTACCTTCCTTCATTCCTTCTTTCCGTCCTTCCTTTTTTCATTCCTTCCTTCCTTCCTTCCTTCCTTCTTTCTTTCCTTCCTTCCTTCCTTCCTTCCTTCTTCTTCTAAACTTGCTCAGTCTTGTGCAGGATCATTTGGGAATGAAAGTCTTTTTCCAATGATGTATTTATTGTATTTTAAATGTCTGTCTTCGTGTGATGTGAGAATGCAGAGTCTGGTTTCTTAAAGCTGCCTGAAGATTCAGAATATGCGTTAAGAAGGCAAACCCACAAAAACATCCAAATCTGACAAAGAGAAACAGGCTTTTCCTGCATGTTTATCTACGGGGGCTGGAGGAGCATTTTCATCCAAGGACAAGGTCTGCTCTGTGATCAGTCGCCCGTGTGTCGGAGGAAATGCTTATTATGTGGTTGCGCACAAGCCGTGTTTGTTGTGACCTTGAAGGCTCCTCCTCTGGTGCAATGAGGCTTCACAAAACCAGAGGAGTGACCACAGGAACCACCCCAGCAAAGAAAAATGACCCACTCGCTGTATTCTCTCCCATTTTCTGGTCAGCTTCTACAAAGCCGTTCTCTCTAGATTGTGACACATACAGTATTACTGCATTTCTGTCTGTCTTTTTTCCTGATATCCTGCAGATTCCATTTTAATGTCTCCTTTCAAGGTTTTTTAATGTCATAAATAATATAAATTAATCAAAAACAAATAAATAGAAAGGCAGTCCTGTAATACAAACTGCTCTGATGAAATGATCATCATTGATCCCTTCCTAAAGTGCTGAAATTGCTCTGACGTGTGCTTTTTGCCAAGAGTCTGAAAATAAATTCACGGTTGAACTGATGAATGATGCTGCACACGGTTTATTATTGGAACCAGCTCTTCACCTCAGTGAAGAACACAAACAAGAGGGGACAGAACAGACCATCCTGCCTTTTAGGTTGGTTTCTTCTTACATTTTTACCCCAAACTCATAAATCTGTCACATAATCACTGAACCTCTACTGACATCTTAATGTTTCAACTGTAGGATCTGTCCTAAAAATACCCCAAGTGTCTGACCAAGGACACAACTTCCCCCAAACCACGTGTTCTGTGGTCTAAGCTTTAGTCGCAGTTGTGGTTGAGCACAACTGGGCACACAGGTGACCCCACTACATATCAGAGATGTAGACCGCTCAGAGGGAGTAAGGTTTCTGTTTTAAATGTGCTGCAGGTGACAGGTCATAGTAAGGTCAAGTAAGGGAGGTGAAGGTAAGACAGATATTTTTTCAAAACCTGCGTACCGTGCAAAGAGCCTGTCATGCAAAGCGTGGGGACAAGTCACTGAACAGATGTCTCTGCAAAAAGGTCTGTTTTTAGCAGAAAGAAAAAGCTTTTCTTTTCTTTTTTACCAATAATAACAATGCTGTATTTCCAGGCATTGCAATGTCACAGCCTTTGCATGGCAGCATGTGAAAACAGCAGGACATTAATAGGACGAATGCTTCCCGGTTACTGTGGTTCAGTCACAATCAGGAGTTCCGATTCCCTTCTGGGACTGCGACGTTGTCAGGAGCCCAGCTGCCGGGATGATCCTGTTCGCGGTCATTAAAGGTGCAGAGTGCAGCTGCATCACAGAGAGGAAGCCTCAGACGACAGATTCACCCCTCAAAGTCCCAGACCAGATCTGAGCTAATCCATTTCAATGCTGTTCAGACACACAAACGCCATCAGCGCAGAAAGCCTGATTCTTTGTGTGTGGATACAAAGACCTGGACTCTGCTGTGAGAGCAGCACAAGTAATATAGGAAACATCAAACCTACCAGTTTTGACGACCAAAATGTGAAAGCACCATCGTTATTATTTAAAAATTCTATGGCGTGCTCATTAATGCAAACAGCAACAATCAGGTGTAGGGGATGACACCATTATGAAACCAGGTGGCAGCTGGGTGGCAGCTGGGCGGCAGCTGGGCGGCAGGAGATAAAGGCATAATCCTTATAAATGCTTTACGATACACTTAGAACACGCATGAACATGGTACGTTCCATTTTCATGGCGCCCCTTATGGTGGCCGGAGGAGCCTCAAGGGAACAGCAAGACCCACCTCTGCCCGACCACCCCCCCCCCCCCCCCCCACACACACACACACACACACACACACAATGCAGCCGCTCCAAGTTGTTACAGTGAGAATCTTGAACCAAAAGCTCTGCAGCAGAAAAACCTGAATACAAACCAAAACAGCAGAAATAGCAGATCAGCTGAGCATCAACATCAGTGACAGAAAACTAGAAATTTGACACATAAAACAATGGAGGAAGGAGCAAGGAAGACATTGAAACAAGAATCACCGTATACTGATAATAAATTGATGATTCTTCACCCAAAGCAGGACTCCAAACCTGAAGACAGGAAGTGGAGACAGACTGAAGGAAGCTGAGTTGATGGGAAAGACAGAAAACACTGAAGAAGAAAGGATCCTATTCGGAATGATCGCTGTAATGGAGAAGATGGAGTGGATCATGAAGACTTCCTACCGGGTCAGCAGTGCAGTGAAATGAAAAAGGCTTGAGGCACAGAACCACAGAGGAGCCATGCAGGGTCAAATTCGGTTCCAGGAACTCTTGTCAGGGCTTAGATTCCATTAGAAACATTTCATTTATGAGGAATCTTTTTTTAACTGAAAGTCTCAGTTTGTCTAAACGTAGCGTCACGCCCTTAAGTTCTGTGTTGCTCTTAATGGTCAGAATTTTAACCTACATCCTTGAAAAAAGTGCTGATGCTCCATTTCCTCCCTCCACTGAGTGTGAGTGAAGATTTCTCATCTCCACTGTCTTCCATCCGTGTGTCACGCTCAGCACAGAGACGTACAATCCATGTTGTTGTTGTTGTTTCAGTCAGTAAACGTTTGAGGGTCTCCCGCTGAACATGCCGGCGCTGTGAACACACAAGCCTCCACAGCGCGTGGAGCTCCAATGCAATCCAGCACTTTTTTAGGGTCACCAAAAAACAGTGGCAAACAATGTCCACAGACGTCTGCAACTGTGATGCTTTCCTTTCTGCAGGATCTAAGGAGGAAAAGTTAAACAAAAACTCAATGCTTTATTCAAGGTGTGTTTTATGCATGCTCCAAGTCACAGGAAAGCATAGACGTGCACTCCACCTGCAACACAACTAAAACACTGTACAGATAGATTTTGTTAAGATATTGACAAAAGACAAATGTCTCAGCTTGCTTGTCTTTCTGACTGTTGGTTGTGTTTCTGTGTTGTCTGTCTGTCTCAATAAATGCAAGGAGCTTTTTATGGTGTTTAGCAGCGTTATTGGGAGAACGAAAGACCTCATGCTTAAAAAAACAGATGTAAAAAGACAAAACTAATGTAATGTAAAAATGAAAAACAAAAAGAACAGTAAAACAACAGGGATGTTGTCATATCAGTTTGCTTCCTCCCACTCTTTTCAAGCAAATGATTAAACTTTCTTTGACAAACGTCATATTTATGGGAATAAATAAGTCACATACTGTATATTTACTCCCAAAAATGTCTATGATTAAAAGTAATTATAATATTGGCGTGTGTGTGAGTGTGCATTTTTCCTCTTTTTCCTTTAATTCCTTTATTTTCCAATCAATTTATAATCAGATTTTATATATTTTATCTTTGGGTTTCTTGCCGTCTTTTGCTTTGAAATAAGCCAAAAATGTCAACATAAAGGGGAATGGTAGCAGCTGTTAACTTGGTGGACAGATTGTCACAGGTTTGAAGTGGAACGGACTGCAAAGTTGACTGATTCCAGGAGGTTTCATCCCAATGGTTTGAGCACTATGGTCCTCGGTGGGGTCAGCATGCTGTGCACTGACCAGCTGGAAGGCATTTAGCACCATGAGATGCAGGTCAGTAAAATGTGTCCAAACACCTTAACGCCACCATAAACCGTGAAGAACATGGCATCAAAACAGTGCTTTTCAGGACATTCATTACTAGGGTCAATATCAGATGTTTAACAAGGATTAGGTCATACCTCAGAGTAAATGTATGCTCTTTTTATCAGTGATGAATTTGATTTACCAAGAACTAGTGCCGTCAACCATTAAAACATAATCAGGTTCTTGGAGAGGGGAACTTTCTCTCTGAGAATGCTACGACCAATGCTATGCTAACGAGCTTCCAACCACAAACTGGTTTAAAGTCAGAGAACATTTCCACAGAAAAAAATGGAACAAGTAGATATAACATTAAGAAAACAGTGTAAAAGACATGCAGCATGAAGTCAGAGGTTTTTTCTGAGCATTTCCAGGCATCTCTGCAGGCAGGTCTGTGCCCATGCAGAGACTCGCCTTAAATCATCTGTTCTGGTTTGACAAAGTGGGGACGTTTAAAAAAAGGAGCAGAGCAAGAAGACCACAACTGATGTTAGACAGAATACCCTCCACAGGAAGTAAATGATATAGAAGTGGAATCTGGGTGCATTTTCTGTTCAATAATGTCAAAGAATTGATTTCTATGGCGTCTCAGAAGTACAGCTTTCCTCAAATCTAATGCTCATGCAGTTTGAGTCCTCTGTACACTCAGCCACATCTCAAAACATGGCAGCAACCAAACCTGTGTGTGGCATCTCTGCCATCGTACACCTTATTAACAGACCAAATGTGAACCACACGATGCTGCTTCACAGATAGGGATCCTAATCCTGAGGTGGTGGGGTGGGACAGCACCACAGCAACTCAGGCCAAAGACTGCAGGCACTCAGTCATGAAACAATAAAAAGCAGAGAGGCTTCTGGGAAATGCAGTTCAGCATCTTCTTTTTACAAAAACAACAAATCCCACACAGAAGCAGCTTTTGTCAACGAGACCTTTCTAAAAGAGTAAAAGCAGCTCAGCAGGACATAGAGATGAGCGCTCAAGTGAAACCACAGGAAAGACTTGCCTACCTTTTTCTGGTCCTCAAGCTTCTGACTTGTTGACTTCTTGCCATGCTTGCTTGCTTCAGGTACATCCATCCCTGGTCCAAACAACCGGTAACTCCAATAAGGATAACTCCAAAATGAAAGAAGAATTTGCGTCCAGAAGAAAACAGATGGCTAGAGTTTGCCGACTAGGGCCCGTGTCCAGCACATGCCTCCACCAGGACGCAGGTAATCCATCGTGGTCTGAAGTCAACTGTGTTTGATTCTTCTGAGAAAGGGGCAAAGCCGATCTCCAAAGGCTACCGAGAAAGCATCATTTCAACAGTCTCTGCAGTCGGGGACCAGCACACAGTCTCCCCTTTACATCTGAAAAACAAACAGACAGCACATGTAACATCAGATGCACAAAAAGATGGACAACTTCATGCTAGTGCATTGTACAGAAGCCCCGCCTCTCCCATCGCATCGCTCTCTGCATCAGCAACGCTTTCGTTGCCGTGGTACGGAACGAGTGAAAGATCTCTCATTTGTTAAAAGCAGAGCCAGAAAGTCCGGCTGGGGGTCAGGGGGGCACCACGCCCCGACAGATGACCACAGAGCCAACATCTGAACTGCAGGGCTTCAAGTCATCCTTTTGAAAGACTCCAAAAGCAGAAGAGGAGAAATGGAAAGAAAGTCATGACATGAAAACTTGAAAACAAAGAATTCACTTGTCTAAAAGTGAAGCATTAAGCTACAGTTTTCTCCAGAACAGTCATTTCTGTGCATCTCCAGACCAGAGAGAGGCAGGCTTCACAACAGAGGCTTCGGGGCTTCAGTGTTTGTAGATGGAGAAATTAGATGCTGAGGGAGCGCTTGTAAAGATTAAAGCAGCAGAAATCCATGCAGAACTAATAAATACCAGGGGCCGGGCCATGAACACCACGTATTAGTTCTAATAGGTCGTTTAAAGTACTATGTGTGAATAACATGCTTTGAGAAGCATAATTACCATGATAAAAGAAGTCAAATTCAACAAATCTAAAATAGAAATCTATTAACATAAAAAGCATAACTGAACGGTCTTTTGACAAAATTGTACCTGACAATTTTGTCAAATTGATCAGGTACAAAGGTCCTGCTTCCTGCTGGTCAGTGAGATTCCTGGAACAAAAGGATTTTGGCTCCACACCACAAATCCTGGTTTGGAAGTATGGGGACTCATAGTCGATGTCCCATTGTCTGACTAACAGCCTCATGTAAATGTTGACTTAAGCAGTTTTCCTAACAGATTGCTGACTATCCGTTTGACTGTCTCGGTGTCTGCTCGTGTCCTCATTACCGGAATGATGGGATTTTCAATTGACTGAATATTCCAGTTTGGTTCTGGATTCCATCTACGAACGGCGAAAAGCAAGAAAAAAAAAAAAAAAAAAAGATACGGTGGCCCTGAAGAACAAACCATACAACTGTAAAAAATATTAAAGATCACAACGCCAATGGAAAAAGCAAACCATTCATTGAAAAACAACATTATTTTTTGGAAATCAGAACCAAATTGCAGAAACCTCCAAAACACAGAAACTAAATAAAAATAAAAACGTTTTAGGTAAAAAAAAAAAGCAATTTCCAGAAATCCAAATGAAATGCTAAAAGAAGAAGCTTAAAAGAGTGAGTACAAAAGAACATTACTGATTGATGAAGGACCTTTCATTTTTGACGTTTGAGATTTCTCTTTTCCAGGTTTCTTATTTTGTTTCATTTTTTTAACATGTTGTTTTGATTTCTAAAATGTAACGTTTTCATAATTATTGAGAATGTTTTTGTGTTCAGTGATTTGTTGGTGTGACATGCACATCAGAAGGGTTTCTATACAAATAAAACCCAAACCTTCCGGCGGTTTTTATCCATACAAACATGGAGTTTTAGAACAACAGAGCAATGAGGGACTTTGACTCAAGTCCATTTGATTTCACTTTTTATTTGTGTCAGTTCATGACCTCAATAATAAACTCAAAAACGGTTCACATGAAACCTTTGTGCTGGTTTGAAGTGCTGCTTCAGAATGCTAGCTTGTTAGACACTTAAGCTACGATGCTAGCTTGTTAGACACTAATGCTACGATGCTAGCTTGTTACACTAATGCTACGATGCTAGCTTGTTAGACACTTATGCTACGATGCTAGCTTGTTAGACACTAATGCTACGATGCTAGCTTGTTAGACACTTATGCTACGATGCTAGCTTGTTAGACACTTATGCTACGATGCTAGCTTGTTAGACACTTATGCTACGATGCTAGCTTGTTAGACACTAATGCTACGATGCTAGCTTGTTAGACACTTATGCTACGATGCTAGCTTGTTAGACACTAATGCTACGATGCTAGCTTGTTAGACACTTATGCTACGATGCTAGCTTGTTAGACACTTATGCTACGATGCTAGCTTGTTCATCTTTTTTATGATTTTTAGAATTATTTAATTTGATCTTTTCCTCTTTAAAAAAAAATGTAATTATTAATTTGTATTTGAATAATTTTATAGTTAATTTATGTACACAATTATTGTTTTAATATACTAACCATATTTATTTATTTTTATTATTATTATTATTATTTTATTTTTATTCATTTATTTTTTATTATCATTTTTTCAAAATGCTTTTTATTCATTTATTCTTTAACTCCAGTGTTTCCCCACGGGAATCCGCTGTTCCGGGGTCCTCCTGCCTATGGGTGAGCTGGTGCTGCGGTGCTCATTCTCATTTGGGCAGCTGGGGTACCTCCATGTTGAGGGGGCTCTGGTCTGCCCTGTGTTGGGTAGGGCACTTCGGTGATGACCCCTGTGGTTGGGCTGGACCTTGGAATAAACGGATCCCCGTAATATCGTTTCTCCACAGCAGTACTGAGCCAGGCTTTTTCCTAAGAGCTGCAGTTTTTAATCTTTGTTCAGTTTTCCTGTGGGGGGTGTCATGTATTGTGGGGGCTGGGTGGATGGAGGGAGAAGCTGGGGAGGGAAGGGTGGTGGTAATTGTAATTGTATTTTTTTGTTATTATTATATTTTTATTATTATTTTTATCTTATTATATTTTTATTTTATTTATTTATTTATTTTTATGTAAAGCGCCTTGGGTTTTCACAAGAAGGAAAGGCGCTGTACAAATAAATAAAGTTTGAAGTTTGAAGTTTGTTACACTAATGTTACTATTCTAGCTTGTTAGACACTAATGCTATGATGCTAGCTTGTTAGCGCTAAAGCTATCATGTCATGCTACCGAGCTATTCCGTGTATTTTCTAAGGAATAACAGAATTGAATTGAATCCACTTTGTTTTAGCTGTCCTTGTAGCATTACAGAGCCGCTGTTACACCACAAACCTGTGACCTGTCAGATGTTGCTTCCATCGTGAGGGAGCTGCAGCTCTAACGGCAATAAAATATAATAACAATAACCCAACACTTTGTTTTCAGACGTCTTTTGTTCTGATTTGATATTAATGTGATCACCTGGAGGTAGAATTAGGAAATCTCTACTAAATCTGTTCTTGTTTTCTCAGCATGTTTGAATGTTGAATTTAGATGACAATATAGACGAGTTGATAACATTTATACGTGGCTTTGATGATCATTTATTTCCTAAAAAAAAGGTAAAACACCATAGCTATTTCTGTGTAAAACTGTGATAAAATTTGGCCGATAAAATAAATATATATTATCAACAGGCCAACTTGGCCAGTCTTTCTAAAATTAAATTTTAGCCCCTGTGTGGAGGTATTTTAGTTATTTAAAATCTGACAAAAACACAGTTACTGTGCACTGTAAATTGTACAGAAGGCATCCTCATTCTAAAACTGGAAAGTGTTGACACCAAGCATGTTCAATCTCAGACTGAAATAAACCAGAATTCTCCAGAAAAAAACAACAAAGTTCAGACCTTCACAGCAGCAACAGTCCAAACTACCAGAAGAAATTCAGAGAATTTGATTTTAGTTCCTAGTTTATTCACAGGATGTTGACAAAAATGTTTGTGAATTTGATGTTTGTTCTGTTAAACTTGAAAACATTAGACATTATTTGTAGAATGAATTCTTTGTTTAGTGTTCTGTTTTATTGATGTTCTCTTTGGAAACTTGAAAGCTTTTGCTTTCATTTTCAGTTTAGTTTGTAATATTTATGTCTTTTATTAGTTTTCTGGGGGAAAAACGGTTGCATCGTGTTCCTTCAGTGCATCTGTTATGTTTAAAGTATGATAGGAAATAAAGAATTCAATCTGAACAACCTGCTGATGATTACACATTTCTCTAATGAGTTACAGAGCGTTCTCATTAGACAAATATAGCTATTTAATTTATATGTGATATATATTGTTTTCATCTGAAATGAAAATGTTTTTTCGTGATATAAAAATTCAAAATTGTCCGGCCCTAACTGAGCTCAGAAAAGCATGTTCAAAACCCAACTACAGCCTTCTG
Organism: Oryzias woworae; assembly: GCA_016861445.1. NCBI lineage: Eukaryota > Metazoa > Chordata > Actinopteri > Beloniformes > Adrianichthyidae > Oryzias > Oryzias woworae. The sequence goes on from BOLG01000407.1 coordinate 665,714, forward strand.
TGCTGCTCATTTGATTATGGAGTCACTTCATACTACAGTTCCATGTAGTATGAAGCACATCAGCTCATTTGACATCTGATTGAGCAACGTTACACAGCAGCAACAATCAACATCTCTCCTCATCTTTTATATCATTCCAAATTTGTCAGGGAACAGAAAACAATCATCTTTTCAAACTAAAATGCTCCACAGTGAGACATCCACAAAACAGAAAGTTCATTCCAGCTGATGAACAGGAGGCTCTGAGAGCGGATCATGTGGTGGACAGCGTTCACTGTGGAAATGATCGGACGCGTCAGGATCGTGGGGTGCAGACAGATGGATGAAAGGTGGAGGTCTCTGACCCACTGTGGAGAAATATGACGCCAAAGCCCGACCTTGGAAAAACAAGCCGAAAGATGGAGAGAAAGCAGCTAAGCTGTTAATGAAACAAACTGTAAGGTCATACAGAGCTGCGGAGAGATTCTCACTTCTGCACCGTCTTCAAAATCAAATCTAAATAGTCCAGACTCCTCCCTGCAAAGAAAATCTGCAAATTTGGAAAATGGGGCTCTTTATTATTATTTAAGGCTTGTTCTCTGTACAGACCATCAATCTGAAAGAGATGCTTTCCGCTGGCTGCTCGGAATAAACATGCAGATCGCCATGTAATGCTGTTCCAGAATCTGCCTGTCTTCTTCCAGGCGTTCCACATGCCATAAACTCCCAGCGGAACCTGAAATGGAGCTGAGGACAGATTGGATTTGGACTTTGAGGCCTGTGGTATCAACCGGATTGTTTATTTATCAAACCAACTCACACAATAAGCCAAAAATCCCTCTAGAAATCAATTATTCTAACCACAGCCCGTGGAGGGAAGAGGCTGCGTTATTGAGTCTGAAGGAGTCATTCTTCTCCATGATTATTACAGGTGACTGAACCAAATCCCTCTGTGACTTCCTCGCACAGACAGTTATTAAATGCAGTTATTACCACACAGAGCTGGTCACAGTAATCTTAATTGACTGGAGTTTTGTTGACTTATTGAGAGTAGTTTCTGCCAAAGACGTCCCTGACAGATTTGTTTCGATCAGCATATCTGTTGATCGATATCATGCACGTGTGTCTCAAAGCAGAGCTAAAAGGTTAGAATCCTTTCCTAAGAAGGCATTACCTGGCATTACCATTACAGCCACCGTTCCGTGTAGATTTCTGCTGCATTTGTAGGTGGCGCAGTGACCTGTGTTCTTAGTGACTTCCGGGAGTGATGGGAGCCCACGGATCCATTCCCATCACAGTATCACATCTGTTTTTCCGCCATGTGAAGGGAATATTCAAACGTACCAGCAGTTTACAGGAAGCAAGCAGATTTAATGTGAGCTTTGGAATATTGTGCCACTCTGTGAGATGACTGGAAGCGACAGAAAACGGTCTTAAATCCTCGTCAGTTCGATAAGCAACATGCAGAAAACGTCATTTTTGTTCTCTTCAACCAAAACAGAAATAAAAAACACACCGTGCATCCACCTCAACGACTATAAAAATGCGGCTGCAGTTAGATTTACATGCACTACGTTCCAAAAAAAACCCGCTTCCTCTGAGAATGGTCAATGTTTTGAATCATACGTGTCCTCATATTGGACCAAACTTCGGTTAGAATGATGCACACTAAAGTCAGCTGCATCGAGATCCAGCGCTTGAATTTCTGTCAACATATTTGTTCTCAAAAAGGAAAGTTTCTGATGGATTTCATTGCAAATGAGTAATAAGATGACTCTTTTAAAAAAAAAGTTTTTCTTTTGATTGGTCAGACTCATTTACATCCAAAAGAGTTCCTAAAAAATAAACACATCTAACTAACCATGAAAAGAAGCTAACGAAGACACCAATGAAGGCTAAAGCGCTGGTCTGGATCCCAACAGAACACGGAACAGACTCAGAACCAACACAACCTTATGATGTTGCAAACTCAATCCAATCGTAGAGGAACTGTCGGTAAAACCAACAAGCACATTTTAGGACAACAAGTGAAGCTGCTGCGTCTCCACCTGTCATGTTCATCTTCTCTGTAACATAGAGCTGCAGTCCTTCACTTTCTGTCACTGGTTTGATCTAAAGGTTAACTGCTCATCTTTCCTGTGCTCAGAGTTGTGAGGTCAGTGAATTAGGGGGACTGCAACGTTTAGTAACACAACCTCCCTTCAGCAGTTTATCAAAAACAGAAAACGACGATGAACTGAGCCCGACGCTCGAACGACAGTTCTCTTTTTTTAGTGGAATCATGCAGGGTTTCTCCTCCATCGGCCCATTGAAGTCTTCTTCGTGGTACGGAGTCTTACTTGGAGCAACGGGTAAATATTTATGTGTGGCAGGCTCCACAGTTTCATCACAGCCTGGTGAGCCGCAGCAGTAATCCCACTTTTAATCTCCACAGCCAGCAGACATTTCCCCCACCCCATGGCCTTTTCACAAGCACTTTGTATTCAACGGGTGTCTGTAACTCTCCAGCTGCTCAATAAAGTTTGATTCATGAGCCCTGGGGCCACCACTACACACAGCTGCCCTAATTCAAGGAGATGTAAATGATAGCCATAGATCCAGTCTGATTTCCTCAGGGAGGGCTGCGGGGCCGCCGCAGCTTGTGCCGTAAATTATCAACCGAGCAGGCCAAAGGTCAACCATTAAGAACGCCCAGCTTCACATTAAAGTACAATAAGGGCATTCAGCGTACATAAACCTCATTCCATCAGCTTCAGATGAAAGCTCTAACCATCAAAACACAACAGGCTTTAAATCTTCATCACACCATCAGTGCTGGTTAACTTTAACCTCTTTGAATTGAATCTCTGGATAATTCACTCCAGGAAAAACATTCACAGAAAACTGAAAGAGTTCCGATTTGGTTTACTTTGGACCAATTAGGAACACATTTATTTCTCACTAAAGCAGACCAATTGTTCCCATCATGCATTTCCACACAGAGTTCATGACAAACAAACGTTTGCTAATGATTTCTTCGTCTTCTGTCCACATTCTGCTTGTGTATTCCCTCTGAATCCAGAAAGAGACAAACAGCAAGCAAACCGACCTGTTGATACTAAAGGAGAGGACGCTTCCTATCACAAAAAAAAGCTTTATTCACAATAAAACAGGCGGATAGATCTTCTTCTGAAGGTCCTTGTAATCAGAATCTCTGTAATAAAGCAAATTCCGTGTCTTTTCTGACAGTTCCATGACAACCAGCCCCCGTCTACGGTGGCCCTTAAGTACAAACAAATCACTCGACGTAGATCACAACGACATTTTAAAAAGCTCAGCAAATGCATATGCAAACAGCATTACATTTTAGAAACCAAAAAAACATTTTGGAAAACAAATGGTAAAAAACCAGACACAATGAGAAAGCAGAGAAAAGGCGGCTCTGTGGGGCAGCTCTGATTGGATGATAAAATCCAGTATTCCTGAAACGATGGTCCAACGTCTTCATCCAGTCAACCATGTCCCTACCTTCCTTTATGGGTTTCCTGCTGAAATGTTGACTCAGACTGACTCTGACCAATCACTGCTTAGTGACAACTTCTGGTTCCAACATGGCGGCGTCTGTATAAATGCTTTGACTTCATTTGGAACCGTTTTCTAACTGGTCTGATTTACAGCCAGCGATCCCATGTCAGAAACTAAATAAAAGGGTAAAACCATGGCCAGCTGGGGATCTGAAACCATCTCCGTTAACATGAAAGAGTGTTTTTATCATGGACAGTGCAGTAGTGTTAAACAGGGATTTGGGTTACATGAAGCACTGACCGGCCGGTATAAAAATGTGAGCCTTTGAGAGTGATTCTACCGCTGGGTCATACCTAACATGACTAAAACAGTGAAGATATTTGCCCACTTTCAGCAGTGTGCTCAGCTCAGCAGAGGCTCACATACAGTGATGAATGGCACATGGGGATCCATGGAAGCACATGGAAACAGAGTGTTTGGGAAATGCATTGACTTTCAGTGTCCTTTAAACTCTCTCAAAGGCTTGAAGCCAGTCTGTCTCCATTCTTTTCTGTTTAGTATTCTTCTGCTGTCATCCTTTTTTTTATTTACAAAAGAAACATTTTTCAAAAGTTACGTAAAGGTGTAGGCGAGCAGATGGATCCTGTGATTGTAGCTTGAATAAACAGCACTGCCAGCACACATCAATTAAAAAGCACACATGGTAGCTCTCCAAGATAACAATAACTGCATTTGCGAATATTTGCAGCTTTGCAAATCCACAGGGAGCACACGGGAGAAGAAAGACCCCATATGCTACAATAAATATTAATGATGTGCAAAATGTGCAAAGTTGTTTTATATAAGCAATCCTGCAGAGGCCAAATGCATGTGAGTGGGTGTGTGTGTGCAGTTCCCCAGGCAGGGCGGGCTCATCAGAAAAACCAACTCTACTTAATCTCTCAGTGCTGTGGACAGTCCAGCTGACCGCATCGGTCATATTAGCATATGAATCCCAGCTGATCTGCAGCAAACAATGTAAAGGTGGTCAGAGCCATTTCTGGAACAAGAGAAAGCAATAATTAGGATTTGCTTCCACTGAAAGTGAAAGAAATCCCTGGATTCACCTTAAAAAGACATCAGATATTTTAGGAAGTGAGTTTTGAAGTGAATCTAAAGCGCCGACTCTTGAAAAATAGCTTTTCTTTCCTTTTTTCCCTCTGCAGTTGCAGCACACAGGTAGGTAAACATCAGCTCAGCTGCCTCACAGCTACGCTTTGAGTTTCAGCAGCCTCCTAACAGAGGCGACGTCTGCCTGTGAGGACACCAGAACAGACGCGACAGGGCCAAGAGAAAAGACCTCTGAACATCTTCATGTCTCATACCAGGTCACATCCACACTCTGTAGTTTCCAAACTGAACGCGCGGGTTGTGTAATGACGGCTTCAGGATGAAAATCACAGGTCATCAATGAAAGGAGCCCTGATGGACGGAGTGGGAGACCCCATGAGAGTGTGGACAGAGGATCTCTGCATGACTCTGCTGGGCGTCTGACCACCACTTTGTTTTTGGTTGAGTTAAACACATTGATCCATTGACATTACGCTTTTGTTCACTTTAAAATTGTGTGAGAATAATTGTTTTTTTTTCAAATAGATCAAACAAGAACAAACACTCACAATGAGTCCGATTTTCCTGACAGTTAGACACACAGAATGAACCTCCTGACCCAGGTCCTCCAGGTCCAGTTTCTTTTCTGATGCATGGACTTACTGTTTACTAAAGCCAAACTAAAGTTGGTCAAAATGATAAAAGCAGGATGTATATTGTTGTATATTTGTTGTACTTTCAACATGTTTAAACCCTAAGAAAAACAGAATAAGAAGGAACATTTCCAGTCCCTCTGTCAATCTTCTGAGCTTTATTTTAATGAACCTCCTTCACTGTCAAGAGTTCAAACCCTTTGCTATCAACCCAAAAACAAAGAGGAGAGGCAGAGCGGATGTGACTCTTCAAGCTGAAGACAGGGAAGTGTTTCGTTTGTATTGGAGCGACGGTGCACCCCAAAAGAGGAGCTGTCTTCCTCTGTTGTCACGGTAACGGGGATCAGAGAGGCGGCAGCTGCATGGAAAGAGTCTGCGTGCGCCTGCATGGCTGCAGGTAGCTCGACTCTTTCAGCACCGCGATGACTTGTGTTGACAGGAGAGGTAGCAACTCATTAATTTGTGCAGCGCGTGTTTCCGTGTCACTTCTGCGGCACTTCTCTTCCTCGACACGCCTGCTTGTAACTGACTTCTTATTGACACTTTGCAGCCTATTATTTCCAGTGAAGACAGGGGGGTTTGGCAGAGAGACAGAAACGGTTCAGGAGTGACGTCTGAGAAACCCCTGCAAACACACTTTCACCCAGGATTCTGGGAGGCTGCTTGTAAAACTTTAACCATATGACTCTAGATCCTTTCCAAAAAAAGGGACGACTATGAGGAGCGATGACAAACACCTCCCAGCTTTGCTTCAGCAGACACTGGTTTAAAAAAACTGAACTATTGTCACCTTTTTGAACAATACAGGGGGAAAAAAAAGGTTTTGTGATCTTCACAAAAACTCCAATGTTTCATTGACCTTTGACCTTGGGAGGAAGCTGCCATCCTGGATCCCCCCCCACACGTCAAATTTACTGGAATATTGTGAAAATGTAATACATGAATCCCTGGCTCAAGCTGAACTGCATGATGCAAGATATTCGGAATGTGGGCGTGGTTAACAAAAAAACCCGCTGTTGCCAAGGAATTCCAAAAGGATCCTTCTAAAAACGACATAAACCTTTTTTCTGGTTAAAAGAATCGTTGTTGAACAGCAAAAATGCAGAAAAATCAAACTCAATAACTGAAGGGAAAAGTAGATGAAATAAAAGACTAAAACATGTCTATGATTCTGGCCTACAGTCTTAAAGTCTTATAGTCTTCCTCTACATTTAGCCCTCCAAACAGAGAGTTATGAAAAGATAACTCACTACCACTCGATGACGTCATCAATAATCGCCGGTTAGCTGAGTTAGCGCAGAGCTTCCAGCGCTTGAATTTACATGACAACAGCAGTTTTATAACTTTAAAAAGGTCAAGCTAAAACCAAAAGTCATTCCTTAGAGCGCACCCAACGTGACGAAAAGCGCTTCTCCTCCACGGGATAGCGTGGCGCAGAACTCCCTCGCTACGGAGGGCTCTGTATCCCTCCACCCGAGGGAACGATTTTATGCAGGGGTAGGGAGAGGGGAAGAACTGGGCCTCTGACACATGGCTACAGTTTAGTCTTTACTGTGTCCGTTCGCGTCCAGTCTCTCTGTCTCTGTAACTGCCAGCTTTTTGCATAACGTCCTAGAGATCAGGTCTCTCAGTCATAGGAAGGGTTTACTTCTCATTTTATTTGTCGTTGACTTTTACCTTTCCGATGACATCTTTTAACAGCCTGTTTCCACCCCCAAAATAAGATCATTTGTATTTGAGGCTTTCTTGTCTGTCACTTGGACTGTGATCTCAAACGTCTGCCCGTTTTAAAACTGTTAGATTCAATTTCCGGTTTCAGCCGAGTTCTAGGTGAGGTTGTCTTTCAGACACGGTCCCAGACAAAAGCGGATTCAGTCTGTTTAATCTATTTTCACAGCTGGAAAATCCTGAAAGCAGCACCTGACTGCACACAAAGCAAAGGCACATGAGGGAAAATTGCAGTGTTTTTCTGCTGAAGAATGAGGCTTCCCAACAGCAGGCTCTCCCTGTATTGATGCAAACATTACACGTGATTGGAGATAAAGAGCAGTGTGCTGTTCCACTCACACTGGCTTTATTAGAAAATCATCCAAACGTCACACAACGGTGGTTGTGATGGAACTATTTGTGAAACAAGTGTCACACAGCCACCTCGTACATTCTGCCAATTGTCAGCATATGTCATTTCAGTCTTTTGTGGTTCATTATTCAAGTGTTCGTCATTTGTTGATGAGCGCAGATGTCCGTCGAGGTCTCAGCCAACGAGTCTTTACATTAGTTCGGTTTTGAGCTGTTCAGAATTCCTGTTCGGTTGAGAATTACGCAGTTTATGCGTATATCCTGTGGTTTATGTACCATTATCAGGTCAATCTTGCGCGACTGTGCATGACTTTTGTGAATGCATGCGACTGTTCCACCTCTGTCCACAGGCGTCTTCCACGCCGTTCACAGATGTACCACCGATCTATAACTTCTTCTCACGCATACAGCTCACATATCACATTAAAATTACATAAATAAATTGCATTTAAACAGCGCAATAATGACAAAGGGTTCATCCATTCCCGTATTGTGTGACAGGTATATAAATCGGCCAATCTTTCCCCCCTCCAACAGTCTACACCGAGTGGGGGTCCCCAGCTCCTCCCCGTCTGGCTCCACCAGGGGGGGTTGGGTCGAGTCGGGAGAGCCCCCTCTGCTGGCGCCTAGCAGCAGATTTAGAACTGGTGCGAACCAGGGGAATCCGACTTTTCAATGAAAGGCCTATACCCATCCAAAATCTGTTTTGTGAGATTTTACGTGTATTATAGTGTATAGCACAAAAAGAAACCCCAAAGCGGTATTTTGATCCTCTCACGTATTTCTGAGCAACAACCCCCTTCCATTCCACAGTGATGAGGTGGTCATCACATTGTGACATCACAAAGTGAGAACAGGAAGAGGTTCTGGCACCGCCCCCCCGGCTGACACACTCTCTCCGCTGTGATGGCGGTGATCGACAAAGCGCTTTCATTGTATATGCACTATATGCACATCCATCTTTGACAAATTTCAGGTGTTTTTTGTTTGCGTGGATGAAACGCAGACACGCTGCTGAGGCCAGCTCTAGCGTGACGTCATGGAATGGATGCCACCCACAAGGAGAGAAAGGCGGAGCCTCAGAGAGCGAGGCGTCTTCTGAATTGGGAAAGAGGTCTGGAAAAATAACTCACAATTACTAAAAACTTCCTTCTTTTGTGTACCAAAGGTAATTTATTGCCATATACATGGATAGAGTTTACTTTAAAAGGCTCAAGAATATCATGGTGTAGGTCCTTTAAAACGAAGTATCACAGCGGGCGCTGACCATGGTGCTGACGCAATGTCATTTCAATCCACTGCTCTGAATGTCAAGGTGAAGGAATTCCATGTTCTTTTTGAGGTTTGTTCGCACTTCCTCTGTGGTTTTAACGCAGTTCGTTCATGATACAGCTGAGAAAAAGACCACAATTTGTTTTACTTTTTCCACGTTTATTCAGATATGAACACATTTTAATCCCAAGCAATACGGCTGTGTGATACAGCCTTCAACAGGTTCTCCCCGTTTTTCTTTTTAAGTCTCATTCTGTTCCAACTTCCTTTTTTATCTTTAAGTCAAAGATTTAGGCTTGTTTTTATTTTAATTTTATTCTGCTCTTTCCTTAAAACACATTCAGATTCAGAATTTAACTTGTCTTAAGGAGCAAAGAGCAAAAACTTAGATTAGTATCATCTAATTTTGTCCAGATCATTCCTTTCAATGAGGCTAAATCATCTCAGCCGTAATTGAATATTGATCTACAGAGGTGGCAGGAAATGACACAAGAACGCCCCCCGAACACGCTAAACATGCGACTGCATCACAATAAAGGGTGAAGTCCCTCTGTGTGAATAAACAAAGCTACAGAGTCACAGGATGACCACCAGCTGTGAGCGCTGGGAGTCAGAGACGGGTTCAAACCAGTTTAGACGGTTCATTCACGCAAAAATCCCTTCAAACCTCAAAGTCTGAAGCACTAAAGAGTCTTCCAAAAGGCTCTACCATGGAGTTGTGCAAGATAAATGTCAAGAAACGTCAGTCAACTAAAATATACAATCAAATCAGCCGTGATTTCCTTTCTTGTTGCTGTAAAAAAAACTTCCATTTACACTGAAAGAGGCAGCGGTGGATTGTGTGGAAGCACGCTTTGACAGGATTCAGGCTGTCTTTCCATCGTTGTTTGTGTTCAAAATAAAAGTTGAAATCATGAGAAAATGTTTTTACATTCAACAAAGAAAAAATGAACAAGAAATACAAAATAAATATTTCCTCTTTCTTCTGAAAAAGCAGCATGTAGCCTTTGGTTTATAACACAAAGCTCAGTTAAAATAATAATTTTTAAAAAACTGGATAAGAATGAAAGAAATGTTTAGTGGAGGATTCAAACCACACACTTGTCCTTGACTCCAAAACCCAGAATTCTTCTTATTAAGAAACACTAAAGTCTCTTTGGATGACCGTCAGCGTTCTGTCATCATCGACTGCTGCTGCTGAGAGCAGCTAAACTCCTGAATGCCGTCCGCAGTGACTGACAGATGTCTTTGTGCCAAACTAAATCACAACTACAACCCAGTTTGTATCTCAGTCACACAGAGACGGTAAACACATGTCGGGTTATAATGTAAAGAGGCGGAAACACGTCTTCATCAGAAAGCTGCATCGCTTTGAGAACGCTGCTGCCAGAGTTTGGACCAGAACCAGGAGAACTGACCCTTCAGTCCTGTTTTTAAAGCCTTTCCTTGGAAATCAGGTAGATGCTAAAAATGTTAATGTCCGTTCAGGTTTACTGATGGTTTACAAACCCAAAAGGTCTGAAACCTGCAGGAAGCGATTAGCTGTTAGAACCGAGTCAGAACCAAACAGGTTGAGGCTGCTTTCAGCTTGCAGACATCTTCAACCGCTTCCATGTTTGAGTGCAAACGTAACAACTGCCCTCTGAATGGATTTGAATGGATTTTTCTCTGGGTTTAGTTTGGGTTCTGCCTCGTGGAAACTCATCCTTCAATCCAGTTTGCTGCGTTTCACACGTCTAAATCCAGTTTTGCAGCCCGGGAACGTCTCCTGCAGCCGCAGCTCATCGCATTTTCTGAAATGCAAATCAGTTTGGAGTTGAACCATTGGGAGTCTCCCAGCCTTCACACTTCCACACTCTGACACGCCTCCTGATGACTGCTTGGCCCGTTAGCCAGCAGGAAAATAAGTCATCTACATACAAGCAGCATTACCAGGCAATTACATGTGTATCGCATTAATGTGCTTTCACCCAGCCAAGTCTGTTCTGCTGCGCCAAATCCCCTCTCCACCCTCCGTGACGCTTGTCTGCAGCTTCATCCATGCTAATCTTCTGATATTGTGCTGGGATTAACATCAAATGTGATTACAGCGGCAGAGGAGAGGAAGGAGGAGGAGAGGTCGGAAGGGGGCGCTTCTCTTTACTTATTTATGAGGTTTGGAGAGCCGGAAAAGCAGAAGAAGAAGCGATAGCATCAGCGCTGTGAAATCTCAATTCCACACTCTGAGCCCGTGGACACATTTTCCACGCTGGTGTGTTGTAGGTAGGCGCACAGCAGCTGAAAGGAGACGGAGGTCAAAGGGTCAAAGGGACACGCATCCTCGCAGTGAAACATGCAGCAAACATAACCCTTCCCCACTGGAGCTTGTCTGCCCCGTAACAGTCCAATCCTGTTGGATGATGTACAGCCGTCCAGGGAGGGGGCTCCGTTTTCTTCACTTTACGAGACCCCCCACCACCACCGCCGCCGCCGCCGCCGCCTCGCCCTTTAGAACATAACATTCCAGAAGAGAATCTGCATTTCAACACCACAATCCCAGGGGACGCTGCATGGGGAAGAAGTCACAACCCCCCACACACACGACAGCAAACGCATTCACACAAACTTCCAGGTTCCCCCTCCCCCAGCAGTGAAGTGTGCTGGTTACCGCGTCCCAGCGGAGGCCCAGCAGCGCATCTGCTCTACACAAACTCATGCTAACAGCAAACGAGGGCCACGCGCCAAGACAGTCAACCAAAGACGCCGTAGGGATCTTCTCACCATTAACTGACAACTCTTTTGATTTGAAGAAAATGTGGAGAAAATGATTGAATCAACGAATGGAGCTTCAGGTAGAAGTCATCTGTTGACCTTGTTGTAAAGGAAATTGCTAGAATTGTGACGCTGTGTCTTGTATTTGAAACCAAAAGTTTTACTATCTTAGTCTTCCTTCACATTTCAAACATAGATTATTAAAAAAAAAATGAGAGTTTTTAAACATGTGAGGTTTTGAAATTGAACTTTAGCTGCTGCCACTCACCTCCAACCACAGAAGATGAATCCACCAAAAAACTCATCCACGTTAGATGAGGGTCACATATCCCAAAATCCCAACACGGTGACCTAAATGCACGTTTTTCAGAATATTTGACAGATTGCCGTGCGGCGGCATTTGTAATCGGGAGGCGGCAGTCATATTTTTCCACGCTGTGCGCTGGCCTCAGACGTTACAGCAACCGGATGATTTTTCTCTAAAAGCTGACATGCGTCAGCAGTTGTGTTTGTGACCGGAGCCTCAGGCTGCTTTTTTCCTTTTGCTCCGAGTTATTTCTTTAAAAACTAACGTCATTTCAAAACATCCATCCTCTTCCGGTCATCCGGGACCGGGTCGCTGGGGGAGCAGTCTAAGAAAAGACGCCCAGACTCCCCTCTCTCCGGCCACTTTGAAAACATAAAATTGGATTAAAATTGAACTATTATAACCCCCCCCCCAAAAAAAATGCTATAAAAAAGGTAACTCAAAGATGTCTCCCAACACGTGAAGCACATGAATTCAGGTTGAAGACATCAGTGTTTTACGAGTGAAGCTGATCACCTTTAAAAGTCCAGACTAAGGAAGAGGCTCCGTTATCCGCACGGAGGCTAATTAGCCAGATGGTCCTGAGATGATTGATCAACTGGCTCCTTGTTTACATGGGTTTATTCATATTTTTACTGTCAGTTGGGTTAATAAAAGCAGAAATAAAGTAAAAAATAAAAGCTGTGTAATGGAAGTGTTGTCCCTCAGATCAATGGCTGGCTGAGCTAAAGACGAGAACCTGGAGAGTCCAGATCTACTTTTATTCTGAAAATAAATAAAGTAGAATTGTTTTAAGAATCTTGCCTCTCCTCAACAACTTCCATCCTGTTAATTATTTCCGTTCCTGAAAATGTGAGAAAAGTTTCATGTTTATCAGGGACCAACTCTCATGTGCAAAATGAATAGTTTAGCGTGAAACATTCGAAAGGATTTTGACTGAAATTGGTTTGACAAACTAAGCTTCATTTCAGTGTTTGTACTTTTGAGAAAATCTGTCAATGAAATGAATGAGGGGAAATGGGCGTGGCCACAGAAGGCGCAGGACGCTGCAACTGAAAAAGGAAGACAGGTCAAGCACCCTGCTGTTGCTCGGCCACGCCTTTGAGGTGTCTGCAAAAGCTGGTTTCACGTCTCTGACATTTCTCTGAAATACTTAGAGTCTTTTTTTCTGTCAGGGTTGCCATGATTTATTCTTGTTGTTAATGAATTCAACTAAGCAAGATAGAAGAAGCAAGTGGAGCTCTTCAGTGATTGTTTTAGTTTGGATTTGTTCAGATAAAATCAATATTTTTTTAAACTAGAAGCCCGTAGTTTATATAGATTAAAAAATTAAATGTGTAAAACCCCTGTCGTGATGTGTAATCTTCTTTGGACCACCACTGAACCCGTTCTGATGAATCCTTGAAATGACTGGACTGTTCTGAAGAGCTCGGTGACTTTAACTTAGTTTTGTAATGGAAAGCTGTCGCATCTGTAACCTTAACCGTTTATATGTTTCTCCATTCTAAACATTTCACTGCATTTTCTGCGGGTCAAAGGAAAACAAACACGAGGCCACTTCAAATAAAAGCTAGAGCGCATTGCTGTTGCTGTCATTTAAACGATTTCAGAGAGGAAGGGTTCCGGTTTACTATGAGAGGAACGCAGGAGGGGCGTGAGTTTCATAATGTGGGCTTCCATGACTGAAAAGCTTAAAAAACTGTTGAATTCCGAGCCAGAGGTTTTCCTCGGAACGGTGTTTCTAGGCTCTCTGTTCTGCATGTTTCCACGAAGAATGAACCCCTATAACTTTTGGTAGAGGAAGGACAATGGTCTGGGACTTTTGTTCAGCTGAGGTATTTGTTGCAGCGTGACAAATAATGCTGTTTCCATGCAGAAAGGATCATTACAGGGAGCTTTGTTTCTCTTTTGTTCCAGAAATACAGAAAAATCAAAGAAAAAAAGGCTTCGTTCAGGCCAAGATTAGAATTTGATTAGAATTTGTCGTATTCTGGATAAAAACAAACCAAAAATAAAGCCTTTTTGACAGTGAAGCAGCAAATGGTTTTCATATCCAGATCCAGAAGAGCTTAAACAGCGTGGAAACTGTAAGTAAAACTCTGTTTTTTACTATCTTCAGCTGAGAACGGACATGAAGAATGTATGAATGACGTCTAGAGATACGTTTGTGTAGTTGTGATTATGTGAAATATGATGTTAGTGTCCTATGTTTAGAGTCATGGACAAAATGACCTGCAAAACTTGGTAAGAAATAAGACACTTTAGAAAAAGATTAAATCCAAACTACCAGGTAAAGACAAACAAATATTACTTGTTTTGATTTTTTCTCAAACTCAAAAACAACTAAGGAAAACGAAAAACTCGTTTTAACAAAAAAAAAAAACCTTGTTTCACAAAATGATTTCAAAACGAAGCAGGGAAGTGAACGCTTCCACAAAGACTCCTCCCACAACGCCGTACGATCGGGTGGATGAGGTGTGGTGATGGAGGAGCAACAAGAGAGGAGCCTTCAATTCTCCAGCATTCAATTAGCCCAGCAGTGATGGACTGCTCCACACCTTCATGCTCCTCCTCACGCACGCGCACGTGCACACACACACACACACAAACAAACAGAGGGAGAAAGCAGCTCCTCCCAATCCCATCCCCCATCCCACGCCTGCTCCTCTTCATCTCCCTGCTTCACACACCCTCCTTCAGACTCCATCCATCAAGAGACCTCCACAGATGGGCCTGCAGGTTCCGCACACGGCCCGGTCCTGCACCTCCACAGACTCCCGCCCGGACACCCGTCAGGCCTTTCACGCCAGCGGCTCACCAGCACGCACGCCGAGGAGCAATTATGGCTCAATTAGCAGCATCAGGTCTACCTGTGACAGCAAGTGCTCCAAAACAAAGCCACGGACAGTGTGGGGGGGCAGGGGGTCACGGCGGTCAAAAATCAAAAGGCAAACTGAGAGTCTGGAAGTTCACGTGCAAAAATCCCGCTTTTCATCATAATCAACAAGTTCCAGGCAGAAAACGCTGACAGTCTCACCGTAAACTTCCCCACTCCAAAGCAGCATCACTCTGAAGAAAATTCCCAGGAAAAATCTCCTCCCAAAGAGAACTTCCAGATTAATCCACGTCCACCTGGGATGCAAACTCCAGAAGGCTCCTCCAGGAAAGCGTCCTCGCCTGAGGATGGGGAGGATGGATGTAGGCAGAAAGAGGGAGGGGGGTGATGCTGGCACTTCACATCAGGAGCGGAGCGGTAATCTGTGAGCGCGCTCAGACAGGGGATTGAACCACCGGAGGAGAAGACTACGAAGGAGGAAAGGCGGAGGAGCTGGAGAGAGGCACGAAGGCAGGCAGCGGTGAATGAGGGGAGGATGCTCGCACCCTCCCCTTCACGGCAACTCTGCCTCCCACCCACCCACACACATGCGCTGGTGCTCCCACCCCCCGCCCTGCTACAGATTGCATTGCACTGATGAAATTTTAATGGTTCTTTTAGAAAGAATAATGAACATGCCGGTCCCTGGAGTTGGGGGGGGTCTGCTCACCTACAGAGGCAACAAACAGACACCAGCAGAGACTGTGTGAGCTCATCCTATGTGCGCTTGATCTGACTTTACACACATTTAGAGCCGTCCTGCGCCCCCCCCCCGGCTGCAGCCCAGCAGCATCAAACGATCACAGGCACGTCGCAAAGGGAAGGTGGGGGAGAACAGGGAGAGACTGAAGCCATCCTGGAAATCCTCTCTTGGAGTGCATTTGCATCCACGCTCAGGCACACACCCAACGGAGGAGGAACAAAGAGCGCGGCGGCGGGAGGAGCAGGAGCACCACGAGGAGAGGAGTGCAGACTCCCTTCACTGGTATCAGTCATGCATCACTTTAGAAATGTGCAAAGCTAAGACTTCAACATTAGTTTCACTTTCTCATCAATGAAAAATGAACCACTTTCTTTAAAGCGCCAAACATTTGTCTCCTAAATGAATCTAGACAGATTAGAAAAAAAGAATCCATCAGGGGTTTCTGTCAGAACAAAGTGAGGAAGGATCTGGGGACAGAGATGAAATAAGATGATGCTGCTGCCGCCGCCGGTCCACCAGTGCGTGTCTCCCCGCGGGTCTCAGAGCTGGGAGGTTTGAACTAATGGGAATCTGCAATAGGTGCCAAAAGAATTTCTTTAAAGCCAAAGAAGCTTTGTGAACCTGTTTGGTTTAGTTTGGGCAACTCAACTAACCTTTAAATGAGAAAGAGGAAAGACATTCCTGCAGCTACGCTGACCACAAAGCCCAAAGAAAACTGGTTAAAATCACACAAAACGATGCAGTTCGTGAACTCCCAAATATAATCATGTTTCAAAAGTGAACAATAAATGCTGGAAAGGGTGTGTGTCCATGTGCTTACCACACGATCAGCCATCAAAAGTGAAACGTTTACCTGTTTAAAGCTGAACTTCATGTCTCTAACCTGGTCACCTGTCAGCCTTACTGTTGCCGGCTCACATTTAATCCCTTCCTGAAAGGAGTTTTGACCACAGATTGTGTTTTGTTATCAGAAAGTGTTCAGATCATCACACAACAAACAAAGAACGCACAGCCTGGCTCATTTTTTCTTTCTTTTTATTTTTTTGCTGGGAAAAAAGACACGTTTGTCACATTTACAGAGTCTCCCTGAAAATGTTCTTTTAGTTTCATCCATGCTGGGATTCAGTGTTAGTTTGCACACCAAAACAGGAGCAAGAAGCACGGAGAACGCTCATCAGAAGACTGAGGGCGACCTGCTCCTGTGTTTGACAGAAAACCTGAACGTGACCAGACACTGTAAGGATTAGCACGTTAAAGAAACAGCAAGGCAGCTTTGAGAAGGATTCTGAGAAGTCGAGCAAATCGGAGTCTCTGAAAACGACTCCCGTTCCGTATTTAGAGCCGATAACACGTGGCTTCAAAAACAAAGCCTCAGATGCGTTTTCAGGTCCCAGCAGAGCAGAAATGTCATAGAAACACAACAAGCTGCAGAAACACTTCCAAGCTGTTTTCTTGAGAAGCAGGGAAAACAGGAGCCTGCCGAGTTTTATGGAGTGAGTTTGAAGGCTGTCAATAATGATGGAGGTACCAGGATAAAAAATGCTGGGAGGGAGGGGAGTTTGACAACAGCAGGCATCATGGGAGTTGCTTTTTATCTCTAGAAACCAAAAAAGCTCAGAAGGTTAACTTCATCTGGAGATATGATTTATTTCTGCAGATGCTGCTGCATGAAATGGAGAAAAAAAACAATGGTTTCGGAGCTGTGAGATCAGGAAGGAAATGACGGCAGCCGTCATGACATGATGCCTGCAGAACAAAGGCTTTCTGGAAAAAAAACTGAATTGTCAACAAGACCATGAAAACAGGTGACAGGTAGGCTTGTGCTCCACCATGAAGTCGGAAAAATCCCAATTTATGACATCTACTGGCAGTAAAAGCAAACTCAGGAAAGGAAAATGTGCCGGAGAAGGAGGAAAACCAAACAAAATGTTCACTTTGACAAAGGCTGATAGAAAACCACTGGAATGAAAAATATATGTGCCTAAACTCTGAAACCACCAAGTGTCTGTGATGAAAAAGATTTGAGTGATGTAAAGAACCAAAACATAACTACATATATGGCAAGCAGTACCTGCGAAAATGCAAGTGTGGACGTTGTAAGCTGAATGAAAGCTTACTAAAATATTAGCTAAAAATGCCAAATTATTCTAAGAAAGTGGAAAAATATCTAATTTAGCCAAAACAGCTAGCATATAGCTAAAATATTAGCAATACCTCGAATTAGCCATAAAACAACAGAACATTTTTGAACTTAGCCAAAAACAACTAGCATGTTGCTAAAATAATAACAAAATTTCAAATTAGCCTTAAAATCTTAAAAAAGCCCAGTCGTTAGCAAAATAGCCCCAGAAAAAGCTAGCATGTACACACGTGGACAAAATTGTTGGTACCCCTCAGTTAAAGAAGGAAAAACCCACAATTCTCACTGAAATCACTTGAAACTTACAAAAGTAACACTAAATAAAAATGTATTGAAAATTAAATAATCAAAATCAGCCATCACTTTTGAATTGCTGATTAACATAATTATTTAAAAAAAACAAACTAATGAAACAGGCCTTTTTTTATTTAGATTTAAATCATTTTTTGACAGACAC
Source organism: Oryzias woworae (assembly GCA_016861445.1). Classification (NCBI taxonomy): domain Eukaryota; kingdom Metazoa; phylum Chordata; class Actinopteri; order Beloniformes; family Adrianichthyidae; genus Oryzias; species Oryzias woworae. The sequence continues at coordinate 683,523 of BOLG01000407.1, forward strand.
AGACTATTTGACCTGCTGTAGGATGGATTGTCATGGTAACATCAACACACCTAGCAACTTACTAGGCTGTAGCTGGTGTATGAGGACTAACCTGTGGAAAAAGTGGTACATATAATAAAGGTAAGTGATCCTCAGCATCATTTAGGAGGGAAAGTTCACCTCTTGGTGCTTGTTTTTGTCCAGATGATGAAGAAAGTTAGCTTCAAATAAACAAGTGTTTTCCTACTCTTTCCACTTTTCTAGATGAAAATCTACCAGCCAGACACATTATTTACCAGACAAATGACGACATTATTTTACAAAGAAAAACTATAGGTGTTATTTTAAAAAAATGATATGATGTTGAACGCACAGAGATGATGTCACAGCATAATGAAAACATAAGACAACTGTTTTAAATGACTCCGATTTCCATCAGTCTTTTCTCTCTGCCTTTGACATTTTCACACAGTTATAAAATGTTTTATTTTCTATCATAATTTTGTTGTTTCTTCTCCTTAGCACAGATAAAAACCCCCCTGTGACCCCTATGAGGAGAGCTGTGAGTCACCTTTAGCCTTAACTACTGACATGTATGGAGAATAAAATGATGTTCATCATTTTTTTAAGAAAATGAAATGAAATAAAAGTATAAATAAACACATCTTTAATGTCATCGAACTGTAAACATGCTGAGAAAACAAGGACATGTTTACTAGAGGAGGAGATTGACAGAAAAATCTATTTTCTCTATTCTGCCTCCAGTTGATTCTTTTTTTATATGAAATCATAACAAAAACAGCCGAAAAGCATTATGTTTTGGATTCTTGTCATTGGCAGTAAAGATGATGCTCTCAGGATGGGCGGCTTTTTTTCAGCTCAACAAAGGCTGTGTAAAGTTTTTAATAAAGTTTTATTCAAAATGGATTCACGTCTGTTATTGTATGTAGGAAATACCATTAATATGAATGTCTCATGAGTTAAGTTTGTTGTATTTATCTGTAACGTCTTAAAGTTCGCTCCATGAAAACATTCTCTGACTTTAAACTAGTTTGTGGAGCAACAAGCGGCACAGCTCGTTAGCATAGCATTAGCATATAACGTTGTAGCATGCTAGCATTAGTATATAGCGTTGTAGCATGTTAGCATTAGAATATTGTGTCGTAGCATGTTAGCATTAGTATATAGCGTTGTAGCATGTTAGCATTAGTATTTGGGTCGTAGCATGCTAGCATTAGCATATAGCGTCGTAGCATAAGCATATAACGTTGTAGCATGCTAGCATTAACTTATAGCGTCGTAGCATGCTAGCATTAGTATATAGCGTCGTAGCATGTTAGCATTAGTATATAGCGTTGTAGCATGTTAGCATTAGTATTTGGGTCGTAGCATGCTAGCATTAGCATATAGCGTCGTAGCATAAGCATATAACGTTGTAGCATGCTAGCATTAGCTTATAGCGTCGTAGCATGCTAGCATTCGTATATAGCGTCGTAGCATGCTAGTATCAGTGAGTAACAACCCCGCTGTCTCCTAATCAACACTTGTTATTAAACTCTGTTGCTGCTGTGAGTCCAGCCGGTTTATCCTCCATTTCTGTTAAAAACCTCCACGTCCTGCTGCTCCATCAGTCTAAGCTAAATGCTACACAGAGTAGTGTACGGAAGCAACGGGGATGGAGGTGGCGGGAGCTTTACGTGCCGCGCGTGCGCTTGTAAATATTGCGCAACAAGCTTTTTTTTTGGCCTGCAGAAGAAGCTCCTCTGTTTGCTGCCGCTTTCATGTCTGCTCGTTGCAAAAGACAGACGGACTGACTGACTGAACAACGGAAGCCCACGAAGGCAGAGCTGCTGAAAAAAGTCGATTTTTGAAAAAATAAATCGTCAAAAACAAAATATTTCGAATTAATTGATTATATTAATATATCGCCCAGCCCTATCTGAAGGACAAAGATCTTTGTGATGAACCGTGGAATAACGGATGTCCCCCTATGATCCAAGTTTCTATTGTTCTGGTTACCAACAGGAGTTTAAACCAGAGCAAAAAGAAAGAACACGTGACCAAAGCTTCATTGTTAGGGTCCACGTTTAACACCACGTAGCCAATCAGACAGAAGTATTCAAACTGGACCATAGAATAAGGAAATGTTATGGTATAGTTCTTGGAGTTAGAGAGGTTTCATCCTCTGATTTTGAAGCTGACACTGACTCTCCTGAAGGCAAAACTAGAAGTGATTCTAGAGAACAGACAGAAACGGCAAAAAAGGAGCTGATCTAGAATTCCTGCAAACGTTTATTTACATGAACAATTTGATTTCAAAGCCTGTTTAACTGCACCTCAGGAAAAATACGTAAAACGGGTTTTACTTTATCACACAATTCCCCATCAATTTTCAGGTCTACACTGTATATGCAAAGATCAGCTGCAGCCACACAGCACCGGCATAAAACAGGGAGAATTATAACTGCAGGCAGTTTAACACTGCACAGAAGATAAACACAATGCAGCTTACAGCCCGGAAAACGACAGCCAGCGACACCTTCATGGCTTCACATTAACTCTGATCTGGCTGAAGAGCTGCTGAGGACACGCATGTTAGACTGCAGAGTGTTTAAATGCTCCCCTCATTAGCTGCGTTTACATGGACCAAGGTGGTCAGAATAAAAGCCTGATCAGAAACAAACGCTTCATGAAAGCATGAATACTCAGACTCATTCAGATCAAAATATTATTCCAATCGAGATGGGTGGGTTTGCCGAATGTTGATCTGATCGAGTATGTGAACAGTTTGTTCTGCTAGCATAGACGGTGTGTGCTCTACAGGAGGCTTTGGAAAACAAACACGACGGACCGGCTCCCCCGCGCAAACAAACTGTCGGACTCTGGAGCAGAAGAGCGGCTTTGGGACGCCACGTGTGCTTTTAAATGCAGAAATGCCGCTCCGTGAAGTCCTGTGAAACCGTGCAAACCATCGTGTAAATTCCTGTTACCAGTTCTGTCCAGAAAAAAAGGCTAGTGTTGTTCACACTTATTCACGTGCGACAAAGATGCTGCACGAAGTTGCTGCAATGCCTGCATATTTTCAGAGCATCCAAGGCTAAAGGTAGTTGTTGGCCGCAGGTATTTTCCTCCGGTTTAGGGCTAGTGTTGAAAAAAGGTTAGCACTTCTTATTTTTTAGTATGTTTATTTATTAGTATCTAGAAAAGTATGTGTGAAGGAGAATGGAGGCAACATATGGCTGCTTGTCTCTTTACAACAGTTAGCTAACGGAATCCTGATGTTTTTGTGCCATTAAAGGTCTTGTCATTTTCCCGTTAGTTAATGGTTCCTGCGTCAGACGTTGCTCCCGAATGTGCATCTTCAAATGTTGCACTCCAACTTCCAGAATGATAGCGGCTGCAGAGGCGAGCCAAGCGGGGTAATAACCACGATGAGGGCCAGCCACACTGATGACGAGGAGACAAGAGCAGCTCAAGCAGGAGGGAGGGGCTGACTTCTGAGCTCCGATCACTCTGTCGCCTTCATCCACCTTGCCTCGTCCCCCCTCCTGCATCTCTCTGCTGAGCCGCTACATCTCATCCTCTCTCGATCCATCTTAGCGACGCCGCTGAGCTGCTCAGGTGGAGGTCAGCAGCTCATGAAAGAATTAGCGTCTCTGGAAGGATGGATTACTGGCCTTAAAGCCAAACCTGTGGGCCTGAGGGTTGGCCTGCAGGTTCCTTGTTCACTTAAGGACTGACCCTATTAAATAAATCCAGACGGTTGATTTGTTTATAGGTTAGAACTAATATATCCAACCCGATGCTCTAAAATAGCAACATCAATCTACCAAACATGAGAAGCCTGGAAGCAGCACCTCAGCAACTGCCAAATCAATTTCTATTGACTTTACCACAAAAACAGTTGGTGGTGAACCGTCAAAGCCCTTGTATTAACCAAGCCCCCACCTTCAATTCACAAATGTGTAGGAAAAATTGCAGTTCCTCCAATGACCACTGGTGTCAGAGGGGAGCGTTTTCTTATTGAAGCGCAGAGATGGAGACGTGGAAGTCTCACAGGCAGGAACCTGAGACTGGATCTATACTCAACCATAAGGACTCAAGGATGAGTGAACAATATTCAAACACATCATTGTCATTCAACATAGGCACCTTTATTTCGGTGAGGGATAATGTCCAACGAGGCGCGCATTATCAGAAATAAACGGGCAACGCGGAAGCCTGAAACGTGCAACACAACTTCACTTCCATGAAGTCTGTTCATGTCTGATAATGCACACTTTGAAGGGTATTATCCCGCTGATATCATGGTAACGCCTTCAGAACCTGGACTGAACGTGCAGTGCAGCAGCGAAGGAAACGGGTTTACTAAGCATCAGGACAAGATGAACAAAGCACCAGTTTGGTTACTACAGTAACTAAATGGTGATTAGGCCAGCACAATGCTATAGAACACGTGAGCTATGTGATCAGAGGTTCTCTTTTAGGTGTGCATTATCAATCTAGTACATCACTTTTTAAATCTGCACCCAATCACAATTCACCCCAGTTATAAAAACCATGGACTGTACATGGAAGCTGGACTGAGTGACCTCTACAGAGATTCTACTTGGTCTGATATCTTTTTCTTTTTACACACTCTTGATATTTGCCTAATTTGTTTTCATGTGATTTTTTTTTTCTTTAGAGACAGCTATGGTTGTCATAATGGGCTATAGAAATAAAATTCAATTGAAATAACAGTAAGTCAACTTAGATCCACTTTGAGAGAATCACCAGTTCTGAGAGATTTACATTTTACTTTATTTGCATCACTTCTTTTAAAAGTACAACTCAAACTGTCAGAACTGTCCTCATGTACTCAGAGACTTCAGCGGCCCCCGTGAAGCTTTCCTTTCAGCTGGATTTGAGTACATGCTGGACCAAATGGCCAAGCACACAACAGGCAGCAGAAGTCATCGGCTTCGTTAGCATTAAAGACGTGTCACATGCCGGCAGACAGCAAGCACAAATGTTGGGTGAAGCTGATCTGACGGCAACTCATTTTCAAACATGCATCTGTTCCAGTGCTTTCAGGGAGTTATCACATGTCAAGAAAAACCTGACAGCTCGGCATTAGGTAAAAATGTCACTGCTGGTGCTTCTGCAAAAACTCTCTCTGCCAGGGAGATCATTCTTCAATATTTACAGTCACCTGTGAAGCTAAGTTTACGCTGCTCTCGCCAACGCCCGCTCCAGCAACCCCTGCCAAAGAAAAGTCTATGCGACTGTGTGTGAATGAGCATTTCAGGCTCTGCCCCCTGCGTTTACACACGCACATTTTCAAGACCATTTTCGGCCACGACGTACAAAGCTCACGGCCATTACATGCACGTTGAAAACGAAACCAGGTTGAACTTTGACCAATCTGGAAGTATCCAGTGGGACGCATGGATGACGTACCTTGTTGGTCATGAGGATCTCTTCTGGGATCCTTGTGGTTTGTGCCTGGATGGAATTCTGTGACACCAAGTCCTTCATGTGTCACAACTGAGCTGTGAAAGGTTGGCCATGTTTGCACCACTTTGACATTTTGCACCAAAAATATTCCAGCAACTGGTGGGGGACATGTACTAGTAAAGAGTGATAGAAGAAGAAGAAGCCCCTCCCTGCCCGTCCAGTGTGAAGATATGGGCCAAAGGCGTGTTCAAAAAGACACATTTGGCCCACTCTTGTGTCACGTGTGTCTGTAGCTTCTCTCCGTTTCAGATGACACCGTTTCTTTTTCACTTCAGGTTAGCTTTGCACAAACGTCCACTCTGAAAGACTATGAACCCACAAATGGCTGCACACTCACTGATGACTGGCAGCTAAACGACAGGGTGTGAACTGGAACTGTGAAGCAGGACGGACCAGGCTTTGCAGAAAAGAAATCTCACACACAGAGATATTATGTAAACCAACTGACATCTTGGGAAATACTTACCAACACTGGAGACAATGAGACAAAGCATCAGCGAAAGCAATAACAGGAATCAATATAACTGTGTGCAGATGTGGAAAATGTGGGAATAATAGCCACTTAAATTCAGTAAAAGAGACAATTTGTCTCATTTTCTTTTTTTTCCCAGGACATCCACGATTTATGGGAAAAGGGGCCATTCAGTAGCTATGAAAACCACCAGGGTCCATTGAATTGCTGATAGGTTGCAGGAAGAGCAATTCCCCTTGAGACTTGCGTCTCTTTCTGCCATCTTAAAAAACATCCATGTAACCCAGAGCATCAAGAATTTCTTGTGTTCCCGAACACGTACAAATAAGCATGCAAATAGAGTACAACGCAAAGCTAACAAGACACAGCTGCGAGGGAGTCAAATGTATGCACTTTCCTCTCATTTCTTCAGTAATAACGTCAAACGTGTTTCAGATACGTTAACTTACAAATCAGGTTAGGTTTTCCCTTCAGTTAATGGAGAGGGAAGAGGCGATTCTTTCAAAGCATTGCTGCTACAGTTAACAGATAATAGAAGCTAGCCTGTGCTGCATGCACTCTGCTGACCGAGCCCACACAAAACATGACTCTGTGAATGAAACTACTGATTGAAACAAGTAATGAAGGCACAAAGACACACAAAACGGAAGGAAAACTCATTACATGGCCAGCATCGCTGATGTAATACAGAAAAGCCTTCTCCAGTTTTCCCCTGGAGCCACTCAGAAACAACAATAAATAAGACAAGCTAATAAAAGCTACATCAAGAGGATTAGAGCTAATATGAATAATTGAAGACGCAGCTTAAATGCGTTCTGAGGGGAAGGGTTTTTATTGGGGTTTTTCTCAGCACTCCAGCAGAAAAGCAACCATCATGATGTCTAATTTGCCAAAATGTAATAGTAAAGTCACCATTACGCTATAGATTCTAAAGGATGTCTAATTAACCTCTAATTAGCCATGTATTTCAACCAGCCAAGAAGGATGCTTATGGTGAAATGTTAGCGTTTCCTTTAAAGGAGATGCTGTAACCCTGCATGGACTTGTTGGGTCTGCATGTAACAAATGTTAAATCCATGAATCCATGTTTGACAGGCAGCACGATGAACTGATAGAAGTGTCTTCTGCAGCTTTGTGGAGCTTCTCCTAATGCCAACAGGCTGCGAAGAGTTAACTGCTAAATGTTCTAACACTTGTGTAAAGTGAGGATGGATGCGTTTTTCCTGCTTGTTTGTTTGCTGCTCTGCAGTTGTCACGTTCCATGTCGTCAGACGTGAACCTTTCCAAGAATCGGCAAACAGGCAGGATGACCGTCCCTCTCAGGATCTGGTACACGCCCACGTCAAATGTAAACTCCCTTTAACTTCAACCTGAGGACTGATCAACAAGGACAGTTCTGCATGTTGGACTGAGGAAGAAACTCCTTGATTTACAAAATAAACCATTGATTTAAAGGTGAATCCATTTGACTCAAAAGCATTCTGTTCTGCTGCACTGCTGTTAGCTGCTGATCTGATCTGATCTTTTCATCATTGGACTGATGAAAACCATAGAGGCAAACAGAGGGAATGAGGTCAAGAATAAAGAGCACAAACACAGTTAAATCAGACATTTTGTTTCAGTTCCTGCAGCTCAAACGGCTCCCCATCAGTGTTTTCATCCGTTTTCTCCTTTCAGGAAAGCTGTGTCTGTTGTTTTGTTTGTGTTTTTAGCAACACCAAGTGTTGACTGAGAAACTCATGCTCGTTTGGCTAAAACTTGACCAGAAGTTTCTAAACTAGTCTCCAGAAAAGCCAGATTTTAACCCCAATGGGACTGAACTTACTTGAATCAAAGTCAAACAAGAACGTCCAGCTTGATTCTTTCTCGGCTGCTAATGGGAAGCAGGACAAACCCTGCCATTTTCCATGTGTTTGCAACCCCCCCCCTCCACTAAACAGTGGGAGCTAGAGTCCGGCCTACCAGAGAAAATCAATATTCCAAAGAAAAACATCTCTGGCTCCCCGGGGGGGTCAGTCCAAGATCCAAAAATATCTGTTGGTGAAACGAAATCAGCAGATTCTCCGTGTTGCGCTGTTGCTCATTAAAGGCTTCGTTAGCTCTGGTTAATATTAGCGGCGTGGACCGAAAGAGCAACTTGTGCTGGATACTCTGAACAGCAGCTCTGAATGATGGGATGGTAATGCCTCTGCTGGGGGGTGCTGTAAACATGTCAGACATGCATGTCGTCTGCCTGTCACGCAGAAAAGCGCTGCCCAGGGGATGTGTGGTGCAAATGAAATTCCAGCGAGGAGTGAATTCAGGCTTCTGCAAAGCAGTCTAATTACATTTCCATACACAGCTATGTCCCTCAAATTACACGGCAGCACCGTGCAAATGCGGGTGAGGCAAATGTGAAGAGCAAACACCTCATGAGCATGTTTGTGCGAGACGAGATTAAAGCCAAAATCCAGGAATGTCATTTCGTTTCCAGCTTCGATGGAAACCAGTTTATTATTTACCTGATTGTAGCCTCACAGCTGGCCGCTACGCCTGGCAGAATCCAATTTTCAAGTAACCAGCAAACATGGTTTTATGTAATAAGCAAGGAAAAAAGATGTCATTTCCTTAACCTGGGGAGGGACGGGATGTTTCAGAAGGAGCCAATGTCATTCGGAGGCGGTGAACTTGTTGATGTACAGGATCAGGGCTGATTCAGAATTGAATTACGAGGCGATCTCGCTTTGATACTAAAGGAAGGAGCTGAAGGTGGATGTGGAGAGGGTGAGGACAATTACGCTGAGGTCGAGCAGGGTAGGGGGTGCTTGTTCTGAGCCTCTTAAATCAGACTCAGGGTGGAGGTGGGAAGAGACAACAAAGGAGAGCGACGGAGAAAAAAAAGAGGTGCCGACTGCAGGCCTGAAAATCAGACCTGTGATGCATTTTCATCCGGGTCTGGGTCTCTTTTCATACAAACACTGGCGTTGTTGCGGACAGCGTGCTCCTGTTTGAGCAGGAAGACAGCTATCTCCAGCGTGAGCTGTTATCTTCTTTGTTGACATGGCAACCGGAGACTCTGGACTGCGATGGCAGCGGTGAAGCCTTTGTTAACAGCACTTCTGACATGTTTGCACAGAAACAGACAGCTATGTGTCACATGAACGGAGGGTTAAAGGTCACACATTAGAGGTCTAAGAGCGCTGGAGCATAGAACGAGTTTGAGAAAGAAGATTTTTGCCGTTTTACGCTACCGGAGTTTCAGAGCAAAAGATTTACTGTAGATTTTTCAAATCAACATTTTCCCAGCAGAGGTTAGCTGCTGGAGTGAAAGCCATAACTTTGGGGGTTTGAACAGTGACGCAGCGGCAGACTAATGTCCTTTGCAGACGTACAGTATGAACGGAGGGCTGCGCTGCTCCTCCTTCAGCTTCCTCTGCAGAAACAAAGACGGAACCAGCCTCCTTTTCCAGGGAGCTAGCTAAAATGCTAATTATAACACACTGACAGTAAACGGCTGCTGTTTGACAGCTGCATCAGATTGTTTGAAAAGCTCCTGTCTCTTTGAGAATTTTGCTGTTTCGTCTTCTGTTTCTTCGTTTTTATAACGCAGTAAACTGCGATATTCAGCACAGAGTCATGGGTTCTTGTTTGGGACAAGAAAATACGGGACAGATTGCAGGGAAAAGGTCACAGGTAACTGGGGGAACAATCGGCACTTTTGCTTCAACTCAGCTTTTATATTTCTATCCTGAGGTTTTGTTTTCTGTTGTTTTGCTAATAAAGGAATGTTTTGAATTTTTCTGTCACATTTCTATCAGAATGTCCATGATCTCATAGTTTCTCTAAGCATGCACGGAGCAGGAAACTGCTGCTGGAAGGTCACATGACCTTTCCAAAGGGACTCAGCTTCATCTTAACTCCAATAAAAGCCAAAGTTCCTGCAAAAACAACCTTTTTCTGCTCCATCCTGCAGGACGTGTTGTCTTGACCACTGACTATGTTTGGCTGCTTTTAACATATGTGTGCCATATATTAGACAAAGGTCTCCACCCATTTTCCCTTTGACTCTGGCAAAGCAGAATTCTCTCCAAATGGACTTTTCTTTAAGTAAATTCAGGGAAATGTTTCATTTTTCAAGTTCTTTGGCAGGAAAAGTAACTTTGAGTCTTTCTTAAGATTTCTTTCTTTATCTTTGTATCAGTAAACAAGGTAAAAAGGTAAGCTCATTAGCATAAAGATTCACTGCAGTTGTAGGCTGTAACAGCCATGACAGGCCACTTCTGAGAGGCTGCAGCTTCAAATCCGCATTTGTTTCATACAGAACATACTAAAGCTGGTATTCATCTGTTCAATCAACCTTCGAATTGCTCATGCACTCATCATGCACTGACATAAACGCGACACACATCTTTGCCTTGAGGTGAGCATGGCTGTAACTGTCGCTCTTTTTTCCACGTTTGCAGCACGGTCTCACGGATTTTGTCTTTCAGGATCCAGAAGTCAGAAGAATGAGCGCTGCAGTAAAGCTCCACACTCGCCCGGCAACATGCACGCTGCATGCTAAGACGCCTATTCAATATTCATGGCCAGTTTGTTTCGCAGCGTAGTGAGACTTCCTGCCGTCTTTAGCAGGGTGGGGCTGGGCTTGTCGGCATCAGTGACTGGGGTGGATGAAGGCATCGCGTGCGCCTCAGCGGTCCCAGTGATGGCATGCTTAAAAATAGGCGCATGCCGTCATGCAGAACTGGTGTCTGGAGGATCTGAGGAGGTGAGCAGAGGAGTGCGGGGCGCACTCTCCTCACTCTTTCAAGTTGTGCATCAAGACTCCAGCACTCCCAGTCAGAAATGACATCATTTCAACTGGAGGGGGCTGCCGGAGCCCCCCGGGGTCTCTGAGAAACCCAGAATAGAGCCGGGCTTCTTTCTTCACTCTAAAGAAAACACTTGTGAAAAACACTTTGATAAGGCAAATGAAAGAATCTGAAAAAACAGCCTGGAATATTGAGCCAGTCTTTGATGACATGAAAGCCAATATTCAAGCGTGTCTCCAAAAACTCAGATCCTTCAGGAGACAGGATCATCTTATCAACAATAAAGTCCTATTCTTGATAAGTTTATCTTTCAAAACTGTCAGCTTGCTGACCAATATTTATGGTTGACAGGATAAAAAGCAAACCCCCCAGAAAAAATCAAGACTTTTAATGTGGATTTAATAAACAATAGACCCCGAAACAAATGAACACTTGAGACTTAAAACCTTATTTTGGGTTTTAAGGTATGAGTGTTGCACTGGAAGCAGTTTTCATTTCATTGTAGCTGTGACAATGACAAATAATGACCTGTCTGTCTGTAGGAAATGATATCCCGAAGAGAAGGAAGGTCCTGCAGGTCCTGGACACTGTCCCACATGTCTCCACCCAAATGATGAAGACATTTCTCAAGTGAGAAGCTTTATATGTCAGTAGTTGTGTTAATTTGGACACAAGTAATCAGAAAAAAAACCTGATCAGAAGAAAAGGGTAAAAACACCATTGGGGTTACATTGGGGTTTATGTTTATGTCTCTGTGCGAGTGGCCGGACTCCATGGCTTCGTGAGAAATTGTGATGTCATCCGCACGTTTTTACGCCAACGGCAGCCATGTTTGTGTGCAACAGAACTACAATCCTTCTTCTTCTGCAGCTGTTTTCTGCACACGTCAAAATAACTGATGATCAATGAAAACGTTTGTTATGATCAGATTAAGTTTTTCAGGGCTCATGTACACAGATCAGTTCTAATCTGATCTTTGTTCAGATTCAAGACATTTTGCACGTGTACACACGGCCACTGTCTCATTTAGTGTGTTTTCCGGACAGGATCCTGTCAACGTGGGAATCTCCTTTGGAATGTTTTCAAAAATGGTTTGTTTGACTGAAAAAGGGTAGGAAAAAAGCTGGATGGAGCAAAATACCACTTTTGAGCAGTTTTTTTGTGAAGAATGAACATTCTAGTGCTATATTGAATGGCAAAGGCCCTTTAATCCCATAAAAAAAAAAAAACAGACGTTTTCCAAAACTTCACCTCTGTTCAACACGGAAACACAAAAAGTGGCATGTCTAGCCTTAAACCTTAAAAACGACTTTGGATCTTCCAGGTATGAACATCTCCACAGCTTTTCTCATCATTTCATCCTTTAAAACATGGTAAAAAGCTTGTAAAGAGTCATAAGAGTCATGAATCCGGTGTTCTAAATCTCATTCAATGAAAGCTTTTCATGCAGCCACTGTGACGGCTCGCCTCAGTTTTTCCTGAATGCTTTGTGCCAAAGACATTAGAGGAAACCTGGAGGAGGAAGAGAGCCCCTCCCCAGCGGTCGCAGCCTTCATTACTGCTGTCAAGGTGTCTGTGCTTCTCTGGCGGCCTGTTCAGATGTAAAAAGGTGAAACTGGGCCACGAGGAGGAGGAAATGAGCGTAAATGTGACTAAAGCAGACGCTGCGAGGAAGACGTGTGTGATCGGTCCAAACTGATGAAATAAAGATGAATGAGAGCGGCTCCTGTCGTGTAGCTGCTCTCTCTTTCCCGCTTCACTTAACCCCCCCTCCGTCCAAAAGCTGCTTTACATGTGCGAGGCGCCACAGTGATGAAAGAGGATGAAATATGTGGTCGAGGGACAGCAGCCTTGAGCACACCTACAGCAGCAGCGGGATCAATCCCATCATTCAAAGCCCCGCCCACCGTTCCCCTCAGATGCGTGCTGTGCGGCGTGAAGCTGCGGCAGATGCATCCTGAGTGGACAGAGAGGCTTTATTTCATGTTGTGTTTCAGCTCATGGCAGTAATGAGGAACGCCATTAACATTTTGCTGACGCGCGTTTCTTTGCAGAGCTTTTGCCGCCCTTTTCCACTCTCCACTGTGACCAGCTTCACGTACCCAGCATGCATCAGCAAAAAGATGGAGAAATGTATGTGTTTGGATCACAACATTTGTTGGGTTTGTTGCTGCAGTCGCAGCAATGTTTTGAGGCTGAAGTGGGCGTCTGCTTTTATTTCTGCTTCCAGTTTCCCTTCATTTTTCAGAGTAAAGTTAAAAAGCTAAAACGGGTATTTTCTAAACACAAGAATAAACAGGAATCCATCGTTTGAACAACTTTATTAGCAGCATCCTGGTAATTGATTGATTCCTGGTTTTTGTTGATGAAATGCAGATCTAGGACTACTCTTGCTCTTGATGCATGATGAAGTTCCTCTGCTGCTTTTCTACTGCCAGCGAGGAAGGTATGTTCAGGTGAGGGAACAGAGATGTGAAGCAGAATGCTAAAACACTGGACACTCCTTTCTTTTTCTTTCTAGAGCAGGAGGCGAAGCAGAGACTGGGCGCAGTTCCTCCTTTCAAATGATCAGCCGTGTGTGTTTGAAGTAAAGCTTTGAAAAGTCATGCAAAACATTTTCCTAAACTGAGATTATTTTTACAAACAGCAAACTTTCTAGATGAGAATCGTTTCTCAAATCAAAAGTTGGCATTTGTCCTCATCACCGGCATGGTGACGTGCTCCTCCAGCTGATGATCTCCAAGGAAGCGGTTGCAAGCTCTGAAACAAGGAATCCCCGCCACGCTTCGCTCCCCTTTCAAACCAAGACGAAAGCAGGCAATCTTTAAAAATAATGGGTTCCCTGGTGATGGTCTCAAACCACAACTGGGGTGGCACACGCAGAGCTCATGACAGCAGAATGATTCAGTAACATTTGGGAAAGGAGGGTGCTGAAGCTTTCCGGCCTTTTCAGACCCAGTTTTCAGGAGCTTTTCTTTCCCTGATCTGAAGGAAGTTACAATAATGGATTAGCCCCACCCACTTCCTGCGGGGACAAAGCAGTGACGCCCTCTCTGAAACGCAAACGCCTGCATTCTGATGAACACGGGGGCTTCAGGGCCAGTGTTGACGCTCACAGGGAGGAGCTGGTGCTGGAGATGGCCTGACTCCAGGTCAGAGCTGCTGAGCAACACGAAACCAGCAGATCATTAAGGGAAAAGCAAATCTGCTGATTGATTAGCTTCTCCAAGCCTTTCTGCCTCTCAGTAAACAACAGCTGAAGATCCTTATTTTGACTTGACATTTAGACAGAATGAAACCTGCCTGCTTCTCCGTCGGCTCTGTAATTATTAGCTGCACTGAGTTTGCCGGCGGTTTCATGGAAAAATGAAGCATTTAAAATCATCCCGGATAAAAAAAAACTCAAAATGTTCACGTTTCTTTATCCAAAACCTTTTTCAAACTTCTAAAAATGTCCAAAGATTTGATGTTTTCAGGTGTGGGAAAGTCGTCTGATGTGCAATAGACCTGAATGACTTGATGTCTATCAGATCCAAAATGCATATGTGATGCTGTGAGCTTTGGAACAGCCTTGATTTAGATCTGTGAGAGACGTGTCGGTGCCCAGTGGAAGCTCCCTTTATCAAATATAACCTCATCATCCTCGTCAGCTGCAGCTCCAGCAGGAGTACGAAGGATTCAGAAATCCCTTCTTTGGGTTTTCAAAGGAAAACAGTTTGGAAACAAACCTGCTGAACGATCCAAGGAAACAACATGACACGTAAAGCACCCGCTCTGACGGGAATCTCACCAACAGATTGTCTGCAAACGGCTTTTAACTTGAAAAAAAAGAGCTTTTTCCTGAAGCTCTCTATGCAAACATGTGAAATTAGCGTCGCTGTGACTCCAGTAAGAAAGCTGAAGGCTTTGCAGTGAACATTTGTGGGTTTTGGGTACTTTCATCGTCTGTGGACTCATGTCTGCTCTGATCTGAAACCTCAATCCAGGTTTGAAAAGGAAACACTTTAAAGACTCACTCCAACGAAAACAGTCTTTGTAAAATGTTCTGAAGCATTCTCTGACGATGGAGGAAACATGTAAGAGGATTTGAGATGAGCAGATGAGAACTCGCCGTTTGGGACGCAGCAAACACCACGGGCCGGCCAAGGTCTCCTTGCTCTGCAGGGGCGGCACCAGGCGCTCGCTTGGGGTTGCTATAGCAACTGCAACCAGCTAATGTTTTTAGCCTGATCTCCACATGGAACGGTGTCTGTGTGCATCTCATTAACAATGAGATCTGCTTTATTTACTTTAAAGAGTTCTACACGAACATCGGTAATCCCGATGCTTCAGAAATTCTTCCGGGACCGTGAGCCTTACTCCCACTGCTGTGTCTGAAAGACGGACTGAGTTTGAAGGCTTGCTGTCCCACATTAACCCAAGAGGGGAAAGATTTGGGGACTTTTCTTTACTGTTGTCTCGATGAAAACAAACATCACGTGGTCGGCTGTGTGCCTGACATGTGAAATACAGAGTTCTCTTGTTTCTCATGGAAGTTACATTCTACGAACCACTTAGAAAACTAAGTCCAGGATTTTAGAACGGAAACAGAGATGTGATCGCCATGAAAGATTTATGAGACGCAGCATGGAGGAGATTGACTGACGAGACCTGCAGCCAATCAGGGTGTGCGGAATACCGTCCGTTATGTGGAAAAAGCAGGCAAATCTGCCCAGAAAACAATCGTGAAACTGCGAGAACGCCACAAGTAAGCTGCAACAAAGCTTGGAGCTAGACTGATGCATCCACAGTTATCACCACCCAACAGTTGATTCCGGTTCTGCTGAAACCAATCCTGCACCAACGTTATTATTTGCATTCCTGTAAACAACACATTTAAACTCTTTAGTTTGGTTTTGAATGCGCCGGCGTTTGGGTTTAGAACAGCTTTCTATGAATCGCTGAGTCTGCTGAACGGACCGGAGGGTCACATGACCACAGGGTTTATGTAAACTCCACCAGAACATAGACGGGTGTTGACATGTCAAAAAAGATGGAGTGTTCCTCTAACTGGGCTTATTTTTGCAGAGGGTGGGGTCAGGAGGTGCATCACACCAGGGAACGCCAGTCCAAGGAAACGCAAAACTCCAACTTCAGCGTAGCTAGCTGCACAGAACTGTGGGAGTGGTTTTATTTTGTTTTAAAAAACGTTTTCCAATAGTGTGAGTGTTTTCTGTAAAAAAGAAGAAAGTCTGTTAAATGTTCTTCTTAATGTGGATTTTTTCATCTTGTATTTTGTTCATTCCAGCTGTTAGAAAACCTTCAAAATGCTTCAAATTTCCTTCTTTATGACTTTGAACTTCATGGAGAAGACGCATCACTTAGATCAATGCGAGGTGATTTATGACACCCAACTGACAACACAGTCACAGGCCCAGTTTTCAGGCCCTGGGGGCTCACACCCCCCTGTTAAAATAAGACTCATTAAAAAATGTCCAAACTTCTGCCTTTCTGACCGGCAGAGGGGTCATCTATGATCCTTTTGACTTGAAGGCAGGTTCCCCTGTTTCAGGTTCTAATGATGACTGCAGTCAGGATTACAGTCTAGAGGAAGTGGATTTACCTCATCTAATGACCTTCTTACGCATGTTTTCACTTCTCTGCTGCCTAATCCGTTTACATTTGCCTGCATGGAGAGAGAAAAAAAAATCAATAAGTGCAGGGAAATGGGAAAATAACTGTGCTGGTCACCATTAATTATGATCAATGCACATTGATATAACACGACCGGCTGGTAAAAATGGGGGTGCATTGGTGCAGAGAAGAACCATGCAGTCAGAAGGACCAGGGAAACTGCAGGGTAAGAAGCGCTGACAGAAAAAACAGAAGGTTTTCTATCAACAGATTTTCAAGGCTCCTTTGTTGAAGTTCCAAAAAATGCTTCAAAATCTGCAGGACTTCCCTGGAAAAATGAAGCATTTTCAAGGAGCTAGAATCCTGTGAGAGCAGGAGCAAAAGGAGAAAATGTCAGCTGTCATGGGTGGAAATGCAGGAGTATCGACATCACTGAGTTATTTCTCAGTCTAAAGCTGATCATTATCGAGCATCACCGGAAATCTCTGCATTTAACGACACATCAGAGAAAAGAGAATGTCAGCATTCTGTGTTTCTCTGTTCATTTTTAAAGTGAGGATTTTCTAATGCAGAGTTTGGATGACAAAATAATTTGATCAATGAAGCATGTTGAGCTGCTGTCTTGAAGGGAAACCTCACCACCACATCCGGATCCTATATCAGAACCAGAATGCATAACTGTCCCAATGTTGCTGTAAAGAAAACTCGCCAACCAGCTCGAGAAGCTTATTCGTCCATTTTGAAGGCAGAAAGAAAAGCTTATGCGCCTCCTCTGCAGGAGATTCCTGCCGTTTTGAAACGACAAGTCCCTCTGGAGTAGAAGTCGCACCTTTACCTTGACGCCCCAGTCGTGTGTGGGAGGAGCGTCTGGTAAAAGTTCTGAACATCATCGCTACACGGAAGCATCGACTGCATTGGTCATTCACAGTGAACAGAGACACGGAGCTGCTGAGAGGTCAGGTTTACGTCTTTTGAAGAGCTCTACATCATCAGTCATCACGTCTCGGGTTCATTCAGTATTGTTTTACGGTGAACTTTACCCCTCACAGCAGGAGCTGCATCTGAATGTTGGCGCTTTCAGCGGTACTTCCGTTTGATAACTTGCTGTTATCAAAGTAGTAGGAAGGAAAAAATAAGGAATAATAGTAACGTCTTGATGCCAATAGGACAAATATCCTAAAGTTCAAGATCTGGGAGACGATTTGATTCTCCTCCATGTTGGTTTTGGACGGTCTTCCACTTTGATGTCAGTGGCAAAGAAAGATTCACAGTGCCCTCTAGCAGTTGTCAGTGGGAAAATAACAACTTTATGAGCCAATATTTATGTCTTCATAATCACATGTCACTCCTGAGTACAAGTCGCATCCCTGACCAAACTATGTAAAAGACTTCTCAGAAACTGTAGAATTAAAGATCCTGTTTTAGTTTCTTTCATATCATTTAATCAAACTCAACATTAGGTGTTATTTCCCCCAAAAATGTTAAAGCAAAGTTTCTGTTTGCTCTACTCCTGAGTTTTGTTTAAATATTAACTGCGTTTCACAGAGTCAATGTTTAAACTTTGGGTAATGCAGTCATCATTTGATCAAACAGATCACTTGTGAACACTTGAAGTTCGCTAAAGCGCGGACAGACATGCACCGAATGGTTTTTACTGAACTGCTTCCATTCTTTAACTCAGCAACACTTACCACGATGAGGAGATCGGATGTTCTTGTTCCTCCTCCTGTGGCGTCCTAAAAGACAAAAGTGTCCTTTTTGTCAGTAAAGTATAGCCGGATCTGGAAGCAGCTCTGCAGCAAACATGTCATATTCAGGTTCCCTCTGAGAGGCATCGGTCAGCATCGGTCAGTGAGGTGCCTGCAAACAGCAGAGACAGACAACATTTCTAAAATGTCTCAAAATGTTTCTGCTTCTTTCCTCTGGTGCTCTTTCTCTAAACAACAGGATCTTTTTCAAACCCCTGTGTCTCTGCCATTAGATGGAGCATTTGTAGTGATTCCAACTGAAAACCCTCAAACTCTCCTGTCACTCTGGGCCCACAATAAGATCAGCTGCACCACTTTCCTCTTTTAAAGCTGTTTTCTTTGCCCTTTAGCAACATCTATGGATCCCAAATGACACCGATTACTTTGGTTGATTTTACATGAAAAGGAATTCTTAAAGGTCAAAGAGCAAACTCATTGAAACCTGATCCGCTTTCATCTTGTCTGGTCTCTTGCTGCTTAAAACGGCTGCTTCATGTGGGGGCTCAATGCAGATCAATCTTTCCCTTCATCCTGACTGTCTGTTCCAGGTTGAACTCCTCTTCATCTTAGCATCACGTTTCTGTGCTACAGTCCTTGTTCCACATCACCATGAAGTTCTTTGTGTTTAAAAATAATGCAAAGATGGAAAAGTGTTACACACACTTCTGAGAGTATCTTTATCTCACACTGATCTCAACATACAGGGGTTTTTCAGCAGACTCCTGGCCAGGTCGGCCAGTTCAAGCCCGTCTTGATTCAGGGATTTTCAGGTGTTTCATGGCATGTCCCTCCCAACTTCCAAAACAAACTGTCTGTATCTGAGAACTGGACCGAGTGACTGTGACATCATCCATAGAAAGTGACTTACTTCTGGCTCCGACAAAATACAATAAATTCAGTTGCAATTCTTTTGCGACACAGACGCCCAGTGGCGGTTCTGGCCCAAATGAAACCCTGAGCGAGCCACACCAGAAGCACCCCTCAGTGACCCCCCCACTACAACCCAGAAACATACAATTCACATTTTTAACAAATACCAATTACAAAAAGAAAAACTAGAAGCTTCTAAATTCTTGCAGCTCATGGGACTGTTATAAAAATATTTAAAGTAAAACTAACTCTGATAAGGATAACATCACACATATGTTTGGGTGTCACTCAGTCCAGTTCTCAAAGGAAATACCGGTAGAGCCAAATCAAAGTCACTTCAGAGGGAGGGGTGTGGAGAGACTGGTAAAAGTCCTGAAATAATTTGGCATCTTTTCAACTTTAATCTTTACGTCATAAATAAATATGTAAAAAAAAGCAATGATGTGAGGGCAAAAGGGCGAGATATCCCCGTGTTTACTACCTCAGCTGCACGCCCGACTGCACCAGCGCAGCTGAATGACAGAGGTGAAGAAGACGAGTGCAGCTGTGGAGCTCAGATAGGGCACGGAGGAAGAGAAAGGGGGAAGCAAGAGACAGCCCTGGTGACGGCTGACCTTCAGCTGAAAGAGAAATGCTTTATTTTAAGAACTGTGAGGGGAAACAAGCAGAAGATTTTCTTCACAAAAGAAGCTTCACCGGAAACGTAGATTCAGTCCAAATAAGAGAGTTAAGGAGAGTCTGATGTTTTATCTCTTTTTGTGAGACGAGCTGTAAATGCTACGGTGTTTTCTTCCTAATCTCCTGTGTGGTGATTAACGCCGGCTGTAATAAGTCGACTGCGGGGCGATGGCTCGCTGCCCGCTCTAGAAATGACCAGTTCGGCCTGGTTAGGCTTTGGTCCCTGGGCGACCTGCCGGAGTCTGAGGAAGCTCTTTCTGATGAACGCTGTGCAGGGTTGGAGATGACACTGCAGTTGGAGAAATGATGCAGCAGAAATGGGTGGAAGTTCAAAAATCAATGAAGACTTAAGTGATAAAATAGAAACAACTACAGAGCACCAGCTGGGGTGCAGCTAAGGTGCAGCTGGGGTGGGGCTGGGATGAAGCTGGGGTGCAGCTGGGGTGCAGCTGGAGTGCAGTAGGGATGCAGCAGGGGTGCAGCAGGGATGCAGCAGGGGTGCAGCTGGAGTGCAGCTGGGGTGGGGCTGGGGTGCAGCTGGGGTGCAGTAGGGGTGCAGCAGGGGTGCAGCAGGGATGCAGCAGGGGTGCAGCAGGGGTGCAGCAGGGGTGCAGCTGGGGTGCAGCAGGGGTGCAGCAGGGATGCAGCAGGGGTGCAGCAGGGGTGCAGCAGGGGTGCAGCAGGGGTGCAGCAGGGGTGCAGCAGGGATGCAGTAGGGGTGCAGCAGGGATGCAGCTGGGATGCAGTAGGGGTGCAGCAGGGATGCAGCAGGGGTGCAGCAGGGGTGCAGCAGGGATGCAGCAGGGGTGCAGCTGGGGTGCAGCAGGGGTGCAGCTGGGGTGCAGCAGGGATGCAGCTGGGGTGCAGCTGGGATGCAGCAGGGATGCAGCTGGAGTGCAGCAGGGGTGCAGCTGGAGTGCAACTGGGATGCAGCAGGGATGCAGCTGAGGTGCTTCTGGGGTGCAGCTGAGGTGCTTCTGGGGTGCAGCAGGGATGCAGCTGAGGTGCTGCTGGGGTGCAGTAGGGGTGCAGCAGGGATGCAGCTGGGGTGCATGGACTTGAAGTTTTGTGTTGGAGCTTTTAGATGTCCTCTGTGGTTTGTTTGTTTACCTCTGTGAGGTTGTGTTTAGTAAGAGAGCCTAAAAAGAGGTCATTCCTACACTTTGGAGTCTCGTAAAAAATGGAAAAACATCAGAACCTCAGAAACATCAGCTGTGATGCAGCAGAGCTCTGAAGTTCTGCCTGAACTTTAGAATGATCTCAAACACCATCCAGTCCCAGTCAGTCAACTCCATGTTCTATTGGTAATCAATGGAGGCTCAGAGGCATCAGTTGATTGGCATGCAAATGTTCTCATCATCTGGAAACTGGAATTCCAAGCTGCAGGAGGTGCAGGAGACCGGGCGCTCAGGGGGACTCCACAGAAAAGCAGAGTTGACCCAGAGGGAAGGAGGGCATGGAACTCTGACAGAAGAGTTGATGCTAGAGCGCAGTCATTTCCTTAATCCACTATATCCCTTTTGGGGTCACGGGGTTGCTGGAGCCTGTACTGTTGGGCAAAGGCAGGGTACATGGTGGACAGGTCAAAAGTCCGTCCCAGGGCCACACACACACCTAGGGTCACTTTGGAGTAACCGATTTATCCAAGAAGCATGTTTTTGGACTGTGGGAGGAAGCCGGAGCACCAGGAGGAAACTCCACACAGAAAGGCCCCCGCAGAGATTTAAACCAATAAGAACAATCAACCTCAAATCACGGGCATCTATCTACATTCTAAATGGTTTTACTGTCTTCCTCCACCTGGATCAATGGCTTTTCAGGGACTATCTCTCACCCACCATCAGCATCTAGGCTCCGGGGTTTATTCATCTATGGTCCGAGCTTATCTCACCAGCATGAACGACTGCTTTGAATAAAGAAATATTTAGAAATGTAACTTTCAGATTCATTTTCTCAATAAATGTACATTGAATTGTATTATTACGCTTTAAATAGATATTTTTTCTGATGACAAACAATCTGCACATATTTTTGATGCTTGATCTGCATATGTTATGAAAATGTATGAAATAATGCTGTCTATTTAGTCATTATGTACTAAATCTATGTCATGTGACTTATCAATACCTGTAGACCTTTAGTGACCTGCATGTTGGTCAAGTATCTGTAACTGATCATAAGTTAAGAACATGATAATTAAATGAATTGCAAAAATAAAAGAAAAACTCCCCTTTTAAGCAATCTATTGAAAGTCCTTTTAACAATTTGAACAGTTTTATTGGGCCGTGAACTACATGGAAAAGAGCAAATATGTTAAGAGTAATGATTGAAATATTTACTATCCATAATCAATGTAATGACTAATTATCCTGTGTTTGATGAATGTTTGTACAGATGTAAATTCCTGTTGTTTGGCTTGTTTTTGTGTTATTTCCAAATCCAAATGTTCTCCATCAATAGAAAAATGCTCCAAGAACATTTACTAAAAACACGCTTTTCACTGGAGTGGACCTTTTAGCCAGTGAGGAACCGAGTCCTGTTCGTGCTCTTCACCGCGCAGACAGGACTCCAGTCCCGGTGGGGGTGCTCAGGTCTCACCATCTAGCAGCGACGGCGTGCGTGATGTTTCAGACAGCGCTGAGGACCCTTCAGGGCTGCAGCGCTCCTTCATTCAGCCCGTGATGTACTGTCAGTCCTCTTCAACACACTCACCTTTTCTATGCAGCCTCTTAACAGCCTGGAGAGCAGCACACTGCACCTCTTCATCAGTTTACTTCCTACTTCAGAAAAAAAACTTCTCAAATGTCTGCATGGAGCAAAAGAGGAGCTTCTGTTCCTACAGTTGTGTTTGCTCGTTTCCTGAAGGCACTAGACCTCGAACAAAACTGACCTCGCTCGTGGTTATTCGCTGAAAATCTCGGTTTAATCTCATTCTCTTTCAAAAGAGACAAACAGAACAAGGTAAACATGGAGGCCTGATGAGCTGCGATTCAGCTGGGAGGGAGCAGGTCAAGGACGGACGAACCAAACCGAGAGAAGAAGATCGCCAACAAAGGATGAAGATGAAGAGGGTTCTGACCTGGAGACACGATGAAAGGGAAAAAAGACGTGCTTCCTGCAGCTTAACTGAAAAAACCCGACTCTGGTCAGCAGAACGTATCCGAGCAGCAGTCAGGTTTTCTTCTCCAGCCGTGGGATACCTTTGTTTACCTGAGCATGCAAGTTCCTTCACCTGCCTGACCAGGGGGTTTGTGTGCATCTGCACAAGACAGAAGGTGACTGAGGGACTGAGCTGTGCTGAAATCAGAGTTCCGGCCTCCTTGATCCTAGCTTCCATTCCCTGGGATACCTTCACGGAATGGTTAGAGATCAATCAAGGTGAACCACCACCTCCCTCATGTCCTGTCAATCGAGTCTATGTACCTCCCTCCCATCGGCAGCGGGTTCTACACCTGGTGCAGGACACACCGGCAACGGGACACCCAGGAATGGCAGGTTCTCAGTCTCTCATGCAGAACTCCTTCTGGTGGCCCACCATGCAGGCGGATGTGGCTCCGTTCGTAACGGCGTGCACCTTTTGCCGGGGATAACTGGTTTCAGAGCTGCGAGGAAACATGGGAGGCGGCGCAACTACGCCATGCTGTTCGATGCCTTCAAGAACAGGCTGACCCAACCTCCTGCCCGGTCAATGGGTGTGGTTATGAAACTGCCCAGCAGAAAACTCTTCAAAAACCTAAACAGGTCACGCCTGTCTCGTTCCGTCTTGTCTTGCCTCCAGAATACTGGATCTCTCTGACCTTCCACGTGCTGTTCTGAAGCCTTTCAGAGTCAACTATGTTCATATATATAGGCACACTAAAGAATGATTTTTTTTAATGAAATGGGATCATTTTCCACCCAGAAGTAAGACGCCTCGATCTCTGAAGCTCCGCCTTTTGCTTCTTATGGGTGCCGCTCATTTCATGACGTCATCCTGGAGTCGAGCTCGACAAAATGAGAGCGTTTTGCTGATCACAGCTACAGCTCCGTACAGAAAGTGGGTGTATTTACCAGCCTAGGGGCGCAGCCTCTACCTGGAGGGGACGCCACGTTCATACGTATCGTTTTCAAATATAAACCAGAATAAAAACAATATGAGTAAATATAAAAACATCATAAGTATAGCAACATAATAAACTAGTATAAATTAAGTATAAAAACAAGGTGCTAGTGCTGGATTAAAAAAAGAGTGAAACCAGGCGCACATCTCCCAGCATACATCATACATATTTTTCCACCGACACCTTCAACTTGAATTGAACGAGACTATTGCTCTTGGATAGGAACTGTTCTTGAACCCATTGGTTCTTTGCTTCATTGTCCGGTATCTTTTTCTGGAGTAGGGCAGTTCTAACAGTTTGTGTCTGGGTGTGATGTATCCTTGATGGTATTTTTAGCTTTCTTGTTGCAACGTTCATTGCTCAGATCGTCCAGGGAGGGGAGAGGGCATCCAATCATTTTCTGGGCGCTGGAGACTACCCTCTGGAGATGTGTGAATGGAGCAAAAATACCGCTTTGGGGTTGTTTTTCATGAGGAATTAACATTATAAGACACTTATAAGCTCCAAAAAGTTGATTTTCTATATATATATATACTATATGTCCTCCATCATCAGAAAAACGCCACCAGAACATGTTAAAAACCCCCTTTTCATTGGAGTGGGTCTTTTAGGCGGTGCATTCAGAGCACTCATAAAAAGCTTCTGTTACATTTATCTTCAGTGTTTTTGGTTCGGTGACTGGAGTTTCTTTTGTCAAAGTGAGGCTGCATTCACCCTGGCAGCAGCACAGACTCGGTCTTTCATGTTGGTTTGGGTTTCATAGTGATGCCTTTTAAAAGGAAAGGCCTTGGGAATGATTGACAGTGTATTTGTGCCCTGACAGGCGACTGTGCACAGGGATAGTTGATTACATCGAGCATTTTGGAGCTTAAAGTAGGCCAGCTTTCTGTGTGGCTGATAGATTGGCCTCTTTTAAGCCCGACCCTTCTGCTGCTGTAAAACAAACTGGTCTTTCTGCTGCAACCTTTCTGCTTTTACTGCAGTAATAACTTTAAACCAGATGACAGCGTGGAGAGATTAGCTGGGAAGAATCAGCGCTGTAATGTGTCCTGACAAATATGAAGCTTGCTTTTATGCTCAAATCTTGTCTTTTTTTATTTTTATTTTTATCAAAGTCTTGAAAGAATACAATTTCTTTGACTGATAAAAATGGTATAAGGTGAAAGATTTTTTTCATTTTGTAATATTTTATTTTCTTTTGTGTTATGAATGTTGGACAATATTATGTGAAATGTCTTAGCAGTTTTGTAATGTGTATGGTAATATTAAAAATGTTGTATAAAGTTTTTGTTAAAGCCTCGGTCACACACCGCTATACAGCTTAATCACGGCCAAAACCCAACAAAAAGTGTTCTCTCACTTGATAATCTGTGTTCTGGCAGCGATTAAGACTTGGGGAGACGCGAAAAGACGCAAAAGGTTTCGCGGTCTGTCGCGGGCAGACCACGGTCATCAGTCGGGTGTTACAAGTTCTAAAAATGATTGTCCACTGCCTGGTCACTTCTAATTTGCGGCATGCAAATATCGTGATTTTCTGGGACCTCTGCACTTGCAGTCTAGATGAACCCTCAACGCTGTGATGTCCTCGTCTTCATGCTCCAGAACCAACCGATGCAGGCCCAACATATCCTTGCTGAGAGAAGAAGAGAAAGAGGAAGAAGGACGAGGAGTAGGGGCGGTACAGAACATCTGGGTGCGTGACTGGATTGTGAGGAGACTGACACTTAGACTTACGCATGGCTTGATGTGGTTGGCAGTGCTTATGCAGTACTTTTGGCACTGCCAAGCCAAATTTGACCAAAAATTACAACTGACAACCACGTCCACAAGATTTTCAAACCTTTTTGGCCGTGATTAAGCCGTGAAGCGCTGTGTGACCGCGGCTTCAGAGTCAGTGCCATTTTTTAAAGACCTACTCAAATAAAAATTGTGTTTTTATTGGTTTTCACCTGTTCTTGCGGCACTACTCTGATGATGGAGGACATATATTAAAAACATTAAGATTAAAATGGCATTTCTGAGTATTTCTTCATTCAAATGTTGCATCAGGAGCAGATGAACACAGGCTCCAATACTCTGCTCCATCCTCATGCATCCACTTACAGACAAATAGATCCATGGACATCATGCAACAAACATGGTCATAAAGTTTGCAGACGACACCACCGTATGAGGGTCTCATAACTGACAAAAGCTGCGTTTACATGGACACAAGTATTTGGAATAAAAGACTGATCAGAATAAAAATGCGTCCTGTAAACACGCTCGTCCTGAATACTCGATCAGACTCATTCGGATCAAAAATTCTTTCCGATCGAGACAGATGGGTTACGCCCTCCTTATGTTATGAATTCTTGATGTTTTACATATTGTCACGCAGGTCAGCTTTTCTATTGAAACATACTTTAAAAACCAAACCTGGTCAGCTTTGCTGAAGACCATATTGTTCACTGGTCATTTCAAGTGACTTTTGTGCACTTCAGAAGAGTTGACTGTAGTATGAAGACGTGCTGATCAATGTTCTTCACGGCTCCTTGCTAAAAATCAGGTATTAGTTTTACTTTGAGTTTAAAAAGTCTGTTTGTTGATGTTGTTTTTTTTCATAAGCATAGAGTCAAAATGACACTCACAATATATCAGGGATGTTGTGAAGAACTTAGTGGGTGTCGTTAACACAGTGTTTGTTTCCCTTCACAGAGTTTTCATAAGCGGCATTGTGGTGAGAGGTGGTGTAGGACCCAGATCAGGCTTAGTGGCAGACACTTCAGCATTTAATGAATAAACTCAAACATGACATAACTCAAAAAGAGACACGTACATACACTGAGGATCATTGACACAAAGCCAGACAGCTGTGGATGATTCATCACCTAAAGCTGCTGTGACTGACTGGGAGATTTTGAAAACAAAACATGACAAAAAACTAAAGAAGAATCACAAAAAAAAAAAAATCCAAATGACAACGCACATCCTCACACGCACCTAATGTAGTGTTTTACACATAATGTCCTTACTGTGTTCAGTGTGTTTTACTTTTTGGGGTCAAAACAAAAAAAAAAAAAAAACCTCTTCAAAGTGTCATCAGCAGACATACATCAAAACACAGAACCACTGTCAGAGTTTGTGACAGATCCAGGAGTGGAACCTCGCCAGTGACAGACCAGAACCAGAACCAGGACCGTCTGTTAGCTTCATGGAGCTAGCAGCTAATGTTTTTAGCATGTTAGCTACATGGAGCTAGCAGCTAATGTTTTTAGCATGTTAGCTACATGGTGCTAGCAGCTAATGTTTTTAGCATGTTGGCTACACCGAGCGATGTCTGTGTTTATCTCATTTACTATACATGAAAGACATGGATGATGTTAAGAGATCAGGCTGATTTATTTTGAAAAGCTCTACAAAAATATTAGTGATCATGCCTTAATGTTTGGGTTCACACTCAGCCCCCACCCTCTGCCCGCCTCAGTACGAAGCACGCGGGCGGAGGGTGTTGGGTCTTAGAGGAGCCGGGCTGGGAACCAGCACAGGGAGACTCAGGTTTGGCTCCCTTGTGGCTACACAGCTGCATGACTGAAGAGCTTTTAGGAAACTAAGACAGCATCAGTGGCTGAATTTACTTTAAAATTCAGTGTGCAAACAAAACGAATATTTTAGTAATCATAAATGGCTTTTGATTAAAAAAAACTGTTAGTTTTAATACTTGTAAAACATCTCCCAGCCGTCTGCCTGAAGATCTTCTGGCATTGCATGAAATCAGCTGACATGTTTGCAGAAACACATGGTTTTTGTCATTATATTCAAATCTATTTAAACTGTATTGCTTTTGATCAAACTCAGATTTGAATGAGCTTTTTTCTGCCTGCTTGTTTCCTTGTCCTTCATACACGCCTCTGACCACTTCTTCCATATTATTGTTTTGTCTGGGCAGGGGAGTGTGTGTGACCCGCCCCGCCCTACAAATCAAGCATCTCTGCAGGCAAGGACAGAGGTCGCGTAATGCAAACCCTCAGGATTTTATGAGAACGATGGAGGGATGCAGGACCGATGGTGCTGCGGAAGTGATATCGTAGCTATTCCACAGTGTGGAGCAATTCTCGTGAAATGAGAAATATCCCAGGATGAGATAAGATCAAATTTATTGATCCTAGAGGGAAAACTGGCTCATTTCAACAGCAACTGTGTGAAAAATAAAGAAGTACAAGAATCTGCACCACAAATGGGGAAAAATGGAAAACCATTATGGATTAGCACAGATGAGGAGCGCAAATCAGGATCACTGAGCCAATGACATCCAGTAATCTGATTCAAAGGTTTGCTATAGCGAGAGTGTGAAAGAACACAAAGAAAAAGGGGAAACGTTAGTAGAAAAAAGGAGCCTCTGTGGGACTGAAACAGTGGATGTGTCGCATATGAAAATGTGTGGATGAGTGAAGGCAGATTCCCATCAATCTCTGACCATGTAGTAGTTGGGCTTTCTTTTGTTTTGTGCTCATGGTTGGTCTTGCATAATGTTGTTCCTAACAGCCAGACTTTGGCCTGGCAGTTTGACCCATTGTCAACAATGCCATGTGAAATAAACCACATACAACAAACGTGCATCTAATTGTGATTTTTATTGTACAACCTGTTCACTAGAATCGGAACGAAGCTGTAAAACAAAAGTCAAGTTCTTCTGCGGTAGATGTCAACAAAATGACTTAGAAGACACGCGTTTGTCTTTAAAATACAAACAGCTGTCGGAATTCAGTTCTCAGCTGTTACATCGACGTGCTCTTATTTAGTAGGGGAGTCCGATTCCAGCAAGATAATTATCAAAATGTTTCTGCCAAAAGCATGTCTGCTGCTGTAGTTCAAATTAAGATTCAGGAAGAAAAATATATATTATTAGGAGGCCAAATTAGATTGTGTGAAAAGAATCCAATCTGAACCATGATTACAAAGAAAGCAGAAAAGAAAACAAAAAGAAAATAGTCATGGTGTTACTCCTAAGCAGTACAGTAGAAGCACTTACAAATGTCACCATGCAAATGCTGAAGCTGTCAGTGCTGCTGTGTGCTCCTCTTGAGGCCTGCTCAAACTTCAGTCTTCATCTAAATGTGTGTAACATAGTAGAAAGATGACAACATAAACTTAAAGACAGGTCTCCTTCAAATGGCTTTTTCAGCAGGTGGACGTAGTTTCTCACAAGCCGCTGCAGGTTCCACCAGAACTCTGAAAAGATTTCGTCTGAAAGACGGAGACGGGCTGGCTTTTGTTTTGATAAAAAGCAAAACAGAAACACGTGTGACTTTGGAAAGGCTTGACATGATGCTGACGAGTTCTCATGACACAAAGGTCAGTGAGAAAAAGAGACGGATAGCCGTTCAGTAAAGCCTCCATGTTCCCGTCAGCCTACCATCCCTTCTGTGAGCCAGTGTGAAGAGCCGATCCCCACAGGACATGTTAATTAAGCCAATTTTCAGTCAATACTCCTGAGTCTGCTTCAGGTCCATGTCGGCGCAGCTGTGCACGCAGCCTCACCTCTTATCCCCGGGTCTAATCAAGAGCTCCTGCGCTTTCATCTGCGCTGTGAGCTTAGCTGCAGCCCTGCAGATGCAGAAGTGCAGAGGTTCACGTCGCATCTCAGAGGATTATGCAGGTTCTAATGAGGAGGCTGACTGTCTTCCTGTCTTCATACTCTTGCACTCGTGTTGTTTGTGCACTAACCCATGTACATCTTTGTTTGCAAGATTATCAAAACAACAAATCGGCTCCGATTTGCTTATCCGGCAGACGAGGTGGGCTGGAGATGTGCTTCTGAATGCAGCTGGCAGCAGCTGCAGCCATCTCTGCTTATCTGAGCTGTAAGTCGTAACTAAGCAGCCTGTTATCTCCATCCTGTCCACTGCTGCTCTGATCCTCCCGAGGACCAGGCTGCAAGAGCAGAGAACAAGGATTTGACCAACACGTTGTGTTTCACTGGGAGACAGAAATCTTTGCTTGTCTGAAAGATTTGAGACAGAAAACTGGTTCCTGGACAGATCTTTGGAGAAGACTAGCCGAAAGCTCTGACACACTGCTTCCTGTCCCGCATGTGAAGTGGCTTTTCTTCAGCTGCATTCAAAGGCAGATGAAAGCTTTACATTTCACTCTACAAATCTGCTTGTGACAAGTTTTTGGACTCAAACCCTTCTGGTTCTTCCACAGAACCAACATAGGCAGCTCATCTATGGCTGGTAAACATCGGCCAGATCTTTAACCAAAACAACGCTCTGACGTCACAGACAACGCCTTCAGTCTTTGGTTAGATGTCCCCTAGATGCTGACCTGGGTTTCAAAACAATCACAGCTGGATCATTAAACAATCGTTTAAAATCATAGAAATCAGATCAAATTCATCGTGGGCCAACTCAGTACTCAACCAGATTCATCCCAGGTGAGCGTCAGAGTCCGGTAGAATCCGGTAGTGATAGTCATCACAGGTCTCTTTTGTTTTCTGCCGGCTTGAATAAGGAAACCATCCATCCTTTTTCTTAACCTGCTGTATCCCTTTCAGAGTCCCAGATTCTGTTGGGCAAAGGTGGGGTACGCCCTGGACAGGTCGCAGGGCACGGTTAAGGAAGCCATGAGTGATAAATGAAGATGAATTCCTCACTCTTGCTGACGTTTTACTCTGGTTTCAAACTCCCATCTTCTCTGGATTTTCTTTAAGTGGTGTCCAGGCAGCAGAAGAGGTTTGATGAGCAGAAGAGACGCTTGGAGCAGGAAAAAACAATGATCCACAGAGGGTTCTGCCCATTCCAGCCATTTGTCTCATTGTTTTTGCCATATTGAAAGCCAAGCAGAGCTATTTCTGCTCGTTACACGGATGGAAGATCAGCACAATCATTTATTTTATTTATTTAAACATTTATTGATCAATGGGAGGATTAGTCCCTTGGGATGCAACACCTCATTTCCAAGGAGGTCCTTGATTTACAACAAAAAAGAAAAGATGACAAACTACAGTTAAGAACAAACACATACAGGAAAAGAAAGAAATACAAATTATGATACAGGTTAATAATGTAACCTTTACTAAACACAAGCAGGGCAAGATAGTGCCTGTCATGGATCTGTCAGCCGCTCCCACCTCCAACCACCAGAGATAGCCCTCGCCTGAGGATTGAGCGCCCAGCTCTTGACTTCAACTCCCATCAGCTTTTGCCTCAGCTTCCTTCCTGTTCAGCTGTTTCATATTGTTGTCATTAGCCACTAGCATTGATACTGGCTCCAGCCTTCGCTCCTGTGTGATGTCTTGTTTTGGCCCAGTGGACAGTCTGAGCGTTTAAACCTAGTTTGTCTTCCTAGTTCTCTGACCCTGTGCATGTTCCATTGTTCGCCTGCCGTGTTATTGTGTTTGCTGACTATGGTTATGTCTTGCTCCTGCTCTACTCCATTAAAATGTTTGCATATGGATCCAAACGCCTCAGCGTCCTCATTACAGCGCCAGTGTATTCGGCCTGCCGTCTGTCCCTCTTTTGTGTTTATGTGATGTTACTTTTATTGATAAGTGTCACTCTAAAATCAACATGCCTGCTGGTGTACGATGGACAGTTGCTCTTAGATCGTCGATTTTCGACCAACATTCCTGATCTAAGACATTTTGGTGGTCAGAAACATCTGCCTCCTTTCCTTAGAGTCGTCCCAGTTTTCCATCGCCGATTTCCTGCGCTTCCTCCACCGGCGCCGTGGTAGCATAAACGGTAAAGCCGTGATTCTAAAGGCATGTCTGGATCACTATACTGGACACTTTATGACTAAGCTCTCTGAGTTAAAACATTTTTGTCCGTCTCAACGTGCGCTGGAACCGGTGATCAGCTGGTGATCAGCTGGCTGACCACCGGTTTCATCGCCTCATCGGCTGCTCTCCTGCCGAGGGTGTCCCCATGCCAGGTGTATTGATGGACACCATTGAGCTCAAACATGGTGTTTGTTATGGACAAACTATCACAAGGGTGAACTCCAACACTTGGTGGCTTGGCTGGGGGCTCACAAGTAAGCCCACCCCAGCCCACCACCTCTTACCATGTGCAACTCCAGAATGGTAGAGAGTCTAACCCCTCTCAAGGGACTGAGTTTCAGAATCCAGACTGTGCGTAGAGCTGAGCTCTATCTAGCCGGTACCTCTCGCACAAGCTCAGGGTCCTTCTCTTCCCATGTCGATCCTTTGGGTTTTATCCATGGGAAGAGCCCCGGCCACCAGGCGCTTGCCTGCAAGCCACAACCCCAGGCCTGGTTTCAGGTTGAGGCCCCAATCCAGGAAATGTGACTGCATCTATAATTGTTCTTCTCATGAAGGGGGTTCTAAACCGCTCTTTGTCTGGCTTGTCACCCAGAACCGGTCTGCCATGGGAGACCCTGCCAGGGGCTGAAGCCTCAGACAGCATAGCTCCTGAGACCACTCGAGCACTGAAACCCCTCCACCACGTTAAGGTGGCGGTTCATGCAGGAGAAATCTGGGGATGTGAAAATACATTTGATCTTTATGATAGAGGTTGTGTTGTAAACTGAATGAGATGAATGCATTTAAAAGTGAATTGTAACGAAAGAAATCGTTTTCGAGCTGAGGATGAGAACCAACCCAACTGCTGATGCATATTGTAGTGTCATGTAGGGGCAGCAGAGAATAAAACTACATACGCTATTGCACATTACATCCAGAGAATGTAGATTGTCTGATGTTGTGTTGAAGTAGATGATCTTAGGATTGTCAAGTATAGATGGTAGAAGTTGAGATATGGTTCTTTTCTGACATGATTCAGAACAGATACCAAGATCCACTTGATTCTTTCAAGTGGAGACGAATCAGAAAAGTATGAAGTTTGATTTGATCTTCCAGTATTCACTGTCCTTTTCTGGAACAGCATTTAGTATGAATTTGTTTTATTCAGAATCAATTTGTTAGATGATAATCATTTTTATATGGAATCAAAACCCAGCTGCAATGAATTATAGATATCCGAGATGCTTGGTTTGGAAAATAGATTATAGTATCATCTACATAGAGTTGAATATCACTTTTTTAAAGGAAATTTGGCAAATCATGAATAACTATGGGAAATAATCAGTGGCCAAGACAAGAACCTTGCAGAATACTTTGGTTTATGCTTGTGAATTTAGATAGATGGAGTAGAAAGACTGCAAACAGAAGCAAGAAACATGTTTTCCAAATTTGAAAATATGTCATTAGTGAATTTTATAAGAGCAAATGTGGTGGAAAAGTGCTTTATAAATGGTTTACAAAGCACTATATGTATAAATATTGTAGTTTTGGGTATCACCTCCTTTAATAACCTTAGTACATTTCCACGCAAGAGGCACTTTACAAATTGAAGTGGACAAATTAAAAGAGAGAACAGAAGAAGCAAGTCTAATAAATTTAGCCCCTTTCCCATCAGGACCAGGGCTTTTGTTAGAAGACACCTTCCGTAAAGCCTGAGAAACAACGGCAGAGCTGGTTAGTTTAAATGCAAAGGTACAATTACAAGACTGAGGGTTAGGAAATTAATCTGAGGGAGAGGCTAAAGACTGAACATGAGGTGTTTGGGAGAAATGCGCACAGAAGGCAATGCTAATAATCAACTGATCATTGATAATTTTGTGATGAAATACATTATCCGGAGTAGAGTTAGATTTGTCAAGTGAGGAATCTATTTGCTTCCAAAATAGTTTCAGACTCTTGAGATCATTTGCTAAACCATTTCTAAAGTAATTTGCTCTTCTCCTTTTGACTTTGTCCTCATGGGGACATGGGGGATCAGTATTCAGGAGAGGGCTCCCTCTGGTGGTTGGGAGTAGAGCTGGAAGTCCAAGCCTTGACAGGAACTTTGAAAGCCTTGAAAATAGATCAGAAGATGACCGGAGTTGGACTTCCAGCTGTGTTCCACTAAAGCTTGAAATGACTTTGTCAAATTCTTTAAAGAGAAAATCAAAAACATAAGGCAAAGTATTGTTTCATCAACTACAAGTCCAGAATATGAACGTTATCCACTGGAAACCAATATGAATCCCATGGCTCAGTTACAACCTATAAATAGTAAAGATCTGGAGGACGTTCTACGTCAGCTGAACTCCTCCTGCTGTCTGGATGTTCTACCCACAAGTTTTTTCAAACAAGTTTCAAAGATCCTGGAGTCGGTCCTGCTCCAGATTGTGAACTTGTCTTTAACATCTGGTGTTTTCCCAGAACCACTGAAAAAAGCTGGAATCAAACCCCTCCTAAATAATGACAGTTTGGACAAAACACAAATGAGCAACTACAGACCGATATCAAACCTGCCATTTTTAGGTAAGATCATTGAAAAAGCTGTTTTTCATCAGTTAAATGAATTCTTAATAAGGAACAACTGCTATGATGTCTTCCAGTCAGGCTTCAGACAGAACCACAGCACTGAGACGCTCTGACCAAAGTGACTAATGATATACGTTTGAATCCAAACATTGGAAATATATCAGTTCTAGTTTTATTGGATCTCAGTGTTACAGTCAACCATGCTATATAGCTCAAACGACAGGAAAACGGTGTGGGTCTCACTTGGCCAGGACTAAACTGGTTCAACACGTACTTAGAAAAAAGTAAATATTTTGCATCGGTTGGTAACTTCACATCAGAACCTACAGAAATTACATTTGGAGTTCCCCAAGGCTCCATCCTGGGGCCACTTCTATTTAATATCTACATGCTCCCACTGGCCCAGGTTATAAAGAACAACAGCATTAGTCACCATAGCTATGCAGATGACACACAGATACTGTATATATATTACAATGACATTGAGGTCCTGTACAGGCTCTTGGTAAATGCATTGAGACATTAATGACTGGATGTGTCACAGCTTACTTCAATGAAACAAAAACAAAACTGAGGTTATTGTCTTTGGGGCTAAAGAGAAACGGTTGGACGTCACTACAGAGCTTCAATCTATTCATCCTAACGCCACCAACCAGACCAGAAACTTGGGTGTAGTGACGGACACAGACCTACATTTGGATAAACAGATTAAGGCAGTGACAAAATCAGCCTACTATCATCTCAAAAATATTTCAAGGAATAAAGATCTGATGTTTAAGAAGGACCTGGAAAATCTAGTTCATGTTTTCATCTTTAGTCGACTTGACTACAGTAACAGTGTTTTCACAGGACGACCAAAAAAAATCAATCAGGAAAAAAATCACATCAGTCCAGTTCTGAGGTCTTTCCACTGGCTGCCGGAGAATAGACTTTAAGGTTTTGCTGCTGGTTCATAAAGCTTTGAATGGTTCTTTACCAAAGTACATGACTGACCTCCTGACCCAGTATATACCAGCCAGACCTCTCCACTCATCTGGATCCAGTCTTTTGTCAGTTCCTAGAGTCCAAATTAAACATGGAGAATCTGCATTCAGCTTCTATGCTCCACAGATCTGGAACAGACTTCCAGAAATCCTCAGATCAGCTGAAACACTCAGTATTTAAATCCCGGTTAAAGACCCACCTGTTCTCAGCTGCATTTGATTCACTTGGATTCAAACGTTTACATCCACACTGTTTATCTATGCGTGTTTTAAATTGACTTCTTTTAACTTTCTTTAAATCTTACTTTAACGATCATACCTTTGGTATTTTTTCTTTGTTTTCTTCTTTCATGTTTATGTAAAGCTCTTTGAATTGTCTTTGTACATGAAATGTGTGAAACAAAGAAACTTGCCTTGCGTCAAATTAACAACTCTGAAAACCCTCATAAATGTTTTATTTTACATTTGATTGCCTCAAGGCTGCACAATACCCTCCACCCTATGCACTTGAGCTTATAAAAGTGATGATCACATCTTAAATTGAATTCTGAGTGTTTTATACAACCATGTTGCGTTCCTGGTCAAAAGTGATTGCTGTAGAAAATGAACAGATATCCAGAATAAATTCCTCCATCACACAGAACACATCACATAAACACCCCCAAAAGTCCACCAAGGCGGACATGGACAGAAAAGGGAGTGCTGTAATCTCTGTGCTTGCATGCTACATTCACACTGGGCTCAGAAACACGGCTTCGAGCGACAGCTTTCAGTGGAAAGCCCACGTAAATGCACATATGTTTACGTGTTCAAAACTCACACAAATTTGACAAAACGCCAAATGACTAAGCGCGCATCAAAAGTTAAAACAGTTATACTTTATAGTGACTTGGATTTGGTACTGACGTAGGGTAAGCATCCTTTTCAAAACACAGAAATGCTAACCATTTGAAAGTTGATCAAGAAGTAGAAATGAATAATTGCGGTTTGTGTCCGGCTGAAATTATGACCGAGTCTTTCATTTATGGGAATAGAACTGTGAAAGAGAAAGCCTGGAGATCTGTGCCGCTTCAACATTTCACACTAATCCTCTTCTAAATATGAGTATCAAGTAGCGACAGTCCAATGTGAGCAGCGTGCATGTTACGTGCACGTTTAAGAACCCATGCCACACATGCTCGGTGTACACAAAGCACTAAAGAGACTAGAAAACAAGGCTGAGGTGATGCAAAAGTGATGCAAAAGTGATGCCTGTTTTTGGCCTGAGGGTCACAGAGACCACTGAAATCCCATGCACACATTAACACACACAGACACAACTTCCTGTTGAGTTTGGTCTTTCATTTTCCATTTTTTTTTTTATTTTACATATTCATTTTTTAATACAGTTTCAGTGCTGGTTTGTCTTTTTGCTGCAGTTATATTTCATGCCTCCTTATATATTATAATCCATTCCTTTAATTCAAACACTGCTTTGGGACGTTGTTCACAGCTTAAAATGCGAAATGTTAATGAATGTGGAGGGAAAAAAATGGTGATGGCTTTCGTGTCAATTTAAAAGCAGTTACAACAGACTGGTCAGTTTTGACTAGAAACACAAAAGTAAGGGACGGGAGACGAACTCAACTGGAGGGTTAAAGCTCGCTATTAAAGACCCACTCCCATAAAAATCCTCTTTTTTTTAGCAGCTTTCTGATGGTGAATATTATTTATAAAGATAATTGAAACTACAATAACATTTCTGAGTATTTTATATTAAAATTGCAGTGAATGAGGAGC
Source organism: Oryzias woworae (assembly GCA_016861445.1). Taxonomy (NCBI): domain Eukaryota; kingdom Metazoa; phylum Chordata; class Actinopteri; order Beloniformes; family Adrianichthyidae; genus Oryzias; species Oryzias woworae. Next base: position 720,346 of record BOLG01000407.1, read on the forward strand.
AGAAAAAAAAAAAATCAATGTGCAAATGTCCAATTTATCCCTCCAAACGTCATTGTTCAGGAGAATACTTAAAACAATGTGAATTCTGTTCTTATTTGGGTTATTCGACACTCTCAGGGATCTTCTGGAACGCAGTGGGGTACGGATCACTCCACGCACTGAGTTCTGCTGTGTATTTATGTAGTTCAAGCAAGCTGCGCTCAAGAAAGAGATGTCTCCAGGAGTCATGTAAGACAAATTACTAAATGAATATTGAAGCTGAACCACATCAATCTCAAATGTAAAGAAGTTTTAGAAAGGACGTCTGACTTGGGAATCTCAGGGCGTACTAACTAATCAGAAACATCTTTCACTTTGACAAAATAATTGTAGGTCTTCTGTGAGATGAACCAAAACGGACAGAATATCAAAAACAGCAAACCAGAGACACCGACGAGTCAGCAGAAGCTACTTGGTGTCTCAATGTTTCTTCTGGCACATTAGGCAGCAGCAACGTCTGACAGAGGAAACCAATGCAACCCAAAATAAGGATCATTTAGAATGAAAGGAAGCCAAAAAGCCCGCTGCTCTATGCAAAGACCTTCACCAAGTGCACTTCTACCAAAAAAAAGGATTCTTCTTTTCTCAAAGTTGCAGTTTGCCTCGAGGCTTGTACATCCACCTCATAAAAATGGAATGTACCATTATCGTGGCTATAGTCAGTCTATCGGGAAGCTTTTATAAAAGACAATGGAAGTTCCACAAACTTATAAAATGCAGGTGGCGCTGTGGTACGGTTCCATTTTCCTCTCGCTAGTCTTTAGTAAGGTGCAAGTTCTGGCTTCCTACTAAAATCCCACTAACCAAATGTGCAGGTACGTGAACATCCTCCTTTCTAACTGTCAGGCTGTACATACAAAGCGTGCAGCGGGTGTGCACGGGACGCCTAAGGAGCGCGCTCTTATCACGTGAACAGGATTTAGGTGGGGTTGAAAACATGACATCTGTACAACACGCCTGCATCTAAAGCTACTTCCCCCTCAGATCAACAAGTTCAGCTGGTAATTCTCTGCCAGCAGGCATGATTCAGCTGTTTCTGGGGAAGACTCTGTTCTGGATCTGGTTTCCCTGATTTCACTCCCTCCTGCTTGAATGCCTGTAATTCTCAGTATTTGTGGCCGACAGTTAAACCTTTCCAGACTACAATCAGCTCTGAGAGCAGCAGCCAGGCATCTTTGTGCTGACAGCAAGGAAACAGCACATCCCTCCACTTCTGGAACAGTCTCCATAGGAGATCAGATTTGAAGGGTTTCCGATGAGGCTGTAAACTCGTCTTTCCAATGCCACTCCTCTTTAGTGTCTTCTCTTGCCTCACAGGATGATTTGAGTTTATCTGAATGTAAACCTTTGTTGTTCTACATTGAAGGGAATCATTTCACTGCAGTCACTGAGATCAGGCCATTCAAAAGTGGCGATTCCTACATTCATAGTTATGGCTGAGATGTTATTCATTTCTGACTGTACATATGTCAAACAAACAGGTGGGAATCAATATTCCCTTTCAGCTTGTCTTATTTAGCACTTCCAGGTTGCTGCCATACGCTTCTTTGGATAACACCCAAAGAGACAAGATGTCCAGTCGGAAAACGGAAATGTATTCCCCCCTGCTGTCCTGCAGTCTGAGCCTGAGCCGATCTCCAGCAGCACTCAGTGGCGTCCTCTCCTCTGTTCCCGCCAGCCTTTAGCTGTCAATAGCTGCAAGCTGTGCAGAGCGCTTTAGCTGTACATTTCCTCCAGTTGAGTTCAGGTCTGATCTCCTAAACGCCCTTGTTTGCGAGTAGTTTATTTTCTGTGGCTCTGAGCCAAAGCAAAGCAGAATTTCCTGCTGGCGTGGCCATAAATACAATGAAGGTGTCCCTGTAGTTCAGGTAACTGCGAGTTCCACCTTCATGATGCCCCTGCTTATTCAGAAGCAGCACCTCAACCCTTCAGCTCCATTGTTGACATTCCTTCAACTGCCGCAACTCCTCAAGTGTTAATGCAGTTGAGGTCATTCAGGTGAAGAGCAGCCAACACTTTACCAACGCAAAGTGTTGGCTGCTCTCTTCATCAGAATCAGCTGATTCGTGGTGACTGCAGGAACAGGGACAGATTTACAGATGTCAAAGGGTTGTTGCTACGACATCTCTGGTGTTAAAGGGTTAACTAACTCTTAGAAAGCTGAGCGTCACCTTCCACATTCTTAGTTTGTACCTCTCCATCTAGTTTTTCATTCCTAATCCAACTCTAGATGACATAAAAGTCCTCTTGTTGATGTGCTTTTATACCTTTCTTGGTTGCGTAATGAAAACGTTTGTTTTTGGGAGCAAATGTGATGATGATGATGAAGAAGGAATCAAATCGGCTGGTTCCAAAACCTCTCCTTAACCTGCTATTACAGGTGGACCACGGCAGAGCAGACCATCGTCGGATAATCACTCTCACTGAGGGGAATAAATCTGTTTCTATGGAAACAGCCATTAGGTACGATCGCCATGAATTCCAGAGCTCAGGAGGCGAGCTGCCTAATTTCCCAAAATTCATTCATCATAGTTTTCCATGTGCAATCTGAGAGAGGCCGCCCGGAGCAACAAACTGCAGCAAGCTCGGCAGATTCACGAGCTCAAGAAAGCAATTTCCATTTAAATGTAGTCTTTCGGCAGAGACTCTTAAGCAGGGGGACTTAAAAGTGAGGAGCAACACTCAAGATTCAGTGGAGGCTGTGGCATTTAGTGCAACATCTGTTAAAGAAAACAGCGAAAAGTGTAACCGAAGTTACAGAGAGATCCTGTCAGGACTGTTGGGGACTTTGAGTTAATTCAGGTTGAAGGAGATGATCAATTAAGAATTAAGATTAAGAGATGTAGGTTAGATACAAATCAGAGGAAAGAACCAAGTTCACATGGATGACATAGTTGACATAGTTTTGATCAACCTCCTGGTTTTAAATAAGAACAAATGTTTGCTCAGAAACTGATGACATCGTGATCAAGTCGTAAAAGAGCTGAAGATCCAAATAGGATTGACCTCCATATTTAGAGAGAAAAATGTTCAAAAGTATTCCAGATATTTAACTCTGCTTCATTTATGCTCCCTCTAAAGTTGATCTTTGTTTGTTTGGGTTTTTTTTTGGGAGCGGGTTTTATTATGTTAGATTAAAAAAAATCAACATCTGACAGCAGCATGCTCCAACCATCATTGCATCAGTGTGTCAGACTTGACACTAAAACACGAAAGAATCGTTTCTGCTGCAGAGGACTTCTCTGTTTCGGTAAGCGACAACATTTTTTGTCGATACATTTAGGAGAGGATTGTGATGTAAACAGAACCTCACATTGCATCAGTATATGCTCAGATACTCCAGGCCAAATGCCAACACTTGTTATTGCTATTCTTTTTTTTTTTGTTTTTTTATTACAAAAAAAACAGTCAACTAAGGCTGTTTACTTTTTTTTGTTGATACATAAACAAACTGGCTAACTAGTTAGCATGCTAATACTTGTTAGATTCCATATCATGCAAGGTCTTGCATAAAGCTCCACGATCTGATGCACCGTTTATTTAAAAGGAACCAGACTGGTGTTTACACTTTGTCCTCGTTGGTTTGTGTGAGTATGTGATGAAGTTTCCTCCTGGGGAAAACGGCGAGTGTCGGAGGGAAACTGGAGCTTAGCAGGCGACTGAAAAAGCAGGAATGATCTTCACTGGACAGCAGCACTTTAACAGGGGAGACAAAGCTTTGTCAAACACAGTTTCTGCTGTTATTAATCACTAAGGTTTTAACAAGGCAAACGTTTGTTTTGCTAATGGATTGGCTTTGCAGCAAGTGTTTGATTGTGAAAATTTCATTTATAAGTATTAGGAGGAGCTCATTTTTGTGTTGTACACCGGTAAGGGTTTTTATACATATTCCAATGACATATAAACAGTGTTTAGTGTTATCTTAGTTTCATATTTGACTGTAGTGTTTACAGGTGTGGGGGGGGGGCTTATTAGATCCATCGATTATAATCCATGAATGATTCTGAATCGTTTTATGAATTTTAAACAACAGAGAATCAAAAAATGTATATGATTTAAAGTGTAAGAAAGGCCGAATCCGTATTCTTCTCTTCCCCTGCATATAGCCCTCCAAATGGAGAGTTACGGGAAAAAAAAACGTCTTCCAATTTGGATGGTATTACCCCTCGATGACGTCATCAATAGCTGCCGGTCATCTACGTTAGCGCGTAGCTGCCAGCACTTGGAAAATGCACAAATACCAGTTTTTTTAACTTTAAAAACAAAAAGTCATTATTTACATTTAAATGCAAACTTCTGTGCTTCAAAGCGCACCCTCGTGAAGAAATGCCTTTCTCCTCCACACCCCACCACATCACCCTCCTGGCAGAGGGAGGGCAGAGTCTTAAGTCACTACAGTTTCTCCTTAAAAAAACAACTTCAGGCACCACTAAAGTTTCAAATACCCCTGCAATTGGAAGGGTAGAGGAAGAAATCAGATTTGGCCTAACAAGCCGAAATAAGCTGAGTTTTTCACTCAGACATGTTGTTTGCTTTTATAATGTTGATGATCAATTGGCTTTGGATACAATTAATGTGGTGAGTTCTGTCACACCAATTGAATTTCATTTATATAACCTAATATCACAACCATAGCCGTCTCAATGGGATTCACATCGGTATTTATGCAAAGAGCATAAAGTCAGTCGTAAAATACAAACAAAAGCTGGTTGCTAAACTAAACTAAACAGAATAAGCCAAACTGGCATCCCTGACCTTTGACCCTCCTTCTTGGTGAGAAAAAAAAACTCTTTATAAAACCCTATCTTGAGGGGAAAACCTCAGAGATGTCTTGAAGGAGGGATCCTCTCCCAGGACGGACAGACGATGTACTAGAACTGTAAAGTAGCGTTAGCTTCTCTAACTCTACAACTACATGTTTGAATAAGCTGGGGATGCGAGACGAGCCAGAGGCGAGGTCCACGGTGAGGAGTCCTCGTAGAGGAGTGGGGGAGAGGGACAACATACGAATCGCACTGCACCAAACAGAAGAATAATGAACTAAATAAAATATAGTACTGAGTAAATGATAAAGAAAAGAGGAGAGGAGTAATAGAGGACGGAACCCCAGTCCTGCATTTAGTAAGTGAAGTGTTCTGTTTGGTTGGTAAGGCTCTATGAGATTTTTAGGATAGGATGGGTTCATACCATTCAAGGCCTTATACACCAAAATTCAACACGTAGGACATACAACAAATGTGCAAAATCACATCATACAGGACATTCCTAAAGCTGAGGGGAGAAACCTTTAGGATGCTACTACTGAAGTGTGGATTCAATGAGTTCTGCTGTGAGCACATTCAACAGTTGGATATCATAAATGTATTGTTTTATTCAAAATAACTTCTATTAATGGTCAACTACAATGAATTTTTGTTATTTGATGATCTCAATACTTAAAGACCGTAAGGATTAATTTATTTATGAAGAAAAGCACCTTTTTTGTTAGTTTACCAAGGCTACCAAGCCTTTTGCTTAAACACTGTTCTATAATATGTTCAGAATGTAGCTAGACCCTATTTATTTTGTTTGACGTGAGTGTCCAATAATGAAAAGTAGCATTATTATCCTATTTTAGGTTGAGTTCAGGGATTTTTTTTTTCCTTTTGATACTTTGAAAAATGTTTGAGTAACAAAAAGAAATATTTTTCATGTCCAACTTCATAAAAGTCAAACAGGTATACAGATCTTGTCTTTACTCAAAAATGGCCTTTGGTGGAGAAAAGTCAGTAATATTGGTCTTTGTGGTAAAGAGAAGACATTAAAAAAGCAGATTAATCGTTTCAAAATCCAATCGTTGTCTCCTGAGTCATAATCAAATGGACTCATGAGGTTTCTCAAGGTTTCCACCCCAGCAGTGTTTTGTTTTGCGCTCCACACTTCCATGAACCCTGGGACAAAGCTAAATGGTAATCCCAGTTTGAAATTTGACTTTACCTTGAAATGAATGGAGGACATGTTGATGTTTTAAGAGAACAGCAGCATAGAAGATTCAAAGGCTGATTCGGGGAACTAAAAGAACACATAACATCATCAAAACTAGCATAAAAGAAGCTATGGTGTTTAGCTCCTTAATCAGGAACTGTTGGGTTTCAGGCTTTAAACCGACACTCCAGAGTTCAACCTTTTACAGGAATGGACATTTCAAAAGTTTAAGTCCCCACTCGTCACACAACTATTGGCACATAAACTGTTGTGTATTGAGACTCTTCTTACATTTCATATCTGACAACTTTCTATGGACTCCAGTCAAACAGAGAGTCTGGACATATGTGTGATAATCAGACATTTTATCCCTCTGTAAGAGCCAGTGAACAGAGTCAATGTCACTTTGTGGTTCCAAGCATTTGAGACAGTTTGGTTTACTGTTTATTATCTGTCATCTGAAAGTCACTCACTCCACTTAGCAGGACATGCTCACTTCAAACACTGAAGTCAGGAGAAGGTCTGCCATAAAACCATCAGCAGCCTTCTTCAGACAGCAAATGTTGCCTTTGTGGCGGCCCCTGTGAGACGCAGATCATTAATACATCATCCATCATCAATCCAAAGAGCTGCTCACCCCACTGAACTGTGCTTTCTCTAAAGGTCGCCTGAGGACAGGAGGTTTTTTCCTGTGATGCAGGCTCCAAGCTTCCTTCAAGCTGGTTTGGTCCTGCAGCATGTAAACCATTATCATGTCTAACAAGGACTGCAGGGTTGGCAGGGCTGCTTAAGAGTGAATTAAAAGGGAAAAAAGTGACAGACGGCCGAGGACAGTGGGATTTCTATGGGTTTAGCAATTAGCTACAAGTTTACTTACAGTAGGATGTTTACATGTGACAGCGGTGAATCGATTCTGAACCATGAAATATTTATGTTTTAATGTGATGCATCAGTGAAAAGTCACCAACACAAACCTTAGGAACAGCAAAGAGCATCTTCCAGAAAAACAAAGGCTGGAGGTCTTGGCTACAAACGCAAGGCTTGTTGGAAGCAGATTTGGTGGATTCTACAAAGCGTAGCTCCCAGCTCAGCATGGGTGCTCATGTGTCTGCAGGGCCCAGAAATTACATGTGCTAACCTAAGTAACACGATTGCATGAAGAAAACGAGTCCTTAGCACAGAGGGGGCGGCCTAAGGGGTGGGGCGCAATCATTTACATCCAAACTCATGCATAATGAATGAGATAATCATCGCTGTGGCACTTTCAAAGTGGAAGCTTCTCCGAGCAGCAGGAGAGGAGAGTATTAGCTGTTCATTAGCATCCAGCCAGGAGGCCGTGAGCGCTCTGATTCAGTCTGTGTGGCTCTGTGACCCACGTCTGATGTAGCGAACTCACCTGATTTATGACTTAAGAGGCCGGAGACGCACCACACGCATGTTATGGAGACTACCAGGAGATTATCAGGCGCAAACAAAAAGGGCAAATGGGGGGTAATGAACCAAGACGCTGAAAGTTAAATGAACCCTGAAAACTCAACAAAGTACATTCATTAACTTCATTTTACTGTGCTTTAGTTAGAAGTCCAGCAAAAAGGGGGGAAATGGTAAAAAAAAACATGTACTTGAGATACCCTGAAATCAGGGAGGGGCCTGACATTTTAGGTACATTTAGGTTGACTGTGAAAGACATGATCTACAAAATCTGTAAATCACATTTTAAAATAATGTATTTGTACGCTACTGCTGCTAGTTAGTATTTGAACCCCTGAGAAAGTCAATGTTAATGTTTGGGACAGTAGTCTTTGTTAGCGTTACACAGGTCAAACGTTTCCTGTGGTTCTTCACCAGGTTTGCGCTGCAGGACTGGTTTTGGCCCATTCCTCCACACAGATCTCCTCTACATCAGTCAGGTTTCTGGACTGTCGCTGAGAAACACAGAGCTTTGATTGATTGATTGATTGATTTGTTTATTTCAAGCATAAGTTGGACAATACACAAAAATAATTCCACAAAATGATCAAACTCATTATTAGGACAATGAAATGCATTGATTAAGAGGAAAGAAAGAAAAGGAAAAAAAACAAAAAGAAACCAATGAAAAATGAACAAACAAAAACAACGCACTTAAGTCACATGTGTAACATATGTTCAGTATAGTGATTCATAACTGAAGTCTAGTAGAGTTTGATTCATTGCTTGAAAAGCAGTGGGAAGAAGCGAACGTATATAATCCCACCCCTACATAGTTACTTCATTTCATAGTCTTGCATAGTTTTCATGATCTGGTTCTGATCAGAAACATTATTGATTCACACTTTAGGTAATCAATATGTAATAAACATTGATTATCATTAGAACTCTAATTACATTGATCTAGTTGGTACATATTCCAGATCAAGTAAAGAAAATCGGTAGTTCATCAGTAGATTGTGATTACCTTTCAAGTAACATTTTAGTGATCATTATTGCACATTACACAATTTAATAATCATAGGTAGAGATTTAAAGAAAAAAAGAAATTATTTCAGCACATTCCAGTTCATATGTCCACATATTTGAAATGATTCAAACACCAGTTGATCTTTAACTCTTCTTATCTTCATATTGTGAGATCAGAGTTTCTTTGTACATTTTCTTGAATTTTTGGATGTTGGAACATTGTTTGAGTTCATTACTGAACCCGTTCCAAAGTTTAGAGCCGCACACAGACACACAGAAACTTTTTTTTGTGGTTCTTATCAATTTGATCTTGAAGTTCCTACATCCCCTCAGTTTGTAGCCTCCTTCATTTTCTAAGAACTGTTTTTGGATATTCATGGTGAATGTTTTTCCACTGGCTCTATATAGAATTTCTGCAAAAATCAACAAGGATCATACAGTTTTAAAAGTCTGGATTGATCAAATAAATTGTTTGTCTGATCAAGAAAGCCGGCTTTAAGTACAATTCTGATGGCTGGTTTTTGAAGTAAAGAGAGGATGTAGTGAACATTTATAATTATTACTCCAAACTTCTATACAATAGGTGAAATATGGTAATATTAAAGAGCAGTATTATAGGTTTCTACAGTTGTATTTTAACATGTATTTAGATTTATTTATGATTGAAATACTTTTTGAAACTTTAGTTTGTATGTGTCTGATGTGTAGCTTCCAACTTCATTTGTTATCGATTACAATCCCCAAGAATTTGATTTCTGTGACGTTTTCTATTAAGACGTTATTTATTGTAACTGAGAGCTCTGGATTGGCCTTATAATTACCAAAAAACATCACTTTGGTTTTTTCAAGGTTCAAAGGTAGTTTATTGTAATCCATCCATGATTTTATTTTGTTCAACTCTGTTTTTACCACATGGATAAGTTCCCTTTGATTGTCTGTTGAGTAAAATATATTTGTGTCATCAGTAAATAGAATTAGTTTACAACGTTTTGAAACATTGAACAAATCATTTATGTAAATATTGAATAGCAGAGGGCCTAGAATTGATCCTTGGGGGACACCACAACTTATCTCCTTGGTCTTCGATGTGAATTCATTCATCTTGACAAATTGTTTTCTTCCCGTTAAACAGCTTTTGACCCAACTTAGCGCTAGTCCTCTTATCCCAAACCCTTCCAGTTTATCCAGTAGGATGTCATGATTGAGAGTCAAATGCTTTTTTTAAATCAATGAAAATTCCAGCTGCAAATTTCTTTTTGTCCAGAGCATTTGTGATTTCCTCAACAGCATCAATGATAGCCATTGAGGCTGATCTGTTTTCTCTAAAACCATATTGGTTTTTATTTATAATGTTATGTTTATCTATAAATTTAGCTAATTTATCATTGAATATCTTTTCTAAACTTTTGGAGAATTGTGGAAGGAGAGAAACTGGTCTATAGTTTGTAAAAAGGTGTTTGTCTGCGCTCTTATAAACAGGAATCACTTTTACAATTTTCCTTTTGTTTGGGAATTTCCCGGTTTGTAGTGATAAGTTACATATGTATGTTAGAGGCTTAGCGATATTGTTAATGACCTTCTTCACTATCATCATATCAATATCATCACAATCTGCTGAGTTTTTACTCTTGAATTTGTTAACAATTGATATCAGATCATTTTCGTTCACTTCAGAGAGAAAGATTGAGTTTGGGATCCTTGTGATGCTGGAATATTTACCAATATTCTAATTTTTCTGCTGCCAACGCTGGACCCACGTTTTCATCATAGTTGTTTGCTGCTTCTTTAATAGTATAGCTTTGACCCTTCTCATCTGTAAAGTCATCTGGATATGTTCTCTTTTTTAGTGATACTGTTTCATATTTCCCAAACTCGCTTCACCTTGTTTTTATTTTCATTCAGTAGATTATTGTAGTACACTTTTTTACTGTGCCGTGTTATTTCAGTTAGTTGTATTTTTGTAAGACTTGTGTCTCTGTTCGCTTTCTCTTGACCTTTGTTTTAAGAATTTTTTCTAGAGGTTATTTTTCTTTTTACAAGCATTTTGTAGACCAGTTGTTAACCGAGGACATTTTTGTAAATTTGTTCTTGAATTGATGAATTGGACAGTTTTTGTTATAGAGTGAGCTAAATATTTCTAAAAAACATTCCTAAGTCGGTGTCCACATCTTTCTCTCTGTACACAGAGTTCCAGTTCTGTCTGGATAAGTCATTATTAAAGGAGGTCATTGTTTGTTCATTTCTTAACCTTTTGTAAACTGGTTCTTTTATTAGTTTCTTTGTTGCCACGTTGATATCAAATAGTGTGAAAACTGGTAAATGATCAGTTATGTCATCATATCATGAGTCCACTCATATGAGTGTTTTCCTATATTATTAGTAAATCTATTATCAATCAGAGCAGCACTGTGAGCAGTAATTCTGCTGGTCTTGTTACGGTTGGATAGAAACTCATACTGTAAATTCTGCTGATACAGTCATCTGTTGCTTTATGTTTGCTGGGGTTTATCAGATCTATATTCAGATCTCCACAAATAAAGAAAGTTTTGTTATGTTGAGAGTGAAACAGTTTTTTCCATCCAGTCACTGAAGACTTCTAGGCTTGACCCTGGTGACCTGTAGATACAGCTTATAATGACATTCTTCCCTGATTCATTACAGATTTAGATTGTAAGACATTCCAGTATTCCATCCACTGCAACTGACATTTGATCAATTACTGTAAACTTCATATTTTTCTGCACATAGATTGCAACTCCTCCTCCTTTTTTTATTTACTCTGTTCACATAATAAAGTTCATAGTTTTCCAATTCAAAATCAGTGTCTTTGTTGTCGCTGAACCAAGATTCTGATACAGTTCTGATGTTAAAGGAACATCCCAGATTCTGTAGATAGTCCTTGATGTCTCCAAAGTTAGTGTCCATGCTTCTGCTGTTAAAGTGGATGATTGACAGTCTTCCTTCAGGGTTAACAGAGTTTTTAAAGCCATCTATGCTGTCATATTTGTAGTCCAGATTAACAGAGGAAAAGAACTGATCAGGGTGGATGTCATCCTGCAGGTTCTGATCATTATCAGTGAATATGTTAAGGTCAGGTTGCTCACAGTTCAGATCTTTCTGAAAGTTGTGGTCACAGTTGACTGTTGAAGAAAATGTGTTGTTTTTAGAAGTCCATGTTTGTAGAGTTTGACTCCTCACCTGGAGAGTCCAGCATCTTCACTTCTCTCTTGTTTAGACTGTAGTGGGCAGAAACTTGTCCAGCTCCTCCAGGCTCCTGATAACGATGACCTTGTCGTGCTCAGGAGAACCGTTAAGTTTAACGTAGATTCTGGAATCTCTTATCCAGGTGCTTTGAATCTTTCCTTGTCGTGTCAGAAAGCGTACTCTTCAGGTGATGTCAGCATTACGCTTAATGAGATTCTCATTCATGGAAACGTTGGTTCCCTTCAGAAATCTTACTTGCTTCAATAAAGATATTTTGTGTTTCCGATTCCCAAACCTCTTGAGGACGGCAGGTCTGTCAGACTCTCTTCTCCTGGGAAGCGGGCGGCAGACCTCGATGTTGTTTGTGTCCAGAGAAATTCCTTTGGACTTTAGGAAATCTTCCAGCTGTTTCTCCACAGAGCTGATCTCCTGCTCGTCAGAGTCATCACCGTTCCCTGCGGTCACTGCATGCGCATATTACCGAGGTTTGATCTTCAATCCGGTGATTATCACATCATTAATCCTGGAATTCTGCTCCTGGTCATCCATTCGTTTTTCCACTTTATCCATTCGGTTGACAGTCTGTTCATGCTGAGCTCGGAGCTGTCTCCCCTCCTCCAGTCGTTCAGGATCTGCTCTTGCTGGATCTTCATGGATCTTATTTCTTCCAACAGAAAATCAAGCAACTTCTTGATATCCTTTGAGTCGTCCGTCACTGGGGTTTTTTCGGGGGCGTGATCAGGAGTTGTTCTTTACAATTTTTACTTTTTTCTCAGTAAACAGATTTTTGAAGTGCAGCTGCTCTGTGCCTCCGTGGCGTCGTGGCGTCTTCCCAAAGGTCAAAAGTTTTAGTTTGCCCCAAATATTTTCTATTGGGTTTAGGTCTGGAGACGGGCTAGGTCACTCCAGAACCTTGATCTGCTTCTTACAGAACCCCTCCTTGGTTCTGCTGCCTGTGCGCTTCGGGTCATTGTCATGTTGGAAGACCCGGCTACGACCCATCTTCAATGCTGTAACTGAAGGAAGGAGGTTGTTCCCCAAAATCTCACAACACATGACCCCGTCATCCTCTCCTTAATACAGTGCAGTCGTCCTGTCCCATGTGCAGAAAAACGCCGCCCATACCATGATGCTACCACCCCCATGCTTCACCATAGGGATGGTGTTCTTGGGATGGTAATCATCATTCTTCTTCCTCAAACACTGTGAGTGGAATTCAGACCAGAAAGTTCTATTTTGGTCTCATCTGATCACATGACTTTCTCCCATGATCCTCTGGATCATCCAGATGGTCATTGGTAAACTTAAGACAGGCCTGGACGTGTGCTGGTTTCAGCAGGGGAACCTTCTGTTCCATGTACGGTTTCAAACCATGACGTCTTAGTGTGTCACCAACAGTTACCATGGAAACGGTGGTCCCAGCTCTCTTCAGGTCAGTGACCAGCTCCTCCTGTGTAGTTCTGGGCTGAGTTCTCACCTGTCTTAGGATCCCTGAGACCCCACCAGGGGAGATCCTGCATGGAGCCCCAGTCTGAGGGAGATTAACAGTCATGTTTAGTTTCCTCCATTTTCTAATAAACGCTCCAACTGTGGATCTTTTTTCACTAAGCTGCTTGGCATTTGCCTCATAGCCCTTTCCAGGCTTGTGGAGGTCTACAGTTGTGTCTCTGGTGTCTTTGGACAGCTCTTTGGCCTTAACCGTGTTAGTTGGAGTCTCACTGACTGACAGGTGATTCTAATTTAGGATAATAAGTGGAGGTGGATCTTTTAACAGGTCTTTGAGGGTCAGAATTCCAGCTGATAGACAGCTGGTCACCTACTTAATGGCAGGAATACATTATTTAAAAATCATATCATTTCCAGATTTTTTTAGATGATATCTCTCACAGAGGACGTGCACCAAAAATGAAAATCCCAGGGCTTTAAAATCCTCATTTGCCTCAAATGAAACTTTAAAGTGAAAGCTGTCTCCCTCTCATTCTCAACCAAGGAGCCACCATGTAACAACGGCCCTTACGGTGGATACGGGCTGTCTGCGGGCAAAAATAAAATGGGCAAATCAGTGCAGGACTCGCATCAGGCCTGTGCAAAATGTTAAGATGGTAGATCTTCCAGTGAGATCATGAGATCAAATATTCATGTACATTTTTTCCTATGGGTATGCTGCATGTGACAGGTTGTCGTGAACACTTCAGCAACACGAAAGAGTAAGTGAGGGGGGAGAAGGTGGACGCAGGCACGTCATACGTCTTCATTTTCCGGCTAGATAGCTCCAGCACTGCTCGCCGTTTTTGTTGCACTGCTAATGTAAGCTTGGGGTTGTGAGGGGCTGTAAGCTAGTGGGAGAGAGTGTAAACAAAGGGATCATGGGAAATGAGCGGAGTTTTCTTCCACCAATCGTGTCGAGGATTCAGAAGTGAATTTCCAATGAACTCCTGCTGCCCTGCAGAAATATCCTCTGGAAAGCACTGTAGGTTTTCGGATGTTGGCTTTAAGTGACATGAAAGTGGAATTTTAAGCAGAGAAACATCAAAAGCATCCCGGATGGAGGTCCTAAGGACCAGTGGTCAGAATGCCTGATAACCTGTTTTTGTTTTTGGCAGATTTGGTCTCTCTTCTTTCGCCAGGTTGAGCATATCTGAGTTTATCTTATCCCAGCATCCAGCACCACCCCGCCCCTCTGTTTGTTCCTAACAGGATTAAACAGGACTGACATTCAAACCATCAGCTGTTTTTTGCTCTTCATCTTCAGTTAACTCAGTGGTCTTGCTCACCATTGAAGCTTAATCTCCATCTCCCAGCACTCGAGGCAGCTGTGCTTCAGTTTGATAACATCCTCTGCTAGCTGAATCCAGCTAGCAGAGGATAAGATTGGATCTGGTTCTCTCCTCGTCATGCTGTGTCCTCCCATCCATGAAACTGCAGCTGAGAAAAGACACCTGATAATCTTCGAAAGGTAAGGCCACAGTCAGATCCAGAACTTCACCCGGAAAGCTGCTCTCTCCGCCCTTAAAAACTTCCCTCAACCTTGAAGTTTGACCCTTTTATCATCCTGGTTTCTTCTCTTTGCACTTCCTCTCTCTTGAACGAACACGGAGACCGTTTTAAACCGTAAGACGATCAATTCCTCCTTCGCCTCCATTTGTAGAGATGAGTCCCCAACATCCATCCGTTTATCTTTGTGCAGGACAGCTGTAGGATTACAGCTGGGAAGCATTGTAACAGCAGCTCCTCCTGATATGTTAAAGGGTTGGTCATGGGAGCAGGGGGGGGGTTGAAGAAGCAATGGAGAATTGATCCGTTAGAAACTTGGAAGGAGAACACATCCGAGGGAAGGAGGGCCAATCGCTTTCATGTACTCCAGAGGAGATTAGCGTTAAGCTCCAACAAGTCGCACAGAAAGAAAACAAATCTCTGTGGGAACAGAGGGGGAATGAGGAGGAGGAAAAGGAGAGTCAACCAAGGCCACTGCATGAAATCTTTTCTTTCCCCTCTTCCTCACTTACATTCCCTTATGTGAAATATGACAATCCAATTACAGCTCCATCTCAGACAATCCACAGCTCTGTGTCAAACCTGAGAGGGGAGAATGAGGAGGTTAAGGACGGCGCCGTGACATTTCTGTTCAAGGGACATGGGGTTGGCGTTAATTTAAACTCATGTTGGAGGTGACCTTTCTTTAAAGGTCCTCTCATCGTCGCAGATTGGCAGTTTAAGAAAGACAGGAGGCCTTAAAGTGAGAAAAAGGAGGTGTTGCAGAAAGGATGGAGACCAAAAACAAACTGACTGAACCTCTCCTCATACCACACAGTGCTACAAGAAAGCAGCTTCTTCTTAAGTCGTGAACCAGTTTTGTTTCCTCTTTTTCCCTCCTAGATAAGTAGAAACCCCTTTAGTTTCTTCTTCTTAACCCTCTATGTCCCTTATGGGGGTCACGGGGTTGCTGGAGCCTGTCCCAGCTACCGTTGGACGAAGGTGGGGTACGCCCTGGACAGGTTATCGCGGCCACACAATCACTTCCACACACCCTCACACCTTGGAACAATTTAGAAAAACCAGTTATCCAATGAAGCGTGTGTTTGGACGGTGGGAGGAAGCCAAAGTGTCCAAAGAAAACCCACGAGTGCACGGCGAGAACACGCAAACTCCTCAGCGAGAGGCTCTTCTGCATGATAGATAATAATCTGTTAATGTCACAAAACATAATGCAAAACACCATGCATTTTTGTGTGGAGAAAAACCTGAACCATTACAGTCAATGGCAAATTGCTGACACCAAACTCCAGTGGTCATTTGAGGAACTGCAGCTTTAGGCGGTTCCTGGCTTTAGGAAACAGACGGTGGGGTCCTGCCCAGAATGCACTCTGAGCAAAGTGAGCATCCTTTACTCTGACTGCTGCAGATGGACTGGTCCTTCTGTGGTTCTGTTTTGGTCATTTATAAATGCATCCGTTAATTTGGGAAGAAAACCAATTCCAGAGCTCATTGGTGTAGACGTGGTATTAATCTGATATTGATGAACCCGCTGAATCAGGGAATGCGACCCTATTTCAAGGATTACGATCATACAACTATGCTTTTGTCATCCTTGGGGCATGAGCTTTTGCAGAAACGCTGCTGTCGTCACAAATACACCAACTTAGGTCAGAAACAAACCGAGATTTAGTCTTTAGCGAGTCTCTAGCTAAAGCTTTCATTTAGTTTCTTCGGGTAATTTGCAGAACTGTGAAGCTGCTCAGGTTTGACCCGAGGTCAATCCTAAAAGTCAACAAGCTGCTTCTGTGAATGTGTCCCGAAAACCCAGAAAAACAGAACAGAGGAGTCTGAGGCCCAAAACACCGCCTCCATAAGGACACACTGCGCTGGGCTGAAACACACCCTTCACATGCACACACAGACAATGCGAGTCTCTTTGTCAGCTTCACCTTCCGTTTTCCATTCTTTTTAGTTGTTAACAGTCGTTCCAGCGGAGCTGCAGAGGTGTGAAGCCTCACTGCAGTAAAGCGCTCCTCGGAGGTCCAGTCCTGCCTGAGAGTTTTGTGTGTTTGTGTACGGACTCGCCGTGGACAGTGACCTGAAAGGAGCCAAACACGGAGTGGGCAACAGCAAAGCCTCAGCAGCACGTGCAGGGCGGCATGAGCCAGGAGGACTTCAGCAGAACAATCGACAGCTCCTTTTAGTCCTCAGACAATAACATAAACTCCCCAGGAATCATCTCTTATGTCAATCAAAACCGATCCAACCACAATTCATACATTTAATCCTGTAATGTGCACCGGATTGATCGTCTTCTTTGTGGTTGGGGGAGCTCAATGACAACTTTTTCTCACCTGAATGCTCTTCCCAAAGCAAGTCTGGCCTCTCCTGATATGCTGGAGGAACCATGCATGACTCAAGTCCAACTGAAGCACTCAAACACGCGAGCGCAGGCAGCCAGATCAATGCTGGTCCCAGCCAGCCTCTCAGCTGATGATTCTGCGCTGTGGGGGGTTGAGCACTCCCTCTTCTCAAATGGGATGGACAACCTTTGACCTTTGCAGCGCTCTGCTTTAAGAGATGGACATCCAGCCGAGTGATAGCCGCAATGAGCCAGAGGTCAACGCTCGGGCCCGCAGGGCTGAGCAGGAAGCGACCCTCCGACCAACCCTTTCAGGGTGCACACATTTATGTTGTCTCGACATTATGATCAGCGCTACATATTTGAAGGTTATTATTACAGAAACCTACTCTACTGGAAGTCATGAACAGATCACAGCAAGTTGTTGCTGTAAAGCACCGCAGAATACGGCCTTTAGTTTGACCGGGAGGTGAACAAAAAAGTGCCGTTTCAGACTCCGGGGCTCAGACGCTGCATTTAACAAACGTTTAGCTCTGACAGCAAGGGTCTCTATTGGTTTGTCTTAACACAGAAGCATTTTTTAACATAAAAAAGACTTTCTCTTAATGAGAATGGCGCCCTCCTGAACACGTGCAACTGACAAGAACCTTTGGACAATGTTTGCTACAGGGGACCAACTGAACATGCGTTCAATCCTGGTACTACAGTCTACCTTCCACAGCTGCTGAGTCACCAGGATCCTCCTAAAGAACTGCATAGACGGAACAGACTCTCTGTTTGCATTTTGTTTGGAATATTATTCTGATTTAAGAAATGTTCAATTTAGTTTATTGCGTCTTGTGAACCAAACTGGTAAAATATGTTAAACTAAGTAAAAAGAAAAGATTTGGACATAAGTAAACTGCAAAAGTAATATCAAAAAAGGTCATTAAACTAATATATATAAATATACATATATATATATATATATATTTTTGTCATTTATAAATAAGCCAACAGTTAAAATCATGATTGTGGTCTGTGGTTAATTTTCTTTTTTTTGGGGTCTATTTCACTGCTCCTTAGAATCTAGAGTAATTCTGGTCCAAATCAGCATGAGAGGTGCTGCATTTGGACCAAACCCAACACCAACAGTGGAACTGGCCGGTTGACCTTAGACTTCAATCAGATCTCTCTCCAGTATGAATGGCTGGTGGATGATGTTAAAACCAGTTATTTTAAACTCTACCCCCTGCAGTGAACTCCACCCTGACGCTTTCAGATCCAATCCCAGTTATTAAAACGCTGGAAGATCAGCGTCTCCTCCGGTCACAACTCCAACCCCCCCCACACCCCCCACCGCCCCCTCAGATCAGAGCTGAATTTACACCCGTCCGCTCTGAAAGGCATCTCTGCACCCAAACTCTGGCTGTTAACTGCCGCCGTCGCCGTTTGTCTTTCATGACACGTCTGGCAGTAATGCAGCGATCCGTCAGCGCCGGCAGGTCTCCAGGTAAATCATCTGGAGCGCTGGATGGGCTCCAGACATCGCCCCGCCCCTCACTAGGAGATGGAAACTGAATGAAGGCTGAGAAGAAGCAAAGTAGGCACAAATTATGGAGACCGAGCAGTAACCATGGTGATTGTGCCTGACAGGAGAACCAGCCTTCAGTTTGGCGTCGGACGCAGCCTTCCAGTATCTGCATTCGTAGTTAAATAATCTATAGTTCTGATGTTGATCCGGCCTTTCAGGGATGACCTTTCCTCACTCCTGTCAGGCACAGCTGAGCATGTTGGCTTCAAGTTCATTTCAAACTCTGGCATTTGTCCGTGGACCAGAGAGGCAGCTTCAGCCCGGCAAACCGTAAAGGGCACAGCCCAAAAGAATCAGTAAATCTTGCGAGGCTCAATGCTTGTAGTTGTTAATCTCCAGAGGAAAGCAGCATGAGTGCGAGCCTCAGCTGTTCCTTTATGTGAGCCGTTGATCAGCTCATGTTTGCAGACAGACACTGAAACCATCCTCTTCTTTCAGCCCTGGATCTGCTTGTTACATGTCCTTAGCATACTTGCCACGCTTGACCTGTTTCTTTAAATGGTTCATTACAAAAATATAGAGATTTTCCATTTTTGAAACAGGACAATTGTGCTTCAGTTTGATCTTTTCATCAGCTAAAGAAACAAAAGCCTCCAAATCAAATGTGGTAGAGCGAAGAAGAAAAAAACGCAGCTCACAAAGCCCTTGAGGAAAAGCACAATTATTTTTCTGTTTGCCTCTGAACTTAGCAATGCCTCCGCCTGCTTCAGAGATGCTGTCTGGCCTCATTCTCCAGTCGATTGTCTTCATCCTGAGGGGATAAATGTGTGTCGTTTTAAGGACAGCTCTCCATTGGGGTCGGCAGCTCAGCGACAGGACGTCAGCTCCACAAATAGGCAGATCCCTCGCTGTGCCTCCGTCCCCACGTCTGTCTGCTGTGAGAGGGCGTGTGCCGTGATGAACGAGGATCCCCAGCTGACAGGAAAGCGCCCTTGCTCAAAGTCGCAGCCCTGAGCGAGTTATCGCACATTGGGGAGCTGCCCTCTCATCCCTGAAGCCGGATTGGGAACCTGTTCTTTCCCCAGACCATCCCGCTCTGACAGGAAGCTGACAACCCACCCTTCTATGCTCACTGGAGCATTTACAGAGACAAGCACAATGTGATCACATAAAGACTACAGACTGACATTACTCTTGGGCAATTACCAGTCGTCATGGATCTTAGCGGCAGACTGCTGAGTCTGGGAGTGTGCACGAGTCTCTGACAGTGCACGGGAAACTTCTCATCTCTGGGTAACAGAAGCAGCGTTCACAACTTGGGTTTCAGAAGAAATCCCAAAAAGTTTCCAGAACCTGACAGTGTGTCAAAAATGAAAAGAAGACCAACATAGAAACACATGTAAATGTAAAACGTCAAGTTCAGCTTCTGTTTCAGGCCAACGTGTACACTCATCTCTTTGGTTTGTCCACTAAGCCTGAGTCACATGCGCCCGTGGGAGGGCCAGGAAATGGGGGGGAACTGGCTCAGTCAGTCAGAGCCATTCCATGAAACTCCCACCACAGGTTGGCCAGAAAAAGTCTGAACATTTTTCATTTATTTGCTCATTTTTATTGCAAGGGTGACAACCCTTTAAGACCCACTCAGATGAGATAACATGTTCTTGAGGTATTTTTCTCATGATGGAGGACGTATATGAAGAAAATTAAACCTAAAAGTCCTTTCTGAGTATTTCTGTGAATCTGGAGCAGATGGAAAAAGCTTGTAGGTGTGAGGTAGAACCTACAGTTGGAGGGCCACAAGCTCCCCGCTCCGTTCTGATGCATCCACCTGCAGACAAACAGATCCATGAACGTCTTTGTTTTCCTCGTCTGAGCTGGAATCTGGATCAGAACTGGACGGATGGACAGCTCCGGTATTGATCGTCATTTTTGCTCCCCCAGCAATGTGAGCGTGGAGTGTGAGGGGCTGCAAGTTAGTGGAGGAGAGTGTAAACAAAGGGATGATGGGATATAGTCCGGATATATTAGTCCCGCCCACAACAGAGAGATACATTTCTGTTGAACTCCTGCTGCTCTGCAGAAAACAATGTCCGAAATAACGACACAGGTTCCTGATGTTGGCTATAAAACCATAAGCAAGATTAAAAAAACCGCTGGAAACGCTTTGAAAATAGATCCAAAGAGGATCAGTCGGACTGAAAAAACTTAAAATCGGTGAGAGTCAGCTGACCACACCTGAGAAAATGGAGGGATTTCTGCATTCAGAGTGAGAGATGAATTCTGAGTGTTTGTCCATCAAATGAGCATGTGCTCTCAGTCAGGCCTTTCACAGGGGAGACGCTAAATGTTGGGATTTCATTCGTGTACTGGACTTCAGATCCTAACATTCAGAGCTGATTTGTTTTAAGGATCCAGCAGAGCATCAGCAGCCTCTGATCTCTGAGATGTGAAGAGGAATCCATTAAAAGGCTGCGCTGAACGCTAATGATGGGTGTGAGAGGGGATCCCACAGCCGTCTGCAGACGCCCCGGTGAAAAACTGAGAGAGAATGAACAAAATGCTGCAAACAGTTCTTCAATCACACTTCCCTTTCAAGGGACACCTAGGAATTGCTGTGCATGTGAGACTTTATAAAGCACTGACTGTAGACGCTGCACCACATTAATACTGATGAAACCAGACCAGAAGAATCTGGACACAACAGGCTTTGAATGTTAGTAGATTCTTTTACACACAGGAGCATAAAGGACTTTAAATCCAATAAATCAACTAAAATCAACCAAAACACTAGTCAGAATGCAACAGAATAGGTATTGAGACTTTGCTAAGTTGTGGTAAACAAACCACAGATGTTCTATGGCCACAGTGGTGAAGGAGAAGCGCAGATAACGTGCACGGACAAGTCATTACCATGAAGATTTACAGTAATGTACTGTCCTGGTGGGAGAGCTTGTGTCAGAGTGAAGGAGAAAGCTCCACTCCACCCATGTCTGCACGTTTCACACAAATGAAGCTAAAACGTGCTATCCTGCAAGGACACAGCACATTCAGCTGTCGAGAAGCAAGAAGACAAAACTAAAAACAGGCTTAAAGTTTCCTTTACAAAGTGTTACAACAGGGAAAAAGTCCATAGAACGTGTGTGAGTTGCAATGAGTAAACTGAACCGTGTTCTGCCTTCTACAAACCACACTTAATGCAATTACTGAGACTAGTGCTGGCATGCAGCGTCACTGCCAAGTGATTCACTTTCCTCATCATCCCAAAGCAGTTCTGGCTGCTGCGATGATGTCATCCTCTGAACCCCAACACTGTCCAACAGTTTGATCCTCTTCACTACAACGAAGCCAACAGTGACTCATCCTCGCAACAGAAAGGCTTACATTTATGACACAGATTGTGGTCCTTAGCCAAAATCCAATGCTAATGCCATTCACTCACATTGTAATATTGATCATAAATTCATGAGTCAAGTAAGTGAAACTCATTTCTAGTTAGAAAGTAAAGAGAGCGTGCTGCAGATGCTTTAAACAGGGGGTAAAAACCAAGAGAAGTGGCAGCACCATGCAGAACTCCTGGTGTTGTTTGTAGAAATCATTGCTTTACGCCCTTCGTTCATCGACAGTTGGAAACACACCTGCTGTTGCGTCAATAAGGATTCCCCTCGCGGCTGTCCGGGTGCACACAGCAACATTCAACGATAAACAACATGTTTGAGTAGAAGTGACTGAAACCCCGCCCACCAACAGACACAGCAGTCACTCTAACCGGCCACAGAAAGTCCAGACTGGTACCAGCTTTTCCCAGCTTGGTATCCTGAAGTGAGCCTCTGCTTTAGCTGCGCTAGTACGGGTGTAACCAATAATGGATGAATCGACTTCTATTCCTGTGACCCAACCAGATCCATCTGTCTGTTGATAAGCGAATCGACCCGTACCATTCTAAATAATGACAAAATGAGATCAATGGATAGTTGGTGTTGGAAAATCCCATTTGGGTTGAGGAATGGCCGGTTTGTGTGAATATAACTTAAAAACAGCCAAGTTCCATCACAGCAGAAACGGATCAACCATCATTCCAGTCCAAAGTGTGGAAACGCAAAGTCATGTGACCAAACAGTGTTGCTAGAATGTTCTAACAATGTTCCTTTGGATTATTCTGATGTGGAAAAACAACAGTGGAATGAACTTTATCAAACTGGATTTGACATTTATTCTTGTTTACTTGTTTGTACACCTATTTATTTACACTTGATTATCTTGAAGAAACACAGGAATCTGGAAAACGTCACTGTTCAGCAGCAGGAATTTATCTCACTGTCTCACTGTTGAAGTTCTGGATGGAGATGAATTAGATCGTTCAAAAGGAACCAGTCTCCACTAGGAATTGTATCAGCAGCTCCACATTATGATATGAATCAGATCGTTCAAATAAATTGTTACACTTCTGTGTGCAACAGCCTTTAATAGATCAGAGCAGCAGGACAACCAGACTGTCGCACCCGCTGACCTTTGGTCCTCTCTGTATCAAACCCACCCTTGAGTCTGTGTTTGTTTTCAAAAATCCTGGAGACCACAGTGACTTAAGCTGTTGTAAACCATCTCAATCTTGCTTTACGTTTTCCAAAAATATGTCAAAGCTGACTTTTAAACAAGCTTCAGGGATTTGTAAGGCAGAAAAGACTCGGAATCCTGTGCAGCTTGACTTTCTACCAAACTAACGCGGCACCTGAAACAGTTGTAAATGGCAATACTAGTGACATCATAACACTGTTCATCTGTAGATCAGACCAAAGTACCGTGTTCCCTTTTGTCCAGTACACATAAACATCGGCCTCTAAATAAACGTTTAGGTGGTATAAAAGTGGTATTCTGGGGTCGGCTCACACAATGAAGACCAAAGACCTGAGTCAGTCCCTGCTTTTCTGCTGCAGATGGCTGGAAACTTTTGGCAAAGACACTCAAACTCAGTTCATAATTGAGAATGAAAACATTTTTGATATGATCTGTGTCTGCTTTGCACATGTTAATAAATAGATTACATGTTACGAACCCTTTGCTGATAAACAATAAAAGCTTTTAGCAGAGACCTCTGCCCTACGTCATTGTAAATAACAAACATTCTCATTTTATCAAATATGTAGATGTAATTCATTCACAGCTTTATTCATTTGATTTAAGAAAAGATTGATGTACAAAAACAGTTGTGTCATTGTTTAGTTAATTTGTAGTTTTGAAAGATAAACCCATGAGATGTATGACAATCAAATGAAGATGAACATTGATGCAGCTCTTTCAACATTTAGGAAGGAATGTTCCTTTTTCTGTCACATGTTATGGAATTGAATTACACCTTAACAGATAACTTTTTCATTTTAAAGGTTTCATCATAAAAAATAAAAAAAAAAACAACGTTTCTTTTCACGTGTAGTGGTGGGGGGGGGCATTTGCAGTCACGGATGCCTCACGTTTTCCCGCCTAAATACACGACTTTAGTCTGTTCGATGGTCACGTTCATCATAGAACTTCAACTCTAAAGATAGAAGACAGAATGTAAAAGCAGAGTCCAAAAAAAATCACATCATTTGATTTTCAAGAATGTATGTGTACAATGAAGAAGAAAATCAATATTTTTCTCCAACAAACAAACAAGAATTCTTTTATACTTCTTATTTAAGAAGTTCTTCTATCCTTCACTGGTTAATTGTGTGAATGTCACCTGTTTCAACTGGTTATCTATATAAGAGACACCCGTCCACCCTTAAACAGTCAGACCAAAGAGCTGTCGAAGGACACCCAAGACAAGTCCTGAACAAGACTGGGATGAACCCATCTACAACAAGCAGCTGCGTGGAGAAAAGAAACCAACTGTTGGAGCAATTAGAAGAACATGGAAGAAATACAGGATCCCTGATGATCTCCCTCCACCTGAAGCTCCATGAAGATCTCTCCTGGTGGAACAAATGATCTAGAGAACGATGAGGAAGCAGACCAGCACATGTCCAGATCTGTCTTAGGTTCTCCAGAAACCATCTGGTCATGTGATCAGATGAAACCAACATGGAACTGTGGTATAAACACCACGTGTCATGTTTGGAAGGGAAAGAGTAGCGTGTTTCATTCACAGAACACGTTACCCACTGTGAAGCATGGAGGTGGAAGTATCATGCTTTGGGTCTGTTTTTTTTTGCTAAGAGATGGGATGACTGATCTGCATCAATGGAACTAAGTACGGTGAAACTCTGGGCTAAAAAACTTCCATCAGTGAGATCTTTGAGATCTTCCAGCATGAAAATGATTAATGATTAATGATTCCAAGCACATCACCATGGCAACCGAGGAATGGCTACAAAAGAGCATTCCAAGGTTCTGGAGGGTTCTAGCCAGTCTCTGAACCTCAGTCCAATAGAGATTTATTACCCGCGCTCTTCTCTTTTAAATTAGACGTAATTTATCAGTTTACTGTTTTAACAGGGATTGTACAGTTTGAATAGTGAACTTTGTTTCTACACTTTTATAAGAACTTAAACTACCTTTTCCATTTCAGTCACATTTTGTATGATTGTGATACACAAACTTGATTGAGGTGTTTTGGACTCCTGACAAACCTGTGACAGTGGTGCCTTCCCAGTGACGGGAACGATCCAGGACACATGGAGGGATTACACCTCTGCCTCTTCAAACAGATCTAGAAGGAAGCTCTGGACATCCTTACTGGGACTGCTGCCCGTGGAACTAGTGGATGGATGGATTAATTCAGTCAAGTTTGTTTTTTCTTTTGACTGGTACAGGTCTGCACTCCAGACCTCAGAACAAACAAAAGACTCTCTCTTTAGTTGGCTAAAGCAATAAATGTCTACAAGAGAAACGTTTTAGATGATTTCTTCTGGAGCTTAATATATTACCTTTGCATAAAGAAAAATGTGAATTTTGACATGAAATTCATGGTCTATTTTTCACTTCAATGTGACATTACAATTCTTTGTTTTGGATGTTTTCCAGCATTTCTATGAAGGTGTTTTGTTCAGAAGACAAAGCCGCTATGATAAAGCAAACTTTAGTCAGGATCACTACGGCAGAGGAATCTCTTCTAACAATTCTTGTAGGGATATAAAGCTGTCAGAACCAGATAACAAAGGGGGACGAAACCCAAAGAACAGCTGAGTTCCAGGACAGGAGCTCCTTTCATTAAACTAAAAACAGAACAAATGGTCATTTTCGGTGAACCCATGGACGGCAATAATACTCCATAGACAGATGCGCCTTAGATTCAGAGATGGCTTCTCTTTGCGAACACAGAAACAAGCTTCCTGTCCCATATGGTCCTCATCCCAACCTGCCAACACATTCGGTGCCCGACCAAGCAAGGCTGCAGGCCTGAGGTCACAACAAACTGCTCTGCTAGTTGTTGTTGCCAGACGAGGGCTGGAGCCAATCCGCAAGAAAGAAGCAATGACAGTGAAGGGTCGAAAGAAAAAAAAAAAAAATCAATAGATAACAAATGACTGTGGGTCCTGAAGGGTCCAGAAGGATATCTGCACTAACTAAGACAAAGAAAGGATTTTTTGAAGTAATATTTCTATATCCTGTTTAATGACTTTATTTATGGGGTTTTCTGACTGTATTTCTTACTGCTGTCGAGCTGCGGTATTCAAGTTCATAATAATAAAAATCCATCTGTAAACAAATACAAAATAAAATCCTCCAAAAGGGAAAATCTCTCCATGAAAATATGACCTCAAATTATAAGAATCATAAAAAAAACAACCTAAAACAGTGAAATCTCTCTGAAACACAGACATTTACATAAGTCTGAATCCCTGAAGGAAAAACATTAAACTTTTTTTTTTTTTTTTTGCCAACTTACGACCAATGTACTCTCAATGTGATTTAAAGAGAATGTAGGAAAAGATATTTTTTTTTTTTAGCATTTAGGTGGGTCCAAAACCTGCAGTTTAAAACAGAAAAGGAGCAACAGATTTCACCTAAAATGTCTATTTTAACACCACCAGATGGGCAGTGCTTCATGCTTAATCTGTACATAAAGTCACGTGTGTTAAGTCCGGGGTTTTTAGGACTGAATACAAGTCTGAGCACCAAAGATGCACATAAAGGAACGTTTGTTTGGGACCAGACCTGAACAGTCTGGTCTTCAGCTGGACTGAAAGTAGAAGGCTAAGAGAAGTGGAGCCTGGTAGCATAAGACTGAGGCACTGGCTACCAAACGTGTCACAAAGAATCTCACAATCTATCTGGGTCGATGGATTAACAAATCCTGGATGATCCGCAATTATGTTCTAACATTATAACAATAAAAAAAAGAAAGCCAAATGCCACCAAGTAAACCCTCAAATCACCAGAAAGAAACACGACAATCCACTGTGCAAATTACAGAAGGATGTATTATCCCAAAGTAAACCATGCAGAAGCATTTAACTTCAGGGTGAACCAAAGGCCAAAATAATAAACCAAACAAAACCTGCCAACAAAAGGAAAACAAATGACAGAGTCTAACTGTCTCCCTAAACCGAACCAAAACAGGAGAAACCGACCAATGTGGTCACACGTGCAACTGAATTTTCTTTTTATTTTCCATGGTCACACCGATGAGCCCAGCCTTTCTGAGAAGAAATGGAACCTCATTTCAGCGACTTTGAAAGTCTCATTCCTGTGTGTGCAGGTGTAACACACCTCATATAGGAATGATTGTTTTTGTTCATGAGAATGTCATTCTGAGGTCTTCAGACCTCGTCAAAAAGTCAAAAAGTCTGTTATTTAGGCTTTACTGTGACATTTTTGGTGGTAAAAGATGAACTATGGTGGCTTTTTAATGAGGATTCTGCTGTTTTTAGACACAATCTAAAAAGTATTTTTCTAGGACATAGTTTCTGCAGAGCAGCTGTGCTCATTAGAAATTCACCTCTGAGTTGTGGTAGGACTGTTGTGATAGTAACTCTTCACTGACATCCAATCAAATCTTTGTTTACATTCTCTCCCACTAGCTTACAGCCCCTCACAACCCCAACACAAAAATGGCAGCAATGTTCAATTCAGCTCCAATGTTGTCTTTTTTTACAGATCTATTTGTCTCGTAGACTGTAAAAATCTTAACCCCGCCCTCTTGTCTTCCCAAACAGGAAGTACCTGAGGTTCCAGGAAGTCAGAATCTCATAAACTTGTTTATGGGATGTTTGTTTTACGTTTGATTGACAGATTCTCCCGAACCGCTTTCAATGGAAGGGGTGTGGATTTGGAACAAGCTCGCTCATGATTGGTGACAGTAGTTCCCCTATAAACTCAATCGCAGTCGTCTGGTTTCATTTGGCTTCATTAGATGCTCTTATTTGCTCTGATTTGAATAAAGAAAACCTCAGAAATGCAGTTTTAGTCTTCAATTCTTTCACATAGGTCCTCTATCATGAGAAAATGCTACAATAACATGTTAAGATGACCAAAAACACCATTTTCATTGGAGAGGGTCTTTAAACACCAACTTTTTGTCATTTATCATTATTGTAGAATTGTGTTTCAAAAAAAGGGCTTTCTGTTTACCAGTTTGTAAGTTAATTATTTTCAAGTTCTTAAGGCAGACACTTAAGGCAGCAATTAAAAAGAAAAGTGACCATGTAAAACTGCTGAGTTACATGCAATGTGGTTGAGAAGGAGGGTGCACCTAACTTTAGTGCTGGTCAGGCGGTGCAACCAGAGCCAACATTTAGTCTAGAGCCCTGAGAACGCAGTCTGAACAACACAAAGACATCCGGCTGAGATTTGGAGGCCAATGTGCTTTAAGAAAACGTCATTTTTCTACTCTGGAAAAGTGGAACTGGCAGAGACAGAAGCAGCACTAAAGTGGGATTCAACCACCTTTACACAAACATGCTCCTAGTGAAGCTGTAAGTGACAATGGAATTCACCTCTTTCATTATACTAAAACCTATTAGTAGAACATGACTTTCCTCATTGTAAAAACCAAGCTTTGATTTGAGAAAAAGCTGCTTCCTGTACAGTTCAGCACGCCACAGGCTTCTCCTCATTGAACTGCAGTGAGAGCGTAATGTGGCTGCTTCAGCACTCGCCGTTCCACTACCGGATCATTAAAGAGCCGTGCCATTTATCATTTCTTATTCCAGCCTAAGAGGGAGAAAACACCAGCAGGTCTCCTCTCTGTGCTTCACAGAGCTGTTTCAGTGTCAGCGCCGGATGAGGGTACGAGATGAATGAGGCCCGTGTAAATAAGAAACAAGTGTGGATATTCCCCTCACCCTCTCTTTCAGCCTGCCACACTCACGCTGGTAGCTTATCCATCTTTTAGCAAACAATATTAAAATGCAGATTTGGAGAACTTGTGTGCTGCACGGCGCCACTGTTCCACATCAACACGTTTGGCGGAGTTAAGACGAGCTGAGAGGAAGAAGCACAGGTGTGCTGCTGCCGTTACGGATGCTGGTGATGTCAAAATGTGCAGGAGAGCAATGATCAAAGCCAGTTCATGTCAGATTCAAATGGATTTCTTTTTCTAGTTTCCATTCCAAAGTGGCTTGCGGTAAATGTTGGTAAAATTAAAGCTGAACAAAAGTGGAATTTGCTTTAAAATTGGCTCATTCTTTCATGAGATACAAACTCTGATTTTCCTGTAGAAATGGCATTAGAGCAGCAATCCCCAACCTGTGGCCCTGGGCAGGTCTGTCTGTGAGGCATATGCTTCCAGGATGCACAGACAGAAGGATACATACAGCAGGTTGGGTTTGGTTTTGCTGTAGCATCCACCTGTGCCTTTTGGCCAACAACCGATTGACGGACCAATGGATTTAGTCATATTTCTTGTTCTTGCAAAGGACCATTTTTTATTGTATTCAGTTGACAGAACACCAAACAGGACAGCGCTGCCTTATTTCCCTGCTTAAGCCTGCAACTCTCTAAAAGTAGCTTCTAATGATGTTTTCATGCATCCAGCCTGGTCTACTGCAAACATAACTCCTGGATTATGCCAGATATGTGTGCACGGTTTACTGTGTTCTCTGTCCTTCTCACTGACGCATAGTGAAAACTAAAGTAGCAGAAAAGGAGTTAGTGCATGTGTGTCATCACACATCAACTCTATTCTCCAGTCAGCTCCAAACGATGATGCAAACTGTGTTTTAGTGTCAAACAGATCAAATTCTATAAACTCATGGATGACTTTGAGTCTCTGGGCTCTTTGGATCCCTGACATCAGACACCTGTGATCAACCAGGTGAGTTCAACTAAAGGAAAAACTCCTCAAAAAGGACGTTCCACATTATTAAACAGACCAACATTTCCAGCAACATGAGAATGAAAAAGGATCTCTGCTGCTGAAAAGCAGGAAATAGTTGAACGTCTCGGATAAGACATGAAAACCTTTGATGTCTGACTCTAACTTAAGCGTGATCGTGGTACTGTTCAGAGATTAGTGTCTGATTCAGAGCACACATGGGTTGGTGCAGATAAAGGCAGAATGAGGAAGGATTCTGACAGATAGATACATGGATTCAGAGAGCAGCTGCTAAAATACCATCACAAAGCAGCAGCAGCAGCAGCACATGTTTGAAGCTGCTGCTGCTGCTGCTGCTGCTGTCTGTGGAGTCCCACCAACATGAAGCTGTAGATCCTCCAGAGGCTGCAGGTCTACAGAAACCTTCTATTGCCCCCCCCCTCCTCCTGATGGCATCAGCTGACAGAAATCCCGATATGCTGAAGAAGATCATCGCGGAGGATAATTATGATCCGGAGCAGGCGTTTCTTATCTGATGAAGGAGGTTTGAAGGCACAGACAGACAGAGTGACGCTCCTCATCTGCGTCAGAGAGATGCTGCTGTTTGAAAAAAAAAACTCTTCATGTTGAGAAATACTCCAATTGACTGGACCGTACCAGACCACCCTTTACTGGACCGTACCGAACCGGACCGCTCGCTGGAATCCGCTGACTGTCATTGCATTGAGTATTTAGAAAAATCAATTGCAGAATAATTTGGAAGGCGCTGATATCAGTAGTCTACTCAAAAACACACAGAACATGAATGAAAATTCATGAATGAAAATTCCTGTTCTTCCTAAAAAGTTTCAGTGATTCCTGTGGATCAGCCATTTTCCTAGCTGTGTCCTCATATTCCTGCACCATTGTCATGGTTTCCCTCCTATACGGGTACCAACATTCATTCAGGTGGCGTTGTCTTGAAGCCATAGCATCTGAACTTAAAACCGTCCATCCATCCATTTTCTTCCGCTTATCCGGGACCGGGTCGTGGGGGAAGAAAGCCCAGACTTCCCGCTCCTCTGCCACTTCCTCCAGCTCCTCCGGCGGACCCTGAATCGTTCCCAGGCCAGCCGAGAGACATAGTCTCTCCAGCGTGTCCTGGGTTTTCCCCGGGGCCTCCTCCCAGTGGGACAGGGTTAGGGTTAGGGAGGTGTTCCGGGGGGCATCCGAACCAAGTGCCCGAGCCACCTCAACTGGCTCCTCTCAATGTGGAGGAGAAGCGGCTCTGCTCCGAGCTCCTCCCGGGTGACAGAGCTTCTCCCCCTATCTCTGAGGGAGCGCCCAGCCACACTGCAGAAGAAGCTCATTTCAGCCGCTTGGATCCGGGACCTCGTTCTTTCAGTCATGACCCAGAGCTCGTGGCCATAGGTGAGTATTGGGGCGTAGATCGACCGGTAAATTGAGAGCTTTGCTTTCTGGCTCAGCTCTCTCTTCACCACGACGGACCGGTACAGAGACCGCATGTTGCTGCTGAGCAACACCGGAGGAAAGTCTGTCCTGACGATTTCATTTAGCCTGCTCAAACAGCAGCTCCACAGGCCATCGTGGTGTCATGAAGCTCTCTGCGTTCTGCAGTCGCTCATGGATTATCCCTCTTCTTGCCCTCTCGTTACTCCTATTCAGCAGCCAGGCTTTTCCCGCTGCAGCCAGGCAAACACCAGTCTGCTCTCATCCTTTTCTCCTTTTCTTCTTTCACCTTTGCCAGTGCTGGAAAACCTTTACGCTGGTCCCTTTCAGGACAGTTTGGACTCAAAGTCACGTCATCAAAGACGCACAGCATCCATGACACGAGGACGTTAAAGATTAAAAGACTAATAATTAACCCATGAAAGCATTTAACAGCATCTCTCCGGGTAATACCTAATGAAGTTAATGAATCAAAGGAGACTCCCCCTGAGGTGACAATAGGCCTAATCGATGCTGATGGGAAAGCATGTCACTCCTCTCTAGTAAGTCCGTTAAAATCTCATCTGCTGCCTTTTATCTTAATTCTATCTGACACTTAAAATGAAATATCATTGATCCGAGTGAAAAACCACCCTCATCACTACGCCAAGGCAACCTACAGGCAAGGAAGGGAGCTGTTAAATAGGACATGAAAGGGAAAGAAAAGGTGGAGAAGATGGGAGATGTTGAGGAAAATGACGGCAGACAAATCTCATTTCTATTCCTGAAGAATTCTGCTTTTGTCAGGAAAGGAGCTTCGCGGACAAAGGAGGACATTCAGAGGTGGCTCAGCTGCCGCCCAAATTCATAATGGCGTTTTCCCCACATGTCCCTGAACTGCCACCACGCGAACTCAAAATGTGCTCGGACGGCCTCTGACCAATGCCGGCTTTTGAAGAAAAATCGTCCGACCGACATCAAATTTCGAGTTGTTGCTAAAATTCTGCACGGCGTGTAGAAATGCGACTGCCGCCTCCCAATTACAAATGCTGACGCTCGGCCACCTGCCGAATAAATAAAGTCAAGAAAGACTAGCGTTATAGGAATGCTAACACGTTAGCAAACAGGTAATAACATCCAAATCTAAGAGTCTGAAACCCTCATAAAGTAAAACAATAACAGCAGAGCTAAAATTTGTTTGGAATGATTAACTTTGTTCATTCCTGTGATGCTCATTACAAACACTTTTACATTCAAGACTGCAGCAGAAAAGAAGACACGGGAAACAGAATGGATCCCAACTGGTCACAGGCCTCCACCATCCAGCACTGTCTGCTCAGCGGCGGACTTACCGTTAGGCAAAGGTAGGCGATTACCCCAAGCTGAACACCAGAAAAAAAACAGATGATTTCCAAGCCTAATATTAGTTAACTGTGTCGGGAAAACCTAACTCACTGAAATGACGTCAGACTGCTCATGTGAAAGCGTTTTGTAGGTTGGCAGGGCTCCAGAGTGCGTCATCAGCGTGGAGAAAAGCGGCTTTGCGCCGCAGCACTCTAATGTGTTGTTTGTCGACGCAAAACCAGAAAGAAAAGACGCTGTTTTCTGCTTCAGAATCCACTGATTCACGGGGATTGTTTGAACGGTTGGAGACTTACGGTACGTCAAAAAGTCTGTTATTTAGGCGTTACGGTGACATTATTGGTGGTAAAAGATGAACTACGGTGATCCTGAAGTTCAAACCACATCAACAGATCACTCAAAAACATCATAAACATCACGACAATCAAGAAAACTAAACAAATAATAAAAAAAAACAACATCAAATCATCAGAAATCAAATCATATATTCCACAAACCAAAATAACTTTTAAAAAACTGAAACGTTTCAGAAAACAAATGCAATTTCCAGAAATTAAAATAAAAAAAAAAAAACTGGAAAAGTTAGGTATGATGGGACATTGCTGATTGGATGGTGACCTTTGTTTCTCACATTAACAGACATTTATTTGACATGAAGAGCCTTAAACCAAAAACATTAAAGGTAGACTCAAATGTAGCTGCTGCTATCAAAGAATATTTTCATTAGGCGCAGACTCCATTTTCTAGGTCGGTTGTACGCCTCTCTGGTCACCTTTTCAGAAGCATTGCGTCATTCTGTTTGTGTTTGAACTGCTTCCTCCTCTATTTAGTCAAGCAGCTCTTGCTTAAGAGCAATGACGGCATTGAGAACCTGTCTGTGGTCGGTGGCGGTGTCCGGCCGGGCCTTGACACGCTAAGCTAACATTAGCCTCATTTTGATGGTCAGCCCCCGCCTCCCCTTGTTCCGCCTTGGCCGTTTTTGGGGGCATTTTCGCTCGTTCCCGATGTTACGATAGCTTTCACCAAATAAGTGAAAAGTATTTTTGATATTTTTAAAGTCAGATTGTTGAGAGAGAACGGTTTCTCGTGAGGAGGAGATGTGTCGCCGTGTTTGTATACTTTTACAGTAGAAAGGGGAGAAAATAAGGGGGTTGAAAAGATAGAAGTGGGTGTGGGGGGTAGAATCATAAAGCAACAAGCTGATGGAGGTTTGTCATCATTGCTGTCAGAGCCCGTCTACACACACTCAAATGTTCCAGACATACCTGTTGGCTCCGAAAGTCTTCACATGTAAGCATGTTGACTGGAACATACTAAAAGCTCACGTCTATATTCATTCAGTCATTCTGTCACGCATCCTACTTGTGTAAAGGTGAGACGACACCTGAGCTCAGGCGAGTGTTTATGTTCAACTGAGGTGGATGATGGAATGTAAAAAGAGGAAGAGTACCCAGTCACCCCTACACCAAGAGCCCCACCGAAGCAGCAGCGGTAGCCAGGGCCCCTCAACACCCAGATAGAGGATTTCCAGCCAGGTAACCATGTCGGCCACCCAGACCGGGGCCAGCGGGACCGCCACAGGGGCCTCCTATGCCAGAGAGCAGGGAGGCACAGGAGCGTGGACAATGCAAGCTCCAGCCCCACCAGAAGAACAGCCCCCCGCCACACTGGGGGTCCAGCACGAGGCCCCCACCCCCAGTCCCAGACAACCAACTCACCACCTACGGGGAGTTTTGGGCATCCCCCCAGGCACAAGCCAGGGCCCCCCAAGGGAGACCTGCCCTACGCTCCAGGCAACCACCCCGCGGGAGGTCCAGGAGGGAGCGAGGCAGGAGCCACCCACCCCAGCCTGGGAGGAGGACACCCAAGGTCAAAACGGAACTTTTTCTCAACAAAAACAGAAAAAAAAAAAATCGAAATGAGAAAAGAAAGGGATGAATCTTTCCATCCCAGGCTGCATTCATGTAACTTCTCCAAGTTCTGGGAAATACCAGCAAAAAAGAGAACGTTGATGTGACCCCCATAAAGCAGAAATGTATTCAAACCAAAAAAACTGCTGATGAAGCTTCCAATCCATTCAACCTGATGCTTCACATGCCTCCAGCTCTGAGGAGGTCAGACGTGACCCTCCTGCTCCTCCTCCAGCAGCCTGCATGGCTGACAGCACCGTTCTGTGGTCAACACCCTGAGGAACGCAACTCATTTTCAGTCACATCATTTTAAAAAGGAGTAAAAAAAAAGAGAGAGCAGCAGCGGGAAAGTGAGGCTGAAGGTGCGTGGAGCGGGCTGCCATCAAGAGGATCATGTGATGCGCACAGGTGCGTTCACGCACCTCTGTTCAGCACAACTTCTCATCGTCTCTCAGCGCAGTCCGTGTGCTGCGTTCAGGTTCCGATCTCAGAGCCGGAGCATCATGAGGATGTGGTTTTCAGAGAACATGATCCTACCTGATTCCCGCCGCCGTGACTGAGGACAGCAGTCTGTCTGGCGTCTCTGTCTCTTCTGGAAGGCAGACCGAAGGGGCGCGGTTGCTGCACCGCGAAAGGCGGGTTTCTAGCTCCTGCAGGTCTCCCAAAGGCCCGGACACCTCCCGGGAAAACGCGCCGTTCGGCTGGGAAGAGGCGGCAGGCTGCGCGGCTCCGGGCTCCGAGCGCCGAGCCCGTCAGAGCGTCTGCAGGGCGCTGCAGGGGCGCAGGGCGGCCACGCGGGGGCGCACGCAGACTCTGCTCCACCAGCATGATGGAGACTGGATGATGAACGGAACCTTTCAATTCAGCTACACCAAATACACCAGGAAGTTTACACCACAAACATGGACCTATTTATACACACACACATATATATATATATTAGTTCTGTCAATTGATTAAAAAATAATCAGATTAATCCCACTTTTGGGTTGTAATTAATCACAGTCAATCACAACGTTTTACGAGTTAAGTTTTAAACAACAATTTGCAGCTTTTGAACAAAAAAAAAAAAGCCAGAGAGAACATGTTTCCCTTCATTTCTCAGAAATGTCATGTGTGTGCACAAAACACGTCAACAGTGCGATAAGCAGAACTGCAACGACTTTCATGCCTGCAGTGTTACTCAGACAGCCAAAAGAAACAAACATTTCTGCATTTTAAATGGTCTGCTCAGGCCTCCTGAACTTTATTTTCATTGATGGCTCAAAAAGGTACAGCAATGGGGTCCCACTACTGCCATGAGGCTGCAAAGTCAGACCCCAAATGGCCCCCCTGATGGAAGGTTGGCGCCAGTGTTGGGCAGCGGAGCCGCCATCAGTGTGTGAATGTGTGTGTGAATGAGACCGTGACTGTAAAGCGCTGTGGGCCGTCAGTGGGGGTAGAAAAGCGCTATATAAGTATAAGCCATTTACTGTAATCATTGTACATTTGATAGGCTTTCTTTGATAGGCAAACATTGTCAGTGGCTCCCAACAATTCCCATAAGGCTTTTCATCAGACTCTGCTCTAATAGCAAGTCTGAACTGGTTGCATCAGCAAAAGCTCATTAACACTAGAGTTGGGTCAGTGCAAAAAAAAAAAAAAAAAAACCTAACAACCCAACAGCAGTTGCATGCAGCTTTTGTCACTTACAGTCTTTTCCTTTTATTTCATCGATATAAATCTTTTTTAGAAGTTCACCTTTTGTATAATGAATTTACTCCAGATGAGGGCATAAACTAAACTGTTTTCTGCAGTTTGAACCAAACAATGCATTTAAAAACAGTCAATCCTCCATTGTAAAAGGAGGTGGAAAATGAAGGAAATAGCTTGTGTGGGCCAGTGCATATTTGCTGTAAATAAAAACTTCTGTTCCAGAATTTTAAAGACACCTGCCTCTTATGTGACCAGGCCACTCTTGTCACATCCCTACGTTGTGACATTTTGGTGTCAGAAGTGGGATCCAGGCCTGTAGTAGGCAGCACAAAGATGACAACTAGGCATGAGAAATCCAAATGAATGTCGCCAAGAAGTTTCCCAGTATGTTGGTGACCTGCCTGGTGCACTGGGTGGCCAATCTGAAGATGCCACCAGTGTGGCTGTACTTAATCTCCTTCATAGCTGTTGCAACAGCAAGGAGAGCGGGATCCCAAGGCTGAGCAGGACAGTGCAGCAGCACATTCCAGCAGCTACCTGACTTGTATCATCATTTCCAAGGACTTCTGCCTGTGTGGCCCCAGTTGTTTAAAACCCTCCTAAAAACAGAAACAGCAAAGATCCAGTTCTCATGCCCCTGTTTTAATGAGGATCTTTGGAATCGCCCTTAGTCCTGCCTGATCCCACCCCCAGGAACAACACCATCATGAAGGTGGATTTGCCCTGACCCTAACAAGGGCAGGTCAAAGGCCTTTGACAGCAATGTTCCTGGGGGTAAATCCAGACACTCAAACCCCTCCACCACGATAAGGTGGCGATTCAGGGAGGGGACTTTTTTTATTTTTTTTTTGTTTTACTTTTAAACATTATTTTTTACATATTATTTATTTATTTATTTATTTATTTATTTTTTACATCTAAATGACCTTCAACGTCCTTTTCTAGGTTTTGCAAACACAATAAACACATAAATACATAAATAAATACATGAATAAATACATAAATAAACACATAAATAAATAAATACATGAATAAATCCGAAAGAGAAGAAGAAGAAAATCCCAAGAACTGTGCAGAGTTCTAGATTTATGTCCTGAAGCAAAACAGTCGACCAAAAAACATTGAGAAAGAGAATAATTCTTTTTTTTTAATTATATGTTTTTTGGTTTTTAAAAAAAAAATATTTATTTATTATTATTTTTTTAGGTTTTTTTTTTTTTACATTTATTTTATTTTATTTTTTACATCTAAATGACCTTTAACATAATTTTCTAGGTTTTGCAAACGCAATAAACACAAATAAACACATAAATAAATACATAAATAAATACATGAATAAATACGAAAGAGAAGAAGAAGAAAATCCCAAGAACTGTGCAGAGTTCTGGATTTATGTCCTGAAGCAAAACAGTCGACCAAAAAACTTTGACAAAGAGGACCTCTTCTCAGGTTTTCCTTTGGACTCTTGGACTGTTTCTACTTTCTTCTTATTCTGCACTTTCTTGTCTTTGTCATTCTTCTTGTGTTTTGTCTCCTTTGCACCTTTCTTTGAAGGTTCCTGTTGGAGCATTTGCAGACATTTGTTCATTTCTTCCATTTGGTTTACAATGTCAGTTCCTCTTTCAGTCAGTAGTTTTTCTGTTTCTTCAACAGGCAGCTCCATTCTTTCTTCACCTTCTTTTTCCTGGTGTTCCTTTCCTTCCATCATTTCCTTTTCCTCCATGTCCAAACATTGCTTTCTTTCCTCTCCTTTTTCTTCTCCAAATGTCTGGCTCTCATCCCTGAGATCTGTGCTCTTCTCTTCCTCAACTATTTCTCGGATCTGTCCCTCCATCTCCTTCTCTTGATTGTTCAGGTGAGTTTGTTTTGTTCTCACTTCATCTGCGTCTTTTTCTTCTTCAGACAGCAGCTTGTTGAAGCGTGTCTCCTCGTCTGGATTCCTTTTCTGCACATTTCTGTGCTCACCAAGCATGAGGTCTTGCTGGTGAAGAGCTTCCAGTTGTCTGGTCATTTCCTGGTGTTCTTTCTGAAGCTGTTCCCGTTGAAGAATGTACAAACAGTGATTATCGATCATTCTTTGCAGCTCTTCTTGGATGGCTTCCACAGCTCTTCTGAGTCTCTCCTCATTGTTCAGTTTCTGGGAAGCTGTCAGCATTTGACTCAGCACATGGTTTTCTGCCTCCAGGTTCTTGACTTGGACTTGTAGTGAAGACCTTTCATCTTCCAGCGTCTTTGTGTTTTCTTCGCTGACTTTTAAAGCTGTTTGCAGCTCTGCCAAATGGACCCTTTTCTTTGCATTCTGGTCTCTTTGGGCTCGGAGAATTCCAGCTTCATCTTCCAGCTTCTTCAGTTCTTTAGTCAGCTGCATGAAAGCTATCTGGTCTGCAGAAAACCCTTTCAGATCTTGATGTGATGGCTTCAGCTCCATCACTGGCCGCAGCCATGTCGCTACACCTGGAATTAGCTAAGATTCTGCTGATTCGCGTTCATGTGATTTAGCTCATGAATAGCATGCAGTACCTTCAGTACCCAGTGGGTGGCGATATCGTTTCATCCGGCCCAACAAACCAGCCACAGTGAAGTAAAGATGCGCACAATTACAATGTAACGTGTAACTATAAGTGTCTGTTCAAATGTAGTGGAGTAAAGAGCACAGATATTCAATCAAAAATGTAATTGAGTAGGGAGTAACATTTGCTTAGATTTTTGATACTCAGTACAAGTACAAAGTAGGCAAAAAAAGTCAATTTACTCAAGTACTTCAGACCGCCATCTTAGTGGCTTAGTGGCTCAAAGTGAATTTCCCAAAAACCCACTGAAGTGCAGAGGGTGCAGTAACACAAACCATGCAGAGGATGACTGCTGGTACAAGGATCGTGACTGTCGCCAGTGTCGAAATAAAGGTCACGTTGGTCGGATGTGCAAGAATAAAAGTTGCTCTGAAAGTGCAAAGAAACAGAGAGAAAGTAAAGTGTTTCAAAGCAAAACAACCGAGTACAAAGTTAAAGATAAGAAGGGAGTGTTTTATGTTGAACATGTTATTTCTGTGGTGATATCCAATATTATGATAACCTTTATATACACATTTAAATTTAAAAAACACAACAGTAATAGTTGAATGTGTAAAAAGTCTTTTTTTTTCTCTCATGTTAAATACAATTGTCGACATATGATCACATATAACGTTGGGATTGTAACGTAAGGAGGTTTTTTTTCCTGTTTTAGTTAAGTAGATCATGCCGTCATTAACCTCTTGTACCCCGAGCTAATATTTAAAAGAACCCAAAATGTGAGGTCCATGTATGTGGACGCAGGTCTGAAGAGTTTAAACATGACTGATGATCTTCTGCTGACAATCCAACGAAAAGTAAACACTGTTGTGCCGTTTCTAAGACAAACTCGTTTTTTAGAGATTTCGTCAAAAGATATTTGAGCATAAACAATTTTAAATATTTTCCATTATGAATTTGAACACATCTCTGCAAAAACAGCACATGAACAAATATTTTTTGATTAAAAAGTATTTTCTTTTCGTTACAGTTTGGATTAGTGATGGTCATGTCCATTTAGCATCAGAAAGGACAGCGCCTAGAGCCCGGCAGGGATCCACGTCTCCTGGTTCAGCTGAGGCGGATGGCGGTGGAGCTGTCTTTTACCTTTTTTGTTTTAAAAGTTTACAAGGAAGAGCAGCTTCTGATTTGATCATCCCTGTGGAGGAAGTGAATCGGTGACGTCAGGAATGGAACTGGTCATTGGGATGAGAGAGAACATCCTGACATTGAAATTCTTTTTTTTTTTCTTTAATTTTTTTTTTTACTAAAAATTGTTGTCAGTGGATAGAAATGTACTCTTTAGAATAATTTATTAAGTTCTTAAAATGTCAAAAATTCTTAAATGTAAATGTATTTTCTACTCAACGCAATTGAAAGAACAATATCACTCTTCCTGTGTGGCAGACAGCCGTCATGTCAGGTGATTGTCTAAAGAAGTCTTTACTTTCTTTAAATGAAGGAGAAAATGCACAGAAATGTCTGGTTGATGCTTGCAGTGTTTTGAATATTTTAACTCTTTTAAAAAATAAATCCATATTATAAAGATCTGACTTTGACCCATATTTACTTTTGCTTTATTTACATACTAAAACATCAATATGAATGAACAGAAAAGACCAGTCACTCAAATATGGCAAGCTTTCTGCTTCACTGAATCCCACTTCAACAGAAGTTATCTACAAATTTCACATTCAAACATTTTTCTGCCTTCAGATTTTGAATGTTAGATTGTCTTGGTTGTCGACCAGATGCAGGCCTGGAGAGGAACATACGAGACAAACACGTCAAGTTAAAAGACGGTAAACTTATAAATAAACAAATATCTTCCAACTAGTAGCCAGGGCGTTTATTTCAAAACAAAAAAGTCAGCGTCTGTTGAAGACCGGCATTTATTCCATCACAGACAGAATAATGATGGTTAATGGGCTCATTTTGCAGAAAATGCAGAAAATAACAGATGAACATTTCAGGATTTATTGAAATGATGAGAACATTTTATTCTGTTCTGATTAGCACTGGCTGTGAACGTCAATCTCCGTTTAAAAAAATCCCCTTCGCTTTCATGTCGACCATTTTTCTGGAGACACGCTTTTCCTTTGCTCAGTAATCCATGTTCAAACCAGTTCTTCTAATTTGTTGCTGCTTTCTCTGCTCACCAGGAAACTAGGCTTGATCCTTTTCTTTTTTACTTCAGCCTCTATGACGTTAAGGATTCACGCCAGAATTGATACGTGGAGTTAGCAGCTACTGTTTTAACATGTTAGCTACATGAAGCTAGCAGGTAATGTTTTAAACATGTTAGCTACATGGAGCTAGCAGGTAATGTTTTAAACATGTTAGCTACATGGAGCTAGCAGGTAATGTTTTAAACATGTTAGCTACATGGAGCTAGCAGGTAATGTTTTAAACACGTTAGCTACTTGGAGCTAGCAGGTAATGTTTTAAACATGTTAGCTACATGGAGCTAGCAGGTAATGTTTTAAACATGTTAGCTACATGGAGCTAGCAGGTAATGTTTTAAACACGTTAGCTACTTGGAGCTAGCAGGTAATATTTTAAACATGTTAGTTACATGGAGCTAGCAGCTAATGTTTTTAACACGTTAGCTACATGGAGCTAGCAGCTAATGTTTTTAACATGTTAGCTACATGAAGCTAGCAGCTAATGTTTTTAACATGTTAGCTACATGAAGTTAGCAGGTAATGTTTTTAACATGTTAGCTACATGGAGCTAGCAGGTAATGTTTTAAACATGTTAGCTACATGGAGCTAGCAGCTAATGTTTTTAACATGTTAGCTACATGGAGGTAGCAGGTAATGTTTTTAACATGTTAGCTACATGAAGCTAGCAGCTAATGTTTTTAGCCATTAGCTACATGGAGTTATCAGCTAATGTTTTAGCCTGTTATCTACATGGAGCAAGCGGCTAATGTTTGCAGCCTGTTAGCTACATGGAGCTAGCAGCTAATGCTTTTAGCCTGTTAGCTACATGACGCTAGCAGCTAATGTTTTTAACATGTTAGCTACATGGAGCTAGCAGGTAATGTTTTAAACATGTTAGCTACATGGAGCTAGCAGCTAATGTTTTTAACATGTTAGCTACATGGAGGTAGCAGGTAATGTTTTTAACATGTTAGCTACATGAAGCTAGCAGCTAATGTTTTTAGCCATTAGCTACATGGAGTTATCAGCTAATGTTTTAGCCTGTTATCTACATGGAGCAAGCGGCTAATGTTTGCAGCCTGTTAGCTACATGGTGCTAGCAACTAATGTTTTCAGTCGTTAGCTACATGTATCGATGTCTGTGTTTATCTCATTTACTATACATGAAAGACATGGATGATGTTAAGAGATCAGGCTGATTTATTTTGAAAAGCCCTACAAACATATTAGTGATCATGCCTTAATGTTTGGGTTCATGAAAACATTTAGAATCTTCTACAAGCTACAGAGAGCTTCTCTCCACTGTGTCTGAACGGCTGCTTGGCGGTGTTTCCTCTCTCTCTTATGGAGTTTGACGGCTTTCTGTCCCGCATTAACCCGAAGAATAAAATTACGGTACTTTTTTTGAGGCCTGGATGAAACTAAAGTTCAGGAGGCCCGAGCAGACTGCTTTCCCATCCCGCGCCGGCTCTCTGTCTGGCTGCCAGCTCCTTCCCGGTGGCGGCATAGCGAGCTCCAGCATTAAAGTGTACCACCTTCGTCCAACAACAGCAGACTGGACAGTTCCAGAAATCTCGCTGACCCGAAAGGGATCCAGTGGGATAAGAAAATGAATGAAGTTCAGGAGAATCCAGGGATTGATCCACTATAAACACCAGGAAATGGGTTTGCTCCATTTTGCTTCTGCAGCGTCTCCACTCCTTTCCTCCTTTATCCACCTGCTTGCAACATTCTCTGGTATGTTTAGGATTCATCCCAAAATGTGGTTTAGATTCCTCACCAGAATGTTATTTGGTATATTCCAAAAGTTTCAACAAAATGGAAAGAGCCAAAATGTTGTGATCCATGTTACACTGGTAGAACGCTACAGACTCCCAGACCCCACCCTCTGCCTGACTCAGTATGAAGCCATGGGGCAGACGGGGGTCTTTAAGGAGCCAGGCCACTATTAGAGACCGGCGTCTATTACAACTAACTCCTGTTAGACCTGCTCTTATTGGGTTAACTGCCACAAAAAAGTATCCACATTTGTTATTAATTCATTTGAATTGTTTTGTAATATTTTTATTTGACATATTTATGCATTTTATTTTGTGTATTTCTGAGGGGCAGAACTTTTGTTCATGACTGTGTTGCGCCGAGAATTTTTTTTTGTTGCAACGCCACTCCAGGAGTTCCATGTGAAGATGAAGAAGGAGAGAAGGTGAAAAGTTATGAAGCATATGGACGAAAAGACTGAGAAGGAAGGATGAAGACTTAAGACACGTAAATAAGAAGTTTCTTGCTTTCTTTTGTTGGTGAATGCGGCCAGCGAGGTACGTGTTTTCATTTGTTCGTGTAATTTATTATGTCGAATCTTGTATTTAAGTTGTTTATTTGTGTGTTAGTTTGACGGTGACTTTGTGCCTTCGTGGAATAAGAAAGGGAAGAATAAAGTCATCAGTTGCCAGTTTATTCACCTGACAGAGCGACAACTGGAGACCAGCGTCTATTAGAGACCGGCCATTAAAATGGGACACATTTGATGTGACGAAAAGCTTAGGATTCTTGTGTAATTTGGGAAGAAAAAAACAGTAAAATATACATTTACAATTATCAGTTATTACATAATAAAGTCAAAAACAAAAATCACTAAATTTCAGCATGTCAGGATTCAGTTTTTCTAGCGAAATAATTTCACTTTATAGATTAAAAAATGCAAATAATTGTGAATTTTCAACCATGTTAATAGAATGAACGTTCTTAAATCCTAACTTAGATAAACAAACATGAAATCAGGTCAAACACACTGGATCATTTTCCATCATAGCCCGTCTTCCCGCCCGGTTTCCTCCCTCGTGTCAATCATGCTCCAGACACGCCCACATGGTTCACAGCATGGGGGGTGGGGGGTGGGGGTGTCAACACTTCCTCACCAGAACTT
Organism: Oryzias woworae; assembly: GCA_016861445.1. NCBI lineage: Eukaryota > Metazoa > Chordata > Actinopteri > Beloniformes > Adrianichthyidae > Oryzias > Oryzias woworae. Next base: position 764,108 of record BOLG01000407.1, read on the forward strand.
TTCCAGCTCAGCTAAAGCTCAGGTGCTGAGAGCGCCATTCCATCTGTACCCCCACCTGCCCCCATCTGCCTGGTTTCAGGGCTAATTACAGCCCAACACACACAAAGGCCCCGCTGATTAGATTAAAGGTGTTTTCTGGGCTGTACGACGCCAGTGTTCCCGTGGGAAAAGAAGGGGTACAAGAACCCCCGAGTCAACGATCGTATGACAGTGAGATGTGTCACTCCGTACAGGAAAAAAGGGTGATTTTGACGTTTGCTTGTTATCGAGATGCGATATTTCTCATACGCTGATGATGTTGGAACTCTGCTCCTAAAAAACAACTTACAGTAACAAAACCTATACGAATAGTGTGCTGTGCTTTACACGTGGACGTTTCTGTAGTATCGCGTTGTTTTAAAAGAAGAGGAGATTTTTAAACGAACTTATGAGTATATTCGTCTTTGTGTCATACTGGGAGTTAATAACTGCTTCATAATCAATTTGTGTTTGCTCAACATTTTGTCTAAATTAAAGGTATCTAATGGAGCTCGTAAAAATGTCAGAGTGAGAGCTCTTTATCCCCGCCCTGTTCAGGACTGAGCGCGCCTGTTGCACCGCCAACAGAGCTCTGGGGGGTGTGGCCTTTCTCCCTCTCTTTCGGGACATCTGGAAATCAGGCCCGATGATTGGGTAACCGGACCATGACGTAGCCAACCAACAGCCTTCTGATTGGCTGGAGTGATCCAGCTGCTTCAGAGCGCCAGAACATAACCTGAAGCGGGTGTAGTTTCGCGTCCTGGCTGGACAGACTGTTCTAGCGAGCGAGGCCGCGGCGACGGGACGGATTTAAATTAAAAATAAAACTGCCCGCTAATTTTCAAAAGAGGAAATCATTGAACGATGGTGGCCTGAACGACCAAACCGCGGGGGACGAGATAGCGAAGCCCAAAGAGAAACCACGACTGGAGCACATTGATACTGGCGGGCCATTGAACGGTGAATATCAACTTTCCCTCCAGGGGTTTGCTGCTGTCTGGAGCTGTGATGTCATTCCGGGTCAACAAAGTGTAGCTTATAAAACCAAAAGTAGCCTTTTAGATGATCATTAGGCTGAAGGTGGATAGGAATCCCTCCCGTTAAAGATGAAGGTTGATGGATGTGTTCATTGTGGATGAAACTGAGCTTGTTAGCGACATTAACGCTTATAAAACTTACTTTATAACTTGTTTGAAGCCACTTCGTTGAGGTGTGCGTAGTCTGGTCAGCAGTGAAGCTTCGGAGCTGGACGAGACCCGTTCCTACGGAGGGGGAAGTGGGTCAAACCAGCGCAGTTAGCCCGCGATGTGCTAGCTAGCTGATGATCTTTGCGCCAAATCAGATGCGACTGAAGTGAGATGCTGCTGACGTCACGCGTGTCCGTGCGTGTTCTGCAGCTTCTCCGGATGGACGTGAAGTGCGTGACGCTGAAAGACCTCGCGAGCCCGAGGAGGCCCCCGCAGGATGCGGGCTACAGCGAGCAGAAGGTGGGCAGGAATGTCAGCGCCTTCTCGGCGGGGATCCAGACAGCATTCCCAAAAACCTCCCTCCCTCTCCACAGGAGAACATGTGCGTGGACAGGAGGAAGTCCACCCCTCTGAAGTCTGCAGAGTCCAGCATGCAGCTGAAGAGCAGGAGGACTCGAACCCCCGACCTGACCCACATCACTCCCATCAAACACACGGCTCCGGCAGAGCCCTGGACGCCCACAGCCAACCTGAAGGTGCTGATCAGCGCAGCCAGCCCGGACATCCGGGACAGAGAGACGAAGAAGGTGTTGTTTCGACCCATGGAGAACGATAATGAAAAGCCCGCGAGCCCAGACGAGTCAGTGGAGGACCCGGAGCTGGAAGACCTCTGTCAGGTATCGGAACCAGCTCTAACGTTGGACGTCTTGATATGTTCAGGAATAAAATGCACGCTACTGCTTATTACATAGTAAGTGCATGATCCCACCTGAGACCTAAAGCTTCATCTGCTCAGTTTGAAGCTGTGGATGAAAAGGAGGAGAAGCCGAGCAGGAAGCAGAAGAGTCTGGGTCTGCTGTGCCAGAAGTTCTTGGCCCGTTACCCCGATTACCCACTACCCCAGCACCTCATCTGGATCTCCCTGGACGAGGTGGCCACCAGCCTGGGTAAGAACCTGAAGGACGACAGTGTTTGGACTGGAGAGCTTCTCCAGATGGGAATTTTAGGAGCATAATCCTGTCTGTGCTGCTCGTGCTAAAATCCCGTTTGAGTATTTGTGTAATAAATCACCAGGGGTGGAGCGGCGGCGAATCTACGACATCGTGAACGTCCTGGAGTCTCTGAGCATTGTGGGGCGGATAGCCAAGAACAGCTACCACTGGTACGGGCGTCAGCAGCTGCAGGCCACGCTGCAGGAGCTGCAGCAGAAGGGCCGGCAGCAGGGCTACCACCTACAGATGGAGCCCGCCGCAGACAGCGGGAGGATGGACTCCTGTCCAGGAGAAGAAGCAGCAGAGGCGGAGGCTGGAAACGGTAACGGTCTTCTAGAGAGAGTGTGCGTGTGTGGCAGGAGCATCATTGTAGGGAATCACACTTTACCTCTGCTTGTTCTCTGGTGTTTTCCAGCCGGTGCAAACAGGAAGGACAAATCTCTCCGCATCATGAGCCAGAAGTTTGTCATGCTCTTCCTGGTGTCCAAAACGCAGACGGTGACGCTGGACGCCGCGGCTCAGATCCTCATCGAGGAGAGTCGAGACTCATCAAGCCACAGCAAGTACAAAAGTAAGAACCGCTGGAAATCCTGCAGATCCTGAAGATCCTCAAAGTCAGGAAGTTGACTGAGTCACGTGTGACCTTTAGCTAAGGTGCGGCGCCTCTATGACATCGCCAACGTGCTGACCAGCCTGAACCTCATCAAGAAGGTTCACGTCAGAGAGGAGCGAGGCAGGAAGCCCGCCTTCAGGTGGCTGGGCCCCGTGGAGTTCAGCAGCTGTGGAGACGCCGGTGAGAAGCTGGAGTGTGTCTGTGACCCCCACGACTAGAGTGCTGGCCTCTTCTAACCCGGTTCTGTTTGCAGAAGCTCCATCCGAGCCCCCCCAGCCCGCCAGCCAACAGGTCACCAGGACGCTGAAGCTGTGCCGCCACTCCTCCTTCAACGCTGCGCCGTCTCCTTTCACCGTGGAGCGGCAGGTCAGCTCGGCGCCCTGCAGCCCTCGCTGTGACCCCAGCAGTAAGAAACAAACCCACCAGGGACTGAACCGGAGTGCGTTTGAGGTGTAGCCAAAAAACTGATGGCATTTCCCCCCGCAGGTCCAAACCAGCCTGTGGATTATTCCAGGAAGACTCCTGCAGAGGTTCACGCGTAAGTTCTGACCCGTTTGTGTCTTTACTGGTGGAAATGCTGCTGCTTTCTGACAAAAACAGAACAGTTTCTGTCTATGAAAGCAAACCACACCAATGAAAGGATCCAAAGTTTTTCCCGGATCAGGACAAACGCATGGCAGGAAACCGCATCAGCGTTCCGGATCCCTGCACTGGATCGCTGTCTAAACTTCCCACAGAAATAGCAAACAAAAAAAAGTTTTTGTGACCACGTTCTACTTTATCTTCTGCAATCGTTTGTCCTCCTTCAGTGAGTTCGGCTGTGGTGCAGCGCCCCGATCATGTCTTTAAGTCTTCAACCATCTACAGAGGTCTCATTCCTTTGGAAAAACACATCACGATGTTCTGTGTTTGTGTTGCGGCCGTCTCTGGTGGGTTCTGGTTCCTCTCCAGAACAAAGCAGCCTGACGGCCTGTGTTGCTGTGTCTAAAAGCTTCAGTTAAAAACAAACAACTCGATGGACTCACATCCTCACTACATATCAGAACAACGTGTAAAGAACGGCGTGACGGACAGACAGCGTTAAAGGGAGTCCGAAACACGCTCAAACGGGGCGTTCTTTATGGCGCTGCATGCCTCCCCCGATGACTAACTGTTGTCATCGACGTAGGAGACAGCAGCACCGACCCCCCCCCCGGTGTTTGGACCTTTCGCTCTGCGGTATAACACCCGTATCCACCTAGCAGGACATTTGAGGCCGGAGCTGCGTTCACATCCGCCGGATTCGCGCGTCAGCGGCGTGGAGTTTGGGTGTTGGTCAGTGCTCAGGTGTGATCTGACGTCCTGCTGCAGAGCGGCAGTCCGGCACTCTGCTCCTGAACTTCTGTCCGTTTTCTTGACCCGCTGGGGCAGCGGGCAGCAGACTGACTCCAGTCCTCATCTCTCCCCAGATCCGACCCCCCGCCGCCTCCCCCAGCTGGTCCAGCTGCCCACCCTGAACGCCTGCTTCTGTCCTCTCCTCACTGCTTGGCCTACCTGCCCAGCCTGTCCCGGCCTTCGCTGGTCACTCTGTTCAGGGCACCGGAGAGGCTCCAACAGACCCCCGAGGGTCAGGGGTCACCCAGCCTGGAGGCTGGGAAGAAGAGGAGGAAGGAGAGTGAGGAAGAGGAGGAAACGGGAGGGAAACGGACAGGATGCAGTGAGGTGATGTTCTAACAGTAGACTGTATCTTCAGCCTCAGCAGGAGGATTTTTTCTGACTTCTACTTGTTTTGTCAGATGAGAGCTGCAGCAGAGAGCTCCCAGCTGCACAGCAGCAGGACTTCTGCAGCCGCCTGCGCAGACGGCAGCGCAGAGCAACCCTTGCACTACCTGTACCTTCCCAACACAGCAGGTATGTTTCACGCACGTTTGCACAGGAACCTCTGAGTTTGCGGCGCCAACGCCTTTTCCTTCCCCAGGTCTAAACGGCCTCAACTTCCTCATCCCCGCCGGCCAGCCGCCGGCCAGCGTGGCGCTTCCTCCGGGCGGCGTCCCCGCCATGGCGCTGCCGTACGTCCTCCTTCCCTCTGCCGCCATCCCCCACTACCCCCTGGTGGCTGGCGCCATGCAGCACCTGGCCTCTGACGGCCCCACCCCTCTGGGCTTCGGTCTGCCCGCCATGGTGCCCCCAGGCCCCGTCATGATGGGGGCGACGCCTTTCCGGGCTGCAGGGTCATCTGAGGCCAGCAGGACAGCCCTGCCCTCCCCAGTTTCAACTCCCACTCAGAGCGGGTTCTCGCCCTCACAGGCCAGCATCAGCAGCCCGGAGCCTCAGGTAAACGCGCTCGCCACGTCAGAGCAGCAGCTCGCCAGCCAGGAGGCCCCGCCCCCACGCTCAATGTCTCATGTGTCTCCACAGACCCCTCACAGTCCAAAGGAAACCCCGAGCTCTTCTTCAAAGGCCTTCTTCAGAACTCCAGGCACTCTGGGAAACGTAGTCAGTTCCAGGCCAGCAGCCCGGAAAAGAGGCTCCGCCCAGAGGAGGCTGGACGTGGGCCACCCCGCCGCCGTGTGAACACGCTAGGGTCCGTCTGAGCGGCCGAGGGGCCTGGAAGCAGAGATGTCTGCACGTGACTTCAGCTCATGTTCACCTCGTAGGTTAGACTGTAGCAGCTTAGATACAGCAGAAGAGGAGAGAACGACGCAGCGAAACAGCGCCGCTCTGTGGCGAGAGTCTGTCACTGCAGCTGGTTTTTAATTCTAATCCCCTTTAGAACCGGATCACGCCGCCCTTTGTCACCTCGTATGTATTATAGACCCTTTCTATTTATGGTTTAGATAATATATGATGATTACAGGGACTGGAAATGAACTTTTCTGAGCACTAAGAAGTACAACCCATGAATGAACCACTTCAGGAGGGAGCAATAATGAAGCTGGAGCAGGAGGTCTACAGCCAACCCCCCCCGTCTCATTTTTGCTTTTCTATTGGGGGGGGGGGGTGTCGTCCACTAAGCCTTAATGTTTACAGACAGTAGTTGTCCTCTGCAGCAAAGTAATTGAATGTCTTTAGACGAAGAATCTGCAACCCAGGCATTGTTACTGTGACTGTGCTGTCAGGTACTTGAATGCTTTATTTATCAGAGTACTGTAAGAATGAATATTTAAAGACGTGTTTACAAACCCGGCCAGCTCAGAAACGCTCGCCTGTTCCTGCTCTGGGCTCAGCATCATTTCCAAACCGTGCTGCCTTCAGGAAACGTTGCCCGCTAAAGGTTGTGACATTCAGACAGTCGTCGTGTCAGTATTTTTCTTGTACCCGCTGTATCTGTCGTCATTAGAGCTGCAGACGCTTTTCCTTCCCTGTTGGAGGCAGTCTAAGGCTGTGGATCTCTGTGGTTCACAGACAAACCGGTTCCTCGTCATTCACTGCATTTCAATAAAAATCTCATCATCCAATACGTGTCTTTCGCTCCATTTTGTTGCCTAAAGTCAAATGTCCTCCAATCCCAGAGAAGCGGGAACATTTTTCTACTGGACCGGACCAAAACCCAAGGGAGTCAGAGACCCGTGAAAATGCTGTTCTTGTTGAGTTTCCTCATGATGCAGAATTTAGGATTAAAGCTGCTTTTCTTTTTTCAAATCTGCCAACTTTCTTATTGATGCTTGGGCTGTGGCGCAGCGGTCGACCTCTGCTCAAAGAGTGACAGCACCATACGCCGTGTTTACCGTTTAAGAAGCAGAAAACGGTTCACCTGTCACCAGTGGGTCCAGATCCACCTCATTCCTGTCCACTCATCCATGCCGTTTGCTCTCCAGCTCCTGCATCCTCACTTCTCCATGTCATTCACCTGGTGTCCACCAGAGGGCAGAATGAGGCCAACTGTGGAACAACACGAGCACATGGAGACAGATCCCGTCGCTTTATGGCCTTTCTTTGCTCTCTCTGTTTTACGGCTGAACTTGAACGCAACATCCGCGTTGCGTTCAGGCTCCCTCGGAGCTCCGCCCGTCCTCTGACTCGGCGTGGAGGATGTGGCATCGCGGCGTCGCTGCTCAGAGCTGAGGAGGGATATTCTGGATCAACGCTGAGTCCGGACCGGAACACCGGACGAACCGGGCCCGCTTCTGTAAGAGACTTCAAAGGGGAGCCGCTTTCTGTCACGCGCGTGGACGGTAACGGTAACGTGGATTTCTCACCTTTGGTGGTGGGAAAGGATGACATCAGCGCGTTTTAAAAACTATATTTAAGTGTGTTTCTTTGACAGGGAGAATATTCTTGACCGGAACCAGTTAAAAACCCAGAGTCTGTGGAAGCCTGGTTCAGTCATGGCAGAACCACACTGTGACACACAGCATGAACTTCCATTCTGTGCCATGTTTTCCTATGATAATTGTTGGAATTTAAACCTGAAAAGGACACTCCTCAACTTCAGATTCTTAGTCTGTCCCTGGACTCTAATAATCTAATCCCAATCTCAATCACTGAGTGGGATTGGGTCATTCAGATCCTCTAAACCTGTTTTTGTGGGTGTTTTCACCTCACTGTTCGGACACCATGAAACATTTGAAGCTTTTCTGCTTCAGAAAAGCTTCAAATGTTTCCACTGACTCTGTAACTCTGATGTGGACGTGGGGCGCCGTGACGCTGGCGTTCCACAGGTTTCCAGCGTTTGGGGTCTGATGCCACAGTCAAGGCCCCCCCGGCCTGACCCTGCACGCACGCACACACACACGTGCACACATTCCTCTGCGCATTAGTCCGCCGGCTTGTTTGGGCTGACCTTGTTTGCACATCGCTGGCTCTCCTGCACCACAGGGCGGCTGTTCAGCTGCAGTCACTGCACTGTACGTTTATGAAACCAGATCAAACCGCTACAAATGGTTCTCTTTTTCCATCTGGATTACAGTCCGGCTGAGACAGCCTGAAGGTAAAACGCCATCAAGTCAAATGAGATGGACCTGATCCCAGCGTTCTCTGTCCCCTGAGCTGCGTTCCCGCTGCTGTTATGGTTTCTGGAAGAGGCCGACTCTGGAAACTCTCAGCAGGTTTCTTCATCTCTTTCCAGAACCTCCAAGAATGCCAAACTGGGGAGGAGGGAACAAGTGCACAGCGTGCGGCGGGACGGTTTACCATGCCGAGGAGGTGCAGTGTGACGGCCAGAGTTTCCACAAACGCTGTTTCCTCTGCAGTAAGTTCTCACTGTGAGAAGCAGCTTCTGAGCGTCGTTCAGAGGATCTCTGAGGAGAGCTGGACGAGCAGATGATTTCAAAGTTGATGCGAGATGTTTTTAAAGTTTGACTTTAGCTGCTGTAAGCATGGCAGCCGTCCCATCAGTCCAGCAGCAGCGCTGTCACACGTGACCTGCTGGTGTTGGAGCGTGGGAGGACATCAGTTGGACGGATCTGCTGCAGGCCGGCGGGCTGAGAAGGCCCACAGAACGGCTCCTGAACTCCCTGTTACCTCTGCAGCTCATTCACAGCCTTTTCGGTGACATTCCTGCTACTGATCACACGGTGGTGGAGTTTACACCTCCAATAGGACAGTCAGTGAAGAAGCAGCAGCCTCACAAGAAATGCCTTCTTCTTCACCAAGAACAACCCGGATAACAGCCTCTTGATGTTCTGAGTTGAGGTTTGTTGACGTCTTCCAGAACAGGAACTAGTTAAGACTACGGTCAGCGCGTGGCGCGTTTCCCAGCCTATAAAAACCAGCCATTCGTGAACGCCTGGTGGCTGACGACCAACAATTCTTAAAATCAATCGAGCAATCGTGGCAGGAATGAAGATTGTGCTGACGCCTGGTGCGGTGGCAGTTGTGTTTGTGACCGTAGCCTGACCGCTCTCCCTCCACAACACTCTTTCCATCGACGGATGTTGATGTGAAGATCGAGGACGGAAACGCTTCTCCCAGCAGGCAGCAGCTTGTTGAAAGAAAAGCGCTGCTCCTTCTGATTTCAGAGTTGTATTGAAGTGACCTGAAGCGCCTTCATCAGCGCTGATATTTCATCTGACGGTTGGGTTTAGCGACGCAGTGACTCACTGAAGTTTCACAGGAAGAACCAACAGCCATCACTGAGATGGTGATCGTCTTGTGATAAACGCTCTCTCAAGTTACGTGAGCGGGCGTGTTCACGTACGCCTCAGTCCCGACTGCCCTTACAGGTGGATACGGGGCAAACCTGTAGGGGCACACAGGTGTGCATTCGTGTGTTAACGGTGCGCTCTTTGGGTGCAGAAATAAGGAAATCAGACAATCAGAGGGCAGCTTGTGTGGACATCCAACGGTGCTCACACATCACGTGCACACCCCTGTACGTGCAGCATTTGTGTGCGGTCCGTAAGGTCATCAAATTGAGGTCAAAATGTCAGTTGGACATCATTATTTTTACCCCTTTATGATGTCATGTGAATTTTAGGTTTGGACCAATACATTAATAAATTAATGTATAATAATAAAATAAAATAATATAATAATAAAACTAAAAACAGGTATAAAACATACAATAAATGGCTTATTGGAATATAAGATGAATATAAGAGAATATAGTTAAGATGAGGATGCCTCTCTCTATGACCCTCCATGGACCTGCACAGCTCTGGTCTAGTTGAATAAAGTAGGTCTGGTCTTGAAGCATGTCTTGAACAGACCTCCTCGGGGATGCTGCAGGTTGTGAGTTGAAAGCTTTTGGATCGTCTTAGTTTCTGCTAAAACGTTTGATAAACAGTTATTTATTACGAAAAGGATGCGGTTACACCAATGACCTCACTACTGGTTGCTAAGACAACATTATCCTGCATCATGAGAAAAAGATTCTATTTAGTGTGGATCAGTTATTCTGACCAGGAAATGTTTTCTTTGTATTTTTTTTTTTTTTAACAATAATGATGTTTGATCATTGATATCGGGTAAATGAGTAAACACTTGCTGTGATGATGAACCCGTCTTCTTTTGTCCTCAGTGGTCTGCAGGAAGGGTTTAGACAGCACCACGCTGGCAATTCACGATCAGGAAATCTACTGCAAGTCCTGCTATGGGAAGAAATACGGCCCGAAAGGCTACGGCTACGGACAGGGGGCTGGCACGCTCAACATGGACCGCGGTGAACGGCTGGGAATCAAACCGGAACTGTAAGAGCAGCACAACGGGACACGTTAGCAAACAGTGGGGAAAACTGCAGGTCTGACTTAACTAAACACAAACATGATATGAAACCAACTAACCAACAATCCAACGCTGTTCCAGGCAGCAGAAAACCTGAACCTGCATGAATATAATGAAGCTGAAGCAGATTTCCAAAGTTTATCCCACTCCAACCTCATGTTTCCTTTAGGAAAATCATTCCTGTGAGTCTTTTCACTACGATTATGCAGTTTAGGCCAAAATACTAAAACCATCTTTGTTGTTTTTTTAAGACACGTTTTATGCCCAGCGGCAGTAGCTCATTAGAAATACAAGTCTGGTTTGTGGGCGGGACTGTTGGCTCAGAGCAACCCCGCCCCCATTCCCCTCCCCGTGACGGACAGCTGTTTGCTGCTCACGCGTGAGCTCATAGCCCCAAGCTAGCATTAGCGACGCGAAAGCAATGCAAGCTGACACCTGTTGATCAGAACTCCCATTCGCTTCAGCACATGCGCTGATTATTTCTCACACAGTTAAGCATAAGTGGACTAGGGAGCGCGCAGGGAGGCGGAGGAGCGGCGTCCATTTCAGTGACGGTGTCATCCTTAGTCTGAGCTTGTTCTAGCATGCCGTTTTCTGATCCACTGCCATTTGAATTAGGAAATACTCTGACATGCACTTTCAATCATCAATCTTTTTATTTAGGTCCTCCGTTACGAGAAAAATGCTACAAGAACATGTTAAAAAGCTGATTTTCATTCACCTTTAAAGAAGCCTCAGCTGTGTGTCAAACAAAGCCCTTATCATCACACCTACACCACTGTGCCTCAGTTTAGTTTATGCTCCAGCCTAGATCGATACAGCTGCACATATATTTGGTTTAATAGTTTCTGTTGAGTTGTTGCGCAGTGATCTGATCATCCCTGATGACGCCGCATAGACCCAGACGCAGCAGAGCAGCACACTCTGCTAGAACAGGAAAGCTGTTCTTCTCAGTTCTGTATTCACATACAGATCTGGTGGAGTTACGCTCCTCCCGTCACGTCAGCTGATCTCTAATGAAAGAGTTTACGTAAGCAGACCGATCAGCTGCACAAAAGACCTCATTCAGGCCACAGCTGAGGGTCACCCTCCACCGAGCACGGGTCCGGTCCCACGAGCTGCCCCACCAACAACCAACTGACTGAGGATGAGGCTCCTGTCAGTCATATGAACTGTTTACCATTGTGCTTTAACATTTTGATAAAGAATGGATGAATGTTTAGTTGAGTCTTATCATTCTTCCACACGGTAGGTTTTCATTCCTGCAGTTATCAGGGTTTGATGCCTGTTTGAATGTTAGTCCTGGATTTTTTGCTCTGGAAGTAAAGAAAAAAAGAACTTTTTGCTGCTGCTCCTTACAAACGAAGTCTGTTGGGCAAAAAAACGACCTAACGGTCAGAAAAAACAAGAAAAAATCTTCTCCAAAGCAAACAGTGCCTCTCAGATTCACCCCTCCTGTGTAAATAAAACATCTCCTCTCGTACCTGCAGCAGCTGTCAGACAGGTCACGTCAAACTCCAGTAAGAGATATTTATGGTCATAAACTGAGAACATGTGGAGAAGTTCAACGGGTGTGAATACTTTTGCAGGCCCTGTCGCTGATCCCAGAATCAGCTGCTGCAATCTCTGAGCTTTGTGTGAATCCCTGAAAGAAACTAGCTCTCCTCTTATTTATTAGATGCCTGCAGCTACTCAAAGCAACACACTCCCTGTGCTCACAGAACAGAGCAGACATTACTATCAGTCATTATGTGGTAGAAACCACCACATAAAAAGAAGACCAGGTCCCACCCCTCCAGAGAGATGGGCATTCCTCACAGTCTGACCTCTGAACAGCTCTGGGCTCAGCTGTAGATGATGAAACGGACAAAAACATTGACTTGAAAAACTTGATCAGAAATGACAAATGTTTTCATGTTTGAGGGAAATGAGAGGAAGTTTGTCTTTCCATCTCCGTCTCTGGATTCAGTTCATGAATGTGTTCTGGTCTTCATGACATGTTCTCTTTCTCGTATCACAAACACCACTGCATCCTGTTCCTGCTGTCCCTGGACCCTCACCTGTCCTGCAGGACCTGCAGGTTTGGCTTTGTGTTGCTCCTCACGCCTCCATCCTTCCATCATCATCACCGATCTGTCTTTCTCTGAAGGACGTCGGCTCACAGACCCACCACCAACCCCAACCCGTCCAGGTTCGCTCAGAAGTTTGGCGGTTCAGAGAAATGCGCTCGGTGTGGAGACTCCGTCTACGCAGCTGAGAAGATCATGGGGGCCGGCAAGGTGGGCTTCACTATGACTCCCAGAACCTTTTTAGACTAAAGAATAAATGAAGTGTTTTCATTGTTTTGACATGATTGGTGGGGAGATCTGGTCTCGGGTCCAAAATGCTTTGAGGTACTGGATCTGGAGAGATTCTTCTCCAGGAGATGAATTGTGATTCGCTGTGCACCAACAGCCCCTCCCTCCAAAACCCAGCCTGTCCACAGTCAAAACCAAACCTCTGGGTTGGACACACATGAGCCCGATTCTGCGGCGCTGCTCCAAACAGAACACGCTCTGACCGCCCTGCCCCATCGCAGAGCACGTGATGGGCGTGGAGCGCTGCTTTTACGAGCTGACTGACATTGTGATGCAGACAAGCACCGGTTTTCTCTGCGATGAAGACCTTCAGCTGTGGGAAAAGCGGGCTTTGCTGTTGTGATGGCTTGTTGAAACAGACCAGTTGCTAGCAGCTAAAGTAGTTTCAGTTATTCTGGCTGCAGCCGCGAGCGAACGCGTTTTAATGCCTCTGCTTCCCTCCCAGCCGTGGCACAAAAACTGTTTCCGATGTGCAAAATGCGGCAAGAGCCTGGAGTCCACCACCCAGACTGAGAAGGACGGGGAGATCTACTGCAAAGGTGAGATGGAGCTTCCACTCTGCTCTTCCTGAGAAACACAGCAGCTTCATGTTTGACAAAAATCCAGCAGTTTATGGTTCCTGTGGTTGAAGGCGAGTCTGATGAAGAGATGCATGCACATCCTCCTCTTCACAGGGGGGCAGTAAAACCGTGTTACAGTCCTCCTTTACCAGGATGTTCTTCCCCAGATCAGGGGAAAATCAACGTTTTTCAGCTTTTAAGTGCATTATTATGTTAAAACAACCCCATTCACACATCTCTGAGCACCAGCCCCTCCCAGTCCACCAAAACAAGATACTGCAGTCATCCACACCCTTCACAACCCATGTTGCTGGACGTCCAGTGTGAAGTTTCTACAGTCAGAGGTGGATTTGGTTTGCTGCTGTCGGTCAGCTGTGTTTTCTTCAGTCAGAGCAGAGATCTACCAGCAAACCTGTCTGACAGGAACCTGATGGAAAGTCTATGAACCGTTTGAAAGGGGAAGACATAACACACCAGAGCCATCAGTGCAGATGATCTGACGATGGCTGAGTGAACAAGCGGAGCTTCCATCACACAGAGCCACATGCGTTCGTAACAATCAAGATATTTTTCCTTTGCCTGAAACTATTCCCTCAGTGGTCCTTCTTTTCAGACTACATTCTGTAGGAAATAAAGGCTACGGATGTTTAACCTACATGTAATGATTCCATAAAGTCATTACTTTAAGACTTTTTCAGGATTTTAAAAGTATAAACCCGTGAACTCAGAATAAACCGTCCTGTCATTTGGTTTCCAACACGCTGCAGTGACATTGGTGCCCGTTACCGTCGGATTAGTCTGTAGACACAGCCGCGCACAGGAACCGTTTGGAGGCCCTAGAAACCAACCCCTTAAAGCTGAGTATCAAGCACTGAGCCCCGTTTTAGGTATGACTCGGGGCAGACACTCTACCGCAAGGCCACTGAGCTGGTTGATTGTTGCTAGCATGTTAGCAGCATGTTAGCAGCATTTATCAAATGTTGTTTGGGTCAGACGTGGACGTTCTGGTAGGTGTAAAGAAGAACTTGTCTTTAAAAAACACAAAGAAGGACTTCAGAACGTGGACAAACAGCAGGATTCTGGTTCAGGATCTAATGTTTTACAAAGTTAAACTAATGTTAAAACCTATAAACGCAGAAATGAAGCGTTTTCCAAGTCTTTGCTACTGAGCTGCCGTTTGTGGAAGTGGATCAAAGTATGAAGAACATGCTCTGAGGGGCGTGAATTCACGCCCTGTTCAGGTAAACCAAACAGCAGCTTGTCTGTCCAGAATGGAGTGGGCGGGGCTCATGAGTCGTCATGAACCTGGTGAGCTTGTGCTGCCGTTTCCAGGTTGTTCTCCTTCATTTTCGTGTTCCCAGTCGTCCAGATCTGTCAGTTTGACCTTTGACTGACGTTCTCTGTGAAACCTGCAGAACCAGAGCGTGAGCTCTAACGCGGGGAATGGATTTCACAGTCAGATGAAGCTTTAGTTAGTCCTGAAAATGACATGACAGGCTCAGAGAGGCTGCAGACAACACGCCGCGGAGGTTCAAAGGATTACACGCAGAAACATCTTCAGCCGGCGCTTCCTGGCTCTGAAAACACGTGACGCCGAACAGAAAACATTTTTTAGGTGACCTGCTTCCACACATCCAAACTCTTCTTTTATGTTTCATCCGTTTGTTTTTCCATGACAGTGCCCCACCCCTGCTACAGTGAAGCTGAGCCCCTCCCTGGAAAGCGTGGAGGTTTCAGAAAACAAAGGTTGACTGCGGCTGCTCCCTCAGTCAATCCACCTTTTAGTGGAGGTTGTGTTTCCTAACAAGTCTTCCATTTTTCCGCAGCGTGCTACGCCAAGAACTTCGGGCCCAAAGGGTTTGGTTACGGCCAGGGAGCCGGCGCTCTGGTCCATGCCCAGTGATGATCCAGCCGGACCAGAACGGCCCTCCTGACCCGTCAGACTGCATCTCTGAAGCTGTGTAAAGCTGAATAAAGACGTGGAGAAGCTGCGCTCTGTCTGGCTGTCTCTCACTCCTTCACTCTGCTGGAAGGAACGCAAACATGAAACGCAAAGGAACCGGCACCAGAACCAATCTGACCTTTGGTTCTATAGGGACCGGACTGGTTAGAAGAGCTGCAGCCAAACTGCTGCCTGAGTGACAGTGGAGCTTTCATCGAACGGCTTTATCTTTGCTCTTCACATCTGCGGTTCAAATGCACTGGAGAACGTGACGATTGGTGACTCTGCAGGGTGTAAGTGTAGTCGTGTAGCTCTGACATCTCAGGAGGAGGTCAGGTTTGTTCTAACATAAGATGATACGTATAATTTTCAAAACCTATTTTTTTTAGCTTTAAAAACTGCCACATAGAGAACTTGTCATTGATGCTCACACCAGAACTGGTTTCATCACAAAAAACTGACCTGAACTGTGAAGAAGCAGATGACGGTCATGGGGTGGTCCTGCCAGTCTCCAGTACCTCAATCCTATTAAAAAAACATACGGAGAGAGCTGCCAAGCAACGACCACCAAATCGTAATGATTCATTTGCAAAAAGAGTGGAGAAAAGTTCCTCCTGATATGTGCAGAAACCTGCTCAGAGAAACGTCTGACCCTGGTGCTGCTACTGAGGGTTTTACCGCCAAGAACGGAGGCCTTCCAGCAAAGACGTCTGTCCTCCACCGTTAGTTTGTGAAGGACAGACATGTAACTGCAGTCTGATCTTTAGTTTTCTGCTTGTTCTTTGAAATGAAACAGCGGCTGCCCCGTTGACCTCCCCGAGGCTTTTCTCAGATCATGCGGCTTTTCTTCTGCGGTTCCCACGGCAGAGTCTCCAGGTCAGGAGCGTTCTTCTTCCTCCACCAGCTTTTCCACACCAGAGCGTGACGCAGCGCTCCAAACAAGGACAGGAAGAAGCGGCACAAGTCAATTTGACTATTTGGTTATTTATTATTAAAACTGAACCATGCCCGTAAGTTTACATCTGAAGTGGAGTTACAGTGGTGTCTGAAGGTGGGCAGAGAGGCACTGGACATGATTATGTGCTTTCCTTTTCTTCCTCACATGGGGGGTCAGAGGGGGCTCAAACTGCTGGAAGAACCGGCGCGGCCCGGACGTCTGACCTGGAGTTCTCTGTAAGGAAGCTGATATGAAACAGTCGTCACCAGTTTGAGAGAGCCGCCGCTGCTGCTGCGCTGCTGCGCCGCTGCTGCTGCGCTGCTGCGCCACTCAGCTTATTGAACCGTCTGTCTCCTACATCTATTGCATGAGCACGCTTCCAGCGGTAGAAAAGAACGTAAGAATGCAGGTCTGAAGTATGCTTGCTTTACAGTTTTTACATCCAGTGGTAAAGCGGAGCCAGCCATGTTTGACCCAGAAACGAGGGGAAGAAACAACACTGAAATATGTGAACACACTGGGATGAAAGACGTCAAACCTGGCAACCTGAAGGACCCCGCCCATAAAAACACAAACCCAACCAGGCCGACAAAACGCGCCAGAGTTCTCCTAAATACATAACATTCACTATATACAGACGGGTGGCTAGCCATCGCAACCGGAGGTCCCGAGCATCACACATGCAGCGCCGTTTGTTGGGAGGAAATGTCAGGTACATGAGGGCATGGGGGGGCGGGGTTCAAATGCTTATAGACAGCAGGGGGGGGGGGGGGGGACATCACTAAAAGCTACAAACATACAGACAAAAGTCACTTCACTTCCTTCCTGTTTCCGTCAGAATAAAAACACTTTGGACTAACACTGATGAAAGCAAACCGAACCCCAAACGCACACAGAGTATCTTTATGTACAAACGGCCTCCTCTTCCTCCCTGCTCACAGCAGCAGAGCTTTCTGACTAAAACCATCAGTGCAATGTCAGACACCAAACAAAAATAAGACTTTACAGCTTCTGCGCTCTGCTGAACGTCTGAATAAATATCCCCGCGGTTCCCGCCCCCGCCCTCTCAGGCAGCCAGTCCCGTGCATAAAATCCTACTCAGCTAAAACCAAATGTAAAAAGTGATGGACTGTAGTTATTTCGTCTATAAATAGCTTTCAAATAAATAAACTGCATCACATTGTCTGTTGGACGTGGCGCCGTGTTCAGAGCTGTTCCTGCTGGAGGATCCACAGAAAAAGCTCTGCAGGTGAGACCCGGCGCTCCTCCAGAGGCTCCGCCTCCAACGCCGCGCTGTTCCTCTGATGGCTCCCCGTCTTCACGGTGCAAAATCCTTTACAAAGACGTTCCCTTCTTCCCGTCACACGTCTGTGCCCCGCCCAGCTCATCGCCGAGACACGCCGCTCCCGTCAGATATGCACAACAGTAGAAATATTACGTTGAGAGGGGGGAGGGAGGAGGCGCCCCCCCCCGGCGCTGCAGCCTCCTGTCTCACACAGGACCTCCTCCTCTCCCCATCTCCTCTCCGGTGATGTTTGGCAGCAGCGAACCGTCCAAAAGCTCCGGGGGGAGGAGAGGAGTCTGTTGCAGAGTCATAGTATTAGTAATAGTTGGAGAGATGGAGGTGAAGAGGGAGGGGGAGGTGGTGTTGCCCCGTAACCGCCAAGAACAAACGCAAAAAAAGAAGCAAGCGCTCCCGAGAACGTTCAGGTCTGAACGGAGAGACCCGTCCCCACATCCAGACGCTCTCCGCAGCCTCCTCTTCCTCTTCCTCCTCTACACCAGCTGGTAGCCTGAGCCGGACGTCTGGTCGTACTCGATTGTGTACTGCTTGGTCCAGTCCACCGTCACGGGGCGGATCAGGCCGCAGCAACGGATCTCAAAGAAGTCGACGAGGTTTCTGAAGCAGCCATGACTGCAGGGAACAAAGGTGACAGGTGAGCGGGTCTGGATCCCACCAGAACCAGCATCCTGGACACTCCAAAGACACTTACTTGAAGGGGCTCTCGATGGACGTGGCCGTGACCTTAAAGTGCTTGTATCTGCGCGCGTTCATCCTCTCATTGGTGGTGATTCCCAACGCAGCAATCTGCAGGAAAAGCATCACAAACCTGAGACAGCGAGGTGGGAAGAGCGGGAAAGAGCGGGAAAGAGCAGGAAAGAGCGGAGAAAGAGCGGGAAAGAGCGGAGAAAGAGCGGGAAAGAGCAGGGAAAGAGCGGGAAAGAGCAGGGAAGGAGCGGGAAAGAGCAGGAAAGAGCGGAGAAAGAGCGGGAAAGAGCAGGGAAAGAGCGGGAAAGAGCAGGGAAGGAGCGGGAAAGAGCAGGAAAGAGCGGGAAAGAGCAGGGAAAGAGTAGGAAAAAGCGGGAAAGAGCGGGAAAGAGCAGGGAAAGAGCGGGAAAGAGCAGGGAAAGAGCGGGAAAGAGTAGGGAAAGAGCAGGAAAGAGCGGGAAAGAGCAGGGAAAGAGCGGGAAAGAGCAGGAAAGAGCGGGAAAGAGCAGGGAAAGAGTAGGGAAAAAGCGGGAAAGAGCGGGAAAGAGCAGGGAAAGAGCGGGAAAGAGCAGGGAAAGAGCGGGAAAGAGCAGGAAAGAGCGGGAAAGAGCGGGAAAGAGCGGGAAAGAGCAGGAAAGAGTAGGGAAAAGCGGGAAAGAGCGGGAAAGAGCAGGGAAAGAGCGGGAAAGAGCAGGGAAAGAGCGGGAAAGAGCAGGGAAAGAGCAGGGAAAGAGCAGGGAAAGAGCAGGGAAGGAGCGGGAAAGAGCAGGAAAGAGCGGAGAAAGAGCGGGAAAGAGCGGGAAAAGAGCAGGAAAGAGCGGAGAAAGAGCGGGAAAGAGCGGGAAAGAGGGAAAGAGCAGGGAAAGAGCGGGAAAGAGCAGGGAAGGAGCGGGAAAGAGCAGGAAAGAGCGGGAAAGAGCAGGGAAAGAGTAGGGAAAAGCGGGAAAGAGCGGGAAAGAGCAGGGAAAGAGCGGGAAAGAGCAGGGAAAGAGCGGGAAAGAGCAGGAAAGAGCGGGAAAGAGCAGGGAAAGAGTAGGGAAAGCGGAAAGAGCGGGAAAGAGCAGGGAAAGAGCGGGAAAGAGCAGGGAAAGAGCGCGAAAGAGCAGGGAAAGAGCGGGAAAGAGCAGGAAAGAGCGGGAAAGAGCGGGAAAGAGCGGGAAAGAGCAGGGAAAGAGCAGGGAAAGAGTAGGGAAAAAGCGGGAAAGAGCGGGAAAGAGCAGGGAAAGAGCGGGAAAGAGCAGGGAAAGAGCGGGAAAGAGTAGGGAAAGAGCAGGGAAAGAGCAGGGAAAGAGCAGGGAAAGAGCGGGAAAGAGCAGGGAAAGAGCGGGAAAGAGCGGGAAAGAGCGGGAAAGAGCGGGAAAGAGCAGGGAAAGAGCAGGGAAAGAACAGGGAGCAGAAAGTATTCTGATACTCTCTTGTTACTGATGCAGCCAACGAAGAAGCCTCATCACCCTGACTTTCTGTTTCCTCCACACAGCTCCTCTTTAACTACGTCCCACCGCTCCATCGCTCTGATTTAAGTCTTGCTTTTAAAGGAAAGTCTGCTCAGTTTGACGGCTTCTTATCGTACACGTTTGAATGTTTGGAGGCCAACCGTTCAGTTTCATGCACAGGTCTTCATGCATCAAGACACGAGTGAACGTTCAAAGAGCCTGCAGCAGATCAGACAACACCAGCTGAACTGTCTTTGTCAGTTTGAAACTTCATTTAGTGTCTTTACGGTACGTTTCTCTTTGATAAAGATGCTTTCTCATGGCAGCATCACACAAACACCCAACATTTCTAAATGAAGAAAAGCTGTTATCTCCAAAAATAATGTTTTTGGTTTTTTAAATGAATCAATTAATGTTTGTTTTTTAAAAATAAAAAGACAATAGAATTTCTGTGTAAAATACAGATTTTGGGTCCAAGAAATCCCTGATGAGCTTGATATTTCCTGTGGAATTGACCTGAAGTGACTGATCTTTGTGTTTTTCCCATGAAAACTATGAAACATGACTGGGACAACAGAAAGTCACTTGAACCTTAACTGTAAGTTGGCAGAAACTGAAGTGAAAGTCAGCGCGCCGTACCTGGTAGAGCTGGCACATGATGAGAACTGCCACCCACATGAAGTGGAAGATGCTGTTGAGGAACATCCAGAAGATCCAGGGCGAGCAGGAGGCGATCTGCGTCACGTACAACCAAAATCCATCCTTGGCGTAGCTGGAGGCGCAGTGCACCCTCCAGTCTGGGGGAGGGAGCGGCACATTAACCACAGCGCTGGAAACACAGGCTCATTGGCTCAGGAGTGAGCGTCTTACATGAGATGCAGCCGTAAATCATCCAGCAGATCATGCAGAGCAGGAAGAACAGGTACCCCATGAAGTAGCGGTGATTCCCACTTCCTGCATTCAGACAAAACATCACCTGACATCCATTAAAAACCAGACCTGCAAAGTCCTCCGCATTACTGCATTAACCACCTGAACAAACCACAACGCAGAAGCAACAAGTTACAGAAATAAGGACAATCGTGAGGTTCAAGTAGTGGGAAAAGTGGCGTCTGGAAGAGGAGATGTATAGGAGACGTAGTTTTGGTTACAGATGACATCATCAGGCTTTTCAAACAGAAGACAAATGGCTGATTAAAGATTCGCTGAGGTGGAAGAGCTTGTGTTTCTATGCCACAAGCTGCAACACATGCAGATGAGCAGCAGGGAAAACAGTTTTTTCAAACACACTACAGTGGGTTCGGAATGTTCTGCATCAAGACTCTGAGCACAAAATGCAAACGATGTTGCTTATTTTGCTGCTTTTTACTGACTTTTCTAAGGTCCAATAATCCAGACATCGTCTGCTTTTCACCCGTTTGTTTGCAGTCCAGAAATACACTACATGTGCGGAGAACGACTTCCTCCACAAACGAGCATTTGTCTGGAAGCTGCCCTCCAGCGAGGCTGGGATGCTCAGCAGAACCTTTGGGTTGCTGTCACGGTTCAGGACGGGATGCAGTCGACGCCGTCACGATCAGAGCAGATCCATGTAAACCTCTGGTTTGGTCATGGCGCTCTCTTCTTCTAGAAAGGAACCTTCTGTGTTTGCAGCAGCTCTGATGCTTTTTAACTATATCAGGGAAGTATGTTTCCCATGAATGACGGAGCTGCTCTGTCTGCAGGACGTCTGTTTGCTCAGACGGTTTCCTGACTTTCATGCTCCGTCCTGAACACAGGAAGAGCTGCAAACAGCTGCAGGCCTTCCTTCCTCGGCTGTCTCCAGCTGCTGCCTGGACAAGAGTCCTCTTCACGCTTCCACCAGAATTTTCCTGAAACCTCTGCTTCCTTTTTCAGCGGCGGCGCTTGGTTGAAGTGTGGCTGTGTTATGATGCTTTAAAGTAGGATTAGTTCTGCTTTTTATTTGGCTCAGTGCAACATACAGTTAGTCCTGCAAGAGGCAGCGGCGTGCACGTACCCACGCAGTTCCCCACCCAGGGGCAGTGGTGGTCAAACTTGGCGATGCAGCGGTTGCACACGCCGCAGTGTTTGGACCGGACTGGTTTCCGTATCTGTGGGGAGAAAGAAGGTGTTTGAACCCTGCGTGCAATTCTCCACTTTCACGTCTGTAGAAAAGGCTTTACCAAGCAGGTGCTGCAGAATATGCTCAAATCCAGGCTACCCGTCTCAGCCAGCTCCACTATCGTCTTCCAGGAAACACACAAGTCAGTCTGGGCCCTGCTGAGGCTGCCCCCACCTACAGTGACCTGTGTTACCTTTTTCTTTTGCTCTTCTGATGCTTTGATTATCCCTGGATCAGACTTCCAGGATTTTCCAAAGTTGTAGAACAAAGCCAGCGAGTTGATGAGGAAGGGAACGTGGACCGTGGCGAAGGACAGATGTGCAGAGGAGTCAAGGCAGCAGTCTTCCCACAAATACTAACAGTAATAAACAGACGCTCAAACAGAAGCATATATGTGTGTGTGTGTTCCTGACAAAAGATGTTTCAATAGAAAAGTCTAAAACGTCACAAAGATCCAGCTCCTTCAAAAACGGCTCTGAAGGTTCTGTCATGCAGAAACAAGAAAGAGCTTTCTTAAAACGAAGGAAGGAAGCTCAAAGAAATCGCAAAAGGCGACGCAATGCAAAGACAGAACTGCTAACGAGCCATTAACCCCAGATTGGGATTACAGGAAAACTGAAAGTTAAAGCGCTCAAGCGCTTCACTGCATGGAGGTCAGAATTAGCTGATTTACGGTGAACAATCAGAGTAACGAAATGTCAAAGAGTGTGTTATTATTTAGGTGTGGCCAGTGGCATCGCCGTGTCAAAGGGTTAAAGTTCACGTGATCTTTTCAAATGCAAGCATGAAGAACTTTTAGACAAAGAACTTTGAAGTTTTGTTTTGGAGTGAGCAAACACCGCCTTGCCTGTGTAAAGGCCACCCCTAGTGGTCGTTTGATGAACTACATCTGACTGAAGTCTGGGGTTTGGCCAGAGCTCCACCAGAAAATGAGCCGTGCATTCAGGTCTGTGACAGACAAGATGTTTGGATTCAAAAAAGCTTTTTTGCTGGTTTTTTCATCCTCGGATAATTCCATCCGTCTGTGAAACCCACAGAGTGTGTGGAAAGCTGGACCACATGACGGTCCGGCCGATGGTCATCGTAAACGTGTGCTTTTTTTGTTCATGAAACATTTGCTACTAGAAAGGATATCATTCCAAAACCAGTAGAACCAGGTGGCGTACATCCAGAACTTTGTTGACAGGTAGATTCCCAGAGGGAGAGCGCTGTGCATGGAGTGATCAAAAAAAGCCCTGCAGAGAGAGGACAGCAGAACCATTATCTGAAAGGCCTCTCTTTGTCGTCATTTCCATCCGTCCTCACTCCTGCAGATGGAAAAGCCGGCAGCTGCAGGCCGTGTGGAGCCATGAGCAGGCTCTGAAGGCAAAAGCAGACACCTGACCACACCTGCAGCTGCAAACGGAGACGCTTTCTGTCTCGCTTTTAAGACGGTGACATGGAAGAATGGCTGTTTGCCTGAGGGGTTGCTCATGTGAACATGCTGTAAGAGTGGTGGCGTGTTCAAACCCTGGGGACATTCCCAGCATCACGTACTTGGAGAGGAACTGCACGGCCACCCAAATGCCGGCGTACATGGCGCCCTTGATGAGCCACGAGTCAATGTCCAGGTCAGCGATGAAGCCCACCAGCCACACGACCACGAACGGCGTTCCCAGCATCACTTTCTGCCTGAACTCCTGCACAGCAGAGCGGACAGATAAACCAACTGCTGCCCCTGTCAGACACTTCTACAGCTCACTCATACATTCTGTCTGTGTAGATACCAACACAGAGACGGTAGAAATGGAGGGAAAACATGAATGAATGAAGACATTGTTGTTCCTCAGGGGGAATATGGGTGTTTTTAGCTCTTCTTGACGCTTAGAAGCACTGTGTGAAACCAAAACCAGAACAGGGTCCAAAAAATGAAAAAGACGCTGAACTGATCATCCAGCAAAAGCTGCACAGCAGCAGGAGCTCAGCCTGAGTCCATGTCACACACAGGACCGGAAACGAGACATAAAAACAGCAGGACAGCATCACGCTCAGGTTCATGGCTAGATTACAGATCCAAAAACCCTCAGAAAGCCAATATTTACGTTCAAAAGAAGCAGGAACTAAATACAATTATAGAACATCATGAATCATAGTCGCCTCCATTGTTTCACATGTTCATCAAGACCTGAAAATGCAGCTAAAGGAGAGGCGGGGCCAGAGCACACCAAGCGCCTCGCTCCGTTTTTGTCCTGTGTAATCACTCATGTTTTCAATCCGCTTCACGCCGCTCGGCTTCAGCGTTCAGGGGGGGGGCTGATGGACAGATGAAGCCGCGTGTTTGAAGAGAGATGGACGCCAATCCAAGGCTGCAACTACCAACAGCTTTGGTTAAAACACGGAGACGTAACATCTAATCTAACATCCAGTTGGTTAACAACGATCTGTCCGATTGGTTCGATTGAAATGGATTTAAGTCCTGAAGTTCTTCAAGCTGCCGTGAGAATGTTATAGCGTGTTTGTTAACATTTAAGGTAACCATTCACTGTAGTTCCCGCCGTCTGTTGCGATTACGAATCACAGGCGGATACTGCTGTGAGGACATTTACCCATTTGTTTGCTCTAACAAGTCTAAAAACGTCTGATTTATGCTGAAGGCTTTGGTGTTGCATCATGTTTTTCTGCTGACGTCTCCCAAACCACGACGAAGTGAGGCGTTCTTCAGACTCATTCGAGACTTGGTTCCTTCACATTATCTTTCAGGGTCTTCCTCTCAACGTCCCGCCTCCCTGCACAAAGACTGAGCCTTGCTTTATCCATCACATGCAGGAGAACATGTGTACAACAGAAGCAGGAGCACTACCAAACATGGAGCTCTATCCAGTCTCTATGCAAACAGAGAAGTACAGTATCCTACATGAGTCACAACATTAGCAGCTCTTGTGGATGCAAATATCTGTAAAGTGTATCCTCCGTTTCAGTCTGAGCTCCTGCAGGTCATCTCAGCCACGTCTACGAGGCAACAAGCACTCAGACGAGATATTTGCTCCAGCGTGCCTCTAATGTTGTGTGGGTTACCTGCAATATCTGATGACAAGTGTGCAAAAGTGAAAAGACGAAGCAGAATTAGACCATAGCAGCACCAAGGAGAACAAACAAAACACAGACTTTGTTTGGGCTGAAAAGTCTTTTGTCGCCAAACTGTCCTGTTCAGAGCAGACAGCAGTCTGGTCCAATACCTGTGTTTCAGTGAAGGGGGGGTTGTCGTGACGACACACGTCTTCCCGCGGGATTGTCTCTGCTGAAAATAATGACTAACTCAACATGCTGTGACAGTCGACAGAGCAGAAAGGCTTTCAGTTTGGAATGCTGGTCCCAGCATGTCTGACTGACGCGCGAGGGCTTCGTCAACGGAACTGCACTCTTTAACTGGTACTTTTCCATTACTGACAGGGTTTTCACTCTCTAGGCTTCTGACACTTTTCTGTTCTGTGGGGGTCTGGTTGCAGGAGTGTTGAGCGTTTGTACCTTGTCCATCTTCAGTCTCTTCAGGTAGGACGGGCTGTCGTAGCCTTTGGCCTGCCGCGCCTCCTGTAAATGGTTGATCATCCAGACATTCTTCCTTTGCTTGGCGAGGTCCAGTGGCGTTTCGCCCTGAACATGAAAACCCAAAGAAAAAACATCAGCGTTTTTGAAGATGACCTTCACAGGACCCGCTGTGGCCTCCAGACCATGTGAGGTCACGTTTGTTATAAAAGGTGTTTATGTCATTTACTTCCCTTCTCCTCTCTTAAAAAACAGCTTTTTAAAAGACAGAGGTTCACGTTGGCATGGATCAAACCTGTCAGTGTGAATACACCCTAAATCAGATCAACTTTCATCCCCGTACCATTCAGCAAACGCTCGAATGCTGCAACGTTTTTACAACTGAATGTTAACCATGTTCTTGTTTGAAGTAAAAAGCACTAACCAGAAAGGTAAATAATGAGGAAAAACTCCAGAAGGTTCTGCTGGTGCACTTACCAAGACCCGGCCACAGGAGCCTCCACCTCCTCACTACAACACCTCTACCAACGAGACTGTTTGCAACGTCTGCTGCAGGATGAGCAGTTTGTACTCTGTGCTATGCTAAGGTGTCTGATTTTTATTCTTTTACAAACAAATGACGCTAACCTGACTTTGGCCCTCTAGTTCACTGACTAACTCATTTGAGTTCACACTGAAAGCGAACCGCGCCAGAGTTCACTTTCAAGCTAATCCTAAGCTTCTTCACGTGAACTAAAGTGTTACTAGTTTGTTCACACGCTTAAACACGCTGCAAACACGCTTAGACTGTGTAGCAGAGACACGCGGATGATCTCTGAAAGCAGATTGTTTCAAGATCCACGCCAGGTAAAATGGCTACGATGGGAAGTCACAAGCTCCATTCATGTGCGTCTTTCATTTCTTCATCTGAGCTGGACTCTGATGCAATACTGCTCGCCATGTTTGTTGCACCACGAATGTTAGCTGTGAGCAAACGGTGGAGTGTGTGAACATAGAGCTCTCAGCAACGGGGAGGGGAAGGTGAGACAGGGTTGCTCTGTTCTAGAAAACAACCGTTTCTTTCAAATTTAGTCCAAAAACGGCATAATTGTAATTAAAAGACCATACTTTTACAATAGTTCAAAAGATGATCGAGTGGGACTTTACAGTTTCATCTTTATAAGCCATGGATTGACTTGAATGTTTTGAAATCCTGTAGCCCTGATGGAGGTAAAATGAACGAGGAAAACATGCAAAAAAAAAAAAAAGAGAAAAAAAAAGATTGAAAGAAAACACGTTACTTTGATGTTCTGCGCATCAACGTTTGCATTGGCGTCCAGCAGCTGGCTAATGACGGTGGTGTTGCCGGCCAGCACGGCCCAATGCAGCGCTGTGTTCTTGTGATATTTGTCCCCCAGGTTGACCGAGACGTTGAAGGTCAGGAGGAGCCGCGTGGGATCCACGCTGTAACGCAGAGAAGCGGCGGGTCAAACTACACACGACCCAGATAACAGGTCAGCAGCTTTTGAACAACTCTATGCCTTACACAGGCCTCAGCTAACACTTCTCTTACGGTCAAATAACAGGCATGTATTTTCATAGAAGCACCAGTTGGGCGGTCTTCAGATTACTGCTCACGACTTGAGCTTTATTGAAGCGTTTTACATCAACTTGACGGTTAATTCTGTAATCTAATACTTCAAATACTAACGTATGAAAAAGAGGGAGCGCCGTCGTGTTTCAGGTCTTAAAAGTCCAATCCAACGTACATTGTGTTTGAGTCTGACTTCCTTCCAAATAAAGATCGGTTTGGACACGCCGTCATGCTGTGTGGAGAAGAATACCTGTGTGTTCTGTAGGCCGCCCACATGAGAGGAGTCATGCCGTTCTGATCCATCATATCCACATCCTGTGAACAGGAAAGATTTCTGAAGCCACCCAAAGAAACGGCAATGGTGACAAACACAGCTACTGCGCGCCCCCCGATGGAGAGCTCGGGTAAGACAGACAAACACTGTGCAGGCTGACGTCAAACCTGAGCTCCTGTTTTCAAACACAGCTTTGAAATACATGTGGTTTTGCATGTATAAATCAGTGGTTTGTTTGTATTACTAAATGTTTTTGTAACCTTCATGGTAGTTTTATGCTTTTCTCAGTGTTCTTTGCAGAGCAGCTCTTATAGAAACTCTTTAAAAATATATCATCATGACTCTTTTGACTGCATTTGAAAAACTATCATTTTTATTATTCTTTGGGGCTGATGGCACCTTTATCAATCATTAAATTAGACTAGATTTATGATACAATTTTACAGTTAAAGTTTGGTTCATAAAGGTTTTGTTGAAAAAAAAAAAAAAGTCTGATTTATTCCTAACCTGAAATGACCCTGATAAGCACAAACCAGCAGAAACGTCCCGCTCCAAGTGGGTTTCCTTTCATTAGAACGGCATCCAAACCTCATTTTTAACCTTCATTTCATCAAAAAGAGGCTGCATGACTTTTTCTCACCTGCCCCTTGGCGATAAGGTAAGCCACAATTGAGGTGTGGCCAAACTGAGCTGCCAAATGGACACAGCTGCATCCCTCGCCATCGATCAGCGACGGGTCTGCGCCATATTTCATGAGCTGCACCACCATGGAGAGATGGCCTTGTCTTCAAAAAGGAAAGCACAGTAAATCACATGGACTGCAGAACAGAACCAGTTCCTCAGAGCTGCAGCTGCTGTGGACAGACCGAGATGAAGCTGTCACACCCACCTGAAGTCGTGGTACCTGAGACTAATTTACCCATGAGCCTCTGTGATGAACAAAACTATGCACTTTGATGTACTGATGTCATGTACAGAGAAGACGCGATCTAATTAAGTACGAATTCATAACCAAGGCAGTCTTAAGGTTCCAACAGCGCAGGAAACCGATGCTTGTTCAGCTTCAGTTTAGTCCTGCTCATTCCACGTCAGCCAGATCACCATAACGCTTTCAAAAAATGTGCACAAGAACACGGGCTCTTGGAGAGTTTCTTTCTTCATTAAGACTGAAGAGACAACACATTTCCTTGTTACATTTCAGCAACTAAAGCAGCTCTCAGGTCAGGAGCTCCTTCAAAGGTCACAGGCAGTTGGAAGCGGCACAGGACCCCCGAGAGTCTGTGGACCAGCGATGGAAACTGTAGTTAAATCCATCAATAATTCAACAGGAGAGAGGGTTGATCCTTCCCACCCACACCGTGACCCCAATGACAGCTGGGCCGCCGGTGGATGCCGTGTCCTCTACACACATCGTTGTCTGCACAAAATCGTTTAGCTCGTGATCTCATGGAGTAAATAGAGACAGAAGCTGTGAGGGTTTCATTAAACTGCTCAGTTACCTGGTGGCCCAGTGCAGGGGTGTGGAGTTGAGGTCTCCTCCTAACTGGTCGACGATGGCTCCCTTTGAGATGTAGTATCTGTGAGCACAAACACCACAGTTTGGTGACTTTTTTTCCCAGTTTACCACATGGTTTTTCTGGCTCCTGCTGCAAAGCAGCCTTTTTTCCCTTATAAAAAGAATCTTTTTCCAGCCAACTCCTCTATTGGTTTATAGTTAGAGTATTTGATTATTAATTTTTGTCTTAAAACCTGGTTTGTGAAAATATATAATGTGAAACCAATATGAATATTAATTAATATGAATTAATTTTGTGTGCGCTGGGGGGGCTTGCGTGGGGCCCTGGCCCTGGGGGGTCCGCCTGCGCCTGGGGTGCGGCCTTTCTGCACCTGGGGGCTGGAATCACTCCTTCTCTGGCCCTGGGACGGGGTGGGGCAACCCTCTTGGGGCCTGCGTTTGTTCCAGGGAAAGCCTACCATGGCGGGGTCTTTAACTTTAACCAATTTTAAGGTGGGAATACTGATCTTCTGTCCCCTACCCCATCCCCGGTGGAGGGAACAGGGCCTTCAGCAGCGGCGGCCTCGTCTCCCCACGCAGGGAGTGGGATCCCATAGTCCTCTGGCAAGTCCATGAGCGGGGGATCATATTCCATCTGAGCCTGGAGGGTGTCTGTGTCCTTGTGGTGCGGGTTCTGGTCTTGGCCCCACGCTGGGCACCCTGGCGCGGTGGGGATGCTGCTCTCCTGGCTGGGCTGGGCCTTGCACTCTGCGCCTCCGTACCTCACTGCTCTCAGGTGTTGGGGGCCCGTGTGGCGGTCCTGAGGGGTCCTGGTCTGGGTGCTTAGCCGGGCTGCCGGGCGGGTGGATCTTCTCCGTTGGCCCCACAGTATGGGTGTGGGGGCGGGCCCTGGTCACCCCTGCTGCCTTGGTGGGGGTCTTGGTGGCTGGGAGCTCTCCCTCCTTCTTTTATTTATTTATTTTTTACATTCCACTTCAGCTTAACATGAACATTCACCTGAGCACAGGCGTCGGCTCACCTTTGCACCTTCAAATGGTTTACGTGACAGGATGTAATGCTTTACACGTGTTGGCTGGTATGTACAAGTCTGCGTGTGAACTGGATGTGGACAAGTTTGTGAACACTCTTGGAGCCACACGACTGTAATGGGTATAAGCTTCCAGCATTTTGTTGCCTTAAAATGTGAAATAATAATGTGAAACTAATATTAATATTAACCAATTTCTGTGGTCTGGTTGCTTCATCAACCAAATGCTACATGGAGGTGAATTATGCGTGCGGACGGCAGAGGAAGAGCATGACAAAGATTCCCCAAAAGGAGGGCTATTAAACATGACTGATTTGGTGCAAACACTCGCCACATGGCAAGCGGCCCTATACATTTGACTATCCCAAACAGAAAAAAAGTGCCCATAATTGGTGACTGGCAAATGTTAACTTTGGAGCCTGAGCACAGAATGGACCTCCAAAGTCCCATTTAGAGAGAAAAGAAACTAGAGTGAATAACAAGCTGTTCATTCTTCATAGAAGAAAGTTACTTCACTGTTTCACCAAGTGTTCATTGAGTTGATAAAGGTTTACTCCACACAGACCCTCCTGCAGGTGCTAAAAAACTGAAGCCGACCAAAGCAGATCTGTGCTGACTCACTTGACTAGGTCTATCCTGTTGTTAATGGCGGCCCAGTGGAGGAGCGTAACGTTTTCTTTGTCTGGCTGCCGAACATCGAAGCCCGCCTCCACCAGCTCCCGGCAGCGCTCGAAGATCCCGTACCTGTAGCAAAGAGCGGAGGTGTCACACTCCACTATCATGGAGGACAGCCACGTGCAGCATTAAACACTCCAGTCTAAAAACAGCAGCTCATCCTGAAGGCTTCAACATTCCAAGGAATACTGGTTTTCCATCACTTAAAGACCCACTCCAATGAAAATGGTGGTTTTGGTGTTTGCTGTGTAATATGTTCTTGAGGCATTTTTCTCACGTAAATAGAAAATTAAGCTCAAAACGGCATTTCCGAGTATTTCTTTTCAAATGCAAACCAAACAAATGCCATTTGAAACATATTGTTTTTGTGATGTAGAAAATACGTTGGGCGGGCCACAAGCTCCCTGCTCTGCTCCATTCTGATGGATCATCTTGTAGATGACTACACCCACAAACGTCTTGGTCTTCCTCGTCCGAGCTGGATTCTGGATCAAAAGTGAACGACTGGATAGCTCCTATAATGCTCGCTCAGGGGCGTGAGGGGCTGTAAGCTAGCGTGAGAGCGCGTAAACAGAAGGGTGATGGGAAATGGGGGCGTGGTTGCTCTGCGCCAACGGTCCTGCCTGCAACTCAGGGGAATTTCTGATGAATTCCTGTCGCTCTGCAGAAACTCTGTTCTGGTTAAAACAACAGAACTGTAAATAACAGAGCACTGGGAACACTGGGATCAAAAGATGATCGGAGTGGGACTTTACATTACGATCGGCAGAGAACGGCTGTAAGCACGATACACTCACTGTGTGGCTTTGACGATGTCCCACGTACTGTAGTCGTCCACATGGTTCTTGCGGCTGACATTCTCAGTGTAGCCGTGGTTGTACTGAGTCTGGGGTTTGATTTCCTGAACAAGAAATAAAAGACTTTTAGAAACCGCACGTCAGCCATTACAGTAACATGTTCAAACATACTCGTTTTAGGTAGTGAGCACAGTTTAGTTAACAGTATAACTTTGTAATGGTGTTACACTGACAGCAGATATGAAGCGTGTGTCTTATTGCTACACAACCTGGGGGAGTTGTGTATTAGAAAAGCAACACTTTGTTTTTAGATTCCAAACATTTACATTTTATTTCCCCTAAAACCACAAGGAGCCACGTATCGGTAAAAGGACTGTAGGACAGAGCTACAGCCGCCGTCTTCGACACCCGTGCTGGAGGAACAGGGCTCATCCAGGCGGCTGTGGTGAAGCGGGCTGCACATGGTTATGCAAGTTTACCATGGAGGGGGAGACATGCAAAGCTTGAAAGTACAAACCCTTCCTGCTTGTTACTGGTTAATCAGATATCCTGTGTAGGTGTAGCCGCTTCAGCCTGAGCGTTTTACAAGTTTATTGTTCTAGTCACAACTCAGCACAGCCCAATGGGAATTTAAGTTGTCAAAATTATGTTGGAAAACCAGTTGCGTTGGGCTAAAGAATTTATTAATTTATGACTAACTTTTTTTGCTTCAGAAAGGAATGAATCGTTATTTTTAAACCCCACAATCAAGTACAGCGGCGAGAAGGGAACCTGACGGGGTGTGGATCAGCCCAGAGCCAGAGAAGAGGGAATTACGTTAACATCTCAACATGTTAACATGTTAAAATGTTGATACCAAAAAGGAGAGTTTGGCCTTTCTTCTGTGCAATAAAATATGAAAACTGTGGATCTAAAATAATCTCTTGTCTAAAAACACTATTAGCATTCATTTAAAGGTTATTTCTAGAAGTATTTGTGGATAAATATCCCCACAAAAAAAGAGCAGAACGTTTTTACAGATAAATACAGTAATAACTGAATGGACTACACTGTTGTAACGGCTGAAATAACTGAGGCTATGTATGATACAGATGCATGAAGTGGCAGCCCAAAAACAACCACAGGCCCAAAATGATCCTTATCAGCCAGAAACAGGTAAAGCAAAGCATCCCCGCCTCCTCAACTGTGTTCCTGCTCAGGTCACCAACACCACAGGGACATGATGGAGGAACAAACACGGGAAGTTCCACAGGGCCAATGCCTCCGGTAGAAACGCACTGGTCCTATTTCCATGATCAATTCAGATAACTTTTGGACATTCTGACCTACAGGTTCTAGTACCATCTTGTGGCACACACGACATTGTGTTTTAGTTGCATCTGACGTGCAAACCTTTAAAAACTTTAAAACAGAAAAAAGGATGAGCATAAAAACTGTGTCAAAAGTTTCCAATCATCCCTCTGTGGTGCTGCTGCTGAACGTGTGGGCTGGGCTGGTATATGATCCCCCGCTCATGGACTGATTAAAGCCTCAGCAGCGTCCATCCGGGTTTTAAATTTGATTTTAATGTTGGTTTCTATTTCTACTCCAAAATCATTCCTTCATTCATCCATTTCCTGAACCTGCGGAATCCCTTTTGGGTTCATGGGGTCACTGGAGACAACCCAGTTACTGCTGAATGAAGGCGCAGTACACCCTGCACAGGTTGCCAAAAGTAAACTAACAAGAGCCAATTTAGAGACACTGTGTGAGGAAGCTGGAGAAAACGCACACATGTATGAGGAGGACATGCAAACTCTACACAGAAAGAACCCAGTCAGGATTCGAACCAGCACCTTTTCACTCTGAGACGAAAGTGCCAACCACAACTCCACCATGCAGCCACTACTCCAAAATCAGATTTACTTCATCTAAAGGTTTTTCCATGAGCAGGGCTTCAAATAAGAAACTTGCATTTTATGCTGACGATGTAAAGATACAAGCAGTGACACTGAAGGGAAATCGGTTCATTGGTGGCTGTTGAATTTTCTAATAAAGTTTGACTTAAAAAATCTACATTTTCTTCAAGACAGCTCCACTTAACGGCATCACAGAGTTGAATCTAAAGCCAGATGTCTATCATTCAATGGGTATTAGCGCACAGAGTTCTGCAGTCACCCCAAAGGTAAAGGTTTACATTCCTGATGAGGATCCAGGTCTCCTCCATCCACAACCCAACCGTAATCACAATATCTTAATGAAGAGCACAATGTGTACAAAAAATGACAAGAGACCTGATTAACTGACACATTTAAAGGACTTTTTATAATCTTTTACTCAAAATAGAATAAAACGTTTCAACAGTCTGTTATGTCCTGTGTTCCAACTCACCCACAATCCCACAGGCCGTTGGAGCGGCCAGAGAAAGCTCCTGAGCCGTGAAGGTGAGTGGGCCTAACAGACCACCTTCTGTCATCAGGAGAACCAGCTCTGTGGACGTCAAGGAACAGGGGGGGAGGAGGTCTTTGTTTGACCAGATCCTTGCCCCCCCCCCAGTATAAATAAAGAGCTGAGGACAGCATAGGAGACTGCAATGACAGTGCAGCAGTTGCATTCTCCCATGCATCCTCTGATGGGTGAAACAGAGGATGCTGCAGCCATGGCCTGGCTCTTCAGAGGCTGCACACTGGGACATATGGCAGAAATGAACATCCTGCTTGACTCACAGCAGAATTGGCATTTGTAGCTAAAATAGCTCGAGCACTAATCCAACCTGTCAATATACGACCAACCACCTCTTTCTATCCACACTGTTTCCACGGAGACGAGTTTCCTGCAAATAGACAACAGCATTGTTATGTCTTTCTTCCTTGGTGGCTACAGCCAAAGCTCACAATCAAATTGGGTCTGAAATTAGAGTCATTTGCAGAGACTAATTCAATTGCTGAGGCACTGCAGATAAGGAGGAAGCAGAAGAGCCTTCCCGGTGAAAGAAGGAATGACAGTTCACCAAGAAAACACTCAGTTTTTCCTGTGTGCTGCTAGTGAAGGAAAACCCGTGCCCCTGCCTTTCATGTAACCGTTCAGGACGTGTTCATCACATTCCGAATAAAAACAGACCAACAGCTGATGCTCCAGTGGATGTGGTCCCACATTCGCTTCACTCACTCCTCAGTACAACCTCAAAGATGACCCAGATTCATGCAGAAGCCTGCTGACAGGAGCCAAGCATGGACGGACAAGGATGTTTAACTTCCACTGATGTCCAACGCATAAACCGTTAGCAACAAAAATGAGGAAACGCGCTCATCTTTAAAGCTGAGGAACCTAACACTAAAAAACTTCGAATTCACCAGATGTTCATGTCATCCAGGAACTGAAATCTCCCGCATTGAAAGGGTTCCGTTTGCAGAATAACTTTAATATGTGTGGTACCCGCAATCCCGCAGCGAATTTCAGGCCATGTTTGAGGTCAAATGATGTTCACCACAATCAAAGCAGAATCAGGCAGAGGAGATACCAGGACTCAGAAGGAAGCTGAAGTTATGAGAATGTGTGATGGACAGACAGTTGTTAACAGACACGCCTGAAAGAGAGAAGAACTGTCTTTTTTAAAAAGCAGTAACAACAGCAGTGTTAAAGGAAAACATGCTGATGAAAGTCAATTTCAAATGAGGCTCCAGCGACGCATTCAGTCATTTTTGAATCATTTTATCAGTTATTCCTTTATTATAACAACACTCATTTATAACATCAGTCAATGACATTCAGGTGGTAATTAAGACACATTGTTCACTTGATTTGTTGTGTTATTTCCTTTTTTTAAGACAATTTCCCTTATTTATTGTAATATTGCATATTAAAGTGTTTTCCAATCACTTTCTTGGTGTAATTGTAACAAGACTCACACGTGTTTTGATAACAATGGAGAACTCTGGGATCACATGACCGAAGCTCTCTCTATTTTACTACTAAACTACAGTAATGTTTGACCAAAATTGAGGTGTAGACATTTACCCAGCATGCCACGTGATCTTCCACATCAGCCTAATGTGTAACCAGGACTACTACCTTGAATCCAGTTGAACTCTTTATGACCGGATAGAAAATGAACATGTATTTTCATTGATAGAACGTAGTGTTAGACCTCATCAGGAAACTACAAACTCAGCACAGACCAAAGGAATTGTGGCTGAAGCAAACAAAAAAATGATGATCAGCACATTTCCAGTTTCCTCCCAACTGGTTCCAGCCACTGAAGAGCAAGTGCAGGAACATATCAAATGTGGTAGAAAATAAAATGAAAGTAAGAAATGAGGTTTTTGTTCAATCCAGGATTGTGAGTAGCAAGTAATATTTGGGTGTTACTGGTTGTTTCAGTTCTTTGTTAGCAATATGTTTGGGTATGGCTATAACTGTGTACTTTTACTTCCAGTAGAGTACATCATTTTTGTAAAGATCTACTTACACTTGTTTGGTTTGCATATGCTTTCAGCCTCCAGAGGTTTTTATTTTACATAATTTGCATAAAAGCGGTTTGCTTTTTGAAAACAAAGATTGTATTCAAGTAAAGATGCTTCACTCTCTCGTGTTGCACGTCAGTCATTTGGGGTTTTTTGCCCCCAAAGTGTCCAAAACACTCAAACCAATTTCCCTACTAATCTTTAACATTTTTAAGACTGTTTCACGACTAAACCCCCATCTATTCTAATATTTGTTACCTGTAAAATAATAAATTATGTTTTGACTTTTGGGGGTAATTCATTTTCAAATAGGCTAATGTTATTTACATGTATTTATTTTACGACGAAGCACAAAGTGATGGAAATTCCTGTTGGCCGCATCTAAGATAAACTGCTGTTGATTTGTAATATAAAAAAAGTACCAGAACAGGACATGTTGGAGGCAGTACGGAGGCCCTCAGTCCCTACCCCTGTTTTAGATTTTAACACGTCATCATTTTATTTTCTGAAAAAATATTTCAGCACAAAATAAGAAATGTGCCAGTGTGGAAGTTTCCAGTTGCCAGTTTCCTCTAAGCAGACCATGATAAACATGCTCAGAGTCTGATGGTTCTCTCACCAGAGAGCATCTAAAGTCACAATAATTAGTTCAAACTTTAATTTACAAAATGATGGGTTGGCAGAAGGTGGAACTGAGTTTGCCTTTGCAGCTTGGACAGTGTGCAAATGCAGTTGAACACAACACACAGTAAACATATTTATGAAAGCACAGTACAAGACCTTTGGTTTCACATTTAGAACCTGCTTTACTTTGAATGTCTTCATTGAGGATTTACAAAGGGAAAAGATGTTTCAAGACACAGCACATATACGTGTGTGTGTGTGTGTGTCTGTGCACACCCATTAATTTTTAAAAAATGTTGAAATCAACTGGAGTTGTAACCTGGACCGAGGGAGTCTGGCGCCACCCATAGAAAATGAATTACTGCTGGTTTCAACGAAATTAAGTCAATTCAGTCGCCAATTTTTGCGATATGGAGGCCGCCATGTTAGAATCAGAAATCATTGGTAAGCAGTGATTGGTCTGAGTCGTCTTTTCTATGGCAACCACTCTCACCAATCAGGACTGTGCTTGTTCCTGGTTGACTGTTCGTGTGACGTCATTTCTGGGTGAGCGTTAAACAGTGCTTGGTCATTATATTTGTTGCTCCTGTTATTCCCTTGCCTGATTTCCTAACATTTAAGTTATCTGGTTTGGTATTCAAAAATTCTAAGTAGCATTTTTATCATTCTAGTGAGAAAACTACTGTGTTAACAGTTTGCCGTCTAAGCAGCCTGCGATGTAGTTACTTCTCCTTAGCTTAACACCGTTTTCCTTAGCTTAGCTTTTAGCATGACCTCTCCTTCTTCTGCCTTCACCGCTCTGTCCTGCTCCATGAGCCATATGTTCGGCAAAGATCCTTCCTCCTTTAGTGACGATAGTGGTAGACGTGTTAAGTGTAACCTTATTTTAGATTTGGAGGCCAGGTAAGAAGAAGAAGCGTGACTCCGCACAGTGCTAAGCCTGTTAGACAGGTTGTTACTCGTGTGCTACCAGGGCTAAAATAGCTAGCACCCCCCCAGGCAGCAGCCGGAGAAGACACAGGACGGTTTGTACGGATGGGTAGCATGCATATAGGGTTAAACACAAAAACTTAGAGCTCCTGAAGCTCCAGTTGTGTAACATGTTCTCTCTCCTCAGCATAACACCTGCTGAACTCAACTCTGGTTGTTGGCTTCTCTGAAATCAGACACATAAAGCTGCTAGCAGCTACAGTCAGGTGTTATCCAGGGGCCAGAGTTGGTGACATAGAAGAAAACCTTAGAATGTTAGCCCAGAGTAAACCCAGGTTCCGATGAGTTGTGATTCACACAGTCCTTAAATTGAACGTAGAATCTGTGCGTAAACTTGCTAAGTCGATGTCGGACTCTCATTTTCTCTGGTCCCTTACCAAACCTGGTCAGTGATGAAATGTACAGCCGCTTTTCATCGTTTAACCGCTGGTTAGCCAAATGGTGCCCAGAAAACGGCGTTAGCTTTGTAGACAATTGGAGCGCGTTTTGGGGAAAGCCCGGTCTCATGCGGAGAGACGGCATCCATCCCACTTTTGACGGCGCCGCTCTTCTCTCTAAGAACATTTCTGCTAGCATTAACCGTACAACCTGACAACCCAGGAACAGGTTCTGAGCACAGAGCAGCAGTTTAAAACTCTCCTCTGAGTTCCCTTTAGCGTCAGAGCAAACCCCAGAACAACACAGAGTTAGTCCAGCAGCTGCTAGCTTTAGCTTATGTACTGAAAGGCGAGTGAAAGGAGTGAAATACAGAAACCTAAAAGTAAAAGCTACTAATACTCTCAATAACAAGCAAAATCACGATGTCATTAAATGTGGCTTACTAAACATTAGATCCATTTCCTCTAAGTCCCTTTTAGTCAATGAGTTAATGAATGATAACAAACTTAGCCTGCTAGCTCTAACAGAAACCTGACTCCAACAGGATGACTATGTTAGGTTGAATGAAGCAACCCCCCCTAATTATTATAACTATGAAAAATCTAGGATTTCTGATTTAGGATGTTGTTAAGCCAGAAGCCAATCCTATTCAACTTTAATAGCACAGAATGGAAATAATTCCAAGTTTTATTTTTAGTACTAGAGCAAGGCTGATCAGCAGTCACAGCTCAGTGGAACCACATATTCCTGCTACTCTCAGCTCTGAGGAAGATCTCACATTTATGGATAGTAAAATCTCACAAATTACACATAAGTTGAACAAAGTCATCCCTACTATCAGCCCAGAGCAGGCTAAAGTGGTAGAAACAAAGGCATCTATAGAAACCCCTGTAACATTAGACTGCTTCACTAGCACATCGCCTGTCCATCCTGGGAGACGATCCCTCCTTCAAGTGGACATCTCTGACGTTTCTGACCCCCCCCCCCACAGATAGGGTTTTTTATGAGTTTTTCCTCACCGAGAAGGAGGGTCAAAGGGCAGGGATGCCAGTTTGACTTAGTCTGTTTAGTTTAGCAACCAGCTTTTGTTTATAGTTTATGACTGACTTCTTATTCTATGCGAGACCACATACTTTTATTAGGTCAGATTAGAACCAAATAAAAGAACAAAATATATCATGAATAAAAAAAATAGGATCAAGGACATGTTACAATAATGTATGCAGAACAAAAATGGTTATTCTGATTAATAGAATGACTAAGTAATAGCTGCTTATTTCTCAAAAGAGGTTTATGGGATTTTGGCTTCTTGGAATCAGCAGGTATTTCCTGTTTGAAACGCGAGGGAGGAGGGGAGGGGGGGTTCACTCAGTCCAGTTCTCTACGTACAGTCAATGGTGAACACTTACAGCTTTACTATGGTATATATATATACATGCCCACATGCTTATATAATTACGATGCTAGCATTAATATTTTGTACATTTCTCTGTTGTTTCTAACACAGTTACGTGTAAACGAGCAGATCAGGTGTAACAGGAAACGGTCCGTGTCGTTCCTCCGTAATAAAAGACGTACGACGACGGCATGAATGCTGGGAGATGATCTGACAGCAGCGTTAGCTTCTCTCTGCCCCACAAACAAAGACAGATCTCTTTGGTTTCAGTAACCCGCGTCCGGAGCAGAGACGGCAGGAGAAAACCCTTCTTAGCAGGCGCGCTCGTCGTCATCCCTGGTAACCCAAGCAGCACAGCTAACGGGAGCATTAGCCGCGTGTCCGTCTGCGGGCACGCTCCGTGGGCCAAACGGCCTCCCAGCCCCCGCAGGAGCTGACCCTCATCCGGATGTGAGCCCGAGGACCAGCATCAGTCCAGGGTTTCTGACCCCGCAGCTGTGGGGGGGGGGGGGGGAGTGCTAGCTCCTTTAGCATCGCTAGCTGGACGCCGCTGCGGACAGCAGCGGTGATGAGGCGGGAAAACCAAAAACAAGCCACCGTGAGCGAAGCGAGCGAACACGCACGAGCGGCTTCCATTGCGAGCGCGAGGCGTGGACGTGGAGGAGCTTACCTCTGGGTGGAGGATAGGGACGCAGCCGGCCTGTTTCTCATACTCCTCCATAGCCTCTGCCATCTTGGTGGTGATGCTCGCTGAGCATTGTGGGAAACAGGAGGGGTTGGGGGGGGGATGCTGTCAGCGGCGGTGATGATAGACAGGGGCACGCGCATCCAGGAGGAGGGGGGGGGGGGGGGGGGGCTTCTGTTAGAGGAAACATGTTTATCTGTGATGGGAGCATTGCCCTAAAGACACCAGTTTGTTCCATGATGAAAACATGTCTGCATACTAAAATGCTCCTGATTTTCTCTGTGGCTTCTTCTCGTCCAGACTCTCTTCCAGACTTTTCAGGCTTTCTCATCTGCCTAGAACACGAGGATCAAATGCAAAAGGACCAGGAAGTTATTGGATTCTTCCGTCTTCTTCCGTCAGCAGGAAGTTTGATTTTTCCCTCCAAAAAGAAAACATTGTTGCTTTTGTTGAGTGGATGTTTTGCATTGATGGGTTTGTATTTCTTTCAGAGGGGTTCTACTTAAATAAACCGCATGTGCTTAAACAGTGAGGAATGTGTTCTCCTGAGACATTTACATCGCTATCATTTCAGGTGAACGCATAGCAGGTTGTTTATTGCACAAACAGCCTCAGTTGACCGTGACATTTAAAGTTCGAGTCAGCACGGCAGTTGTTATTCTATTGCTTCACTGGGTCCATCTGACCCCCTTGTGCGGCCAGGGTGGGGCCTCAAAGCTGGTGTGCACGTGGAACCTTCAGAACTTTCTGTTCTGATGATCAGTGAGCAACACTGGCTGATGACGTCACTTCCGGGTGAGCGTAAGCGGGTGGTCTTTGTTTTTGCTGCTCCTGTCATTGAGAGTCCGTTTTGTTAATATCTAACTTAGCGTTATCTTGTTTGGTATTCAAACATTATAAGTGTCTTCTTTAGCATGCTAGGGAGTAACTATTGTGTTAGCCACTGCTGTCTAAGCAGTTTGCGACATAGTTTCATCCCCTTAGCCAAACACCGCTAGCCTTTGCTAAGGGCTAGCATGGCCTCCACCTCGTCTGCTTTCAATCCTCTGTCCTGCTCCATATGGCACATACGTTCAGTAAAGATCCTGCCTCCTTTAGTGAAGATAGTGGCAGATGTGTTAAGTGTAGCCTTATTTTAGACTTGAAGGCCAGGTTAGAGCAGTTAGAGGCGCGGCTACGTACATCGGATGCTAAGCCTGTTAGCCAAATTATTAGCCGCAGTGCAGCTCGCAATACCGGAACGAAACTGCCGAGCACTCAAGCCCCTCCTGGGAAGCAGCCGGGAAAAACTCAGGATGGGTTTGTACTGGTGGGAAGGAAGCATAGTGCTAAATTCACGCAGACGGTAATGACGCCCGACGGAGACAATCAGAAGTTCTTAAATTAAATGTTGAATCTGTGTGTAAACTTGCTAAGTCGATGTCGGACACTGTCATTTCCTCTGGTTCACTCCTAAACCTAGTCAGTGATGAAATGTACAGCCGCTTTTCATCATTTAATCGCTGGTTAGCCAAATGGTGCCCACAAAATGGCGTTAGCTTTGTAGACAATTGGAGCGCGTTTTGGGGAAAGCCCGGTCTCATGCGGAGAGATGGCATCCATCCCACTTTTGACGGCGCCGCTCTTCTCTCTAAAAACATTTCTGGTAGCATTAACCGTACAACCTGACAACCCAGGGACAGGTTCTGGGCACAGAGCTCCCTTTAGCGCTGGTGCGAACCCAATACTATTCTGCTTTAATAGCACAGAATGGATGTAATCCAAGATTTCTTTTTAGTACTATAGCCAGACTGACCAGCAGTCACAGCTCAGTGGAACCACATATTCCTGCTACTCTCAGCTCTGAGGAATTTCTTTCATTCTTCAATTGTAAAATCCTAAATATTAGACAAAAGCTGAAAAAAGTTATCCCTACTATCAGCCCAGAGCAGGCTAAAACAGTAGAAACAAAGGCATCTATAGAAACCTCTGTAACATTAGACTGCTTCACTGCTGTAGATCTAGCAGAATTAACATCACCTATTACTTCCTCCAAAAGCTCAACTTGTCTTTTAGACCCAATCCCCATTAATCTTTTTAAAGAAACCTTCCCCTTAATTAATGAATCAATTTTAACTATTTTAAATACTTCCATAGAAACAGGTTATGTACCACAGTCTTTAAATATGCAGTTGTTAAACCTCTTCTGAAAAAGCCCAGTTTAGATCCTGGCATTCTGGCCAATTATAGACCAATATCAAATCTCCCCTTTATCTCAAAGATATTAGAAAGAGTTGTAGTTAAACAGCTATACTGCCACCTACAGGACAATAGCCTCTTTGAAGATTTCCAGTCAGGGTTCAGACCTCACCATAGCACTGAAACTGCACTAGTTAGAGTCACTAATGACATGTTACTGGCCACAGAAAAGGGACTAATCTCTATTCTGGTCCTGTTAGATCTTAGCGCAGCCTTCGACACTATAGACCACAGCATCTTACTCCAGAGACTAGAGCATGACATAGGGATCAGAGGATCTGCCCTTCAATGGTTTCAATCCTATTTATCTGAAAGGTACCAGTTTGTTCATGTAAATGGACATTCCTCCCATTATAGTCGAGTTAGCTACGGAGTCCCACAGGGCTCAGTCCTAGGACCCATCCTGTTTATGCTTTACATGCTGCCTCTAGGGAACATAATCAGGAAACACGGGATTAATTTTCACTGTTATGCAGATGATACACAGTTGTATCTATCCATTAAACCTGACCAGAATGACCGCTTAGAGAAACTTAGTGCCTGCATTAGTGACATCAAGATTTGGATGACAGTTAATGACCTCCTCCTAAACCCAGAAAAAACTGAGGTCATTATACTAGGTCCAAAATACCTCAGAGATGCCCTACCTGTTCAGATGGTCTCCCTGGATGGTGTCAATATAGCCTCCAATCCCACAATTAAAAACCTGGGGGTTTTATTTGACCAGAATTTATCATTTAAGGCTCACATATCACAGGCTTGTAAAATTGCATTTTTTTGGTCTACACAATATTTCTAGGATCAGAAACATATTATCTAGAAGCGATGCTGAAAAACTCATCCATGCATTTGTTACATCTAGACTGGATTACTGTAACTCTTTGCTAGCAGCGTGTCCTAAAAGTTCTTTAAAAAGTCTTCAGCTTCTCTGTTTCTAAATATGTTCTTTTACTAAAATGTTTCAACAGAATCTTTTGTTTTGAGCTTCATAGAAGCTGATTTGTTTCTTATTGTGGATCAATAATGAGTTTGTTACATTTTGTCATTAAGTTTTATTTTCTAATGAGATGATCTTCCAATAATAAAATAAACTTATTTTTAAACACTCCTGACATGACACTGAATT
Source organism: Oryzias woworae (assembly GCA_016861445.1). Lineage (NCBI taxonomy): Eukaryota > Metazoa > Chordata > Actinopteri > Beloniformes > Adrianichthyidae > Oryzias > Oryzias woworae. The sequence goes on from BOLG01000407.1 coordinate 806,665, forward strand.
AAGAAGCCTTTTGTGTTTTATCAATCCTCCAAAATGTGCACACGTGTCAGAATACTGAGTAAAATGATGATCAAATCTATTGTCAGAACTGTTTATTATTAGATATAGTTTAATGCACATATTCTTATCTTCTGCTGCACAGCAGTACCTATAGTTTCTGTTCAGAAGCAAAGTTATTCAATGAGAGAACTGCAGAACAATAAGTGAAAGTCAATTTACTGCTTTAAGAGGATCTTAATTTGAATTTTATCTTGAAAAGAACTTGAATGTGCTGCTGTCTGATTAAAATTAATCAATATTGTTATACAGCCTATAGAAAATAAAACACCGTTAAAGTTTAATTATTGTAAATATTTAAAAGGCACATGTTGTAAATTAATGGCCCCAAAAGTAGTGTATTGTTATAAAAACTGTATTTTTATAAAAAGTGTAGTGAGATTTTTCAGTTCTAGCTCCATTTTTTTCAGTAAGAAACTGGACCAAATGGTTCTGTTAGAGGTTGTAGAGACATGGTTTAGCTGTTCCATTAAGAACATCATTCAAAGTACACACACGCACTCTTATGCATAAACATGCTGCATACGCTGATAGAGAAATATTTACAATGAATCCATATTAAACTTTAACATCTTGTCTACACATGTCAAATGAAGCTGTAATTGAGGTTTTACAAAGAATTAAACTCAGTTATTGGTGGGAAATCTGAATTTGAATGATTCTGATCCAGATCTCAGCCCATCAATCCTCACTGTTATTATTTCAAGGATAACATGAATAAACTCCAGGAAGGCTTTTTAAAAGTGAATAAATGCAAAAAGAGCCAAAAGAGCCAGTCTTTGGAGCTTTGAAATGAAATGATCCAAAAGATTTGGATCCCTGAAAAGAGCCATAAATCCCATCTCTTTCCATAGTATAACTGTAGGCTATCCTACACCCACTAGCTTACAGCTAAAGGCGTCAAGCATCGATATGTCTCACTGTAACAATAAACTGGTGTGCATACGGGCTAGCACAAAGTTTTCAACACCAGCGCGTCATCCTCCTCTTCCTCCGTCTCATTCATGGTGCAGACAGAAATAAACAGAACAGAATAAAATATCTAACAGACATAACACAAAGACAAAAACACACATTTAAACCCCAATCCACCCAGATAAACAAAATGAATGATATCCCACAATTCCTTGCCCTGTCAGATCTGACAGCGGGCCCAATGTTTCTGTGATATCACTACGATACGCAGCGCATGTGAGGTGTATGCTAGTTAGTTTTTTGCTCCAACATCACATGTCAATCATCATGAAAATATCATGAGAAGGGGGGTGCAAGATGCCCACTTAGGCAACACAGCTGGATGACTACAAAACAATGCATTGTGGGAAACAGTGTCCTGACAGTTCTTGTATTTGGAAGTGATGCTGATCAGAAACGGCTGGAGCTCAATGAAGGACATCTGTGATTTAGTAACTCTTTCTGCAAACAGTAAATCACTGATTTGTATTTATACACATGATTGTGTTTATTGAAATCAACGTCACTCAGATTACTTCATCATTAGAAATTATTTTACTTGAAACGTTTAGTTATTTAGATTTTTCTACTGATAATCATTTCGATTTTAATGCTAAACATCGGACAGACGTTTGCATTTATGCAACAAAAGGAACTCATAAGTACAGGAATCACAAATCATCTGTGGTTTTGTGTTTATTGTTACCTTTGGAAGTTCACTTGTGAAACCCCAAGTGTAAGAAAAGTGGACCCTAAGATCTGCTGAAACCTTTTCTAAAGAGAACGACTAAGAACAATGTTTGTTATTGTATTTGCTGTTTTTTATCTATTTATTTTGGCACGCTCTGGTTCATTTTTCATTTAGACATCGTGAATCTTTTACAGGACAGAACAAATTTACTCCGAATTTGTCCTAAATGTATCTATGTTTCAATAAGTGATACAAAAACTAAGAAAGTAAACTGTTAAAAGTAAAAGCTATATTATTTATCATGCATATTTCAACATTCTTTTGATGAGCACATGTTATTTATTTACAAGAACATTTGAGCTCCCTCTTTCTTATTACATATTATGATGCATAGAAAAAAGGACGTTTTTTATTGATCAAGTTTTACATTCAAGGCTCTGCATTTTATGTTTGGACTTCCAAGAAAGAGAAAAGCGCCACTTCTTGTTGTCCACTTAAAGCTCTGGTAATATCAAAGGAATTGTTTTATATTTTATCAACATTCAGACCAAATAGGAGAAGCGCTCATGAAAATAAGAACTTTCCTAACTTACTGTGAGGAGTGTCAATGTGAAATGTAAGATATGTCTTCAACGCAGATTAAAAAAAAAACATATTTTTTCTTTTGTCGCGACAAAGGTTTTATGGACCTGGAGTTCTGGTGGACAGAAACATTCTGGAACCCTTCAACTCTTAGTGATAAAAGTTCTCATTCCTCCAGGTGATGCTGTCTGGAAGTTCAGTCCCAGTTCTTGGACTTGAAATCTCCTTCCTTGAAACCTTTCGCCGCTGCGTTGGTTTCATCAGCGGCCAGTTGGAAAATCAGAAACTGTCGATGCTTATGTGACTGATTTAAAGGATAAAGCAAGAGACTGCAAGTTTGAGCATCTCACCGACTCACTGATCCGGGATAGAGTCGTGTGTGGAAAAATGGATGATCAGGTTAGAGGACGACTATTACGAGGACCTGACCTCACACTGAACAAAGCTCAAAAGTCTACAGGAGGAGGTTAAAATTCCTGTTCATAAAGTCACCAAGCAACAACAACAAGATAAAAAGAAAGATGATGGTTTCAAGTCACAGAGAGTAAAGACGAGAAATCAAGGAAACTGCACGAGATGCAGCAACAAGCCAAGAAAATGTCCTGCCTACGGACAAGAGTGCAAAGATGCAAAAATGTGTACTGCACAAAGACAACCAGATAACCACAAAGTGCAACAAATAAACAAGGCAGAGGCAGGTGATCAAGAATTCGTTTGTTGTCTCAATTCAACAGGAACACCCAGTATTGCAGATTAACGCAGTTGGAGCAAAGAAAGAAAAGAGGCGGGAAAATCTGATCGTCAACAAGAAAGTTTTGAAAGTCAGGCTGGATCCAGGAGCTGACTGCAATGTCATTTCCATGGGCGACCTCAGAAAGCTGAGAGTGGACAAAAAGATGAGCAGATCATGCTCCAAGCTTGTTTCTTACTCTGGTCAACAAATTCAAACTAAAGGAAAAATAATGTTGACATGTCAGTACAAAGATAAAAGCGATGGTTTGGAGTTTGAAGTCATAAAGAACAAAGCATTCTGGGAGGAGAGTCACGTGAGGAAATGAGTCTTGTTAAAAGACTACATGTGCTTAAAACTGAGAGTGACATTCTTGGTGAATTTGAGGATCTCTTCACTGGATTGGGCTGCTTACCTGGTGTACATCACCTGAAGATCGATTCAGATGTTAATCCAGTTGTCCAGGCACCCAGGAAAGTTCCTGTCGCTTTGAAAGACAAAGTTGAAACAGAGCTGAAGAGAATGGAAAGCTTGGGTGTGATCACCTAATAAACCTAATAAAGTTCGTATCTGCATTGATCCACAAGACCTGAACACTGCCATTAAGAGAGAACATTATCCACTGCCAACGATAGAAGAAGTGGTCGCAGAGATTTTTCAGTTTTGGATGCAAACCATGGATTCTGGCAAATCCGTCTGGATGACGAAAGCTCTCACCTGTGTACATTCAACACGCCATTTGGTAGATACCGATTTAAAAGGCTTCCATTTGGTATTTCATCAGCTCCAGAAGTGTTCCAGAGGTGCATAGCCAGACGCCAAGAAGGGCTGGAGGGTGTGGTCAATGTAATAGATGACACCCTAGTTTGGGGAGAGAGCATCATGTCGTTTGAGGCAACTGCTGGATCGGATTCGAAGTATCAGTCTGAAGCTGAATAAAAGTAAGTGCTAGATAAAGGTGTCTGAAATCACCTACATCACCTGCTCACTGACATGTGCTCAGTGAGCAGGGACTCAAGCCAGATCCAGAAAAGGTCCGAGCCGTTCACAACATGCCTGCACCAGAGGATGAAGCCGCACTCCAGAGGTTCACCGGGTTATTGCAATACCTCTCTAAATCTATCCCTAACCTCTCGGACATTAGCGGCCCTCTGAGGAAGTTGGAAGCAAACATGGACTTTAGAAAATGCAACAGCAGGAGATGCTGAGTTGGGACTGGTTGCAAATGCAATTCAGAGCAGGTGGCCAGAAAAACAGAGACAACTTCCAGACAAAATCCAGCAATACTGGACCTTCAGAGAAGAACGAGCTTATGAGGACGGACTCATAGTCAAGAACTCAAGGTTGGTAGTACCACACGCACTGAGAAGGGAAATGCTCAGGAAAATCCGTCAATCACACTTGGGAGTAAGTGTAAGGAGAGAGCTCGTGATGTGCTGTACTGGCCTAACATGGCTAAACAGATAGAAGTTGTGGGTCACTGTGCTGTATGTTGGGAAAAGTCGGTGTGGATCTGTTTCACTTCAATGAGGCTGAGTGTTTACTGTGTGTGGATTGTTTTTCAAAGTATCCAGAGATTGTCAAGCTGAGTGGAACCTCAAGCACACAGGTCATCATTGGTCTCAAGTCTGTTTTTGCAAGGCGTGGCGTGCCGGATGAGTTATTCTCAGACAATGGCAGACAGCTGGTGAGCCAGGAGATGGTGAATTTCAGCACTGAATGGGGTTTCAAACACACCACCTCCAGTCCTACTTTTCCACAGTCAAATGGACAGTCAGAGAGAGCTGTCCAGACGGTAAAAAACCTGCTGAAAAAAGCACAAGGTAGTGGTGGTGACCCATACTTAGCCCTGCTGGAATACCGGAATACACCACTGCGTGGAGCTGGACTCTCACCTGTGCAGTTGCTTCTTGGGAGAAGACTCAAGTCAAAATGACCAGTGACGAAGACGTTGTTACAGCCGGCTCTTCATGAAAATGCCAGTAGTGACCTAGTGAGTAGACAGCAAAGACAGAAACAATCATTTGATCAAAGAGCCAGAGGACTGTCTGAACTCCAGCATGGGGACAATGTGAGGATTAGACATGGCAGCAAGTGGGAACCAGCCACGGGGATAAAGAAACACAACCTGCCAAGATCCTACATAGTCACCACTCCAAATGGACAAGTGTACAAAAGGAACCGCAAACATTTGCTTCATCAGGTTAAATTGAAAATAAAAGCAGAAAGCAGCTCTAAATTCTTATGTTTAGCTTAGCTAGTCACAGAGAAAGCTTGCATTCACAGCTCTTTGCAGTTTTTAGCTTTTGTTGAAAACTGTGACGATATCAAGAAAAGCAAGTAAACAATGACCCTGATGACTGATGGTTTCAAGCATCCTTGTGGTCTGCTTATTTGCAGACAGATTACATCCACAGAAGCTTTTTTCAAGCTTCCCTGGGCCTCTTTTAACATCATTGATGTGGTCATGTTGAAAGCCAGAACCCGTAATAGGTTATAAGTCTTGTCCCTGACACACACACACAGATTTCTTCAATATTTTCTAGTCTTCAGAGATCCTGCAAACTGATTTGCAAACGTTTTTAGGTATTCCACTATTTTAATTTAGCATTTGCATAACATGGAGAGCCTCTGTCCATCTTCATAGATATAAAGTGGGTACGGAAAGTATTAGGACCCCCTTAAATGTTGCACTCTTTGTTATTTTGCAGCCGTTTGCTAAAATCATTTCAGTTCATTTGTTTCCTCATTAATGTTCACACAGCACCACATACTGACAAAAACACAGAATCTTTGACATTTTTGCAGATTTATTCAAAAAGAAACAGTGAAATAACATGGTCTTAAGTATTCAGACTCTTTGCTCAGTATTTAGTAGCAGCACCTTTTGATCTAATCCAGACATGAGTCTTTTTGGGAAAGATGCAACAGGTTTTTCACTCCTGGATTTGGGATCCTCTGTCATTCCTCCTTGCAGATCCTCTCCAGTTCTGTCAGGTTGGATGGTAAACGTTGGTGAACAGCCATTTTCAGGTCTCTCCAGAGATGCTCCATTGGGTTTAAGTCAGGGCTCTGGCTGGAACATTCTAGAACAGTCACAAAGTTGTTGTGAAGCCACTCCTTGGTTATTTTAGCTGTGTGTTTAGGGTCATTGTCTTGCTGGAAGGTGAACCTTCAGTCCAGTCTGAGGTCCTGAACACTCTGGAGAAGGTTCTGGTCCAGGATATCCCTGTATTTGGCCGCATTCATCTTTCCCTCCATTGCAACCAGTTGTCCTGTCCCTGCAGCTGAAAAACACCCCCACATCATGATGCTGCCACCACCATGCTTCACTGTTGGGACTGTATTGGACAGGTGATGAGCTGTGTCTGCTTTTCTCCACACAAACCGCTTAGAATTAAGACCAAAAAGTTCTATCTTGGTCTCATCAGACCAGAGAATCTTATTTCTCACCATCTTGGAGTCCTTCAGATGTTTTTTTAACAAACTCCATTCAGGCTTTCATGTGTTTTGCACTGAGGAGACGCTTCAGTCGGGTCACTCTGCCATAAAGCCCCGACTGGTGGAGGGCTGCGGTGATGGTTGACTTTCTACAACTTTCTCCCGACTGCATCTCTGGAGCTCATCCACAGTGATCTTTGGGTTCTTCTTTACTTCTCTCATCAAGGCTCTTCTCCCCCGACAGCTCAGTTTGACCGGATGACCAGCTCTAGGAAGGGTTCTGGTCGTCCTGAACATCTTCCATTTAAGGATTATGGAGACCACTGTGCTCTCAGGAACCTTAAGTGCAGCAGATATTTTTTTGTAACCTTGTCCAGATCTGTGTCTTTCCACAATTCTGTCTCTGAGCTCTTCAGGCAGTTCCTTTGACCTCATGATTCTCATTTGCTCTGACATCACTGTGAGCTGGAAGGTCTTATATAGACAGGTGTGTGTCTTTCCTAATCAAGTCTATGTGTTTTTTTGTCAAAATGGGGTTCAAAAGTGCGTTCATTAATGAGGGAAAAAATGAACTTAAATGTTTTTAGCAAATGGCTATAATATAACAAAGAGTCATAAATTTTAAGGGGTTCTGAATACTTTCAGTATCCAGTGTATATTACACACCTGATATCAATAAACGTTGTTTCGGAATCTTCTCTTATGTATATCAGTGTCTTAAACTGCTGTCCCTGTTCTTTCCATGTAGATCTGTCTCAGGGATCAAATTTGAAAAGGATATACTTTAGTTGAACATGTAATAAACCTGTAAAGTTTCTGAGCTTTACATATGTTTTATGAGATAAAATACCGTCTTATGTGATTTGAAAGTATTTTAAGTATCATTCTTTCAGTTATCTAAAAAAAACACACACACACAAACTGTTCCAGAGTTAAAGTTGTGAGTGAAATGCAGAAAATAGCATTGAGACTAAAGAGAAGAGGAACCGGGAAACATGTACACAATTCCATGGATGTGTACCAGCATATGGATGTCCGATTCCCTCTGATCATCAGTTAATATTCTACTGTAACGAAGTTATGCTGCCTCATGAAATAACACGTGCAGTCCTCCTTCTGACAGCGGAAAAAACAAACAACCTGAGAATGAGTAAACCGCGAAAAATTACTGTTCAAACTAAATTGTTGATGAAAAATATGAAATGCTGACTTTTATGGCTATTTCATTCTTTATCAAGTAAATTAATTTACCTCAAATTTTTTGCAACATTTTTTTTAATATGTAACATGTAAGCATTATGCGTCATGGTTCCAGAAAAGTTAAACGAATTATATTAAAACATACATAAAAAACAATTTAAAATGTTCATGATCCTAAACGTGTCACTGCAATACTTATCTGTGCCGCTAGATGTCCTCCTAATCGCATTATCATCTATCATCGCTCAAACAGAGTAATTTCACTGGAAATAGTCATTGACAGTCAATAAAAATACAGATTTTGGTTCTATTTTTCTAAAGAATGTTTAAAAAAAAATCAAAATGTAAAATAAATAAACTTTCACAATGTCTTCCACCAGTTCTTTTTCTTTAAACGTTAAATTTTGATTATCATTCATAATCAGTAACTATATAAGAATTCTTAAAGGAAAAGAGTGTTTATTATATAGAAAATTAAAAGTTTTAAGACTGTGTGGGCAGATAAGTATGAATCAAACCTGTTCTGTCAAGTTATGACGTCACAGGAAATGAGTAATTCCTGCTCTTCAAAAGAAAACAACACTGCACTTGTTTGAAAGACAGCACTTATGGAAATAAATTTGAATCTCCCACTCAGTTACAGTGAGGAAAAAAACGTCTAAGGAAAAGAGAAAAGACAAGTTGGTGGCGTTTAAAAACAGATGAACATTAAGTCAAAACTGAGATTTGTGATCCATGTAACTTTATTGACAACAAATGGAAACAAACTGCGAAACTACAATCAAAATGCCTCAGGAACTAATGCTAAAATTAAGAAAGACGTGGATTTTCAAAATAAAAAAAAATTACATTGAAAATTTTAATGTAGCAATCCACGTGCATGAAGTAAATGCAAGTGTATCAATAGACAAGAACAGTCATATTTTTCCAATATGTCCAGATATGAAATGTACACGTTTCTGTGAATGGTTAACACAATACTTTTTCAGCCCAACAGGACCATTAACTTTCACCATGATCTGGGTGCAGCTTTGGACTCTACAAAGTGTTTCACTTTGAAAAGACCATCAAAGACATTTTTAGAAAAGCACGAATATTGTCTTATTTTTCAAACGCTGACATGGCATCTCACTGGGACGACAGAAGCAGAAATGGTGCACAGATCCAACGTGACTGGTTTGCATTCTGCTCTGCTGGAGACAGGAGGAGGAGAGGGTCACCAGAACCGCACAGAACATGTGCAATCAGACACTCAACCAATAAATATATCATAAGTATCTTAAGACACGAATCTCGCTCAGCCTGGGGATTAAAGGTGGGACAAAAAAACAAAAACAAAACAAACAAAAGGGATCATTTAGTTTTGAATGCAGCACAAACTACTGCTTCATTTTTTAACCTACAAATGCATCATTGATCTTTCCATTTTCAGCAGATGGTATTTTAAACTTGGCATGCTCCTTGTATACCTTTAATGTTAATATAGCAGACAGCCAAACTGAAGAGATTTGATTGAGAACCGTCATTCAAAGGAAACCGCAGGAGGCCTTTAATTTGAAAGTCTAACCAGGAAGTGCGGTAAACTGCGTCAGCTTTGAACTCCTCGTTCTCAGACTGAATCGTACGGGCGCGACGTTAGCTCACGTTAAACGAGCGAACGCGGGCGGCAGATGACACGCGCGGCTGCCTCAACCGCTCCTTAAACGCACGCTCCTTAAACGCGGAGCCGTCGTGACGTCACCTGACCTGCTGCTGACGCCTGGGAGACGTTGCCAGCTAGCAGCTAGCCTTACGGAGCAGGACGGCGTTCGTGTCAGGAACCTTGACTCTGCTGTCCCTCCGTGGGTCAGCCCGCAGCCTCCGCAGCACAGCCGCGGTAAGTACAGGTCCAGAAACACCCCGAGCTGAAGATGAGCTCACACTCTGCCTGCTTCGTGCTCAGCGCGGCTAGCTTAATTGCTAATTGTCTCACGTTTATCCGCGGCGGACAGACAGCTGCAGCGATGCGGGACGTTACGTAATAAAGCAGGATTAGTGGGACAGACTGGCAGCTTCTCCATCTGCGGCTGCTTCACTTCCGTCTGCGTGGGTCTCTCAGCCACGTGCTCGTGAGCGCGCAAACGCTCCACTCTCACGCAGAAATGAAAACCCGCGCATGTCTGAGCGCCATTCCTGGCTTGTTTACATGACCCCCCCCCCCCCCCGGCCCCCGCCTCTGGATGGGTCACGTGACCTGGCTGCTGCAGCTCTACTGTTACAACTTTCACTTCCAACCAGGAGAACATGACTCTTCACATCCGGTTCTCAGGTTCTGGTTCTGTTCCTGCTGGCAGCAGCCGTTCTGCTAGTAGAGTTTATCATCTAATCTGATCCGGCTGGGTTCTTCATTCCTCCTCCGAAGACACAGATATTCACAAATCCCGCCTGTCCTTTCTTACTAATGTTACGTATTGACCATTTCCATATTTCCATTCCCTCCTTTTGAACATGCAAAGAAGGTCAATCCCAGAATTCTTTATGCAAAGCTCTGTTAAAAGAGAGACAGATGAGGTCACAGGAGAAACCTGCTCATTTGCAAGTCAAACAGCGTTGCATTTCAGTCACTGCTCAGCTCGCCGGCTGCTCAGGGACGCGTTCTGCGAGCGAACACCAGAAAAACCTGTACCGTGAAGAGGGAGCCAAGGAAGCAGCAACGGGACAAATGATGTTCAGATAGTTACGTTCACAAAGGTACAGGCTTTTGACCATTCAAACTAAAAGTCCTCTCCCAGCAGGCGAACGGAACCGTACCGGAGTACATCTGATCCTCTGCTTTGAACTCAGGCCAAACTGCACTGGGGTCAGCTTGCAGAGCTGGACCAGGTTTCGGTTCAGGGTGCTGAAACTGTGAAGACTGTCGTGTGCGATGACCTATGTAGGCTAGAGATGCTCGTTGCATGCGCAAAGTTGGACGCCGTATTGGAATGGGACAGATGCCGGTTCAGTGCTGTGCTACAGTTGTACAAACAGAGCTGGAACAACAAGGATGTGACTTTATTACTGCCAGTCAGTAAAGGAGAACTTGTAGAAAACATTTTAGGAAGATGTGAGTGAGTTTCCTCAGAACCGTGAACGTTCAGGCTGATCTTGTAGTTTATTTAAGTCAATGGTAGCTTTAGACTTCACATTCTTTCCATGTTTTCCTGCAGGACCGCCTCTGTTTTTGGTTAAACGGAGGATGATCCTGGTGGTATTTGTGTTTGACCTCAGATCAGACCAGACGACCCGCTGAATTTAAGCAGATTACTGAGCGCAGGAAAAGAAACTAATCAGCATTTCTTACGTAGCGGCGAGAGATGAGCGCAGCACCGGATCCCCGTCCGCCAGACGGGCATGGACATGTGGCGCACTGAAGGGCGCACGCCGGCCCGGTGTTGTGCAGGTGCCTGAGTCCTTCTGAAAGATAGGTTGGGATCCACTTGTAGAACTTGGCCCCCCAGCTGAGTCGTTGCCGCCTCCCGCCAGGTGCATTTGCCCTGTGGTGTTGCTTCGTGTCCGGCTCCGGCAAAGCTTTGGCCGCTGGGTGCTTTACAGCGAACGCCACTCGCACCTCACCGCCCTGGGGCCATCTCCTGTCCGAACCGGCGCAACTGAAAAACTAGTGCTGTCAGTCAATTAAAAAAATAATCAGATTAATCACACTTTTGGATTGAGATTAATCCCAATTAATGACAATCTTTTACTGGTTACATTTTATACGACAATGTGCAGCTTTTGGACCAAAAGAAAGGCCAGAGAGAACATTTTTCCTTCCCTTTTTATTGGCTGAAATGTTTTAATTTGTAAAGCGTTAACTCACAAGTGTAACGCGTGTACACAAACACATCAACAGTGTGATCAGCAGAACTGTAAAGACTTGAATGTCTGCAGTTTTACTCCAAGAACACAAAGATGCTGATGAACAGCCACAAGAAACAAACATTGTGTTTCTGCGTTTTAAATGGTCCGGGTGAATACTTAAATCTGATTGGCTGCTGGGTGTTCACACGCATGAAAAGAAGTTCCGGCCACTTTTTGCTTCATCTAGAGGACAAAAGCAGAGAGTAAGATGTGAACTTTCTCTCTGAACTGATGCTTGACTGAACCTATCAGATGATTAGCATATATATCGCTTTGTATATATTCAAAGTATTCAAACGTTTATGTCAGATTTAAACGTTAGAATCCAAATGAATCAAATGCAGTTGAGAATCTGGATTTAAATACTCTGACTGTTTCAGCTGATCTAAGGCTTTCTGGAAGTCTGTTCCAGATCTGTGGAGCATAGAAGCTGAATGCAGATTCTCCATGTTTAATTTGGACTCTAGGAACTGACAACAGACTGGATCCAGATGAGCGGAGAGGTCTGGCTGGTATATACTGGGTCAGGAGGTCAGTCATGTACTTTGGTAAAGAACCATTCAAAGCTTTCTAAACCAGCAGCATAACCTCAAAGTCTATTCTCTGGCAGACAGGCAGCCAGTGTAAAGACCTCAGAACTGGACTGATGTGGTTCTACTTTTTTGGTTCCTGTGAGAACACGGGCAGCTGAGTTCTGAATAAGCTGTAGTGTCCTGATTGATTTTTTTGGTCGTCCTGTGAAAACACTGTTACTGTAGTCAAGTCGACTAAAGATGAAAACATGAACTAGATTTTCCAGGTCCTTCTTAAACATCAGATCTTTAATCCTTGAAATATTTTTGAGATGATAGTAGGCTGATTTTGTCACTGCCTTAATCTGTTTATCCAAATGTAGGTCTGTGTCCGTCACTACACCCAAGTTTCTGGTCTGGTTGGTGGCGTTAGGATGAATAGATTGAAGCTCTGTAGTGACGTCCAACCGTTTCTCTTTAGCCCCAAAGACAATAACCTCAGTTTTGTTTTTGTTTCATTGAAGTAAGCTGTGACACATCCAGTCATTAATGTCTCAATGCATTTACCAAGAGCCTGTACAGGGCCTCAATGTCATTGTAATATATATACAGTATCTGTGTGTCATCTGCATAGCTATGGTGACTAATGCTGTTGTTCTTTATAACCTGGGCCAGTGGGAGCATGTAGATATTAAATAGAAGTGGCCCCAGGATGGAGCCTTGGGGAACTCCAAATGTAATTTCTGTCGGTTCTGATGTGAAGTTACCAACCGATACAAAATATTTACTTTTTTCTAAGTACGTTTTGAACCAGTTTAGTCCAGTGAGACCCACACCGTTTTCCTGTCGTTTGAGTAGTATAGTGTGATCGACCGGATCAAATGCAGCACTGAGATCCAGTAATATTTCCACTGTCTGTTTTCAAACGTATATCCTTACTCACTTTGGGCAGAGAAGCATCACCAGTCGAATTAAGTACAAAAAATCAATTGAATATTTATTTATTTTGTAAGTGACCATGTTAAAAGCAGGATAGTGCCAGATGACCGAAACACACTGTGGAAGCCAGAACCGTCTGACGCAAAGCAGAAGGCGGTTGCATCTGACGTGTAATTAATCTGCGTTAATAAATAATAATACGTTGCGTTTTTTCAAATTAATCGCATGTATTAACGCGCTAACGTTAATAAAATTACAACCATGCATCAGGTGTGCATATAATATATATATAAAATAATGACTCATTTATTTATAGAAAAGTTTAAAATGTCGTTCATCTCTAGCATCTTGAACAAAAACGGTAATACCATGACTTGGGTCTCTTTGTTGACCATTTTTCCCCCTTTAAAAATAGAACCAAAAATAAGCATGTTATGGTCATATTACTGTCTGCTAAGCTTTGTCTCATTGTTTACATACTATTCCAATATGGTGTCGCTCTTTATCTTGGATGATAGTACAGGCCATCTTTAACAATATATCTTATTGGTAGTATGGTACCCCATGTCAATCGTTCAAAAAAACTCCTCCGTCCATAGTGAAAATCTCTTCTATCAGCTTCTATCACTCTTTATCTATTGGTGATTGACAAACCAGAGTCCACTCCACCGTCTACTGTCTGGGTGTGACCCGGTTGAGTTTGTTAGGCATGGATGGGTACGGGCAATGGGACTGCTGGCCATAGAGAAATTGAACAAACGTTTGCATTTGTGTTCTTAGATGGTTTGGTCCGGATTTCCTGGTGTGGGTGAGCCATAAGGATGCTTTAGGGCAGTGTTCGCCATTCTTTTTTTTGGCCCCTGAGGATTTCACTGTGGAGCGGCAGAGGGCAGTGAACCGTCACACTCTGGTAACATCATCTACCAGTTAATGTCGTGGGTATTATGCAAACAGGCTCGGCCTGTTGTGATAAATCCATGAGTAGGACTCCTGGTAACCTGCTGATCGTTTTTAGGCCGATTTATTCACAAGTATTTACGTGCTACTAGTACAAAAAAGTGATGGAAATTCATGTTGGCCACTTGTGAAACGTGCACATTGCTGCATTTCCCCTCACATATTTTATGTAAAATTAAAGTCCCATTATAGCTGTCATGCAGCTCGGTGTGTGAAATGTGTTCTCTGGATTTGATCCGGCCCCTGGAGGAGCGGTCGGCTGCAGAAACAGTCGCACTCAGGAACCATTTAGCGGTTTAACCCTAAATGTAAATCTAGTAAATACACATATGGGTGTTATGGGCTTCCGTGATCAAAATTCTTGAGTTCATGTGTCGCTACACGCATTTTTAAGACGGTCTTCATGCTCGACGTACAAAACGTGCAGCCATTGAATGCTCGTTGAAAGTTAAACCAGGATGAACTTTGACCTATCTGGAGTTTGAGACGTATGGATGACATCACCTTTATTTTAAACCGATTGAAAACTGATCCTGAAGGAGAAATGAATAATTGCGGTTTGTGCTGGGATGGAATCATGCGACACTGAGCCTCTCTTAACTGTAGTCGGACGACATGCGCCGGGATCAGGTGGCCACAGTCCAGTGTGAACACCAAACGCGTGTTCAACGATACGTTTTTAGCATGTTCAACAATATGCGTCACGTTCCTGGTGTGAATGTAGCTGTACAGCTCTGAACAAGAGCTGACCAAAGAAAACCATGAACTTCCAACAGCTGCTCGTCCCTGAAAAACAATCAACTATTCCTATAAAAAACACCCCAAACCCCTTCATCTTTCAGAGATTGTTTTCCTGTTTAGCCAACTATGTTTTTCTGGGTGAAAGCTCACCTGAACGACCAAACCCCGGTCCACTCATAAGGTGAATTCAACATGGTGTGATTTAGTGCAGGTGATGAGTAAATATAAGGCTAGACGCGCTGCTTTTCTGTGCACTTTCTTCTTTATGAGTTATCCATTGCCTGGATGAGGGAGAACTGAACTGACCTAAAAACATGTCTTACCTCCAGCGAAATGAAGCCATTTTTCTGCAACACGGATGTCGTCATGTTGGCGCCGGTCACCAGTGATCGGTCCGAGTCAGTGTGAGTCAACGTTTCTTTGCCAATCAGGAATGGGCTTGTTTGGAGTCCACACCCCCTCCACTGAAAGCGGCTCGAGAGAATCTGTCAATCAAACGTTGGGGCCAGCGGGCGCCACATGCTTTTACTGAGGCTTCTGATTGGTCAGTTTATAGCTTGATAACTTGGAAAAATATTAGGATGATGAAGAACATTTTAAAGGGCCTATACCATTAAATATCCACTTTTTGAGCTTTTAAGTATATGATACTGTTCATTCCTCACTATCAAGAACCACAAAGCGGTATTTTGATCCGTCCACGCATTTCTGAGTAACAGCCCCTCCCATACCCACGAAAACGAGCGGGTCCTCACCGTGTGCCGTAGAACAGTGAGAACACCCCCCTATCAGGAGGATTCTGGGCTGCAAGCCCCGCCCCCAGGCTAAATGGTTGGAGTTTATCTCCGGGAGCGCGCCACAGGCCGGCCAGCAACGATTTGCTGGCCGGTTGGTTTGGTTCAACACAGAGAAAACATGGTAGGCCCTTTAAAAAGAGCTACCAGAGCAGGCATGGTCATTCTGACAAATACAATGAGCAACAGCTGTTTATTCTCTATAGAGGTCTATGGGAATTGGACTTCTTGGACCCAGCAAGTACTCCTTGTTTGGAATGTGAGCGGGAGGGGGGTCGTGCAGTCCAGTTCTCTTATACAGTCAGTTCAGCTACCACCATGAATGAGCCGCTGGTGAAAGTGTTGAAAGGTTTTGGTCCAGGTCAGCCTGTGCTTTGCACTGAGAGCACGGCGTGTACAGCGTGGCGCTTTGGTCCAGCTTGTAGACCATCTTAACTACAGCCGGTTTCATTTACTAGCAGATAAAGAGCCAGATTGTCATTGATTCCATGGCTCACTTGTTTGGCCCACATCAGGGTTCAGGGGAAGTTCGGATCTGCAGACCTACCAGGCCTGTGGCAAAAGCACTCTGAGGGCCTTTCCAGGTAGCTGAGGCATTTGGTCTGCTGTTTCAACATGTGCATGAGGAAAATTCAGACGTGGGATCGCATCTCCAGACTGTTCCTGATTTTTTTTTTTATTATTTATTTTTTTTCTCCCATTGAGTTCAGCAGTAGGAGGTCATTGATTGGCCCGTTTGCTGTATGGAGCGGGTTTGGTTAAGTGCTGGATCAGCCTGATGGACATGCATGAAAAATGAAAGCAATAACGCTGTGTATTAGAATGGGACAGTTGTTGTTTCTTTATTAAAACAACGTGTGGTGATGACAAACGTGGCTTTAGGCAAACTGAGCCTTTAAATGCAGAGCTATGTAAATGAAGCTGATGAAACATAAAGGGATTCCTGCTGTTAATTTCAGGTGTGTGTGAGGACTTTACTGGTTTTTTTTGACTGCTTTATCGGGTAAATGACATTCATTGTTCATTCATGTTCGTTCCAGACGGAGGTTTGGCCGTCGCCGTGTTACCATGACGATTCTCTTCTCGATGAGCTCACTGTGGTTGTGTAAAACCGAGACTTCTTAACCACAAAGATTTTTTATTGGACTGTTATCAGGAGGCGACAAGTGTTGCCGTCTTTATTGCCACCCTCTGTGTGGCACTGTTCGAGTGTGCTGTTACTGCGGTAAATCTCTTCACAGCCACACATCGGCACAGAACCAGGGCGACATGCCAACGGGATGTCTCGCGTCTCACGGGAGTGAGAACGGCTCCAGAACCATCTCCATAACCCAAAAAGCCACACTAACCCGGGATGCATTCATACGGGTTGGTTTGGTTCAACACAGAGAAAGAGGACACACAGCTATGACCTCAGCTCACACCTAAAAGTTCCATGTAGCATCCAAATCTCAAGGTATACCTCTAAATGATACTTTTTTTTATTCTTTAATCTTAAATGTTGGAGTTGTGAAAGGCCCCCGTTTGAGCCCCTCTTCATCTCACTGAGCGTCTGCAGCATTTGTGAAGTCACTCATGCTTAGATGCAGATATGTAAATGCCAAGACCAGCACAGCTGATCAGGGTCATGTGGATGTTTGGAAGCATTTCTCCTGAATGCCAGATGTTTTCAGGCGGTCGGTTTCTCGCTGCTGTTTGTCCGGCAGCAGCGCACATCAGTTTACAGTTAGATAACAAGTGAGTCCGGTTCAGCATAAATGCAAATGTTCATGGTTACTTCTTACTTGGGCTGCTTTAAAGAAGCAATGACTTTATTTAATATGATATAAATATGATATTTATTTATTTAAAAGCACAGCAAGTTCGAGCTTTTATGAACACAAATTCCAAGATGCTTTACGGAAATGGAAAAAGTTACAGAATAAAAAAAGACTAAAGAGATACAAGGATTTTAAAATCAACATTAAATGAAATGCATTGTTTAGTTAAAGTTTGGGACTAGAAGCACGCGTGCAGTCATTGTCGTGACAGTCTGCCGCAGGCTTCCATGCTCCTTTTTATTTGTTCATAGCAAACATGCTGTACATGATGACAGCAGGGTGTCTGGTTTATCCAGAACAGGTTTTGACAGGAAAGGTTTGATGAATTGAAGTGAAACTGTTTCTTCAATGAGCAGAAGTGAAAGTATTTAGTGAAAGACCCACAGCAGCAGTCTGTGCACGTTTTGACTGTTATGGCTTTTTCATTGCTCATTATCAGCTTTAATTACAAAGTACTTTCAATAGTTTTTTTTTTTTTTTTACCTTCCTGTGCAGGAGATTGGTTAGAAGTGGCGCAGCCGTAGTTCAAGTTACTGTAGAGTTCTAGTACAAGTTCTATCCATGTATAGAAAACACACGGAACCATCTGTTGTTCCAGTTTTATGTGCGATTCTTGTGATTGGAAATATTGCATTTTCTCTAGCTTTCTATAAAACTAAGATGCATTTAGTTTTCAGTATTAAAACAATGGAATTATAAACCGTCTGAACCAGAATCAGGAAATCACCAAATCTAAAATAATAAAGTTAGCAAAGTAAATGTGTCATCTTATGCAGCCATTTTATTGTCTTCCTTCGCTGACATTGTGAGCGCCGTTTCTTAAATGTGTTTGTGTTCATTGTCACATATTCAGCTTGTGCAGTATTTTGTTTTGTAGAGGAAACGCATCGTTTGGACCACCTAGTGTCCAAACCTGAGCGTGAATGCAAAGCCCAGAGCGAGTGTCATGTGCGGGTCGTATTCTTGTCCTTCTTTCTGAAGTCCAGTTAGACATAAAATTGAACGTCCCTTTTGTACTTACAGAAAAGCCTTTTCAAAATAAAAGGGGAACTGCTGCCTAGAACAGTGAGGGCTTTAAAGGTGTCCTGCTTCAGCTCAACAGTCACGAGTGTGATCACGGCGCAGCTCGCACACTGCAAACCGGCTCGGCTGCATAATTTTCACTTCTACCCACCAAACTGCCAGAGAACAAGCTTCCACTAAGGCTCCATAAAGGTTCTATCCACACTCATTAGCTGATTCACGAAGGACAAGCTTCCCTCCAACTAGGCGTGGAACTGCCGACATTGTCTTAATGAGTGTGTGTTCCCAGACAAGCTGGTGATTGTCTAACTAGACCAGTGTGTGTGGGAGTGCTAAACCAGTTAGCACGCCCAGCGTTGATGGTTTCAGAGTTTAATAAAATAAATGTACAAGTAAAACACAAAAAAAATTACTTAAAGGTTCTTCACATTCAGATGAACGTGATCTAAAAGAAAAATGATGCAGACTTTTGTGACATCACCCTACAACCCTGAGAAGTGTCACCTAAACAACACACATGCTGTGACACACCAGAACTCTTGATGTCTTAGTTACTGCACTGAAAGAATGTTATATACTGATTCTTAAGGAGCGTGAAGACATTTAAGTTGACAATAAAATTGAAACTTGATTTAAACCACACTGACCACTCTCAGTCAGTCTGTCCAGGATCTTGCAGGAATAGTTTATGATGATTGCAGCACAAAAACGCTGGGGGGTTTTTCTGAAGCTGTTTAACTAAGAAGTTACGATAAAAGTTATAGTAATGTTTTTCAATAATAATATGCAGCTAACTGTTGGAGGACGCCCAAACTAAGCACAAAGTGAAGCAGTTAGCAGGGTTCAACTTTGATAGTTGAATGTTCTGGAAATCTAAAGAGAGACTATAAAATGCTTGCTTTTGATTGGATCAGCTGTTTGAATAAAGAGTTGAAATTCAAATAAAAGTCGTGTGGAGAGAAGGGGGTGTTTTGCATTGCATATAGTTTGCATTCAAATAACTTTCAAAGTTGTCATAAGCTCCAAAGTTATGTCAGTCTGTTATTCAAATCAGTTCATTTAAAGATTGAAAGTTATGGACACATACGAGTGTTTGATTGTTTTGAGAAGGCGGGGCTTGTTTAAAGACCCACGCTGATGAAAATGGGGTTTTAACATGTTCTTGTAGCGTTTTTCTTGTCGTGATGCAACTATGTTGCACTTTAGTATTTCTCTATTCAAATTGTTGTGAATCAGGAGCAGACGAATAAATGCCGTTTGAAAAAGATGGTATTTGTGATGTAGAAAATGCAATGGGCGGGGTTCAAACGCCCTGCTCTGCTCCATTCTGATGCACCCGCTTGCAGACCAATGGACCCATCATGAACATGGTTGTTTTCCCCGTCTGAGCTGTAATCGGACTCAAAACTGTACGTCTGGATAGCTCCAATACTGCTCGCCATTTTTGTTGCCCCGCTAATGTTAGGTTGGGTCTGCGAGAGCCTCTTAGCTAGCAGGAGAACGTGTAAACAGAGAGCTCTCAACAACCCAGAGGTGAATTGACCTTCTGCTGCTTTGCAGAGATGTCTGAAAAATGACACCGATTTTTTTTTTTTTATTTAGGCTAAAAACGGCATAATCATGATTAAAAGATCACTGGGAACGTTTTTAGAATGGATCAACAGATGATCGGAGTGGGATGGCTATATCTCAGCCTGAACATTTAATAGCAGATTATAGAAGTGTTTGACCACCATGTTTTGTGTTTAAATCTGTAGAGGCATACGAGTTAAAAAAAAAACAACAGATCATCAGATCCTTTAGCATTGTGGGGCTTTTTTTTTATTCCTTTACAACCCTTAAAATGACATGATTATTGGCTGTAAAAAGTGTGTAAACAGATAAGGCAATTCTGCCTTCAACTCTGACACGGTCTGACTGCGGTTGTCAGTGTAGTCTATATTTAGAGGTCTTTTTTTCTGGAAAAGTGCTGGTCATGTTCTTCTGGGCTGTGTCCTAATTCATTCAGGCTCCAGAGAGCTGCACACAGCTCTGCTCTTCAGGGCTCTGCTTGGTGCAGCAGGATGCTGTTGCGCAGCTCAGTCTGTCGTGGATGTGATGTCAAATATTACAGGAATAGTGGTCGTCACAAAGCTGCGAAATCTCTTGGGTTTCAGCCATTAAATATTGCTGTTCTAACGTAGAGAAATGGTTCTGTATTTTATTGCCAGAAGGTTTAAAAGATTGAATAGGACACATGTGACAATATCTACATGGACACTGCACTGAAGCGCTCTGATCTGGGTCAGAATTTTCCTGTCATATTAACTGAAGGTGGAGTTTTGTGTGTCTCAGCAGGAACAACGAATATTTGTATTTATGTTCTTACTGGTTTTGTGGAGGGAGGGGCCTCTGTGTTTAACAAGGAGACCTGAGACGGATGCAAAGGCAAAGACCGAAGCCTCAGACACTGAGCTGAGTTCTGTTAGGGCGGGCAGCACTGCCGACGTGCTGAAACATTTTGAATCACAAGTTTATGATTCAATGCAGTTTCATTTAAGACTGGTTCACACTATTTCACAAGATTTAGAATATTTTCCAATGAACTACTGCTGCTCTGCAAAAACGGTCCTAGAAAACGACACAGGTTTTTGTTTTTTTGACAAGAAACATCATAATCATAATTTAAAGACCGATGGGAATAATTTTACAAAAGACCCAAAAATTCTAAAAAACTCAAAAAGAATTCTCTGAATTTCTTCTGGAAGTTTGGACTGTTGCTGCTGTGAAGGTCTGAACGTTGTTGTCTTTCTGGAGAATTCTGGTTTATTTCAGTCTGAGATTGAACTGCTTGAGATTGGTGTCAACACTTCAGGTGATAAAAAGGTTGGTGGGATTTCCAGTTTTAGAAGGAACATGTCTTCTGCACAATTTACAGTACACGTTACTGTGTTTTTGTCAGATTTTAAATAACTAAAATACCCCCACACAGGGGCTAAAATTTGATTTTAGAAAGACCGGCCAAGTTGGCCTGTTGATAAAAAAAATCTATCGGCTAAACAAATATTTTATCGACCAAATTCTAAAATTATTTTACAAAGAAATACCGTAGGATTTTTACTTTTTAGATAATTTTCAGTTTTGTTTTTTTTTTAGGAAAATGAAATTGCAAAAAAACGCCTGAATATGCTACACAGACGTTGCTAAAACAGTGGATTCAATTCTGTTATTTAGAAAATACAGTTAACAAGCTAGCATCATAGCATTAGCGTCTAACAAGCTAGCAACATAGCATTAGCGTCTAACAAACTAGCATCAAAGCATTAGTGGCTTACAAGCTAGCATCATAGCATTAGCGTCTAACAAGCTAGCATCAAAGCATTGGTGGCTAGCAAGCTAGCATCATAGCAGTAGTGGCTAACAAGCTAGCAACATAGCATTAGCGTCTAACAAGCTAGTATCAAAGCATTGGTGGCTAGCAAGCTAGCATCATAGCAGTAGTGGCTAACAAGCTAGCAACATAGCATTAGCGTCTAACAAGCTAGTATCAAAGCATTAGTGGCTAACAAGCTAGCATCATAGCAGTAGTGGCTAACAAGCTAGCATCAAAGCATTAGTGGCTAACAAGCTAGCATCATAGCAGTAGTGTCTAACAAGCTAGCATCAAAGCATTAGTGGCTAACAAGCTAGCATCATAGCAGTAGTGGCTAACAAGCTAGCATCAAAGCATTAGTGGCTAACAAGCTAGCATCAAAGCATTAGTGGCTAACAAGCTAGCATCATAGCAGTAGTGGCTAACAAGCTAGCATCAAAGCATTAGTGGCTAACAAGCTAGCATCAAAGCATTAGTGGCTAACAAGCTAGCATCATAGCAGTAGTGTCTAACAAGCTAGCATCAAAGCATTAGTGGCTAACAAGCTAGCATCAAAGCAGTAGTGTCTAACAAGCTAGCATCAAAGCATTAGTGGCTAACAAGCTAGAATCATAGCAGTAGTGGCTAACAAGCTAGCATCAAAGCATTAGTGGCTAACAAGCTAGCATCAAAGCATTAGTGGCTAACAAGCTAGCATCAAAGCATTAGTGGCTAACAAGCTAGCATCATAGCAGTAGTGTCTAACAAGCTAGCATCAAAGCATTAGTGGCTAACAAGCTAGCATCATAGCAGTAGTGTCTAACAACAGCTCTGTCTCCAAATAAACACATTTTATTCATCAGTCTGTTGCTGCTTTAAGTGAAGCAGCTTTATCCTCCAGTTCTGACTGAATCCTTTTAAAAATCGACACATATTCTGCTGTTTCATCAGCCGAACTAAACGCTGCACAGGTGAAGTGACCGCGGTGGTGGAGCGTGTGTTTGTTTACCTCGCGTACAGACTGTAGACAAACAGAGGGCAAAAGAAATTCACCAAAGAAAGCTAAAGATGACTAACTTCACACAAACATTTACTCTCCATGTGGTGACTAACCCTCGCGACTGCCAAAAATGCTCGCGACTGCCAAAAATGCTCGCGACTGCCAAATTCTTGTTTTGGACTCTTCAAAATAAAAGTCTATCGCGAAAAGCTCAATTCACTGTCAAGAATTGTGCTATCGCAATATCGATTGCAATTGTTTTATCGCCCAGCCCTAGATCAGGATCTATTAATCAAGATCTCGGAGTGGGACTTTAAAACATTTAGGATGAGTCATTTATGCTCTGTGACCTCCCAAAAGACTCGTGATCTTCAGGACTTGGACTGATCTTTCTTTTAGTTTGTGGTTGCTCTATAGTTGAAGTTGTGTGGGA
The DNA here is from genome assembly GCA_016861445.1 of Oryzias woworae. Classification (NCBI taxonomy): domain Eukaryota; kingdom Metazoa; phylum Chordata; class Actinopteri; order Beloniformes; family Adrianichthyidae; genus Oryzias; species Oryzias woworae. The sequence continues at coordinate 829,749 of BOLG01000407.1, forward strand.
TGTATAACGTGTGAGAATTTGAAGGTTAGTTAAACTAATTTTATACCAGGATGATGTAAAAGCAGACTCGAATTTGCTTCAGGGAAACAACTCTCACATAAGTAAAGGTTAGACAGACTTAATTATGAAAATTCATTTGGAAAAGAGTTCTTTGCCGTTGGGAAACAGGGACTCATCTTATTAATAAACACACTGTTGTTGCTCCATAGAAGACATTAAACCTTTGTTCTGACCCAATGTTAGTCCTCCAGAGGAAATTTGCAGTTTTTGTCGCATGGTTGCCCTGCAGCTTTGCAGCTTGATCTTTACTTGCAGCACCAGAGCAGAGGCTAGTTTTAGTTTAGCATTGTGACAAGCAAGCACAGGGACACAACGGATTCAGTGATTTCTCACGTTCTCAACCTCTTCTTGATGAAGAATATTCAGCTGTGATGATCGCTAACAGAAAACGGGAAGAAGATGAGAAGAGATCCGTAAAATGTGTTTTTAGAAAAACCTGAACCAGCTGATCATGTCACAGTCAGGAGTTTCCTGTTTAAGAACTCCCTGACTGGTCTTGTGTTAACGGGTGTTTGATTACTGCAGACCGCTTACTTTACACAAACTTCTAAATGAAAATTGTTAATCTTTAATAAGGCAGCCAGTAAACGTCTCTAATAACATTTTTAAACGCAGACCACTTTCATTAAAAGAAAGTAGCTCTCAAATTGGTCAAATAAATGAGGTTTAGATAGACTTTTGTTCAGTCTGTCATTCTCCTTCTATCAGTTCTTCTATTGCTCTAAAAAGCACCTCAAAGATTTGATTACAGAAGGAATTTCAACCTCAAACATTTTCCTGCCATCGTCAAAACCCCAAACACACTTTCTTTCCGAGAGTCTACTAAATACAGGTTCAAAGTGACATCGGTTTCTGTCTGAAAGTGGAAAGAAATAACACTTTGAAAATAATGTATGTACCTGAACATGTTCGGTTAAAAAGTTATTCCTTTTCTGCTAAATGAAGTGGGGAAAAAAAGTTTCACAAAACCGCATTTGTTCCAAATCAATACGAAGCAGCAGTGACAATGAGAACTGAAAAGGCAAGTTAGTCTTCTCGACCTTTTCCGCTTAAAGGTGAGCGGGAAAGCCCAATAACTTGTGCCTTGAGGCTGGTTAAAACTGAAAGCGAAAGAAGTCAAATCTTTTTACAAAAGAATCTCAAGGAGGAAAGCCAGTTCTCCTTCACTCCAAAAACATCTTTGATCTTTTGATTATAACAATGCAGTTTTAGACTAAAATAAAAAAAGCCTGTGTCGTTTTCTACGTAGTTTCTGCAGAGCATCAGGACTTATTTTAAATGTAACCTCTCGGTAGTGGGTGGGATTTTTGGTGCAAAGGTAGGCCTCCACTCATTTTCCATTATTCCTTTTTTACACTCCGTCCCGCTAGCTTACAGCCCCTCACACCCCCAGCCTAACATTAGCGGTGCAGCAAAAATGGTGAGCAATATTGGAGCTATCCAGTCGTCCAGTTTTGAGACGGATACAAGCTGAGACGAGGAAAACAAAGACGTTCATGGATCTATTTGTCAGCAAATGGCTGCATCAGAATGGAGCGGAGCAGGAGCCTGTGGTCTGCATTTGTACTTTGTACAGAACAACATGAGCTTTTTCAAAGGACATTTATTCTTCTGCTCCTGATTCACAAATATTTGAATGAAGAAATACTCAGAAACACAATTTGAATCTTAGTTTTCCTCATCTATGTCCTCCACCATGAGAAAAAGCTTTTAAGAACATGTTAAAAACACAGAAATCACCATTTTTATTGAGCAACTTGCAGTTTGGATTCAGATTTGAGTTAGATTTGAAGCCCAGGACAACCAGAGCCTCAGATTATTGACCCCCATCTTTATATAGCAAATTTGAGAACAACATTGGCCTCAAAAGGGGCGTGGCATTTGAACTGACTGATGACAGTCAAGTCATCAGTTCTAGAAAAGCCTTGCTGGACATGTCCCAGCAACATGAATGCTGTTAGCCCAGTCTAGCCCAATCCAGAAAACAGAGGTTCAGTAAGGGAGTAAGCAGGTTCAGAAGATGGATGGATGGATGGATGGATGGATGGATGGATGGATGGATGGATGGATGGATGGATGGATGGGAGGTCATGTTGCATTGTGAGGTCCACCAAAAAGAATCTTCTTGGTAACAGTTTAAGCGGATTGTTGTTGGGTTCTACTCATCTCGTGGTGGGAAGCTCATATCATCCTGAACTACGTTTGACCTGAAAGCATAGTTCACTCATTCATGTTTAGGATGGTTAAGTGAACTGTGCTGAAGCTGGCTGGCAGAAACAGTCCAGAGCTTTTCGGATGCTGGCTCTGAACATGTCGGAGCACAATGTTTCACGGCTTTGATGTCTAACTGAGAACCCTGAACCCTGATCTGAAAGACCCACTCCAATAAAAATGGTGTTTTTCACATATTCTTGTAGCATTTTTCACATGATGTAAAACATATGAAGAAAATCCGTCTTAGAAATTGGTTGTGAGGGGCTGTAAGCTAGCGTGAGAGCATGTAAACAGATGGATGATGGGAAGAGGGTGCCCTTACTCCATGCCAACAGTCCTGTCCGCAACTCGGATGTATGCCACATATTTGACTCTGTTTTCCTGGTTCAGCTCATCAGCTTTGTGGAGGCCTGATAATGAGTTGATTCGAATCAGGGTTGTGAAGGTCTGCTCTATCAGTACTGGAACATATAAACCATGCTTACAGCTGGTTTTCTGACCTGCTTTCAGCTCTTCTTTCAGTTTAGTGGTGGAAAACCAATGGTAACACTGGTTCTGTAGCTTTGATTTGTCATGTTCTTAATTGAGTGACATTGTATGTCTGTATTTGTCTTTGAGTTTCCATGTCCTGAACCGAATCCAGCATGGCTGGGTTGTTGTTTGCGTGCTTGAAAGCTGGGTCAGCTTCAGTCAGTAGGATTTGAATTTGTCATCACACTCGCACAGAGGGAGCTGCTCCGCCTCGGAGGCGGGTAGCCTGCGTTTCAGAAGAGGAGGAGGAGGAAATGCACAGTGATGTCATCTTCAGGTCTCTCTCGGCTGTGGTTTGTAATGACGCTTCTCGGTGCTGGAGCTGTGCGCGGTATGTCTATATTCTCCTGTTCACATGCGTGCTTCTGTTGTGGGTGTTGCCGTACCCAGTACATTTCATCTCTGTGTGCATGGTGGGGAAGCTCTTGAATGTTGGTATTTTTAGCACTAAATATTCTGTTTAAAGAAGAAGGAATCCCATTGTAACATGGAGCTGAACACGTCTGTGTGAGAATCTATGGTGCTGTCAAATCCCAGACCGTGTTCGTCCTGCTGCCGACGGCACTGATCCTGTAGAAATTATGTCCAGCGTACCACAATGCAAATCTTCTTTGAGGTCATTTCTGGGTCACAGCCGTACTGCTTATGACCTTCTTAAGTTATTTGATTTCCTCAAATCCTTCAAAGGCTTTAAGAGATAAACCCTGTATAACAAAAGCAGCTCCTCTTATCATTTCAGCGTTTTCATATGTTTTCAGGGAGGTGTGGCGCACAAACATTTCCCATTCTGCTGAAGCTGCTGTGTTTGTTCCTGTGACTTTCATCTCTGCGTTTGAGGCAGGAATGGTTAGTTCTGCATGTTTTGAACTGTCGGCCTGGGGTGTCGCTGCTCTCTGTTACTACCACACTGACGTTCCTCCTGTGTCCTTCACGCCCTGTGCTGAGTTTTCTCAGTCTGATCCACTGGTTGCTCAGCTGAATCACAATGTCGGTGGGGACTCAGTCACCTCATCATCCCAAAGCATTCAGACATACTTAGGTGTTTCATCGTCGCCTCTTGTCTCAACAGGATAGATGTAAAATATGTCAACCTGTCTGTTAAAGGCTGGAAAAAAGTTGACAATAGGCTGAAATGAGAATTTTTGTTGATTTTTTTTTTTTTTTTAACTTGTTCTGTCCAACAGCTGAGCAAACAGACATGAGCTGAGAGCCTCTTGTATTAGACAGATTTTACTCTTACAATCGGGGGTTATAAATCATAGGGAACACAAAATGTATGTTGGTACAAGCCCCTTCTGACATTTAAACTAAACTTTATTTATATTAATTTAGTTTGTGTTCTTGTCGTTGGACCGGACGGAAAAAGAGTTCATGGATTTGGAGAACTGACGTTATAAGAGAAGGAACATGTGCATGATGAGTGTAAGCCAACCCTTCTCCAAATGACATGTAGAGAGGAGCCTGACGTTTGGACAGTTCATGAGTCTGAATGTGTGAGTTTAGCTGCAGACTCGGCATGCATTCTGAATGAAGGGAACACTGACTGCTATGCTCTGATAGCTTGCATAACCAAAGGACATTAGTGATTGGAGGTGAGTGAAGTGTTGTTTCAGTCTTCCTCGTGGCTTTCATTGTGCATGCAAGGGCTGCTCAGAGATATGCAGAAAGATTGCAAACTGAAGGTGTATTCACACATGACCGCTGTGGTCCAGACAACACTTGTTTTAAATAAAAATACAGCACTTGATTGTTTTTCAGTGCTGTCCTTGGGTAATCTCCCAGCAACGAAACGAGCAGGGACAGGGCTTTTTGGTGTGTGCGTAAACATTTCCTGACTTTGAAAATGGAGAACGCTTTGACCTCTGCTCATCAGCATTTCGTTAAACCTTGTCATAAATGCAAGGATTTGAAATCTGCTGGTTCTGGAGCCTTCCTGTTTAAGAAAATGGCTGAGAAACCAAAGTCTTTTCATGGAAAGTTGTGAAAAGAGTAAAAACAGTCTATATTTTTTATTTTACATCCTCTGTGGTCAAACCCGTAGACAGGGTCTTCCTTTCTGTTGAGAAAGCATCTTCTCCAGCCGTCAGATATAGAGTAGGAGCTGTCCCTGAACGCTGGTTTGTGCAGCAGGAAGGACTTGTGTTTAACTTGTATTTGAGAATGAGATCAAACCCATCTTTGCCCTTTACCATAGTCACTGTTTTGTTCCTCTCATTTTCTGCTCTTTGGAGGATAAAACTGTTATTATTCCAGTGGTTCCTCTGTAGTCTCTTGGTCGTGGTAAATGTAATATTTTCCCTGTTAGTGTATTAAAGCAGTCTGTTTGATGTTTGTAACCCTTTAAAGGCAGACAGGTATTTGCACATCAACTCCCTCTTGTTGACCTGCACCAAACTGCCTGCAGGCAAGTTTAAAATGGACCTATATAATGCAGCAGTGTGTTTGTTCTGGTTTCATTAAATAACCCCTATAATCTTACATTTTTTTATGGAATGAGCATTAACTTATGTTTGTGAGCAGCAATAACCCGTATCCAACACTGAGATGTGGTTTTTTTTTTTGTATTGGTCCATCAGACTCCTGAGTAAGAGCGTGAGGGCCCTTCATCACGGACGTTTGAAAAGACAGAGGCGTCCACGTGTTGTTTCACGTCAAACATGAGAATGCAAGTAAAGAGGGTCAGTGCGGCAGGGACACAAAAACAATGACCTGATGGGTTCCTCAGTGAATGAAGGAAGACGTTTTCATCATAACTTGTGTATTTACACGTTCTGGTCTTTTAATGTCTTTAGAAGGACTCTTACATGCTGCTCTTTCTCCAATGACGCCAAAACTAAATGCCTTTTTGTCATCAGACGTTACTCAATTTAAGTTTCACAGACAAACAGAAAGTGCATTTTCCTGCCTAACAGGCTCATAGTATCCTGTCTTTTATTGATCTGTCATCCACAACCCTGAAGTCTGTCCCTGTCCCCTCTAAAGACATGCCTTTCAAGTCTACGGAGCTCTGATCGGTTTAAATGACAATGACTTTCCTCCTGATCAAATTACTGCTCTTAGAAGAGGGGAAGAATTGAAGCCAAACCCAAAACCCCTGTTTTTGTGACTCAGGTGTGTTTCTTAGACATATATTTGTTATTCAACCATGTAGTTCTAGAATGAATTAAGCTCACGTTTCTTTAATAGTTCTAGCACATCGCCTGTCCGTCCGGGGTTCAGGATCTCTCCTTCATACATTTCCTGAATCCGTTTTGAGATTTGATTGCAGTTCCCTTGTGTTAGCATGCGTCCACCTGGCTCTCAACATTTGAACCCGTTTTCACCTCTTCATCGCGACCTGTTCACCATACAGCTGTGTTCAGCAGAGGCTGCTCAGGTGCAGAGTGAGAGATCAAGACGAGCCAGCAATCACTGCAAGTGGCCTCCTGCTGTAATTACAAAAGCCTTTCACAAATGGCCGTATGCTGGAAGGCATCGCCTCCACTCCACATAAATCCCTTGAAAGCCTTGTGCAATTAACAGACGGCGCCTCTCGTTGGTGGATTTTGGTTGTTTATCTGCAACCGGTGCGTCCAGGTGTCAACAGACACGAAACATGCATTCAAAGCAAAAAGGAGAACGTTTCAGTGGGGATCCAATACCACTGTAGCGCTGAACTCGTAACGCATTCCATTCAGAACATGTAAAAAAACGTCTGCTCCAAATTTAAAACTCAGCAAATCTATTTAGATCAGCTGTGAATTTGTTCCTCCTACTTAAACGTCTCGCTCAGGTCTACAGACGCAGGGATTCGGCTTTTTTAGTTATGAAGTCATTACAACATTTTTTGTAATAAAGCAGTTTTTGCCTGGAAGCCCTTTCGGCTCCGAGGCTGATAAAACTGTAAGTTCATTTTCAACTCTGCTACAACAGGAACTTGACTGCGCTTTCAAAGAGACGTGGTATTTCAACAACCACACCACTGAAAACGCTCCTTTTAACATGTTTTTGTTGCATTTTTCTCATCATGGAAGACGTATCTAAAGGAATTTGAACTTAAAACTTTGTTCAAAATCAACCACCAGGCCACGACCGCCCTGCTCCGCTCCATTCTGATGCATCCACTTGCAGACAAATAGATCCATGAACATCTCGGTTTTCCTCGTTTGAACTGCTATCCGGATCAAAACTGTATGGTGGGAGAGCTCCAATATTGCTCGCCATTTGTGTTGCAGTGATAATGTTGGCTTGAGGTTGTGAGGGGCTGTAAGTTAGCGGGAGAGTGTAAACAAGATGGGTGACAGATGATGATTTTAAACTCATCACAAAATCTCGTCTGATTGAAGGCAGTGAAGCAGCAAAAAGAACAATCCCTGAGTTTGTTACAGGGAAAGCGAGGAGAGGTGTACGAAGTCAAAAGAGAACGTTTTGAGGCGCTCGGAGTGTAAATCATAGCAGAAGGAAGTCTCACTGGTTTGGAAAAATGACCGTTTCTTTAGCGTTTCATACATGAGTGAAGAGAGGATTTCTTTCTTTCTACGTCTCCTGTTTTTCTTTGTCTTCTACGTTCAAACTTGTTCATGTTAATAATTGTGCTCTGTTTGATCCTGAACAGACATGCATCCATTAAGGCAGCACGGACGGGCTTGACTCTGGTTTTTAATCTGACCATGGACTCCTCCTCTGAGTCCCAGACGGAGCCTGAGAAAACTCCGGTAAGTGAAAGCAACCACGTATTACTTTCAGCAGTAAGATCCATGATTTCCCTTTTAGGTCCTACAACAGTGAGCAGAAACTTGCAACTTTAGATTTGTTCAAATTCAGATGACTTTGCCAAAACTAAAAACAAGTTCATAAAATAGACTGTATTTTGGCACCAGTAAAACAAGACATTGAAAGATAAACAAATGCATAACTGTTGAAAGTTAAAGAAAGTAGAATTTTCTTGTAGAAACACCTTAAACCACAATCGTCTCACGCTAAAGAAAAAACAAAATAAAGGAAAAGCACAAAGAGCTGAGCATCCTGGTCTTTTATTCCGTCATATTTCGGTTCAGTTGAGTGCTATTGGCTGCAGGATGTGAGGTCTCTCAGCATCAACATCTTTTTCATTGGTTTTATTGCTGATGAACACAACAGTAAATATACATTTCACCTTTTAGCATCGAGTTTTCATTCTAAACAATGATACGTTAAGGTTGGACTCTAGCTCGGTTTCTGAGTGCTGCTGTTTGTTACAAAGGCTCTAGTGTTTGTCAAAGCGATTCATTTGAAACCTAAGATTTGATTGGCCTTTTTTTCTTGGACTTCATGAGTTCATGTAAGTCTACACAATAAAACCTACATTTCTAGTCTCCATTGGCCGTTTCTCATGTCAGACATTGGACAGATACAAACACATCAAACACAAAGTCTTTGGGTTTTGCAGCTCAGTGATTGATGGGATTCTTCTCCTTGTGTTATTAGCTGTTGTTTTGCTGCTGTAATGTCCTCCTCTTACAGTTGTCTATGTTCCAAAGAGCATTTTTCTGTTTTCTGGACGTTGCAAAGAGGTCAAGTAAGTGTGTGTGTTAATTGTTCGTGATGAAACTGGGCATTTAGCCACTCTCAGTACTCCAGCTGTGTGTCTGATGGATGAATAATGATGAAAGGTTTGGTAAATTAACTCCAGGGGTAAACGGCACACCCCCAGACTTCACATCAATTCCTTCTTTTGTTGCTCCTGAAGCTTGAAGATTTCAGTGAGTCAGTTTTATGTCTTCCACCTGACCCTCAGCATATCCAGGTCCAGTCTTTCCTGTCCTCGTTACCTCTTGGAGCTGTTCTGGATGAATACCAAGTGTTTTTAGACCCGAGCTCTGCAGAATGCCCAAGATCTCTCACGGAACCTCCTATCGGTTGTCCATGCCGCAGAGGGAGCTGCTTGGGTGCCAGTCACCCCATTGGTCCAAACGTCCTCACCTTCCATCCGTCCATGATCATTTCCAGACTTTTCCTGTATTGGGTTCCTGGATTTAATAGAGTCTATCCCATGTGCTGGGCAGATCTGCAGTGCGTCACACAGCCGCCTCCTTAACTTGCTCTTTTCAACATGGAGGAACTCAAACAAACTCAAACTCTTTGGATCTGACCTTATAAGATTGTTCTCCACCAGAGACAGGTGACTGGGCAGCTGCTCAGAGCTGGTTCTCCCTGAACTTTAATGACCAGCTTAAAGTGCTAATACTGTCGGGCTGCCACAGGCTTGTCTTGCTCGCTGTTGCAGACACGCTGCTGCACTGCATGTCACTGCAGATCCCTTAAGGTCACGTCAACTGAACATCCTCTTTCCGAAAAATCAGCCATTAATGCAGGCAGTTAATACAAACGCCAATTGTTCTCTGTTCCCTATATTTGTTCTGAACTGTGAAGTCGAGCCTCTGCAGTTCTTGTTTGTTTTGACAAGTAATCACCAATGTCGGCTGAACAGTAAAAGCGTTCCCAGTGGTTTTTTAGTTATGATTATGCTGTTTTTATCCAAAATCAAAGTCGTTTTCTTGTGCATATTTATGCAGAGCGGCAGGAGTTCATCACAATTTCACACCTGAGTTGTGGACACAAAGTAAGCCATCCTTGACGTCCCATCATCCCTTTGTTCACACTCTCTCCTGCTAGCTTATAGTCCCTAAAAACTCTAAGCTAACTTTACCCTTACAGCAAAAATGGCGAGCAATATTGAAGCGATCCAGCCTTTTTGATCCAGATTCCAGCTCAGAAGAGGAAAACAAAGACGTACATGGATCTGTTTGTCTGCGAATGGCGTGGAGCAGGGAGCTTTTGGCCTGACGATTGTAGTTTCTCTATGACTGCTACACGCTTTTTCAAAAGACATCGTCTGCTCTTGAGTCAAAACGATTTGAATAAAGAAAAACTCAGAAATGCAGTTTTAATGTTCATTTTCTTGATCTATGTCCTCCATCATGATATAAATCCTTCAAGAACATGTTAAAACCACCGTTTTCATTGGAGCGGCTCTTTAAAAGTACCATGTCTGCTACAGAAGGTGATGAGTGTGGAGGATTTCCAGACAGATCTGCCTCGTTGGTCTTTGGCTGAACAGGTACCGTGGGCAAATTCTTCTGTCGATCCATACGGAGCAGAAGGGAGATCACTGGAGTCTCAAACAGTCATGTCAAGTGTGCAGCGATGGATGTAGCTGAGATTTTATTGATTCTAAGCTATTTTGAGTTGATTTTGAATGCAGTTTGTCCTTGGATTTACATGTCTGGTTTTTGCATCCTCACACCTCTGCCGGGCTGCATTTTGGCTTTTACTGCACTAATCCTTCAAATCCTTTTTGTGTTAAGTAGGAGGACAATTAAAATGGTAGATCACATGCAAGCCTTCTACTACAATGCTCAACAATACGAATGAAATGAACGTGAGCAGAACTAAAGGCTCTGTTCTGTTTCTTTGACTTTTGCTCAAAGTGGAATGCAGTTTAATGAATCTAAGTACCGTCACTGCCAGCTAATTTTTTTTGTCTGCGCCTCTGAAAGCGTCTGCATAGTTAAACTGCTGATTCATGCAGTGGCTTGGAAGTCTTCTCATTATATTTAGCTTCATCCTGGATTGGAATGACTGTTACACTTGTGTTTCCTCTCAGATCAGCAGATCTCCTTTGAGCTTTTTATCTTTTTTATCACACTCACTGAGTCAGGAAGGTGTGGGATTGAGATTGTGGGATTTCTTGTGCTTCTGACTCATCCTCTTCTTGCTGAAAAGGCCTGCCTAGAAAAACAAATGGGTCTTTATGAGATGAAAGGCTGGCATGCATCATATTACGGTTTCCTGTTTGGTTCATGCAGACTTTGATGATGCTCCAGTCATTTTCATCCAGAACTGCTTGTGTTGGGTTTCAGACTGGTAGGCCTGTTTGATTCACGTGAATTCCTGCTTCAGTTCAACTTCTGCTTTCTTTTTATGGACGCCGGGGCAGCTTGAAGGGAACCCCCTTGCTTTTTCTGGACAGAACAGTGGGGAATATAAAAAAAAAATAAAATACAAAGCTTTGATGGAATGACTGCTTCTATCATAACGATAAAACTAGAGGATGAAAACGGATGAAAAATGACCCCCCCCCCAACCCAAATGAAAGGAAATGATGGAGGAGCGATTGAAAGAATGAAAGGCTGAAGTGTTGAGACTCTACGTTTTTCCATATTGAGCTGAATTCTAGCTATGATTTTATTTTGTTTGGGTTGCAGACTGCACGGTCGTTTTCAGGAAAAAGAACATTATTCAATGGGCCCTGCTCACATTTATGTTCTCCTTTTTCAATAAAGTGAAATCTCTAGTGGCCACAAGATGAAAATCAAGCAAGCACACAAGGTCAGAAGGTTACCGTCCAAACTCGAATGAGCACTGGCTGTTATTTTGTTCTGTAGAAAGCTTGCAGGTCTGTTCCCAACAGGAAACCGGGTTTTGTTTTGAATCCAACATTTAGGACATCTAAACACGTGGACAAAATTGTTGGTACCCCTCAGTTAAAGAAGGAAAAACCCACAATTCTCACTGAAATCGCTTGAAACTTACAAAAGTAACAATAAATAAAAAATGTATTGAAAATTAAATCATCAAAATCAGCCATCACTTTTGAATTGCTGATTAACATAATTATTTAAAAAAAAAAACTAATGTAACAGGCCTGGACAAAAATGATGGTACCTCTATAAAAGGTTGAAAACTATAACCTTAACCCTAACACAACCATCAGAAATGCTGCACAAAGCGTAAAATGACAGCGTAATTCTGCGCGCAGGGCACATTAAAGTGCCTTTCATGTCGCTCAATGACACTGTACAGATATAACAAACTCATCAGAGCAGGAAGGGACACAGCTAACGGCTTCTTGCAAAGTAACTCGAGCGGTTTGGACCAATCATTTTTAAAGAGGCGGCTGTAAATTCTGTCCCGGCTTTGATGAAGCAAAAGACGGACCACGTTCTGCCAAGATGCTTCTGAAACAGAAATCCTTACACTGGTCCAGAGGTGGCGGCAGAGAAGAAGACGTTGGAGGATCCTGTGTCATGAAACAAATGACTGTGCTCATGAACATGTCACTGTTTAAATATTGGGCTTGAATGGAAGACCCTCTGGCATCATTAGGAAACATTTACACACATCTTTAGACTGATCCATTTACACCAAACACTCTCCTTTCCCACTTTGACCATAAAGCTAACTATCCATGCAAGAAGTGCATTTATTTTGATGGCTTTAATGAAGGAATAAGCTGGTTAGCTTCATCATGGTAAAATGTAGATGTGTCCAGATGTAACTCTGTTAGAATCTCATTATTGTTCTGCTTTACTTGTTAAATATATATTTGCATTTTACTAAGCATAAAGAATCCATCATTTTTAAAATACATTTCTATTAACATCTTTTTAAAACCAACAAGAAATGTAAACTAAAGCTTTCATAAACTACATTTCTTCATGTTAACTATGTATGACTAAAAAACTCGTGGCTTTAAAAATACATTCCAATGACGTTTCAAATCCAAAGAATTATTCTGATGTTTTTCAATAATATTTATACTCATGTGTGTTTAGTAATTTAGCAGAAAAAAAAGATTCAACGCACTACGAAAGCTGCGTGCGGGATTTGAACCCGCGGTTCTTTCCATAACAAAAACAACACATGAGGCCAACCACGAGAACAGCTGATCCACGGAAGAGAAACAAAGTTGTTTCATCGTGTACTTAAAAAAGTACATGTAAATCCTGTAATTAAAAAAGCAAAGTTTAAAACATTATTTTGCTCTGAAAATGGTCTGTTAATTCTGATTATGTCATTTACAGTCCAAATCCAAAACCTGCGTCGTTTTCTAGGACATAGTTTCTGCAGAGCGGCAGGAGTTCATTATAAATTCACCTCTGAGTTGGGATTGGGACTGTGGGCATGGAGTAAACGTCCCACCACAAAGGTTTCCCCTCCAAATCAGTTCTATCAGTAGTTGTAAAGAACTTTAAACCTTTACCTGTTACCAGCAGCTCACACTTGCTGCTTCATGCGCCCTTCTGCAACAGACCCACTGTCCTTCAGCACTAAAGCTACACACCCGGTCTGGTGGTTCACACGGAAAAATGAAACTGTTTACTGTTGACTTTTATTTGAGAATGCACCAAACCTACCCACGAGTCACCAAAGACGGACCTGAAGTCAACTTGTTGATATCTGGATCACCAGACATTTTAAAGTCCCGTTAAAACTATTCTCTTTAGGAGAGAATGATCATTGCTTTTCGTATTTCCGTGTGCATTCTTTTTCTCCTCTACACACATGGACCCTTCGGTAAATGAAAGAAAAGCTCACAACGGTGACAGAAATAACTCAACTCCGACAAAGTAAGAATAAATAAAAATGTTGTGAAATTGAACCAGTGAAAATCAGTCATTGCTTTTCAACCACGCTTCAACAGAAATATTTACAAAAATAAAATCAGGAAACGGGCCTGGACACAAATGATGGTTCCTGTAACTTCATATTTTGTTGCACAACCCCTTGAGGCAATCCCTGCAATCAAACGCTTCCTGTAACTGTCCGTGAGACGTCAGTACCTGTTGACAGGTATTTTCACCCGCTCCTCACGAGCAAGCGGCTCCAGTTGTTTCAGGTTTGAAGGATGACTTTTCCAGATGACATGTTTCAGCTCCTTCCAAAGATGCTCCATAGGATTTAGGTCAGGGATCATACAACAGTCCAGTGTTTTCATTGTTCCTTTTAAACAATGAGCATGTGCAGTCACAGGAACATCAAGCTGCTTGGAGATAATCTAACAGTATTTTCCTTTAACATGTTTGTCTATCATTCTCTTTCTAATGTCTTTGCTGAATTCATTACATGTGTTCTTTAATCATCCACTTCCCTGTTTTTGTTGAAGATTTGCTTGTATAGCTTTGCAGAGAAAAATGAGATCACACTGTTTATAGGTCAGATGAAAGCTGACTAGTAAACAAAGGACAGTGATGCAACAAATACAGTAAACTCTACATTCAGCAGTGACTACAGTTGAGAAAACGGAAAGGGGAAGAGAGAAAAGAGCATTTATCAGCAAGAGTCAGCAGGAGACTCCGTCTCTTAAGCCGGTCTTCACCTTTGCTCTGTGTGTGCGTTCACATAGATGTGTGTTATTCTGACTGAAAAGCAGCAGCAATGACCGTCCCTCGACTGGCTGTCACGGTTGGCTTCTCCTCTCCACCTGTAAGTGGGCTTTTCTGCTGCCAGTTTTCAGGAGGGGGGGGGGGGGGGGGGGGGGGTGCCGATTGATACGAAGTTGCTCTTGCCGCTCCACCTGATCATTTCTTCTGATGCCGCCCCCTGTAGAGAGGCCACACTCGCGCCGCCCGCCTGTGATGGGACGATGAATCTGCAGGCGTTTGCTCAGCGTGTAGTTTTGGGTTGCAGATGCTGTGGCAGACAGGTTCACAACCTTTGTTGTTCGTTGTGTCTTCAGAAAAGAGCACAGCTGCTGGTTTCCTAAGCATGGCACGGTCAGATCTGAAGACTGGGATTTCTGTCTACGGTTGTTGGAAACCAGCTGCATGCAGGGTTAATGGCGCTTAAAGGACACAAACAACGTCTTCATCTGACCACGCTGAGTCAATTAAATCCCTTCTAAGTCTTACCACAAAAGGCAGTGAAGTGCAGTGACTTTCAGTTGGTGAAGAGCAGCTGTCAGAAGCTGTATCTGACGGCGTCTTGCTTCCTTTTTCTAATGGAGGGGGTCTGAATATGAGTGGATTGGACCTGGTGAGGGAACATTTCCCTTTTGTCTCACTAGAGGCTCTGCAGGAGTTCTGGTTGATCCAACAGGACTGTGATCACTCTGCCAACCCAGAGTGTTTGCTGTGAACAGCTGCTGCAGCACAGACTGACTTCACACTGTCTACTATTATTAGAAGGACTTTGTCATTTATTCAGCACACACAGCTAAGCTGTGACTTATGCTTTTTCAGTTTGAAACAAAGCAGCTCACTGCTGCATCAACACACACCAACAGTGTGAATACAGCGTCACTCTGCTTAGAGTTTTCAGTGTAGAAATGCTTTCAACCAACTGTATGTGATTGACATATTGATGTTTGGGTGCTTTTTCTAAGTAACAGATATGAGTCCTGCTCAGACAAAGACGTCCAAATATAAGGTGACGTCAGCAGAAGTCTAAGTTCTTGCTGTAAATGAACTTGTTTGTGCAGAAAAGTCCATTGAATTGTTATTTGCATCTTTGCTTCGTTCAGATGATGAAGGAGCTCTATTCCAACCTACAAAGATGCAGAGAAGAGCATGCATGTGTGACAGCATTGATTCAGTCAGTCTTCCTTACATGGACCCATGTGTGGGTTGACCCGGTTGTGGGTTTTTTGGGTTGTTCGGGTTGGTGGAGGGTTGTAGAGAGGAGCGGCTGCATGGTATGCGAGGCCCAGGTGTGTGTTGCAGTTCCCACGAGGCCTGTCTGGCTATCTTAAGGGAGCTGATGAAAATGGAACATACCCATGTGGTAGGCGTGTTGTGGAGTGTCCATAAGGCTAATGTCATTTTCACAGACTATTAACGTTTGGGTGATGCTGACGTATGGTGTCTTTAGGCAACACTCTCATCGTTTGTAAGGTGTGAGTATTGGCCCCTTACTGACCCCGTCCTAATGCTGCACACAACAGATGTCCGCGTGTTATGCAAGTACTGTGACCGCAAGATGCACGCATAAACTACAGCCAGGCTGCACACACTCAACCAGTGACCAGACCTCACGGAGCCCTATTCTGTGGATCGCATTTCAACTGTTGTTTTTGTCAGAACGCTGTGGAGTATTCATCTGCGTTCCTAATGTGCTCAGCACAAGGCTCCACATCCACACTCTAGGGCCTGAAGTTACTTCTATAAACTGTTCCAAGTCATTTGATTCATTAGAAATGTTGCACAATTGGTAAGGTTTTGAGTTGCGTATGTTGAGAGAGGTTGTCTGAAATCATCAAAAAGTAAAGAACTGAATACAACTGTGACCTCCCAATAGTTGAACCTTTTCTATTTCTTTTTGGAAATTGTATCGGCGACAGTATTGAAAGTCACCTGTCATGGACGCAGTGTATTCAGAAACTGCCTTGAATCACTGAAGCCAGTTTAGGACGCTGTCCCAGTTAACAGTCCAAACTGGGTTCCACAAATGATAATAAGCATGTCCAGCACTCAAATAAAAAAGTTCAGAAAAATATCTGTCCGTCCATCCGTTCATCCGTCCATCCATCCCTCCATCCGTCCGTCCATCCATCTATTCTTGTATACATCCATCCGTCCATCCATCCATCCGTTCGTCTGTCCATCCATCCGTTCGTCTGTCCATCCATCCATTCGTCCGTCCATCCATCTATCCTTGCATACATCTGTCCATCCATCCATCCCTCCATCCATCCGTCCGTCCGTCCATCCATCTATCCTTGTATACATCCATCCATCCGTCCGTCCATCCATCTATCCTTGTATACATCCATCCATCCATCCATCCATTCGTCCGTCCGTCCATCTATCCTTGCATACATGCATCCATCCATCCTTCCTTCCATCCATCCATGTTGGGCGTAGATGGTGTACACCTTGAACAGATCTGTATTTTCCAGACTTAAGTTTCTCAGTGGTTTCCACTCGTTACTTTCATTGTACTTAAATTCAAACAAACAGCTAGATTTTTGCTGCAGTAAAACTTCTGTCACAGAGACGTTCAGAGCAGATTTGTGAGCAAACATCGTCCCTGTACGCTGTAACCAGATGGCAGCAGATTCTATCTCAGTCAGTCTGCATTATAAGAACACTTCCTCCTGTGCTGACAGTAGCTCTCACTAACTAGATCAATAAGTATCAGTGATTGCGGCCTTGTCTCAGGAGCTTCTTTAAACGGTATCATAAATCCTTCTCCAAGGCTGTCGTCTCTATGGAGGGGCATTTAGATTTATGTGCGTCTTGTTTAGATGAGGCCGTAAATTCCTCTCGATTCCTCAGCTCACCCTGTAGCTCTCTGCCATTCATTTGTCCAGTTCTTAATACGTTCCTCTCCAGCACGCTCTTTTTAAAAATGTTGTCTGTTTTACACGGCGGTGCTTCTGCAGGGCAGATTGTGTCATTGATTTTGTTTGGGGCTGCATGGTGGTGCAGTGGTTAGCACTCACAGCGATATGGCCCTGGTTTGAATCCTGGCTGGGACCTTTCTGTGTGGGGTTTGCATGTGAGTGGGTTTTTCCTCTGGATACTCTTCCTCCCACAGTCCAAAAATATGCTTCACAGGTTAATCGGCTGCTCTAAAGTGTCCCTAGGTGTGCATGTGAGTGTGCATGTGAGTGTTCATGGGGGTGTGCATGTGAGTGTTCATGGGGGTGTGCATGGGGGTGTGCATGGGAGTGTTCATGGGAGTGTGCATGGGGGTGTGCATGGGAGTGTGCATGGGAGTGTTCATGGGGGTGTGCATGGGAGTGTTCATGGGGGTGTGCATGGGGGTGTGCATGGGAGTGTTCATGGGGGTGTGCATGTGAGTGTTCATGGGGGTGTGCATGGGGGTGTTTATGGGAGTGTTCATGGGAGTGTGCATGGGGGTGTGCATGGGAGTGTTCATGGGGGTGTGCATGGGAGTGTTCATGGGGGTGTGCATGGGAGTGTTCATGGGGGTGTGCATGTGAGTGTTCATGGGGGTGTTCATGGGGGTGTGCATGGGGGTGTTTATGGGAGTGTGCATGGGGGTGTGCATGGGAGTGTGCATGGGAGTGTGCATGGGGGTGTGCATGGGGGTGTGCATGGGAGTGTTCATGGGGATGTGCATGGGAGTGTGCATGGGGGTGTGCATGGGAGTGTGCATGGGGGTGTGCATGGGAGTGTGCATGGGAGTGATTGTGTGGGGCTGCGACAGACTAGCAACTCATCCAGGGTTTTCCTCCACCTTTGCCCAACCCAGAACATGTTCTGGCCACCCTGTGACCCCCCAAAGAAATATAGCGGGTCAAGAAAATGGTCAGATGGAGGATTTCGTTTGTAAATAATGTATATGTTATGGTTTGTTTCTTTAGTTTTGATTGTTTTTTTTGGATTGAGAATGGACTGGTTCTGTAACTTTCCTGGTGTGCTCCAATTCACTGTAGTTTTAAAGTCCATCATAAAACAAACATGCACTCTCCTTTAATAACTGTTCATTGCATTCAGTTGATTTTTTTGTTGAGTAGACAGATAATTGGTTTCTTGGGCACTATGCATATTAGTTGGTTTTGAAGAATCTTTGTTCTGGGGGATGTTTTTTGATTGATGCAGGCAGTTTGATGGAATCACAACTGCTTCAGCTTTTAACACTGAATTTGTTTCACAGGGCACTTCTGGCTGTGAACGCCTGAAGATGCACTTTAAGCATGATCAGATCAGGTTGCTATGGCGACCCTGTCCTGCTGATTGCCTTTCTTATTGCTGCTTGCTTGTTTATGGGTTTTATGAGTTTGAGTGGAGGCTTTCTTTGCACAGTCAGTGTTAGGCTTGGTGGCTGGAACATTCTGGAGTTAAAATGGACAAAATCACGCAATCTTTCACTAAAAAAGTTGATAAATATGTGTTCATATTTTATGGGGGAAGAGCTTCAGTTGTAAACATTTACAGGTTTGGTCCACTTAGCTTTGATGTCAGAAAATGGGATAAACTTCTTTAAAAAACAATGAATCTTTAAACTTGTTTTTTTTTCCTTTTACATAAAACCAACAATGTAAAAGAAACAAACTCTACTGTGTTTTGGGTTTAGGTGAAGAATATAGAAGTATGCACTGACTGGCCACTTTATAGGCCCACTTGTCCAGCTGCTCTTTAATGCAGATTTCTTATCATCCAACCACATGGCAGTAACTCAATACATTTAGGCCCAGACTCCAGCCGATCTGCTGCAGTTTAAACTGAGCATCAGAATGAGGAAGAAAAGTGATTGAAATAACTTTGGTTGTTGGTGCCAGACAGGCTGGTCTGACTATTTCAGAAACTGCTGATCGATTTTCACCCACAACCACCTCAAGGGTTTACAGAGAATGGTCCAAAGAAGAGAAATCCAGTGAGCAGCAGTTCTGTGAGTGGAAATGTCTTGTTGATGCCAGAGGTCAGTGGAGAATGGACATACTGGTTCCAGCTGATAGAAAGGCAACAGCAGTGTTGGGTAAGTTACTTCTAAAAAGTAACTGATTACTTTACTTAGTTACTGGATTGAAATTATAATTGAATTACTTTACTCATTACCTATTTGAAAAAGTAATTCACTGCTCGTAGTTTACTTTACTTATTCCACTCAAATACAAATTCTCAAAGGGAAAGCAACATCTCTTTGTCTTTGAAAAATACATTTTTCAAGTAAATAGGACTTCTATATATAAATAAAGGTTAATAAATAAAATACATTTTTATTTTTAAAGCAATAACATTGTGCACGGTATGAACATGGTTGAAACCCAACCTGTCTTCATTTGAATTCAGATAACAGTGTGAAAAATGACAAAAATTAGTTACAACATATGTGGTCTGTGCCACTGCTCAAACTCAGAAGTGAAAAAAACTGTTACGTCTATATTCTTCTTTATATTCATCTTTATATTCACCTCTATATATTCATGTCTATATTCATCTCTATATTCATGTCTATATTCATGTCTATATTCATCTCTATATTCATCTCTATATTCATGTCTATATTCATGTCTATATTCATCTCTATATTCATCTCTATATTCACCTCTATATATTCATGTCTAAATTCATCTCTATATTCATCTCTATATTCACCTCTATATTCATCTCTATATTCATGTCTATATTCATGTCTATATTCATGTCTATATTCATCTCTATATTCATCTCTATATTCATCTCTATATTCACCTCTATATATTCATGTCTAAATTCATCTCTATATTCATGTTTATATTCATGTCTATATTCATCTCTATATTCATGTCTATATTCATGTCTAAATTATTTATATTCATGTCTATATTAATCTCTATATTAATCTCTATATTCACCTCTATATATTCATGTCTAAATTCATCTCTATATTCATGTTTATATTCATCTCTATATTCCTGTCTATATTCACCTCTATATATTCATGTCTAAATTCATCTCTATATTCATGTTTATATTCATGTCTATATTCATCTCTATATTCATGTCTATATTCATGTCTAAATTATTTATATTCATGTCTATATTAATCTCTATATTAATGTCTATATTCACCTCTATATATTCATGTTTATATTCATCTCTATATTCATCTCTATATTCACCTCTATATATTCATGTCTATATTCATCTCTATATTCACCTCTATATATTCATGTCTAAATTCATCTCTATATTCATGTTTATATTCATGTCTATATTCATGTCTATATTCATCTCTATATTCATGTCTATATTCACCTCTATATATTCATGTTTATATTCATCTCTATATTCATCTCTATATTCACCTCTATATATTCATGTCTAAATTCATCTCTATATTCATGTTTATATTCATGTCTATATTCATCTCTATATTCACCTCTATATATTCATGTCTAAATTCATCTCTATATTCATGTTTATATTCATGTCTATATTCATGTCTATATTCATCTCTATATTCATGTCTATATTCACCTCTATATATTCATGTCTAAATTCATCTCTATATTCATGTTTATATTCATCTCTATATTCATGTCTATATTCATCTCTATATTCATGTCTATATTCACCTCTATATATTCATGTCTATATTCATCTCTATATTCATCTCTATATTCACCTCTATATATTCAGGTCTAAATTCATCTCTATATTCATGTTTATATTCATGTCTATATTCATGTCTATATTCATCTCTTTATTCATGTCTATATTCATGTCTATATTCATGTCTAAATTATTTATATTCATGTCTATATTAATCTCTATATTCATGTCTATATTCATGTCTATATTCTTCATATTCATCTCTATGTTCATGTCTATATTCATGTCTATATTCTTCATATTCATCTCTATATTCATGTCTATATTCATGTCTATATTCTTCATATTCATCTCTATATTCATCTCTATATTCATGTCTATATTCTTCATATTCATCTCTATATTCATGTCTATATTCATGTCTATATTCTTCATATTCATCTCTATATTCATGTCTATATTCATGTCTATATTCTTCATATTCATCTCTATATTCATGTCTATATTCATCTCTATATTCATGTCTAGATTCATCTCTATATTCATCTCTATATTCATGTCTATATTCATGTCTATATTCATGTCTATATTCATCTCTATATTTCTGTCTATATTCATGTCTATATTCATGTCTAAATTCATCTCTATATTCATGTCTATATTCATGTCTATATTCTTCATATTCATCTCTATATTCATGTCTATATTCTTCATATTCATCTCTATATTCATGTCTATATTCATGTCTGTAATCATGTCTATATTCATCTCTAGATTCATGTCTAGATTCATGTCTAGATTCATGTCTAGATTCATGTCCAGATTCATCTCTATATTCATCTCTATATTAATGTCTATATTCATGTCTATATTCATGTCTATATTCATCTCTATATTTCTGTCTATATTCATGTCTATATTCATGTCTATATTCATGTCTATATTCATCTCTATATTCATGTCTATATTCATGTCTATATTCATGTCTATATTCATCTCTATATTCACCTCTATATATTCATGTCTAAATTCATCTCTATATTCATGTTTATATTCATGTCTATATTCATCTCTATATTCATGTCTATATTCATGTCTAAATTATTTATATTCATGTCTATATTAATCTCTATATTAATCTCTATATTCACCTCTATATATTCATGTCTAAATTCATCTCTATATTCATGTTTATATTCATCTCTATATTCCTGTCTATATTCACCTCTATATATTCATGTCTAAATTCATCTCTATATTCATGTTTATATTCATGTCTATATTCATCTCTATATTCATGTCTATATTCATGTCTATATTCATGTCTAAATTATTTATATTCATGTCTATATTAATCTCTATATTAATGTCTATATTCACCTCTATATATTCATGTTTATATTCATCTCTATATTCATCTCTATTTTCACCTCTATATATTCATGTCTAAATTCATCTCTATATTCATGTTTATATTCATGTCTATATTCATGTCTATATTCATCTCTATATTCATGTCTATATTCACCTCTATATATTCATGTCTATATTCATCTCTATATTCACCTCTATATATTCATGTCTAAATTCATCTCTATATTCATGTTTATATTCATGTCTATATTCATGTCTATATTCATCTCTATATTCATGTCTATATTAACCTCTATATATTCATGTTTATATTCATCTCTATATTCATCTCTATATTCACCTCTATATATTCATGTCTAAATTCATCTCTATATTCATGTTTATATTCATGTCTATATTCATCTCTATATTCACCTCTATATATTCATGTCTAAATTCATCTCTATATTCATGTTTATATTCATGTCTATATTCATGTCTATATTCATCTCTATATTCATCTCTATATTCACCTCTATATATTCATGTCTAAATTCATCTCTATATTCATGTTTATATTCATCTCTATATTCATGTCTATATTCATCTCTATATTCATGTCTATATTCACCTCTATATATTCATGTCTATATTCATCTCTATATTCATCTCTATATTCACCTCTATATATTCATGTCTAAATTCATCTCTATATTCATGTCTAGATTCATGTCTAGATTCATGTCTAGATTCATGTCTATATTCATGTCTAGATTCATCTCTATATTCATGTCTATATTCATGTCTATATTCATGTCTATATTCATGTCTATATTCTTCATATTCATCTCTATATTCATGTCTATATTCATGTCTATATTCTTCATATTCATCTCTATATTCATGTCTATATTCATGTCTATAATCATGTCTATATTCATCTCTAGATTCATGTCTAGATTCATGTCTAGATTCATGTCTAGATTCATCTCTATATTCATCTCTATATTCATGTCTATATTCATGTCTATATTCATCTCTATATTTCTGTCTATATTCATGTCTATATTCATGTCTATATTCATCTCTATATTCATCTCTATATTCATCTCTATATTCATGTCTATATTCATGTCTATATTCATCTCTATATTCATGTCTATATTCATGTCTATATTCATGTCTATATTCATCTCTATATTCATGTCTATATTCATGTCTATATTCTTCATATTCATCTCTATATTCATGTGTATATTCATGTCTATATTCTTCATATTCATCTCTATATTCATGTCTATATTCATGTCTATATTCTTCATATTCATCTCTATATTCATGTCTATATTCATGTCTATATTCTTCATATTCATCTCTATATTCATGTCTATATTCATGTCTAGATTCATGTCTATTTTCATGTCTATTTCATGTCTATATTCATGTCTATAATCATGTCTATATTCATCTCTAGATTCATGTCTAGATTCATGTCTAGATTCATGTCTATATTCATGTCTAGATTCATCTCTATATTCATCTCTATATTCATGTCTATATTCATGTCTATATTCATCTCTATATTTCTGTCTATATTCATGTCTATATTCATGTCTATATTCATGTCTATATTCATGTCTATATTCTTCATATTCATCTCTATATTCATGTCTATATTCATGTCTATATTCTTCATATTCATCTCTATATTCATGTCTATATTCATGTCTATAATCATGTCTATATTCATCTCTAGATTCATGTCTAGATTCATGTCTAGATTCATGTCTAGATTCATGTCTAGATTCATCTCTATATTCATCTCTATATTCATGTCTATATTCATGTCTATATTCATGTCTATATTCATCTCTATATTTCTGTCTATATTCATGTCTATATTCATGTCTATATTCATCTCTATATTCATCTCTATATTCATGTCTATATTCATGTCTATATTCATCTCTATATTCATGTCTATATTCATGTCTATATTCATGTCTATATTCATCTCTATATTCATGTCTATATTCATGTCTATATTCATGTCTATATTTATTTCTATATTCATGTCTATATTCATGTCTATATTCATGTCTATATTCATGTCTATATTCTTCATATTCATCTCTATATTCATGTCTATATTCATCTCTATATTCATGTCTATATTCATCTCTATATTCATCTCTATATTCATGTCTATATTCATGTCTATATTCATGTCTATATTCATCTCTATATTTCTGTCTATATTCATGTCTATATTCATGTCTAAATTCATCTCTATATTCATGTCTATATTCATGTCTATATTCTTCATATTCATCTCTATATTCATGTCTATATTCTTCATATTCATCTCTATATTCATGTCTATATTCATGTCTGTAATCATGTCTATATTCATCTCTAGATTCATGTCTAGATTCATGTCTAGATTCATGTCTAGATTCATGTCCAGATTCATCTCTATATTCATCTCTATATTAATGTCTATATTCATGTCTATATTCATGTCTATATTCATCTCTATATTTCTGTCTATATTCATGTCTATATTCATGTCTATATTCATGTCTATATTCATCTCTATATTCATGTCTATATTCATGTCTATATTCATGTCTATATTCATCTCTATATTCACCTCTATATATTCATGTCTAAATTCATCTCTATATTCATGTTTATATTCATGTCTATATTCATCTCTATATTCATGTCTATATTCATGTCTAAATTATTTATATTCATGTCTATATTAATCTCTATATTAATCTCTATATTCACCTCTATATATTCATGTCTAAATTCATCTCTATATTCATGTTTATATTCATCTCTATATTCCTGTCTATATTCACCTCTATATATTCATGTCTAAATTCATCTCTATATTCATGTTTATATTCATGTCTATATTCATCTCTATATTCATGTCTATATTCATGTCTATATTCATGTCTAAATTATTTATATTCATGTCTATATTAATCTCTATATTAATGTCTATATTCACCTCTATATATTCATGTTTATATTCATCTCTATATTCATCTCTATTTTCACCTCTATATATTCATGTCTAAATTCATCTCTATATTCATGTTTATATTCATGTCTATATTCATGTCTATATTCATCTCTATATTCATGTCTATATTCACCTCTATATATTCATGTCTATATTCATCTCTATATTCACCTCTATATATTCATGTCTAAATTCATCTCTATATTCATGTTTATATTCATGTCTATATTCATGTCTATATTCATCTCTATATTCATGTCTATATTAACCTCTATATATTCATGTTTATATTCATCTCTATATTCATCTCTATATTCACCTCTATATATTCATGTCTAAATTCATCTCTATATTCATGTTTATATTCATGTCTATATTCATCTCTATATTCACCTCTATATATTCATGTCTAAATTCATCTCTATATTCATGTTTATATTCATGTCTATATTCATGTCTATATTCATCTCTATATTCATCTCTATATTCACCTCTATATATTCATGTCTAAATTCATCTCTATATTCATGTTTATATTCATCTCTATATTCATGTCTATATTCATCTCTATATTCATGTCTATATTCACCTCTATATATTCATGTCTATATTCATCTCTATATTCATCTCTATATTCACCTCTATATATTCATGTCTAAATTCATCTCTATATTCATGTCTAGATTCATGTCTAGATTCATGTCTAGATTCATGTCTATATTCATGTCTAGATTCATCTCTATATTCATGTCTATATTCATGTCTATATTCATGTCTATATTCATGTCTATATTCTTCATATTCATCTCTATATTCATGTCTATATTCATGTCTATATTCTTCATATTCATCTCTATATTCATGTCTATATTCATGTCTATAATCATGTCTATATTCATCTCTAGATTCATGTCTAGATTCATGTCTAGATTCATGTCTAGATTCATCTCTATATTCATCTCTATATTCATGTCTATATTCATGTCTATATTCATCTCTATATTTCTGTCTATATTCATGTCTATATTCATGTCTATATTCATCTCTATATTCATCTCTATATTCATCTCTATATTCATGTCTATATTCATGTCTATATTCATCTCTATATTCATGTCTATATTCATGTCTATATTCATGTCTATATTCATCTCTATATTCATGTCTATATTCATGTCTATATTCTTCATATTCATCTCTATATTCATGTGTATATTCATGTCTATATTCTTCATATTCATCTCTATATTCATGTCTATATTCATGTCTATATTCTTCATATTCATCTCTATATTCATGTCTATATTCATGTCTATATTCTTCATATTCATCTCTATATTCATGTCTATATTCATGTCTAGATTCATGTCTATTTTCATGTCTATTTTCATGTCTATATTCATGTCTATAATCATGTCTATATTCATGTCTAGATTCATGTCTAGATTCATGTCTAGATTCATGTCTATATTCATGTCTAGATTCATCTCTATATTCATCTCTATATTCATGTCTATATTCATGTCTATATTCATCTCTATATTTCTGTCTATATTCATGTCTATATTCATGTCTATATTCATGTCTATATTCATGTCTATATTCTTCATATTCATCTCTATATTCATGTCTATATTCATGTCTATATTCTTCATATTCATCTCTATATTCATGTCTATATTCATGTCTATAATCATGTCTATATTCATCTCTAGATTCATGTCTAGATTCATGTCTAGATTCATGTCTAGATTCATGTCTAGATTCATCTCTATATTCATCTCTATATTCATGTCTATATTCATGTCTATATTCATGTCTATATTCATCTCTATATTTCTGTCTATATTCATGTCTATATTCATGTCTATATTCATCTCTATATTCATCTCTATATTCATGTCTATATTCATGTCTATATTCATCTCTATATTCATGTCTATATTCATGTCTATATTCATGTCTATATTCATCTCTATATTCATGTCTATATTCATGTCTATATTCATGTCTATATTTATCTCTATATTCATGTCTATATTCATGTCTATATTCATGTCTATATTTATCTCTATATTCATGTCTATATTTATCTCTATATTTATCTCTATATTCATGTCTATATTCATGTCTATATTTATCTCTATATTCATGTCTATATTCATGTCTATATTCATGTCTATATTCATCTCTATATTCATCTCTATATTCATCTCTATATTCATGTCTATATTCATGTCTATATTTATCTCTATATTCATGTCTATATTCATGTCTATATTTATCTCTATATTCATGTCTATATTCATGTCTATATTCATGTCTATATTCATCTCTATATTCATGTCTATATTCATCTCTATATTCATGTCTATATTCATGTCTATATTCATCTCTATATTCATGTCTATATTTATCTCTATATTCATGTCTATATTCATCTCTATATTCATCTCTATATTCATCTCTATATTCATGTCTATATTCATGTCTATATTCATGTCTATATTCATGTCTATATTTATCTCTATATTCATGTTTATATTCATGTCTATATTCATGTCTATATTCATCTCTATATTCATGTCTATATTCATGTCTATATTCATGTCTATATTCATGTCTATATTCATGTCTATATTCATCTCTATATTCATCTCTATATTCATGTCTATATTCATGTCTATATTTATCTCTATATTCATCTCTATATTTATGTCTATATTCATCTCTATATTCATGTCTATATTCATGTCTATATTCATGTCTATATTCATCTCTATATTCATGTCTATATTCATCTCTCTATTCATGTCTATCTTCATGTCTATCTTCATCTCTGTTTTTCCTTACATGAATCTCTATATTCGTCTCTCTATTCATGTCTATATCTCTATATTCATCTCTATATTCATGTCTTTATTCATCTCTATATTCATGTCTATATTCATGTCTATTTTCATGTCTATATTCATGTCTTTATTCATCTCTATATTAATGTCTATTTTCATGTCTATTTTCATGTCTATATTCATGTCTTTATTCATCTCTATATTCATGTCTATATTCATCTCTATATTCATCTCTATATTCGTCTCTCTATTCATGTCTATATTCATGTCTATATTCATCTCTATATTCATCTCTGTTTTTCCTTACATGAATCTCTATATTCGTCTCTCTATTTATATCTTTATCTCTATATTCATCTCTATATTCATGTCTATGTTCATGTCTATATTCATTGTTGTATTTATCTCTAAATTCATTGTTATATTCATTCACTATCATGTTAATATGGACCGAACTCTGAGGAATGTTTCCAGAACCTTGTTGGATCTTTGCTGCCAAGGATTAAGGCGGTTATGTAGGCAAAAGAAGGTTCAACCCGGTTCTAGCATGGTGTAGTTAAGTGGCTGGTGACTGCATCTCAAACAGTGTTTGGCAGCAGTTTCGCCATCAGTGTGAATGTGTGTGAATGGAACTATGACTCTAAAGTGCTTTGGGCCTTTCAAGGAAGGTAGTAAAGTGCTTTCTAAGTATTCGCCATTTTTAATGACAAATCAAAAAATGGATTGCTTGTAGTCATAAAGAGGGTGTGGATGTTTGCAGTTTCTCTTTTGATTTCCATTTGTTATTTGCACTTTCTAACACATGTATTAGCTCCAACAACAACAAAACACCAATTCCCTTTCTCCCGTTTACATAATAATGTGTTGCAATGCATCATTTCCAGTGTCCTAGTATTAATTACTGTTGTAAAAAGCACTAACACAAGTATCTACTCTGGTAGATTTGTACATGCTTGGTAAAAAGTTTTTTCACAAGATTCTCATGGAGATGACGCATTGTTTGGTTTTGTCTTGGCCACTGTGAAATAATAATAATATTATAATTATAAAATAATTTCAAATGCAGAAATTAGATAATAAAAATCCTTTCTCTCCCTGCTTTTATGAAGAAAGTGGGTCAAAGAATTGCTGCAGGCAAAGTTTAGACATGATGTAACACGTCCCAGTGTTTGAACCTGCATCAGCACTCTTGGTTTTTTTCTTAAGCAGAGACAACAGGCAGCTTTCCTGCAGGATGGTTTCATGGGAAAAAGCTTAGTTTGAGAGGTGCTTTTTAACAGGGGACACCAACAGTGGTTTCTGTTGTTAAACAATGAGTTGCACCTCACTGCTTCATTGTAATTAAAGAAGAGTATTCAGTTGCAAAGGCTGTGATTACGTTGTGGTCACATGATTCAGAATCATCCATGGTTATTAGACAAAAGTAGAGTTTGAGTCCGTTTCAGCTGTACCTTAAGCCAGTGGGAATTTCCAAAGGTTTCAGTGTCAACAGAACCAGCAGAAGACAATTCTCAACGTACCAGTAACTGAACCATGTTGGATCCATGGAAGGTTAGGAACCTTAGGAACCACTGGAAAGCCTTCACTGACCAAAAAGGTGAAAACAGAACTCCATCTGAATTCTGTTCACATGCAGCAATGACAGTTCAAGGTGAAATCGAGGATTTATTGTCCCTTTTTCTCACATATTTACCTGCTTTACCCAAAGCTTCAGTTTTTCTGCTCCGTGTTTCTTTCTGAAAAAACTTCTTCAGCAGTTATTTAGACATGTATGTGTCTTATTTATAATAAAAAGACAAACAAAACATTACTGACATAAAATTCAGGAGGTAACTATCAGGAAATTAGGAAAAGTGTTGAACAACGTGGAATGAATCTATGGTAAAAATGGTTAAAGGTTGTCAGATGACCTTCAGCCCGGCTTATAGTTATAGCTCTATGCTTTTTTTAGAAATAAGATATCGGTTGAATTTGGCTGTTCTTGTTGGCTGAATTCCCAGCAGCCTTATGGCTTTCTGGCATTGATGTGAACAACTTCTAGAGGAGAATAAAAATGGCAGTAAAATGTCACCTTATAGTTTGTGTTCCTCCCAGAGCTGCAGTGCGCAGACATTTAAATGATCTACACTCCAAAGCTGTGGAAATGAAAATGCTGCACTCCCGAGTCTTTAACTGCTCTCCCGAGAGACCTCGAGAAAGAGGATGCAGGATTTGGAATCTTGCTGCCGCCGCCGTGGTTAAATGACATGTTTATAATGATGTGACCTTCAGGGCCAGGCTCGATTAGAATTTAAATGTGTGAGCTGTCATCTGGACGCCATTTGCCTTGGCTCCTTATTTGTCTTTGCTGTAATCAAACACGGCGGGCTAAGGTTTGCTCAGCCTCCAGCACTGTTGCATTAGCACCATTGTTTTCTGCTGTCAGGGCGTTGAACCCGCATCTGTGAGCAGGTTAGCCAACGTCCTGCTGATTGCAATCAATCTGTACGACAAAGACTCTGACAAATGCATCGACTGTTGTCTGTTCAGTAATGAGGTTTAGGAAAGAGGAAATCTAAAAGGACAAAATAAATATGAACCTTAACTGAGATGTTTTGAAAATGGACTTCAGTTCTTTTTTTAGCTGCGCTGATGTTTTTAATATTTTGAAGAGATGTTTGTAAGTCACAAATCCTATCTGAAGCACATGCAGCTCTGATTTGGTCTGATGGTTGTGGGGTTTTGAAGTTAGTAAAAATGTCTGCAGTAATGGACAGATTTTAACTTGCTGTTCTGAAATATAGAATACTTGGTTTGAAATGTAGTCTTTGCACTGATGTTTGAATGAAGTTCTTACTTCACGTTTGTCTTTGTTTTGTCTGGATGTCCTTTTTATTCTCTTGAGGCACTTCTCTGTGAAAAAAAAAAAGAAAAATGTGTTTTTAATCACTTATTTTTTTAGTTAGATTTAACCTGAAAATGAAAGTGGAGAAAAAAAACAACTTTATTTTTGTAAAAATAAATTCTGCTTTTTCCCATATATGTTGTTCTCTTCTGTCGATTTGAAAAGAGAAAGAATTGATTTGCCAGCGGTAATTCTTGGTGAAGACTTTGTTTTTGGATTGTTAGAGTAGATTTTTCAGACCGTCTGAAACCAGTTAGGACCGGCAAATAAAATGTCCATTTATTTGTGTTTCACTCTCACTTTTCTGACGTTTTTTTTAGATGGGATTTCATCTGAAGCTCGTCACTCGCTGCCCTTTGACTCTGAGCCAATAACAGTCTTTGGAAATTGCTTGTCAGTCTTTATTCTTCGGTAGATTGTTGTCTCTTAGTTCTGTCTCTAGCCGTCCATCAAATCCTTTTGTATAATTAAAAACAATGGCCTGGGTTAGGTTTTTTTCAGGAAGAAGTGGGTATCTTTAGGTAAGTATTGGTAAATTCACACTTTTACGGCTAGTTGTGAATCTAAACTCAGTGTGGTTGTGGGGGGGAGGCGTTAATCCACATTCTGGGACAACAGCGGTGTCTAATCCTGAGTCCTAGGACTGTTAAGGATGAGGTATCTTGGGATGCAGCCAGTTTTCCTGGCACAAACGCTACTAATCCCAACGCCCCCACAACCACAGGGCAGGGTTTGGCCATCCGGAGGGAGTGTCTGCTCTGCACCAAAACAACCATGAGCTGAGCTCAGGTTTAGCCTCGTTAATAGAGCTCTGATGTTCAGCCGCAGTCTCTTGATCCTCTGCTGTATTGTTGACAATCCCATTTTCACTTTTTAACGGCTCAAGTTTGTGCTTCAGATAAAGCCGACAAAATGCTTTGAAGTTCAGACAGTCTGAGGTGTTTTTCTCTGCCATGTCCTGCCAGTCTGTTAGCCTTCAGCCTGTCTGTGTTTTCTCTGGTTGTGTTTGTCACGGTCATTTTTTTTGGTTTAACTAATGTTTGTTTTTTTTTGTTTTTGTTTTCTGTCTCTTGTCTCTTTTTTCATGAAATCCATTTGTTGTGGTCCCGTGTGGCTGCATCTTGTCCCGCTGCCTCCAATGCTGCCGCCGGCGCTGCCGTCACTCCTGCTCCACACGAACTGACATCTGCCAACATCTGTTCAACACCACGTGGCCAACGTCCCTCTGCCCTTCCCTGTCTTCACTCAAACCTCCCCTGTCACTATCTTTCACGCCGTTTTCTGTCCTTGTTTCTCGACTCTTTTTCATTTCCATCCGTTCTCCCTGCTAGCACAATGCAGAGTCCAGAGAGCATCATGGCGCCTCGGGTAAGCCAGCAATCGCTCTGTGGAGGGGCTCAGGGTGGGGACAGTTACACAGTTACGCTACAGCTGATCATATCAAACATGCCGGCCTCATAGCTCTGAGAAAAGGCGACCGCTCTCCTGTCATGCATTAAACATCAGGGCTTTATGGTTGGTCAGAAAAATGTCTGTCTGTCGTGTATATTTCTTTGAGTTTACCTTGTTCAGAAATCCACGGTCTTGCCTGCAGTACTTTTGAGCTGCTTCCTGCATGTGGAATCAATATAAGGCCATAAAGACTCACAACCGTAACTGCACATAAATCAAGTTTCATCAGAGCGCAAAATAAATCTGCCAAAAAATGTAGGTTTGTAAACAGAGGGATCTGCATGCCCGTAAAAATGGCTTTTCTTTTTGCAGATGTGAAGCAAAAACCTGCGTGGGAGCTCCTAAAGTTGCGTTTGTGAATTCTGTCCCTGTCTTTACACGTCTTTATGATTGCATGGCCACAAACCAAACTGTCCAATCACAGAGCCGGTGGCTGCTGCCGTCCCGCCGCACACTTTAAGGGTGATTTGAGTGATCACATGACCGTGAGGAATGTACAGTGTTCCTTTATCTACGTGCGTCAACAACGCCGCTGTGCTGTCATCTGAAGTTCTTGCTGTGGCCTCATGGTTACAACAACTGCATGTGTGCTTTGTTTTTTACTGCGGGATTGTGAGTTCTACTCCCTCGCGTTACACTGCGGTTTTTCATGTTTTGGATCTTTTTCTTTTGCTGACTTTTAGCTCTTTGATTGTACTTAGTGTTTCTTTTTTGCTCTTCCTCTTTTTTTTCTGCTCTCTGATTGGACAGTTTGATTTGTGGCCATCCAATCATAAAGACGTGTAAAGACAGGGACAGAAATCGCAACTGCAACTTCAGCAGCTCCCAGGCACTTTTTTGCTTCGCATCTGCAAAACGTAGAAATAATTTCACAAATGCAAATCATTTTCACAGACATGCAGGTCCCCTTTTTGCACAAATGCAAACCTACATTTTGGGCAGATTTATTTTGCAGTTTGATGAAACTTGATTTATGTGCGATCGAGCAGTTACCGTTGCAAATCCATTCAGTTGCGGGTTTGAATCTTTACGGCCTTTTATTGAGCCCATACCTCCAGGACTTCTCTTAAAGTTCTGTCTCAAAGTGCAGTAATGCTGTTTTTGATCATTCATGGTTTCATTCAAATGTTCTTGAATAAATGGTCTTAAATTACAAAACCTTTTATCTTTTTTTTCTTCCACTTTTTAATCTTAATTTATTAACTTTATTGTTAACATGTTCTCATTGACAGTATACAGAGAACAAAAAGCTGCTTTGGAATTTGTCTCTCTCTGTAGATTAGTAGGCAGCTCAAAAATAGTAAAAGTATTTGAAACTTTTCACGTTTCCATGAGCCCAGAGGAGGCAGAGATCGGCTCCTGCCATGAGCCAGTCTGGTTCCAGGATTTCTGCCGATGTTTTTGTCATTGCAACTTCTTTAGGATTTGATACTGTTGATTATAAAAATGATGGAAGGAAGTTTTCTCTTCATTTTAGATTCTGGGCTGTGTTTTTCCATAAAGAATGATATGAAATGGAAGGGAGGTTTCACATTCAAGTGACTGAAGGTCAGGTGTTACAGCAGCATGCTTCCTGGACAGCAGCCGGATCGTTCCAGAGGAAGCAGGACTGCCATTTTTTGCAGTTTCTAGTGTTTTGGCTCTAAAATAAATGTCATGATGCCGTCTAGGCAGAAGGTAAGAAGCGGCAGAGTGGGATCTTCAGGCTCCTCTGCCGTACCTGCAGAAGCTCCACAGGACAGGTGTCTGACCGCTGCTTCTCCTCTCACCTGTCTGTCCTCCTGCAGCTGCCGTAGCGAGCAGTGATGAGCCCATCCTTCTGACCCCCGGCAGGATGAGCCAACGCCAGGTGAAGGAGAGGGACAAGGAGAGGGAGAAGGAGGCGGGCCTCCAAACCCCCAGCAGGGAGCACATGGCCTCCCCCTCTGCCCTGAGCCCTGGGGTCAGCTACAGCCACGGTAAGCCCCGCCCCCATCGAAGTTACAGACCTGCTTCCTGCTCTTTTGCCGTTCCTTTCAAAATAGAAACACTGGAGTTTGGGTGTGAGACGTTTCAATATTTAGGATTTTTCTGCAGGAACTTGGATGCATCCAAACCTTGATGGGAATGAAAATATTTCCCGCGCTGGACAGAATGTTCTACTAAAGCTGTGTGAAGTTACAGAATGTCTCAGTCAAAATGTATCAAACACTCAGAAATTCAGACTTTATTAGATAAACCTGGAGGTAAAATGACCTAAGATTCATTTATTCATTTTTAAAATGGATTCAAAAGCACTTCACCATTTTTCAGAGTACAAAGATTGATTTAAGGTGTAAATGTGTTTGTTTTTTTAATGTAGAACTTCACTGCTGCGTGCACAGATCCGGACTGCAGAACCAAAGCGGAGCTCTGCTTTTTTCTGGGTGATGCATGCAGAGCTGCTGATCCTCTGCAGAAACTGTTCATGAATAATTATTAACACTGAGTAATTGGATGGACTGGTCCTCACTGAGCACGCCTGTGCTATACTGT
This sequence comes from Oryzias woworae, assembly GCA_016861445.1. Lineage (NCBI taxonomy): Eukaryota > Metazoa > Chordata > Actinopteri > Beloniformes > Adrianichthyidae > Oryzias > Oryzias woworae. The sequence continues at coordinate 864,393 of BOLG01000407.1, forward strand.
CTGAATATGCCTGATGTGCAAACATCCCAGATCACCTACAAACTCCACGAGTCATATCCTGGAATGACAGGATTATTTTCCAGTCTGCTTGAGGGGAACTGCTTTCAGGAAGCTACAATTACTTCGTTTTTTTCATGTATTTATTATCATTTAGAGGAATGAGTCTCACCTGCCTTAAACTGACAGAGTTCCCGTAACCACAGAAGATGCTGAAGCTGGGCCGACAGCTGGCCGTCTGCTGCTCAGAATGAAACGTTCCCACGCTTTTGCAGTTTCGATTTTACTTTGCTGGAATTTGTCAAGGAAGAGATGTGCTGCTTTGGAAAAGGAGATTTGAAGGAATCTCTTGCATAACAGGTCGTTCCATTCGTCCTTGTGTTACAGTGACCCCTTGTGGGCATAGTGGAGTTATGTTCTCCTGGAACCACTTCTTCCTGACTCTTATTTCTGTTCTTTTGGCTTTAAAAGGAAGCGCTCACAGTATTTTTCTGTCTAAAACAGACACTGCTTCTGTTAAACATCATTTTGTCATTTATGCTCTAACTTTATGAACTGCACCATGCTGGAACCGGGTTGGACCTCCTTTTGTCTTCAGAACCGCCGTCATTCTCGGCAGCAGAGATCCAGTAAGGTTTGAGATGATTCCAGCTTTAGTGTTTTCCTGCTGGAAGTATCATCAGAACATGCTACACTGTGGTAATAAAGGGATGGACATGGTCAGCAGTTTTCTTCAGTCTGTGAATTGTGTCCTCGGTTTCCTGTTCTGAGCTGACAGGAGTGGTTCTGGTGTGTTCTGCTGCTGCTGTAGTCCATCTGCATCAACGTTGGACGTGTTGTTCATTCAGAGATGTTCTTCTGCAGACCTCGGCTGTAACCAGTGGTTATTTATCAGCTGGAACCAGTCTGACTGTTCTCCTCTGACCTCTGACATCAATAAGACATTTCCTCTGTAAACTCTAGAGATGGTTGTGGGTGAAAATCCCAGTAGATCAGCAGTCTCTGAAACACTCCAGACCAGTATTATCTGTCACCAAACCACGTTCAAAGTGACTTCATCTCCTTTCTTCCTCATTCTGATGCTTGGTTTAAACTGCAGCAGACCGTCTGGATCATGTCTACATGCACACATGCACTGAGCTGCTGCCATGTGATTGGCTGATTAGAAATCTGCATTAACGAACAGTTGGACAAGTGCCCAGTGAATGTATGCTATCAGGATGCTGTCCTCATCATCAATGAGCAGCTCTTTGTGCTGAAACTCTGCTTGGCTACCACAAGAGGGAGATACACTCACATATCAGGGGTCAGGTGTGTATAAAGTTTTTCATGTCATTTATGGATCCATCCATTTAGTTTCAAAAGTAAATGTAAAAAAAGTAACGTACCTAAAGCTTTATTCAAACAGTTGAAGGACAGTTCTTATCACTAATGGAAGTCAAACATTTTGACAGGCTTTTGTGTGTCTCTTACCACAAATGTCAGTTGGAGGTCACTAATCACAACCAGCTTTCAGGTGCAGCAGATTATATAGCGATTTCTCTATTTTTTAGGGGCACCTCATGGTTTGAATAATTAAGTAGCAGTGACTTAATTAGCTTTCATTTAGTTTTGATGAGTTAGAATTACAGATTTCTGACTGAGATGTACCACACATGATAAAATAAACGATTGTTTTTACCATTGTTGACACTAAACTGCCCACACTACAGTTACTGTATTGACATGATCCTGTGGAACAAAGGGGGTCTTTTATTTTGAAAGGATGTCATGCCAGCCTTTGTTAAATTATAAACTACTGCATTTCGTTTTGACAAAAAAAAAATAGTATTTTCTCTTGATGTTTATGTTTTATCTATGCCAAACAAACAACAATTTATTTATATTTATCATAACAGCAGCATTAACATAGTTGCATATCTGTGTCTTTATTTTTTTAAGGATGAAGTGAGACTTTTTGGAAACCACCAGAATGGCTCTTTAAGGGTTAAAGGTTGCAGACCCGTGTCACACATGGATGAGCTTGTGGTCCATGCACATATCAGAACGTCTGATTTGGGTTTTCCATGTAGAGTTCTGGATGTTCTGCTCGTTTTTCGGAGTAACTAGCTGTGAAAATGAGCGGCTGGCTGGATCTTCCAGGTCCGTTGGTGTGTGTTTATCAGGAAGTGTTTCGCTGCACGTTTACACCGGACTGCTACAGCGGTGAAACACGTGAGTCCAGGACACCACTCTTCACACATGACTGATTATCTCTCTGTGCCTGTAGGTCACCCTTACTCTGCTGCTCATGGTTCCTCCAAGCACACATAACACAGCCGATCCTTTCTGTCTGTAAATGTAACCCACAAACCCCCAGCTCAGAGAGATCTGTTTGATATCAGATAAAATGAAGCTTTAAACAAAATTAGCTGTTTAAATGTCCACTTTCAGCATTCAAGATTCAATGAAATCCACAGATCAACAGGGGTGTGCAGCCTGTAAACATTTACTCGCGGTTATATTTGTGTACTTTTGTGCCCAAAAAAGGAGCAAAAAGGATCTTTAAATGAAGGCCTGATACAGAGAAAGTTAAAGGAGTTCAGTCCAGGCAGCTTCAATCAGCTCCAGTTTTTTTCTACAAACACCAATGATGTCCATTGATACTCTACAACAATCACAGCTACAATTCCACTGGTGGAAATGGTTATTTGTCTTTGTCCACCTGTAGTTTACGGCTGGAGTGAGCGCCGATCGTGTGAATGTGAACACTGCTAGAAAGGTTGGAAATAACCAGATCACAGGGCTGCTGGGATCTACCGGTGTTTGTGAGGACACATGTTGTTGACATTTGATTTCTTTAGTGTTGATGTGTTCAAGGACCTTTTCTGTTTACATGCAGAATCCGTGAATCATCAGTTTCCTGAGGTTTTTGCAGCAGTTGAGACATGCATGTCCTGTCTGCAGACAGACTGTACGCCCGTTCTTCACTCTGTCACTCACTGAGACTCAAAGAGAAGAAGCCAGGAAGCTGGAGCCAGCCTGTCCTGCAGAGGATGAGTGGATTCCTGTGAATAAAGGAAAGTGCGAACAGGTGAGGTCAGCGTGGATTTAGCATGATCTGCAGGGATTATTCCCTGCTAGACAGAGTTAAACTGCTGCTGGTTGGTCTTATCCATCGCCAGTGGCTGACAGTCGGAGTCCCGTCTTCTGAGCGCTAAGACGGATGGTCTGCTTCCAACCAGAGCACAGAGGCAGATGATGCAGAGCTTGATCGAACTTTCTCGGACGTCGTATTGGCTGTTTTCTCTTGTTGTAAGCCAGAGATAATCCTGACATGACAGTGGAGGTTAAACCGAAGTCTGTGTTTGATGTTTGGACTCTTGTCTGGAAACATTTTCCTTTTGGAAAGCAAGGTAGCATCATTTAAAAGTTTCTCGTCACTTTGTCGTTGTGTCTCTGTTTGTCTGTGTTTTCTGTGTGATTTGCTCTATTGAGGACAGAAGGAAACTTTAGATTTGGACTGAAGACGACTGAGGTTTTGTTTTCATGAAGCTATACAGCAGCAGACGCCCATAAGCTTCTGTCTAAAAAAGCCTCTTTGTTTTAAAGCTTATCACAGGCTTACACGCTTTCCTGCAGCTTTTATGTAAGACAACGTTTGCTTTCATGTGACCTGCTGCCATGTTGCAACCACGGAGAAACCTCAAAACCACGCATCAACAAACACTGAATCTTTCTGAAAGTTTCTGCTCTTTTAGTGACAGAAATTCATCTTCAAATGAACGATTAGTTACAAAACGCTGAGTTTTGGTGGGAGCACGTCTGTGTGCATCCAGATTCATGACGGTTCTCCCCAACATTTCTGAAACCTCAAACTTCTTCAAACCGTTTTTATCTCCCAGTTGTGTAAAGTCCTTCCAGTCTGACCAGTGCCATTCATTCTAGGAGGAACCGAGGTGAAGAGAAACATGTTGGCTTTTGAGGAGCAAAGCACTGCTGCAGCAGAAAGAAAATGATCTTTTACAGTAGATGAAGTTGAGCTGCTTCTAAAGCAGGGGGTGTCACATTTCCAGTGAAGATCTTTTAAATGTTTGAAATCTGGTCAACATTTGTTGCAGCTGCAGAAATACTATAGACCATGCATGTGTAGTGTAGGAGGTATACTAACTGAATACTTATTCAGACTACATTGAAATGTTTGAAGTTTACGACATAAAAAGTAAAATTCAAGTATTCTGCCTCACTTTTATACTTATTACTATAAGTATCTTATAGACTCATCTAGATCTGGGTTCAAGCAAACGTGTTCTGCTAGTAAAGCTCATCAGGAATGAATATACTGACATTCAGATCAAAGTGAAGATCATTTTATCTTGAAACTTTCTGTCACAGAGAGCACTCTTTAACGTCTTTTAAAGCTGGTTATTGCAAAAAGAGTTTCTTACATGCTGGAGCATTCAGGTTGAAATCAGCATGTTGGCCCAGTCTTACCCTCAATACCACCTTAAGATGATGAGGCACAAGATGATTGAATGTTTGCAATTGAATGTGTTTGCATCAGGACTTGAGATCTAGATCATAAAATTATTGTGGCTGTAGGGCTGGGCGATAAAATGATAGCTATTGATGTCGCGAAAGTACTTTTTTTTCAATAGTAACATGAACCTGTCGCGGTACTTTTATTTTGAAGGGTCCAAAATTAACACTTGCCAGTCACGAGCATTTTCTCCTCTTTGACAAGTAAGTTAGCAGGTTTGTCACCACAATGGAGAATAAATGTCTGTGTAAACTTAGTCATGCTCATTATCAAAAGCAGCACATAGATCCAGTGGAACTAAAGGCGCACTCACACCGAACGTGAATGACGTGACAGAGGCGGCCAATTTTACTGTGAAGACAGTAGTTTAGATGTGCACTGAGGTTCTGCGGCACGACTTGAGCGCTCGGCAGGGCATGAAAGTCTTGAAACTGCGTGAATTGAGCAGTGTGGCGCAAATTCAGTGGTCGCTGCATCTGGCCAGAGTTTTAAAAAAAAAAATCTGAGCTGTGAGGAGGTGACTGCGGCTCCCAGGAGAGGAACTCGCGGCCAGACATAGGGCCGCTGCTGGATGGGAAAGCAGTCTGCTCAGGCCTCCTGAACTTTTTCTTATTTTCATTGACACAACAATAAAATAAAGGTCTCCTCATTTTATTCTTGTTTTTATTTTTGCCCTCTCATGTTAATGCGCGACAGGAAGCATTTGAACTCGGTCAGAGAGAGACAGAAACACAGCAGAAGCGACCGTCAATCAGACACAGCAGCAGGAGAGAAACTCACTGGAGCTAAAGAGAGACTAAATGTTCTTATGAACCCAAACATGGAGACGTGATCACTGATGTTTGTATAGAGCTCTTTGAAATAAATAAACCTGATCTCTAAACATCATCTGTGTCTCCCATACACTGTTAATGAGATAAACAGACGCAGCTCTGTGTAGCAATAAGGCCTTCAAACATTAGCTGCTAGCTTCATGTATCAGTCAGGCTACAACATTAGCTTCTAGCTTCATGTATCAGTTAGGCTACAAACATTAGCTTCTAGTTTCATGTAGCAATCAGGCTACAAACATTAGCTGCTATCTTTGTGTAGCAATCAGGCTACAAACATTAGCTTTTAGCTTCATGTAGCAATCAGGTTACAAACATTAGTTGCTATCTTCGTGTAGCAATCAGGCTACAAACATTAGCTTCTAGCTTCATGTAGCAATTACCCTACGAACATTAGCTGCTAGCTTCATGTAGCAATCAGGCTACAAACATTAGCTGCTATCTTTGTATAGCAATCAGGCTACAAACATTAGCTTTTAGCTTCATGTAGCAATCAGGCTACAAACATTAGCTGCTATCTTCGCGTAGCAATCAGGCTACAAACATTAGCTGCTATCTTTGTGTAGCAATCAGGCTACAAACATTAGCTTCTAGCTTCGTGTAGCAATCAGGCTACAAACATTAGCTGCTAGCTTCATGTATCAGTCAGGCTACTAACATTAGCTGCTAGCTCCATGTAGCAATCAGGCTACTAGCATTAGCTGCTAGCTCCATGTAGCAATCAGGCTACAAACATTAGCAGCTTGCTCCATGTAGCAATCAGGCTAAAAACATTAGCTGTTAGCTCCATGAAGCAATCAGGCTACAAACATTAGCTGTTAGCTCCATGTAGCTATAAGGCTAAAAACATTAGGTGCTACCTCCATGTAGCAACCAGGCTACTAACATTAGCTGCTAGCTCCATGTATCAGTCAGGCTACTAACATTAGCTGCTAGCTTCATATAGCATTCAGGCTACTAACATTAGCTTCTAGCTCCATGTAGCAATCAGGCTACAAACATTAGCTGCTTGCTCCATGTAGCAATCAGGCTAAAAACATTAGCTGTTAGCTCCATGTAGCAATCAGGCTAAAAACATTAGCTGTTAGCTCCATGTAGCAATCAGGCTAAAACATTGGCTGCTAGCTCCATGTAGCAATCAGGCTACAAACATTGGCTGCGACCTCCATGTAGCAATCAGGCTACTAACATTAGCTGCTTGCTCCATATAGGCATTAGGCTTCTAACATTAGCTGCTAGCTCCATGTAGCAATCAGGCTACTAACATTAGCTGCTAGCTCCATGTAGCAATCAGGCAACAAACATTAGCTGCTTGCTCCATGTAGCAATCAGGCTAAAAACATTAGCTGTTATCTCCATGTAGCAATCAGGCTAAAACATTGGCTTCTAGCTCCATGTAGCAATCAGGCTAAAAACATTAGCTGTTAGCTCCATGTAGGTATAAGGCTAAAAACATTAGCTTCTAGCTCCATGTAGCAATCAGGCTACAAACATTAGCTGTTAGCTCCATGTAGCAATCAGGCTAAAACATTGGCTTCTAGCTCCATGTAGCAATCAGGCTAAAAACATTAGCTGTTAGCTCCATGTAGGTATAAGGCTAAAAACATTAGCTACTAGCTCCATGTAGCAATCAGGCTACAAACATTGGCTGCTACCTCCGTGTAGCAATCAGGCTACAAACATTGGCTGCTAGCTTCATGTAGCAGTCAGGCTACAAACATTAGCTGCTATCTTCGTGTAGCTATGAGACTACTAACATTAGCTTCTAGCTCCATGTAGCAATCAGGCTACAAACATTAGCTGTTAGCTCCATGTAGCAATCAGGCTAAAACATTGGCTTCTAGCTCCATGTAGCAATCAGGCTAAAAACATTAGCTGTTAGCTCCATGTAGGTATAAGGCTAAAAACATTAGCTACTAGCTCCATGTAGCAATCAGGCTACAAACATTGGCTGCTACCTCCGTGTAGCAATCAGGCTACAAACATTGGCTGCTAGCTTCATGTAGCAATCAGGCTACAAACATTAGCTGCTATCTTCGTGTAGCTATGAGACTACTAACATTAGCTTCTAGCTTCATGTAGCAGTCAGGCTAAAAACATTAGCTGTTAGCTCCATGTAGGTATAAGGCTAAAAACATTAGCTGCTAGCTACTCCCACACGTGGTCGAGGCGGCGGACTTAAGGAACACATTTTTGTCCAAGTGACAAGCAGCTAATTCTCCACAAGGCAAAGGAAGGACATGACTTGAATTGGCCGTGCGAATTGCGTTTGGTGTGAACGCACCTTAATACTAAAATCTGACCTGAACCCAAAGCACACCAGATATTATTAATGATCTCTAATAGGGCTGTCTAAATACTGTTATTCATTCTAAAACCAGACTGGTTCATCTCAAAGATGTTGATTAATACGAAAAACTCATTTAGCTGAATAAAAACAAATTTTTCCAAAATCTTGCTTAAAAATGTCTGACACTACCACAAGACCCCATCCCCCGCATTCACTTCACCTGTGCAGCGTTTAGTTTGGCTGATGAAACAGCAGAATATGTGGAGATTTCTAACAGGATCCAGTCAGAACTGGAGATAAAGCTGCTTCACTTTAAGCAGCAACAGACTGATGAGTAACTGTTGTTAGCAGCTGATGCTATGATGCTAACTATCTGTTCTGTGTGTCCTGTGTGACAGCCTTTAAGGCGCGGCAGATAAATACAACCAGATGAATTCATAGGACATTCATAAAAACTGTATTTTCGAAATAATAACAGAATTGAATCCACTGTTTTAGCAGCGTCTGTGTTACACTGAAAACTCTGACCTGTCAGATGTTGTGCTCAATCCTCCTTAAAGCTGTAGCTTCAATATTGATATATGATGACAACAACCCAAAACATTTGACTGTTTTCAGGCATTTTTTGATATGATTTGTAATAAAATGTGATCACCTGAAGGCAGAATTAGGAAATCTCTACTAAACCTGTCCTTGTTTTCTCAGCATGATGGAGTTTACAGTTAGATGACAGTAAAGACGAGTTCATGCCATTTATATATTACTTTGATGCTATTTCATTTTCCTAAAAAAAAGAAAATCTGAATTTTCAGGGCTACGGATGAAAAAAGCTTAAATGTTACCGTCAGTGCAGTGAAAGCTGACAACAGTGTTTGGTAAAAATCAAGGTCTTGAAAAACATAATCGTTTTCTTTGGATTAAGCATTCTAACCCCACAGTGAACACACAGTAGCAGAGCCTTTACAAAAGAGCAAAAGTTCAGCACCAGAACCTCGTCTGCTTGACGAATGACCCAGATCATCACTACCTTTGGAACATGTGAGTTCCCTTTAAAAGGACATTGGTGCAGCAGGAACGGGCCTTTTTGAAGGAGGTTTGAGAGATGAGTGCGAGTGAGGAACAGCTCATTAACTTCTTTAACGGAGGCCCTCTGGAGTCAGAGCGGCAGAGATGCAGGTTAGCTCTGCAGCGTGAGTCTATGCAGGGATGAGCCTCATGCTTTCAGATACACTCAAGTAAATGCATAGAAGCAAACGCTTAAAGCAGTTTCCAGCAAACTGCCAGAAGACCAGATGCAGAAAAATGAAGAAGCTCAGATAATTGAAATAAAGTCAAGGCTGAGTCTGGTCCTTGCTGCTCACGTCCACTTCTTTCTTCCAACGTCCTGGATGTGTGTCTGCTCACCAAGCTGTGCTGCAGCACAGATGCTGTCTGTCTGTCTGTCTGTGAAAGGACAGAGTTACTGAAGACGCTTCTGTTTTCAGTTTCTCTGCATCTTTTCTCTGCTATCAGACTGAGCAGAAACATGCTTCAGAGCCAGCCAGCCCAGCTCCTTCATGTCCTCTAAGTCGCTCAGCAAAGAGAAACACCAAAACATGCGTACTTCCCTTGTTTCTCACCTCATTTTTCAGAAGCTTGAATCAAATATGGTTTCCTCAGTGAAAACATGACTCCTTCTGTCTTCAACAGAGCTGCTGTGGGGTGTTGTTGTGATGATGGTTGTACTGCAGGAATGATGACTGTTTTTCATGGAGAAACATTTCATGGCTTTTCTGGGGGAGTTGGCTGTTGGGGTTAGCGTAGTCTGCTGCAGCTCCTGCTAAGCCAGAGGTTTGATGTTAGCAGAGGTTAACAGGCTGTGTTTGGACTTGCTGTACTGCCTGTCCGGTTGGATCACGGCACACATCCTCTGTCACCTGGTTTTCTCCTCATCGGTCAGGTTCCTGACTCTCCTCCAGGTTCGCCAGTCTTTACTTGGTGGTGGTCATGACTCTGTAAGCCTGTAATAATCATCTCAAACACCGCAGGGTTCTGCAGTTTTATTTATCATCGGATTTCATCAGAAGTTTCAGACGTTTGTGTGCTGGTAGATGAACCAGCCGTCCAGTAGTTACAAGTGTGTAACATTTAATTCTGAATCCAGTTTCAGTTGTTATGAAGTAGGGCTGGACGATAAATCTTTTTTTCTTCCTAATTATTTTTGGGAAAATGTGGATCTCCCCCTCTAGCTTTGATTTCAGGTAAACTCCCAAAGGAGATGTTAAATAAAATCATTTTTGTTAAATATATTCATTTGTCATTTTTCTGTTTAAGCAAGTAAAGGAGGAAGAAAACAACGATTGTGATTTCTCTTCTGGTCACATCCCCAGCCGTGCTTCAAAGCTCTTTCCTTTGCTCAATGCCGGTGATTTGACCCCTCAGAATCAGAGGAGCATTTGACAGGATGCCACGTATCTGCTGGAGAATCCGCGCCCTGCGCCTGTGCTTTTAGACAGGCCGAGTCTCTTTGCATTAGTGAGTGAATGTTCATTTTAAAAGAGGAAGTTTTGTGATCTGGTTGCTCGTTTGCATTTATGGACTGAGTTAAAGGGTCAGTTAGATTCAGGAGGTTTCGATCGTCAGCGGATCCAAATGCAGCGATGCTGATAATGGGCTGAACCTGGACTAGCGTGATGGAAACGCCATGCCGGCGATGCAGCTGGGAGGCAGTGGAAGCGTGAGCTTCAGAGGGAGATGTGAAGTGGAGCAGAAGGGCTTCTTTCCAGGCTGGACCCGGCTCCGCTCCCATGCGGAGGCGGGGCTCGGCTTATTATTAAGTACTTGCGAGCTCTCTCTCCGTCACACGGAGGAGAGTGTTTGAGGAGGGAGGGGGTGTTCAGCCGAGGGGGGAGTGCAGGGAAACGCTGCTGCTTCATTTTTAGCTTCATGTCTGTATTTTTGTTGTTATCACTGGCGCTCCAGCTGAGCGAGCTGGATCCGACTGACTCCTGACTCCATCCCGTTTTCACCGCTGCCCCCCCACCCCGCCGAGGGAGCTCCCGGCGGCCCCGCGATGATGAGGGAGGAGGGCCTGCTGAGCCGTCGCCGCTTCTCCACGTGCGGCGGGACGGCGTCGGTTCGACCTCCACATCCGGATGGACGCAAGCTCATCCGCAATGCCTCCTTCGGGGGCTATAACGAGCTGTCGCCCATCTCCCTGCCAGGTGGGTGCAGAGCAACCTTCATCCCGACAGGTACAGGTCAGTAGCGCGTGGTTCTGGTCCTCCTTCCATCCGGACATGTGGTGGTTCCTGCTGCAGGTCGCACACGCAGCTGCTTCCACACAATGACTCAAAGGAAACTTTCAGCAGCTTTTGGCTTTCAGAGCTTGGATTTGGGTCTGTGATTGTACTGATGATGAATGTGTTCATCAAGCAGGCGTGTCCTTTGCTCAGGAGCACAGCTGCTTGTAGGTTCACCGATCTGGAGAAAAGCCCGAAGAACCCGGCTGGGCGTCATGTTGTCGGTGTGAATGGGAGCATGTGGTAAAGAGCTTTAGCATGACGCGTTTGATGAGGTGAAGGAAGGTGACTGGTCCGTCAGAAGCTTCTGTTGGGATCTGAGGGCACCAGCCGTGAAACAGCACCTGAACCTGCAGCCTTTGCATATTCCCTCTACCTCAGTGATGCAGAAGGATTTCTGTCATTTTCAAAGTGCTCTGAATGTGCATCAGGGACTAAATCAGTGCTCATTTGTGGACTGCTGATATTCTGAAAGGTTACGTACCTGCATCTGCTGCTCCACAGAGCCTGTGCCCTGTTCCACCTCTGCTCATGACATCAGATGTGTCTTCTAATTGTGTATCTGCAGAGTTCCTGTGACGACCCCCCAACCCCAAACAGCCCCTGTTTTAATCTGTCATGTATTATTCACTGCAGTTTTCCCCCCCGACATGAACAAAGTATTCAGGCACCACGGCTGCTTAGAGCTTTCTATTGACTGGCTTTGCTTGTTGTGAAACGTTCTACATTTGTCTTGTTTTATTTGAGTGCACATCAGAAAAGCCCAAATGTTTGAACTTGAGTCTGAACCTATGAATCAGAAAAGTTCCTCTCAGCGCCTTAGAAAAGAAAACTGTGAATTTGTGCTTTACAACCCCGTAGTTTGATGACTGATCAGCTTTACAGGCCATTTTAAAACTCTTGCTGGCGGGACTGTTGGGGTGGAGCAACCCCGCCCCCGCTTCCCATCATCCATGTGTTTACACTCTCTCCAAGAGTTGTAAAGTACTTGAGGAAATTGACATTGTTACTTTTCTTCAGGATGTTTTTCCTGAATGGAGACTTACATTTACTCAAGTAAATTACCCAAGTAATCGTAATGAGTAAATGTGAGCCTCCATTCAAATGTAGTGGAGCAACGAGCACAAACATTCAATCAGAACGTGAAGTCGCCGAGAGACTAAGTGTTGCTTATATTTCTCACACTCAGTACAAGTACATAGTAGCCAAAAGAACATACTTAAATAAAGTAATCAAGTCCATTTACTCAAGTACTTTACACCTCTGCTCTCTCCTGCTAGCTTACAGCGCCTCACACCCCAAGCTAACATTATTGGTACAGCAAAAATGCTCTTCAATATTGGAGCCATCCAGTTGATCCGGATTCCAGCTCAAACGAGGAAAGCAAAAACGCACACGGGTCTATTTATCTACAGGTGATGCATCAGAATGGAGCAGAGCAGGGAGCGTTTGCCCCGCCCAGTTTATTTTCTGTGTTTCAACCACAAGCGTTTTCCAGTGGCTCCTGATTTACAATGATTGGAATAAAGGAATCCTCAGAAAAGCAACTTCAACCTTAGTTTTCTTTATCTATATTTCCTCCATCGTGTCAAAAATGCCACGAGAACATGCTATAAACACCAATTTCATTACAGTGGTCTTTAAAAGACACGGTAGGTGTTGTAACTTTCCCTGTTGTGAATAAGTTCTGATTAAAGGAGCGCAAACATGATTCATGTTATCCTGTAGAGAACAGTTTCCAGAAGCCTCCATCAGCAGTGAGGAACGGTAGGATTCAAATGAATCTTCTGGCTGAGCCAACACAGGATTCTGAAGATATATTTATGTCTCAGTAAAGTGAATGTCTGCAGCTTCTGTTGGCTGTGTTTTATTTTGAAATTTGGAGTAACAGCAGTGGGAGTCGCCAGGAATGTTCTGCAGCTTGTGCTGGTTTCTTTAAACGTTGATCCTGACGCAACATTTTCTTCACCCGGATAATTCCGGCAGAAATCTCAGCGACTAAATGGACTCAGAAGCAGAGGGAAACCTTGAGACAAAGATGAGACGTTTTCTCAGCTGTGCAGCTCCAAATAAAAGTGAGGATGTTTATCGAGTGAGCACAAGGCAGAATATTTTTGTTAAAGCGACACTGCTGAGGTAATTAGAGAGGGTACAGCGGCGGTCTTGTGGTTCCTAATGAAATGAGCGAGGTCAGCATGACATGCTTCATGGCGTTACAGCCAGACGGGTGTCGGATACAAAGACCTGACTGGAGCTGTTCTGGTGCCGTCTCATCACACTCACTCCCAGCGTTTTCATTACAGGGGAATTCTGCTGATTAAAACCATGAATCTCACGAAGAAAGCTGAACCTGCTGGAGCTTAGCGTCATCTGCCTGTTTCCTTCAAACGTCTGCACCACAGCTCCTCTTAAATCAGGCGGAGCGTTGTCCTTCATCATGTTTGCAGTTCTTGCCTCCCCTGTTGCCATGGCAGCCCCATATTTCCCACGAAACCCCGCATCATGATGTGGAGCGTGAGCTTGCGCAAGTGTCTTTCACCTCGTGAACCTGGAAAAGGCCGAGGTGAGCTGTTGGTCTGCGCAGAAATCAGCTCCTTCCTGCAGCTCCAGTGCATTCATGCAGAATACGAGGCAGTTGCATTAAAGACGGGATGTTTTCCTGCCCCCGTTTTCCTGGAACTCTGCGTTCAATCGCCAGCAGTGGACTGCTGTTCAGCCACTGCCGGTACACATGCAGGAACAGCATTTCATGAGCTGACCATCTACAGTTTTCATAACCCAGGTTTGTCAGATCATTACTAACCAGAGATGTGTGCTGCTTTTAGGTCTTATCTTAACATTGAGCCGTTTCTGTGCTTCTATTGAGAATGTATTCTCTCGAGCAGAACAGAACTGTGTGTTGTTAACCTCACACTTGAAGCAATCACTGACTGGAGAAAAGAGGCAGGACCAGGAGTGTCCTCAGGCCCAATTATTGAGAGATTTATCTCCAACTAACCTCACCAGCGATGGCGAGTCGGTGGCTGCAGCAGAGCGCACACACGAGGAAAGAAGCTGTTAGGACATCTGACCATGACGTGCTGTGAAAAAGTAGCTTCTGTTTGTATATTCTCCATGACACAGAGTCAGCCAAACATTTCCTGTTGCCTGATTCCTCCAGGGTGTCCACTGTAGCCGCGTTCTCCAGCTGAGGAAAGACGCTGTAGCTTCAGCTGTAGTTTGAACAGTGATGCTGGTTCCTGAAGAAACGACGATGGGTCCTTCAGGGATTCGTAGGTCATGTGACCGTGGTGTGACAGTCATATTTCTGTAGAAAATCTGAAGCTTTCGTCTGCAGAGCGTTTCCAAACATTTAATGGTTTTCAATGCAATGAAGGAAAATCTTCAGATTCAAAGCTAAAATGTTGGAGCCATCTTTGCGGCAGCGTGAAGGGTTAGGCATAAAGACCAGGTCCTACACCCAGCCAACTGAAATACAAGCACATTTTAAACATTCCTGACATGTCATTTAAGTCACAAACAGCACGGCGAATAGCTTTGTCAAACATGTGTTGGCATTTAGAAATAAACACAGAGCAAGCCGGCAAGCCCCGTACCAAGATCCCCATGTGGAAACAGAACTGGCGAAGCCAAAAACATGACCAGAAAACCAGCTCGCAGATTGACGTCGTGCTTTTCCTGCAGACGCTCACGCTCCGTCCACAGACCGCTGCTCGTACCGTACCACCTGTCATCTCACCAGCAACAGTTTCAGAAGACATGGGGATCATTACAGCGTTTCAATTTGACCCCAGGAAACTTGGTTTTTGTTTGGATTTTTTCACGATTAAATGCTTTTACTGTATGTTCATGATACTAATTATGTTGTTTGAGACACTAACGTTTTATTGGAGTAGGTGGGCGTGGTCACAGTGACAGCGCCGCGCTTTCTTTATGACGTCACAGGGAAACAAAGATCATTGCAGACGACAGAGTGCTTACTGTTGTCATGCTCCTGCGTTCCACCGTCTTTCCCTCCGCGTGTCTGCTGTGTCACGCGTGTTTTTTTAGACATGTTCTTGTAGCATTTTTGCTATAATGGAGATTTAAGATAAAATTGTGTTTCTAAGTATTTCTTTATTCAGCTCGTTGCTGTTTGAACAAAAAGATTGTAGTTCCATACAGACTACAGTTGATGGGTCACAAGCTTCCTGCTCTGCTCCATTCTGATGCATCCACCTGCAGACGAACAGGTCCATGAATACGTCCGTGTCTTTGTGTTCCTGAGCTGGAATCTGGATCAGAACCGCGCAGCTGGAAAGCTCCAATATTGCTCGCCGCGTTTGTTGCAGCGCTAATGTTAGGTTGAATTTCTGCTGCGCTGCAGAAAGGATGTCCTAGAAAACGACATGCGTCATCATCCATGATTATTATTAAAAGAGCACCGAGAACACTTTGAAAAAAGATAATTGGAGTGGGACTCGAACCCAAACTTCCATTAAATACGGCAGCTGAGGGCCACAGCCTTACCTCACACAGCAGCACAAAAAGGTTTCCTTTTGCTTTCTCTAGGAGCTGAACTGAAGTCAATTCAGTCATTTCTTTTCTTTGGTTTTGAGAAATACAAGTCAGCCAGCATGATGACCAATATTCTGCTTTTGTATTTGTTAGAAGTTCCGTTGATGACTTGCTTTTGGTTGTTGGGTCATGTGTCATGCACATGTCCTCCCTCTGTGTTCACGGCATGGTTTCCTCCTTTTTTAATGCATGTTGATAGTTTTGCCTGACACACAGAGATGTCTTAATGCCACGTGGATTTTCTTAGAGGACGGCCCCGCAGAGGTTTCTGGCGTGCCTTTGTTCTCATCCCAGTCTCATCCTGTTGAATGAAAAATGTGGCCATTAGCCAATGCTGACAAACTGCATTTTTACCAAAACAAATGGAAATCATGGGCCTCGTGTGACAGCGGCTCTTCAAATCCACCTGTGCAGGAGCTCCTTCTCCCTTCCAGCTGACATGGACTGTGCTTCACAGACAGCAGCTATAAAATATTTACTGACTCTGGCTCCTTGAATCCCCCACAGCCGCTGAGATCTCAGTGGGACATTATCCGGTTGGCTCTCAGTAACAGGATGGGAAGCAAAGACTTTTCTGTCCTTTGAAGACATAACCTGACTGTAGTTACATACGTCTGAGCAGCTGTTACTTGATTGGCTGTTGGATCCACTTCTCTGAGCACGCTCAGTAGGAAGACAACACCAAAATGTTTCAGTCTGACCTCTTGATTGTTAATAAATGAGGCTTTAGAGCAGTGATTAGTCTGAACTACAACAAGTCTCAGCTCAGCAGAGTTTGCCTGCATGGAGCATCACATTCATAACCCTCAGAGTGAAGTGCAACTTCAGCTGGAGCTCCGGCTCCGATGACGGACCAGACGGTCTCGTTCACAGCGCTTGCTCTGATTCTGTGGAGTTTAAGTCCGGACTTTCAGCAGAAAGATCACGCTTGTGCGCGCTAAGCTCACATGCTCGATATACACCCCCCACAAAACAACCTTCACACTTCTAGTCACACAAGCCCCGTTGCCTTGGCAACCTCCAAAGTGTCCATCAGATTCCCAGATGGAGAAGATGTGACACCACGTACTTTTATTGAGCCATCTGACTGGTCAGTTTATAACTGCAGTAGAAAAAAAATAATGAAAACATTAGGATAATGAAGAACACGTTATAAAAAGGTATCAGAACAAAAATTGTAATTCTTACAAGTATACTGAGTAACAAGTCTTCATTTCTCAATAGAAGTCTGCAGGAATTTTGGCTTCTTGGGACCCGCAGGTACTTCCTGTTCAGAACACGAGGGGTCACTCAGTCCAGTTCTCATATACACTCAGTGGTCACACCTTTTTACTGCTCAGCTGCAGTTCGTCTCTTCCGCTTCCTTTAAAACCAGCAACATTTTCGCAGCGTGAAGATCTCAGGAGTGGATTTGTTCCAGGCTGGAGTGTTTGGAGAAGCAGTGTGCTCATGGAAGAGACCGGAACCTCCGTTCATTCATGATACTGTACTGTGACTATAGTCATGAGGTGTATGTGCAGTTTTTCTTACTCCTGCAGGTCCTGATA
Source organism: Oryzias woworae (assembly GCA_016861445.1). NCBI lineage: Eukaryota > Metazoa > Chordata > Actinopteri > Beloniformes > Adrianichthyidae > Oryzias > Oryzias woworae. The sequence continues at coordinate 881,414 of BOLG01000407.1, forward strand.
CACAGAGCGTGTAAAGAAAACCTCATAGTAATGATGATGTCCACGGTCATTACTGAGTCCAGGTCCTGATGCTATAGAAGCTAACGTTGTTGTTTTATTCACACATTTTCTCACTAAACCGGAGCGTGGCACAGACAGATTCCCCCTCAGTCTAACCCTGTGTGTTGGTGTTCTTGGTGCTCCCAGTGGCCTGGTTAGCATTGTAAATGATCAGTGTGTGAATGGCTGAAAAGAGCTGTGTTGGTAAATGTCTTTAACCTTTGACCCCTGCTTCCTTTTGTTAAGCAAAAAAAAAACAAACTGTTGACTCGTACCCTCTACAAGTGCTTAGAAGGTCAATATTCAATCAACCAATCAAGTGCAGAAGACAAAGTCAAATAAAAACACTTCACAATAAAATGCAGTAAAAGATACAAAAAGAATAACAGCAATTCAGCAAAAACTATTTGACCAAGGACACAATAAAAGTCAAGAAGCTGGCCCACTAGCTCTGCTCGCTGGACTAAAGCCTGATTAAAGAGGAGGGTCACGTTTATTAGATTTATGATTTTCTTTTACTCTCCTCATTATAAAAGCGCCTGATCAAAGTCAGCCACACAATTCAAAAGTGTGTCAAAGGATTTGGAAATCACAGCTCTGCTCTGGACTCCATGATGGTGACTTTGTGATTAATGTCCACATATCTGTCTGTCTGCCCCACACAAGACCACAGAGAGCGTTAAACATGAAAGAATGTCAGGTAACATGAGGATGTCAGATTTATTATGGTAGCAATGTGTGTGAAGCCATTCATTTCTGATCATAATCATCTGGAATGGCATTATCCTGCCTGTACTGAGGTCACTTACGAGATTAATACATATTCAATCAAAAAATTCGTATTTTAACGTAGTTCTTTTGACGTTTTTCACAACTTTTCGGAACGCAATGTGATGCGTCGCCATGTGCAGCTCAGCAGTAGTGCTTGTGATGACCTCGGCTGTGCCACGTCCTCACGTCGGGGGGCTTCTGTGTTTGCAGGTTTCGAGAGGGGGAAGGAGGACCTCCTGCCTCTGCCTTTGAAGGAAGACTCAAATTCAATCTCCAAGAGCAAGGTTGGATTTGTATCCCCTCTTTCTTTCTCAGTGCACTGATCTGTCCAAGCCCACGTTTCTGAAGGCGTTCAGCCTCCTGCAATCACAGCAGAGACGTCTCTAATCCCTCAGGATTTGCATGCGTAGCGATGAAATGTTGGGGATCCTTGTCTTTTGAAGAATGAAACGTTTTTGAATCAGAAAACTGATGATAATGGAGAGAATGAGGCTGACAGAGACTCTCTCTGCAGAAACCAGCCGCTTTATTCAAGTGAACAGGATCAGATTTAGAAATGTTGCAGGTGTCAAAGATAATTCGGTCAAAGGTGAACGGAGTCTAACTTTGAACTCTTGTTGTTTCTGGGATGACAGTCTGAAACAAAGCTGTACAATGGCTCAGACAAGGACGTACCGGGATCTGGAGGAAAGCTCACCAAAAAGGAGTCCCTCAAGGTAACGGAGCTGAAAGCCGCTTAGTTCATTTCTATCCGGATGCTAAACCTCCGTCAGGATTAATGAGGCGTTAAAAATACTTCACTGTCACCTGCAGCCTGTTGAAGGTTTCACTTCACTAGAGAGTGTTTTTGAAAATGTAACCAGACCTCAGCCGCAGTCAGAAGGTGTTGCAGAGATTCTGCCGTTCCTCTCAGATCTTTAGCATGCCCCCCCCACCTCGTGCTGCCTGCAGGTGCAGAAGAAGAACTACAGGGAAGAAAAGAAGAGAGCCACCAAAGAGCTTCTGAGCACCATCACAGATCCGTCCGTCATCGTCATGGCGGACTGGCTGAAGGTGGGTCAACCCGCACAGTCCGTCGCACTTCACCAAACCGGACGAAGCTCGTTGGTGAAGTACCTGAGCTCTGTCTGCAGATCCGGGGCACTCTGAAGTCCTGGACCAAGCTGTGGTGCGTGCTGAAACCTGGCGTCCTTCTCATCTATAAAACCCACAAAAATGGTCAGTGGGTGGGGACGGTGCTGCTGAACGCCTGCGAGCTGATCGAGCGGCCCTCCAAGAAAGACGGCTTCTGCTTCAAGCTCTTCCACCCGCTGGAGCAATCCATCTGGGCCGTGAAGGTCAGAGCAAGCCGATGACCGGCAGAAAGGGCGGGTTATTATGAAGATTGTTGCGTGATTAAAACTGTGAAAGCACTTTGTAGGACGCTTACTTTGACTTTTTACTAAATGAGTGTTCGATTTCTTTTGGAATTATTTTGTTCATTTTGATCATTTTGTTTTTTGCTCTTTTGTTGTCTAAAGGGAGCTTTTCCTGATTTTAGCTAAATTAGCTAAAGATTAGCTACAGTTTTTGCTTTTTTTTTTTAGAGAGAAAACTCGGAGAAAAAGAAAAAAGAGAGAGACAGATAAATCAATTGTTTCCCCACTTTAAAACCGGAATCAGTTTGATTGCACTGGTTCTTCTCTTCTGCTGGTGTTATGCTGCGTTCTAAAATGAGAAGACTTTGTTTAGCAGACCAGGGAAGACTCTTCTTTCATGCATGACTGTTGTTCCATGAAAAAAAGTCTTTAGAATTTCAGTTTTTTTCTGCACACAGCGAAACGTGAAAGAAGGAACTAAACAACTGCAAACAGAGAGTGTCCATTTAATGGTATCCTTTGTTCCCTTCTATGAAAACAATGAAGCAGATGTCCGCATTGACTGGATAATTTAGAGTGTAGCTCTTCATAATGCAGCACATAGCGTGAACATGATTTGTCCATCCTTTTAGCAGCAGACACGTTCCACTCATTCCTCCTTAAATGTCCACTTAAGCTGGAGGTTCATCTCCACTTTTACACGTGTTTTTGAGAAGGGCTCCCTTATGTTTTACTCTCTTACATGAATATGTAACTGTGAGCTTTGACGTAGTTGCTCAAATTGTTATAAATAATGATTTCTTTCTTTCTTTTTTTTGGTTTAAGTGAATTTCCACGTTATAAATATTTCTTAGAACCGCTGTGTGTAACAATAAAAAGAGACATTACAATAAGCGATTACATATTATTTGTAGGTACATTTAAGTCAAAATGAATAGATAAATTAGTTGACTCAATGATTTGTGCTTCTTTCTTTGCTCTCTAACCTCTTCAGGGTCCTAAAGGGGAGGCGGTGGGCTCCATCACGCAGCCGTTACCCAGCAGCCACCTCATCTTCAGAGCAGCTTCAGAGTCTGACGGTGAGATGCTGTGGTTTACACAGACTACACAGATCTTTTGAGCGATTACTTCAGTTTTTGAAGAACTGCAGCTTAAGGAGGCGGTGGGGCTCATTTCTGGAGCAGACGAGTCTGATCACAATGACTGCTGCAGAGGCACCACCAAAGCCAAGGACATGATTGTGGACTTTAGACGTTAAACTTTAAAAGCGAACAGCGCATCTAAAAGGAACGTGGTGGTGTTCTGTTACCGTTTACAGGACTGAAGGTGGGCGAAAGGCTGCATTCTGGACCTCCAGTTGAAGGAGGATACGCTGTGGTGGGAAAACCTCAGTAGTGCGTGTGCATGTGCGTGTGCATGTTTGTTACTCCAACTCTTCAGGCTGGCCCCTCCCTACCCTGGGCAGTCCATACATGTTAGGAACATGAACAGGAACGTATCACACTGGCCCGTTCCCCTCTGTAGGCAGATAAAGAAGAACAAATAAAAAAGAAACAGTGAATTGAGTGAAAGCTTCAATCGCTTGTGTGTTTTTAGAATTAAAATGATGATAAAATCTGACTAAACTGTGTTTGTCTTTAGTGCAGGGGTCAGAGAACAGGGCTGGAGACCCCTGCTTTAGTGTGTGCACATTTCAGAAGCGCTTCTGTCTCTGTCCATGGTGCTGAAACACAGAGCGAGCCGTTACTTCCCCGCTCTGCTCAGTTTGATGGTGTCGGTCAGCTTACAGCATCAATGCTTCTCCGTTTTCATTCCAGGACGGTGCTGGATGGACGCCTTGGAGCTGGCCCTGAAGTGCTCCAGCCTGCTGAAGAGGACCATGATCCGTGAGGGGAAGGAGGACATGAGCGCGGTGTCCACCGGTGGAGAGCACTCCATTAACTTCTACAGCCTCCTCAGAGCCCACAACCTCCACGGTTTCCAGTGAGAGCGGCGCTGCACTGCCACCATGTGGGGAGTCAACGGGAATGTCTGTGAACGCTCTTCATCTTCTGTGCCTCCATTAGGTTCAACGACAGCGACCATTTGAAAGACCCGGACCTTTATTCCGACAAATCAGACCGTGAGGGCGAGCCGGACCACGAGGAGTCTGACCCTGAGGGGTTGGAGGAGAGCGACAGTGACACTTCAGAGCGTCAGGATGACTCCTACATAGACTTGGACGCAAACGAACATCTGCAGGAAACCCTCTACCAGGAGGAGTCCCACGAGGAGCTGGGGGAGGTAGGGCTTACTGCTTTGTTCCATCTGTAGAGGGACGCAATCCTCATGAGGAGATGGGTGTCACAGGATTTCTGATGTCACTTTCACATGTTTCATGAGAAAAAATGGTCGTTTTAAGGTTTCCCTATGACAGGTTCCTACTTAATGAGAAGAGATCAGCATCTCCCGGTGCTGCTGCTCTGACGGGGACCGTCGCTCATAACAGTGTGTGCTTGGATGAGTGGGGGGGGCTGCAGGCGCCACCATGCAAACATTCGTTTCCGTAGCGACCGAGTCCACAGTTTCAGCTGAAGATGAGACAGAAAGCAGGTTTTCTGAAAAATGTTGGATTTTTTGTCTTAAGGCCGGCGAAGCTGCCCAGACGGAGACCGTATCGGAGGAGAACAAGTCCCTGATCTGGACGCTGCTGAAGCAGGTCCGGCCTGGCATGGACCTGTCCAAGGTGGTTTTACCCACTTTCATCCTGGAGCCGAGGTCCTTCTTGGACAAGCTGTCCGACTACTACTACCACGCAGACTTCCTGTCGGAGTAAGACTCCTCTGATTCTTTCCTCCTTCCTGAGCGCAGCTGCATCTGAAGTTTGAACTTCTCGTCTCCACTGGTGACTTTGTTGATTTGTTGGAAGCTCCAAACATAAGGAAGCCTCCATGAATCTGTCATAAATCCACATAAACATTAGAGAAATAGTCAAAGGGCTGTAATAATCCAAAGCTCTATCATTTGAACATCTGCCCTCTGTGGCAGAACCTTAAGGTTCCAGCACAGATTTGAGTGCTTATTCATGCTTATTCACCAAACCCGAGTTCTTTTGACCAGAACCAGGTTGATTCACCTGAAACCCACATTTATTCACATTGGCTTAGAACGGAAACAGCCAATCCAAACTGTGCAGCTTTTCCTGCTGTTTTTGCCACAGCGGTGCAGCTACTGCTCCATCACTGGAGGTAGATGTGGATCCACTTTACTGGTTGGGTGAAAACATTCCCGGTTTGTTCCGTTTCGTTTCTGGTGCGCTTCGCTGAGAACTCACCGATGTGACTAAACACTTGTCCTGACACAAACCTGAGAACGCATCAGCTTTTGAAATGGAAGCTACGCTGAGGTGCAGGTGAGGTTAGAGTCGGTCCTCCTTAGGTACACCAGTCTGACCGAAGGTCTCTTCCTCAGAGCTGCGGTTGAAGAGAACGCCTACAACCGGATGAAGAAGGTGGTGAAATGGTACATCTCTGGGTTTTATAAGAAGCCGAAGGTGAGTTCATCTGGCTCCTTAATTCTGTTTTCTGTGCACAACGAGCTGACGTGAAAGCACACCTCCACCCACAGGGGCTGAAAAAACCCTACAACCCCATCATCGGAGAGACCTTTCGCTGCCTGTGGCTCCATCAAAACACCAACAGCAAGACCTTCTACATGGCAGAGCAGGTCAGGGCGCCGCTTTCTTTGAGCCAAACCAAGCGTCCACAGCTGTCAGAATGACCGTGTCCTGTCTGCAGGTGTCCCATCATCCACCCGTGTCGGCCTTCTACGTCAGCAACAGAAAGGACGGCTTCTGCCTGAGCGGCAGCATCCTGGCCAAGTCCAAGTTCTACGGTCCGAATCTCTCACTGTTCTTAACACCAGCTGTGGTCACTGTCAGTGTGGATGAAGATGTCCCAGAATCTTTGGAAAAGAGCTGGTCCACTGACTCATTTTTGACTCATCTTGGTGCTGTTTAACCCTTTACCTCCAGAGCTTTAGCTCCAGTGTTCATTCTTTTTTACCACCATAACTCTTCAGCCGTTTCTTTTCATGAAGCGCTCAGTCCAGTCTGGATTCTTTTCACACCTGCATTTAAGCAGCACAGTTTTGCTTCAGCAGGTTCTCAGAGTTCATCTCCTCAGTTTCTGTTTTATCGTCAGTGATGAGGCGTCTGTTTCATTCTGACACGATGCTGAGTCATGTTCCAGGCTGCACATGTCAGACTGTTTCATACGTGGCTGTGAAGGTGCTCAGACGTCTTTCTGTGTCTTCAGGAAACTCTCTGTCGGCCATACTGGACGGAGAAGCTCGCCTGACCTTTCTGAACCGGGGGGAAGACTACGTGATGAACATGCCCTACGCTCACTGCAAAGGTGCAGCTGTTCCCAGACCCCTGCACTAACTCAGCTGGAAGGCTGTTTTCTGACGCTCTGTTTTCCGTCAGGCATCCTGTACGGAACCATGACTCTGGAGCTGGGCGGGCAGATCACCATAGCCTGTGAGAAAACCGGCTACAGCGCTCAGCTGGAGTTCAAGCTGAAGGTAGGACCGGCCTTTCTTCCTGCATCAGCTGGAGAGCCAGTGAAGTCAGGAGACTTCTGAAACAAGGAAACCAGTTTCTTACTTGACTTCCTGCCCCCTCCCCCACACGCCATTCCACTCCTGCCCCCCCAAAAAAACCATTCCTGATTCCCATCATGCCCCGTGTCCCTGCATGAACGATAGCGACAGGTATGTTACATGATGCAGCTGCTGCTCCTGCTCAAAGCAGGCGGCACACAGCCGTTTCTCATTATGATAACGGCTGCGGTTTGAAGAGCATTAACAAGGCTGCAGCCCCCCCCAAACAGTTTTTAATTGGGACAAACTGACAGAAGCAAAGAAACCACGACTCTCATTCTGAGACGATTAAGAAAAGATTTCATCAGCAGCAAAGTGTAGAAATATTGTTGGACTTTTATTCTTCACCATCTTTGGTCTTTCTATTGCTCTCCTGGTATTCTTCCTCCCTGCTTCTACGCTCCTCCTAATATCCTTCAACTTCCATCCCTGTTTCCTCTTCCTCCTCTCCTTTTTCCCGCCTGGTCTTTCCTTCAGCCGTTCCTGGGAAGCAGTGACTGCGTCAACCAGATCTCTGGGAAGATAAAACTGGGAAAGGAAGTGCTGGCGACTCTGGAAGGACACTGGGTAAGAGCTGCACGCGCGGTTGTCCTTCATCACTGCAACAGGATCTTTGACGTACGTCGTTTGACCTTAGTGCTTAAAGGAAGTTCATAATTCAGTCCATTCTCATCTAAAGTGACAAGTTCCTGAAAGCATAGTACAAATGTTTCTATTTCTGCTGTAAAAGTGGGAACTTTATGGTAAAGAAAAAGCAGAATCTGCAAAAAAGCAAACATCAAAATGTGTATTGGAAATAATGTCAGCATTTCTATCAGTCTAAACTTATTTCACTGGGTAATAAAATCCATTTGACTGCAAAGCAGACAAAAGGACACAATCCGATTTAGAGTTTTTTTCTGTTCAGCTCTCCATCAGAAAGGAAACCAAGCTTCCAACAAGGTTTAAAGAGAAGTTCTGCAGGTTTTCTGCAGACTTTTCCAGCTACATCATCCGGGGGGAGCCCAACGTGTTGAAGGGAATGTGGGTTAATTGCAGGCCATCAAAAATAATTATACAAAATATATACAGAGGGTACGGAAAGTATTCAGACCCCCTTAAATGTTTCACTCTTTGTTATTTTGCAGCCATTTGCTAAAATCATTTCAGTTCATTTGTTTCATCATTAATGTTCACACAGCACCACATACTGACAAAAACACAGAATCTTTGACATTTTTGCAGATTTATTCAAAAAGAAAAAGTGAAATAACATGGTCTTAAGTATTCAGACTCTTTGCTCAGTATTTAGCAGCAGCACCTTTTGATCTAATCCAGACATGAGTCTTTTTGGGAAAGATGCAACAGGTTTTTCACTCCTGGATTTGGGATCCTCTGCCATTCCTCCTGCAGATCCTCTCCAGTTCTGTCAGGTTGGATGGTAAACGTTGGTGGACAGACATTTTCAGGTCTCTCCAGAGATGCTCCATTGGGTTTAAGTCAGGGCTCTGGCTGGAACATTCAAGAACAGTCACAGAGTTGTTGTGAAGCCACTCCTTGGTTATTTTAGCTGTGTGTTTAGGGTCATTGTCTTGCTGGAAGGTGAACCTTCAGTCCAGTCTGAGGTCCTGAACACTCTGGAGAAGGTTCTGGTCCAGGATATCCCTGTATTTGGCCGCATTCATCTTTCCCTCCATTGCAACCAGTTGTCCTGTCCCTGCAGCTGAAAAACACCCCACAGCATGGTGCTGCCACCACCATGCTTCACTGTTGGGACTGTATTGGACAGGTGATGAGCTGTACCTGCTTTTCTCCACACAAACCGCTTAGAATTAAGACCAAAAAGTTCTATCTTGGTCTCATCAGATCAGAGAATCTTATTTCTCACCATCTTGGAGTCCTTCAGGTGTTTTTTAGTAAACTCCATTCAGGCTTTCATGTGTTTTGTACTGAGGAGAGTCTTTCCGTCGGGTTACTCTGCCATAAAGCCCCAACTGGTGGAGGGCTGCGGTGATGGTTGACTTTCTACAACTTTCTCCCGACTGCATCTCTGGAGCTCAGCCACAGTGATCTTTGGATTCTTCTTTACCTCTCTCATCAAGGCTCTTCTCCCCCGACAGCTCAGTTTGGCTGGACGGTCAGATTTTAGCAAAATGATTTTAGCAAATGGCTGCAATTTAACAAAGAGTGAAACATTTAAGGGGGTCTGAGTACTTTCCGTATCCACTGTGTATCTATCTACTTTAAAACAATTGCCTTCAGCCAATCATTGTCCTCGACGTGAAATGCATTCTCTGATACCATTCTCTGATACCAACAGTGGGGATGGAAAGTTTGTGCCCCCCAGGTAAAAAGTTCTATAATTGTGCATAAAGAACCCAAAGAGAGATTGAAAATCGGTTTACAGATGAGACATTCTTTTAAAGAAATGAGGCTTTATTTCCATCATTTTATCCTTTCAAAATAACAGAAAACAAAATAACTAAGAACACTAAGAACAAGAATTATTGTCTGATTCACTTTACAATCTGCCTTTTATAATAGGTCTGTGTATTTAAGTAAATAACCATTAAAGTAGGATTTTGTGAGGTGTGATTTTATTCAATGCAGCCTTTGCCCAGCAGAACTTTGCCTCTAGACTTCTGCTCAGTTGGTGTTTGGTCTCCTCTCACAGGACAGTGAGGTCTTCATCAACGACAAGAAGACAGGGACCATGGAGACCTTCTGGAACCCCACATTAGAGCTGAGGCAGAGCAGACTGATCCGGTGTACCGTCCCACTGTGGGAGCAGAGCGAGTTCGAGTCGGAAAGGTTTGCTCCCAAAGAGGAGATCTCTCTGCTGCTGCCACTTTCCTCCTTTTGACGGTGTGCGTTTGGATCAGGCTGTGGCAGCACGTGACCCGAGCCATCAACAACAAGGACCAGACGGAGGCCACCAACGAGAAGTTCATCCTGGAGGAAGCTCAGAGGAAGTCTGCCCGCGAGCGCAAAGCCAAATGTGAGGAGTGGGTCCCCGCCCTGTTCGAGCAGGACCCCGTCACTGGAGAGTGGCACTACAAATATGCTGAGTGAGTGCCAAGACACAGCGGCAACACAGAACACACTCTGACCCAAGGCACCTTGGGTCCTGCTTTGGTTTTCATGCTACTTTACAGAACCAAAAAAACAGCAATGGAACCGAGTACCGTCTTTCTTCCAATGGTAGCCCAGAAAGTAGTTCTTCCAAAAAATGGATGGCTGACTCAGCGTTTATCACAGACCGGCGTTTATCACAGACCGGCGTTTATGACAGACCGGCGTTTATCACAGACCGGCGTTTATCACAGACCGGCGTTTATCACAGACCGGCGTTTATCACAGACCGGCGTTTATCCCAGACCGGCGTTTATCGCAGACCGGCGTTTATGACAGACCGGCGTTTATGACAGACCGGCGTTTATGACAGACCGGCGTTTATTGCAGACCGACGTTTATATGGCAGACCGGCGTTTATGGCAGACCGGCGTTTATCCCAGACCGGCGTTTTATCGCCAGGACCGGCGTTTATGGCAGACCGGCGTTTATGCAGACCGGCGTTTATGGCAGACCGGCGTTTATGGCAGACCGGCGTTTATGGCAGACCGGCGTTTATGGCAGACCGGCGTTTTATGACAGACCGGCGTTTATCACAGACAGGCGTTTATGACAGACCGGCGTTTATCGCAGACCGGCGTTATCGCAGACCGGCGTTTATGGCAGACCGGCGTTTATGGCAGACCGGCGTTTATGGCAGACCGGCGTTTATGGCAGACCGGCGTTTATGGCAGACCGGCGTTTATGGCAGACCGGCGTTTATGGCAGACCGACGTTTATGGCAGACCGGCGTTTATGGCAGACCGGCGTTTATGGCAGACCGGCGTTTATGGCAGACCGGCGTTTATGGCAGGACCGGCGTTTATGGCAGGACCGGCGTTTATGGCAGACGGGTATGGACCGGCGTTTATGGCAGACCGGCGTTTATCGCAGACCGGCGTTTATGGCAGACCGGCGTTATCGCAGACCGGCGTTTATGGCAGACCGGCGTTTATGGAAGACCGGCGTTTATGGCAGACCGGCGTTTATGGCCAGACCGGCGTTTATGGCAGACCGGCGTTTATCGCAGACCGGCGTTTATGGCAGGACCGGCGTTTATGGCAGACCGGCGTTTATGACAGACCGGCGTTATGGCAGACCGGCGTTTATCGCAGGACCGGCGTTTATCGCAGACCGGCGTTTATCGCAGACCGGCGTTTATCGCAGACCGGCGTTTATGACAGACCGGCGTTTATGGCAGACCGGCGTTTATGGCAGACCGGCGTTTATGGCAGACCGGCGTTTATCGCAGGACCGGCGTTTATCGCAGACCGGCGTTTATGGCAGACCGGCGTTTATGGCAGACCGGCGTTTTATCGCAGACCGGCGTTTATCGCAGACCGGCGTTTATGGCAGACCGGCGTTTATGACAGACCGGCGTTTATGGCAGACCGGCGTTTATGGCAGACCGGCGTTTATCGCAGACCGGCGTTTATGACAGACCGGCGTTTATGACAGACCGGCGTTTATCACAGACCGGCGTTTATCCCAGTCCGGCGTTTATCACAGACCGGCGTTTATCCCAGACCGGCGTTTATCACAGACCGGCGTTTATGACAGACCGGCGTTTATGACAGACCGGCGTTTATCGCAGACCGGCGTTTATGACAGACCGACGTTTATGGCAGACCGGCGTTTATGGCAGACCGGCGTTTATGGCAGACCGGCGTTTATGGCAGGACCGGCGTTTATCGCAGACCGGCGTTTATCGCAGACCGGCGTTTATGGCAGACCGGCGTTTATGGCAGACCGGCGTTTATGGCAGGCCGGCGTTTATGGCAGGCCGGCGTTTATGGCAGACCGGCGTTTATGGCAGACCGGCGTTTATGGCAGACCGGCGTTTATGGCAGACCGGCGTTTATGGCAGACCGGCGTTTATGGCAGACCGGCGTTTATGGCAGACCGGCGTTTATCGCAGACCGGCGTTATGGCAGACCGGCGTTTATGGCAGACCGGCGTTTATGGCAGACCGGCGTTTATTGCAGACCGGCGTTTATGGCAGACCGGCGTTTATGGCAGACCGGCGTTTATGGCAGACCGGCGTTTATGGCAGACCGGCGTTTATGACAGACCGGCGTTTATGGCAGACCGGCGTTTATGGCAGACCGGCGTTTATCGCAGACCGGCGTTTATGACAGACCGGCGTTTATGACAGACAGGCATTTATCGCAGACCGGCGTTTATGGCAGACCGGCGTTTATCGCAGACCGGCGTTTATCGCAGACCGGCGTTTATGGCAGACCGGCGTTTATGGCAGACCGGCGTTTATGGCAGACCGGCGTTTATGGCAGACCGGCGTTTATCGCAGACCGGCGTTTATGGCAGACCGGCGTTTATGACAGACCGGCGTTTATGGCAGACCGGCGTTTATGCCAGACCGGCGTTTATCGCAGACCGGCGTTTATGACAGACCGGCGTTTATGACAGACCGGCGTTTATCACAGGCCGGCGTTTATCACAGACCGGCGTTTATCCCAGTCCGGCGTTTATCACAGACCGGCGTTTATCCCAGACCGGCGTTTATCACAGACCGGCGTTTATGACAGACCGGCGTTTATGACAGACCGGCGTTTATGACAGACCGGCGTTTATGACAGACCGACGTTTATGGCAGACCGGCGTTTATCCCAGACCGGCGTTTATCGAAGACCGGCGTTTATGGCAGACCGGCGTTTATCGCAGACCGGCGTTTATGGCAGACCGGCGTTTATGGCAGACCGGCGTTTATGGCAGACCGGCGTTTATGGCAGACCGGCGTTTATGGCAGACCGTAGTCTATCGCAGACCGTAGTCTATCGCAGACCGGCGTTTATGGCAGACCGGCGTTTATGGCAGACCGGCGTTTATGGCAGACCGGCGTTTATGGCAGGCCGGCGTTTATCGCAGGCCGGCGTTTATGGCAGGCCGGCGTTTATGGCAGGCCGGCGTTTATGGCAGGCCGGCGTTTATGGCAGGCCGGCGTTTATTCCATCAATTGTTTGCAGTTGTCCTCTCAACATCATCATCTGCTCGCGCCTTTCTCAGATACGTTTAGGATCCACCACAAATGTGAGGCAGGTTCCTCACCAGAAAGGTGTATGCCACCGCACTGACTTTAAATGCTAAATCAAATGTGCGGCATGCATGGGGGTGGGGGTGTCTTAAAGGAGCCTGGCCACTGTTAGAGACCGGCTCTGAGGTAACAAACACCTGTCAGACCAGGCGTTTATTGGAAGATATCCGGCAATGGTCCCGCTGAAAGCACCAACTGGTATTATGCTGATCCTTCCAGGACAGAACGAGGTCAGAGGTTTGACTCTTTAATGATAAATTAAAGAAATATTGGCATTTAAGGATGTAAAATCCAACAGTAAACATAAAAATGTTATCTCTGTCTGACTTTAAATAAACTCCAGTACTTCTTAAAGACCCACTCCGATCATCTTTTGCTCCACAACCCTAAACTAACATCAGCGGAGCAACAAAAATGGTGAGCAATATCTGAGCTATCCAGCTGTCTGGTTCTGATCCAGATTCCAGCTCGGACGAGGAAACAAAGACGTGCATGGATCTGTTTGTCTGCAACTGGATGCATCAGAATGCAGAGGTGCAGAGAGCGTTGGCACTGTGGTTTCTGCTCCTGATCCATCACGATTTGGATAAACAAATACTCAGAAATTTGACACTTGAATTCTGTTCTACATGTTCTCCATCATGAGAAAAAATGTCACCAGAACATGTTGGAAACACCAAAACGCTGTTTCCCTGGAGTGGGTCTTGAAGCTTTTTTTCTCCAATCATTTCAAAGTGCTTAGGCGCCACCTGGTGGAAGATGTGTGTGCTGCACATTTGGCTGTTTAAACGTGTTGGGAGATTGAAACCAAAGCAGAAGACAGGATTCATTCAGGATATCTGATGGATCAGGGACGCTCTGAAAAACGCGTGGTCCATGTCCGTGCCTCTGTTCTGTCAGCACCAGGCCCTGGGATCCTCTCAACGACCTGATCCAGTTTGAGAAAGACGGCTGCATCCAGACCAAGGTCCGGCACCGCACCCCCATGGTACGTTCTGGCAGCGTAATTAGTCTGAGTAACCAGGGGCAGCGCAGAGAAAATTGCAAGTGCCAGGTAGGTTTACCAATAAAACTGCTCTTTTAAAGAGCATGCCGCCGCCCCCGCCGCCCTCCACCTTTGCACCATCTCCACTTTCTCATCATCAGCCTCTCTGCACATCCGTCTCCTTCTCTCTTTGTCTTCTGAGTGGGACGGGGGTCGTCTGAAACCACCCGTCTTCCATTTCACGCTGCCGTTTCTTCCTCCTGTCTGCTGCGTCTCCTGTCAAAGTGATGGAAGTGTCTGCTGTGGTGGTCTGTGGCTGCAGCGATCACATGCAGAAGCAGAAAACCTTTCTGTCAGTGTTTGCTGTGTTCAACAGTTCTGCTAAATGAGACAGAAATACAGTTTTATCGCTTCAACCTTCAAAGGCAAAGATTCCATCACTTTAACTCTTCAGCTTTTGTTGGGAGAATCTTCACTTCACTGCATTACTGAATGACTTAAACATTTAGGGAACAAAAAACAGAATTTAGACCTTACACGATCAGTAAAAAGTTAGATTTCTGCGTTTCTTGAGATCTCTCCCACTCAGTGTTTTTGTTCACAGACCAACAAACCATTGCTTTCATTGGAAGTGCAGCAGGCACTGACCCGCTGCCTTTAGTCATCTCATTAACTCAAACACTCCACTGTAATTGTCTGCATAATTAGTGGTAATCTGAGGAACCGTCGTCTTCTGGAGGAGCTGATGAATGCATTGGTTCCAGGGAAAGCCTTAGCATTCGTTTGGGATCGTTTGAAAGAAATCCGAAAGCAGTGAATCGCGAACACTGTAGACAAAGTCCTGCAGAATAATAATGATTTATGTCGATGTGAACAGGTGACGGTGCCAAAGAGGAAGCACAAGAGCGAGCAGCCCAAGAGCCCGGAGAGCGGCTGCTCCTCACCGGAGCCCGACCACCAAGACTCGTCCGGCAGCGAGCGTGAGTCCAAAACGCTTCCGCCCTGTGAACCAATGTTTCTGTGAGCTTTCATCACGAGCAGAAAGGACGAGGTTTTAAACAAGAATTCTGGTTTGGAGAACGAAGTCTCGTCACTAAGACACGTTTTGTCAAACTAAGGTTATAACTCTAGAAACCTGATTGTTTTTCTACTTTCTTAAGATTCTGTTTTTGCAGTTTCATGAAAAATGAAGACAGAGATGCTGGAGCAATAATATCCTCAGAAATGGTTTGGTTTTATGAAAACAGAACAGAGTGTGTTTCGGAATGATCGTTTATGTTTCTGTCTGTCATCTGTGGTTGAAGTTCAGGTTTCTGTTCTAAATGGACTGACTGAACTCAATGAAGCAACATTTGAAGGAGTTAAGAGTCTGTTTTTGTACTTCTGACCTTCAGGACACAAAAGCAAACACACCAGCCGCCTGAGGAAAAAGGCTGCAGACCTGGGGGAGCTCCAAAGTGCCATCGAGTCCATAAAGCAGACACAGGAGAGCATAAACAGGTGAGGCGTGCGTTCAGACGCCTGCGCTTGCTGCGCACGCCGCCTTTCTGACCTTCCTGTGTGCGTCTGCAGGAGCATCACCGTGCTGCGCAGTCGGACGGCGGGCCGCGGGGAAGCCGGCTCCTTCCTGCAGCAGCGGGATTACGTGGTCATAGCTTTCCTCATCATCCTTCAGGTCGTGATCAACTATGTCTTCAAGTAGCAGCCAAAACGCTGGCAGAGAGGCGGAGTGGGTCACGGACGCTCCGGCGAGGAAGGACCGCCCCCTCCGTCTTTGGGAAACCCATAAAAGTGAAGCGAGTTTTTAAAAAAGGTCTTATTTATTCCGTCGTCGTCTCTGGACAGAGTTCAGAGGAGAGGTTCCTCGACTGAAGCCGTCGTGATCTTTCAGCGGGGCGACGTCGCCCGTCCTCATTTCACCTCAAACAACTCCTGAAGAGGAGCAGCGCTCAGATCGTAAGATGGAAGTGTGAGAATCCTGTCCTCTTCGGAAAACGTCCTTTAGCTCCCTGGTGAACGGACACTGCGAGCAGCAGCAGCAGCGAAACAAAGCGCTCCAGCTTTTGCATCCTTGTGTTCTCAGATTGTAGCTTTCCCCATGAGAGGAGAACCGAGGAGGCGTGGTCATTCTGCTGGACGACGGGAGCGGACACGGACTCTCACAGCTGTACAGTGTAGTTTCTACTGTAGCCTTTTCTACTGTTTGGTTCCCAGGCACAAATGCACTGGAAACGCCCGATGTCCTCCTTAAACGTGCTCATCCTCCCAGTCAGTCTGCCAAACTCAGGCGCCGTTTCCCTCAGTAACAGGTCTGTTTCCAACCTGCCAGACTGGAGACACTGCTGAGACCGCCTTCCTTCAACAGCCGCTTTGGTTTTTGAGCTGAGTGTTAAAGCCCGCTTCAGATCAGATGGGATTTCTCTGCTTCCACAGTTTGCCTCCGTTCTCTCCTTTTATCTGAAGAGTTTACCTGCGTCCCGACGTTAAAGCTGAAGATTTCTGCTGCAGAACTCTCCAGCTTTCCTGTTAGAAACCACTGACGTTCCATTAAAGATGCGACGAATGAACAGGGAAGCTTTCACAGGTGTTGAAGGGCCTTGATTTTAGTGTAGTTCTTGTTCTTTTAGCAGATTTAGCTTTTAAAAGTGAACATTGCAGATGTTTTTATTAAAATACAGGCGCTCTATCTGTTGGGCCAGTCAGAAGTCACAGATTTATGGGTAAATTCAGCGTCTGCAGTGATACTGCACCTGAACGCTTCCTAAAAACAATCGTTCCTGAAGGCTGGCGTTTTCAGCAGGTCAGGGAGGCGGTTCGGTGATGGGCAGCAAAGACAGCATTCCTTTTCTCAACACGTTTGGCTTTTTGGAAACAGAAAATGTCCAAATGCATGGAGACCTTCTGACCCGAGTTCAAGCGTCTTCATCCGTCCAACGTGTCCGTCTTTGGTGTTGGAGGCACACATTGCTGACACTGTGAAAACCGTCCACTTTACCAAATGACTCACTGCCGCTGCAGACGGGATCAGGACACCTCCTGGTTCTCCGGACCGCCGCCTCTCCCGTTTCACTGCCTGACAGCGGCGCTCCAGAACAGGTCCGGTTCAGAGCGCTGCTCTTCTCTTCCAGCGCATTTGAGCCTGATAGTTTAGGCAGAAAACTAGTGTAGTTCAATCAAGACTCTACCTGTAAGAGGATGTAGACCTGTAGAGATTTTCTATTCGCCGCTCATTCCAAACGTTAGACAAGAAGCAGCCAAACTGTCAAGTAGAGGAGGTTTCACTGTAAATATCCAGAGCAGCCACCTCACCCACACCTCCGTCCCCGTGGGTCTCCGTCTACGGTGAGAGGAGGCAAAATAATACCAGGAAACTCTCATCCCGATATTCCAGGCGAGCCAAAGCCTCGCTGTTGTGGGGTCGCGGCGTGGCTCCGGTTTGGTGCCTTCATCTTTTCTCAGAGGGATGAGCTTAAATAATCCTGAGGATTCCTGGATATCCCGAGTCCGGATAGTGATGCATGAAAGGATGGAAGGCATCACGTCGGAGCCCTCCAAAGAACATTCTCCTGTTTATAAACCGCCCTCGCCGTCTCTGCTTCTGTTCATGTCTGCCTGTCTTCAAGTCCGCCTTGTCCACGTTTACATTTGGGATTGCCTCCGCCGTCAGGAAGTGCTGGGGGAGGGCAGCTGTCCCTGAAGTGCCCCGGCTGGCCCGAGCGCACCCGTTCCGGTGCCTCTGTCCTCATCGTCAGATGTTCCTGTTTCAGATGTTTGGATGTGGAGAGCAACCAGTGCCTTCTGAAGTCAGAGTGGAGGGGAGGGGGGGCTGAGCGGAGGTGGACGTGCCATATGACGCCTTTGACAGGTTGCCACTTCTTCCAGCCTCCCCGCCTTCTCTCCTTAAGCGTTTCCATAGCAACGCACCCATAGGCCCCCAAACTCCTCGCAGAGAGGAGCAGCCTGCTCACCCACCTGTGGAGAGGAGGAGCGTCTGTCACTCAGCCTGTGAGGAGGAGCAGCGGCCTTCACTGTCTGGAGGCGCTGCTTTTATTTATTCCTCTTTTTTATGTTTTTAGGTCACTCTTTTGTCGTCCTCTCAGATGGTTTTTCAGGTTTTTAATGTGTTTTGGTTTGACTTGACTTCAGTCTTTGTTACACAAAACCAACGCCGGTTTCTCATGAGAGTGTATGTACTGTGTCTTCATGGCAACTGTCACTTCCTGGAAGTTCATGGTCATGTAACAGAATAAAAACACCTTACTGTGACTCTGCCTCGCATCTGCTTCTTGTCCTACAGGAACTGGATGAAGGAGGTTATGATCTGATTATGCTCTGAATGATTATATCCTGAGAACTGAAGCTCGGCCTGCAAACGGCCCCTCCAGCATCAGAGGGCGAGGTTCTCCCAGCGGTTGGTTTTCACCGTGAACTCGTGAAGAATATTAAAGACTGTCGTTCCCTCAACAATGTAAACGTCTCTGAACCCACAAAGATCACGAGTGTGGTAGTCCTGAACCCCAGACAAACCCCGTGAAAGTAGAAAAGGTGGTGTCACGAAGAGCAGACTGTACTTCCAACAGGAGATGATCTATCAAGTTAAAGAAGGAAGTCTAGAACACAGAGCGGTGGAGGGGCGGAGCTGCAGCATCGCCGCTTCGCCTTGACTTCATTACTCCTCTGGTGCAGCCTGAAGAGAGCGATGGAGCAGAGCCGTCGTCCTTCTGTTCCTCTCAGGTAGCGGCCGGACGTCTGACATCAATGCGCTCTCTGTCCCTGCCGTCCTGTGTGGGGGAAAAGGCTGAAGAGCCGAGGAGGTTGAAGGTTTAACGCTGAGCTGGAGCAATCAAAGGACTGCAGACAGTAAAGTCTTAAAGTTTGAACAATCCTCAGTAAACTAGGATTAACATACAGACAAAAAAGGCTCCATGGCAAAGTAAATGCTTTGAACGCTCTCTTTCATTGACCTTATCTCATTCATTGTTACTTTTATGAAAGCATTTCTCCTTATGATGAGATTTTCCTGAATGTTTTCTCAACATTTGACCTTATTTCATGCTGGATCTTTCCCCATTAGAGTCACAGTTCCAACGTCGTGAAGTCAATCCTCGGGATTGGAGTTTGTGTCAGCAAACCTTCTGCTTTGATCAGCCTGGAAGTGAACGTCCCCTGTAAGGATGGAGGTCTGACCCCGTTTCCGTCCACACAGGTTCCCCGGCTCTGAACTGACATCTTTCAGCTTTTAAAGGCTACATTTCAACAGGAAACCATCGGGTACAGGATGTGATGGTTAAATAAGCTGTTGAAACTCAAATCAACCGTGAATAATAATTCTATAAAAAGTCTTACGCCCAGATTTTTGGCAGAGCTTTTGTGGACTCGCTCTTCTGCGGTCCTGATGCTGCTCAGGATTTTCCCGTTCTCAATCCCAGCTGGTTGATCCCCAGGCTGCATGGGTGGGAGGGACCTGCTTCTAGCAGACATCACTTCCTTCAAGGCTGGAGGGGCAGAGGGGAGGAGACGGGAGGAGAAAGAGGAGCAGCTGACGGGAGGAGACGGTTAATAGAAACAAACACTGAAAGATGACGTCTCAGGAAGAACTGATGGAGACCAAAAGGAGAGATCTGTCTGAAACCTGCTGTTGCTTTTCTGTGTGTTTGAATTCATCTGTGGCCTTCCAAGGAAACCCTTCCTCTGAAGCGTTGTCACGGCAACAGGCTGTAGAAGGAAGATGCAGCTGCTTGTTGATAAAGATTTGAAGCTGCTGTGGAGCATTCATGCAAGCAGGCCATGACGCCAGGCAAGAACATGAAATCCGACAAAAAGTTTGATCCCAAAAGAAACAAAAACATCACTAAATCATTCGTTCATCTTCTGGCTTTTTCAGGAGAATTTGTTCTCTTTCAGTTCTGTCCTTCCTTTGTTTCATCTTTCTCTGTAAGCACACAGGCCTCCTCCACAGAAACCTCCTGTTGTTCATTCTGTGTGTCCTGGGCCGCCCTCCGTTCCTCCTCCTGATGGGACACGGCTGGAATACTTCCCCAGAGAGGAGTCCAGAAGGCACCTGGAGGAGACGATGGAAGCACTTCAACTGGCCTCCCTTGGAGTGGAGGAGCAGCCGGGTGACCCGACTCCTCGCCCCATCACTGAGAGACGGCAAACCCTACTTCAGGTCGAGAACGGCGGCCTCTGACCTGCAAATGTTCCTACTCCTTCCTGACTGTGACCCAGTTCACATTGAAGCTCCTGGTTCACTGAAGCCAGCAGAACGCCATCATCAAGTCCTGGTTACCGAGCAGTTCTGGAGTCACACTCCAACGTGCGCCGGAAACAGGTTTGACTTACAAAAACCCCTCCTGCTCTGGTTGTTCAGAGACGAGCAGCCCTCATGGACGGACAAACTCGTGCGTCAGCCTCTGCGTCCTCACTGGACGTCAGCGTGATTAAGGAAAGAATTCCCTGGAGTTTTAGAAGATCTCCTCAGTCTGCAGATCACCACCTGAGCTGCAGGGAACAGAAGGAAAGAAAGACCTTCTCAACCCCCCAGCAGAGCTGACTCTGCAGGACTGCTGTCTTCACGTGGAGGCCCGAGGGCCCCGCTGCCGGGGCGGGGGGCTGTGACGTCAGCCTGGGGGCTTAGATGGGTGAACAGACACATAATGAGGGATCTGCAGCGCTTGCAGTGGAGGTGAGGCTGGCTGCTGGCTCAGCTTTGTGTTGATCCCTCGTGGAATCGACTGAGCAGAAAAGAACTGCTGCAGCGAGCTGCTCTCATTCATGGGCGGATTAGCCAGCTTTTTAGGAGGATTTTTCCTTTGGCTGGTGCAGCCGGCCTGCTCCCACCAGCACCGAGCTCAGGCTCCGCTCCTCCCTCGCTCTGCTCCTTCACTCGAGCTGTTCCCCTGAACAGTCTGCACTTCCTAACATGTCGGGGGAGCCACGGCTATTTTTCGACAGGAATTGTTGCAGGGAAGCCCTCCCAGCAGCCTTCTCCTCCTGATCATCAAACCCTGAAGCTGCTGCGCCTCCTCCTCTGCGCAGAGGAGGAGGCGCAGCAGCAGAACTCCCCTCTCTTCCTCCCAGATTCCCAGCCTCTGAAGACACGTCTCTGTTCTCACCTCCTCGCTGCACATATCGACCCCCAGCTCAGATTTCCGTCATTTGGCTGAGCATCGCCATGGAAACAAAAGATGCCTTCATGTGGGCCATCCACACCGGCCGGCCTGTTCAGATTTCACAGCAGCTGCACTTCAGCTGCCAGTTTCTCACAATCAGGTTGAATGTGGAAACGCGTTTGCTCCTGCAACAGAGAGAAGAGAAGCGGCTGTGCTGCAGTGACCGGCCTGAGTCTTCGGTCACAGTCCTCCACTGAACACGCCTGTGGTTTTATGGTCTCAAAGGAATGCTTTGAATATTCGCTGAACCACCAGGACAGAGGGGAACACTCCACTCAATCCCAACGTTTCAGCTGATTCTTCTACATGGCAGCTTAACAAACACTTGTCCAAATCGTCTTCCAAACGCGTGTTTGGCCCGTGGTGTTCATGCTGGTGTGAAATGGCAAAGCGGTGTGAATCTGGTAGCATTCCTCCAGGCTTCTTCTTTACCGCTCTATTCCGATGTGGCATGATGCCGTTCAGACACAAACCATAAGGATTCATTTCTCCTTCTTGACCACTTTTCCGCCGGCTGGTAGTTCCGTGTTTTGGAAAAGACGCTTGCCGTGCGTCACTACCAAGTCCGACTCCCTGATAGGTCAAAGTTCAACCTGATTTAGCTTTCAGCTCGCGTTCCATGACCGCGCATTTTGCTTGTAGAAAACGATCGTAGAAAGGTTGGTAACGACACGTGAACGCCAGAGTTTGGAACTCAGAAGCCTGAAATGTGCACTAATGTGTGTGTTGTGAGGGTGGTGTGAGCGACGTGGAGGGGTTGGGCCTGCCTAGATGCGGCAGAGTGAGAAGCTTGGTGGAGGGAGCATTATAGTGTGGGCTTGTCTTAGCAGCTAAGCCCCTCACTTCTAGCCAAAGGAATCCTGAACATTTCAGCAGAGCAAAGGGTTAAGGAGGAACTTCTCCCATTCCAACATGGCGGCTCAGCTCAGAATGAAGACGAAGGAAGAACGTCCCGCACGGTCCTGACTTTAACCCAGCTGTTGCAGCGGAGAGGAGGGTAAAGAAGAGCATTATCATCTGTGGTTGGACCATCACCCACATTATCCCTGACATACCCAGGAGGGCGAGGACGTGGAAAGAAGCCCTCAAGTCTGAACGTTCACAGAGGAGAACCTGAAGTCCTCGTGAGGCTGCAGAGACGACACCGACCGACCGACCAACCAACCAACCAACCAACCAACCAACCAACCATCCAAACGCTTCCCTTTCACTGCAAAGACAAGCAGGATGGCCTGAAGGTTTGCTGCTGTCTGAGATCCGTCCTGCTGCTCTCCTCTCGGAATGCTGCTGACCTCTGGGATGTGCTGCCTGACTCCTCGCTGCTCTGTTGCATGTGCTGAGGAGGAGGAGGAGGGTGCAGCAGTCCGAGGAAGGCGGGGTGACTCAGAGGTTTTGAAGCGCTGCCGTCTCTGGTTGCCAGCCAGCCCGTCTGTGTTGCAGACAAAGTGCTGAGTCCTCACCGCCTCTGCGGGTCTCTGCTCACTTGGGTTTCGCTGCGTCCTCCACCACCTTCGATTGCTGTCCAGCAGCAGAGAGCTCTACCGTCTTCCAACATTTAACTGAACACGGTGGTTCCTAATGTCAGCTAAAAGACACCTCTGAATGTGATATTTAATTATTCACTCTTCAGAACTACACTTTTTATATTTAACGTGCAGCAATATCTGGACTGGCCAACCCGGATTGATGAGCGGCCGCTGTCCTGCAGGGAGGAAGAGCAAACGGAAGGAATGCTGTTCAGTCTCGGGGGGGCTCCTGTGAAGCTGGTCCTGGTTCTGCATGAACATGTTCTCACATCATTTTCTACAGAGTCACCATGTCAGTCGGAGGTGGACGTGTTTCCCCAACGAAGCTCTAAGAGTTCAGCTGACTAAAAAGTGAAACTCTTGTTCTGGAACGCTCTTTTTTTCTCTGCAGAACAAATGCAATCTGCCTTTCACACTTTAGTGACGCACCGCAGCTGCATGAGACGGACTGAAGGGAAAGAATCTGTAATGAAGTAAGAAGATAAACTCCTCAGTGAAATAAGGAAGTATCTCCTGGAGTTCTGTCCCTCACAGACCGGTTCCTTCTTCCTTCCAGTCCCACTCCAGTCTTTACTTTTGATTAGGCCGCTTTTAGGCTAAATAAGAAAAGTCTGTGGTTTTCTTGGACTGAGTTTCTTCAGAGTTCACTAGAAATTTGCCTCTGAGTTGTGGGCGGGGCTGTTATGGAGAGCAACCCCGTCCCCCTTCCTGTCACCCATCTGTTTGCACACTCTTCCGCTAGCTTACAGGCCCTCACACCCCCAAACACGACCAAAGAGCTGTCAGAGGACACCAGAAACCTGCTCCAGACTGGGAAGACTGAATCTGCAATAGTTCAGCAGCTTGGTGTGAAGAGATCTACTGTTGGAGCGATCGTTAGAAAAGGGAGACATTCAAGATCCCTGAAAATGATCGGTGATCCCAGAGCCCCATGGCGGGACTTTGGGAATGACTTGCAGTGAGCTGGGACCAGAGTAATAATTAATAATTAATGCGATCATTAACTCTTTCAAAGCTTTCTGTCTGGATGGAGACTCAGCTTAACTTAGCAGGTGTTTAGCATTCAGTGTCAGTTGTTGTTTGTGTTGTCATCTTTTTTTATGTTGAAGTGAGACTTCTTTGTTGGTGTTTTTATGAAGAATTTGCTTAAAATTAGTGGAACTTTAGAACAATTTGCATATGTTTGTGAAGCTTCTTTATTTATTTCCCTGAGTTTTTACAAAGAATGAGGTCACAGAAGAAGCAGGTTGGAAGAATCCACTTGGTTCTGTTTTTAAGAAAGAAATGATATCACAGATATCTGATCCACTGGTGTGATGTGCGCTTCAGTCACTGTCAACTGAAAACAGGCTGACAATGAACGGCTGGAGGAACGGGGGAAGCTGTGGGAGGAAAGGTCAGCAGAACCACCGGGGGCCTCTGGAGGCTCCCTTTCTCCAGATGCTTCTGCTGTTTGTGCAGCATATTCCAGAAAGCAAACATTTCACAGGGTGGTACAGAAGGGTACTTCAGGTGGTGCGAGTGGCAGAAGGGCCTCACTGGCCTTACCTCCATCCAGGACCTTTACCACAGCAGGAGTCTGCACACGGCACGCAGCATCACACAGGATCTCTCATCCACCACTAAGGCAGTTCTGTCTGGCAGACGATGCAGGACCCCGTCTGCACACACAAACCAGTTACCATGCCAACGCTGTCAGACTGCTGCACTCCTTTTTGCTTCTCTGTATTTTTGGAAGGTTCTACCTAAGCACATTATGAGGACCTCTGGATTATTTTTAGCAAGTCAAAAGGTTTTTTTCTCATCCCAAGCATTTCATTGCATCGTTGACCTTGTATATGACAAATGAAGCATACCTTGATGAAATATTGATAGTTTTTTCGTCTCTTTCCACAGTCCAAGAACGCACCGTGAAAATCAGTGCGTGTACGAGGAGAACATGCACACTCCACACAACGGATCCAGTTGGGATTTGAGCCAGAGCCTTCTCACTGGGAGGCGAGAGTGCTAACCACTATGCCCCTATGACTCCATTCTCTGTCCTTTGGTGCAAAAAGTACTACAAGTCCCAGCATTGACCCCGCTGTTATCCTGAGGCACCACCAAGCTGAGACCGGAAAGTCTGGAAGAGGTTCGGAGAACGGATGTGACATGCGGTAACCATGGAAACCGTCTCTGTGGCGCAGGTGCACTGACGTCAGTCATTTCCGGTCAGGTTGCCCCTTTAGTCCTAAAGTCCCTGTGAGCTCTGTCACATCACGGCTTTGACTGGGACAACAGAGAAGGGTCAGTCTGGATCCTAAAATGTTCAATGTTCACCGAGGTCGTTTTGAGCTGGAGGACCAGTTGGGGAGTCTGGGTCGCTTGTATTCCAAGCCGCTGCCCCCCGTCCTCCTGGCTGGCTCTGAACGGGGCTGTGAAGCTGCTTATCTCCAGCCTTGGCACCCTGCTCTTCACGGCTAATGGATTCACGGCTGACGCTGTAAATAGGCTATGGCTCACGCTCAGGCCAAAGGCAGCAGCACGGACATGAATAATGCATGGAGGAGACGCCAAAATGACTTCCTGCTTTTGGGGAAGCTCGGAGGAGGAGGAGGAGGAGAACTGTGTCCGATTTTCTTTCCTTCCAGATTATTCTGCATCTTACGTCTCTGTTGTTTCATTCAAAAGCGAAACTTTGGAAACTTCAAAGATCCTTTACGTTTTGGTGTTCCCATCATGCTTTGCTCTTCTGTAATTCATCGTCAAACTGAGCTGAAAAGCTCGAGCACACCGTGTTTCACAGAAGAGATGCTGGCTGGCGGGTTCCCGAAGGCGTTTTCTCTGGCTGGTGGTAAGCAGGGAGAGTTTGGAACACTATGGTGGAGGCAGTCGAGTCGTTAGACTGATCCAGGAACAGGAAGCAGAGATGAAGATGCTGTGGTTCTCTGTGACCAGGATGGAATCCATCAGAAGGAGCAGGTTTTGGAGATGCTGGTTGAGTACTTCTGTAGCGTCCGTCTCAGTCTTCACCGGGCAGAAAGCGGTCTCCGTCTGGGTGCAGCGTTTTTCCTGGACGTTTCCAGATTTCACGAAAGGTCCTTCAGTCTGCCGTCCTCTGACACATGCTGCTCCTCCCTCCTGAGACGGGAAATCGAAGACGTCTCCCTCTAAGCTGCTGGGAGTCGCTGTCAGGGCTTTACAGCAGCTGATGAAAATCCCGTCTGGAGCTGGACAAAGTCAGTCTTCTGGATTAAACCCATCGGTCTCTGCTTCCACAGCCGGAGTTGCCTTTTGACTCCCGTTCAGAGCCTTGATCTGACCGGTTCATTTATGAAGAAGCAGCAGGTCACAACCATAAAAACACCAACAAGCTTCATTCGCTACCATTTTTATGATCCCAAACCTTTGGAACGCGTGGCCCTTTGGCCAGTCTTAATGACCCTGGTCGTCTTTGAGAACTGACCGCTGCAACGTACGGTTACAATCTGGCTTCGTACACGCCGTGCGTTTGACGCCCGTCCAAGAACGTGCCAGCACATGGAATCACACTGGACCAGCAGGGAGGGGCTTCCTCTTCCTTTTCTACTGTTTACTAGCACACTCCTCCCCCCACAGAGCAGAAGCTCGCTGCCAAATGTAAAAAATCTCAGGGATTGGGCACAAAGCGTTCAGGAAGTGGTTGCCTGAACGAACGCATGTTTCTGAGGGCGGTGTAAAGCTGAAAGTGAAGCCTGACAAGTGTGTTCTGGCTAACTAACATGCATGTTATACAAACAAACAGATGCTCCAGTGAAAGCTGGAGATCTGAACTGGAGAACACTCTGGTTCCAACCCCACAAACGAGCATGTTCTTCAAAGATCAGAGAATTCTTCAGCAAAGATTGAATAACAAAAGTAGTTCCCATTCTTCACGTGTTTGCTCACGGTTCATGTTTGAGCATTCCTGTTACTGATCATCAAACAGGAATACCCAGCTCTTCCGTGATCATGACGTCCTCACATGTCCGTGTGCAGTAACATGCGTCTGCACCTCCTCAGCCATGACTCCCAGCCGTGCTGCAGAGCTGGATCATGCCTCCGCTCACGCTCTGACAGATGCCCCGCAGGCCACAAGCGTCCCAAATGAGGTCCCATGTGCATCTAATGCTGTCATTAAACAGCCCTGTAGGGAGCCAGCTCCCCGGATGGGAGGTTCTCTGTGGCAGCTTCCAGTCTGGAGGCCAGGAGGTGCATCTCCGCTCCTCCTGGGGCCCTTGAGGTCCGATGGTCGTTTTTCACAGCTTTGCTTTGATCGACAGGATGTTTTCCTGATTGAGTTGTTGAACTGTCAGATTGTTGGATGATAATGGTAAAGGTTTGTGCTTCCATCAAGAATGAAATGAGTTTCAAGACACATTTGCTTCTAGAAAATTCTGTCATGATGTGAAACCCTCAGGTTTGAGATGAACAAACGTTCAGCTAATTTTAGGCAGTTTTCCAGACCCTAATGTATTTAACAAAGATGTTAAAGCTGAAAAACGGATTTTATCTTCTGTGTTTTGTCAGTCATTATTAACTCATTTCTGCCACTTTATTATTGGGATTTGACAAACTATCAAAGCCAACACTCTCATGATTGACTGTCTGTAGATTTGCTCCCTGAAATGAGGAAATTCCTCCCTAAGCATTCCTCTAAAACCCTGCTGTCTGAGCACCAGCCCCTCCCAATCCACATTATGATGTCACAAAGTGTGGAACCAGGAAGAGTCGGTGCTGCCAGCACTCGCACGCGCACACACTTTCTCCGTGGAGCGCTTTTGTTTTAGCATTGACTCTGAGCAGAAGTGATTCCTCCTGCATCGGCTCTGTGCTGAGGCCGGCTCTGTCATGACATCATGAAATGTGAAAGGCGGAGCCTCAGGGATGGAGGCGAAAAGAACAAAAGGATTCTTTAATGTGTCCACGCTGATATCTTATCATAAATGACAAAAGTTTACAGTGAAAGGCTGAAGAACAGCGGCTACAGGCCCTTAAAGGTGAAAAAGCAGCATCTCTCCTCCAGCTGGTTGGTTCCTCCTCTGTCTTTCTCTCCACACAGAGCTGTGAATGAAAGCAAACCAAAACTGATGCTGGACCTGCACCCCTTCAAACCCTGTTTCATGATGGGACTCATGGAAACAGAACCCTTGTTTTCAGGTGTTGTTGTGGACACAATCATGACTTTTCTGTGCGGCAGAGTTGGAGTTGCCTGGAGAAGTAGGCGGGTCTCAAAACGTTTAGAGGAATTTTCCTCTGGGCTTGTTTTTGCGCCGCTGGTCTCTCTGCAGCATCTATTGTCGCTGCTTCACCAGTGCGCTCAGGTTTTACTTTATAAATAGCTCTGCTTTGTTTGTTCACAGAGACTGGACTTTGTGATGAGGAGAAATGCACACCAGATCCTTCAGACAAATGCATTCAAGTTGAAAATTAAAGCCTTTGCAATATTAACAGAGGAGACCGCTGTGAGCTTCTGCAGCCAACAGCTGCATGCGTATCCACGGCGTGCAATGAGTTCACTTGAGTTTCCTTCTCCCAACTCAACAATGTTCCAACACTGATTGAAGTAAAGTGTAAAGCTCCTTTGGCACCTGACGATGGGAGCCATAATGCTCCAGCAACCTTCAAGCTGGGATGGTTTATTCTGAAGATGGATTTTTAAAGCGCTTACAGGTCACGGAGCACAACCAGAACTCCTCATTAAGGGGCATCAGGGTCATATGGCAGATTTTCTATTTTTAAATAAATTCAAGGATTTTAAGTGTGTCTTCTGGTGGAAAAATGCGGTCAGAAATACTTAATTATCTCTGATTTAACTTTAGTTAGATTCACACATTACTGATTGAGATGCAACACAAACTTTTTCAAATCTTTTTGCTGACATCACATTAGCTACCAGATGGGATGATCCTTTGTGACACAGGGTCTCTTTTATTTTGAAAGGAAGTCATGTGAACCTCTGTCAGAAGTTATAAAATTATTTCTATTTCTAATTATTTGCTATTTTTGTTTCTTTTCTTTTTATATATGCTAAATCATAGCTCTTTTGCATTATCACAATGGTAAAAACATATCTATAAATCAGCGTTTTCAGCAGAAATAAGCAGAAAGTTTCAACATGAGAAAATTGCTGATTTTTTAAAATTCCCCTCCAGTCGTCTTTGGAGGAGCTGCAGAATTCAACACTCCCTGGTTTACAGCACATTTGCAGAATGCAGAGACTCCCAAAGTCATGTTGTGCCAGGACTGTTTAAGTCAGGCCAGAGTAATTATTAGAGACTGCTTTTTTCCACGTCAGAGTTGCATCCTGGGAACCTAAGCTGCACCGCTGCTCGTGTGTCGGATGATCCTGGAGGATGAATTCTTCTGGAAAGCCAACAGAAGGGAATTCCCCCACCTGCTGCTGTGGAAATGTGAATTAGGACCACAGAAGAGTTGAGGAAAATCAACAAGTCCAGCACATATGGATGGATGGATGGATGGATGGATGGATGGGTGGATGGAGGGAGGGAGGGATGGATGAATAGATGGATGGATGGATGGGTGGATGGATGGATGGATGGATGGAGGGAGGGATAAATAGATGGATGGATGGATGGATGGGTGGATGAATAGATGGATGGATGGATGGATGGATGGGTGGATGAATAGATGGATGGATGGGTGGATGAATAGATGGGTGGATGTATGGATGGATGGGTGGGTGGATGGATTGGTGGATAGATGAGTGGGTGGGTGGACGGATGGTTGGTTGAGTGGATGGAAGGAGGGAGGGAGGGATGGGTGGAGGGATGGGTGGATGGGTGGATGGGTGGATGGGTGGGTGGATGGATGGATGGATGGGTGGGTGGATGGATAGATGGATGAATGGGTGGATGGATGGATGGATGGATGAATGGGTGGATGGATGGATGAATGGGTGGATGGATGGGTGGGTGGATGGATGGATGGATGGGTGGATGGATGGATGGATTTCCCTTTATTCTTAAGCACAAAATAAAATGGTTAAATCAACATGTTAAACAGAGGGAAAAGGTGCTCAATGGATGGATGAAGTGGATGGGAGAAATATGCGAGTATTTTTATACGTTAAACATTCAATACTTATTCACATAAATACAAACATATTTTTTATAAAAGCCTCATGAGGTACTGTCACATTGGGCCTCTCATTTTTTCATGTATACGTTTCAAAATGTTCCGCTTTCTTTTTTAAATTGTGTAATATTTTTACTCATTCTGATCCGTTCCTCCATGTTATTCCACAACCCCTTACCGCCTGAAGCAGTTTGTTTTATGTTCTGTGGAAGTCGTTTTTAGTCTGTCTAAGTGTCTGTGCAGTTTATCAAAACCCTCTTCTGTCTTCAAGTACTTTTGTATCAGCGAGCAGTGGATGCAGTTTGTTTTTTTCAATTCAATGTTATTTTTATAGTCCAACATCAAAACAACAGTGGGCTTTACGCCGGTGTTTATGCAAACAACATAAAGCCAGTCATACAGTATAAACAAAAGCTGGTTGCTAAACTAAACTGGCCTAACCTGACCTTAGACCTTGACCCTCCTTCTCTGTGTTCATTCTCCTTCATTCTGTAGATGACCAGTCCGTCTCTGTCTGTTAGTACTCGTCATGTCAGACTGTTGTCAGGGTTCTGATTGGCCGGCCCAGAGGAGATGACGGGTTTACCTGAAGCTGCTAATGCTTGACTGAAAGACCTCAGAGTCATTGTTCATGTTCACCATAGTTTATCTCCAAACCTACATTTGTTCACGACGATGAACTTTTTAAAGTAAATCATTCTGTTTGGCTGAATTAACAGAGGAATGATCAGAACCAGAAGTGACCAGAACGTGTTAACAACAGCGTTTTCATGGCAGTGGGTCTTTAAAGCAGTTCCCTCCTTGAACGAAGCATTCTAATGTGGACAGCCCTTTTTCTTTTCAGGAAATGTGGAATGAGACATTTGATCTGTGCTGATGCGCTGAACACGACTCAGAGGACAGAAGTGGAGGCTGGACTCAGTCCATTAATGCCTGATAGATGAAATCCGGGTTCAGAGTGTCTGTGTTGAGATGTTTTCACAGGTGAACATGTGTGTTCATCCAAAGCTGTTTCTGATCAACCAACAGTAAGCAAATGTTCTTGCGTCCTCTTTTACATAAAAACCACGAGTCTACGGCAGCTGATAAGTTCAACTACAGT
The DNA here is from genome assembly GCA_016861445.1 of Oryzias woworae. NCBI lineage: Eukaryota > Metazoa > Chordata > Actinopteri > Beloniformes > Adrianichthyidae > Oryzias > Oryzias woworae. The sequence continues at coordinate 912,245 of BOLG01000407.1, forward strand.
AAAGTGTTAGCCAGCAAACAACGTAATCTCACAAGGCCTCATGAAGGCGCGCGCTAGTCTAGATTCTACGCATTATTCTTATTTTTCTAAGAAGTGTCATTAAATACTCACAACTCTTGTTATCTGCTAAATCGTAGCTATCTCCCTTTTTATTTCAAAGTTTTCCGTTTGCTTTTCAAGCATTCAAGCTCGTGGTTCCTGCAGGTGCTGAAACTTCAGCTCCTGAAGAGTCAGCACGACGGCCATGTGTGACTGATCTTCGAGATGGACGTCTGCAGGATGGGAATTGGACTGTTTGACAACTCCTTGCTGTTCTTAGTCATTTAAAGGGAAATAATGAACATTTTGAAGGTTTATTTCTGAAAAACCTTCTTGAAAACTGTTTTTCAAATCTTGTTATTGCGATGCATAAAATAACTTACAATCTTATTCAGTTCATCTACATCTCAAAACTGCAACAACTTTCTCAGTCTCGTCTGAGATTGAAGAAGATTAAAAAGTGGCAGGAAAAACAAAATCAGACCTAAAAAAAGGGAATAAAACGAAAACTTCAGTCTCACGTACAGTGATCTTGTTTAATGACTGGGAGACTTCTGGAGATGACGTTCAGAAGTCCAAGTATTAGTAGTTTGTGGGCATAAATGAGATTCCTTCCTTTCCTCTCGTGTTGGGGCGTAAAAACACTAATTCTGTTCAGTCAACAAACAACCGCGTCTTTTTGAGGCTGTGCCCCCTCCCCCTCCCTCTCCCGGGCTCCCCAGTCGCAGCCCCTCCCACGAGCTGCGTTGCCCCGGCGACTGCCGGTCTGCGTGATGACGTCGTAAGTATATGAGCGCAGGCGGCGGGATCTCGCTCCCTTTTACCGCCATCGGAGCGAAGTCTCTTTCTTCCCGGGTCCGCTTCACTGCGCAGCGCTGTTTCCTCAGTCCTGTCCCCGCCGCACAGCGAAGGTAAGGCGGGCGCGGCTCGGGCTCGCGCTGCCGGCGCTCGTGTCTCCGTCCGGGGGGGGCGGGAGTCCGGCGGTGTCGCTGAAGGCAGTGAGAGCAGCGGCGGGAGGAGACGGCTTTGCTAATGCTAGCGGTGCAGGCGGCAGCAGCCATTGAGCCTGGGTCCACCATGACGAGCTGCACGCCGGAACCAGCGGCACCAGAGCGCGGAGCGCCGCCGCTGCTGGTCCGCGCCGCCTTGGGGTTCTCTCTGGATTTGTTGTAGTCGAGCTGACGAAGCGTTTGTCAGCCCCCGCAGCGACGTTTGCGGACACGTGTTGTGTTCAGGTTTTTCTGCGGGGGGGGCGACCTTATTTCGGAGGATGGCATCGGGGTGGGGAGTTGTTGACAGCGGGACTTGTGTAACAAAGTGCGCGGCCGCCGCCGGAGCGTCGCTATCCGCGTGGTGACGTGGATCTGGAGCGGCGGGAACACTTCTGAGAGCGGTCCATATCGTCTGGTTCCGGAACCGTCCGTCAAAGCGGGTCTCTCCCCCCCTCCCCTCTGTGCGCATCAAGCTAACGGCGCGCAGGCTAGCGGAGCCGCGCGGCTCGGTTCTACACCCGCTCGTGGGTTCAGAGTTCGGCTGGCGGTTCTTCCGTGAGTTGGGCTCGTCTGTTGGGACTCGGTTCAGTACTTGGTGTTCTGGCTTTTGTCACCGTGAACGCGTCAGACCGCAGCGAGCAACACGTGGTCTCTGAAAAGCAAAGTTGTCTGCGAGGTTCGAACCTTTCCTTCAGCGAGCTAATCCTGCTGGACCTGCTGGTTCAGAGGCCGCGGGATCTTACACCAGAACCGAACTTCCACTTTGAAGTTTTTTTCCAAACTTTCAACAAGTTTGCTAATCCTGGAGGCCTCAATCTGTGGAGGATCAAACCCCACAGGTGTCAATCATGGATGACCGTCATCCAGCCCTCAGATCACCTGGATGCTGCTCGTAATATGTGTACCAACAAACAAGAATGAATGTCCAATCCAGTTTGATCAAGTTCATTTCACTGTTTTTCCACTTCAGGATAATCCAAAGGAACATTATTAGAACATTGTAGGTCACCGTTTGGTCACATGACTTTGCTAAAGTGTTTCCACACTTTGGACTGTTTTAATTGATCCATCAATTATTGCTGCATCACGTGTGTGTTTCTGCTGTGATAAAATACATATCAAATGTCAAAATCCTCGATTTATTTCGCACTGAAACTATTTGAACAGTTTTAAGTCGATTTGATTTAACAACTTGTCTCAGATTGATGGAGTTTAGAAATAAAAATTAATTCTATTCATTGTTGCACCCCTAAGGGCAGGGAAATACCAGCTGGGTGGTTTACATTTTAATGGGGTTTTTTAATTAAAGAGGCAAAGTTTTCATGAAAAATGAAACTTAAAGGTTTCACATTGTTTTTAGATTTCACATTTTTTGTTGTAAAATCTAACATAGTAAGAGTTATGACCTGTAATTGTGAGAATCCTTGGAAGAACATTTTCTAGTTCAGTGGAGCTTTGCCGTCTTTTATTTAAACGCTTTTTTTTACAGTTTTGATCTCGTCTTTGTTTTATTGATTTATGTTTTTGTTTGGTCTCCAATATTTTCAAGGGGAAAAGACCACATTTTCTTCAGGAAATCAAGTTTTTTTTTTTTTTGGTCAGTGTCGGGGTAGTTGTGGAATTATTGTATAAAATGAATAATATTTGTTAAATGAAACTGGGTTTGTTTTTAAAAGATAATGCAGCATTGTTGCAGATATCTGACTACAGCGAATTGTAAAGTGGAAAAACCCTCCAGGCCCGAGATGGAGGAGTAAATTCTATTCATCAGTTTGACATTTCAAAATAAAAGTCTCCCGCGCTGTTGTGTTCTAGTCAGACCTGTTGTCGGGTTTCTAACCTTTTTCTGTGCTTCCTCCCAGCATCGCTTGAGACTCGCCGACCATGGCAGACATTGACAAGTGAGTAGATCTGCAACAGAGCAGGTGGGGGTGGTTGGGGGTCGTCAGGTGTAACGTTTGGATGCTGGTTTGTTCAGCAGCGGTGATGCTCGCGTGGCGCAGGGCAGTTTCTGCTCTGAGCTTCATCATTAGAGCCCATCTTGAGCTTTAGTGATCACTAAAGTCCACCTTTAGGGCTCTTTAACGTGTCTTTATTAGCTTCCTCACATGAACACTGTCACCGCATAACCCTACATGATAGAAAAGCTTTCCACAGACGAGCAGTTTCAATGGTTTGATAACAGTCTGACCCCCCCCTCCCTGTCTTCTTCAAGCAGTAAAGACCAGGCTGAGATGGACCCAGCAGACATGGAGGATGTAGAGGAAGTAGAAGAGGAGGAGACTGGGGAAGATGAGAACACCAAAGGTAAACTGCTGACCAGCAAACGCTCTCTGGCTTCCTGATGAGGCTTTTATTTTGAAGGAATCTGTAGAACTTTGATGTTATTTCTGTCTGTTATTTAAAGCGATTCGGAACCTCTGCAGGACTCCTGAGGGTTCATGAACCTTTGGTTTCCATCAGGAGTCCTCCTCTGAAGCAGGAGCTTCACAGTACCTGAAACGAACCCCAACAACCGCGACTCAAACACCTGACTGAGTTTAGAAAGTCCTCTGTTGCTTCTCATCAGGAAGCACATCACAGATCTGACATCACTTTGACCGTTTCTGCTGCTTTCTGCTCATTTATCTGGACTGTTAATAGAACTCTGATGGTCCAGATGCTTTTTGTTGCCTTTTAAGTTTGAAAATCAGATGGAAAATGGAGATTTTTCAACTAGTTTTTACTGATCATCAGATCTTTGTTCTCATCAGTAAATGAAATGAAACTAGTAAAGCATGTTCACGTGAAGACACAGGATCATGACCGTCACCGAGCGTGTCTGAAGAACGTCTCTGTTTGCAGCTCGTCAGCTCACGGTGCAGATGATGCAGAACCCACAGATTCTGGCGGCTCTGCAGGAGAGGCTGGACGGTCTGAACGGATCTCCGTCAGGCTACATGGAGAGGTGAGTCAGGAACATTTGCATCTCCGCCGCAAACCCACCAGGCAAAAAACACCCAGTAAATGTCCAGAAAGGCATCCTGACATGCGTCCGTGCTGTGGAAGGGTTTGGACAGAACATCAGAACGTTCAGCTGTGCAGACCTGCAGCACCACTGGAGGAAGCTCGTCTGGTGGAAAACTCCTGTTCACGCGTTCGCTCTGCTGGGGAGGGAGTCAGTTACTGTCCTTCTCTGTCCACAGTCTACCAAAGGTCGTGAAGAGACGCGTCAACGCCCTCAAGAACCTCCAGGTCAAATGCGCTCACATCGAGGCCAAGTTCTACGAAGAAGTTCACGAGCTGGAGAGAAAGTATGCGGCTCTGTACCAGCCTCTGTTTGACAAAGTAAGTCCTCGCCGTCTCCTGCAGGGGTCAGCTGCTGGATTCTGGTCTACAGCAGCGTCCAGCAGGAAGCGTCTGGGACTGGACAGCAGTTCTGAGCTCATGCAGAGAGCCTCTCTTTGGATGAACGTTTGCTCAGACGTGATTCTGTCTCCACGCAGAGAAGTGACATAGTGAAAGCAGTGTATGAGCCCACAGATGAGGAGTGTGAATGGAAGGCAGATGAGGAGGAAGAGCTCACAGTAAGTAAGCAGGTACAGATGACAGATTTCTATTGTCGAATCAGTCGGCGGGTTTGCATGAGGCCTGCAGTGATCAGTGCGGATCCTTCTTCTCCTGAGCGGAGAACCATCCGCCCTGAAGAACTGATGTCTCCCGACAGGAAGAAATGAAGGAAAAGGCCAAACTAGAGGAGGAGAAGAAAGACGAGGAGAAGGAGGACCCCAAAGGCATCCCAGAGTTCTGGTTAACCGTTTTCAAAAATGTGGACCTGCTCAGTGACATGCTGCAGGTGGGTTCTGCTCAGCGCAGAAACTGGGTCATGTGTGGAGGAAGCTCCAGTCTGCCACCTGCTGGTCAGACCGTAAATGTTCCTGGATAACCAGCTGCTCGTTTCCCCGCCAGGAGCACGATGAGCCCATACTGACGCATTTACAAGACATTAAAGTAAAGTTCTCTGACCCGGGACAGCCCATGGTGAGTCGCGCCGCCGCCGTCTCTCCAGACGCCACGCAAACACGTTTTAACTGGACTCTTCTCTCCAGAGCTTCACGTTAGAGTTCTACTTTGAGCCCAACGAGTTCTTCACAAACACGGTCCTGACTAAAACCTACAAGATGAGGTCTGAGCCCGACGAGAGCGACCCCTTTTCCTTCGACGGGCCAGAGATCATGTCCTGCACGGGGTGAGTCCAGGCCAGCGCTCGTCCCGGTGTCCTGCAGCTGAGGGCTGGGGTTAGACGGACGAGCAGGACGTTCTGCAGCTCTGGGTTCAGCTCATCAGGTGAAAACGGCGTTCTCTGCTGCTCCTCCCACAGCTGCACCATCGACTGGACCAAAGGCAAAAACGTCACTTTGAAAACAATCAAGAAGAAGCAGAAGCACAAGGGCCGCGGCACGGTGAGGACGGTCACCAAAACCGTCCCCAATGACTCCTTCTTCAACTTCTTCAGCCCCCCTGAGGGTGAGCCCGACCGCACGTTGCTCTGCTTCTGGAAAACTGTCCACTTTTAGTCTGACTGCATGTTTCTGTGTCCGCAGTTCCAGAAAGTGGAGAGTTGGTGAGTCCCACATTTCTTCTGTTATTTGACCCTTGAACCCGTGAAGCTGGATGTCCTGGCCGGATTAAGGGTCAGGGATGCAGTTATTTCATCGTCACTGCACCTTAGTCGACTTTGTTGTCAGAGGAAACTCAGGTTGTTTAGAAATGACTTCCATGTCAAACGTTTGAAGCTATTTCCTGTTAAAGAGCTTGAAGGCTGTTTTCATCCGGTGAGTCTGCAGACGGTCGCACCAACATCATTCCTCACGTCACTTAAACCTCCAGAATCCCTTAGGACCCCGTTTCCCAGAAGCTGGATGTTCTGATCTGAACACAACTGTTCCCTGTGGAAAACGGGAATGAAAGCCTTTTAGTAAAAAAAAAAAAGAGGCATCCGTGCTCTTATTTTGAAAAACACCAACTTGTTGAACCTTCGATTGATCTGGGAAAGTTCAACGTGAGGATTTTCTCTCCGAAACCTAGCGACTGATTTATCCTCATGTATGAAATCAAGTCCAGTTGTTCTGTCCAGCAGATCCTCCTGCTGGTCTCTATCGTTTCGGATGGTTTACGTGCGGGATCCGTGAAAACCGTACAACAGTTTCTGCTCCGTCTGTTTTCAGGATGAAGACTCCGAGGCCATCCTGGCCGCCGACTTTGAAATCGGCCACTTCATCCGTGAGCGCATCGTGCCGCGGGCGATTCTGTACTTCACAGGCGAGGCCATCGAAGACGACGACGACGACGTAAGTGAAGGGCGAACCAGGCAGAAGTCCTGGAGAACAAACCCTGTCGTGGTGTCTGACCACAGTCAGAACGGTCAGTCGGGTAGGGAGCTGTAACCGTCAGGAGAAATAAATTGAATTTATTCTCCAATGAAGCGTAAGGAAGGAGGGATATCTGATGAGGTGGACAGTTACACTCTAAACATCCATTGTGTTGAGACGACCCAAAAGCACTTTGTAAAGAGTTCTTGATCCTGGAAGTCTCAATCTGTCAAACTCTCTCTAGCTTAGCTTTGCTTAAGTGTTTAGATCCAGTCATGATACGCAAACGTCTAGTCAAGTATTTATCTGGAATAATAGGCTGGAAGTATAAAGCGTGAGTCATAAGAATAGTAATAGTGGCCTGATCCAGTGAGGGTCCTGAAAGACCCTTCACGCTGCTGCCTAACGGGGTCTCCGTGACTTTACGGGTTAGTGTCAGGAAGTTTACCGGCGTTAAACTCGGCCAAACCTCTGGTACTGATGGGAGACGACGTTCAGTTTTTGATGAGTAGTCGAGCCCTGGAGCGGGCCAGATTTCTGATCAGGACTACTCTTCTAATGTCCTCCGTGTCGTGAGAAACTGTGGAATAACGTGTCCGCGGTGTTCCAAACCCTGACTGCATATAAAGAACTGGACAAAGCCAGTGTGACGACTTGCTTCCGGTTCCATCAAATGAAGTCGGATCGGTTGCCATTTTTCCGTGCATCGCCGTGCACGTTGGAACCAGACATCCTCAGTAAGCCGTGACCGGTCCATGTGGGTGGGAGTCTACGTTTCTATGGCAACCACTGTCCAATCAGAATCGGTTCTTCGTCTGCTGGAACTGTTTTGAGCGAGGAATAAGTGCAGTAAAAGTTCTGTTTCCTCAGACAACAGCTGTCTGAAGTCACACAGTTTTCTGATGTTAGAATGTCATTTTTCCTTCGTTTAAAAAAAGGATCGAGCACTTTTAAAGGATTTTAAAAATTGAATCTTCATTTCTCTTGCAAAATGTAAATGTCATGGTTGTTTGTACTGTTTTCATGCCTCAGCGGTGCAGCAGAAGACTCCTAAACGAGTCGAGGTTTCTTTGTGACTCACGGAGCAGCTCACAGCTCCAGACCCGTTCTGATGATCTGCTTGAGCTGCAGGATGTCGGCCTGAACTTTCACTTCTTCACCTTCAGTGAAGCTTAAATGCGTCTGTTTTTCTTCCTCTGCAGTACGATGAGGAGGGAGAGGAGGCAGACGACGAGGTAAAGATCCACAAACACATTTGAGGAGACCCGCCGAACCCGTCTGGACTGAATGTTCCGTCTGTTTTCAGGAAGGAGAAGAGGAAGCTGATGAAGAGAACGATCCTGATTACGATCCCAAGGTGAGCGCTCAGCCTGACACCTGCTGCCCAGAGAACCTTACTCTCCGCCCTTCTCCACTTTGTGGACTGGGGCTTGTGTTCCCCACAGGGGGCTCTGTTGGTGCTGCAGGTGGAGAACGGCTGCAGACTCCCAGAATACATGCTGTCAAACACGTCTCCTGTGTCCCAGCTTTGTGCTCGGCTGCAGCCTGTGATGCTGGAATTATAAATCCAGATGTCATCCCTCCAGGATAATCGTGGTCTGTAAACGGGAGCTGCATGCTACTAAAAAGCAGCGTTTACGCCTGAAATGAAAGACGCTGCCGAACTGGTCTGCATCAAATGAAACTTTATTAGTCCTGCAGATGGTCAGTCACTGGGCAGTGCTCAGAAGGTCACTGAAGAAGTGAAGCCTGCCCTTCGTTTCAGGGCTGGAGCTCGCTGCAGCTAAATGAAGGCTCCACGAAGGCTCATAATCCTGCTGTTCATTCTGGCTTTGACAGCAGCATTTCAATATGCTGGACGTTTGGGTCCAAAGTTCTCACCAGATCAACGAGCGACAGACGCCAACAGGCCGGCGGTCAGTCTCAGGGTTTGATGGGAAATGTTTCTAGAGAACTGTGGTGTTCATGTTGGTCCTCTTTTCTTACCCATAATGCCTGAAAACCAGAGTTGGTCACATGATCAAACACAGCAACGTTTTTGAGCGTCTGAAACGGTTGGCGTCTACAGCCGCTTCACTGAAACCTGCACGGTTGCACTCGATCGCGCTCCGATCTCTCTCTCAGTGAACCTCGGTCCGTGACCTCTGACCTGTGCTGAGCGTCTGCAGGGAACAGGCTAAAGCCAGAGCTTTGAGCTTTGAGCAGACGTTCCTGCTGAGCTGGTTTGACATTCTGTATTCTGCTGGTTTTGATTTCTTCATGAATGTTTCTTCATCTCAGCTACTTCTGCATCTCTTGTCAGAGACTCTTTAAATTTTTCCTCACTAGGTTTAAGTGGTGACAGTAGAAAAATAACCTGTCCTGGTAGGTAACGGCTTGTGACTTGTCAGCTTCCTACTACCACCCCCCCCCCATGTGGCTGCTGTGTCTTTGCTGTTAGTTTAGGTCATCTGCACCCCCCCCATCCCACATGTGTATGCTCACCTGTCGCCGCCCCCATCCCACATTACTAACCCACCTGTTTGTTTCGGACTAACCACGAGGAGGGGAGCGTCTGCACCCGTGTGTTTGATTCCCCTCCTTCACAAACTCAGACTGGTTCTTCCGGAACGAGGATTCGCTGCCATTTCTCCATCACTGCGCCACGTTGTTCTCCAGTTGAGCTCCGTTATTCCTTCTGTGATCACAGGTTTCAGTCAGAACATCCAAAACTAGCTGACGGGGCTGCGGACAGTCTGCGGACTGTCGCGGTTTTAGATCAGGATTGATGCCGTCTGTAACCCTCCTCACTTAAAGTTCAAACCTTTTAGAAAAACAAGTTCATTATTATAGAAGGAAATCTGCTAACGATCAGATGGATGCAGCTCTAGAAAGCTGAATAAATTCAGACCAATCAGGATGCAGAGCAGTGGGCTGTTTAACGTAAACCTCCTGTTGGGGAGAATCGGCGAGACGTGAAGGTGAACCGTCATTTACCAAAGGAGCACCGTACAGCTGCTGTCAGACCATAACAGGTTCCGTGGGTAGTATTACAACGTGTAAACACGTTCAAAATGGCTTTCCTGCAGTAAGTTTAGTGCCAACACCAGCACGAGGACCACACACTGACTGTTAATGAGAACTGGACTGAGTGACCCTCCCCCTGGCGTTTCAAACAGGAAGTACATAGACTTCTGTAGAGAACATCTCTCATTTCGAATCCTTCTTGATCGGATACTTTAACAATCTGATCGCTCGTAAGTGGGTGGTCTCACGTTGAACATTTGAAACGTTGACAGATTTTGTATCGCCTGCTTTTAGTGGTGGTGGGCGTGGCCTTCCAACAAGCTCACTCCTGATTGGTGAAGGCGACTGAGCAGTCGCTGCTTACTGAAGTCTGGCTCAGGGATGAATAACAAGAACATGGCGACTGAGTTCACGTCATTTGGTTGGAGCTGGAAGTGGATCTTATTTTATGGGTGATGTCACACTCGCTCTGTCCAGTTCTCGCATACAGTCAACGGGAGCGTAGCAGAAGCTCTACTTTTACTGGAGTGATCTGGAGTGAACCGTTTCTCTGACCGTCTCAACCAACCCAGAAGGGCAGCTCTTTCAAAGCGCACCGTAAGCTGTGCTTGTGAGGGGCTGTAAGCTAGCAGGAGAGCGTGGAAACGGAGAGCTCTCGGTTAAGGGTGACGGGAAGAGGGGGCAGCCCACGCCGACGGTCCCAACCTCAACTCCGAGCTGAATTTCTCTCTGCCTGTCCTAGAATACGGCATCACGGGAACGCCGTTCCTCCGGATCAGGTTGGTCTTTAATCCCCAACACGAGCGGTCGCATTGAGCGGTCACAGCGGTACCGAGGTGTGAGCCAGGACCCCCTCTCCCCCATCCCCTCATTGTGTCTCATAGATGTCCGTGCTTTGAGCAGGGCTGAGGCAAACGTTGAAATGTTTGAGCCTGAAACCGGAAAAGTCTGTCGGCATGTGTCTGTGTAGACCCCGTGGGTTTCCGAGGCTGCGTTGACGCCCCCCCCCCCTGCTCTCCTGTGGTCTCTTGCAGAAGGATGCGGCCCCCCCAGCTGAGTGCAAGCAACAGTGAGGCCTTGTCCGGCTGCCTTGAGGATCAACTGCACTATAACTGCTTGTTAAACTTCTTCAAAAAAAGGAAAAACAGATTAAAATAGTTATCGCCTTATAATGTTTTGTATTTTCTTGGTAGGGAATTTGAAAGCAGAGGTTCCAGATTTTTGTTACAAATCTTCACGGTGATAAACTGGGAGCGTTCCGGCTCCGTTCACAGTATTTTACTGGCCCTGATTTTCCTCTTCTGTTGGAGAAAGGAGCAGCAGAGCGACTCCGCATGACCGTGTTCATCAATAGTCTGGGTTATTGTGATGTTTTTGTTGTTTTTGCTCTTCGACAACAGCTGTGCTTCTGACCAAAGGCGCGGGTGGATGGTTGTCCCCGGTTACCGTTCCTCTGAGGAGGGCATTTTTCGGCACATCAAGTCATTGTAGCATTCTCAGTCCCAGAGATGACGGGGGCGCCTGCGTCATTCCAGTTGCTCCTCCTGCTGGCTCGAAACATTCCAGTAAGCTGCATCAAAGCCCAGAAGCCCCTTTTATCTCCAACATTCCAGAGAATTCCAGGGAAGGAGGCTTCAGGGCCACCGACCTTCCGGCTCTGGTGCGCCCGCTGTCCTCCCATCTGTGAACGCGGCGGTGTTCCAGTGGCATCCTGTCATCTCTGCGCCGCCATCGCGCCCTCCGTTTTCTCCAGAGGTCACAGGGTGTGGGTGGGGGTGGGCTTTTGGTTTTGGTTCAGGAAAGGCTTTGAGCAGATGTAGCACAGGAGGAGTCGCTCAGATCATCCCTTCACTTTTCCCGCTGCTTCCGGTTGACTGCCTTACGTCAGCGGCGGACTCTCACCCCTCCCTGGTTTATCACTGTGACGGGAGGGCAGAAGTGTTAAGGCCCCCTCATCTGGGCCAATGATCCACCACCCTCCTCACCCTCGTCCTTGAACCAAAAAAAGCAATACTACCCTCCCAGGTGGCGTGAGAAGTGTTGGGGCGAGATGCCTCATCCTGCAGGAGTGGCTTCAGCTGTTGTCAAAGCAAGATGCTATGCTACAAAAATACTAATGTACTCAATAATGTTCGTGTATGGTCATGAATAAACTGGTAAAACCCGCTGCTGCTTTGGTCTGAATCATTAGTGCTGCTGTCCCTGCTGCTGGCCGCCAGAGGGCGCTGCTGCACAAAACTAAACTCCTGCAAAAAGACAAGACGGTTCAGGAGAGAGAGAGAGCTTTGTCTGCAGCTCAGCCTTTAAAAACCACGTCCAGCCTGGGAATTCTGCAGCCAGAGGAGTCCAACTTCAATGTGGGAATTCTGCACCTGGAGTCCAACTTCAATGTGGGAATTCTCTGTAAACACACAGTAGCCCTGAAACGGGTCCAAAAACGCCTGAAATCCTGATGCCAACACTAAAGAGTGGAAATGTTCCAGCTTTCTGCGGTCATTTGGAACCGTTTACTAGAATCCAATAATCCTACAATAATACTCATTGTATGTAAACTCCATTTGGGAAAACGGTTCTGATCCAAAGAAAAACGGCTTCATGGAGTTCAGGAGCATTCTGGGAGAATATCCGGATGTTTATGGATTTATCCACTGAATGTTCTCATGTTCTGTTCTATGTACAGAAGAACGGGCTGAAGCTCCGGGAACACGTCCGGTCCGGTCCGTTTGGGTCTGACTGCGCCCATTGAGGGTTTTTTTCTGCGCTTTCTCACGCACGCGCGCGCACACACAGCCCCATACCCGTGTGCGCGTGCGCAGGGGGCGTCGCGCCTCTCCAGACCCATCCCGCCCCCGAACCTCCCTCTCAATCGGCGGCCGGGCAGCAGCAGCAGCAGCAGCAGCAGCAGCCCGCGCTCCCCGCACATCCATCCGTGTGCGGCGCGCCGGAGAAGATGCTGGAGACCGGCCGGAAGGTGTTCAAGGAGGGGCTGCTGGAGAAGCGCAGCGACGGGCTGCTGCAGCTCTGGAAGAAGAAGCTCTGCGTCCTGACGGACGACGGCGTCCTGCTGCTGCCGCCCAAGCAGCACGACCACCCGCAGCCGCACCCGCAGCGCGGCGGCGGCGGCGGCGGGGACGCGGCCGGGGTCAAGGAGCTGCACTTCGCCAACATGAAGACGGTGGACTGCGTGGAGCGGAAGGGCAAGTACGTGTACTTCACGGTGGTCATGACCGAGGGGAAGGAGATCGACTTCAGGTGCCCGCAAGACGAGGGCTGGAACGCGGAGATCACCCTGCAGATGGTCCAGTACAAGAACCGACAGGCCATCCTGGCGGTCAAGTCCACCCGGCAGAAGCAGCAGCTGCTGGTGGTGCAGATGCCCGGACAGAAGAGCGTCCGCAGCGCGCCCAGCGTGGCGTGACCCGCCGCCAGCGGTAAGGATCCCCGCAAACGCGCTCCGCTCTTTGTTGCGTGTTTCCGGGGAACGCGCGTCTGCTCTGGGGAAGGAGAAGTTCCGGAGCCGCAGCGGTGCTGTCGCGTATGCAACCACCCGGAACATCTCCGTCCAGACCGGACCTCTGGACGCTCTCTCTGACGTCAGGAGCAAACGGAACCGGCGCGGCTGCGTCTGCTAAACGGCTTTCGGCTCCGTTTTTTCCGGCTTTTCCTGGCGGTTTCTGACACGTTTCGCTTGCCATACCTGATCTGTGCACGCGCTCCAGATTTGCAGGATGATGTGCGCTGCGGAGCGTGATGTCAGCTGTTCAGACTCGGACCGAGCTATGTTTAGACGAACACAAGCAGGAGAGTCCGGTTCCTCTGAGCCCCACGTCACCCCGTCCGCGCGGACGGCTGTGATTTGGCGCCAAATATCACTGAAATAGAAATGTCTGCTGGAAGAAGTTGTGTTTGCTTTGACACTGGTTTCAAGAGACCAGAATCCCCCTCAGTCTGAAGGGAAAGACGTTTCCTTCTCTGGAGTGTTCGGTTCACACTGGATAAACCTGCTCCAGTGATGGAAATGTCAAAGGTCACTGGAACTCTGGGAAATCCCCTCCCTCCTGTAGAAATGAAGGTGTTGGATTACTTGCAAGTGAATCCTTGTGCATTTGACTGCAGACGGCACATACAGGGAAGCAAACGCACATGAAAGCAGCCCGCAGCACCAATCAGAACAAGAAAGAGGACGGTCGGAGGAAACCCAGAACCAGACGCTTTTCTCCTTTATTAACACAGTAGAAGTGACGCTGTTGATTTTCATTTACAGTTTATTGGTTTCTGATTCTTGATCCGTCTAGTTCAGACAGAAATCACAACCCTTTGAGTTTAACGTGTTCTTTATGCCAAAAGTTTTTGTGAGAAATGCTAACAAGGCAAACGCTCCTAAACGGATCACGTGTTACACACCAGGTCCGTTTCACAGATGGAGTCTGTTTTGGGGCTCTACATACAAAACGCCGTTGAACATGCATTAAAAGTTGAACACGTTGAACTTTGACTCAGATTTGGTGATGTGCCGACCGGTGGAAACTGCTCATTTCCCGGTTTGTGCCGGGCAGGGATTATATGACACAGAGTCTTCCCTATTCTGGAAAGAAGCTGTGAACGAGAATGCCTGGAGTTCAGCCGAACGCGGTTCAGGCGGCGGAGGCGGCCAGTTTCAGTGTTAGATCAATGGTACAGACGCCATCTGAGGTCCTGCGGCGTGATTTCATAAGCGGCAGGTGGAGTGGGCCAGAGCTCACATCTGAACTCTGGGGAGGTCGCCGCGTCGGTGCTCAGCTTTTGGCGTTTTCAGCGACAGCGAACCCAAACATGGAGACGTGATCACCGTCAATGCTTTTAGAAATAAACAAACCTGAAATCCAAACCACATCCGTATCTTCCCTGCACTGTAGATGAGATCAAAACAGTCACGCTCCGTGTAGCGATCAGGCTAAAAACATTAGCTGGTGGCTCCTCCTACATGCGGCCGGGGCGGCGAGCTTCAGGAACACACTTTTGGCCATGCGGCAGGCTTTAGATTTGAGTTTTTTATGGCTTTGACATTTCACACCAAACCTCCTTCACCTGTAGGTGGCGAACAAGCGCGTTCACACTTGAGCTGGACCGCACCAGGTTTCAGACAGATCAGTGTCCACATGAGCTTAAACACAAAGTGGATCCTCTAAGGAAGTGAACTCTGGTCTGAAAGCAGAGCCCGCCTACAGTCTGTCTTATTCGCTTGCAGGTGAACTGGACCCTCGGCAGAGGAAGACCGTGAAGCTTCTTCTCCCTTTGCTGCTGCTCCGTCACCAACCTCCATCCTCCAGGAGACCCCCACCTCCAAGGCGTTGGTTCAGCACAGACGTGTTTCACAGAAGACTGAAGGACTGACAGCATGTGAGAGAACGAGGGCGAGCTTTCTCTCTTATTTATGACACGTGTAAATATGTTTTCTAAAGACTCTTCTGTCGGTGATGAATATAAACATGTTCAGGCCTCAGACCAGCTCGCCCATCGTCACCGGAACCAAAGACTCATTTCATGTCACGGACGTTCTGCAGTATTTCACCTTCATCCATCCATGCATCCATCCATCCATCCATCCATCCATCCACCCACCCATCCATCCACCCATCCATCCACCCACCCATCCATCCATCCATCCATCCACCCACCCATCCATCCACCCATCCATCCATCCGCCTGTTTGTGCTTCTCCATGAGCGGCGTCATGGGGCTGCTGGAGCCTATCTCAGGTGAAGGCGGCACACAGGTTGCCGGTCCATCGCATACTATTCCCCATGAGCTCGTTGGATTTTGTCTGCTCCATTAGTTGCGTTTTAGGGACTTTGTGTGTAAAAGGGAAGGATTCTCACTTCTGTTCAGTGAGTCTTAAAAAGCAGTTTTCTGTCCTTTTGGTGTCAGGCTGATATTTTCAGAGGCTGAGCTTCAGAAACAGTTTCATCAGTGACAAACAAAATGATTCCGTTTACGTTTCGGTGGAACCCAAACAAAGGCAAACTTCCTTCCTGGGAAATCTGTTGGCTTTTAGTGAAGTATAGAAAGTTCCGGTATTTCCCGGATCCTGTTGAAAGTTCTCTGGAAGGCCTCGCTCGGGGTGCTTTTAGGTTTTGAGTTGGATTTGATCAGGAATCAACAGTCTGTGAAAAGTTCCTTTTTTTCTCACGGTTTGACTTTGAATTCACCTCTGTGAGCTGCAGAACACGAGCGACGGTTTTCAGGCGGATCTCTGAGGAGACGGCGCCTTCAGACGGCTGAAGGCCTTGGTTTGAGTGAGCAGAACTGCAGAGGAGATCCACGCCTTCATCTGGAATTCTCACAGTGGATGTCATTCCTGTTCATTCCAGGACAGTTGTCCCGGTCGGCTGGTTAGACGCTCCAAACTTTCATGGATTTGAACGTGAACTAAGACGACTTTTCACAAACACAAATATGAAGTCTGGGCTGAACCGGTTCTGAAAGCCCTTAGAAGCTGACAGGTTTCCTCACCGGGTAAATATACTTCAAACATGGTCGAGTCGTAGGCGGAATCCTCCGCTGCCCCTCCAGTGGTCGGGGCGTTTGCAGCGGTCGTGGCGTGGGACTTAGACCTGTGAAGAAGGTGGTCCGTGTTGTGCTGGTGACACAGCTGATCGGGGAATACTGATGAGGTATTTTTCCATAAATGTAGGGGTAGAGGAAGAATTCCGATTCGGCCTTAATGCTGACGGAGATCAAGACAGCGTTCCTGTGTAACACAATACCAGCAGTGGTTACAGTCTCAAAGAGAAACGCAAACGGATTGTTCTGGAACTGCCAGCGGTTTGGGTTGGAACAATAATTCTCCTGAAGCTCATTTAGCAATAATTTAAGACACATTATGTTGACAAAAACTCTGGAGCAGCTCAGCGTCTGAGAGTTACAGTAATCTGATTACATGTTGAATAAATGGGATGTTTTGAAGACTGAAGGGTGGAGTTTGCAGGAACAAAATGAGGAGTTGGGTTTCATCTGGCGGCGGCGCCGGATGTTTCCTTGGTGCGTCTCCCTGCTGTCGCCGCCTCAGCCCACACAGGGCTGGAGCTGTTCTTGACAGGAATGGTGTGCCGCTTCTCCGATTCCCTTCCGGTCTGCATCTTTTCTCATGCAATCATAGCTGTGCTCTTTGCAGCCACCGTCTGTTTCCTTTTTTTAATGTGAGATCTACTTTCATACCTCAAAACGAAACATTCCATTAAAAAGTCTGCCAAACCCAGCCTGCTGGCTGTCTCCTGTGGTTCTTCTCTGAGCCCCCATGACCCGTTTCAGCAGCTCTCCAGCCCTTTCTGCCTTGTTGACCTCTCGCCTTGCGTTTCCTGTTCTAAACGTGGACGCCGTGGAGAGTTGGGTTTCACCGCCAGCTGTTGCCGCTCAGATCAACTGCCACTGTGTAATGTCAAAGCGCACGTGGCTGCGGAAGCTCGGCTGTCTGCAAGCTAATTCAATGAAACTCACATGATGATCAACTCTGCTTCCCCCAAAGGCTGCTGCTGCATCAGGAGAGCGCCGCCGCCGCTGCTGCGGCAGGAGAGCAGCGCCGCCGCTGCTGCAGCAGGAGAGCAGCGCTGCAGAGCATGAAGGTCTCATACAGGATCTTTGCTGCACTTCAAACTGCAGCAAAACATATGGACGTGCACTTTGGTGCTGCAGAGGGAAGCAAAGTCAGTTCATAGAAGAACTGCGTCACCGTGACGACACTTTTTATTGTTTCTTTTGCACGAGTTAAAGCAACGTAGAATAAAGCTGAGATGAGAGCATATCACCTAAAACATGCTGACACATTTGCCAAAACGTGATGTTTTTTTGCTTCCTGTTCAGGCTGCAAGGGCAGAAAAAGATCAGTGATCAACCCTCAGTGCTTCCCCACGCTGAGCCTGAGGCGGCAGCTGCTCCTCACACGTTTGCTGAAGAAGCTGCGGGTCTAAGGATGGGGGAGGCGACAGCTAAACTCCTTCCTGGATGTCTTTGTGGTCACAAGCAGCTGCAGGGACAAGCTGAGAGTCTGCTCTGTGCCTCCTTTACAAACACAGGGTTAACCAGCCGAAGGAACAAATGATCTGCAGAGAACAGAGGAGTTTGCAATCGATGAAGGTCAGACTTTCCTTCCAAAAAGAAGTTCTGCGCTTCTCTGTGTAACTAGATGGACTTCTTCAAAACCGTACAGTGAGACTCATTCCATTGCTGTTGTTTGGACTCAGCTTTGAAAGGTTTTTCTATAGAAACCAGATTACCTTTAGCATGTATCATATAAACACATGAAAACCTTACATGTCCTTTTGTGTGTGAGGATGGAGAAATTAAAAAGATGGCTTTAGCTGCAAACTTAGTCAAGAAAATGCTGGATGGCAAGAAGATGGAGATGAGGACAGTCAAAAATGCTCGCAGTTGTGTGACGTATTTCCAGTTTAAAATAAGACGGCTTTTATATTTCCAGTTGTAGATAAATGTATGCATCGACTTAACAAACCTCTGTGTTCTGTTCCTGGTTTTGTCTAATTATGGTTTTTTTCTTACATGGGCGATGTTATTGGCACATGTTTACGTGAGATCAGCATAAATAGTGATGGAAACTCAACAATATAATATAATATGTATTTTAAGTTTCTCAGATGCTGGATTTTGTTGTTGGCCGCAGGTATGTATTCTCTGTATCCTCTGGTGGAGCAGGAGCAGCAGACATCCAAAAAGGTCAAGTTTTCCTTCCTGAAACACCCAGAACTCTCAAAACATCACCATGTTCTGTATGATCACATGACTTCTGGAGATGAAACGTGGCGACGTTTGAACATTTCAAACCCGTTCAACTGAACTCTGAACATCTAACCAAACTTTGAAGTGTCTGTCAGACTGCTGGTTCTATTCCCAGCTGATGAAGAGCCTCTGTCTTCTTCATAGAGCGGCAGCAGCGTGCTCGAACCGTCACCTCATCTGTCAGACTGCTGGTTCTATTCCCAGCTGATGAAGAGCCTCTGTCTTCTTCATAGAGCGGCAGCAGCGTGCTCGAACCGTCACCTCGTCTGTCAGACTGCTGGTTCTACTCCCAGCTGATGAAGAGCCTCTGTCTTCTTCATAGAGCGGCAGCAGCGTGCTCGAACCGTCACCTCGCCGTCATGACATCACTTTTAGTGACTCTGGGTAGCTAAACAATCGACATCTTAACTCCAAATACTCTGCTATTTCCATGTAATCAACATTACCGGAAATGATTGAGCGGTCAAGGGCTGGACGTTGAAGCAGGTCGTGCGCTGAGCCCATGCCCCTTAGAAGCTGAGAGAGGGTCAGATTCCAGCTCAAAACCGAGACGTTCATGGATCTGTTTGTCTCCAAGTGGAGCAGAGAGTCTGTGACTTTCAGTAGCAGCTTCAATGTCACACCTACGGGTTTGTTCATCTGGCCCTGACTGACAGTTTGAATAAAAAAATACTCAGAAACATAATTTAAATCTGAGTTTTCTTTCTGTCCTCCATCATCAGAAAAATGCTACAAGAGAAAAAACACCAAAAACCCGTTTTCACCAGACCAGTATAACCTGGAGTGTCTTATTCTGTGCTCTCTGATCTCAAAGCCATGTTGAGAGGTGTATGACACTCTGTCAGAGTGGTTTTTCACAAGTTGGAAACCAGATTGGGTGTTATTGTAAATGCGCTACGTGGCTAATGTGTAGCGGTGTCTTTAAAAACAAGACTGGAAGCTACAGGTAAATACAGGATACAATACCTGTCACGATAACGGATTGTTCTGCTCACAGTGTGTATCTATTGTTCAGTCACTCCTCATTGGGGGGCCGCTGATGTAGGCAGCAGACTGACTGAGGCGTGACTCCCAGGACGTATCTGTGGTCAGTCCAACCATCACCGGGACGTTCATTCTGAGACCCTGCTGCCCTCCAACATGGCTAACGCTGCTAATGAGGCTAATACTTCAAATGTAGCTGACGCTGCTAACGTGGCTAATGTTTATTAAAAACAAGGTCTTAAGTTGATGTGAACACAGTTAAAGTCTGACTCGCTGATGAACTTCTGTCTTGAAATAGATCATTCATTGACAGTATGCTTATTAATCTGATGTTCCCTATAATTCAGAAAACACGGTACATAAACATACATACATGTCCACATACACACCTGATGAAGGCAGACGACACCATTTTCATTTTAATAAACACAAAAATAGGACTCATCAAGGCTACAGAGTACAGAGTTTAATTGGAGGTGGAACTGGG
Organism: Oryzias woworae; assembly: GCA_016861445.1. NCBI lineage: Eukaryota > Metazoa > Chordata > Actinopteri > Beloniformes > Adrianichthyidae > Oryzias > Oryzias woworae. Next base: position 931,876 of record BOLG01000407.1, read on the forward strand.
TAAGACCTGGAACAGGCCTGCCAGCCTGTCCTGCTTTTCCCAACTAGGTTTTACTCTTCCAGATAAATCCTGTTCCTGATCAGGAGTTCAACCTTAGCCGGTTCATTTAAACTGGAAGTCAGAGAACTGCAGTGGTTAGAGTTCAGTGCCCTGAGGTGTCCCCGTAAAACTCAGAGACGTCTGACAGAGTCAGTGGTCCAGATGCGAGACGCACACACACACGCACGCACACAAACACACGCACACACACACGAACACGCACATGCACACACACACACACACATGCACATACACACGCACACACACACACACACGCACGCACACAAACACACGCACACACACACGAACACGCACATGCACACACACACACACACATGCACATACACACGCACACACATGCACACACGCACGCACACAAACACACACACATGCACACACGCACGCACACAAACAAACACACACGCACATGCACAAACACACACACATGCACACACACATGCACACAAACACACGCACACACACGCACATGCACACACATGCACACACGCACGCACACAAACACACACACATGCACGCACATTCACACATGCACACGCACATGCACAATATTTACCCGGTGAGGAAACCTGTCAGCTTCTAAGGGCTTTCAGAACCGGTTCAGCCCAGACTTCATATTTGTGTTTGTGAAAAGTCGTCTTAGTTCACGTTCAAATCCATGAAATATATGGCGTCACATCTCTGCCATTAATTGAAAGTATTTGATAAGTGAATGAGCGTATCTTACCACTGCACCGCGCAGTCCTAACTGAGCTCAGTTGTTTTTTTCACTCAGTTTTTCTTTCCGTCGTTCAGTTTCAGGGGGTGTTTTTGTCACTCAGGGGGCGGTAACCTTTCTGGTTGATCTGATTGGACGAAATTTCTGGTCAAATCCGGCGAGGCAGCGGGACGGGGCTTTCATTTTTTTAAACTGCTTTAATAGAGAAAAAAACAGCGGATGGACCAGCACCAGACGGTCCACCAAGCTGCTCATTGAAACCAGAATGAACCTGGCAGAACCCAGGACCGCTCCTCAGGACCGGAACCCTCTCAGACCACCATATATTGAAGACCCCTCCCCCAGTATCAAGACTTAAGAAGTGACCTGACCGTAGGCAGCGCCCTCACCAATGAATGGGCAGGTGGAGGGGGAGCAACAGGGGGTGCAGGTCAGAGTTCAGGGCAGACTTGAGCTTGGACACATGAAAGGTGGGTGAACCTGCATGGGTCTAGGCAACCTCAGTCACACAGCATCACAGTTGATGACCTTTGACACTGGAAAGGGTCCAACAAATCGAGGCGCCAGCAGACCACACAGAGGTAGGTCACAGGTAGACCGGAGCCGGCCTTCTTCGCCTGTCCGCTTGGCGCCTATAGGCCTCCACAGTCCTGAGCAGAACCTGCAAGGAGCCTTTCTCCAAACTGGCTGGATTCTGATGGTTCTGGATGCACTGATGCAGCTGCATACAGAACAGAAACTGCACATTTTAGGGGCAGGAAACCTTAAACAACTTTGAAAGGTGAGAAGCCCGTCCAACAGGGGAAAGGGTGTTGTGACCTAAATAATATTACAAGACCAGGAGGAGGAGTCCGAGGAACACAAGATACAAAGAGTTCTGTCTCTAGTTGTGGGTTTAGCCTCCCTAAATGAGCACTGGACTGAGGATGAAATCCTGACAAGAGGACGTGAGACGGGCCAGAGGCCAGGTCCACGACAGCAGCTCAGACGAGCCACCTGGAAGCTGGAATCTCTCCCGCTGCCCCGGAGCGGACTAGGAAAGAGGGACAGCACAGGCAAACATTTTCATCTGTAAAAACAACCTGAAAAATTGCAGGATTATTCAAATTTGTATTTTGATTTGTGAACGATCTAAGGGAGGAAAGAAACACAGTTAGGTAGGACATTTATAAAATAAATAACAGCTGTAAAGTAACCGTTTATTATTCATGTCAACTTGCGTTAAACAGCGTTCAGCTGTCAGCTTTGTCAGGTCTCGCTGCTGCTACTGCACAGCAGTGGCGACATCGGCTTTTTTCTGATGTCACCGTGAAAAGGAGTCTATCCAAACCACTTGAAGAATCAGACACGAGGTGAAGCCAGGCACCAAAGCTTCGCACCTCATCATTTTTTACTCCTCCCCTGAATGAAGCAAGCCTCAGTGGAAACTCCCCTGTCGCACTCAGATCTGTTACAGCTACCCAATCACACTGCACATGCGCAAATATCAGGTCACTTCTGCTCAAACGATTTATGGGAAATGCAAATGTAAAGCTCAGGGCTGGACGATCCTGCGCTGGACTACAAATGTTTTCTTCTTCTGCTTCGTTTTGTTGCAGTTTACTCTCCGACGTAAAAGAATTCAGCGACACGTTTCAACACTTTAACTCCGTTAACACAGGGTTAGGGTTAACGGCAATAGCAGCTGCACATGACATCCCTAAAAAAACGCTCTCACTTCTCCTCTTTTCCCATTGTAAACGTATGAGAAATAAAAACGATCAAACAGGGAGAGCGACTCCAAGCCGTGTGTCTGTCATTCTATCACACGTTGTTGAGAATTTCATTGTAATGACAACAGCACATGTGTCAGGACTCACCTATCCAGAGCATCCTCCAACCACCAGAGGGATGGTCCTCCCCGACGATCGGGCCGGTCGGTGAGTGAGAATCCTCTAACCTTTGAAATTCCTATCACTGTGATAGTTCAGGATAGACATATTGCCACAAAAGCCATGATAGCTTCAGGGGCAGCAGGTAATTTCATTGATGCCCTGCTTCCCTGCACTGCGCGGGTGGCAATTTCTGCCATAGATGGTCGACCCGTGGCCTCTGGTCGGATCAAGCAAGACGTACAGCTTAGAAAACAAAAGGACCACCATGAAACCATTCATTTCTTCACCATCGGCTCCCTGCAGTGTGCTGTCATTCCGGGTCTTCCATGGCTTCAAACTTCCTGATCCCACCATTAACTGGTCATCCAAAGAACTCCTCTTCACTTCAGCTGGCTGTCGTCATTGGTGTTTCCGGAGAGATTCCCGGCCGCTTTCCTCTCAGATCAGTCAAGTCACATGTGAGTGAGTCTGAGCAAACAACCGATTTGCTGCTCTACCATTACAGGGACCTCCAGGAGGCCAACAAACAACATGCCGCACGTCTTTCCCCTCACAGGCCATACGACTGTGCCATAGACTTGCTACATGGCAGCAAACCCTCGAGGCCGAGTTTTTCCACTTTCACAACCAGAGAGAAGCCACGAACTCTTACATTCAAGAAGAACCGCGAAGGGGCTTCATAAGACCTTCAGCGTCTCCTGCATCAGCTGGGTTCTTTTTTGTTAAAAAGAAGGACGGAGGTCTACATCCATGCATTGACTTTCATAGCTTAAATGAGATCACAGTCCAGTATCGTTCGTTGCGTTAAACTCTGGTTGCATTTGGATCCACACGCCTCAGCGTCAAGAAGAGCTGCAAAGAATGATCGATAATCACTGTTTGTACATTCTTCAACGGGAACAGCTTCAGAAAGAATACCAGGAAATGACCAGACAACTGGAAGCTCTTCACCAGCAAGACCTCATGCTTGGTGAGCACAGAAATGTGCAGAAAAGGAATCCAGACGAGGAGACACGCTTCAACAAGCTGCTGTCTGAAGAAGAAAAAGACGCAGATGAAGTGAGAACAAAACAAACTCACCTGAACAATCAAGAGAAGGAGATGGAGGGACAGATCCGAGAAATAGTTGAGGAAGAGAAGAGCACAGATCTCAGGGATGAGAGCCAGACATTTGGAGAAGAAAAAGGAGAGGAAAGAAAGCAATGTTTGGACATGGAGGAAAAGGAAATGATGGAAGGAAAGGAACACCAGGAAAAAGAAGGTGAAGAAAGAATGGAGCTGCCTGTTGAAGAAACAGAAAAACTACTGACTGAAAGAGGAACTGACATTGTAAACCAAATGGAAGAAATGAACAAATGTCTGCAAATGCTCCAACAGGAACCTTCAAAGAAAGGTGCAAAGGAGACAAAACACAAGAAGAATGACAAAGACAAGAAAGTGCAGAATAAGAAGAAAGTAGAAACAGTCCAAGAGTCCAAAGGAAAACCTGAGAAGAGGTCCTCTTTGTCAAAGTTTTTTAGTCGACTGTTTTGCTTCAGGACATAAATCCAGAACTCTGCACAGTTCTTGGGATTTTCTTCTTCTTCTCTTTCGTATTTATTTATGTATTTATTCATGTGTTTATTTATGTATTTATTTATGTGTTTATTTATGTATTTATTCATGTATTTATTCATGTGTTTATTTATGCATTTATTCATGTATTTATTCATGTATTTATTTATGTATTTATTTATGTATTTATTCATGTATTTATTCATGTGTTTATTCATGTATTTATTCATGTGTTTATTCATGTGTTTATTCATGTATTTATTCATGTGTTTATTCATGTATTTATTCATGTATTTATTCATGTGTTTATTTATGTATTTATTCATGTATTTATTTATGTATTTATTCATGTATTTATTTATGTATTTATTCATGTATTTATTTATGTATTTATTCATGTATTTATTCATGTGTTTATTCATGTGTTTATTCATGTGTTTATTCATGTATTTATTCATGTGTTTATTCATGTATTTATTTATGTATTTATTCATGTGTTTATTCATGTATTTATTCATGTGTTTATTTGTGTTTATTTATGTGTTTATTTATGTATTTATTCATGTATTTATTCATGTGTTTATTCATGTATTTATTCATGTGTTTATTTGTGTTTATTTATGTGTTTATTTATGTATTTATTCATGTATTTATTCATGTGTTTATTCATGTATTTATTCATGTGTTTATTTGTGTTTATTTATGTGTTTATTTATGTATTTATTCATGTATTTATTGTGTTTGCAAAACCTAGAAAATAAGGTTGGTCATTTAGATGTAAAAAAATAAATAAATAAAATAAATGTAAAACAACAGAACAAAAAAAATGAAATCATATAAAACAGAAAAAAAAACAACAGAAAAATCTAATAAAAAAAAAAAAAAGTCCCCTCCCTGAATCGCCACCTTATCGTGGTGGAGGGGTTTGAGTGTCTGGATTTACCCCCAGGAACATTGCTGTCAAAGGCCTTTGACCTGCCCTTGTTAGGGTCAGGGCAAATCCACCTTCATGATGGTGTTGTTCCTGGGGGTGGGATCAGGCAGGACTAAGGGCGATTCCAAAGATCCTCATTAAAACAGGGGCATGAGAACTGGATCTTTGCTGTTTCTGTTTTTAGGAGGGTTTTAAACAACTGGGGCCACACAGGCAGAAGTCCTTGGAAATGATGATACAAGTCAGGTAGCTGCTGGAACGTGCTGCTGCACTGTCCTCTGTTCAAAGGAGTCTCACATCCACTCAGTCCAATCACCTGCAGGGAGATGGTTGGATTTAGTGGATGTGATCTCCTTCTAACACAGGAGGTTGCTCCATCTTGTTGAGGTTGTATATCTGTCTGTAGAAGAAGCTCTTAAAGCCGAAGCTAATATTTGAGCTAACCCTCTACATCAGGGCTCCTCAAATTGTGCAAGAGTTTTTCTGGTCCTCAATAAATCATAATTTGTAGTTATTATCATAGTTATTAAATGTTGCCTGGAAAATATTTTTGGTTTTGTGGTTTCTGGCGACATCTGCTGGAAAAAAAGTTATTTACACCCAGGTGTCAACGGTACAGTGTATTAATGTCACCACTAGAGGGCAGACAACATTTTCTCTGTCACTGCCTCTGCAGAGAAAGGAAGGACCGTGACAACGGCAGTAGATCTGGAGTCACAGCGGGAGGATGAGCGGCCTTGGAGAGAGAGAGCCAGAGCACGGTCCTTTGAGGAAAAAGCGTTTTGTTTGCGAGGAGAAAAGGCGCTTTCAGGCTAAGGGGACAAATGCTGACTCTGTCGTACCTCATGGGCTGATAAAGTCATGTGTCTGATCTGCAAGCAGGTAAATGCGGTGCTTAAAACATTTCAGTTTAGATCCTCACTATGTTACAAATAAAAACGATGTCAAATTTCCTGGCGAGGAGCGCATCAATAAGCTCCAACAGCTACAATGAGGCTATGCTAGACGGCAGATAATGTTTACCAAAATGGCTAAATCCAGTGAAGCTGCGGCAGAAACTAACGTTGTGGCTTTGGAAATGACCCGGTGTTGTACCAAGGTACGTTCCCCCGACCAGAATGTGTTTCCCGCTCTCAGGCATTGTTGATTTGTTTGATAACACTCATCTTTTGTCCCAAACGGTGTTAAAAGAAGGTGGAGGATTACGATATACTTTATTCTGGGGCTTCTGGGAGTTTACTGTCATATTTGAATTTTCTCTCCTCATATTCTAGGTTAAACAACCAGAGGAGGCACAGATTCTGTCAGGCTGCTGCTGATCCGGCATCATGACAAAGTCACCGTCATAAATCAGGTTTCTTACCCTGAATTAGACAAACAAAGGTCATTTTTTTACACACAGAAAGCTGATGCTTTATGTAGAATATGTGGAAAAAAGGCCAATATGACAATAAACTCCCTAAAGCCACAGAATTAAGTCAAATATGAAACTAATTAACGGTGTCTGAGAGCGAGGAAACATTCTGTCAACATAGATCTGCAGGGCAGAGATGAAACTGTTTCAGAACTTGTGGAGAAAGCTCTCACTGCTGATCTTTGTGCTGGAAAGATGCTCCACTTCCCCACATTAAGGAAATCTGCTTACAAATATTCCAGGCGAGGGCTGGCTTTTTGACTTCTTAAAAAATAATTTTGCCACCAGGTTTTAGGATTTCAGCCTTCCAAGTGAGGAAGAGAGGACGTTAGTAAAAGACCTCTTCTGTATGAATACCGTAAGCAATACTGCATATAATCATCCCATCAACATTGTCCCATGATACCTGCCTTTTCTGGTTTCTTATTGTGCTTAGTTTTTCTAGCATTTAATTTTGTTTTTTGGAAATTACTTTTGTTTCCTGACATATTTTTTCATCCTTGCTTTTATATGTTTTGGTTTCTGGAATTTTGTTTTGTTTTCTAAAATGTAATGCTGTTTTTTTAGATTCGTTTTGCCTTTTTAATCCCGTTGGGATCTTTCAAATGGTTTTGCATGGAGGGATTTGCTGATGTGATTTGCCTTTCAGAGATATTGTATTAAAGGCCCAACGTGCTTTACAATTAAAGTCCCATTCACTCATAAACACACATTCACACACTTACACTGGCACCAACCTGTAACCACCTGGAGCAGTGTGGGGTTCAGTCTTTTGCTCAAGGACACTTGGACACATAGGCTGGCAGGCCGGAAACCGAACCTTTGATCAGAAGTCAACGCTCTTCCTCGGCACCACAGCAGCCACAAATGCACACACAAACACGCACGCACAACCACGCACGCACAACCACGCACGCACAAACACGCACGCACAACCACGCACGCACAAACACGCACGCACAACCACGCACGCACAACCACGCACGCACAAAACGCACGCACAACCACGCACGCACAAACACGAACGCACAAACACGAACGCACAAACACGCACGCACAACCACGCACGCACAAACACGCACGCACAACCACGCACTCACAACCAAGCACGCACAACCACGCACGCACAACCACGCACGCACAAAAACGCACTCACAACCACGCACGCACAAACACGAACGCACAAACACGAACGCACAAACACGCACGCACAACCACGCACGCACAAACACGCACGCACAACCACGCACTCACAACCAAGCACGCACAACCACGCACGCACAACCACGCACGCACAACCACGCACGCACAACCACGCACGCACAAAAACGCACTCACAAACACGCACGCACAAACATGCACGCACAAACACGCATGCACAAAAACGCACTCACAAACATGCACGCACAAACATGCACGCACAAACACGCACGCACAAAAACACACGCACAAACACGCACTCACAAACATGCACGCACAAACAAGCACAAACACACACTCACAACCATGCACGCACAAACAAGCACAAACACGCACGCACAAACACGCACTCACAACCAAGCACGCACAACCACGCACGCACAAACACGCACGCATAAACAGGCACGCACAAACACGCACAAACACGCACAAACACGCACGCACAACCATGCACGCACAAACAAGCACAAACACGCACGCACAACCACGCACTCACAACCAAGCACGCACAACCACGCACGCACAAACACGCACGCATAAACACGCACGCACAAACACGCACACACAACCACGCACGCACAAACAAGCACTCACAATCACGCACGCACAAACAAGCACTCACAAACACGCACGCACAACCACGCACGCACAAACACGCACGCACAACCACGCACACACCCGACAGAGGATGCTTTTTCATAAATTAACACACACCATGGAAGTCTGAAATGCCCGACACAAAGCGGACGACGGTCCGGCTTCTGACGTGTAATTATTCTGTGTTAGTAAATAACAACGCGTTCAATTTTTAGAATTAATCACGTGCGTTAACATTGACCGCCTTAATTTATAGACAGCCTCTGCAAATAAAGAAAGACTTTTCAGTTCTTTTACTGTCTATGTTTATGTTACAGCTACAACGTCTCACAAGCTGAATGTAAAGCGGAAAGCCAAAGGGATGAAGACAAAAGATTCATCAAAGCTGTGTGACATAAAGAGGACGAGAGTGAGCACCGTTCTAAAGGATGGTCTGAACTGTAGTAGAAAGAATCCTAAAGACAGTTCTCACATGAAACACGTGTAGCTCAACAGCTTCAGGGATAAATTAAAACCGAAAAAATAAAGGTCAAAGCTTTTCACTCATTTCATGGAAAGGTTCTCATCAGTGTCCACTCACTTCCCCCTTCACCTGTCACAGGCCACTGGACTAAATGTTCATGGTCAGTTATGGCAACAACGCAGGATGGATGTTAGCCTTGGCGTGCTACGTTTCTAACATCAGCTTTAACGTCACCAAAAGAACAAGTGCTACCATGTAACGCTGTGCGTTTGAGCTGTGCCCCGGTTTACTGGTGTGCCATGAGAGATGGGAAGGGATTCCATTTCCATGAATCGCTCTAAAAACTGGGCCTGATCCGCTTCAGAGTCATTTGCCTTTGAGCATCTGCTGATGTCGCGTCCAGATCCGAACCTTTTTTTAACACATTTGAGGGACTTTGAATAAACTCGTATCCATCATGGATAATCCTCAGATCCATCCTGGACTTGATGGACAGCGGAGGCTAAGGCCACTTTGCTGCCACACCAGCTGCTACAGGTCATTCCTGCCTCACTCTGCTGGACTATATAGTTCATCATCTTTGTGCCGGAGATAAACTCCCCTGCTGTTTGTTTTTTTCTGAGATCAGTCTGATTGCTTCCAGTTTGATTGCTCACCAACCAGCCTGTCTCTAACATAAAGATGCGCAGATGTTGCACGTCCGTTCCAGATATCAGCAGTTAGGTCAGCCAGCTGACTCCGCTTCCTCCTCGCCCCCTCAAGGTCAGCGATAGGTCGGCGGCAGCAGGGGCAGCCGTCTCTCAGCCAAAGGCTGACCTTGCTGGGTTATATTTTTTGAAAAAGGAAAAAAAATGCTTCTGTTTCTTTTAGGATGATCTCTTCCAGGGAGCCACACAGCTGCTGAAATCCATGCAAATTTAAGGGAGGTGGGGCACTATAGCAGGAGAAGAAATGTGGAACAGAATACTAAGAAGAACCTGTTTTCAGCTGAAAATCAAACAAAAGCTGCTGTAAAGGTTTATGTTTATTCTTTACTGCTGGCGCTGAGAGTCACTGAGAATAAACTTGAATGATGTGTCTTTCATATCATGCAGCACTCCAGAATACTTTTTTATGAGTATTTTTCCCCTTTGTGTTGCCTGTCTCTGTTTAGTGGATGAACACACCACTTCCTCTGGAGACGATCGCGTTGCTTCAAAAGTATGAACTGGACCATCAGAAGATCATTGCAGTCATCACGGAGAGTGGCAAACAAAACCGGCCAACATTAGTGTGAACTAGAACACGGGATTCTGGACACGGCTGATGCCATGACCGAAACAGGGCTCAAGGGAGGAAGGAGCTCCATAAATACAGGCGGGATCCAGCAAACATGGATTCAAAAAATAAAAAGAAATATCAATAAAGCTCATGAAGATCTAGCAAAGTTTTCTAGGTTTCATGTAGAAATGGGCCGATTTATTCAACGTTTTTCTTTAGGAAATGAAGACGTGTGTACTTGGGTAAAGTATCCGCTTATCTCCAGTTCCCACGTGGTTTCCCGTGATGGCCGACCGGCGCTTCTGCTTCGCTGTGGTTGTTTGGAGTTTTTCATGCCCATCTTGAACGTCAATCTTGACTTGTCGCTAACTGCTCTCTATCTCTCTCACCCAAAACCACAACCCCGGCTTCGTAGTGGGGCCACTTCGTTGATCTGTGTGTGTCTGTCAGTTGTGTTTCTGGTTGGTTAGTTTATAACTTGAATCACTTGCGCTACAGAAACAAAACGGATTGTCAAGCACACGTTAGAAAAGGTCGCAGAGCAAGAACAGTTATTCTGTCAGTGATGAATAACGGTTTATTTTTCTACAGATGTCCGTGGCTTTGTGACTTGTTGGAGCCAGTAGGTACTTCCTGTTTGGAATGTCAGTGCAAAGGTCACTCAGTCCAGTTCTCATATACAGTCAATGGCAAAAACACAAATCTAGCCAAAAAAACCCCCCCAAATAATTGCAGAATTTTGAACATTGTCAAAAATAGTTATTCTAAGTTGTATAATTTAGCGTGTTTAATCACTTACTTATCATCAACTACACTAAATACTTTAAGGTCAAAGCTATAAAAACAGGGACACCCTCATAAGAGTTTTGTTAGTGGCTTTTAAAAGAGCTGTTGGGGGTCAGTCCAGAAACTGTTGTTCAATGGGCTTTCATGGCACTGCTTACTTTGCCAAAAAGTGGGCCATGGGGGTGTTTCTGAGTTGGAGGGCCTGGAAGAATAGTAGCCGGCAGCACATGCAGACTCCTTTCTCGTGGCCACAGTCTTCCTCACAGCAGGTTCCCGCTGTGCGAATGGCCTGATAAAAGTGTGCAGAACATGTTCCCTTCACACACCATCCATCTCCACATCTACTGTACATATTGGGGGTGAAGGAAGGCTGGATTCTACGTTGGATTCTTCGTCGCTCGCTTTCCGTGAACCTCCACCAGAAAATTCTTTGCCTTGAATTTTTGCAGCCGTCTTCTCAGTATCATCCATCTGCTTTCTCGGATACGTTTAGGATCCCCCCCCCAAAAGGTGCAGCAGATTCCTCCCCAGAATGTTCTTTGGCGTATTCCCAAAGTTGAAACAATAAAGGGCCAATGCTATGACCAGTGCTCGACCCCTGGTGGGAGGAGTCTGAGTTTGGGTTTGGCTCATGTTCTGTTTGGAAGCCACCAGTTTATTTCTTAAATGTTTGTGCCTTCATACTGAGGGTTTGTTCCTGACCTGGTCACCTGTTTACCTGACCCCGCTTTGAACCTGACTCCGCCTCTTTGCCCCGACCTTTTACCTGGATTAAACTCTGAGCGTTCAATCAAACATCTGATTGGCAGATTCGTCCGATCCGCTTCCAGTGGAAGGAGTGTGGACTTCCAGGCTTACTTTGATTGGTGACGGTGAAAGTTGACTCAGACTGACCCGGAACAATCCCTGTTGACTGACTTCAAACGGCGGCGCTTGTATCGTGGAAAAATGGCGACCGAATTGGCCTCATTTTTCTGGAGCCAGAGGTCAGGCATGTTCTATGAGTGACGTTACTCTCGCTCTGTCCATCTCTATTGACAGACAGTCTATACTCATACAAGGTTTCTCATCAACAGCAGTGGGACTCTGAGCTTCTGGCTGGAACTGGAAGAACTGGGTGTGAAGCTGACTGTCTGTGTGTGTGTCAGTGATGTTCCACAAGCCAGGATTTTTAGCGTTGCCCTTCTGAGGACACATGCATGTTTGTGTTGACATGCAAAAAATACTTAAGCAGTTAAGAAAATAACAAGAGGTTAAATGAAGGTTTTTTTTCATTCTTTTTCAACCTAACTTAGCACGGAGAGACAGAAATATCGCTGACAGTGGCCGTCATTCCGATGCAGCTCTATGCAGCAGATGCTGAAGCTCACCATGCTGGGAATCTCTGAATGATCTCATGAACCCAGACGTGTTTGTAGAGCGCTTCACAATAACTCAACCTGATCTGTGTCTTCACATCATCATCTGTGTCTCCCATACACTGTCTGGAACTGAGATGCACTTGGAGCTCTAGACCAAAAAAGAAAATCTCTCATTTTTTTTAATTTTAATCCATTTTTTTTCATTCCTTTTACTTTATTTTAAAAAATGACAAATGACAGAATATATTTAACAAAAACTATTTTATTTTAGCATCAGCTTTGGAGCTCAGCTCAAACACAAAGTTCATCTAAATCCAAGCTGTAAACGTGTTTGTAGATCACTGCAGCTGATGTTTAGTGAGATACCTCTGGCTTAAGCGTCTCCTAACGACAAAGAGTTCCAGCTGTTGAAACAAATTTGTGGAAAGACTTTTTTCCAAAGTCACTGTGTAACCACGCACACTTCATCACATCCTCCTGCTGTCATCGTATCCCACCGCCGCCGTGGGCCTTCCTCCCAAATCGTTTAGGATTCTATTTCCACTCACAGACAGGCACAGGCGTTTTTCTGCCAGGTGCTGTCACTTTTATGAATGCTCTGGAGACAGGCGTGGAAAAAAGGCAGTGAATTCCAAATGTCACTGGGGGCAGATGCCTGGACCGAGTCACAGCCTGGAGGAGTCAGCCCAGTAAACGCTGCCTGGTTTAATGAGGCTGTTTGAGACCCTGCAGTCATTAAATGTCTGGTTTCATTAAGCTGTTGAAAGTGTCCTAAAAAATGAAATCTAATTTGAGCTTCCTGAAAAACAAGGCAGTTTATTGCACAGCAAAGTCTTGAGGAGTGAAGGCAAAACCAGAGAAAAATCTCTGCAGGCGACTCCTTTCTAAAGCGTTGCAAGTTGAATTTGTCAATGTTTCCTTTACAGTACAGTATTTACAGGGTATTTAAATGGTCTTTACAATGACAATCAACAACGTTACACAGATTTATGTGTCTAAAGCTGCACTCACACCAAATGTGATCCGCACGTCAAATTTGGTTTGAACGCCTGTCCGAAAACGTGTTCTTGAGCAAATGTTTTTAGCCTGATCGCTACGTAGAGCAGTATCTACGCAGTATCTACGCAGTATCTACGCAGTATCTAAGGACACGGATGATGTTAAGAGATCAGGATTATTTATTTTGAAGAGTTCTCCAAGTGTCAGTTAACAGGCCTCCATGTTGGGTTCATGAGGTCATTCAGAGACTCTCCCGGTACAGTGAGGTTCACTCATGCTGCAGGAGCTGCGTCCGGTACCGGTCCGTGGATCCACTGCCACCGGGCCGGTGCCGGTCCGTTTATCCACTCCCACCGGGTCGGTATCGGTCCGTGGATCCGCTGCCACCGGGCCGGTACCGGTCCGTGGATCCACTGCCACATGGCCGAAAGAAATAAAACATTATTTTGTTTTGAATCCCGAAAATCTTTTATTTTGAAAACCTTTTAATTTGAAAATAACCTATTTCTCTCAGCTGCACCTTTGATCACTTGAGCTGTAAAGGGGAGCAAAACGACTGCGTCTGAACGATCTTTTACTCTGAAAACTCTTTTGGTTTTGAAAATGCAGCAGATTCTCTGGATTCCGTTTCAGTCTCTTGAGGCTGAAAGCAGGCCGGGGTGGGGGTGGGGGGTGCAACACCAGAACAGGATGTGGAACCTTCCTTTACAAATGGGATCAGAGCAGGAACAGACGGAAGAACAGGACACAACTTCAAGACAAAATATAAAACCATCAGACTACCAGGAGTCCTGATTAAAATATGGATTTATGGCAGCAGGAGATTCCCAAATTCAAAAAACCCAATTCCTGCAAGAACCTCCATGAAAACAGAGAAGAGGAGCAGAGCTGCAGCGAGTGGGGCGTGTTTCTATTGGGTATAAATAATAGATTTAGTGGTTTTAGTTTTAATGAGATGATCTTATAATAGTAAAATAAACTGGTTTCCTGACACCACAGTAAATTAAGACCTTACTTATATTTATGTTCATGTAAATGATCAAATCTGTGGTCAGAACGGTTTATTATTAAGTGTAAAGCACGTGTTCTTATTCAAGTCTACTGTCTCTTTGTGGTTTCACCCCCCCAACATCCTTTGACACCCCTATGGGTTGACCGGTCCGCAGCCACAAAAAGGTTGAGGACTCCGGCTTTACACAACATATTTGGGAATTACAATTCAATTACAAAGTAGTTTAGCAATAATCTAATGCTCTTCACTGTAAATAATAATAATAATAATGATAAAAACATAATCATATATTTAAAACATCATCAGTCATCTGTGTGTTTATGTTTAGACATCTTTTGTTCTGAGGTCTGCTTGTTTCTTCAGCTTTTCCAGCTAGAGGGCCATGGAGGAAGCCACAACGGCATCCAGATCCAGATCCAGATCCAGATCCAGATCCAGATCCTGGATTTAGTTTTTGATGTTATGCTCCCAGAAGCATGGTGGTTTATCTACATTGGAGTCATTTATCTGGTAACTTTGGTCAACATTTCACTTGGAAGCAGTGCGTTCTTTGGAGCGTCACAGGTATGATTGGATCATTTCTTTGTTTTTCTGATCCTTATAAGCATCCTTCAAACAAAAGAAAGACAAGACTGCAGGTGGAGACTCTTCTGGCTAGAGGCAGCATGCTTCCAATATTTTACTTCATTTTGTTTTAATTAAAAACTGTTCTTAATGCTGTATGTATCATGTCATGAGTAGAACGTAATCAGCTGAGATACATGCAGCAGGTTGGTTCTGTAATCAATGGAATATTTATGAACACTTGACGAGACGTTCCAGAGGGAGATGTCAAATTAACCAAAATAACACGACATGATGACCTGCTGCTACATTATTTAGATATCTGTAATGACATTAATCCAGTACTTTGTCTCTTCTTCTCACTATTATTAGAATGACTTTGTGCTTCTTCAGCTTGTTGTCAGTAATTGCATTAAATATATATACAGCTTCAGTTCCCTCTACTTTGGTCTAAATATGTTGTAAGAATGTTCCAGTTTTCTATTCTTATTCGATGCACTTCTAAAACCTTTTTAGTGTCTAGTAAGAGACCAAGTTTATGGTGTATTTTTTAGGTTGATTTGGTATTTTTTGTATTTGCAACCTCATCTAAACATGTGTGATGTTATCCTTTTAACAGCTGCTTTTTAAAGTCATTTTAATGAAAGCCTAATAATCTAGAAGAATTTTCAAGCTTTAAGTTGCAGTAGTTGTAAATAGTTTTCTCTTATCTCATAATAGAAGTCATTTTAAACCTCAAGCAAACATAAGTGTGATGTCATCCTCATAAGAGTAAGTATAACAGTCCTATGAGCTGTAAGAATGTACTAACTAAGTATTTGTTAAATATTTGAACTGTACTTTTGGGTTGGAGTAGGGGGGTAGTTGGTGTGGCTTCACCAGGACGTCATTTGAACATTTTTTTCCCCCTTGTTTTTATAAATACTGCTGCTATCTGTGCTTTCGTCTCTTTGGAGGTTTGTCTGAGATCTCGTTTGCAATTTTGTAATTATTGTAACACTATGTTGCTTATTTGTAACGCCAGAGCGGAACCTTTTTCCCGCCGGCAGCGACCCAGCGGCAGGGTTAAGGTTTGGATTACGGTTATGTTTAGGGTTAAAACACCAAACGGTTCCTGAGTGCGGCTGTTCCTGCTGCTCCCTGCTCCTCCAGGAGATGATCAAATGCAGAAAACACATCCAATAGTCTAGTTGCCGCCATGCGCATCACCTTTTGTGCTGGTCGCATGTAAATGGGTGCAAATAAGATCAGCCATAATACCAATAAAATTCATCTAAAAAGACATAAAAGTACAACTTGTGTTTTCAGGATCACCACACCCGCCCTTTAGAACAAATACATGTCCGTTGGACGTCCATTGGCTCCATCGGGTCTGTCCGCCATGTTACCTGCAGCTTGGTACTCATCACCTGCTCTCTTTTCAGTGCAGCTTTTTGCCAGATACAAAGGACAAACTTAAAATAGATATGAAAAAAATAGAAAAAAAGGCCTGTAAAAGTGTCTACAATGCATGAATAGATGATGACATTATTAGCATACTGCTGAGGAAACTAAAGGCACGCCATGACCCGCGGTTTATTGGGCCATATGACTTGCTTTTGCCAGAATTTCTGTCTGTTTTCTGGTCATTTCGAGCTTTTTGTCCACTAAAATGCAGCATTTGCAACAGTGTGACTGCCTGTCTTTGGCTCTCTCCTCAGTGCCTTTGTTTTTAAACTTGTGTGGGTGTATTTTCACCCTGTTTTTGGACATCCTTTGTAAATATCGCTTCTGTTGCTGCAGACCTGGAATAAACTGTTCTTGAAACAGTGGATTCTTTTTGAGAACAATCAGAGGAACAGTGTTATTTTCATTTGGTCACAGGTCTAAAATGTGGTGGTCGAACAAACGAAGTTGATCTGAATTTAATGAAGCGTCAATTCAAAGCTGATGTTGTCTTCAAAAGCAAACAAGAAAGAATCAAACAGAAAGAAAATGACGTTTTAATCCACTTCCGTTCAGGTGGTGTAATCAAGCCAAAATCATCTCAGTATTAAAATAGTGACCTTTATGAGAGGCTCAGGCTGGCGAGCGTTTAATCAGCGATGAGGACACTCTCGAGCATGGCACTGACGCTGAACTTCCCATTTTCTGATGAGCCCAGGCTGCATGATGAGAGCCACAGGTTTAATTGAACGAACAAAGCAGGTGAAGCAGATGTGACCACAGCAGCCACTCAGAGAGCAGGATTGCATTCTCATTTCAGGGTTGAACACGTGAACGTTGGTTCAATCATCCGTGATAACACCAGGTCTCAGGCGCTCCTCACGGTCTTCAAAAGCGTACTCTCAACCTCATACTTGAATCCAAACCCAGGTGAGGATGTTCTCTCTATGAAGTGGCGCTTTGGAGCTCAGGGCTGTGAACTGCATCAACATGTTAGCATTTAGTGGTGTGACTGTCAGGAGTTGGTGAGCCGTTGACTGAAGAACCACAAAGTTTTGCTCTAGCTTTGTTTCTCTGTCACCTTTACCAGTTACTTTGGAGTATTTTAGAATGTAAATGTATTGCTGGTTTCAGTCACTTTTCTTTACTGAGCATTGATTCTACAAAGTTGTTTGTTTTTTATCTAATTGGTTGAACACGAGGTTAATAAAAAGGATTATAACATTGAACAAATCCCCTCTGTGTAGTCTTTGGAAGCAGTAATGCCTTTAAATGGTGATGACATTTCATCCTTTTCCCTTTTACATTCGGTGAAATTGATGGTGAAAAAGACAGTAACTCTCGCTGATGGCTTATTTGAAATGTCGGAAACATTAAGGTGAAACGAGGACTCAAAGTAGGACAGCATCAGTGGGTTACATCAGACCCTCACAGAGTTAGCTGTGAGAGACACTTTTGGCATTTCATCCATGAATATGTGAACCAGTCCATGTTTGGTAAATGAGCTCTGGAGCTGCGCATGCACTACTGGCTTCAAACGTATCATCAAAACTCAAACGGGGCAGAGCCATCCATCATTGATGACCCAGTCCTTCAGAAGATGTCCTAAATACACGGCCGCGGTTACGTAACGTGTATGAGTTCATGGGATCTGTCCCTCCTGATGAGGATTTGCTTTGATAAATGGAAACAGGTTCTAATATGTAGGAGGTTTTAGTTCTTATGAATACATGATCAGTTTGATAATGCAACTAATGGAGACGCGTTGATTGACTAATTACTGCTCTGCAAACCAGATGCTTCTGTGAACAAAAACACATTTGAGTTTGTGGTAACACGTTACAATAACTACCTGAACCAGTCTTTATTAAACTGTTAGTGATGACTTGTTAAATAGCAGTTAACAGTCTGATTAGGGGTTAGAGATAGTTGGAAATGTTATTTAATAAGGAAAAACGTCCCAGTAACATGTATAAAATATGAACAGATTCTTACCAAGTCATTAGTAAAAGCTTCTTCGTGATCTATTTCTAATTAATAATGTGCAGTTTGTGCAGGTGCATCATGAACATACAGGTAACAGGTCATTTATAACTCCCTAAAAGCTTGTTAGTCATCTACTGTCTATCTATGAGGTACATTTATAAATGTATGGGGTTCTGTGCGTACAATAATGAGGAAAAATGAACTTCAAGGATTTTAGCAAATGGCTGCAATGTAACAAAGAGTGAAACATTTAAGGGGGTCTGAATACTTTCCGTAACACCTGTATATTTAAATAGTGTATTCAATAGTATATTTAAATATTTCAATAATTCGATATTTTTAAAGAATTTGATACAGGAACACTTGTCCATCTGCAATGTCTAAAGCGTATAAACCTTCTACTCACAAAAAAAAGTAAAATTCCGTCATCAAGTAGCAAACTGTCCTTAGAAGGAAACTGCGCTTGTAGTGACGGCGGTTTGTCCGGCGCTCATAAAACTATCACTCCAGATGCAAGAATCTCATTATTGTTCTGTTTTACTTGTTAACTAAGCATAAAGAATCCATCATTTTTAAAATACATTTCTATGAACGTCTTTTTAAAACCAACAAGAAATGTAGACTAAAGCTTTCATAAACGACATTTCGACAAACGACATAAACGACATGTATTACTAAAAAACTCGTGGCTTTAAAAATACATTCCAATGACGTTTCAAATCCAAAGAATTATTCTGATGTTTTTCAATAATATTTATACTCATGTGTGTTTAGTAATTTAGTAGAAAAAAAGATTCAACGCACTACGAAAGCTGCGTGCGGGATTTGAACCCGCGGTTCTTTCCACAACAAAAACAATATATGTGGACTAACCACAGTCACCACGAGAACAGCTGATCTACAGAAGGGTTGGTTAAAGACAAATACCAACACCGTGCTGAGTGATGGGCTCGCTCAGGTTGTCACCAAAGGGTTTGTTCATCCATGGATTTTTCACGGTTTTTAAACAGGAATCCTGTGTTTCTGTTGTAACAGCGTGTTGGTTGTATGTTTGAACACTTAAACACGAAAACTTCACATTATTTGATGTGTTTTAAGAAGCTGACACGCTAAAAAAAGTGATTTAGAGATTCTCGGGTACAGTGAGCTTCAGTCCTCTGTGTCTGGATGACGGCCGTTTCCGCGTCGTTTGAATCAGACTGTCGCCCAACGGTAGCAGGAAGAGTTCAGGAAATCTGCTGTCCTGAAGGGATCCATCAGGTTAAGAAAAGGAATTCAGGAGATCCGATCCACCGTATTGGACAGACGTGGCGACCTCCCCAGAGTTTAGATTTTTTTACTCTGAATTTGCGCCGCGCTGCTCACTATGTCTGTTTCCAGATTTTGGCGGCGGGTCAGCTGGTCAATTCACGTCTAAACCATAGACAAACTGGCCGCCTCCACCTCACGAACATTAATCATTTCTGATGACCCTTTGTCGGGCATTATCCCTTGTTTATATTTTTCCCAAGTAAATATCTAAATCTGATGAAATCCTTTTACTTTGAAGAAGTTAGTGTTGAATCCAGTCTTCTTAAATGGTTTTGTAATCCTTTCCAGATGGATGGGCAGTAACTTTTACTTGAGTGGTGTCTTTCTGTGAACACAGTCATTCAGATCCAGCTTTCTCACACACTAACAAGTAAATTCCATATCTTCCTGCTTAAAGACTGCTTGTCTTAGGAAGACCTACTCCTGAATCCCCCCAGTGTTTTCCTAAAAACATCTTCCTTATCCACGTTTGTTGGGATCTGACAGCCAAACATAAGCGACGTGAGCGGCTGCACGCTGACATGCTTTTTAAATTCCGTTGTGTTTCAGCGGGGTGGCTAACCCTGCTCCTCGCTCAGACAATCAGCTCTTTTTTCCACAGCTGTCCGTTTCTATGGTAACTGAAAGAGAGAAAGAAGGAGCGCCGTCACGCAGACGGCTCAGGAGCTGCTGGGATTCTTGGGAGGTAGGAGCATCTCCCTCAGGGAAGACAGGAAGGAAAACAAGAAGGGGTGTGAAGGGTAACATGGTTCATGTTAGCCGTGCGATGCGTAACTTCAGGCCGCTTGAACTTTGCCTTCATATCAAACGGAAAGATTCACAGAAAATAGTTTTCTTCACTGGTCATACTGTCATAATGTCAGTAGCTACTGCTCAGAGCTGCTCTCTGTAACAAACCACAACTATACGACCGTGACGCAGGGAGAGCAGCTTCTCATATTGGCTTTACATTGTAGAACTGTTATGGTTTCTTTTTTCTTTCCTTGTGGTTGTTTTTGTGGTTAATTTTGTCCTTTTGTTTTGTCTTCACAGGGGGGCGTGGCCATCTCTCATCCCGGGGCTGCCTCCCTGCACACCTGATCCTCATCATCATTTCCCCCTCTATATAAGCATGTTCTTGGTTGCTTCTCCCTGCTGGATTATTCATGATGTTTGTGGTTTGAACAAACAGTTTCTTCAACTCCTCTGGCTCTGCTTTGGGATCTGCTTCCGTACCTTGACAAGAACAGCAGTAGTAAGGTAACGTGCTGCATAATTCCACTGGAATGACATTATTGCGTAAACGGTTGAAGAGTTAAGGTGGTGGAAAGAATGTAGCCGCTGGAGCCACAGCTCCGTGTAACTGGCTTAAGATCTTCTTTTCGAACTCAGAATTCATGCTTCTACAGAGTACAGATGCTCTGAGATAGTCCCAGACCACCACACCACTACTACCGTGTTTTTGTCTGTTGCTACAATGCTGCTTGAGCTCTCATCTGTCAAGAAATTACCGAAACATTTTATTTTGGCAAAAGTGAGACGACTCTTTGTGCTCCTGCAGGGCAGGACAGGCCAGAAAACAACAAGGATGAACGGAATTCAACGCAGGAGGAACACAGGAAGACACAGAGGCATTATTCACCTTGTGCAGTATGTGTGGCAGTGGAAAAATCCACCACAGGCAGACTATAATGCAAAAAGTCCAAGAAGACGGAACCCAGCCTGTGCAGCTGGTAATCAGCAGTAGAGTTGAGTTTCTCTGTTCTCCTCTGTGTGTTGGGAAACATTCAGTTTATTCATAAACACCAGCACCACCACGTACAGTCACCATCCCAAACTAAAATCAGTCTTTACGTCCAGGTTAGGAAACTTGGACGAAAGGGAAAACAGCAGGTTCTGGTCCAAAATGGTAACCTGATTAAAAAAACAAACAAAAAAACTGGACTTTGGATGGGTCGAGGTGAAGAAATTAGGCTAGAGAAAGTACTAGGTTGCGCTAAAGCTTTTTAATTGAAAATGTCGTGTTTTGGAGGGCTTACATTCAGGTAAGAGAAACCGGACTTAGATCATGCAAAATCAACTTTTCCTCGAGGACACTGAAGGTCGAGTCAGGCTGAGGGTGAACCTCAGCGTGCACGTACGCATGCACGACTTGTGGGTCTCGAGGAGCCAATGCCAAATTGAATCAGAAATTTAAAAAAAATCCAATCTTCTCCTTAAAATGTTTTACATCACAATAAAGATGAAGAAGGACCCTGGCGTAAACCTTATATGTTCTGTAGGTTTGTTGTTTCAAGATTGTAAACTTTTAATAACATGTATTTGAAAAAGATCAGCTTCTGATGATGTTTCCTGACAGTTCTTTATGACTGTCCGAGCCGCTTAGACAGCAGAGAACTCCGTGATGACAAGGATTTATGTTTTTCTCAACCACGGAGAGCTTCCCCGCCTGGATTACAGCGCCGAAAAATGAAGGAACTTGGATGAAGACACTTAAGAAAATTAAATACAACACTGTAAAATCAAATGTTGTTGTCATTACAAACAACATTAGCATTAGACATACAAGATAAAGTTATGAAGAGAATAAAAAGCAGTGTTTTTGTCAGCCGCATCAGTCATCTGAAGGCTAAATGAACCCACTATTTTCTCCACTGTCAGAGCCTCTCAGCAAACGATGTCTTGAGAGTTTCATGATGTCACCTCCAGATGTTTCACTAAACTGTGTTGGGGCATGAAAGCACAGCTGATCTGTCACCGTGGGGCGAGAGGGCGCTCAAGGACTGATCTGTTTGTTTGAGATCAGGAAGGGAAAAAGCCACGAGAGTATAGAGTGACAACAAGCCCGGCCTCCATGACCTGACGGAGCTGAATGAGGTTCAAACACCAGCGTGTGTCTGGCGTGTACCAGCGAACCAGAATGTGGGTCAGTGGATGTGACTATCACAGTGGTTTACCCAAAAACCAGCATGTTTGTTTCCCTCAGCCTTAGAAGGAAGCATGAAAAGGTCAGGTTGGGAGGGCAGCAGAAAACTACAAAAGTGTCATAATTACTACAAACGCGCCAATTTCAGTCCAATGCTAAACAACATTTCTGAATCTCCAGTGATTGTTCTTGTTGTAACAGAAAGTCGAGGAGATGATGAACTGTCTCCATGAGCCGATCCTCTGGCACCCATTAAAACAGACTTTTACACTAAATTGTTCCCATCTTCATCTGTTTGGTTTGATTTCACTTAGAATTTTCTGGAACAAGCCAAAGGCTGAAGCGGAGCAACGTGTCTGAAGAAATCCTGCAGTTCCAGCTTTTGTTCACTTGGGTGAACTAAACAAGTTTTGTTTAAGAGTTTGTGAAACACCCACTCCACTGAAAATGGTGCTTTTAACATCTTTTTGTGGCATCTTTCTGATGACGGAAGACATATATGAAGAAAATTACGCTCACAACTGCATTGGACTGTCCAGTCCAGTTGTGGTGAATCAGATGCAAAAATGCTGTTTGAAAAAGATCTCAGCAGGTTTGTAGAAAATGTGTGAAACTCTCAGCTCCGCTCCATTCTGATGCATTCACTTACAGACAAATAGATCCATGAACGTCTTTGTTTTCCTCGTCAGGATACACTCCCCAGCAGAGTTCAGGCCACTTTACATTTTCTGCTTTGCAAATGCTCTGTTGAAGAATCTGAAAAAGAAAAACCCTTAAAGGACAGAAAATGTGTGGTCAAATGAAGGAACATTCATGCAGTGATGAGGAGATTTGTCTAGACCCCAGCAGAACACACAAACATCCCACACTTCTTCAGAGTGTTCAGTTTGGTCTGTGTGGGTTTAGCTGAGTCACTGCATCTGACAGGGAGGTGTTTAATGAAACCCAGAGGAACAAGTTGACTTATGGAGAGCTGATAGAAAGGTGTTCTTTAACAGACTCATTAAAGCAGCAAACCCTGTGGAAAGGTCAGATAACGCCACACTCGCTCCCGCCTCAAAAGGTAATGAGCTTGTCATCTTTTCATGCAGCCGTCTGGCTTGCTCCAACAAAAAAAAAAACGTGCTCATTTAAGGAATAACTGCGAGGAGGACGGCATTCTTTTCTAAAGGTGCTGCTGCAATACCTGCAGGTTAACAGACAATTACTGGAACAAGAAAGCAGCTGTAACATTGAAACCTTCCCTGCTGTGGAGCCACAGAGCGGCTTCAATAAATAGGAGGTGAACACAGAATGTGAGAACTCTCTGGGAACAACCCTCATTATTAGATCAGTCCACACATGCACCAGGATATGCACGTGCACGGCCAAACAAGGAAGCACAAGACCAGCAGAAACCATTTCCTCTTCCTACCGGGGCCACCAATTGGAAAGTAAAGTCGTTAATCTTCTTCCAGCTCTGGTTTCATCCACTAAAAACACACGGCGGTGTGTATTTCCACAACAGCTGTCTCGATTCATCAGCTCTAGGCAGGCATTTGTGTTGGCTGTTGGCTGTGGAGCTGGCAGGGCCTGACAGGAGGAGCACCACTGTAGCTCCACCAGGAAGGGAGAATGAAATCCTGACCGCTGGAGATGAGACACAACATCCCACAGGCCACTGCAGGCTTTCCATTCTGACTGGAAAACAGCAGAGGTCAGTTCAAATGCCAACTTCCACGACTCAAATGAGGAGTCCATCAATTTGTTGTTTGTAAAGATTCTGCTCAATCAGTTTAAGTGGAGAACTGCAGAAAAAAAGCCCAAAGAAAATGTGGCCTGAGCCACTAAAAACCCACGTTCTGATGAGATATGGAGAGAGCAGGAAACTCATAGTCTACATTTCTTTTCTTTTATCTCTTTGTAAGAACGTGTGGTAAAGAGGAGTGACATTTCACGTAATCTCCAAACTAATCTGATGATACAGATTATTGTCTAATTTCTGTTATTTTCTTCTACTGGTTAATATGGAGAAGAGGCAACAAAAAATTGTTTTCTTCTCTTTCCTCCTGCATTCATTTGTACTTCTCTCCTTTCAAGTTAAAATGTTTTTTTATTCTTTTAACTAAATACAATATTTTTCTGACAGTTATTACAAAACCATACAAAAGAAGGATCACAACATCCAAACATTTTCTCTGCAGCACAAATGCCAATTGAAAGGCTTGTTGTCTGGAGTTACTCTGTAAGTTATTTCAAATCTTTTTCAATCCAGAGGATTTCACCTGGATGTTTTTGGTGAAGTTGGACAAATAAAACTCAAAATACAGCAATTAAAACTCTCCTGTTAATATACAGGATTTAATATAAATGCTTCTCTTCTTGTGCACTGACTGATGAAGTGTTCTTTAACAAAATAATAAAATGAACCTCACTATTCTGTTAACTGTTTGCTGTCTAAGCAGCCTGGGACGTATTTACTTCTTCTTAGCAAGGCACTGCTAGCTTTAGCTTAGCATATAGCATGGTTTCTACCTTTTCCTCTTTCACCCCTCTGCCCTGCTCCATGTGCCATGTGTTCAGCGAAGATCCTGCCTCCTTTAGTGAAGATTTGAGATTTGGAAGCCAGGCTAGAGCAGGTGGAATCGCGGCTCCGCATAGGGGACGCTAAGCCTGTTAGCCAGGTTGTTACTCGTGGCGCAGGTGCGCTGCCAGAGCTAACTTAGCTAGCACCCCTGGCAGCAGGGGGGAATGCACAGGATGGGTTTTGTAGGCTATAATTTTACAATTATGCCTAAATGTGTGTTCAAGAATCGAGGTCTGACAGACTAATCAGAGGAAGATATTAACCTGTATGTGGACACTGTCATGAGCAGTTTACCAGCTACTGGGAGTGGGCTTCAGCAAATCAAAACTCACCAGGAGAAGGACGTCATTATACAGCAACTCAAGAAGTGTTACGTGGAAGGATGGCCTAATAAACTTTCAGCTGGCCAATCACTGCAGCCGGGTGCTCTCTCAGTTCACTGTGGCAAAGCTGAAGTCTACTACAGCTAAGGGTGTCATTGGACACTTCAAGTCTGTGTTTGCCCGACACGGCATCTCAGAAGAGGTGCATTCTGATAATGGACCGCAATTTAGTTCAGAGCACGTCCGTCGGTGTGCACGCTCCTGGGACTTTAAACATGTGACTTCCAGCCCGAATTTCCCACAGAGCAATGGCGAGGCAGAACGTGCTGTGTGTACAGTCAAGAATCTTCTTCGGAAGTCGGCGGATCAGTATCTTGCTCTTATGGCTTATCGTTCCGCACCTCTGGCTAATGGATACAGCCCTGCGGAGCTTCTGATGGGAGGAAGGATAGGAACCACCGTTCCTGTGATCACGTCTCAGCTCACTCCAGTTTGTGTGAGGAAGAAGCTGACAGAGATTGAGAAAGGGTACAGACAAAAGCTTCAGAGAGACTTTAACAGCAGACATAGAGCGTGTGACCTTTCCTGTTTGCAAGTGGGTCAAAGAACTCGGCTTCATTAGATTCTTTGTTCACTACTTTGGAAAAACATCAAGTAACGGAGAGAAATGTCACAATGATTTTTAAAAAAAACTTTTGTCATGTAGAAGCCTCACTGATCTATAAGGTACATTAAGTGAGACAAAAGAGTTGGAAATAAATCCATCAGTCAGTCAGACTTTTATTGTCTTCACAGTAACTCTAGAACTTGTTTGTAACATGCTACACATTAGCCGCGTTAGAAGTGCTAGCCATGTTAGAGTCTGCACAAAACCTGTAACTGTAACAGAATAAATGTGAATCCACTTGCCACTTATAATTTATGCATCATTTTATTATTTTTTATGGGCTCTTTAGCGCCCCCTATTGACTCATGCCTCTATTAGTTGTTTAGCACCAAAACTTTATTAGTTGAGGCACAGATATGCCCGAGCGTGCTGTGTGTAATGCGGGCGGGAGCCTTCCATGTCTGACCATCACCTTTTTGTGAAACAGAGAATAAACGTCCAATCAAAGACAAGTCGGCTGTCCTGTCGTTCAAAAACAAAACCAACACAACGCAGAGAATCGCCCTGAACCAGCCAGTACAAAGACTGAGCGGGTTACATAACTCCCAACCTTGTTTGCAACGCATAAAACCGCTGATAAGAACGCTGATAAAGAACGTTACTGCGATTATGCTAACTCCCAACCTTGTTTGTTACATGTAAGAAAAAACACTGTACACCGCTTCACGCTAGCATACTCACAACACACAACACTGTTAGCAACTTGTAAAAAAACAGAGTGACATTTTGACAGAGTGCTGTGTACCTCTTCACTTTGACATCACAATCAGAGTAAATCAGTTTGCAAAGCACTCAGGATTACGAGGCACACAGTCAGTTTTTTAAAGTAATTAAGGCTCGGAAGTGTTTCCAGAAAACGGTTAGAAAAACTGCAAATCCCAACGTGATAAATACACACTACAAGTAAAAATGTGTTTTCTGCAGCTGCAGATGTCTGTCAGTCTGGACTAAGATACTGTTTCAGTCCCAAACTCTACAGATTTTATTTCTCTGTAGTATTTTCAAGGTTTGGTCTTAGTTGTTTTTGGTTGGTTTGAAACTACCTTCATGAAATGTTCTGAAGCTGCAGAAACATAAAGTCACTAATCAGAGAGGATTCACAGTAAAACAAGCGCATTAAAAATGAACTGGAGGAAGGAGGTGCTTGTTTTTTGAAGAGGCAGTCAGTCTGTCTCTGAGACCATAAAGCAGCGACAGCATATGTTTTTGGTTGGCGTCAGCTGCAGTCATAAACCACTGGAGCGGAGGTGTGACACCACCAACACCCTGACCCCCCATCACAGGGGCCGAGCGCTGCGTCCTCATGGAAGGACGTGTAACCTGAGCTCAAGACAAACTTTATAGGAAATGAAGTTACAAAAAGAACATTATTCCTTCTTTTTCTGATGTCTTTATAAAATGCTTGCTTGGTTTGAAAGGGAAACGGAACACAGCCTCTGTTTCAACTGTGACCCTCGTTTAGCTCAGGAAAAATCCCACGTTACTCTTTTATTTTTTAAATCTGGGAGTTCTGATCAGCCGCTTCGGCCTTTGGGGTTCTTATTGGACTCAGAGATAGAGAGAGAGACTGAGAGACAACAGAAGAAAGTGTCATTGAAGTCACATGGTCTGACAAGTCGCTGATTCTCTAATACGGTTAATACGTCAGAAAAACGCTCATGAACTTCGTTCTACTATGGCCAGACGCACATCCGGCCAACGCAGAGCAGATCATGCAGGGACAGGAAGTTAGGTGGTAACTTTCAAATAAAACATCGGGTGGATTTTCAAAATAAATGAACTCTTTTTATGGCGAATTGACAGTTTCCTCATTACGAGTCTGAAACTATTCTGTACTTCAGTGGAATGTTTTCTGATTAAAATTGGCTTCTTTAAATTCAGTTTCACCATCTTTTGTTGAAAAATCTTTCCAATTACAACAAAAGTCTGAGTTTAGAGGATCAGATCAAAAGAGAGTT
This sequence comes from Oryzias woworae, assembly GCA_016861445.1. NCBI lineage: Eukaryota > Metazoa > Chordata > Actinopteri > Beloniformes > Adrianichthyidae > Oryzias > Oryzias woworae. The sequence goes on from BOLG01000407.1 coordinate 959,810, forward strand.
TAGTTGTGAATCCTAAAACAAGAGTCTCTTCGGGTTCCGCTGTCAGGAACTGGAGGTGAAGGACAAACCAGGACAAAAACCACAGATAAAGCAGATGACCGGACACCTAGAACTGAAAAGCAGACACTTTTGAGGACATTTAACAGCAATGAAAGCAAAAACCTGAAGTAACTGAAAGGAGACTAAACATGACCAAAAACACCACCGAAACACCAAACTGAAGCACAAAATCCTCACAACAGCATGATAATATTACATATTCATAATAATTTCAGCTTTCTGGGGATAAACATGATAGGAAATCTGTGTTTAAATGTTACCATCTGTATTCAGTTTGATTCATGTTGATTCTGTCTGCAGCACCATGCCAGCATACAGAACCTCTAGTTTTTTATTTCTTCCAAATCTACGTTAAGTGAAGGAACTCATGTTGATGATCATTTTCTACATAAAAAAGAGATGACAACTGTATCGTTTCACCTACACAGATCATGTAGCCGAGTAGAAATCTCTTAGTACTTTATTCTAAAATTTAACTCACTTTCCATATTGTTTAAAGAACAAAAAATGTGTTTTTGATGCCTTTTTCTGACTTTGAGCCCCTGTCCCTCTGAAATTCTGTGCATGTCCCTGTATGTATGTATGTTTATATATATATATATATATATACATATATGCATACATATACATACATATATATATAAATGCAGAGCACTGCACGCGGACGGCATGGAAAGGTGCTCATAAACATCAGAGGTTTGACAACAATTAAGACAAAACAGAATCTAACCTACTCATTTAAGGACATCAAGATGAAAAACTTACACGAGCTCTGAGGTAGATAAGACAGCGAGGCAGAAGATGTAATAGATAATACAGTAATATTATAATGTTTTCATTCAATGATCTACGATGGGAGATGACCTCTGCAGTTCCTGCTGTGACCCAATATTCTAAGTTGCCTTCAGGGAGACAAAATAACTGGGTTGTTAACTGAGAATTGATTATCCCGTTTGGGAATTCTTCCAGTTTATTTTATTCATAATGTGTAAATGTCAGTAATTTTTGGACCAAATGATAAAACAATCTACGGAATAAATACTTTGTTATTCTGCAGCCAGGACAACAATCCTGTAAAAAAGACTAAAAACATGTAAGCTTTCAATGCACTGCAGCTCATCCAGAAATGCAAAACTATGAGCTGCTCAGTTGGTGTCTTGCTGGATTTGACAGCATCCCTTTCCCCCCCATCCTGGAGATGTCTGTGCTGCTCTGTCATCCATCATCGATGAGATCTGTGGCGAAGTCTTCAGGGAACCATCTTGTTTACGATCACAACGCACAATGACAAACACACATGCACACACAAACGCACACAAGATCAGTCCAGCAACAGCCTCTTGGCCCTGTGGTCACTGTAATTCTGACCACAGAGGACGTGTTCCACGAGACGACGCAGCACTTGCAACCTGGAGGTCCTGAGGTCATGAAAGACGACTGTGAACGACTTCCAGATAAAACAGGAAGGAGGTTTGGTGGTCTGTACACTTTGACAGATAAAACAGGAAAGAGGTTTGGTGGTCTGTACACTGTGACAGATAAAACAGGACTGTGACAGATAAAACAGGAAGGAGGTTTGGTGATCTGTACACTGTGACAGATAAAACAGGAAGGAGGGTTTGGTGGTCTGTACACTGTGACAAATAAAACAGGAAGGAGGTTTGGTGATCTGTACAATGTGACAGATAAAACAGGAAGGAGGCTTTGGTGGTCTGTACGCTGTGACAGATAAAACAGGAAGGAGGGTTTGGTGGTCTGTACACTGTGACAAATAAAACAGGAAGGAGGTTTGGTGGTCTGTACACTGTGACAGATAAAACAGGAAGGAGGCTTTGGTGGTCTGTACGCTGTGACAGATAAAACAGGAAGGAGGGTTTGGTGATCTGTACACTGTGACAGATAAAACAGGAAGGAGGTTTGGTGGTCTATACGCTGTGACAGATAAAACAGGAAGGAGGTTTGGTGGTCTGTACACTGTGACAGATAAAACAGGAAGGAGGTTTGGTGATCTGTACACTGTCACAGATAAAACAGGAAGGAGGGTTTGGTGGTCTATACGCTGTGACAGATAAAACAGGAAGGAGGTTTGGTGATCTGTACACTGTGACAGATAAAACAGGAAGGAGGGTTTGGTGATCTGTACACTGTGACAGATAAAACAGGAAGGAGGGTTTGGTGGTCTATACGCTGTGACAGATAAAACAGGAAGGAGGTTTGGTGGTCTGTACACTTTGACAGATAAAACAGGAAAGAGGTTTGGTGGTCTGTACACTTTGACAGATAAAACAGGAAGGAGGTTTGGTGGTCTGTACACTGTGACAGATAAAACAGGAAGGAGGGTTTGGTGATCTGTACACTGTGACAGATAAAACAGGAAGGAGGTTTGGTGGTCTATACGCTGTGACAGATAAAACAGGAAGGAGGTTTGGTGGTCTGGACACTGTGACAGATAAAACAGGAAGGAGGTTTGGTGATCTGTACACTGTGACAGATAAAACAGGAAGGAGGGTTTGGTGGTCTATACGCTGTGACAGATAAAACAGGAAGGAGGTTTGGTGATCTGTACACTGTGACAGATAAAACAGGAAGGAGGGTTTGGTGATCTGTACACTGTGACAGATAAAACAGGAAGGAGGGTTTGGTGGTCTATACGCTGTGACAGATAAAACAGGAAGGAGGTTTGGTGATCTGTACACTGTGACAGATAAAACAGGAAGGAGGGTTTGGTGATCTGTACACTGTGACAGATAAAACAGGAAGGAGGGTTTGGTGGTCTATACGCTGTGACAGATAAAACAGGAAGGAGGTTTGGTGGTCTGTACACTGTGACAGATAAAACAGGTGGGTCACCAAAAAGGAAAGCATGATGCTCAAAGAAAGAATATTTGCTAACTACAATATTTACAGATGTTAATCTTTCGTGATGCTGTTCCACCACCTTTCTTTTCTCCCCTGATAGAAAATAAAAAGTTTAAATGAGGTGGAGAAACCTCAGTGAGAAAAGCTGCTGCATCAGTCTTAAGCCAGGTTTCAGTTACAAACAGACAGCTCAAGTCACGTTCTAAAATCTTTCATGATGAAAGACTTATTGAAAAGAGTCATCTTCATTGTTGTTGGTAAAATCTGATGTGAGAATGACATGGTTTAGTGAAGGAGAATCTGACATGTGAGGCACTTGGAAACGGATAGAAGTGACTGGTATGAACTGGTATTTGCTGCTGAGCGGCAGAGAACAGTAAGTCAGGGGTGTGAGTGTCCTGGTTGGACCGTCAGCTGGGAATGTTTCTGAAGGAACGGAGAGGGAAATCAATGTTGATGCTGAGAAGACGGGAACCACCTATCAAGACAGACCACAAGAGCAGGATTGAGGAGCCGCTTGACAACCCCCGGCAGGTATGGCAGGACATCCAGGCCATCACAAACTCCAGAACCTGTACTGTGACACCAGTGACCCCAGATGTAGCGCTGCAAGAGGAAACAAACTGCTTCTTTTCCCAGTTTGAGTCACATATTCAGCAACCAGCCACATCACCTCAACCCACTGCACAAGCCACACAAACAACCTTGGTCAGCCCACCCCTCACCCTTGAGGCTGCTGAGGTAAGACGAGTTCTCCAGGCGGTCAACCGCAGGATTAACAGGACGGTGACATGACAATAGCAGGAAGTGGAGGGAAAATGGAGAGACAGAGGGAAAGCAAGAGAGAAAAGGAAAGAGGTAAAAATGAGAAGGAAAATGAAAGAAAGGAGGCCTCTAGAAAAAGAGAAATAACAGCACAGTACTGGATGAAATGTATCTGCAGACACAAAGTAACCATGAAACCTGACACAGACATAATGGTTTTGGTTGTGAGGGGAAACACAGCATAGTCATTGTCTGTAATATCAAATGTGATCATTTTGTCTTCATTATAAGACCAATACTGATGTATAAGATATTCTTTACATTGCTGAGTTCAAGTTAGAATATAAATATGTTTTGAAGAACATATTTCAGTATTTGTCTTTAAATAAGGTGCTACGGTGCTCAAGAAACTTTAATGAAAAGACTTTTTTCACTCCAGGTCCAAGAAAACGCCCCTGCCAAGGATCCTCTCACCAAGGGGCCCTAAATGTCTACCATGGTAGGGGGGAACACTGCCAAGTAGCTCCACCCCCGAGGTGCAACGCAAGCCCCCCATCACCCCAACAAGTGGTAGTATGAGGAAGGAGGGTAGGTTGGGGACAGCTACCAAACAGCTACCCCGAGTGGTGAAACAACTGTCCCCCCTCCCCCCCAGCATTGGGGCCAAGTCTCGAAGTCTACAAATTACATTCAAGTCAAACTTTTTTTGCATTTTTAGTTGATTATTTTTCTCATTTTTACACTTATTTTTTAGACCCTATATTATTTTAACCTTGTCTGCTCTCTGTCAATTCTTTTACTTTTAATGTCAAATAGCTGGCACTGTTTTAATGCGCAAAGGGGCGGAGCCTGAGGGGCGGGGATTTGACTGCTCATATACAGAGGGGCGGAAATGACGTCACTAGTAGCCATCCACCTGCCATTTTCAAAAAGGTTAATGGCGTTTACTTACATAGCACTTTTCTACCTTCATTGAAGGCCCAAAGCGTTTTACAGTCACAAACCCATTCACACACTGATGGTTACCAGCCGGGAAGGCTTGGCGCAGCTTTCCCCTGAAGCAGATGACATCACAACCTAGGAGCCGATCATCGCAGTGGGGCTCGTGCTATGTTCCAGTTCCAGTTGAAGGGGTGCCCTGTCCGGCCCTGGTGGATCCAGGGTCAACAGTGACTGTGGTGAGACCCGAACGTGCTTCCAGTGGGAACCAGGTTGGAGTCCACTCTGGTACGTCTGCGCACGGTCACAGGTGAGCTGGCTCCTATGAAAGGCAGGGGTATCCAGGAGGTACTTCCTGTTTGGGAAGACGAGAGGGGCGGGGTTGAGATTTCCCTGAAACTGAAGGAATCCGATTTACGTTCTGTTGAACAAAAACCGTAATTCTTATTTGAGGTATGTTACACCTGCACACACAGGAATGAGACTTTCAAAGTCTCTGAGACGATGTTTTTTCTTTTTTCTCAGAAGGGTATGATGCATCGATGCGACCATGGATTTTTTTAGGCACACCATTGAAAAATCCAGTCACACCCCAGAGCCCTGGACTATCTTGAAAGCTGTGGTAGAACCTTGAAACAATATACAATAAGTTCAGTCACATTTGAGGCATGAATAATGTAAAGATGATCTTGCCTTGAGGAATTTAGTGTGATGTCAACAACATTTTAAAAGTTAGACAAATAATGGCACTTAACTTGTTTTGATGAGCGGGATATGAGAAAGTCTTAATACGCTTAGTGTTCAGGAATGCATAAGGACACATGGTGGTGAACTTTGCTAAAAGAATGTGGTGAATGAAACATTTTCAACAGTAGCAGAGGCGTCTCGTCTCACCTCTAGTTTAAGCTCAGGACAAAAATAACTCGGCTTGGCACAGAAAGACAAAATCTCTCCACCTTTTCATGCCAACTGCAATCCCAACCCTTCTGATTCATCCAAACCAGCAGGTGAACTTCACACAAGGAGCTTTCAAGAACAGCTTCCTGTTGCAAAGTGTGAACTGGTTTACACAGAGACACATCTGACAAGGACACTGAGATAATTGGATTGATGTTGTAATGTGTGTGGCCACCAGCTTCTTGTTTAACTCCTCCGACTTGCTCATTAGACTCAAAAGCAGGTCTTTAATTCATTCCAGCATTGGTCTATTACAGCCTGGATGAAAGCTTAATGAGAACTTCAATAAATGAAAGGTGGGCTGCAGCTTGTTGATGACACCGTTCATTTTCCATTTCAGAAGGGCTGAGGTGAAGCTAATTACATTTCAAAGCACAGCAACATCTTCAGTAAATAAGACAGATTTACTGAGACTCAGAAGTACAGGGACGCGTTCAGTTGGTTGGGAATCTTACTTTGTCTGATCTGTTGTTTCAGGAACACAAGCATTTGGTCAAAGCTTTCCTGAAGCCTGTTTGGGGTTAAGAAGCTCCGTTATCCAGATGGAGCAAAGCGCCTCGGCATCGACAGGAGCCAGCTGATGCCGCTTGGGCATCTCATCAAGATGCTTTTTGGAAGCCTTCCAGTTTTAGTGTTTCCTCTGTGCCCTGTTGGGAAGAGACCTCAAGGCAGGTCCGGGGGCTGCTGGAGAGCTTAAATCCCATCTGTCCTGGAAAAATGCCATTTTACTCTGTTAGAGTTAGAGCAGGTTGAGGTGCGGATGCAGGATTCAAATTCCAAAATTATTCAGGAGAAGCAGGGAAAAATGGATGGATCAACAGAAAACATGGATGATTAATAAATTGCTCAATTGATCAGGACATCCCATAAGTCCTTGAATATTAAACTTCAGTTTGACAAAGTCATTAGTAATTTGAATAAATATATGAACAAATATATATATTTGGGATGGTTTCTAGAAACTCCAGTGACCTTAACCCTAGAAAATGGAGGCATTTGAGGAAACATTGATTGGCTGCTGAGTCCATTCCGTTTGAAAGCTTTTAAATCTTCTTTTACTGTCACTTCAACTAAACCATTGCTCTGAGAAAGCTACAAAAATAATCTAGCAGTTAATGGTTACCAACACGTTTCATAAATGCAGGACTGTCATGACAAAATTAATCTGCAACACTAATTTAAAGAAAGTATTAACAAAGAAATCGCTCGGCAGAAAACCAAACTTTGTTCGTGAAAGAAAAAAACAACAATCTGGATATCAGGGAATTATTCTTGGACTCTCCAGCTGAAGAATGTGCACCTCAGACACACACTGGACAAATCCTCAGGATTCTGGCCTGAAAATGAAGCCTAAAGAGGGATGTGCACATAGGCTGGAGTTCACTTCACCCATCATCCACAGATCAAAGCACCTTCCAAAAAAACCCCAAAACACAACTAATAATTCAGAAATATCATCTCTAATAAAATAAAAACAAACTTCTGAAACAAAAAATCGGGGTAAAATAAAGCCAAAACTTTATTTCACAGGAGTTTAAAGACTCACTCCGATGTCAGTGGTGTTTTCAGTGTAATTTCTCTGGTAATGGAGTTACGTATGTAAACAAAAGTAAGATCAACGTTGCATTTCTGACTTACTTCTTGTTTCAAATCCTGGTGAATCAGGAGCTGACAAAGAAAAGGTTGTTTGACAAAGCTTGAGCAAGCTCCCTGCTCCACGCCGTTCTGATCCATCCGCTCGCAGACAAAGAAATTCAGGGACATCTTCGCTTTCCTCGTCTGAGCTGGCATGTGGATCAACGCTGGATCAACTGGATCACCTCCAATATCGCATGCCACTTTTAGTGCACGGGTAATCTTAGGTTGGGGGTGTGAGGGGCTGTAAGCTAGCGGGAGAGAGGTGATTATTTATTTATTTATTCCACCAGAAAAAAAAAGCCCAAAGTGCTGCAAACAGGAAAACACAGATCGAAACATTGTTTAATAACAAAACAAAAAGAATAAAACCAATTTAAAACAGAGATCTGATGCTCAAACACCGTAGTGGAGGAATGAACAGAATGTAAACAGATGGATGATGGGAAATGGGTGGGCTTACACTGCGGCAACAGTCCCGCCCACAATTTAATGGTGAATTTCTAAAAAAAAAAAAAAAAATTCCTGCCACTGCAGAAACTGTCCAAAGAAAATGACAGTTTTTTTTTTAAATTTTGGATTTAAATTGTTTTATCAATTAAAAAACCACTGAGAACATTTGAAAACAGATCCAAAAATGATCGTAACGGGACTTTAAATGCAATCTCTTCTGGTGTGAAATCTGATTTAACAGTTATTTAAAAAAAGATCTCCCTTCTGACACCTGTCGTCATCATTTGGTTTTTCCAGGTTTGTGTCACATTAGAAAACAGGAGACGGCAGATTTTGCAACCATGATTGAAAGAGACCGTCAGCAGAGACTCAAAGCTCAAAGCAAGTGAAGTGTTGATGATTAAATGTGTACAATATCCTGACCTAACTGGTTTCACTCTGTGGATTAGTAGTAATTTTGTCTTCAAAACATAATATGAGGAAGGAGGGAAACCCAGGAAGGAAAAATCATTAGTTTAGGAGCAGGGCAGCCAATTGACAGCCGCCTGTGACGTTCCATTCACATCTTGCTGCTTCGTCTTGCTGTTTTTAACAAAAAGCTGCTGCTTTGAGCATCCAGTTGGCGATTTATCTGCCCTGTGGCCCTAGATTACAATCCGTGGTGTAAATGGATTTTTATTTCTCACCGTGCCGCAGCTGAGGACACCTCCCAGATTGTTTTGGCTGCACTGTGGTGATAAATAATTGACATTTTTCTTCCTTTACCACCCAGCCAATACTTTCGCTGGACCCAACACTCTCCTTTCCTTCTTAGCTTTAAATTTTCTCTCTGCTTCTGCAGATGTGCAATTTGGTTGAGTTCTGTCTGGCAACACTGGACTGTAAAGCAGAAAATAGCAGCATCAGCTCTGATGTGACTTCGGAACAGCTGTGCGTTACACTTAGAAGTCGGGAAGAAACTACGCAATCAAGCTCCAGGAAAAAGGGAGCTTGATTGCGGAAGAGAGTTCAAACCCATCCAGATCAGGGACTCGCCAACCCGTCCTCACTCCCAAGTCAGCACACATGGACGCGTCAAACATTGATGCTTCTGGTGTACCCAACTTGTCTTTTTTTGATACAATGGAGTAACGTGGGAGTTTATGTACCGACGGTTTTGTTTCATGTGTCTCTAACAGGAATTTATTAGTGTTAGTTTGCAAACAAAACAGAGGGGTCTAAGGCACTTTTTAATGTGAGGCTACACCGGCAGATGCTCAAGCACCCCCAGGGCCCTCTGTGTGCATGTGCCTGATCCAGATTATAGCCATTAGTATTTCAAACACATTTTTCTGTTAGGAAACACATCTGAACAGTGGGCTGCATACTGTCACATTGAGAAGACCCTGGTTCAAACCCCAGCTAGGACCTTTCTGCTGGAATTTCAGATAGAATTTTGGAATCTACTGATGAAGACAATATGGATGTGTCAGGGATATCCAAAGGAATTTTTGAAATTATTATGGACGGCCAAACAACCTACAGCTTGGCAGCCATTTTGGGTCCAAATCTGAGATTTGCCGATTTTCAACCTTTTGTTTTGGCAATTTTAACAAAATTTCACACACATGCCTCTAGCCTAAATCTAAAACAACCCCAGGAGTTTTGTTGACCTTTAACCTCGGGAAGAGGCCGGCATCTTGAATTCTAAAAAAAAAACAAAAACACCTTTAATACCAGTTACAAAGAAAAACTCTTCCTAGAGATTTTCATTGATCGTCTTGTAACTTGGTTGCTAGGGAAATTCAAAAGTTTAGCTTTGCCATTTCTTCTGAAACTTACGTTGATCTGTTCTGTATAGAGACATAAACCAACAGAAAGTCCGAAACATTGTGGAAAAAAGTGCTTTTCACATCAATTCCTCACATAAATCTCACACAATTTCTTTCTCTAAGGCTGGCTTAGACCAGGGGTCAGCTCAAAGGTGGGCAGCGAGGGCGGCAGTGGCGCAGAGGTCAGGGCGGAGGGGGATAGAGGCGAGCGGTGAGTGTGAGGCCGGGTAGCGCCTGTGGGCCATCCAACGCCGCTCAGGGCTTTAATTTCTCTTGAGTTTAGACTTGCTGTCCTTTATTACTTACTATCTAGAGCCATCATTATTTAAGTTCATAAAAACTCAATGAACTGCACCTTCTCTCATGAGTGACCTTTTAAATAAACGGAATTTGAGCTTGATGCTTTTGGTAATCAGTGTGAAGCTGAGGCTGAAATTTCTCTATAATTTAATCCTCACAAACAACATGAACACTGCAGAGGTGCAAATTGAAATGAAAAAACAAAGACTTGTTTTTTTACAATTGAAGTGTTTTTGCGGAAATGATATTAAGAAGAGTAGTAATACTTTCAAAATGACCCTGTGATAAACTGGTGACCTGTCCAGGGTGTATTCGCCAAACAGTGGCTGGGATAGGCTCCAGCAACCTCGTGACCCCTGATTTGATTGAGCTTAGAGAATGACAGAAACTTCCTCAAAACAAATTCACATTTCAGAAATACAGTACCTTTGCATGAAAGAAACCAAAAAATATTCTAGCCTACCACTGTGTATCACAGAAGAGCAGCCCCAAATGAAGACTGCTTCATCAACATACAGGAAAGGGTCAAAAATGGCAAAAAAAAAAAAGAAAAAGTTACACTACCTTGAAATCTACAAAGATGACAAATGATGGTGAAAAACACAAAGACGGAACGTACAAAAAATGTCTTTTCCTTGATATCTATATCAGAGTTTGGTTCCTTATCCTTTTTGATCCTCCTGGCTTCCTGTCCACTGATGATGCTCATGCGGTTCACCTGTGTCCTGCTGTAAATATTGATCTGTCTCAGTTGATCAAATTGCCCATTTGTAGTTCGTGCTCTCAAACAAGCCTCTGCCTGTTCACTTCAACGAATCACTGTTACCCGAAGTACACGCTTGGATCTCTTGTTGATTTCCTTTTCCTTCCGTTACTTTCAACCGCATGGGGCTGCACCTTGGTGGGAGCCGCTGGTCTGACCCAACTCATGGTTAGGCTGGGTCGTGGTGGATAACATACACAATGGGACATGGAAGACGGCTGGGTTAGTATTTCTTTCAAACACAGAGCTCAGCTGGTCAGGAACCGTACAAAGAAAACTCTGAAACTCCTGCATCACATGGCCAGTCGCCAAAACCACACGGCGTGCGGGTACATCCACGTCCATCTGCTTGTGGGGTTTCTTTGGCAACCACCATAGATGCAAACAAATCAATGATGGTGGTGAGGACAAAGCTCAGCAGTAAACATTAGGAAACTTCATTCCTGGGGGAATCAGAATAAATTGCTTTATTTCAAGAAACCTTCCATATCTGCTTTGGACGACTTATATTCTTCTTCTATCCTGGCTTTGCTTCTTTCATTCATGTTCGCCGCCTCCTGGACGCACAGGGGACAAGACATAATCAAGCTGCTTCTCTTTAGTTACGTTCCAGTGTTGCCCGCCACCAGCCATACTCACGGGACTTCAGGTTTTGGCTGCAAGATTTCAAGAAAGTTTACTTCTGTCCAGGTAATCCTCCCCTGTTCTCTAAGAAAGACTCGCCTTACCCTCTTAAGCATGAGACAACGGGAGTCATGCTGGCATTTCTCTGCTTTGTGCCTCTGTCTACCACAACCAAGCACTTATTTAAAACTCCTGACTCAGAGGCTTCCTAGTTCATCCATCCTATGCTACGTTCCCACCAGAATGGATGAATAACTGAATGAATGAAGCTGTACAATATGAATTTATTCTGAACTTGTGGGTAGACCACAGACCATCCAAAATACATAAACAATATATATATATATATATATATATATTTTAATATATATGGGGCACCTGTGGTGCAGCGGTAGGTTGGTCAACCTCTGATCGGAATATTGCAAGTTTGATTCCCGCCTTGCATTCCCATGTGTCGAAGTGTCCTTGGGCAAGACACTGAACCCCACGTTGCCTCTGATGGGAGGTTGGCGCCAGTGATCAGCAGCGGAGCCTCCATCAGTGTGTGAATGTGACTGTAAAGCGCTTTGGGCCTTCAATGAAGGTAGAAAGGTACGATAGGACACTCCATTTACCATTTAGAAAATCCGCCAGTGAATAATCATTCTCACCGTAAAGTACGTCACTTGGCTGATACACAAAACGGCCAATCAGCCAATCCAACTCTGGCGGAACATTTAAGAAACAATTGCTTTAAATCCATTGATTTGAACTTATGGACTTTGTTTTTGTGTTTAATGTATGTGTGTTTTTATGATTTAATGTATGTGTGTTTTATTAAAGACCCTGTCTGTCTGTCACTGAGTGCACATTTTACGTTTCTTGAGGTGCGGGTCCACTGCGTGCTTCCTTGACCGGAAGCGAGACTGAGACGCCCTATCTGACCCCAACCTTCCTGCCACGGTGCCTGCTTCCAAATCCACTGTTCTCGCTGGAGGGATCCAACCACACCTAGGCAGCCGTGTCCTCCAGGTTGCGCTTCTCGAGTGCTGCCCACGGTCCAGGCGCTGCCGTTGGCTCAGCTGTGGTTTAGCCTGCAAGCTTAGAATGTGAAGCCCCCCCCGTTACACACTTTACAACATACAGCAAAACCACAGACACAAAAGAATGCACGGATCATCTCTGACGTCACCCATTGCCTTCTACAGTCCCCAACATGACGCCTAAATTCTCAGCTCACGGGCGCATTGGCTGGAGTTAACGCCGCCTAACTCGGATGTTCCAAGTATCAATATGAATGAACAGAAAAGACCAGTCACTCAAATATGGCAAACGTTCTTCTTCACTGAATCCCACTTCAACAGAAGTTATCTACAAATTTCACATTCAAACATTTTTCTGCCTTCAGATTTTGAATGTTGGATTGTCTTGGTTGTCGACCAGATGCAGGCCTGGAGAGGAACATACGAGACAAACACGTCAAGTTAAAAGACGGTAAACTTATAAATAAACAATGAAACATGTTCAAATTTGCTAAATTAAATGCTTAGATTAAATTAATTGTTCCTGTTGTAGTAGACTGAATGTTTTCTGTACATATCTTCATAACTTAAAAAATCTGGATCACCTGGTTGATGTCAGTAACTTTACATTAAGAGATCCTGGTGTTACTGCAGCATATCTGAATCCTGCTCCTATATATTAGGACTTTGATCAAAGTAATTAACAAAAATACGGAGAAAATCTACATGTTTTTAACAGGAAAAATAAAAACTAATTAAAGATAATAATGTGACGAAATTTCGAAAATAATTAAATCGAATTACTGTAAATAACAGAAGTGATCATAATATATATATAATTTATGTAAAAATGTCAAATATAAAGTCATTTCTATGTACTTAGCTGTAAAAATCTAACATAGGACTCCCAGAAATTGTGTTAGAACAGTTTACATCACAGCAGCAGAACACAAACCAAAACATAGCGCTGATGCTAAAGCTACAACGGAGCAGACAAGCTAAACTCCGGAGCTCTGTTCCCCAGAATCCACCGCGATCATCATCTGTCAATCATAAAGACGCAGGCTAACCTCCTTATTAAGTAAAAATAAAAGCTGCTGATGAGAAAATCTACAAATTCAAAAAAAAAGTTCACTCCTCTCAGAGTTCTCATGAATCAAATCTACAACCATTGATGACATAAGAAGTTGAAGCAGCAGGCATTAAAGGGGTTTATTTGAGGGGGAAACGACGATCTTAACATGGCAAAATGCTCAGTCTAAGTACCTCTCTGGTCAGTTGCGGTACTGCAGCCTTATGTTACCTCCTGGCTTCACCTCCCGCCCGCTGGAGTCGCCTCTTGTGTAAAACTCGATTTCTGCTTTCACAAAAAACGCCTTATCTGTTCTAATTTTGAATTACTACAAATTACCCACAATTACTGTAGAATTTGTAGACGCAAAAGAGCCCATGAACCTGGACAAGGTCTACACTCACTGCAGAAGTGAGGACAGACGGCAAAATCAGGTAAGATTTAAGTCCACCAGCAGCAGACTTGCACTTATTTTTGTGTCATTTATCAAGAAACGTCATTTCTGGTTGATAATCATTTAAAAAATAGAATGTATGAGGTATATTATGTATAAGTCCTGATTAAAAACGGTCCGTGATTCAAAATGAAAAAAATGTCATCTTTAAAATGTGTGCATGGTCCACACCTTCCACATCATGACCCCCTCAGACCACGGCAGGTCAGGAGCAGGACCCAACCCCAGAACCTGTAAAAACACAAACTTTTGGACTTTTCAGTGTTTTTTTTTTTGCAAATAACTTAAATATAATTGAATAAACATTAGTGGTGTGGTTTGATTCATTTATTAGCCCACATGACTTGTTGAGATCTGAGGTTTCAGACAGTCGACATACAGAAATGACTACAGAGTGAATCCTCAGCGCTGCTCACCGTGGAGGGCTCAGGGAGTTTCTGTGTTTGCTCAGACTCACAAAAATTCGAGGGAACATTGGTCCAGGGTGTCAGGGAGGTTGAAGATGTTTGTCAACACCCTGTCGAGTTGGTCAGCACCTGGACGTGTCTATGCAGAGTTTGGCGTCCTCTTTGTCCACCGGTGGTCTGGTGATAGGTGTGGTGCTGTCTGCTCCAAAACGAGCGTAGAAGGTGTTTAATTCTTGAGAGTGATGCACTGGACTGCTCCTAGCCTTTACAGTCCATGATGCAGCAAAGTCCATGCCATACATGTCTGCCTGTGCTTCCTGGAGGTCTTTCTGAGGTCGTATTTTGCTGCTTTGTAGGTTTCAGGGTTTCCTGAGGTGAAAGCAGAGGTGCACCTCTTAGGGATTATGACACCGTGTCATCAATGCACTTCCTGATGCAGCCTACAAGAGTCTCCATGCTGCGTCTGCGAACAGTCTGCTGTTTCAAAGCAGTCTTGTAGAACCACGTCAGGTAAGCTGCTCTATTTAAATATCTGTTTGGGGACCTGTTTTTCCAGTTTCAGCCTTTGTTTGTGGGTTGGTAGCAAAAGTTTAGCAGTGGGGTCAGGTTTACCAATGGCTGGGTGGAGGATGGGTTTCTAACTGGCTTTGAATGGGGTGTAACAATGATCTAGTATCTGTTTCCCCCTGGAAGGGAGAGGTTTGTGCCGGAAATATTTTGGCTGTGTTGAAATCTCCAAAAACAATGAAAGTCTAAGTTTTCAGTCCCATCGAGCTATTCTAGGGCTTGTGTTGTGATGCCACTTAGTCAGTTGATTCCACCCGTGCGCACCAGCTGCCCTCCTGCTGAGGGTTCATAAAAGTGGCTTCCCTCTTGCTGTGAAGAGTTCAGTGTCAGCCTGCTGCTCCCAGGTTGGACCGGCTGAGTGCAGCCTCAGGCTGGCTTTAAGCTGAGTCCATCCTCAAACGCTGCTCAGCGCGGGGATTCCCTGACTGCATGGCTGCCTCCATGGAAAACAACAACAATAAGACGGCTGCAAAAGCTCAGTGGATTTCATTTTTACAGAACCAATTTCAAGTCTATTTCTGAGCTCTCTGTGCCTGCTATCCTGTCAGGAAATGACATCATCAAACCCCAGTTTTTGGGGTTTTTT
Organism: Oryzias woworae; assembly: GCA_016861445.1. Lineage (NCBI taxonomy): Eukaryota > Metazoa > Chordata > Actinopteri > Beloniformes > Adrianichthyidae > Oryzias > Oryzias woworae. The sequence goes on from BOLG01000407.1 coordinate 975,063, forward strand.
TCCTTGCGAGGGCTGCCCTACTCATGACTGATTTCCTGGTTCAGGTGTGTCCAGCCAATTAGAACATGCCAGAGCGTGAGATGTTGGAGAACATGCAGGAATGCGGCCCTCGAGGCCTGGAGTTGCCCGTCTCTGCATTGACAATGAGAGCATTGCTTTAACAATCCTGTCTATAAAAGTGTAATGGGTTGGATGAAAAGCGGAGCATAGTGTGTTTACTCAGAATGCATATTTGCATGTTCTTCCTCTGCACAAATGAGTCATTGTATGGCCGTTCTATATCATGTAATGAGAGGTTTTTCACATTTAAAGTCACTGTTGTACAATACTGTTGTACAATACTGATGGAAGGAAGTGGGAAAACGAATCTTTCCTTTCTCTCACTAATGAGTTTCCATTTAAAGTTTGAAGCCTCTTAACCTTCATCTATGACCTGCCATCTTCCACAGACATGGTACCAGCACCGATGCATGAAATTGTAAAGTTGGTAATGACATTTTCCTTGCAAAATGTGTCCTTTGAAATGGTGCTTACAGCTGCTGTTGCCTTGATTAAGGAGTATGGGGTGTGTGTGCACTGAAGCGGAGCATCCTTGAGGACGCACATCTCTCATTTTTCAATTTCTGCATCCCAGACAGCCAAAGGTGCTTAACGTGGGCAATAAATAAATTTAATTGGATGGATAATGGTGGCACTTTTAACTGACCTTTTGCTTTGTCCTTGACTGAGACTTCCGTTCAGGAAGTTCTCATGTCAGTCTTTGCATCTGTCCATGCATTAGGTTCCCTGTTACATTTATTTTGTCAGACAAAGAAGTGTCTGCCAGTGTTTCTCAATTATCTTCTCTAACACCCCCCCCCCCCCCCCCCCCAATTGAAGAACTTTGTGTCAAAAGCTTTAATAAACCTGGTTTTCTTGCACTCCTGAGTTTGTCGTTTTTTGTGTCCCTGAAGCAAAACCTGACAGAACGATCTGGCCATCAATGGAAAATCCAAATCCGGCTCAGGGGTTGAAGTCCCAGGTAGAGGGGGGGGGCCTTTAAGAATTATGATGCTCGAATGGCTGACCTGACGGCTGGGATGTCCGAGATTACAAGGAGACTCTGTTTTTCTCAAAGCAAAGTTCCCAACGTAACTGTGCAGCCCGTAAGCGAACCTGAAGTATCCTCTCCAGAACGGTTTGATGGGGATTCCACTCACTGTCGGACTTTCCTCCATCAATGTGAACTCCACTTCTCCTTACATCCGTCCACATTCCCAACAGAGAAAGCTGCCTTCCAGCTGCTCAGTGGGCTGCAGCCGAGTGGGCCCGGAATTCACCTGTTTGTTCTTCCTATAGACAATTAGCTGATGAACTCCAGGGGATCTTAGACCCAACGAAACCCCATCGGGAGGCCGCACGACAAATTGCCAGGATATGACAAGGTAAAGAGACAGTTGACGACAATGCCTTAAGATTCAAGATCATCGCATAGATGGAATGATCATGCCCTGTATGACATGTTCTGTGAAGGACTGTCTGATGGCATCAAAGATGAATTGGCTGCACGCGAGCTTCCACATGATACAACGAGCTCATGTCCCTGGCATCCCGCATAGACGGACGCATCAGAGACAGACAACTCCAACTTCCTGTTCTCGTTCATTCTGGCTGCAGCTCAGTGTTCGCCCTCAGCTCAGGAGCCTTTCCCCGCCCCACCCTGCAGCCGCCTGGTCTCGGTGAGGCGCTGTGTCATCTCAAACACACCTATTAATATAGCACTGAAACTTGAGGCCTCCACCGTGCCGGTTTGAAGAAATAGATTTTGTGCTCAAGGACAAATCGATAAACATTGATACTGATGCTGGAAAATAAGCGCTCATTTGCCAGGGTTAAACCAAAGCAGAGGCATAAACGCAGCATGGACGTTACAAGCTCAATGTTTTGGTAGAGGCTAATGGAAACTCAAGGTGACTGTACCGAGTTTACCTGACCGTTAAAACATGCAAGGCAGTATGTAGGACCTCAAGGAACGCTGACATGAAGTTTCCAGAAAAATGCAACCAACCCAAAGACTTCTGATGTGTTTTTTTTTACTAGATTTGACTCAGAGGTCATACTGGCTCCATTTGAATTTAAAGCACCTGAGCCAATTGTGTGGGTTACAAACTTCTTCCACTATAGTGAAAGTCTTCAAAATGACCAAAACGTGAAGCAGAAAGCACACGAACTGAGAAGTGGTCCAAAAAACTACTTCTTTACGGGGGGCAACAAAATACACCTGTTTTATTTCATTTTCCCAACAGCAGGTGAAACTGTCAATCAGAGCTGCTTCACATGTGGACTCTTACATTTCACAGGAGTTTTTTGGGCTGTTCTTGAGTAGAAAACGGTTCCTGATTGTTTGCATTTTAGTTTCTGTTTAAAAAGACATACTGTAATTGATGATTATAAACGGAGCCCCACTTCACTGTACAGTGTGCCCTTTGTTTACCAAGCTGTGTTTTTCATACGCAAGGGAGCAAAGGTCAATGTGTTCATGGACACGCACTACCACATGAATAAGCGCTGTTATTGTGGAGCCTGCATGTGACCGTGGAGATGAAGGTGTAGGAGTGAAAGAAGTCCTCTGCACGAGTGTGTTTGCATGTTTAGCAGGGACAATAGGACTGTTGTTCAGCTGTGTTTTCAGGGCCAGTTTTAGCCTCGCCTTAGGCCATGTCAGCAGCGCTGTCCGGCTCAAAGAGCGGCCTCTCTGCACACGAATAATAATCGGGACAAAGAAAATCTGTGCTGCGTCTTGACAGCTGCCCAGGGTGTGCTTGTCTGATGTGCAGCAGAACAACTTCTCTTCCACAGCAGGATGACTGTTGCCACAAATGATTTTATCTGGAGAAGAAGATAATCTGCACTTCAGATGATTAAGCTTCTTAAAGACCCACTCAGAGGGAAATGGTGTTTTTTTTTTTTACATGTTACTGCGGCATTTTTCTGATCATAGAGGACATGTATAAGTCAAATTAAGATCCAAGTAGCATTTCTGAGTATTTCTTTTTTTAAAATTGTTGTGAATGAGGAGAAGCTTAAAAAAAATGCAGTATATAAAAGATTGTGATGAAGAAAACATACTCAGCGGGCTAAAAACTCCCTGCTCCATTCTGATGCATCCACCTGCAGACAAACAGATCTGTGTACGTCTGAGCTGGAATCTGGATCAGAACTGCGCGGCTCCAATATTGTATTTAAATTTGGTTGCACCGATAATGTTATCGTGGGGTTGTGAGGGGCTGTAAGATAGAGGGAAAGTGTGTAAACAAAACGTCGATGGGAAATGAGGGCAGGCTCACTTCGCACCAACTGTACCATCTACAACTCAGAGTTGAATTTCTGGTGAAGTCCAGCCGCTCTGCAGAAACTATGTTCCCGGAAGAAAAAAAACAGTTTTTAAAAATGTTGTTATAATTTTTTTATATTTTATAAATATTTTATAATCATCACAAAAAGACCACTGGGAACATTTTTACAAAAGATGATCGTAGTGGGACTTTTTTGATTAAGGATTAGACGAATGTATTGTTATTAAAAAAGAAAAGACTTTATCTGCTATTCTAGGTTCTGGGCTCAATGGCTCCTCAAACAGCTGATTTAAGGGATCGGTCAAAGGTTGGCCACTTACATTACAAGGTCCGGCAATAAAACAGATTTGACTTTAGAGTTATTTAATAAAGAAATATAAGTAAAATTGAATGAAAATGTTGTAACTGCAGTGAAATAACAAAAAAATCAGACTAGGCTTTAAATTTCAGCCATGCAAGAAGAAAACCAAAAAGAAACTCAATGACTCGGGCTTCAGAGTCATTTTTGAATCAAAGAAAGTTAGACAATCCTGCTGGTTATCAGCACTGATCTCTATGATGATATCGTGGCTGACTTACTCACATAATGATGATAATTAGGCTCATTACATTAAGAGCTCTGCTTCCAGATAGATAAGTGCAGTTGCACAATAATTACGTCACGTAATGAGATCCTACAAACAATTTAAGATTACCTGTATGACACTGAAACCAGTGGGTTTTACTCTTTCACCAGCAGTCCCACATCCTCACCATAACCTCATGTTAACTGGGATGTTGCACGCAATACATTAGAGAAACTATTTACTGCCAAAACTAAACTGGTATGGCAATATTGTCTCATGGACTCACTATTTGCATTTTCAGATAAAAGATGCAAAACAATGAAAATTAGTTTGATGAAAACCAATCAGAATCCCATGTTTTTCCTTACTAATTCAGTTTTAATGTTTTCTCCATATCCATGAGCACAGTGGGGTTAGGATAAGTATAAATCAGCTGTAATTCCTTCCTGCTTGTGTATTGGATCGATCTTTCAATGATCTGTTGTTTCATTTTCTGTCTTTCTTCCGCAGGTTGTGTTTCAGGTGTTTGTCATTTGAAGTTTCTTCACACTTTTTGACCAGCCTCTGTGCAGACTTAAAGATCCTTTTTGCAAATATTTGAAAAAGTTCAGGACAGGAACCTGTTCTGTTTGAAGCTTGCTTCCAGTCATTAAAGTATTTGTACAATTCAATTCAATTTTATTTCTATTGCCCAATATTACAGCCATAGTCATCTCATTGGACTGATTATCAATATATTGCAAGAAGCAAAAATAATTATTAAACATGTAAAAGTAAACAATAGCTGGTTATAAAACAGTCTAAGCTGAACAAACATCTCTGTCCTGACACCCTCCTTCGCGGTGAGGAAAAACTATCTTTTTTTGGGGGAAAAACTAAGAATCCTCAGGGTTTCCCACATGAAGGAGAGATCCTGAACCCCGGACGGACAGGCGATGTGCTAGAACTATTAAAGAAACGTGAGCTTAATTCATTCTACAACTACATGGTTGAATAACAAATATATGTCTAATAAACAAACACGTCTAGATAAACAGCTACAAGTTAAGATAACAGCTAAATATTAAATAAACAGCAACATGTTTGAATAGTGTAGCAGATGAGCTTCATCCAGTAGGAGTTGTGGAAACAGCTGGGGTTGCTGGAGGAGCCAAAGGTGAGATCACAGCCAAAGACAGGAGCACAGACAATCCACCTCTCTCAACAACATGTGAATCACACTGCACCAAACAGAGGCATGATAAACCAAATAAAATAAAGCATTGACAGATGACAAGTGATGTAATGAAGATTGCAGGTGGAGAGAGGGGGGTGGGAGAAGGATGCAGACCTGGGTTAAGGTAGCGTTTATTGTGAGATAGGTAGGAGGTTAGTAGAAAAGGGAAGAGAGAGATGAAGGAGAGGAGGTTGTGGACTTGAGTATGTTGTGTAATGCAGATGGAACTTGGGGGTCCCTTGGAGTCTGAGTGAGTGTAGTGGGATCCAGTGATCCCCTGAAATAAAGGTGTTATGTAATGTTGTGCAGTTGGGATTTGGTGGTCCCTTGAAATTAAAGTGAGGGCCATGGGACATAGAGTCCCTTAACGTGTATGTAGTGTGTGAGGGAAGGGTAGAAAATAAGAGGAAATCTTGAGGTGGAAGGAGATGGGAAGGGTTGGCGGGAGTTAAATAAGTTAAATAATCTCTGATTACTAGCTAGCCTGGCAATAATCCTGTCCAAAGAGGAATGTTTTAAGTCTAACTTTGAATGTAGAAACTGTGTCAGCCTCTCTTACATGACCTGGAAGTTTATACCATAAAACAGGAGCTTGGTGGATAAAGGCTCTACCTCCAACTGTGCTTTTAGAGATTCTAGGAACCACAAGCAGTCCTGCATTTAGTGAGTGAAGTGTTCTGATTGGTTGGTAAGGCTCTATGAGAACTTTAATATAGGATGGGTTCATCCCATTCAAGGCCTTATACTTAGCAGAAGGATTTTGAACTTGATTCAAAGTATAAAGTGAAACCAGTACAAGAATCTGGTCACTAACAGTGACATGCAGAACTCGTGCTCTCATGCAGAACAAGGTTTTATCGCAGGTATGACGGCAGCACCTCATAGCTCTTCACTGAGTCTGAAGGTCAACTGGTTTAGAGATATCTGGTCTTGCTGTGTTTATCTGGTTTAGCAATGTTATACTAGACAGCACCTAAATATCTAAATGTCAAACAACTGGGGTGAATAGTTTAAATACACATTAAAACAACACAATAACACACAGCTGAAATACACACTACCTTGTAACCTTCAGCAAAAAATGAATCATGCAGAGAATAATTCTCTGAACATCTGGCAGCTTGACAAACAGATGAAACACTTGAGCGCATCTTCTCAGGGGCAATGACAGCACTTTGATAAACAGCAGCTTCTTGTGCCCGGACCATTCAGCCAGTAGATAAAGCCAGATCAATGTGGCAGTGATGCTGTTTTATGATGCCAATAAGATGCTCTCCTGTTTCCCTCCCTGCTCTAACTGGGAGAACAGAGTAATGGATGTGCCTGGTACTTGTGAAGTCAGAACATGTTTGCTTGTCAGAAATGGGATTCGAGTGTCTCTATGCTTTGAGATGAGAAGGAACTATTTTGCTGCTTTTGGAGATTCTGCCATGTGAGAGTAAATCTCAAATGCTGACCTAAAAAGTGCAGTTCTTTCCCTCCCGCCGTATCCCCCAGATACTCTATAAATAATAGATAGAGCTCTTTCTTCCTTCTTTCAGAGGTTTCCAGTGTGCACCCCAGTGTTGGATGAATATGAGTGAAGTAAACCTCTAAACGTCTGACTGTCAGCTGATGAAAGCATCTACAGCCTTTTCACAGCAAAAAAAAAAAAAATGGTCCCCATCCTCCCCAACTCTGTTTATTTAACTTGCATCAAAAGGACAATGCAAGGACATGCAAAAGTATTCACACCCCTTCAACCTCTCCACATGTTCTCACATTATGACCACAAACATAAATATATTTGATTGGAATTTGATGTGAGTCAATACTTTGTGGAATCCCCTTTAGCTGCAATTCCAGCAGCAAATTCCACTAAAAGTTATGTTTGTGGTCAAACATCAATATGTGGAGAAGTTGAATGGGGTATCAATACTTTTGCAAGCCACTGTACTGTTCAAATTGTGACATTGTTCAAAGTTTCATTTTTCTGTTTTTGTTTTTCCTTTTCTTGCCACCCCTGCAGGCTTGCCTTTAGCTGCTTTCCTCATGTGTGGATCAGTAGTGTGTTTCCATGGTGATCTAATTGTAATTAGGAGGAACATGCTCACACTTTGAAACAAGAGTACTCCAGAATCACCCCTCCCATAAACAAAGCTAGCAACAATTCATTCAAGTAGTTGCTGTTTTTGGATCAGACTGCTGTGGTTCTGTATTACCAGGCAGTTCTACAACGTCCCTAAAGAGCCGGCAACTGCTCCAATATGCTGCAAATAGTTTTTATTTAAATTAGAGTTCACCGATTTTAGTTGCTCTTCATTACTGCCTGTTTAAAACAGAACCAATTTGAAAATTCGATGTCTGACACGTACAACTTTAAATGAAAAAGCTTCATCATCTCTCAAAGTATGCTTAGTTCCATTTTTCCAAACAGAACACTTTGTTCCACACTTCAAATCCAAATCTTAAGAAAGTAACAACACTTTGTACAAAGAAAAAAACATTTTATTTTCTGTCTTGCAAGAAAAATAATCTTTTCAAGGAAGCTTTGCAATAGAAAAATAATCTTAGTTTGAGAAAACATGTATTCCATTACATCTTTTTTCACTTGTTCGGGACCGGGTCATGGGGCCAGCAGTCCAAGCAAAGATGCCCAGACTTCCCTCCTTCTGTCAGGGGAGGAGACTATGTCTCTCAGCTGGCCTGGGTCTTCCCTGGGGCCTCCGCCCAGTGGGACATGCCCAGGGTACCTCCCCAAGGAGAAGTTGAGAAGGCATCCAAACCAGATGCACGAGCCACCTCAAATGACTCCTCTGGATGTGGAGGAGCAGCGGCTGTACTCGGCGCTCTCACGGGTGACCGAGCTTCAAAGGTCTCAAAGGGAGCGCCCAGCCACCCTACGGAGAAAGCTCATTTTGGCTGCTTGTATTCAGAAACCTCTCATGAGAACTGCACGGCAGAATTCTGCTGCGTCGCCTGGAATGGGCCCCACTCTGGAGCCAGGCCTGGGGTGGGGGCTCGCAGGTGAGCACCTGGTGACCAGGGCTCCTCTCATGGGTCCCAGTTATACAAAATACGACGTGGGATTACTCTCCTATGGGCCCAGCGTCTGAAGAGGTGCAATGTGGTTTGGGTGGCAGTCGAAGGCTAGTGTCTCGGTGGCCTAAACCTGGGTAATGGAACGTGGCTTCTGGGCTCACCTCCATGTAAACTCTGGGCTCTGAAACTCGGTCCCTCAAGAAGGGTTGGACTCTTTACCATTCTGGAGTTGCGCATGGTGAGAGGCAGCGAGCCAGTGTGGACTTATGCATGATCCCCAGCTCAGCGGCCAAGTGTTGGCGTTCACTCCAGTGCAGGAGAGGGTCGTCTCCCTTCACCTTTGTGTGGGGTACAGGTCTCTGACTGTTGTCTTGGCACACAGGTCAAACAGCAGTTCCAGTACCCGGCCTTCTGGTGTCTTTTGGAGAGACAGTGGCACCTGACAGGGTGTCATTGGTAAGAACGACTTCCCTGATCTGAACCCAAGCGGTGTTTTGTTGTTTGACTGCTGTGCTCGTCATAGTTTGTCCATAACAAGCACCATGTTTGAACACAAGGGTGTCCATCAATACACAGCATCAGGACACCCTTGGCAGGAGATCAATGATCAACTTTGTAGTCGTTTCAGGCGACCTTCAGCCGTGTGTCTTGGACACTCGGGTAAAGAGAGGGGCAGAGCTGTCCACTGATCACTACCTGATAGTGAGTTGGATTCGTTGGCGGGGAAGGAGGCTGGAAAGACTTGGCAGACCCAAACATACTGTAAAGGTCTGCTGGGAACGTCTGGCTGAGCCCTCCGTCAGGGAAGTCTTTAACTCCCACATCCGGGAGAGCTTCAGGTACAGAGCTGGTAAGATTGAGTCTGAACGGACCATGTTCTCCACCTCCATTGTCTCTGCTGCTGTTCGGAGCTGTGGTCGCAAGGTCTCTGGTGCAACAACCCCCGAACCCGTTGGTGGACACCGGAAGTAAGAAGGAGTCCTATCGGGTCTGGCTGGTTTGTGGGACACCAGAGGCAGCTGACAGGTATCAGCAGTCTAAGCGAGCTGCGGCTCAGGCTGTAGTGGAGGCAAAATCTCTGCCATGGGAGGAGTTCGGTGAGGCCATGGAGAAGAACTATCGGTTATCCCCCCAAGAGATTCGTGGTGAAAAACTGAATAGAGTAGAATGAAATAACTGGTTCTGTAAGATTTTCTGTAAAATGAATTACAACAAATTTAGAAAGAAAATCTGTGAAAATATTTCTGAATGGGGTAATCCATCAAAGATTTTGACAGGCATGAATGATGATGTTTTTGAAGTTGCCTTTTCTGTCACAAAAACTGTCAAGAAGCTCAGTTCAAACCTTGACCTGCTCACAGTCTGTGCAGCCATCAGTGCATTTGCTCTGCAGGTATCCTGCCTCAGTTTGTCTAGCAGAAACAAGCTGATCTTTCAAATCCATTTTTCCTGTGTTTGCTGTGGGAAGCAGACTTTTCTCTGCAATACCTTTGGGCTGCAAAATAAAAAATCTTATTGCTGGGAGATGGACAGTTTGTGAAGTGCCAGTGACAGGTTTACACTTCAAAAAACAAATCCGTCTTTGCCCTTATAAAAGAAATATCTTGTTATTCTCAGAGCAGCAGTGGGCTATTCCCTCCTCACCAGATGACAGTGTTTGGTCATCGAATATTCTCTTGCATGGAGGAGAAATCGTCAGATGTGCAGGACAGAGCGGGGGTGCATCACAACCTTCAGCTTCGTTAAGATTTAATTAATTTGAGAAAAAAACAAAGTGCCTTCATTTTGGTTTGACTCTGACAGAATCTCAGGGACTCACTAACTCAGTTCTCACTGGAGTGTTTTGCCCTCTCTTGTACAGAACTGGCCAAGCATGCACTGTACCTGTCAGGAGGGAGTGCTGATGTCAAAAGGCCTCCTTCACTTTTGGCTGTGGAGAAAATGCGGGGGGGGGGGGGCTCCAGGGAACTAACACACCCTCTACAAATTCCACGCAATGTAAGTAGTTCCACACCACACGATGGTTACCTTTAGCTGCTATTCAAACCCTTTTGTATCAGCTCGTGTGCATGTTTACAGAACAACGTCATCATGGTATGTAATTCTGGTGCATAATTAACCCCTCACACCTTGGGCAGGTAAACTTCCTCCTTACTTCCAGATCATTTCCTCCATCACTTAGAGATCAAAGTTAGTTTTTTTCTGGGCTCCCAACAGACCCTTACATCCTTCATTCAGAGCTGCACTGACATCTCTGGATCCTGAGTCATGGGGAAAGCTAAAGAGCTGTCAAAAGATCTACGGGAAAAGGTAACTAAGCTGTACAAAGCAGGAAAAGGATATAAGGAGATATCTAAGGAACTGAGAATGCCAGTCAGCAGTGTTCAAACTTTGATCAGGTGGAAAGTGAGGGGTTCTGTTGAAACCAAACCACTGTCGAAATCATTTCTGCCACAACTGCCACGATGATCATCAGGGATGCAGATAAAAACCCTCAAAAAACTTCAGCTGTGACGGTGGTGTGGATGTTTCAAAATGTACAATAAAGAGACACCTGCATGGTGGAGTCTCCAGAAGAAAGACTTTCTAGCACATGTGTCACAATATAGCTAGTTTACAACACACCAAACAGCACAAAGACACACCTCCAAACTTCTGGATCAAAGTCATTTGGACGGACGGATTTACCATCAGAGAAAATAAAGAACCTCATCCACAACCACCACAAGACTTCAAGCTGTTGTTCCTTCAGTAGGAGGCAATACAGGGATTAAGAACTGGAGTATGTCAACTTTAGAACAGGGTCATTTGGGAAGTTCTGTTGTCATTATAATTAAAAAGAGTTAGCACTGTTGTTTAGCTATAAATGGCTTCATCCAACCACTAACCATGAGTGGAAAAAGTGTTTGTGCCATCATTCATATTCTCTGAAAAACTAGCCTAAAATTCATCCATTTATCCAGGGTACATGTATGTAACTTTATGAGCTCAATTGTATACTGGTAGAAATGTGATCAACTTGAAAAAACTCTAATAAAAACATCAATTATTACCTTTAAATTGGTCATTTTTTGCATTTTATGTTGGAATTTCTTTTTGACGGAACAAAATATTTGAAATGAGCCCTTCTCCACATCAACAGGCTGAATGCCCTGTTTCAGAGAGGTTTGTAGGCCTGTGGGGCCTGAAGGCCTGGATCACAGAGACTCTCCTGTCCTGCAGACGGCTCAGGACCCTCCCAGAAGGGAGACCACTGCCCCTGGATAAGAAGAAGCCTGACCGATTTCCTGCAAATGCAGGCAGACATGAAAACAGCAAAGACAAGTGAGGTCTGAGGCACAGTTGGGAATATGAAAGCAGGTAAGGTGCGCACAGGAACACCCCAATCCAACAGGTGGAGGGCTGACAGCTGACGACATCCAGCAGAACTGAGCGGGTCTGATTGCTCTTTTCATGAGGGGTTCAAGTTTGTCTCTAAAGAATCCAAATCCAGACTGGTTAATGAGACTGCGAACAAATACTTGATCACACAAGCAAAAACCGCAGGCTTCAGGGAGGCGGAAAGTCCCTTAGTTAGTCAAGAAAAACGTCCAGGAATATGGCGGGAGATGACAGACGTGGACACCCAGTGGAAGCTATGGAAAATCTATTCAACCAGAGTTAGCAAACACAGTGAAGGGCAGAAAGGCAAAAAAGGGCAGAAACACACTTACTGGAGACAAAATGAGTTGAAATGTCAAAAAGGTTTCAGTTAATTACAGCGGGTGATGGCAACGTTTAGCACGATCATATATTTGATATGCTCCTCTTTGAGCAGATAAATGAGCACAATTTCATGGAGAAGATTAAACTGATAGAACGGATCTGAGATGTCAGTTCCATCTCTGCTTTTGTGGAACGTAAACTGACAGCAGAATGAGTTGCAGGGTCTCACCTCAACCTTCCCAGAAGGATGTCTCAATGTCAGGTTTTTGAACTGTCCCTCAGTCACCAGTTTCAGGTTCATGATCAACAGCTGCTTTCATTTCTGTTCATTACCCTCAGTCTATTTACGTGTCTGCTTTTCAGTTAATCCTTGTCAGGTCATCTGTTTTGTTATGATCATGCATTTTCTAACCGGACAGACATGTCTGCCATTTGGAGTGAAAATCTCCTTCCCCGAGACTTTGGAGTGAAAACTGCCACTGAGGGATGTTTTCTTCAGTTTGCTTCTCCTACTGTTGGACAAACCAAAAGACCAAACACAGCCTTAGCTTTGAACCACTGAAATCAGATGTTCAGTGCTGCCTGTTTGTTCATGCTTGTTTCTCCCTGAGAGCCTCTGGCTGCACTTTAGAAACAGCCTCAGAAATATCAAAGAAACTCTCAGCCATGGAAGATTACGCTCCATTATTCCCTCAAAGAGAATTCCAAATCCGTTTTCTTGCATTAAGCAAAAGGGTAAAGTCTTCTTTGTTGTTGAGGCAGTTCCTGCTCAGCCTCAGAGCCTGGAGCCGTGACTCCACCACTCTGAGTGATGCTCACTTTGTTGGTTTGATGTTTTCATTTCGAGATATAAACTGGGTTTATGAGTTGATGCTTATCTCAGTTTACAGAGATTCTCTTTGCATTGATCAAAGCTGAGCTGAATGGCACAGAAAAACTGAAGGTAAATTCATAAATGGACAACGTTTGTGTTTCTTCCTTTAAAGAGATTTCTTACTCTGAGACATATGCTGTGTACTCTTTCATGAATGCATCTTTTAAAGTACAGATGTCATGCTACATCTACTACTGATTTTTCCCATCAAAAATTTGCAGAAGCAAAACTTGTAAGAAAACAAGCCTTCTTAAAGTCTCACAGCAAAGATAATTAAAGAAAACATTTGAAGCTTTTAAAAAGGTTTAATTTAATGTTTAATTAAAATCAGCTGCAACCAGTTCAGAAGATGGAAAACTATAAAGTGAAAAGTCACAGCTAGAAAGTGATCCAGTCCCTAAGTCGCTCTTTAACCGTCTTTTTCCCCTTTATGTCCTCAGCAGGTAATACTCCTGGGTTTCATAGTTTTTGGGGTTTTTTTTTTTTTTTTGGGGGGGGGGGGCTTGATAGGTTTGATCTTCTTAGTTTGTTTCTTTCTGATAGTTAGGCAGTCCTATCAGGGAGCTGCAGACTCGGACGGTCAATCGGTCTGGCTGTCTCCCTGGAGTTATACAGTGGGGATGGAAAGTTTGTGCCCCCCCCAGGTAAAATGTTTTATTATTGTGCAGGAAGAACCCAAAGAAAGATTGAAGAACCGTCTAAAGGCATCAGTTTACAGATAAGACATTCTTTTTAGAAAATGAGGCTTTATTTCCATCATTTACCCTTTCAAAATAACAGGAAACAAAAGTTTGGACGCCCTGCAGAGTTAGTTCCTTGTACTGCCCCCCCTGCAAGTATCACAGCTTGTAAAGGTTTTTTGCAGCAGCTAAGAGTCTCTCAGTTCTTCTTTGAGGTTTCTTCATCCATCCTTCTTTCCAAAAGTCTTCCAGTTCTCTCAGATTTCTGGGATGTCTGTTCCTCACGGCTCTTTTCAGGTCTATCCATAGATTTTTTAGTGATGTTGAGGTCAGATGATTGAAGGTCACTGCAAAACCTTCAGTTTCTGTCTCTTAATGGAAGACTGTAGATTTAGAGGTGTGTTTAGGATCACTATCATTTGGAGACGTCATCCTCTCTTCAACTTTTTCACAGATCAAGTTAGAGTCCAAAAAGAAATCAAAAAGTTCCATCTGAACCGGGTCGGTCCACAGAACTTGTTTCCAAAAAGCATCAGGCTTGTTTCTATGTTCATTTGTGAACTTCAGACGTTGAATGTTGTGGTGAGGACGTAGAAGAGGTTTTCTTCTGATGACTCTTCCATCAAGTATCTGTTGACAGTAGATCAGTGTAGAACAACTCCAGAGTCTGCAGGTCTTTCTGGAGCGATGCTGCAGTCAAACCTGGGTTTTTTCTTGCTTTTCTCACAATCCTGTGAGCTGCTGTGTCTGAGATTTTTCTTGATCTTCCAGATTTTGCTTTAACTTCCACTGTTCCTGTTGACTGTCGTTTCTTAATGACATTCTGAACAGAGGATATTTTCATCTGAAAAGGCTTTGCTATCTTCTTATAACCTTCTCCTGCTTTGTGAGCATCAAATATTTTCAGTTTCGTTGTTCTGGACAACTGCTGGACGAACCCATGATGCTGATTGTTGGGGCGAGGTCACATGATCAGATTATTTACAATCTTTCAGATTGAAATCATCTGATCTTTGCAAACCATGATGGTGAACAATACATGACTGTCAGGTCTCAGTTTTTCCAAAGGGGGCGGAGCATACTATAAACTCTGCAGGGCGTCCAAACTGAACAGTCTCCATTATGGTTTCGGTATTACTGGTGAGTTCTGATTTGTATAAATTAGTGTAAAAGCATCTTTAAGTGTCATTAATTAATTTAGAATCCGATGAGCTAGTCCGATGAGCTAGTCCCTGACCTGAAAAATTCTATCACAAAATGAAGAAAATGACAGGTGAACATTTCAGGATTTATTCAAATGATGAGAACATTTTATTCTGTTCTGATTCACACTGGCTGTGAACGTCAATCTCCGTATCAAAAATCCCCTTTGCTTTCATGCCGTTCATTTTCCTGAAGACATGCACACATTTTCCTTTGCTCAGTAATCCATGTTCATACCAGTTCCTCTAATTTGTTGCTGCTTTCTCTGCTCACCAGGAAACCAGATGTTCTCCTTTTCTTTCTTTCTGCAGCCTCTCTGCTGTTTAGGATTCACCGCAGAATTGCCACACTGAGCTAGCAGCTACTGTTTTTAGCCAGAATGCTACATAGAGCTAGCAGCTAATGTTTTTAGCATGTTAGCTACATGGAGCTACCAGCTAATGTTTTTAGCATATTAGCTACGTGGAGCTAACAGCTAATGTTTTTAAGCCTGTTAGCTAGATGGAGCTAGCAGCTAATGTTTTTAGCCTGTTGGCTACCTGGAGCTAGCAGCTAATGTTTTTAGCATGTTATCTACATGGAGCTACCAGCTAATGTTTTTAGCATATTAGCTACGTGGAGCTAGCAGCTAATGTTTTCAAGCCTGTTACCTACACGGAGCTAGCAGCTAATGCTTTTAGTCTGTTAACTACGTGGAGCTAGCAGCTAATGTTTTTAGTCTGTTACCTACACAGAGCTAGCAGCTAATGCTTTTAGTCTGTTAACTACGTGGAGCTAGCAGCTAATGTTTGTAGCCTGTTAGCTACTTTGAGCTAGCAGCTATTGTTTTTAGCCTGTTAGCTACATGGAGCTAGCAGCTAATGTTTTTATCCGTTAGCTACATAGAACTAGCAGTTAATGTTTTTTAGTCTGTTAGCTACATTGAACTACCAGCTAATGTTTTTACCCTGTAAGCTACTTGGAGCTAGCTAACACCTGCTGGACCCGGATTTTATTGGAGACCAGCATCTATTAGAGAACGGCCATTCTTGGAAGATATACGATAATTTAAAATAAAGCTTCTATCCATTCTTTTTTTTAAACCTGTCTTGTCCTTTTTGGGGTCCCGGGGCTGCTGGAGCCTAACCTGGCCACTCATGGTCAAAGGCAGGGTACACTTTAAACAGGTCGTCAGTCTGTTGCAGGGCCACAATCACACACCCATACACAGTCACATCCACACCAAGGGACAATTTAAGGTGACCAATTAACCAATTAAGTTATGGAGTCCCCGCAGAAAACCCATGCATGTGCGGGGAGAACATGCAAACTCCACACAGAAAGGTCCCCCGTTGGTGATGCTCCTTCAGGTCAATAAAGCTTTTTCTGGGAAATCTTCATCTTTGTGTGACTTTAAACATGACGTGAGGATTTTGAGAGCACAAGGATTTTCTGCCATGCACTTTTTTCCTGACAGGCGGTCATGAGCCAAAGCCCGAGAACGCTCTGATTAATGAGTCTCAGCTCTGCTCTCGTGCCACAGCATTTCCTTTGAATCCATTGAATTTGCCTTTGAAATTCTAAACATGTTTTCCTAGCATTCTTGTCTCCTTTAGCCCAGCTGCACTGTCAGCCTCGATGAAAACCAGGCTGCATTCATACACCATGCGTTCATGCTGTTGCCCTGGCAATTGCATCAATTAAACATCGCTGCTTTGTTGTATTAAATGGCTCCAAGGATCGACAATGCACACTGTGGCACTGAAGACAGTCAGTCAGGTTTTCATGTTCCAAACAAAAACACTGCTGCTTTTTTGTGTGCTTCTAATTAAGACAAATTGCCCAGAACAAGGTGGTTCCGTTTTTCCCTGGAGTGCGCCGGTTTCACGGACACAGCCCGGGCTTTTTTTGCTCCTGATGATCGTAGAAATGTATAAAAAGCTCAGAGTGGCTTCCTGCTCGCAGCGTGCTCCACCTTCCTTTGAAAATCAGAAAACAGAGAAACCTTGACGCCCAGTTCTGTTCTTTGCTCGTGGATAAGTCTTTTGTCTTGTGTGTTGAACAAAGGACAGCAGTTGCTTTTGTTTAGCAGGAAGTGTTTGTCTTCTCATTATCTGTGCTGTGGCACGAAAAGACTGCAAAGGGACAGTACAGGCGATGAAAATAGCAGCTAAGACGTCTGTTTTGGTTTTCAACTGATGACTCCTCTTCGCAAGGCTATGGTGAAGGACGGCTGAAGACATAAAGAAACACCAGAGACCCAGAAGAGAAGACAAGTATTGAAGCAGAGTAGTGGATGCTAGAGGAAGCAGCTGAGGTTTTTTAGGTTTTGACAAAAGGCCTGAGCTGTTTAATGAAAGTGTAGGGATGCCAGTGCAGCTCTCCACTTGCTGCATTCAGGTGTGCTGGTAGTTTCTAGCATTTGTTCACACTGATCTCAGACAACACAAAGACACACTCAGTTGTTGCTACATGTCATTGTTACTTTTTGAAATGACAAAGACTCACAACTGCAACACACTGATGTGTCAGAAAACACACAATTTAAGGTAAAGTGTTGCACAATTTTCAATATATGCATGTTTTTTCAATGCATGGAAACTGGGTTAAAATGGCTCTTTGAGTGTTAAAGGTTACCGACCCCTGGTATATGCCTTCCCATAACCAACCTATGCAAAATACAGCGACTTATACTCCAAGAACTATGGTACTAACATGTATAACCCCAGATGTTTGACATGATCATGTGACTGTCTGATCTCCAAACCTGCATCTCATACACAAATCTTACATCACATTAGGCAATGATACACAAAGCATTTTTTTTCGGCAGGAGGGCACTGAAAAATATTCCTGCCAGTAAAAAAAAAAGAAGAAAAATGTGGCGACGCTACTTTATCTGATAAAGTTACAGATGTGACTTCATTTTCCTCATTTTTGCCAAAGGTCATATGGGCTGAAAAGCAAAATGTTACAACATTTTGTATACAACATTTTTTCATTTATTATGTACAGAGATTTTTACAGGACACTAAAAAAACAAGTGAATAAAAGTCATTACAGTCATGGTCAAGAGCTTAAAGGTCATCAGTTATTCTACTATCCTACATTTCTAAACGAAACAAAACCAAACTTTAATGATAACATTATAGTCCCCTCTTGAGTAGGAGGATTTTACCCCCACAAAAGCTGTCTGTTTTTGTCTCAATCTTTGTGATCTGCTAACCCACGCTGATGCCGGGGGGCCCTGCACCGCTGCAAAACAACAACCCTACAACAATTTGTTTTGTGATTCTTCCCCCTCCTATTCTTGATCATCCTCCAACTTACTAACCCCCCCATCTCTGACATCCCCCTCTCTCCTGCTGTGTCTGCTCCAGCAAGAAATGTATTCAAACATAATCAATATGAATAAAGTTTAGCCTCAGATACAAAGGGGGTTTATTCAAATATACACCAGAAGTATCATAATCCTCTATTGCCTCTATAGTAAAACTAGAATCTGTCAAACACGAGAGGCCTTCAGCTCTGATCTGCTCAGCTGCTGGACTGGACAAGATAAAAACAACAACTAAAAAACTGTTTTACATCAGTTTGTTTTCCAGCATAGAAGAACCAAAACTAAACATTGTTCAGCTTCACTAAAAATGTAAGTGATGGGGTCACAGAACTAGAAGATTTGTCAATCTCAGCAAGTGTTATTTGTGAGTAATAAAATAGCAACCCCTTCAGGTGGCCTTCTAGCAGAATTTTAAAATGTAGATTCAATGTGCTCTTAAGACGTAAAGCGATTTCTAATCACTCGGGTCGCCATACCAGCAGAACAGAATCGCTGGGTAATGTGACACAAGCAAATAACATCGACTGGAAATTAATGCCCGTGGTGCAGTTGCATGTATAGTGGTTGGATGGCTCAGTTGCATGCAGGGCTGACGCATGGGAACTCAGGTTTGTTCCCCAGGCATTATGATGATGAGCTTGTTCCAGTCCCTATAAGCTAGACCTTCATGCTACTGCCCAGTGAAGCCACAGGGGGTCCAAGTCTGGGTCTCCCCGAGCCGATCCTTAGCCTGGATAGCATACAGGCTTGTTTCAGGAAGGGTCTCCAGCAATAAAGTCGATGCCAAACCAGTTGTGTGGATCAGTAAAAGCGGATTTGTTGCGGCAACCCAGAAGGGATGTGTCAAAAGATGTACAGTGCGATTGCGTGCAAATTGCACCATTTCACCAGAATTCATTTTGAAGACGTTAGGAATTACAGTAAAAGCTTCACACACAGACACAGAGAGAACAGACAACTATAGGGGGTCCCATAAATCTCTATGCAAAGGAAGAATAAACGATTCAAGACATAAACCATTTAAATTAATTTATTGTTCTCTATATAACTGCAATTTTGTCGAGAACACAATTCAATGCATGTCCTCTACTCCTGAAGAACACTTCTAAGAACATCTGGATTTATGTTTGGAATGGTGAAGCATATAGTATATTATGTAGGGAGACTTATAGGACACTAGAGATAGGAAAAAGAGCATGTTACTGGAAAGAAATCTTATGTCTCACACAGATATATCTTAGAGAATGCAATTTGTCTGTTTTGTGTGTTTAGTGGAGGAACACACCATTTCCACCTCGGCCACATCAGGTATACCTGCGCATTCTGAGACTCAGCGAGCTTAAAGGGCGTCAGGCTCAAAGGGCCGTAGGGCTCAAAGGTGAGTCTCGCTCAAAGGGGCGTCGGGCTCAGAGGGGCGTCGGGCTCAGAGGGGCGTCGCGCTCAGAGGGGCGTCAGGCTCAGAGGGGCATCGCGCTCAGAGGGGCGTCGCGCTCAGAGAGGTGTCGGGCTCAGAGGGGCGTCGCGCTCCAAGGGTCTTCGGGCTCAGAGGGGCGTCGAGCTCAGAGGGGCGTCGCGCTCAGAGGGGCGTCAGGCTCAAAGGGGAGTCGGGCTCAAAGGGGCGTCGAGCTCAGAGGGGCGTCACGCTCATAAAGGAGTCGGGCTCAGAGGGGCGTCGGGCTCAGAGGGGCGTCGGGCTCAGAGGGGCGTCGGGCTCAGAGGGGCGTCGCGCTCATATAGGCGTCGCGCTCATAAAGGAGTCAGGCTCAGAGGTATGTCGCGCTCAGAGGGGCGTCGCGCTCATATGGGCGTCGCGCTCATATAGGCGTCGGGCTCAGGGGGCGTCGCGCTCAGAGGGACGTCGGGCTCAGGGGGCGTCGGGCTCAGAGGGGTGTCGGGCTCAAAGGGGAGTCGGGCTCAAAGGGGCGTCAAGTTCAGAGGGGCGTCGCGCTCATAAAGGAGTCGGGCTCAGAGGGTGTCGGGCTCAGAGGGGCGTCGCGCTCATAGGGGCGTCCCGCTCAGAGGGTGTCGGGCTCAGAGGGGCATTGCGCTCATAGGGGCGTCGCGCTCAGAGGGGCGTCGGGCTCAGAGGGGAGTCGGCCTCAGAGGGGCGTCGAGCTCAGAGGGGCGTCGCACTCATAAAGGAGTCGGGCTCAGAGGGGCGTCGAGCTCAGAGGGGCGTCGGGCTCAAAGGGGAGTCGGGCTCAAAGGGGCGTCGAGCTCAGAGGGGCGTCATGCTCATAAAGGAGTCGGGCTCAGAGGGGCGTAGAGCTCAGAGGGGCATTGGGCTCAAAGGGGAGTCGGGCTCAAAGGGGGTGTCGAGCTCAGAGGGGCGTCGCGCTCATAAAGGAGTCGGGCTCAGAGGGGCGTCGAGCTCAGAGGAGAGTCGGCCTCAGAGGGGCACCGGGCTCAAAGGGGAGTCGGGCTCAGAGGGCTGTCGCTCTCAGAGGGGCGTCGCGCTCAGAGGGGCGTCGGGCTCAAAGGGGAGTCGGGCTCAAAGGGGCGTCGGGCTCAAAGGGGAGTCGGGCTCAAAGGGGCGTTGGGCTCAAACGGAAGTTTGACTTTAAGATTGCATCAGGCTGGGGGACTTTGGCAGGTCATTCTCACTAACAACATCGATGATTTCTCTCCTGAGAATATTGGACTTCTGTGTGAGCCAGTCCCTGCCTGAAGACACAACTGCTTTTGAAAAATGACTAAGCGCTGCAAGCATTCTTGTGGACCCACCAAACCTGCATGGATGAGCGCACACACGATGGAACACTGAAGGCTGGTATGGGAAAACTGCAGAGAAAAGTAAATAACCCTGAAACCTCCTCACATGGAAGCCTCTTGATGAAGGCCGGACCAAGGTGATCCATTGCTATGCACACGGTTCCCTCAGTTTTTAATTAACTGAAACTGCAAAGGGACGCAGCGTGCATTCAAACCCAGGCCCCACTGCATCCCTCCTCCCGCTCCACTATCGGCAGGGCAAGAGTGATGCAATCCACGCAATTTTATGATCCACTGAATGCAATTACTGAAGCTGTCAGTGTTTTGGCGTCTTTCGTCTGTGATGTATGCAGTGTGCAGACTCAGCCTCTGATAGCTGTTTGTGCTGCACTCTCCATCTCTCTGCCGTACTCAGGCACACTCTCTGCCTCCCACTATAGTGTGCTCCATGCACTCTGCAGACTGCTTCAAACCCAGTGTAGAATTTGATATTATTAGTGGTTATTCAACCACAAGAGAACAAGTGGACTACAATGAACAAGGATTGTTTTTCTGTAGTAAATAAATAAAAGCAAAAGCCTTTGATCTGTTGTAAAATATTTTTTTTCATAAATTGAGTTAAGGAAATGCTCATTGATAGTGGAGAAATTCTGCTAAGATTGGTACTTCAAGTTCAGCTTTCCTTTTAGTTCTTCAGATATTTTATTTTTTTTTTTTTGTTGAAATTCATGTTGTGTTTCTTATTCGAAATCTGTTACCTTTACATCTCAGCTGCTTTGCCTGAAATCCCCACAGCAGTTTTTTGTTTTTCACGTCCTCTTTTGTTTTCTTTGGGTTTTCCATGTTGTAATGTTTCATTTATGTCATGTATGAGTTTAGGTTTGGTTTTTTCACGTCTCTGATTCTCACCTGCACGAGTCCAGCCAGGATCAGGTCTGCTGAAGACTCACCCCGTCTGCTCTGAGGTCTTAGGATTTTTCTTTTCCAGTCTGGTCATGCGACTTATTCCCGCAGAGGCTGTGATTTTATTCCATCGAGCTTTGAGCATGCATGGTAAACGCTTTGTATAATTAAAGTTTGATTGATTGATTTTTATTTATTTCCTGACTTAAGTTTCTGTAAATAAAGTGTTTTAAATATTTGGTTATGTGTGGCTTTCTGGAAAACCATAAATGTTTATGTTCAAACACACAGCGATTGTTTCATTTTTTCTGTTAGCCTACGAACTGACCCTTCAGCACAAGAAAAGAGTTTGGAGACCCTTGTTTACACAGTGAATTCTGAAGCAAAGAAACGCAGCTTTGTGTCGATGTGCAGCAGCTTTTCTCTGCGTCAGACTCCGTTGGTTCGTTGCATAAACGGTTGGGTGTGTTATTGTGTTATTTTGTTGTCGCCGTAGACTGTTCAGGTATTAAAGGGTTAAGCAGATGCTCAGCGTTCACAATCGTCATGTGGGGCAGGTTGTCTGAGTAAAGATCGCTGGTGCAAAACCGTTTTAGAACTGGGAATTCAAGTATTTAACGCGTAATTATCTAACATTGCAATTCGCCTTAAGCCTGAAACCAGAACTGACCACTGCTGTGTGATGAATGCACAAAGAATTCCCAATAAAATGGTCTTATATGTTGCTATGGAAACTGTTTAATAAGCAAGGAGCTGTGAGACTTTCCTTCTACCATACCACACACACAAAAGTAATGTCTCTCAATCAGAGGAGGGGGACCAGGATCAAATGTGGGAGAACATGCTTCCCATCTAAATCCAACATTTGCAGGCAGAGAGAAGGAGGTGGGAGGCAGGCGTGGGAGTGTTTTCCTCATCGTCTATTTTTAGCACAGTTAGAGGTGTGAACACACTTGGAAATGGAGAGGCCAGCAGCATCTGGCAAGGCCTTCCAAAATTTTTAAATCAACACTTTCTTCTTCTCCTTAGAGAAGTGGAAACAAGCCAATCCGACAGAGAAAATAGGATAATGAGTGTGGAGTGGAAGTGGAAACAGCATGCTGCTGTCTGTGTGCAAAAAGGCAAGAAAGCAACATAAGGAGAGGGTTGCAGGAGCTTTCGTATTAGTCTTCATTCAGACACCACTTATAGGAAAACACAATTGAATATCTGAGAGAAAATCCACAGCAGTTAACTTCCTACAGAACCGTGCTGGAGAACGCTGTTCATCTGGTCCAACCTCTTTCTGACGGACGCTCATGTTGGTTAGTATGATCAATGAGAAAGGCTTACAGAGCTAACTTTACGTTTTTTCCAGCTTTCTCTGGAGTATGATTCACGGTAGCCAAAATCGGCAGCATAGAGAAGAATTAAAAAAATAATAAAGTTAGACTTTGGGATAAAAGTGTAATGCTGAACACCCCTGCCAAGCCTGGTGTAATGCTGTGCTCACACCAAACGGGATTTGAACTTCAAATTCATGCCCACCGGCTCTTCTTTTTGGACACTCATCAAGTTTGCTGCTCAATGCTTGTCCAAAAATGCGTCTGAAACTTGACGCCAAGTGTGAGAGAAGCTTCCCATAAAAGTTCCTCATCGCTACACAGAGCGGTGTCTGTGTCTCTGCTTCACAGATAATGCAGAGAGATTAGGTTTATTTCTTTTGTACAGGTCCACAAAAGAATTGGTAATCACATTCCATGAGATCATTCAGACTCTCCCAGTACGGTGAGCTTCAGCGTCTACTGCAGGAGCTGCGTCTGAAAGACGGATGCTTTCAGCGGTACTTCTGACTCTCTGTGTTCGACCACTTGCTGGATGAGCCCGAACAGGGAAAAACTAAAAATGATCTTTTTTATTATTGTCTTTGAACAAATAAGCAAAAGTTCAGTAGGAGAACAGCCAGATTCTCCTCTGATCCCCCACTAACCAGACAGTTGCGCTTCTGTGTGCTGTCAATAGCAAATACAGATAATGCCCTCTAAAGGCTGGTAGTGAAAAAGCAATGAACGTGTGAGCCTATTTATTTTTAAAAATCCCATGTAAGTCGCACCTCCAGCCAAACAACGCAAAAAAAATGCAACTTAGACCTTGAAAATGATGCAATGTCACTAATCTGTAATCAGTGGAAAATGCATGCTTTGGTAAACGTCGGCACACTTTTCACTTCCTGCCTGAACACGGAGGAGCCCAACTAACGGAGTAAACAGCACCTTGTGTCAAAGGTACTCAGGCACAGTACGTGGTGAACCTTGACTGGAGCATCATCAGCGTGGAGGCGGCTAAGTGTTAGGAAGTGCAGCTTAGACAGTTGTAGCTGCAGTTGTGAGAATAAAGATAGAGGATGTTTTTCACAGCAACAGTACTGTACTGATACAGATATAGCAGACTCAGTAACAGAAGGAAAACAATGTTCACTGAAAACATCAAGGCATGTGGAGATCACGGTGGCGCAGAGATCAACAGATCCGTCGCACACAAACCCTTTATTAACGGCAATTAAAAAAGCAAAAGAAACCATTAAAAAAACAGCATTTCATTTTAGCAAACAATATTCCAAAAAACAAAAACGTAAAAAAACTCGAATGAAAAGAATATTTTGGGAAAACAAAAGTAATTTCCAGAAAACAAAATGACTTGTTAGAAAGACAAAACACCAGAAGAAACCGCAGAAGGTATAGGTACTATGGGATATCCCTGATTAGATGATCGTCTGATCATCACATGATCACCGGATGACATCCAGAATCGGTTCATGTTAAATAACTTCCAGACGAAACGATGGACAAACGTCATCATCCATCACTGCTGTGATCTCTAGAATGTTTTTGCGTCGAGTGATTTGTTGATGTGCTTTGCTCTTCAGGGCCACTATAGGAGACTGTTATTTTCCTTCTGATGTCCTTCTCTTTCTTTGGTTCCTGTGACCATTCAGGCAGATCGACTGACTGCGGTCAAGCTGTGTTCATTCCTTTCTACATCCAGCAGGCTGGTGGAAACACCTTCATCACAGGTGGGGAAGAGCTGCTCTCCTCCTCTGCCGTTTTCATGTTTGTCATTTAAACAAACCACACAGGAAATACAGCAGCCAGTGGTGCCACCGCACAGTTCCCACCTCCCTACGTGTAAATGTTTCCCACCAGTATGATATGTCAGCCTCCTGCATCCCCTTTGGGGTTGGAGGTGTTAGGTAACGGCGTAATGGCGGAGGTGACGAGCACAGACTCCAACTGAAAGCTTTATTCTCTGCCGTTGTGTGTGGAGCAATTAAAGAGGGCATCTCACTTCACATTTTCCATTTACACTGTCAGAAATGTGGCTTTAAATACCAGGTAACTCTGTAGTTAAGATAAGTAACAAGAAACTCAACGGTTCTTAATGAAAGTGTTATTGTCTTAAAATGAAATGACCTCAAAGAACCAAACTGAATCACTGAAAACCTTTTAAACTGCAGTGAAAGCGTGAGTGCATCTGAACGAGGTGTGGGTGTTCCTTTGTGTCTGGGAAAAGCAGGGCTCAGTGATGGATGGTTTCTGAAGAGTTTTAAATTCTGGGCTGGATCAGGTTACAGGGATGCAAGTAAGACCTTCTTTTCCCCACGGGCAGCTCTCGGAGGGAGCGGCCATGAGCGGGAGGTGACGGAAAGGAGAAGCCATGAACAGATCCCGGTTCGCAGAAAGAACACCATCCAGGCAGCTTCTGCTGAACTCTGTCACGGCCCTGTTGCTCGTCAGACCGGAGGACATCCCACTGACAGGCGGGGATGGGAGTGGAAGGAGGTGCAAAGACCAAACTGCTGGAGGTGAAGGGTTTACCTCATCAAATACATTCACCAGAATCTGGATAATGTATGTGAACCAGAGGTAAATGTCAGCTAAAACGATAACAAGAACATGTATTACTAGTGCAGAGTGACTGAAGGTCAAATGCTTTTCTCTTATTACTCCCTTGTTTTTCACACAACCTTCTCAAAAATGATTTCACGTTTGTCCACAGCTCTCTGTTTACATTATGTAAAGCCCGGTTACGGTGGCCCTTTGGTCCATTTGTTTTGCTCTGAACATGGAGCTTATTCAGGCTGAAACATTTCAGAGTAAACCGAAGTTTAGACCGATTGGAAACAAACCGAGACCACCTCACAGAAGGGTCCAGGAGTGGTTCCTGGTACCGGACCCGGATCCACTCAGATGGAATCAGACTGAAAATGTGCTCTGGTTCACTTTAAGCTTTAAAGTGTGACCACACGGAATACACTAAGTGTCTGGTTCCCAATAGATTTTAAAATGTTACTTTTAGTTTTTAGAGCTTTGAAGGGTCAATCCTTGTCATAAATCTCTGAACTTTTAACCCCCAACTCTTCAGCCTGATCTCTGAGGTCTTCCAGCCAGAATCTCTTAAGCGTTCCAAAAACCCGCTGTAAGACCAGAAGAGATGTCTCGTGTCAGGCCGTTGATCCTCGTCTTTGGAACTCCCTCCTGTTGTCACTGCGTCAGATTGACTCTGTTAGGTGTTTTAAATCACAGGTCAAGACCTTTTTATTCAGGACAGCTTTTAGTTGATTTCAGCCTTTGTTTTACTGTATTTTACTGTATTCTACATTGTTTTTAGTTTTCTATTCTATTCTGTTCTGATCTGGTTTGTTCTGTTCTGATCTATTCGATTCTGTTCTGTTCTTTTTGCTGCATCGATCTTGCTGTTCCGGTGTGAACACCGTATGCTAAAAGCGCGTTAATAAACGACCAACACATGCTCAGTGTGACCGTAACATAATACTTACGTTTTATTGTGTAACTCTTATGCAAGTAACGCAGTTCCAGTGAAGCAGAGAAAAGCAGTCTTTCTCTGTGTTTATGCAATAATGGTAAATCAGCTAATTCTGTTGCACAGAAAAGCCGCTTTTAAGTCAAGTTGAATGCAAATCTACATTTACATTAGTTACATGTTGAGTCTCTGCAACACAGCACTAAGAACAGCTTCATCATCAGCCGTCCCATGATGCAGGTCGCCTCTGGTGAGGGCACCACTGCCACGATGTCGTGCCAGCGCTGACACAGGCAAACGTTATGTGTTGTGATAGATGCTGAAGGGCAGGTAAGGAAGAAGGTCGAGGAGAAGGAAGTGGAGAACACAAACACACAGAGGTGGTTCAGTTTAAGGACAACTGTCAGTTTGGCTTTGAGTTGATTGAGCCCAGTATCAAGGTGAAGTCACTGAAAGATGTTCCTCCTGCAGATGTTTCGAGGAGCAGCAGGATGATGAATTTCGACCTTCGCACGAGGAACTAAATAATTAACATTTTGCAACAACATCCACATCTACAAATTTTATCTTCCAATTTTGCTACAAATCAACACATAGACAACGCTTTGTGTGCTAGGATTTACTTGTTTCCATCCCTACAAGCATCTCGAAGAGAAAGACGTGTTCACTCAAGCTGCAGACCCATTTGTTAGCATTCTGTGACCAAGTTGTCAGTTTTTCTCAGTTATAAAGAGTAACGTTCACTGACTTAATCTCACAATGGCTTAACATCTAAGGTTTCCAATCCTCTGGGGTTTGTTTTTCCTACAATCCTTCAAATGGTCTTAATTAAGTACAATTTCTTCACTGATTCACATGAGAAGACTTTCACATTTCATTAGCATTAAAGGGAAAACATTTCAGTGGAGCAAATGTATCTGAATGATAATGGTTAGAGGCAACAAGTGAAAGATGGTCACAGAATGACTCCATGGCTTCAATATACTGCATTAAGGCCAGTTAAGCTCTAGCTCTTCTCTCTTGCTCACACTTCCAAGAGTGACTGTAGAATTCCCCGCCTG
Organism: Oryzias woworae; assembly: GCA_016861445.1. NCBI lineage: Eukaryota > Metazoa > Chordata > Actinopteri > Beloniformes > Adrianichthyidae > Oryzias > Oryzias woworae. The sequence goes on from BOLG01000407.1 coordinate 1,002,458, forward strand.
GCTCCAGCAGCAGCGTCTCCCCCACTGGGATGTAAGTGGATGAGCGTCTGCAGGTCAGAGTCACTTCTGTGCACAACACCAAAGCTGTTACTGCATAGAGCCACTGCGTTTGCACAGCAAAGTAATGTCGCTTCGTTGTCTTTAAAACGTGGCTCAAATGCTAAAGATAATAAACAAACTTGACAAACAAAAGGATTGAATGAAAATCTTGAAATTTTCTCTTTCTGTTCAGACCCATGAATCTGAACGCTGACTTTGAATGTCGTTTGGTTGTTGGTGACAGATAATACTGGTCTGAATGTTTCAGAGACTGCTGATCTACTGGGATTTTCACCCACGACCATCTCTAGGGTTTACAGAGAATGGTCCAAAAAAGAGAAAATATCCAGTGAGCTGCAGCTCTGTGGGAGGAAATGTCTTATTGATGTCAGAGGTCAGAGGAGAACGGTCAGACTGGTTCCAGCTGATAACTGACCACTGGTTACAGCCGAGGTCTGCAGAAGAACATCTCTGAATGAACAACACGTCCAACGTTGATGCAGATGGACTACAGCAGCAGCAGAACACACCAGAACCACTCCTGTCAGCTCAGAACAGGAAACCGAGGCTACAATTCACAGACTGGTTTCTTCAACATGACAGAGGTCACTGGACTCTAATGACCTCCAGAGTCACCAGATCTGAACCCAATAGAACAGCTTTGGGATGTGGTGGAACCGGAGATCGGCATCATGGATGTGCAGCCGACAAATCTGCAGCAACTGTGTGATGATATCATGTTAATATGGACCAAACTCTGAGGAATGTTTCCAGAACCTTGTTGGATCTTTGCTGCCAAGGATAAAGGCGGTTCTGAAGGCAAAAGGAGGTCCAACCCGGTTCCAGCGTGGTGTAGTTAATAAAGTGGCCGGTGAGTATCATTGTTGCACTCACTAATCTTCACATCTCTTATCGTGTCAGAAATATTCCAGTGTTTTTGTGTTTGTCTCCTTCCTGCTCTGTCATTGTTGCAGTTAGCAGCACTGAAATGAAACTTTACGTTGTGTTCTTGTGTTTGCAATAACAAGTACGTTCAGTCTTGTAACAGGTATTCTTGCATTTGAATCTGCTCTTGGTTTTCCCACTGCGGCACAGACCGTTCTGTTTGTTCTTCTTCATCATGTTCTGTCACAGTTGCATTGATAAACTGATCTATTTTGTCCTGTAACTTTGTTTGCTGCAACGACAGACATTCTGAGGTTTGCATTTGTCCTTTCTATTTTATAGTTACTAAATACGTGTTTGTTTTACTCCACATGTTCCTGTAGTTTTTATTACTTTCCAGTGTCTCCTTCTGGTTCTTTAGTGTCTGCTTTCTTGTTCCTGTGGAGTCAGGACAGATGGTTGCTCGTATTGAGCTTTGTTGCCAGTAGAATGGTGTGAATTTTCAGTCATTTTAGTTGGAGTTGTGATGCTGATGTACATTTTAAAAAAGCTGAAACAAGCTTTAAACCAAATGCTTCCACATGGGAGAAACATCAAGCCTAAACACAGAAACAGAACAGCCTTTCACTCAGCTTGTATATAAAGGCATGCAACTGTTACAAAGTGGTCAATAACTTAGTCACCAAATGCTCTGCTGGCCTTGAGGTCTTCAACAACACAAGATTGATCGGTCTGACATATTGTCATGTGTTTCTCCTTTTGTGAAAACAAGAACTCAGCTGGTGCTCTTGTGGCTGGTATGCTGAGCATCAGCTGAAGCAGCTTGCATGCTTCAGAGCCAGCTTTGCAGCTCACAACAACAACAGCTCTCCTGGTGGCTTGTGAAAAAGGGTGTTACGGTAGGCGCTTGCAGTTCCTTCAGTAACATCTGCCCACTTTTGTTTTTTTATCAACAAAGCTAACTTGCGGCTTGACAGCTCAGTGGGTTTTCAAGGCTGTGTAAATTGCATGTGGCAGATACTGGAAATCGTCTCTGTCACCACTAATGATTGAGGACAAGCCAGAAGGGAGAAAGCCCAGAAGGGAACGATCAAGTTCTTTATTAGATGAACTGAAGAAAAACAGCCTGTAGAATTAGTCAAGGAGCAGAAACAGGTCAGAATCGAACCAGCAGGCGCAGATACAAAGGCTGGTTGTCAACGCTAGTAGGGTGAGATGTTCTGGTAAAGGCCCTGTGGCAGGAGCTGGCTTGTGAAGAGTGTTGTTTCGGAGGCAATCCCAACAAGCTCAAGTGGTCCATCCATCCATTTTCTAAACTGGCTTTGTCCCTTTCAGGGTCACAGCGTTGCTGGGGCCTATCCCAGCCACTGTTGGGCAAAGGCTGGAAACACCTGGACAGGTCCATCGCAGGTTTATGTGGTCCATCTTTGCATGTATCTGGGTCATGTGCAGTGCTATGGCATCAGCAACCTGAGAATGAAGGCATGAAAAACACGTCTCCCTCTTCAATCTGCAGATCATCAGGCACAGCAACAGCGTTTGCATTGTCACCAGCTCTCTACCTGAAATGCTTTTTATGAATGACACTGACCCTTTTGCCAGTTATTGATGCTGTTAGAGAAGCAACTGATCATGTCCCGGCATTTATATGACCTGATGTTACAAAACCTGGGAGAGCTGCTTCCTCAGACCTAGAATGAAGTGAAACTCTTTGAGTGGAAAAATAAAGTCACAATCCTCCAGTTTTCGCTTCAGGTCTACTCTCTGTGCATTGCTCTCAATGCTTCAGACAGGATCTGTCATTATCTGCACTGAGTGACCTGCATCCCTTATGAAAGGCAGGTACTCTGCAGCTTTTGAAGTTTTTTCCAAGAGTAGAGCTCCCTCAAAACTGCAGATCTGGATCAACCTCACACAATATGCTTTAAATATTATAATTCATACAGGATGGTTGTATGAATTAATTGTATGAATATAACACTTTTCTAAGTGTTAAAAAGGCTCTTCTGGATTTAGTTAAATTAAATTAAAGACCTTTTATCCAAGCCTGTTGGACTAGAGGCAAAGCGTCATCAGTTTAAGAGTTTCAGGGTGTACTCAGACTGGACACATTTGGTTCAAACCAGAGTTTGTTCCATCCATCCTTCCATCCACCAATCCACCCACCCACCCACCCATCCAGAGCTCTCAATAAACCTTGACTCATCATCCACCTGCTGTCTGCTACTTTGATCCTTCTGATCCGCCTCTTACAACACACTCCATCTTCAGAGTTTTTTCAAATGTCTGAATTTTGTCTATTTGAACAGCAATGCAAAGAGCTGTGTACAATAGCTTTTCAGCTTTATCCCAAATAATACTAGCCATGCTTTGAGTTGTGTCGTTTGTATGATGTTGGACACCTGAAGACTTCTGACTCTCCTGCTCAGCAGGAGTCAAAAGCCAGTAGACACACCAATAAATCTATTGTGTTATTGTGCATTAGTGTATTTCTAAAGCACATGGTATTCATGCACAGAAACCGAAAGAAGCAACATTACGCTGATGCTAAAAACAATGACTGCATGCAAAAATGTATGAACTTTAGTAAACATCAGGAAACATAATGAAGTTTGATTCAGGTCAGTCTTTGATGTGTAGAACAAACTCAGGTATTCACTATAACAAAAACCTGTTGCTGTTGGATGTGCCACAACAAAGATGCAAAGACAGGCATTGTTACGTTGCAGAAACGGCAGATTCAGGAGATAAACCCTGTTTGCACAAAATAGATGGAAACACATTGTTTTTGCTTGATGTTTGCACTCGATGAGTCGTACAGCATGACCTACACAAAGACAGATGCTGAGAGGGTAAATCCACTTCCTAAAGTAGTGACCTACTCAGAGATTATCCACTCTTTACCGGCTTGGAGGAACTGATTAGCACATGAAAAGACAAAACACCTTTCTTCTGTCCAGTGGCAGTTCTACACTGAATTATTTCAAGAGCCCAAGTCTTTCAAAGCTCTTCATGGCTGTTGGAGTGAGAGCCACTGGTCTGTGGTCATTGAAGCTGGAGATGTGAGGCTTCCTGGGCAGAGGAACTGGTGGAGGATGGTGGAGATGTTGGACTCCCTGCCACACCTGTCGGCTGTCATTACTGTCGATTAGTTCTTCAGTCTTCTGGTTCCAGCCTGGCGCAGCTAGCGCAGAAGCTAGCGGAGCTGCTTACTGCTTTGGCTGACGGTGTGGAGAGTCAAGTTGGATCATCCCTCACTTCTAAGGGGATTCCTTTTGATCTGAATAATATCGAGATCTGCCACCCGCTTCCCAGGAGAAAGGAGTCCGATAAACTGGCGATCCTTATCAGCTTTGTGAACAAAAAAAGCACAAGAAAGCTCTGATGAAGCAAAGAACAGATGTTTATTTTAATGACCGTCTTTCAAAATATAATGCTGAACTGACAAAGCACACCAGGCTCAAAAGAGCCTTTTTTTTCCATCATTTACTCTTTCAGAATAACAAGACAGAATCATAGTATGTGCAAAGGTTTGAGCACCCTGCAGAGTTTATAGTCTGCACCGCCCCCCCTTGAAGGTGGTTCAATAGAGATCATTTCTGTGTGATTCAGGTCAAACTGAATGGAAATCCATGATAACATGACTGTCCTCCCCCAAATCAATGCTAAGACAGAAGCTGGCACAGGAATATACTGCTTATCATGTGAAAAAATGTATTTCTCCTTTTCCTGACCTAAAGTACGGCTGTAACATATATGTTATTCATTTATTATCAAACACGGTTATGCATCCAGGTGCAGGTCAAAGAGCAGGACTGACACGGCACAGGAGGAGGTCGCCTCTCAAAGGGGGCGGGACGTGTTATCTGAAAGAAGCACCTATTCTGCCAGTCCCAGTTTTTGTTAAAAATAATATAAATACTACCCCCCACCCCTCAGGTTATCGAGCACCCTGGCTGTGTGCTGCTGCCTGCAGACTCGTCTGTATCGGCTCTCATTGGAATTCACACATGAAGCACCGAGTTGTGATTCCAGCAGCAGACATCATTTCTAGAACCTTCCCTGAATTGTCTGAAGCGCATACATCAACTGCAGTGGATGTCTCTGAAGCCGGGGCGACAGCAGCGCTTGAGACCGGGTCACTCTTTGAGACTGGACAACAGCAAATAATAAATTACTATATGATAATGTAGTAATATATCAAATGTACTTTGAGCACCTCTGTGTTGTTATTCTGTATAAACAGCCAGAGCGAGTGGATGCATAAACATGTGCAGACCGAGATACACACGTGGACAAAATTGTTGGTACCCCTCAGTTAAAGAAGGAAAAACCCACAATTCTCACTGAAATCACTTAAAACTTACAAAAGTAACAATAAATTATTGAAAATTAAATAATTAAATTAAATAATCAAAATCAGCCATCACTTTTGAATTGCTGATTAACATAATTATTAAAAAAAAACAAACTAATGAAACAGGTCTGGACAAAAATGATGGTACCCATAACTTCATATTTTGTTGCACAACCTTTTGAGGCAATCACTGCAATGAAGCGATTTCTGTATTTGTCAATGAGCGTTCTGCAGCTGTTAGGTTCAAAACCTAGACATTAGTAAATCTGCAAAGAAACACAAGAGAGTTGAGTATGGTTTTAACCTGCAGGGAGAAAAAGCTGGAGACTGCTTCAGGTACAATCTCCAAACCCCTTCTGAAAGCAGCCTCCTTTCTCCGAGCTATTTATTAGGTTGGGAATGCCCTGGTTTACAAGGTCTCAACTGCTAAGGGAAAGGGTACGATTAAATGTTCCAGTTGAAACAATCTGCGTGTCACCACGACATGTTTATCAAGCTAAGCCTTCTGTCTTCGTACGTCACAGCTGGATGAAGTTAACTCTTCTGCATTCCTGCTCAGTGAGTTATCAAGTTCTCCTGTAAACACATAAACAGATAAGGCAAAACAAAGAAAACTTCATGGTCATAAAATATAGTAAGGAATAGAATAAATGTATGTACAATTTCTCCAACAGCAGCTGTCAACAGGTATTTTGGCCCACTCCTCATGAGCAAACTGCTCCAGTTGTCTCAGGTTTGATGGGTGTCTTCTCCAAATGGCATGTTTCAGCTCCTTCCACAGATGTTCAATGGGATTCAGATCTGGGCTCATGGAAGGCCACTTTAGAATAGTCCAACGCTTTTCTCTCAGCCATTCTTGGGTGTTTTTGGCTGTGTGTTTTGGATCGTTGTCCTGTTGGAAGACCCATGACCTGCGACTGAGACCAAGCTTTCTGACACAAGGCAGCACATTTCTCTCCAGAATGCCTTGATAGTCTACAGATTTCATTGTACCTTGCACACATTCAAGACACCCTGTGCCAGATGCAGCAAAGCAGCCCCAAAACATGACTGAGCCTCCTCCATGTTTCACCGTAGGGACAGTGTTCTTTTCTTCGTATGCTTGGTTTTTGAGTCTATGAACATAGAGTTGATGTGCCTTAGCAAAAAGCTCCAGTTTGGTCTCATCTGTCCAAAGGACATTCTCCCAGAAGCTTTGGGGCTTGTCAACATGCATTTTTGCAAATTCCAGTCTGGCTTTTTTATGATTGTTTTTCAGCAGTGGTGTCCTCCTTGGTCGTCTCCCATGAAGTCCACTTTGGCTCAAACAACGACGAATGGTGCGATCTGACACTGATGTACCTTGGCCTTGGAGTTCACCTTTAATTTCTTTGGAGGTTGTTCTGGGCTATTTGGATACAATTGGAACGATCCGTCTCTTCAATTTGTCATCAATTCTCCTCTTGCGGCCACGTCCAGAGAGGTTGGCTACTGTCCCGTGGGTCTTGAACTTCTGAATAATATGACCCACTGTTGTCACAGGAAGTTCAAGCTGTTTAGAGATGGTCTTATAGCCTTTACCTTTAAGATGTTTATCATTTTTTTTCGGATGTCCTGGGACAATTCTCTCCTTGGCTTTCTGTTGTCCATGTTCAGTGTGGTACACACCTTTTCACCAAACAGCAGAGTGACTACTTGTCTCCCTTTAAATAGGCAGACTGACTGATTATGAGTTTGGTAACACCTGTGATGTCAATTAAAGGACACACCTGAGTTAATCATGTCAGTCTGGTCAAATAGTTTTCAATTTTTTATAGAGGTACCATCATTTTTGTCCAGGCCTGTTTCATTAGTTTTTCTTTTTTTAATAATTAGGTTAATCAACAATTCAAAAGTGATGGCTGATTTTGATTATTTAATTTTCAATAAATTTTTATTTATTGTTACTTTTGTAAGTTTCAAGGGATTTCAGTGAGAATTGTGGGTTTTTCCTTCTTTAACTGAGGGGTACCAACAATTTTGTCCACGTGTGTATCTTGGTCTGCACATGTTTATGCATCCACTCGCTTTGGCTGTTTATACAGAATAACAACACAGAGGTGCTCAAAGTACATTTGATATATTACTACATTATCATATAGTAATTTATTATTTGCTGTTGTCCAGTCTCAAAGAGTGACCCGGTCTCAAGCGCTGCTGTCGCCCCGGCTTCAGAGACATCCACTTTGTCCACGTGTGTAAGCAGAACTGTAAAGACTTTCATGTCTGCAGTGTTACTCCACCAGAACAAAGATGCTGAAATACAACCATAAGAAACTAACATTGTGTTTCTGCACTTTAACTGGTCCGGGTGAATTCTCTATTCTGATTGGCTGCTGGGTGTTCCAGAAGAAGTTCCGGTCGCAATGTTCTAAACATGCAGGCTTCTTCCAGACAAACTTTTCCTTCAGGATGTGAATAGAAACAAGTGTTTATTTCAGCACGCCACGGAAGACAGTTGCTTTGCGGAGTGTAACTAATCAGTGTTAATATAATATAATATAATATATTATTATTGTTATTATTATTCATGTTATTCATCTCATTCATTATTATTATTCATTGCATGTGTTGACGTGTTCACGTTGACATCCCTACTTTTTACCAACATCATCACCGCTCCTTTTGATCAATTTCTTTTCCAGCAAATGTGACAGTGGTTAACACTCTCTTCTCACAGCGAGGAGGTTCCCAGGGGGAGGGCCCCGGTTCAAATCCTGGCTGGGACCTTTCAGCATGGAGCTTGCATGTTCTCCTCGTGCATGTGTTGCTTTTCTCCAGGCGCTCCAGCTTCCTCCTACAGTCCAAAGACGTCCCTCATAATTGGTTACTCTGAAGTGTCCCTGGCTGTGCATGTGTGAGCGTGATTGTGTGCCCTGTGACAGACTGCCGACCTGTACAGGCTGTACCCCACCTTCACCCAACAGCAGCTGGGACAGGTTCTGGCAGCCCCGTGACCCCGGAAGAGACAAAGTAGGTTAAGAAAATAGATGGATGTAAAGAGTGAAAGATGAATTTCAAAAATTCTGCACATCATCCTGTGGTTTATTTTAAACCCTTAAGAATCCAGACCCATTTTTCCTAAAAAGGAAAATCATGTGGGATGGACCCCAGAACCCATTTCTGAAGTTTTTCTGTGACACTGATGTCACCATGGCTTCTTTTGGGTTAAGGTGCCTGCAGTGGTGAAGGTCATCTCTAGTTTGGCAGATCTCTGTCTTCCGAGGAACACAATTATGAGTCTTATCAGCTTCAGTCTTAATTAAGACTCATTTCTTCTGTGAAGCTGAAAGGTCTGGAGACCAGAGCCTTGTTAATGGAATAAAACCAAATTGCGGAAAGTATAGGAGGGTGAGTGCTGCGATGAAGAGTTAAAATCTTGGCCCAAAACCCTCATGCAGCATAGTGTCTGTCAGCATGTGAGACACTGTTGCAGAGCACCACTGCATTTTGGGGATTTTCTTGATGAGACAGATGAAATGGACCAGGAGTGACACAAGCAAAACAACGGCTTAGTGCTTTGGCTTCACTTGTCGTTTTTTCGCTTGTATTTTCCTAGAAGCAAGAAATCAACAAACATTGATCTTTTTCATGGTATTGAACTCATCTAAAACATGGCCTAGAATAACAAGTATTTCACAGCATGGCAATAACTCCTGGTTTGGGGTCAAGTTTGGTGATGCACAACAATCCTGCTTAAAGCTTTGATTCAAGGAAAGAGACAGGAAAGAACCAGGAAAGAGACAGGAAAGAACCAGGAGAGAGCCAGGAAAGAGCCAGGAAAGAGACAGGGAAGAACCAGGAAAGAGCCAGAAAAGAGCCAGAAAAGAGCCAGGAAAGAACCAGGAAAGAGACAGGAAAGAACCAGGAGAGAGCCAGGAGAGCCAGGAAAGAACCAGGAAAGAGCCAGAAAAGAGCCAGAAAAGAGCCAGAAAAGAGCCAGGAAAGAGCCAGGAAAGAACCAGGAAAGAACCAGGAAAAGGCCAGGAAAGGACCAGGAAAGAGTCAGAAAAGAGCCAGGAAAGAGCCAGGAAAAGAACCAGGAAAGAACCAGGAAAGAACCAGGAAAGAGCCAGGAAAGAACCAGGAAAGAACAAGGACAGAGCCAGAAAGGAGCCAGAAAAGAGCCAGGAAAGATCCAGGAAAGAGCCAAGAAAGAGACAGGAGAGAGCCAGGAGAGAGCCAGGAAAGAACCAGGAAAAGGCCAGGAAAGGACCAGGAAAGAACCAGGAAAAGGCCAGGAAAGGACCAGGAAAAAACCAGGAAAGAACCAGGAAAGAACCAGGAAAAGGCCAGGAAAGGACCAGGAAAGAACCAGAAAAGAACCAGGAAAGAGCCAGAAAGGAGCCAGGAAAGAACCCGGAAAGGGCCAGAAAAGAGCCAGGAAAGAACCAGGAAAGAGCCAGAAAAGAGCCAGGAAAGAACCAGGAAAGAACCAGGAGAGAGAGCCAGGAAAGAGCCAGGAAAGAGACAGGAGAGAGCCAGGAGAGAGCCAGGAAAGAACCAGGAAAAGGCCAGGAAAGGACCAGGAAAGAACCAGGAAAAGGCCAGGAAAGGACCAGGAAAAAACCAGGAAAGAACCAGGAAAGAACCAGGAAAAGGCCAGGAAAGGACCAGGAAAGAACCAGAAAAGAACCAGGAAAGAGCCAGAAAGGAGCCAGGAAAGAACCCGGAAAGGGCCAGAAAAGAGCCAGGAAAGAACCAGGAAAGAGCCAGGAAAGAACCAGGAAAGAACCAGGAGAGAGAGCCAGGAAAGAGCCAGGAAAGAACAAGGAAAGAGCCAGAAAGGAGCCAGGAAAGAACCAGGAAAGAGCCAGAAAAGAGCCAGAAAAGAGCCAGGAAAGAGCCAGGAAAGAACCAGGAAAGACCCAGAAAAGAGCCAGAAAAGAGCCAGGAAAGAGCCAGGAAAGAACCAGGAAAGAGACAGGAAAGAGCCAGGAGAGAGCCAGGAAAGAGCCAGGAAAGAACCAGGAAAGAGCCAGAAAAGAGCCAGGAGAGAGCCAAGAAAGAGCCAGGAAAGAACCAGGAAAGAGCCAGGAGAGAGCCAGGAATGAACCAGGAGAGAGCCAGGAAAGAACCAGGAAAGAACCAGGAAAGAACCAGGAAAAGGCCAGGAAAAGACCAGGAAAGAACAAGGAAAGAGCCAGAAAGGAGCCAGGAAAGAACCCGGAAAGAGCCAAGCGTGCATCGGGTGTGCACGTGATACGTAAGCAGCACTAACGGGACTTTGCACATTGTACGGTATTTAGTGGGGGCTGAAAAAAGGCAAATCTGTCCAACAGGCCTGTGTCTCACACACCTACCCTTATGTGTTGTATAGGTGTTCACTATGACCCACAGCATGCCTGGAGAGAACATTTTCGCTCTGTGGGTTCACCAACAACTTTCCACTTTAAATTTCATGCAGACCACTGCACAAGTTCACATATTTTCTTCCACACACAGCATGTGTCCACCGGCAAGGGCAGTTGTGACTCAGGCATTCGCTAGATCAATCTAAAACCTACTTTTCCTATAAAGTTGGGCGAGAAAGTGAAAGAGTAAGGGAGCACCTTTGGACCAGAACAGTCCAGTACAGGCAGGTAGAATGGGGTAAAAACATCATTCTGCACTACTACTGCCTTTAACTGAATCTGTACCATGAAGTGAAAAAAGCTCAAATCAAAAACAGCTGTCTGGTACCTGGTAAGAATCCTCTGGTCTCCTCTTTGCCTGCATATGGGGTATTTTCCAAACTTTTTTATTTTAGCACTTCTTCATTTTGGCATGTGTGTTTTTTTACTTTAAATGCACAGACTTTGTATGTCTTTGTTGTTGGACGATCCATCTGTGTTCACACTGTAGGGGAAATACACCGAAGTTCACTTTCAAGAGAAAGCAGACAGATTTCATTTGATCAGTGTTCAGATGAGTTTCAGCCCCTGCCAAACACAGACGGGTCGGTCCAAACCACCTCAATGTAATGTGGCCGAACTGAAATGCTTCTAAAAAAAGAACAAGATTAACCTCTAAAGAAAGAGACGAATACCAAGACAGGTCGTAAACGTGTTGTCATGAAACCCGGGATATTGATCTTTTCTCTTTTTCATTGGCAGAGGTTTTGTAACCGGACTAGACAGTTTTATTGCATCATTGTGGTTTGGACGCATCTCTTCTGCACCTGAGACCACAGTGTGAAAACAGAACTAACTAAAATAGAGGAACTACAGTGAGTCTGACTTTTTCTGTCCAATCAAACTGAGCCTGTCCTGAAAGAACATCATATATGTCAAGCAGCCTTTGTGTTTGTGTTGAATTCTGACAGAAATCAGGGTGGTTTTTATTTTTTATTTTGTAATTGATATATATTTATGCCTTCTGGATTACAATGTTTTTAAATGTGTGTCACATTCTGAGCCCAGGCTTTGTCCTAAATACTTCTGACCATAAATGGTTTCATTCTTGTAGTGCTCTGTGAAGCACAAAACCTGCCAGTTAAAAACAGGCAAAGCATGTTTATCACAACAGCTCAAATAAAGATTGATCTGCCAAGTAAACAGGAAGCTGAATACAAATGTATAAAACCTTCCACTAAATCTAAAAGTGTAAGAATGGGATTTTCTCATTTCAGAACTTTAAAAAACTGATAAAAGTACAATATCTAACTGAAAATGCAGCATGTAGTAACGCCCAGCTCCTTTTACATTAGTAGATTCCAAGCTGGTCCCAGAAGTCACATATGTGGTTTCGGGTTTCCACCTGTGCATGTAACTGCACTGTCAGGTTCATGACAAGCCACCCCCTGGTGTCCGAGTACTGTGGCCACACAGGCAGACGCTGCTCCCGGCAGAACGCCGTCTGCTGGACCCTGGAGGACGGGTCACCTGTGTGGGTGAAGGCTCCCCAGTAGCACAGCATCCGATTGGACAGCAGCTTCTCTGCAAGAGACAGAGTGTAGTTGGCCACTTGGGCGGAGTCAAAAAGGAAGGGCAGCTCAGCCCCGTGGCAGACGTGCTGGTAACAGAACGTGAGACCTGACCACACGCCGTGGTCTGAGGCCACGTGGTCGAACGTGTACAACCACAGGTGGCTGCCCGTTACTGTGCCAGCCCGTGCCGACCTCCTGGATGGACACAGGAACACATAATCCGTGACAATCTGGGAAGAGAAACAAAAAGTTTTAGGTTTTAGGTAGGGTTTCTTTCCACCAATCCAAATCAGGTACCATTGGTGACATCATCGGTCAAGGTCTAATCCACGACAGCTGACATCTTTACCGATGCTGGGACAGTTGGTCTGCACCAATCAACCACGGGACTCTAAGTCTGTGTCTTCTGCTCAAAGCACATCCCTCAAGTGCATTATGGGATTGAGACATGAAGGCAAGGTCAGCACGTCCAAGTCTCCGTGCCTGTTTACATGCAAACCAGATTTCTGATGTTCCTCTGATCCCTGGAGCTTTCACATTTCTTTCCGTGATAGATCCAGTTCTCTTACAGTGAGGAAGCTTTGACAGTTACGCCACCGGGTTAGAAGAGAATCAGATCTTCTAGTTAAATCTGATGATAACACTTTGAACATTTCTCTGCTGGGTTTCTGTCATTGATAAATTGTTCTTGTTCCTTTAGTTACTTACTAGCATCAGATGACCACAAGAACCCCGGAAGCGGCCTATATGTGGAGACCGGTCTGCTCTGAAACTTTATTTTAGTTTGAACACACATCTGTCGTGTTTGGCGTGAATCCACTTGCTCTGAAAGCTTTAAAAGAAAACTTCTGCATCTTTGATGGGCTCGAGCGAAGAACCTCTGCTTAAAGTTCACGCTTAACGCGACGTTGGCACCGCCATCGGCACGCCGCATTCAAGTGACCTCTTTTTGTGTCATCAAATCCGTGCGTGCATGTGCGTTTTGAGCTTCCGCGTTCCAAACTCTCCTGTTCACATGAAGCTACACACAGTTTTCAGGCATTTTTCAGGACTCAAGTCCATTGAAAGGGCGTTGAACGTTAAACCAGGTTGACATTTGACCAATCAGGGACTCGGATTTGGTAGCGACGTATGGACGGCATTCCTATGAACTCACAGAAGTGTTAACTTCTTTTTTTTGGTCCTGTCCAGTAAGTTTGCAGCTGAGCACTTCCTGTGATGGACACGTTTTGCTTTTACTATCCGGGTTGCTTGTTACTCTTTCCAGTGTGTTCATACTAACCCCTTTTGTAATAGAAGCTGAACTTTATTTATTGAGTTTTGGCCGCCTGTTCGGATCCAGGAAGGGGTGGGACACAGGTGATAAGAAACGTCACGGGATAAGATGAGTGTCAGAAGTAATTACATGCATTTGTGCTCGTACACACACGTAGACACACTCAGCATCACATGGTCTCCATACAAATATTTACAAGTATGAAGTATATTGATACCAATTTACAGTATTTATAGAGTACTTTCCTCATGCACACTCACATAGCATTTGCACATCCAAAAAAACATCAACCCGGTTTGAGACTTGGAGGAGAAATTCATCATTGTGGTTTGTTCCTGGCTGGAATTCTGTGAAGTCTTCCACTTATCAGAACAGAGCAGTGAAAGAAAAAGCCTGCACAAGATTTGCACCACTTTGGCATAACCCACCACGTCTCTTTCAACTGGAGGAGGTGGACAGGCGCTTGTCAACAGCAGCAGCAGAAGAAGAAGCCCTTCCCTGATTGTCCAGTGTGAACACCATAGGTGTGACCCAACTGCAGCCACAGCTGGACTGTAGACCAGTTCACAAACCAGCAGATTTCTGTGTCCTAAAAGCTACCAGGGGTACAACCAACGTGACTGACCCCATTGAGGTCTGTACTTCAACATTTATGCAGGAAGTCTTTGACTGTGAACGTTTGCTTTGCTGTAAAATCAAACTGTTTTACATCAGAGCTTCTGTAACCAGCCTGCAGTGGTTGACGTAGGAGTGCAACTTTCAGCCTTATTGGTGTGTCATTTGTGACAGGAGGTGGGGGGGCTTGGTCTAACAGGAACTCCACAGTATTTGGAAATCATAAGAGGAAACATGTTGTCCAGGGTTTGGCAGAGAACTTTCAGTAAATTCCATCAACAGTTCATATGAAGGAATTTTGTTAAAATATTTCCATTAATTGTTTAAGCAAAAAAAAAAAAAAAAAAGATGCTTTGTCTAGATAAAGATATCCTTTACAATTAATGGAGATTAGAAAGTCTCTTTTCTTTTCTCTAACAAGAATAAAAACTAGACCCAATTTAAAAAAGATGTCTTAATGTTTTCACCCTGATGAAAAAGGTGGAAGTGCAAACACATTGGTACTGTTCTTCTGAGTGTTTTAAACAGATCTACTCAGAAATGTCATATACATTTAATGCTTTTTAAATCTTTCCAAACCAAAAACAATGATACAGGATCATACGAGTAGCAAAGTCGATGTCAACATCTCTTTGCTTCCTTTTCATAATGTCACTGTTCGTTTGAAGGCGAAGTTGTGTGTTATGATGTGTGTCATGTTGTTTGTCATTATGTGTGTCATGATGTGTGTCATGTTGTGTGTCATGTTGTGTGTCATGTTTTGTGCCATGTTTTGTGTCATGTTGTGTGTCATGATGTGTGTCATGTTGTGTGTCATGTTTTGTGCCATGTTTTGTGTCATGTTTTGTGCCATGTTTTGTGTCATGTTGTGTGTCATGATGTGTGTCATGTTGTGTGTCATGTTGTGTGTCATGTTTTGTGCCATGTTTTGTGTCATGTTGTGTGTCATGATGTGTGTCATGTTGTGTGTCATGTTGTGTGTCATGTTGTGTGTCATGATGTGTGTCCTGTTGTGTGTCATGTTGTGTGTCATGTGTTGTGTCATGTTGTGTGTCATGATGTGTGTCCTGTTGTGTGTCATGTTGTGTGTCATGTTTTGTGCCATGTTTTGTGTCATGTTGTGTGTCATGATGTGTGTCATGTTGTGTGTCATGTTGTGTGTCATGTTGTGTGTCATGATGTGTGTCCTGTTGTGTGTCATGATGTGTGTCATGTGTTGTGTCATGTTGTGTGTCATGATGTGTGTCCTGTTGTGTGTCATGATGTGTGTCATGTGTTGTGTCATGTTGTGTGTCATGATGTATGTCATGATGTGTGTCATGATGTGTGTCATGTTGTGTGTCATGTTGTGTCATGATGTCTGTCATGTTTTGTGTCATAATGTGTGTCATGTTGTGTGTCATGTGTTGTGTCATGTTGTGTGTCATGTTGTGTCATGATGTCTGTCATGTTTTGTGTCATGATGTGTGCCATGCTGTGTCATGATGTCTGTCATGTTTTGTGTCATGATGTGTGTCATGTGTTGTGTCATGTTGTGTGTCATGATGTGTGTCCTGTTGTGTGTCATGATGTGTGTCATGTGTTGTGTCATGTTGTGTGTCATGATGTATGTCATGATGTGTGTCATGATGTGTGTCATGTTGTGTGTCATGTTGTGTCATGATGTCTGTCATGTTTTGTGTCATAATGTGTGTCATGTTGTGTGTCATGTGTTGTGTCATGTTGTGTGTCATGTTGTGTCATGATGTCTGTCATGTTTTGTGTCATGATGTGTGCCATGCTGTGTCATGATGTCTGTCATGTTTTGTGTCATGATGTGTGTCATGTTTTGTGTCATAATGTGTGTCATGTTGTGTGTCATCATTAACCTCTTAAGGCCTGAGTGCATATTTGAGGAAACCCCATGCTCTTCTAGTCCCAGGAGTTAAGCAGAAGGAACGACTGTGGTGTTCTAATCCAAAAGGTGATGTCATGCATGTGGACACCAGGTCTTCAGAGGTTAAAGAGGGTTTCCCAGGTCATGAACATGTTTGATGGTCAAAAGCCAACAAGTAAGATGACTGCCTGGTTTCCTACAGGGAAAGGAGTTCAGCCTTAAAAAACACTTTTTTAGTAGAAGGGAAGCCAAAGAAAAGATGACGGGGGATAGTTCTTCAGCCTGTTACCTGGAAACCAGTGTCCTTTTCAGCAGCAGCACACAACCTCGCCCACACAGCCGCACATCTGACACCTGAGCACAACAGGCTGCCTGAGAGAACCCACAAAAACCCATGTTCCAGTCCTCACTCTGCCTCACATGAACAGAACAAGCATTAATGCAGATCTATTTCATATCAGGTCTGATATATTCTGGAAGCTGGAACTCAGAAAATCTGTTTGTTTGAGTAACTTTCACAAAATCTAGTTTTCCTTGCAGGCAGGTTTCTCTTCTCTGAACCAAAACCATTTATAGTTTGCAGGTTTAGGAAAAAGAAAGATGGGACGCTTCAGTCAACCTCAACTGTAAAGATGTGACGCTTCAGTCAACCTCAACTGTAAAGATGTGACGCTTCACTCAACCTGAATTGTAAAGATGTGATGCTTCAATCAACCTCAATTGTAAAGATGTAATGCTTCAATCAACCTCAATTGTAAAGATGTGACGCTTCAGTCAACCTCAACTGTAAAGATGTGACGCTTCAGTCAACCTCAACTGTAAAGATGTGAGGCTTCAGTCAACCTCAACTGTAAAGATGTGACGCTTCAGTCAACCTCAACTGTAAAGATGTGACGCTTCAGTCAACCTCAACAGTAAAGATGTGACGCTTCAATAAACCTCAACTGTAAAGATGTGACGCTTCAGTCAACCTCAACTGTAAAGATGTGACGCTTCAATCAACCTCAACTGTAAAGATGTGACGCTTCAGTCAACCTCAACTGTAAAAATGTGACGCTTCACTCAACCTCAATTGTAAAGATGTGATGCTTCAATCAACCTCAATTGTAAAGATGTAATGCTTCAATCAACCTCAATTGTAAAGATGTGATGCTTCAGTCAACCTCAACTGTAAAGATGTGATGCTTCAGTCAACCTCAACTGTAAAGATGTGAGGCTTCAGTCAACCTCAACTGTAAAGATGTGACGCTTCAGTCAACCTTCAACTGTAAAGATGTGACGCTTCAGTCAACCTCAACAGTAAAGATGTGACGCTTCAATAAACCTCAACAGTAAAGATGTGACGCTTCAATCAACCTCAATTGTAAAGATGTGACGCTTCAGTCAACCTCAACTGTAAAGATGTGACACTTTTATCAACCTCAATTGTAAAGATGTGATGCTTCAGTCAACCTCAACTGTAAAGATGTGACGGTTCAGTCAACCTCAACTGTAAAGATGTGACGGTTCAGTCAACCTCAACTGTAAAGATGTGACTCTTCAGTTAACCTCAACTGTAAAGATGTGACGCTTCAGTCAACCTCAACTGTAAAGATGTGACGCTTTAATCAACCTCAATTGTAAAGATGTGACGCTTCACTCAACCTGAACTGTAAAGATGTGACGGTTCAGTCAACCTCAACTATAAAGATGTGACGCTTCAGTCAACCTCAACTGTAAAGATTTAACAATTCAGTCAACCTCAACTGTAAAGATGTGACGCTTCAGTCAACCTCAACTGTAAAGATGTGACGCTTCAGTCAACCTCAACTGTAAAGATGTGACGCTTCAGTCAACCTCAACTGTAAAGATGTGACGCTTCAGTCAACCTCAACTGTAAAGATGTGACACCTCAATCAACCTCAATTGTAAAGATGTGACGCTTCAGTCAACCTGAACTGTAAAGATGTGACACTTCAGTCAACCTCAACTGTAAAGATGTGACACTTCAATCAACCTCAATTGTAAAGATGTGACGCTTCAGTCAACCGGAACTGTAAAGATGTGACGCTTCAGTCAACCTGAACTGTAAAGATGTGACACTTCAACTATATAGAACATAAAGTGAACTGAAGCTCCATGGAGGCTGAATGTAAATTGGAGGTTTTATTGAACATGAGGCGCTGTGCCCTCTTCACCACACACTGCTTTTCAGAAGGTGTGTGAACACACTGTAACTAGTATTCTGTGAACTATGACTGAATACTAAAAGTATCCATGTGACCCTCCAGGGCATGCTATTATGTTCTGCATAGAGAATGAGACGTAACAAGGCTTTCTGATTCTAAAAAAATAACACTTATTTGTGAGCAGAAATGATGAATAATAAACGCGCTCGTGCTTTTGCAGAAACACAGCACCTCCATCTAAGCTAAAACTCTTGTCTTTAGCAGAAAACATGGCAAAGCCATTCTACAAAGGAACCCGTGTTCAAAGTCAGACCGACTTTGGTCACACGAATAAAAAATACTTTAGGCTAAAGTGCTACTAGTAATACTAGTCCTGTATGTAATGAAAGCTTGATTCAATGATTGCATATGAATGAATTTGAGAAAGTTTTCAGTATGAGTGAGACAGAATTCAGTGTATTACCTGTAAACTCAGAGCAGCTTTCTGAACCTCAGTGAAAAGCTCAAGAGACACAGAGAGGTCTGAGTACAGACAATGATCACCTGCTGCAGTTACTTCAGCTTTGTGGCTTGATTGCTTGACTGCTTCTTGTTAGCCTTCAGTGGGTCATAAGTATAAAACTAAGTTAAAATAAACCATAACAAAAGTACATTTAACATGTTTTGTTTTAACAGAGCTTCTTGGCTTCTCATCTTGTGTCAGATGTGTCCAATCCTGGAATTTAAGGTGTCGTTTTGAAGCCAAATATTCCTTATTTGTGCTAATTATTTGGATCTTGTCTGTTCGGTTGGTTTAACCTGCTTACTCATTAAAACTGAGGAGTCACAGGGGAACGCAGCAAGCAGAGCAACAATGACACAAGTGGTCATAATAAGAGTCACAACATGACTCTGGCTGGAATGTTCTGACATTCACTAACTAACCGGCCACTTTATTAACTACACCATGCTGGAACCGGGTTGGACCTCCTTTTGTCTTCAGAACCGCCTTCATTCTCGGCAGCATAGATCCAGTAAGGTTTGAGATGATTCCAGCTTTAGTGTTTTCCTGCTGGAAGTATCATCAGAACATGCTACACTGTGGTAATAAAGGGATGGACATGGTCAGCAGTTTTCTTCAGTCTGTGAATTGTGTCCTCGGTTTCCTGTTCTGAGCTGACAGGAGTGGTTCTGGTGTGTTCTGCTGCTGCTGTAGTCCATCTGCATCAACGTTGGACGTGTTGTTCATTCACAGATGTTCTTCTGCAGACCTCGGCTGTTAGCAGTGGTTATTTATCAGCTGGAACCAGTCTGACCGTTCTCCTCTGACCTCTGACATCAATAAGACATTTCCTCTGTAAACTCTAGAGATGGTTGTGGGTGAAAATCCCAGTAGATCAGCAGTCTCTGAAACACTCAGACCAGTATTATCTGTCACCAAACCACGTTCAAAGTGACTTCATCTCCTTTCTTCCTCATTCTGATGCTCGGTTTAAACTGCAGCAGACCGTCTGGATCATGTCTACATGCACACATGTACTGAGCTGCTGCCATGTGATTGGCTGATTAGAAATCTGCATTAACGAACAGTTGGACAGGTCTGCCTGATGAGTGTTTTTGCTGAGTCTGCTACTCTGGTAAAATGCTCAGAAGGTTGAGCAACCATCTACAGATTCTTTTCTGGCTGCTCCCTGAAGGGGTCGCTGCCGCTACCAGACCCACTTCTGCCTAACAAGGTTACAAGTCTCTTTGGACAACAGTACCTGCTAGATACTATGTGATATCAAATAATGGAATTTAACACAAAGAAACGATTGGATTAACCGTAAGTTATCCTGTTATTTTCTTCTTTATTTTAGTCAGGGGTGTTTGGGAAAATATGCTAACGTCTACAAAAAGTCTTTGTGTCAATCAGAAAAGAGCTGTTGAAATGATCAATAAAACAGCAGTCCTGTGTCTGTTCCAGATCATCATAGGAGGAAATATCATTTCAACGTTCCTAAAGGGGTTATCATTCAGGATAGAATAACTGTTTTAGTGTTCTTTTTACATTTGCTTCTGTCATCTTGTGTTGATGTGCTAATATAATGAGAGGATTTTCCTTAGTTTGATTTTCATTGTTAATAGCTTCTTTTATTTTGAAATACCTTATAATTGGCATGAACAATGAACAATAAATCCACTTTAAAGTAGAGGAAGAAGTTAAAACCGAAGGATGTTGGTAAAAGTCATTCTGAGACGGTTTCCTTATTAATCCAAACATATATATTCGAATAGGAAGTCAGTCACTTCAGCTAGTCCTGAAATGTACGTCTTCAGGAAGTGAATTCAATCCTGTCGTTGTAGATTTGCATGAGAAACGAGTCTTTGCTTAACAGAACTGTCAGGCTGCATCTTTGACACACAAATGTCCTGACTCCAGGTGCTGCACAAGCTTCATCCATGCAAATAACGGGAAGCGGGTAAACACAGCTGCCGGGACACTCCGAGGTGCTGGAGCAGCAGCTCCCCCAGCAGGAAGAACTGTTTACAGCACATGCATTCAGGGTGTGCAGAGCAACACTGACATCTAGAAAGCCAACAGTCATTTCAAACGTAACAAAGATGACGCTTTTTCCTTACGCCCTCTACCTGAGTCAGGTGAAGTGCAGATTGTTGGTTTCACAGCTGCTTGTTCACCGCCTCTCATTACCAACGGCAGCAGAAAGAACAACTCACAGCTGAGTCCATGCTGGACCAGACAGCATGCATCCATACAGGGCAGCAGAGGATGAAGCGTGGGTGTGCTTGGCAGACTGGGAACTAGAGCTCACTTTCTAGTCAGTACCAGAACAGAAGCTTTCTAACTTCAGTTTAAATTCAGTTGTTGTTAACTCAGAACAACAAATTGACTGTTTTCAACTCTACGCATGTTGAACAGTCAGCAGACCTTTGTCTTGTTAGAAAAGGAAAATTTGAATGAACACTTCAAGAAGCAGTGTTTCTTCTGTGTGCGTCCAACAGATCTCCAAGACAAGCTACATTCTGAGGTCAAGTCGTGCAGCCAACAGGAAAAATAGAACCATAATGCAGTAACTTAAAACAACAGAGGGTTGCTGCACAAAAGTACAATACAGACATGCTGGATACAACTCCAGTCCCAGCCTGAAGCTACAGTAGTTTTATGAGCTCATCCTGCAGGGCAGTGCCAGTATAAGACTGAATGAAGCCGGTTTGGAGCGCTGGGATAGGTATGTTGACTTCAGACATTCATCTGGATTGCTTATTTAAAATAGACCAAACACTGCATTGAATCTCTCCTCCACAGCAGCAGGAGCTTGATATGAAATGTAAAGCCCAAAAAAGCAGACAGAGTGTGCCACGGCGTCAGTTTAAACCTATGGCGTTATTTCTAAATAATGTTATGCAAAGTAAAACTGTTCATGTCACCAGTCATTAGCAGAAGCTCCTATCTAAGAACACAGGTAGAGGTCTCTTAACACTGGGCCTGCTAAGGAAGGAAGGGTTTGTTCAAAAGTGTAACTGAAAAGATGGTTGGTGCAGCTTTGATACGCCCTCATTTTAACCTTTAAAAAACTTTGTTTACAGCATTGTGACTGCAAAGAATTGTTGGACTGGGTAATAACACTGGATGGATGGATGGATGGATGGATGGATGGATAGATGATGGATGGATAGATGATGGATGGATGGATGGATGATGGATGGATGGATAGATGATGCATGGATGGATGGATGGATGATGGATGGATGGATAGATGATGCATGGATGGATGGATGGATGGATGGATGGATAGATGGATAATGGATGATGCATGGATGAATGGATGGATGGATGGATGATGGATGCATGGATGGATGATGGATGCATGGATGGATGCATGTATGGTAGATGGATGGATGGATAGATGATGGATGGATGGATGGATGATGGATGGATGGATAGATGATGCATGGATGGATGGATGGATGGATGGATGCATGTATGGATGATGGATGAATAGATGGATGGATGGATGGATGGATAGATGATGGATGGATTATGGATGGATGGATTATGGATGGATGGATGGATGGATGATGGATGGATGGATGGATAGATGATGCATGGATGGATGGATGGATGATGGATGGATGGATGGATAATGGATGATGGATGGATGGATGGATGGATGCATGTATGGATGATGGATGGGTGGATGGATGGATAGATGGATGGATAGATGATGGATGGATGGATTATGGATGGATGGATGGATGGATAATGGATGAGGCATGGATGGATGGATGGATGCATGTATGGATGATGGATGGATGGATGGATGGATGGATAGATGGATGGATAGATGATGGATGGATTATGGATGGATGGATGGATGATGGATAGATAAATCATGGATGGATGGATGGATGATGGATGGATGGATGGATGCATGTATGGATGATGGATGGATGGATGGATGGATAGATGGATGGATAGATGATGGATGGATGGATGGATGGATAGATGGATGGATAGATGATGGATGGATGGATGGATGGATGGATGGATTATGGATGGATGGATTATGGATGCATGGATGGATGGATGGATGGAGACATGGATGGATGGATGCATGGATGGATGGAGTGTACCTGAGCCAGCATAGTCCTGCGATCGGCGGCTCTGTACAGCGGCAGGTATTTGTGCAGGACCCTCAGAACGTGCTGTTTGAAGATGGCGGTGATGTACACCACACTCTCCAAGGAAGAAACCGGCTTGTTAAAAACGGCGAACACAAAGAGCACGCCTTCCTCTGAGGTTGTACCTGCAGGACAGAACATCCTTGTAAATGCACTTCTCTGCTGCCTGAAAGTTTTCAGGCTTGATGAGCTTCAACGCCGCTCAGAGTGATGCAGGATGGAGGGGGACCTGAGATGGTCACCACAACACAGATGGAACATGGTCATCAGTCACAGTGTCTTTGCGCCTGTGTGTGCGTCTTACCCATCAGCACTGACTTGTCGTTTTGCCAGTGGCCCTTCTGAAAGGCAGTGATCGGCTGCTCTTTGATCAGCTCCTCGTCTATGAATGGAGCCCACGTCTCAAAAACCTCCAGAAACCGAAACGGATTCACAATCTTGGCGCCTGAGATAAAAGGTGTTCATTTAGAGAACAGTTATAACAGTCAAACCAAGAAATCAAATCTATTCATGTATTTTAAGAAGCGTCAGATCTCAGTTTTTTGTGAGGTTATGCTGTAAAATAGCAGCGCTACAGCTTTTGTAAATGGTCCATAGGGGGCAGAGAATGTCTGCTTGTTTGTGTCCTTTTTCATTCAGATCTAAATTAAATGTTAAACTGTTAACAAGTCAGTAAATCCTCAGTGCCTCAAATGCTTGGTTTTCCAGTCTCTGCAGATAAACATTAGTTTCCGTCTTTCACAGATAATCATGCAGAAATGAGTGTGTTGGCGGGGGTGTGGCGCCCTACTGGTTTTCATCTGTGCAGTTAGGATGGCCTGTGGACTGAGGGACAGCAGGCAGACGAAGTCGCTCACAGAGCAGTTGGTCTCTTGAGCAAAGTGTTTCCCCAGCTTCAGGGCATCGTGTCTGAGAGAGGCGCAGCAAAAGACAAAAACAGTCGCTTTAAAGTTGCCTGGGAGTCTGCCAGAAGCAGTCCGACAGGGTTCAGACACAGCAGGGGCTCAGAGAATCACTGATTAATGCATGGCTACGCAGTGCAGTGGATCAGCCAGTCCCAGTTTCTGCTCCTCACCTGGTCTTCAGAGGGATGGAGAAGGGCAGGCTCTGCAGGACGGCCTGTTTAAACAGAGGCTTGCTGCCCTGAATCATGAGGTGGAGGCTCACCGACTGAGCTCCTGCGCTCTCCCCAACAAGGGTCACCTTACAAGAGAGAAAATCAACCAACTAGGGTCAGAATCAGAGCTGTAAAGGCGGTCAGTGGCTAAGGGTCACTGGTTTGATTCCCCCTCCCCCAACCATAACAGGTGACTTTCCGTGGAGCCAAACACATGAGCCCATTTCTCTTGGTGGAAGTAGGGCGTGGGTTCCCGTGATAGTTCAGATGTAGAAGAATTGATGCATGATGGATTGTGTCTTCAGAGTACGTAGCTCTAAACCAACAGAACTTTCAGAATGTTGTAAAAAAGTGTCCTAAAGTAAAAAGAAACTCCACAATATGTAATAACGCTGTCTTGGTATTAGAAAAAGTTTCCTTGATTTTTGATCATTTCATTGAATCTAATGTCATGCTAAGGATAAAGTGTCTTTTAAACATGTTCCAGTATCATCACATCACAGAAAAAGTACAACTATAGCCAATGAAATTCACTATGTTACAGAAAAATGTCTGTGAAGGGTGCACGTTCTGATGTGGCTCAACAGTAAGTCTTTATGAGACCCCGCCCCTTACTTCAGTGTGGACACATGCTAAGTTACCCGATAAGATTTAAGAACTTCTGTAGCAAGATAAACAAAGTCCTTCAGACGTCAGCCCACACTTAACAACAACCAGCTGTAGGAAACACGAGGTCATAATGTACGAGACTGTGACCTAACCCTACATATGAACTGCCTTTATTCATCAATGTCGTCTAAATCAGAACCATGCCGTCTCTGTGTGGTCCATGCGGTTGCTCCTTACACGTTTCGTGGAATCACCATGAGGCCAGATTCAAACCGTCCAACGGTTTGTTGGAATGATTTGGACATCGATGTGGATTTTTCTTGGCTTGTTGCTTTTCCTGCATTCTTTGTGTTTTACATTTACAGCAGCTCACTGTGAATAAAAGCTTAATAGATTATCTGCATGAACTCCACAAAACAAGGTGTTTAAAAGTGTTTATCTTAAAAAAAAAAAGCATTGAGATACTGCGACACAGCACAAACTCTATCTCTATCCTGTAAACAACACTGTGGCCTGAAACGCAGAGATTTTGTCAATAAATGGTTGGGACACTCATCTCTACCTGTTTGACCCACCTGATGACCCAAATAAAGAGGATTTTCTACCTGCAGTTCCCAAAACTTTTTGGCTGGTAGCTTGTACAATTACCAGTCAACCGCCTGTGGTCACAGATGGTCTCTGTTGGCAAAGCGGCCCCATCTGTTCTAAAAAAGCCTTTCCACGGCAGAGCCGGCATTATGAAGCGGAATTTCTTCAGGATTATTATGTCAGAAAGGGACTCTTGAAAGGAAACCGGAATGACTGCATCTGTGTGCTGTCTTGCCTTGCTGGGGTCGCCTCCAAACACACCAATGTTCTGCTGGACCCAAAGAAGAGCGGCCTGCTGGTCCAAAATCCCGTAATTCCCCGTGGCGGATGCGCGAGGATCTTTGCCCGAAACCAGGAACCCAAACGCGCCTTCAACCGTGCATCAGTCCACAAGATCAGCAACAAACAATGAACTCATTTAATGTCTTTTTTGCAGATACAACTGACTATGAACATTCCATGCATAATTTCAGTCCAGACGGACAGAAGTTCATTAAAACGTTAGCTTGTTGTATGGAAAAAGCACGCATTTGCTCTAACAGATGCCAGATCTCTGGTTTTAAACTGCTTATGAAACCAGAACAGGAGCTTGTTTGAATCAAACACTTTCTCACCAAGTCGGTATTCCAGGTTGACAACAACGGTGTTGGTGAAGTTACTAATGAAGCGTCCATCATACATGGGCTTGGAGGCAGAGCCAGCGATAAAATTCCCACCATGGATCCACACCATGACAGGCAGGGGGCGCCGCACAGGCACACTGAAGGTCACACTCAGAGGTACAAAAATGTTGAGGTAGAGACAGTCTTCACTGACCTTTGTGGGACAAAAGAATTCAGAAAATCCAACCATTTTAGCTGGTGATCTCATGATATTTAAGTACCAAAACGATACTAGCGATATACTTAAACGTAGAAAGACAGACTATAAAACTTATGAACAAGATATCCGACTAAAATGAGGTCAACACGACTGTATATCTCCCATCTTCAGACTTTGGCAGGTACTTGAAAACAGTGACTGTGTCTCGATCCTTTTTAAATGTTGGTCTAACAAACTGTTGATGGATGTTGGGTCCTGCATGAAGATGTCAGCTCATTTAAAAGCGTTTTGATTTTACATTTACCGACCTAACTTTGAACTTTTACCTAAGTGAGTATTTGTTAAATCTAGTTTTCTATTTCCTTTAGCTGTACTCGTTATTTGTGGTGCTATATTTACACAACCTTTCCGTTGCCCCGCCCACTTCTTTTTTTAGAAAGAGTTCCCAGAGTGAAGCGATTGGCTGAACACCTTCCTCCTCAGGTCAGTTCCCACCGGGCGCATGTTCTTCTCAGTATTTTGTTCTTATGCAGGATAAGGTGGGCTTTGCTGCCTCTGCCAAGCTCAGACAAACAAATAAACTACCAAGGAAATGAGGATTGTTCTGCTTTTCAAACTACGCCATGAACATGTTTGGCTACGTCTTTCCCCCTGAGGTTTAAGTAACCTTTCTATCCGAATCTCCAGTTTTGAAGGCATTTCCAATCCATCCGTCTTCTGTTCCACCAGATTAGTTCAGCTTTACTTAATTCAAAATGACTATTTCTTATTCATATCACCTTGAAGAATCAGTGAATGATACATTGGAAACATTTCTCACCATTTTTGGACATTCATCTGCGATGGGTCCACTGCAGACCTGCATGCATGCCGCCCGTGGGAAAGTGGCGTCGTAAACCTCCTGCCAAGGGCTCAGGGGTCTGGGGGGTTTCCATCGGTAAGCCCCAACAGGGGGGTCTGCATATGGTACCCCGTAGAATATGTGGGCCTTTTCCACTGTCACTCCCCTGACCTGGCCACACTTGGTGACCACCACTGGAGCCTCCTCTGTTCCCGGACTGGCGGGTTGGTCCTCGGCTTGCTGGACAGGGGTGAAGCCTCTTGGGTGGCTCAGCTCTTGAGCAGCGTTCACCTCCGAGTCTCTGTTGAGGACGTACGGCTGGAATCTTCCCAGCACTTCATAGTAGATGTTTCTTAGAATCCCCACAACATCGATGAGATCCTGGTCTTTCCTCTCCTCCCCAGAGGAAACCATAAGAGTTGTAGTTAGCAGCAGCACACAGTGCCAGCTCTTCATGTTGTCCCGCAGCGTTCTTATACCTGCAGAGACGTTTGGACTATGAGATGACTTGAATTAGGGAGTAGCAGAGTTGTGGAGCTTGCAGCCTCAAACTCTTCACAGGCTGTGCGTGACTCCCATTAGCTTGTTACAAATTACCCGACAATAGCTCTCTGTCTGATGTGGTGTCCTCAGAGCAGCTGTAATGCTGGACCACTAATATGGGAGATGCTGTCCTCTCTTTGCTTAATGAGAACTAATCGGAGTCACACAAAGGCAAGCAGGGCTGCTCATGCAGTTTGCCTTTTAGGAAAAAAACAGATATTTTTGTTCTTTTTACCCAAAAATTCAACATTTCTATGTAAGCTAGTCAATCAATGATGTTTGCTGTCAAAACATACATGTACTGATGACGTTTCAGGCTGAAAGGAAAAGGTAAGAAGGTCTACATTGCCACCTAGTGGCCATTCAGAGCACAACATGCAACCAAAAGCTCCTATTGATTAGAAGGAATCAGCTGGTCACGAAACAAAGAAGACAGGAGCTCTTTGAAAGATTTTTCTCTAATTGCACTCGTGTAAACGTGTTTAAATGCAGTGTTATAAACTATAATATTTTAATTGTCAGCATATTTGGCGACTTTTCAGACTTTTCCTGGTCAAATGTGTTTGCATGCAGGACGAATGCAAAGACATTTAGAAAAACAATGCTTCTGTTTTTTTAAATGTGAAACAGATTTTTACAAAAGGAGTCACATATTAAAGAAGATGTCAAAGCATTGGTGAAAGAGAAACACTAAACTGTCAGTTTTGTTTTTGTTATTTTCGTCTGAATGGAGTCCCTCTTTTTCTCTTCATACTGTATTCTTTAGGGACAGTAGTGAAAGAACACGTTACAAACCTACAAAATAAAAAGGAACATTTTTACAGTATGCAGAAAATGAAGAAGTAAAACCCAAAGAAGAACGAATACACTGCTTTGGTCTTCTGTTTTATTCTATTACAACCTTATTTTCTACCATCTGTTCAATTAGAAACGGCAATAACCACGTTTTCTTTGCTAAATCAGAGAGAATCTGTAGTTTAGTTTTGTTTTATTGCTGAATTGTGTTTCCTATCAAACATATGAGTTATTGGGCCAATGAAAAAGAACTTGTTGATTCTGAGGAAACATCTTTGTCATGTTTGTTGAGTTTGAACAGGCAAACCTTTGGATAACCGTGAGCTGACGTTTGGGAAATCCACTTTGGTTGACTTTTTCCGGTGTGTTACTCTGAAACATCCAACATCTGTTCACTTTTAAGCGGAAAATGACCGACATAAAAGCAGCGACTTTTGGACGCCACCTGCTCAGGTGACGCACGTCAGCAGCACACCTGCCGCTTATTAGCGGCCTGTCAGTCCCGCCTGGCCTTCACGGTGGGAAACAGAATCATCGGAAACACGAGACTTTCAGAATGTAAGCGCTAATAACGTTTCACACGTTATTGTGGGGCTGGTTTTTGGTTTGGCCGACCTTTTGTTTGTTTGTTTGTTTGTTTCCAGGAACTCGCTGGAGTTTTCATTTGTCTTTTTTATACTGGTGCCTCATTCTTTCGGTGGGTAGAACCCTGATAGAGCTGTGTGTGGAACTGCTGCATTTGTTCACCCCAACTGGCCGTTTTTCTCCACAGGACGCTGCTTTGACATGTCTTTCTCCATTTGTTGGATGGGTAAAGATGGCGCTCTGGAAAGGTAAACGTGTGGCTTT
Organism: Oryzias woworae; assembly: GCA_016861445.1. Taxonomy (NCBI): domain Eukaryota; kingdom Metazoa; phylum Chordata; class Actinopteri; order Beloniformes; family Adrianichthyidae; genus Oryzias; species Oryzias woworae. Next base: position 1,031,425 of record BOLG01000407.1, read on the forward strand.
ACTAGTACCTTCACGTCGGTTCCGGCCTTCTTAGTTTGTTCTTGTTTTCTGTGACAGGTTGATGTTTGGACCCTAAACGCATCACTGCTCAGATTTCCTTTATAGTGTAAATCCGGTCTGATATTTGGACCCTAAACGCATCACTGCTCAGATGCTCTTTATAGTGTAAATCCGGTCTGATGTTTGGACCTTAAACGCATCACAACTTTGATGCTCTTTATAGTGTAAACCCAGGCTGATGTTTGGACCCTAAACGCATCACTGCTCAGATGCTCTTCATAGTGTAAATCCAGGCTGATGTTTGGACCCTAAACGCATCACTGCTTAGATGCTCTTTATAGCGTAAATCCAGTCTGATGTTTGGACCCTAAACGCATCACAACTTTGATGCTCTTTATAGTGTAAACCCAGGCTGATGTTTGGACCTAAACGCATCACAACTTTGATGCTCTTTATAGTGTAAACCCAGGCTGATGTTTGGACCCTAAACGCATCACTGCTCAGATGCTCTTCATAGTGTAAATCCAGGCTGATGTTTGGACCCTAAACGCATCACTGCTTAGATGCTCTTTATAGTGTAAATCCAGTCTGATGTTTGGACCCTAAACGCATCACAACTTTGATGCTCTTTATAGTGTAAACCCAGGCTGATGTTTGGACCCTAAACGCATCACTGCTCAGATTTCCTTTATAGTGTAAATCCAGTCTGATGTTTGGACCCTAAACGCATCACTGCTCAGATGCTCTTTATAGTGTAAACCCAGGCTGATGTTTGGACCCTAAACGCATCACTGCTCAGATTTCCTTTATAGTGTAAATCCAGTCTGATGTTTGGACCCTAAACGCATCACTGCTCAGATGCTCTTTATAGCGTAAATCCAGTCTGATGTTTGGACCCTAAACGCATCACTGCTCAGATGCTCTTTATAGCGTAAACCCAGGCTGATGTTTGGACCCTAAACGCATCACTGCTCAGATGCTCTTTATAGTGTAAATCTGGTCTGATGTTTGGACCTTAAACGCATCACAACTTTGATGCTCTTTATAGTGTAAACCCAGGCTGATGTTTGGACCCTAAACGCATCACTGCTCAGATGCTCTTTATAGCGTAAACCCAGGCTGATGTTTGGACCCTAAACGCATCACTGCTCAGATGCTCTTTATAGTGTAAACCCAGGCTGATGTTTGGACCCTAAACGCATCACAACTTTGATGCTCTTTATAGTGTAAACCCAGGCTGATGTTTGGATCCTAAACGCATCACTGCTCAGATGCTCTTTATAGTGTAAACCCAGGCTGATGTTTGGACCCTAAACGCATCACAACTTTGATGCTCTTTATAGCGTAAACCCAGGCTGATGTTTGGACCCTAAACGCATCACTGCTCAGATGCTCTTTATAGCGTAAATCCAGGCTGATGTTTGGACCCTAAACGCATCACAACTTTGATGCTCTTTATAGCGTAAATCCAGGCTGATGTTTGGACCCTGAACGCATCACTGCTCAGATGCTCTTTATAGTGTAAACCCAGGCTGATGTTTGGACCCTAAACGCATCACTGCTCAGATGCTCTTTATAGTGTAAATCCGGTCTGATGTTTGGACCCTAAACGCATCACAACTTTGATGCTCTTTATAGCGTAAATCTGGTCTGATGTTTGGACCTAAACGCATCACAACTTTGATGCTCTTTATAGTGTAAACCCAGGCTGATGTTTGGACCCTAAACGCATCACTGCTTAGATGCTCTTTATAGCGTAAACCCAGGCTGATGTTTGGACCCTAAACGCATCACTGCTCAGATGCTCTTCATAGTGTAAATCCAGGCTGATGTTTGGACCCTAAACGCATCACTGCTCAGATGCTCTTTATAGTGTAAATCCGGTCTGATGTTTGGACCCTAAACGTATCACAACTTTGATGCTCTTTATAGCGTAAATCTGGTCTGATGTTTGGACCTTAAACGCATCACAACTTTGATGCTCTTTATAGCGTAAATCTGGTCTGATGTTTGGACCTAAACGCATCACAACTTTGATGCTCTTTATAGTGTAAACCCAGGCTGATGTTTGGACCCTAAACGCATCACTGCTTAGATGCTCTTTATAGCGTAAATCCAGGCTGATGTTTGGACCCTAAACGCATCACTGCTTAGATGCTCTTTATAGTGTAAACCCAGGCTGATGTTTGGACCCTAAACGCATCACTGCTCAGATGCTCTTTATAGTGTAAACCCAGGCTGATGTTTGGACCCTAAACGCATCACTGCTCAGATGCTCTTTATAGTGTAAATCTGGTCTGATGTTTGGACCCTAAACGTATCACAACTTTGATGCTCTTTATAGCGTAAATCCAGGCTGATGTTTGGACCCTAAACGTATCACAACTTTGATGCTCTTTATAGCGTAAATCCAGGCTGATGTTTGGACCCTAAACGCATCACAACTTTGATGCTCTTTTTAGCGTAAACCCAGGCTGATGTTTGGACCCTAAACGCATCACTGCTCAGATGCTCTTTATAGTGTAAATCCGGTCTGATGTTTGGACCCTAAACGCATCACTGCTCAGATTTCCTTTATAGTGTAAATCCGGTCTGATGTTTGGACCCTAAACGCATCACTGCTCAGATGCTCTTTATAGTGTAAACCCAGGCTGATGTTTGGACCCTAAACGCATCACTGCTCAGATTTCCTTTATAGTGTAAATCCGGTCTGATGTTTGGACCCTAAACGCATCACTGCTCAGATGCTCTTTATAGTGTAAACCCAGGCTGATGTTTGGACCCTAAACGCATCACTGCTCAGATTTCCTTTATAGCGTAAATCCGGTCTGATGTTTGGACCCTAAACGCATCACTGCTCAGATGCTCTTTATAGCGTAAATCCAGGCTGATGTTTGGACCCTAAACGCATCACAACTTTGATGCTCTTTATAGCGTAAATCCAGGCTGATGTTTGGACCCTAAACGCATCACTGCTCAGATGCTCTTTATAGTGTAAACCCAGGCTGATGTTTGGACCCTAAACGCATCACTGCTCAGATGCACTTTATAGCGTAAATCCGGTCTGATGTTTGGACCCTAAACGCATCACTGCTCAGATGCTCTTTATAGTGTAAATCCGGTCTGATGTTTGGACCCTAAACGCATCACTGCTCAGATTTCCTTTATAGTGTAAATCCGGTCTGATGTTTGGACCCTAAACGCATCACTGCTCAGATGCTCTTTATAGTGTAAATCCGGTCTGATGTTTGGACCCTAAACGCATCACTGCTCAGATTTCCTTTATAGTGTAAATCCGGTCTGATGTTTGGACCCTAAACGCATCACTGCTCAGATGCTCTTTATAGTGTAAATCCGGTCTGATGTTTGGACCCTAAACGCGTCACTGCTCAGATTTCCTTTATAGTGTAAATCCGTTCTGATGTTTGGACCCTAAACGCATCACAACTTTGATGCTCTTTATAGCGTAAATCCAGGCTGATGTTTGGACCCTAAACGTATCACAACTTTGATGCTCTTTATAGCGTAAATCCAGGCTGATGTTTGGACCCTAAACGCATCACAACTTTCATGCTCTTTTTAGCGTAAACCCAGGCTGATGTTTGGACCCTAAACGCATCACTGCTCAGATGCTCTTTATAGTGTAAATCCGGTCTGATGTTTGGACCCTAAACGCATCACTGCTCAGATTTCCTTTATAGTGTAAATCCGGTCTGATGTTTGGACCCTAAACGCATCACTGCTCAGATGCTCTTTATAGTGTAAATCCGGTCTGATGTTTGGACCCTGAACGCATCACAACTTTATACTCTTTATAGTGTAAATCCGGTCTGATGTTTGGACCCTGAACGCATCACAACTTTATACTCTTTATAGCGTAAATCCGGTCTGGTGTTTGGACCTTAAACTCATCACTACTTTGATGCTCTTTATAGCGTAAATCCAGGGTGTTTGGATCCTGAACGCATCATATCTCGTAAATCCTTGACCCTCCAACTCTCCAGACAAAACCATGACGTTTAAACACTATTAAAGTTTGAAGATGCGTTAGTCCGTCTAACTGCGGTTATCCAAAAGACTATTTACACCGAATCTCTCCATCAGGAATGACTCGGCACATTCCTTTGACTCCAGGTCTGGCTTGTCCCTCCATCATGGCGTGGATTTAAACTGATGCTTTTGGGTTTTCTCTGCCGTGAATTCCGTTCATCTTCCCTCGCCGTTATCCGCCTGCAGCTGCGTTCACTTTCATCCAAGCTCTAGAATTCCTAAAGATGAAAATAATAGTTTAAGCCAACTCTCTTTTTAAAATCTCAAAATGAACGCAACGCAAATTAGTTTCCTAAATCCTGGTTTTTGTTCTTTAATATTCATGTACAAGTTGTTGGTAATGCAGAAAGCCCAGCGGTAGAGCAGGGGTCCGCTACAGGAAGCTGCAGAGTCATGTGGCTTTTGTTCTTCCATTGTGGCTCTTTGGCTCTGAAGAAAACGCTGACAATTTCAAAAAATAAATAATTTGTATTTTTGGTTCAATTCTTAGTTCATTTAGTTTAGTCATTTTCTGCTCAGTTTTATCACATGACATAATTTAGCAAAACTTTGGTAAAGGGTTTAATCTGCTGTCCTTCCAAAATAAGAGAGTTCCATTTTGACTTGGCTTTTCTGACATTTTTAATTCAAGTAATCTGTGAATCAATTTCTAATCCCTACAATCCAACCAGATCAATTTAAGTTACTAATCAGACAAAAGTGACCAATAATATTAAATTATTCATTCAAGTGAATCTACTATATTTTAAAGCACCATTTAGAATTACAGATGATAGGTTCTCACTTTGATAGCAAACATGAAGTTACAGGTTCAGCCATCCATTTTTTCAAATGCTCGGATGGTGCAGTTCCAATCTGGATGTATATCAAATGTTAAATGGAGGTTAAGGTAAATGTTTCCAGAAACGGAGAATTGTTCTTTCTTTTTCAGAGAAAACAGAGATGTGTTTTTCAACGGTACCTCCTTAAAATCCATCATGAAGGTGGGTAAAGTGAGCTCCCTGAAGCTGTTCCCGGTTGTGGAAAACAAGCTCACCTTCCAGTACGGGGGCTCCACCCTGAGGTGGACTATAACCGTCAGCCCACGTGAGGAGAAGCCTTCGTCTCGTATTCTTCCCTTTCATAATCCCTTAATAACATGCTAAATGTCCACCTTAAGGCACAAAGACTGTCAAAGTCACCGGCCGACAGAAACCTTCAGAACATCCAACAAATGCTACAAAGGTAACGGAAGGTCTTACATGGTTTTGGTCTGAAGTTTTGACTCTGTAGTGATCAGAATCTCCTTCAAGGACTTCCTGGCAGTGCTGAGTCCTGCAGAAGTGTTTGCATGTGAAAATGGAACAACATTCTTTCACCAGGATGACAACTTCTTTCTTGCTGTTGGTAAGAATCACTTCAGTCAAAAACAAAAGGCAGTGAGGATGTTACGAATTGATGAATGTTAACACAAATCCAGAAATCCAGATTGCACTAGAAATACACAAAAACAGCAAACCAGATGCTGGACTTGGAGGGGGCATTCACTCCAGGATTCATTTATCTGCTTTGAACGCAGACGTTAACTTTTAATAGCATGTGTGAGATGATGATGCACACAGGTCAGGACCTGGCTTTTGCAGCTTCATGAGAAACAATCACGGTGGGCTGCGCTTGTTGGAAACATTCTTCTCTTAGTTGCATTCCGTGGGGCAAAAGTATTTAGTCAGCCACCATTTGTGCAAGTTCTCCCACTCAAAAAGATGAGGCCTGTCATTTTTATCATGGGGTATACCTCAACAATGAGAGACAAAATGAGAAAAAATGTAATTGTTACATTACGTCTTCAAGATTTTTAAGAACTGTTGCTGGCACTTTGGCCCATTCCTCCATGCAGATCTCCTTTAAAGCAGTGATGTTTGGGGCTGTTGCTGGACAACACTTTCAACTTCCTCCAAGATTTCCTATGGGGTTGAGATCTGGAGGCTGACGAGGCCTCTCCAGATCTCCAGGACCTTGAAATGCTTCTTCCAAAGCCCCTCCTTCGTTACCCGCGCAGCGTGTTTGGGATGGTTTGTCATGCTGAAAGACCCAGCCACGTTTCATCTTTAATGCGCTTGTTGATTTTCACTCAAAATCTGATGATACGTCGCCCCAATTCATTCTTTCCTTAGACGGATCATTCTCAGGACACTCCCTGGATCATCCAAATGCTCTCTAGCGAACTTTAGACGGGCCTGCACATGTACTGGCTTTAGCAGGGGGACACGTCTGGCGCTGCAGCGTTTGAATCCCTGGCGCCGTACAGATGGTAGCTCTCTGGAGGTCATTCACTAGGTTCCTCTGTGTGGTTCTGGGTTTTTCGCTCACCGTTCTGGTGATCGGTTTGACCCCACAGGGTGAGATCTTGCGGACAGCCCCAGATGGAGGGAGATTATCAGTGGTCTTGTATTGCTTCCATTTCCTAATAATTTCTCCCACAGTTGATTTCTTCACATCAAGCTTCTTACCTTTTGCACATTCAGTCTTCTCAGCCTGGTGCAGGGCAACAATTTAGTTTCAGGTGTCCTTCGACAGCTCTTTGGTCTTGGCCGTGGTGGAGTTTGGAGTGTGACTGAGGTTGTAGACAGGTATCTTTTATAAAGATAACAGTTCAGATGTGTCATTAATGGATAACAAGTGGAGGACAGAGGATCCTCTTTCAGAATTTGTTACAGGTCTGTGAGAGCCAGAAATCCTGTTTGTTTGTAGGTGACCAAATACTTATTTTCCACCATAATTGGCAAATAAATTATTTAGAAATCAAAACAAAAATCAGTCAGGGATTTTCCTGAATTTGTTTCTCATTTAGTCTGTCCTAGTTGAGGTATACTGTTGGGTTTAAAGCACAGTCTTTGAACTAATAAAAATCCATAAGAACCAGGGTTCACACAAATGCAGAGAGTAAGTAAGTAAGCAGGGAGAGAACGCTCAACAGAGTTCTGCACGCGCAGAAGCTTCCAAAGATCTCTCTCGCTCTTCTCCTGCCTTGCTGCTTTTATTCAAAACGAGGTCAAGGTGGTTCACATAATTCACAACTGTCTGTTGGCATGAAGAGATAAAAGAGGAATTTTAGGAGTGAAAAGAATTCGAAGGAGTAACCACTAGGCGCTGGGAAAACACAGTAAGCACAAAGAGTCTTCTGTTTTTAAAACACACACACACACACACACCGCATTTCTTGATTAATATACCTCAAGACTTAAGCTTATCTTACATATACGTATGATGAAAATTACAGGCCTCCGTCATCTTTTAATGGGAGAACTTGAACAATTGGTGGCTAAATATATCAGAAGCAACGGTTTGAAAATCTCCTTCAACATGTTCTGCTGGCTGTTTGAAGCATCGCTATGTGACGCCAGTTTCATGTGAATGAACCGGTTTGTCTCCAGTGCTCAGCTTTTAGCTCCACTTCCCCTACAGCTTTTTATAGTCTGGAAAGGCTGTTGTTTAGTACTGGACTGGTGGTTTCACATTGAAGCAAACCGAACCAGAGCAGACCCAAAAAATCCTTTCAAATGGATTGTTCACATCTGCAGGATAAATTCTGTTCATAGAAGCTTGGAACAGAATTTGTGATGGTGGGCAAACAGGATCCAGTCCGACTCGAACTATAAACATGTCTGAAGTTTCAAGCCGAGCTCCTGCTGTTTATCGGGGTCAAATGGTCCAACGAAGGTCCACGGATCTTCTATGGTAGGATCCAGTGGGACACAGTTGAATGGCTTTTCCACAGGTTGGTACAAACATCCCTCTAAAATGGGCCTCTGGTGGAGCTGGTCCGAACACCCCAGCCTGTCCTCTAGACTGCAGACCGCGTCCTCTTTCAGTTGTCCAGCGTACAATTGACCAAAATCATTGCTAAATTATAGCTATTTCTTCTGTTTTGCGTGTTAAATGAATCGTCTGGTAAAAGCTGTGAACTTGAGTGATCATATCTCTGACCTGAGACTCAACGGTTTCTCTCGTCTCTAACTGATCTGTAATGTCTGCTCCCTGAAGGACACACATCACGCTTTCCTCTGAAGTTAGAGGGGAGAAGTCCAACCATGCTTCTGGTGTCCTGGGTGGAGATGGATCCAAACATCCTCAACACTCACAACCTGGCTGTGTACCACAGAGAACTGGGTTCTTATCACATCTTCACAGAAGAAACCACTGATCGCAACCACCACCGCTTCTCTGCTCTGGATCCCTGCAGCCACTACCTGGTCTGCGTGGAGCCGGCAGACAGCCGTTCCTTTACCTGCCTCTCTGCCATCACTGGTAAGAAAAGTTGGGACAGAACAGGTCTGCATCCAGAGTTCTTGAGAAGTGATCTTGTGTTTTTCCTGAGAGCAAAGGGAGACGTCCGAGTAAATGTGATCAGTGGACTGGAGCAGCTTGATGGTTTCATACCACGAGAGTGCTAAAGATCTCAAATGTGCTTCAGGAATGTCCGTGATTCAAGGGAGGTCAGGAGGTCCATCACTGAACAGAGCTAAAAGGACTAGTCTGGAGGATTCTGGCACGTGTGAGAGCTATAGAACTGCAATCAGGTGTGCTCTCTGCCTGGAGTTCATCAGGGATGGTCTCCGGGCCCTTCCATGTTTGCTGCTCACGAACAAAGTGACGAATGAGGTGAAGCATAACTCGTAGATGTTTTCTGATGAGGTGAGAGAGGATTTGTAGAGCATTGCCCTGGAAAAGGGAGTGGTAACGAGAGGAACCCAAATGGAGCTGAGGTTTCAGGGATTGAAAGGTTGATAACTTTAGAGTTTGGCTGTCATCTCTAGTTCTCAATATTCACCATCCCAGTTGTTTTTTAATTATCCTCAACCTTTTCACCTCCGATTATCTGTCAAGTTCTGACCATTAACTGTAAATGAACTGGACTGAGTGACTCCTCCCCCCGGCATTTCAAACAGAAACAACCGACTCCAGGAAGCCAAAAACCTTTAGTTGAGAAATAAGCAGCTATTACTCCTTCTGTCAGCATAACCTTCTTGTTCTACATTTTTTAACGATCTTCCTTTTTAAAATGTTTTGTCTTCATTCGAGTTCAAACTGGCCAATCCCGTGCCTCAACAGTGTCTGGTTTCACGTCAAACGTTCCAAACATTTCGTTGCAGATTTCTTGTAGCCCGTTTTCAAGTGATAGAGGTGTGCACTTCCAACAAACTCACTCCTGATTGGTTAGTGGTTGCCATAGATACAAAGACTTGGACATCTGGCAACTGAAAGGCTTTCATGTGGTTGGAACTGGAAGTGAACCATTTTCTTCTATAGGTGACGTCACACTCACTCAGTCCAGTTCAGTCACTCTTTCCAACCATTGACTGTACCTGAGTTTGTCTCAAGAAGCTATGGAACAACATCTAGCTAAGGAACAGACAGTAACTCGATCCGCTTGGGTCCAGGTCATTACATCGTGGCCAATTGAAAGACCCACTCCAGTGAAAATCCTCTTTTTTTTGTGTGTTTAACATGTTCTTGTAGCAGTTTTCCAGTAGTAGAGGACCTATACAGAATGATTGATGTCTCAAACTGCGTTTCTGAGGATTAATTCAAATCACGCCGGATCAGAAAACCTGATGCTTGAAAAAGCTCAGACCAAGGATGCAGTTAGTGAACGTCTCCCTAACCACTCCACTTCTGCCCCCACGCGTGCATTCGTTTCCTCGCTCCAGCTGGAAATCCTAGCTTGAGGCTACAAACTTGCACGTGAGCTGGTAAACCGAGCTGGCGGTTCCGCCCACAAACCAGAATTGTACATCTATTGAGTTACTGCTGGTGGGCATAAACTCTTGGAAAAGCGAGAGAGGCCTTCTGATTTAGGCTGAAAACTGCAGTCATGATGAAGACGACTGGGAAGAATCACGCAAAAGAAAAACCTGTGGTTGGCGTGGGACTTTGATGATGGTTTTCTGGACCGTGTAAGGGACTGACCGAGGTTTTCAGGGGTGCACTGTAGAAGTCATTGCTCCATAGAATGATTAACATTTAAATGGAAACGCAGGCTTGTTCGAAGTGTTCAGAAGTAGGAAGGCTCTTCAGGATTTGAGTTTCATGACGTCTTGTTTCTCTGAACTGCTGTAGAATCTGTCTGTTAAAGGTGTTGTATGTATGTTCAGATGAAACTACCCAGAGATTTGTACGCATGTACTTGTTCAGATAATCTGAAAATGAAGATGTTTTTGCTGCACCAGCTGACTGCCAGTGGGGGGGTGTTTGTGTTTTTAGGTGTCGAGGTTGGACTAACAAAGCAGAAGCCAACAGTCTGATGAACCTGAAGAATGCCTGTGTGGGAATGACCATTCTAACGTTGCCATCCTTCCTGCAGACCCCGATGTCCCAAAAGATTTTGAAGTGACGTCGTGGAACAACAGCAGCAGCATCTCTTTGTCCTGGGACTGTCCTGTGAACATGAAGTACTCGCTCTTCCTCCTCACAGTCTTCCACCTGAACGGCACAGACCACGTCCAGGATGAGGTCAGCCTGTGGCTCGCGGAGGAGACGTTTGAGTTCACCCTGTCAGACCTGCAGCCCTGCAGCCGGGTCAAGTTCGGTCTGCAGACCGTTTGTCAGGCAGGACTGGAAACCCGCTACAGCAAGGTCATCCTGAACGACGGAAATTCTGGTGAGTCCCAAACCCCGTCAGAGGTTGTCTTGGTTCCAAATGTTTTCTACACACGCCGGAAGAGGGAAAATGCTCACGTTTAAGTTGAACATTTCTGCTACCAAATATTCTTTTGTTTAACAAGAAGGTTTTTTTGTTTTTAATTAATATTTCCTATAATATTTACTAACAAACATTTTTCCAAATACAATCCTGAAATGTGGTTTTTGTCTGTTAGCGAATGTGATGATTAGTCAACTTAATCAATTTCTACTCCTAGGATCCAACAGGATCAATCTGTCGGAGACAAGTTAATCCAAGCGCTCTATACTATTATAAAATGATGTAGAAATGAATCCATTATATCACTATCATGGTAGGATTCATTTATTATAATGTGAAATTGAAGTCCCATCACACATGTGATGGCAGAAAAATAATCAGACATGTGACCATACAGTGTGCTAGAATGTTCTGATAATGTTCCTTTGTAAACAACAGTGGAATTCATTCTTGTTTACTTGTTTGTTTGTACACATATTTCATTTACACTTGATGATCTTGAAGAAACACAAGAATCTGGAAAACTTCCCTGTTCAGTAGCAGGAATTTATCTCTGAAGTTTTAGAGAAAGATTTTCTGATCCATTTGAAATCAGTGAATCGGATCGTTCAGAATGAACCACTAGACTACGAATCACCTCAGCAGCCATAAACCATACGAATCAAAAGGTTAAAATGAATCGTTGCATCCTAATAGACATCAGATAAAGGACTTTCCTTTTCCTGAACATTTTCCTTTTTTCTTTATTTCTTTTCCATCCCAGTTTTAAATGGTTCCATTTTCCCGTCATGCTTCCGTCCTCTCAGTATTCCATGCAAACATTCTTGGTTAAAGTGTTGGGAACGCTATGAGCGGCACCAGAAACATTTGAAGGAGCGGTGACGGCGTGGCTTCCTGGAAGGGAAACCGTGTTTCTCCGGTAACCATGCAGACGGAGTTAAGACGCGATTGTCTCCTCAGGTCATTCCAACATCCATGCTCTGCTTCAGACATCGTTTGGTCCCGACAACTACACTCTGAGCTGGGAGGTTGGGAACAAATCCTTCATTTCAATGTTCAGAGTTTACCACCAGGGGGAGCTGCAGGGCACCACGCTCCTCACAAGCTACACCGTGGGGGGGCTGCTGCCGTGCCACAAGTACCAAGCCAAGGTGGAGGCGCTGTGTGGAGAAAATGTGCTCATGAACACCAAAACGGTTGCGGCGCACACAGGTGAGGCCCAACGCCGCTGTGAGCGTGATTCAGCCTGAAGGCTCTGCCGGTGAGAACTGGAGCTCAGAGCCAGTCATGCTGTGTGTCAGCGCGCACGTCGCTCTGCTCGTTTCATGACATTCTATGTAGTAGAAGAACTCCATCATTTACTGCAAAGTAGTTTGAACTGGACATTAGTGGTACTTTTCAAAAATACTATTTTTCTTATGACGTTGCAAGTGAAGATCAGGATTTTTTTCCTCCAAATTCTGACCTTTAGCTTGACAGGTACTAAAGTGACGTTCTGTGTGTTTCTGATCTATCCACGCTTGCCTTTTAGAAATGTGCAGTTTTCTGATGCGTGTGTGCGTCTACCTGCCTCAGGACCTCGTGGCGTGTCTGGCCTCAGGTATCGCTCCAATGACTCCACGGTTGTGTGGACGCCCAGCCGCTCCCAGCAGACCGCCGTGGTCTACATTTACGAGCTGTCTCTGGAGAACGGGCCCGTCATCCAGAGCAGCCGGCTGTCCAACACCGAGCTCCCGCTCCCAGGGCTGGAGGAGGGCAAGTCCTACGTCCTGGACGTGTGGGAGGAGTGCGGCGGCCGCTGGGAGTCTGACCCGTCTCACCTGTGTTTTGAAGGAGCCAATTCCTCATTTGAGATCCATGTCAGAGCTGCAGAGTTTGCTCAAGATCCAGGTCAGTCTGAGAGGTCAGCGCTGTTCCCGGTCTGAATGTTTTGTCATTGTTGCCCTTGTTGACTTTGCAGAAACGGCTTTGGATTATGAGAGAATGGGGCTGGTGATGGTCGTGCCATGGTCGCTGCCCAAGGACCTAAAGGAGGAACTCAGACAGAAGCTGAGCCAGATCTTTACTAAGAAGGTGGGAGGAGGTTCATGCTGGGTTCTGCTGTAGCCACACTTCATTTGGAGCTGTTGCTGCACCGTGGATGAAGAACCGTGCTCACCATAATCATCTTCAGCAGTTCAAGTTGTAATGTTTCAGCCAGTTAAATGGAATCTATCAGAACCTGTTGAGCATTAGTCACCCGGGGTAACTTTAGCGGGACAACGTTGGTCAACAAACTCTGATTAAACACTAGCATGAGTTAATATGACCTATAGCCCTCGCTGCCTTCTAATTACCCCTTTTTACCCTCCCTCACTCTGCCCCTCTGCCCCTGGCACCCTAGTCAGAGCTGCATGTGATAAATCCCCTCTGTTCAGAATGGTGGCTTCTCTATTGGCTCCATCTTATGGTTTGGTCTCCTGGTGGACGAGCAGGAATCAGCAAAAGTCACGTTTTCTGCTAAAATGACTGATATTCTGAAGTATTCACAAGTCCTTTGAGAAATGGGAACAACTGAGAGTTTAGCTACAACTTTTCACTTGCGTTCCTTAAACTAAACTGGTTGAAGAAGTGAACGGGAACAGAAAGAGCTGATGGAAACGATAGCAGTGAAGTTAAACAAGAGTCTAAATGAGCTAAAGACTCACACTGCTACTGTAACAGAGTGCATGAGAAAATGAATGCTTTAAATACTGAATCGGCTTGAATCGTTTTTCCAGTGAAGACACTCAAATATATTAATGATAAAGATATTCGGAATCCCACAGTAAAGTTCCAGCTTTGTGTTAACCACAGAGTTCCATAGCAACACATCAGAAATGTTCATCTGAAAGTCCCTCGTTCGTGGCCACCAGTTTCAATGACCTGACGAGGCCTCAAACATGTGACTGTCACCTCAGATGCAGGAGCTGCTGAAGGACTTCCCTCAGCCCGTCCGTGTTGAGCTGGAATCCTTCCAGGCTGCAGATGATCCTCAGACAGAGATGTGGTTTCAGTCGTTCGATGCTTCTACAGCAGAGAAGGTTCCCCTCCCCGTCAGCGATCAGCTCCACCACATCGAGTCCCTCGGTGACCCCGACATCACGGTGAAGAACGGCGTCATTTACTGGAACGGTACGTGAGCCCTGTCCTCCAAACATGCTTTCATGCTCTGGTTCTGCTTCACTTCTGTTGTGGTTTGGTTTTCACAGCCCCAGACGTGTGCAGCTCCTCAGAGCATCAGCTGTGTCCTCCACATTCTGTGTGCATCAACACGTTGGGCTCCTTCTCCTGTGCTTGCCAGCCAGGTTATCATGATGTGAGCGCTGTGATTACTCCTGCTGCACCTTTACATCCTGTCTGCAGAGGTACTGGACCACTGTCACAAAGTTTTACATCCTTATCCAAACTTTTGAAATCTTGACATTCATGCTGTTTGAATAACTTCCTCAGCGGTCCATTTTTAGTCTTTTCCACTTGGGAAAACATGAATATGTATAATAATTATACAACCACTGCAGAGGGCCTCATGTGACGGTCTGGGGCCCCAAACTAAAGTCCACAGACGGATCACCATAAGTAGAGCTATGGCAACGGTTAGTCTCAGGCTCATGAGCAGGAGTTTGGTTTGTGGCCGTGTGTGCAGATCATCCACCTGAAACTTTTAAGAAGAACCTTTAGCAGTTACAGAAATGACTGGATGTTAGATATGTGTGAAGAAAATTGGATTTGAATGCAGTGGTCCCTCACTAGATCAGTTTAACCTTTGCGGTTGCTCGCAAGTTTTCTGGCTTTTTTTTTTTGTTTTGTGTGTCATAGTTGGCTGTAGATCTTATGTTTCCTCCGTGCCGTGTCTCCTGTAAACGCTGCAGTTACATAAAGCTTTAACCGCGTTCAGATCGTCTTCATTCTCTGAGACTGGACGGTTTCCTATGAAAGTTTAACTTTGAGAGTTTAAGTGAGAGGATGTTCATGTCTGCCCGGGAAGTTTTCCTGCTTCAACAGCTGGAATTCTTCCTCACACATTGAACGCACTGCAGGAAATGATAGGAAGGCAACTCCCATGAGAAATAAGGAACGCTGTAGTCGGATTGTAAAGAGGGGGCCTCTGCAAAGTGGAAACACTTCACATTTCTTTATTTATAGAGCAGATCTCTTCAGGCCGTAGGTCACGCTCCTCTGTGAGGAGGACTGAGTTTACGAGCTGCAAGTCAATTTTAGGGGAAATGATGGTTAGAGCTGTAGTTTGCTGCTCACACTTTAAACTGAGGACTGTCGTTTACAAACCGGCAGCATGAATAATGCTCACATTGACGATACAAACTGTTTTAAGCCAGAAAACCAATCATCCGATGCAACAGAACTGGGCAAAGGTTTAAAATGAGCCTTTTCTCTGGCGGTCAGACTTCGCCTCATTACCATCTGTACATTCTTCTTATTTCTGTTCTAATCCACGGTCAAACGAAAGGCCTGTTTTTGTGCAGAGGGGGGTCTCTTCAGTCAGTGTCTGGAAAAGGCAATGATGGGGGGGATAGCCAAAGCTTACCTGACCTCCCAAACCAGCGGAAACGTGCAGGTGAAGCTGAATGATGGCCGTTGTTCAGCGAACGAGACGGAGGAGCTCTTCTTCTTCCACATCCCACGAAAATCCTCCCAGTGTGGATCAGAGAAGCAGGTTTGTGACCAGCATGTGTCTGACTGGGGCGGTGTGGGCGGCTGATGGAACCGGGTGTTTACGTCCATCAGGTGAACAGAACTCACATCACGCTGCAGAACACGCTGTCCGTCACTCTGGTTAAGGAGCGAACCATCAGCCGGCGGGACCTGAAGGTGGTCTGGAAGTGCGTCTATCCAAGACATTACGTCAGCAATGCCCGCGTGGTGTCTGACGCGCGCTGGTGAGATGCACCGTATTCAGCTCTGTGCACGTCTGTCTGCCGGACTACAACTGACCGTTTCCTGCTTGTAGGCTGTCTTCCATTTATCTGGTGGAGTTCAACTCCTCTCTTTCTCTGGGTCTGAGCATGATGCTGTACAGGGACGGCTCCTTCACGCGCTCTTACGAAGAAACCGTCAGCTTAGGCTTTGAGGACACGCTGTTCTTCCAGGTGTCGCTGCAGACAAACAGCACATTTGCATCAGATGTGCTCCTGCAGGTGGAGTCCTGTTGGGCCACGGAGAGCCCCGACCCGCAGGATGAAGTCCAGGCTGTGCTGCTGCTGAACAGGTGGAGTCCTTTCCCTTTTACCTCTGACTGTTTAACTGTAAGCAGGACTGAAATGACCCACGTTTGGACGCTTCCTGTCCTGCAGCTGTCCTGCTGACGACACCTTCCTGTGGCTGTCAGTGAACGGGCGCTCGCAGACCAGCAGATTCTCCATCCAAATGTTCTCGATGCCCAAGAGGTTACCCATTTACTTCCACTGCCTGGCCAACATATGTGGACCTGATGAAGACTGCACTAAGGTGAGGGCAGAAGCCTTGTTCAGTGAACTGTAGGTCATCCTGACAAGAGTTTACACAAACGCCTTCAGTCAGATCCCTGCTGGAACAGCTCCTGGGACGACTCCTCAGTTTTTACCGCTGCTTTATGAATGCATCCATCAGTCTGTTTGTTTAGAACAAAGACGTGGTCAGTATTTGTAAGCTCTGATTTGTTCTTTTTGGTCTTAACTCTTCTGGAAGATGTGGCGTGAAAGCTGAGCAAAGGGCTTCATGTTTCCTCTCCAATAAGAACATTTTCACATTTCAGCTCAAAAAACTCCTAAACACATTCAAAAGGAATGCTTCAGTAAAACCTTAACGCAGTTTGAGTATTTCGTCTTGAATCTACTCTTTAATTACCATACGGCAAACATTTAAACATAAACGTCTTCTCAAACTGTGGAAGATGTTTTGTGGCCCTCAATAAATCAGAATCAGAAAAGCGTTTTGTTTGTGAGGAGAAAAGGCGCTTTCAGGCTAAGTGGACAAATGCTGACTCTGTCGTACCCCACGGGCTGATAAAGTCATGTGTCTGATCTGCAAGCAGGTAAATGCAGAATAAAGTACGTCGTAATTATCCACCTTCTTTGAACAAAATATGAAACAAATCAACGATGTCTGAAGAAAAAGATCTGAAAGGGTCTTCAGAGGTTTCCGATATTGCAGATTTTTTTCTTGTGAATTGTTTTTAAATGTCCAAATGATTATTTTGAGACAGAGCTGCACCAGCGAGGTGCGCTCCAGAAGATCGGTGAGGACGCAGGCGAGGAAACGAGCCGCTGTCGTGTCTGCAGGCCCACTGGTTGTGAACATGAGGGTGAAGTCTGCGCAGCCGTCTGTCTGTGAGTCCATGCTCCCCTGCAGCCACACACTCTTCCTCACGATCAAGTTCTTTTCAATGTCAAATGAAGCTCGAGTCCATAATGTCGGACGTGTTTAAGAACTGGGACCTAAAATCATTCACAAGAATCAGACGTTTCTTTTCAATTTGAGGATGTATTTAAGGAGGAAAAAAGTAAGCTTTAAAAAGTGAAATGAACATTCATCCTTCTCTCTGCAGGGGCAGAACACATGACCGCCATCTTCATCGTGGCTGCAGCCATCAGTTTTTTGGGATTAACCGTTCTGTCGCTGAGTGCAGCTAAAGCCATCATGACGTATTTTGAACAGAAACAGCAGTGAGCATTTTGAATCTAACATGAGAATAAACTCATTGGTGCGGGATGTTTGGATTTCATCTTTCCTGATCACGTCAGCTTTTATTTTTCATTTTCTTTTTACCGTGTTGGTTCACAGAATGCAAACATAATGTTAAACTTACTGTTCAAAGAAAAGGAAGAAAGTTCATAAGTTCACACTTCTGATCATATAATCTGTTTCAAGAAGAGGTCTCAGTAGAAATTCAACAATTCTGGCTGAAATGATGACTCTGGCTAAACCTTTCAGAACAGTGGATAGCTCCTCGTCTGAGTTTGTTACCTCGGGAACTGTCATCCATCAATCATCTTCCTCCTCTTATCCAGAACTGGATCGCCGTGGCAACAGCCTAAACAGAGATGCTGTGACTTGAATAGACCGTGGAAATCTTTCCTGGGGTACGCCGTCCACCTGGCGGACAGCAGGCAGGTTAGGGATGACCGGGCAGGATGGGACCAGTCGAGCATGCCTTATGGAATCTGATTCGCCACGCTGCCAGCAAGCAGATGTCCTCGCAGTGACCCACCCGCCAACTTCAACAGCATCTTTATTACACATCCCTTTACCCCACAACAATATACGCTCCAACACACACGTTACACGACGAGGGTGGGGCCACTGATCTTGCCTCTTCAGAATTCCAGCAGTGGGGAGCCTGTTTGGCCCATGGTTACCACTCTCGTAGGGGACCCCCGCTTCTCCTGATCAGCATCCTCTTTGATGGAGTAGAGAGAATTGAGTAGAGGAGTGACCCCCACCTTGCTCTTTACTGGACTTTCTGTGGGGTGGGTGGCTGCCTAGAGCGTGGGGGCGGGTCTGCCGTGGGGAGCCCTGGTTCATGCCTGAAGATGGTGTGGGTGGGGGGGGCGAGCGACAGGCAGGGGGCTCTTCAGTGGTGTGGGCCCTCTGCCGGGCCCCCTGGCTTGGTTGGATTCTCTGGGGGCCCCGTGGTGGTCCTGCTGGCTGTAATTTGGGGGGCAGATTGAGAAAATCTACAATCCCATGTAGGTGTCTGGAGCTGGGCTGACTGCCGCGTCGCCTTTGGCACGAGTCTTATTGTGGGGGTGACCTTCCCCTCTTTACATTTACACAGTAGGACATTAAACTCACCTGAGCTCAGGTACCAACTCGCTTTTACACGGTTTGCGTGATGGACTGATATGCTTGATGAGTGGGTTTTTGTATGCACAAGTATGAGTTTGTGAACCGTTTTGGGATCGTGTACGTGGTGACGTTTGTGTGTGAAGATGTTTGGAGTCCCCGTCAGCGTGTTTGGCTCCCCTGAAACCCATTAGTGGGCCTCACTTCAACCTCTTCCACCTCTACTTATCAGTTAACCAGCATTTAAGAGGATAATCTCTGGTTTTTACCCCAATCCTAACTCTCCTAGGTTTGAGCGATAAATCGATTTTATTGATGAAATCCAATTTGTTGTTTTAGACGGTTTATTTTAGGAAAAATTGAGATGTAACTTTTCCAGCTCTTTGCTTTTAGGCTTCCCGTTTCTGGCGAGTCCCAGACTTGAAAACAGCAGCTGATAAAGAACTTGTTCTGCGAATTGAATTCCACTAGGTACTGTAGCAGAAGTGCATTGTTGCCAGGAGAGGACAGTCTCAACAGTTCTCTAAAGTGCAAGTCTGGGCATTGTTGCTTCCAAATATAAACTTCACAGCAAAGCAGCAAAGGCACAGTCCCCCGATACTTCCGCTTGGTTCTGGCAGCCAGTAAGGACTTTAGGGAGAATATTTTCAAAGCAGACAGAAGATGTAAAAAGGTGCCGTTCTGCCAGGACTTAAAAGTAAAAACAAGAACTTTAAGAAAACTCGGGTACTGCACTGGCTAGAAAAGTGAAAGAGAAGAGAATCAGATCAGAGTTTATGTAGTCAAACTTGTTTGCCCCGTAAATAAATCTGGCTGCTGCGTTTTGGACCGGCTGCAGTCTGGCTATTGAAGCCTTGGGTAAACCCAGCATATAAAGAACTGCTGTAATGTAATCTGGACTGCACGAAGGCATCCAGGTTCTTAATCCTAAGGCTTAATCCTAGCCAGCTGTCACATCTGAAAAAAGCAGGACCTGATCACAGCATTTATTTAGAGGTCCAGTTTCAAAGCAGCATCAAGTTTCACCCCTGAGTTAGTGACCACAGACTGTTCAAAAGGACAAGAGACAGAAGATCGACATCATGATCCTTTCAACCACTCAGATTAGCTTTCATTTAGGACAAGAAAGTTAGCGGACATCCACGAGCTAACTTCAGCAAGGCAGTCGGTTATCGTTTTAATCGTGCGGTCGGGTCCTTTGCATATAGAGACATAAATTTGGCAATCATCGGCATAAAGGTGGAAATCCACCTTATGCTTCTGAAACAGCTTTCCCAATGGCAACAAATAAATAGAAAATAGCAATGGGCCCCGTACTGACCCCTGATGGACCCCTACTTGGAGGAGTGAGGGCCCATTTTAACACAGACCTGTCAGACCCCCTCCACTGTAGTGCTTCCCCGGAAAGCCCCCCCATCTCAACTGCAGTTCCTTACTTTAATGGTTTTGTTAATGCGTTCACAGACTCTTGTAATGTCGTATTTGCTCCTCGGCTCATTTTCATAACATGATAATGGGCCAGTTAAAAGGAAAGCTTTGGCCACAAAATATTAGGGCATGAATAATGGACAGCCTGACTTCCATCACTGAACTGGATGCGGTTTGTTGGTAGAAATTCAGAGCACAATCGGTACAGCTGTTATCTGACCGAACAGACCACTCTGATCTGGCCTCATTTGGACAGTCTGCAGCATTGTAGCAGATGCAGCACAGCACTGTTGCTTCATCTCTTTTTTTTTTATTACTACAAAGGCTCCTCAACTGTTTAGTTAGGATTATACAGGTATTTTGTCATCTAAAGCCATTCCGTCATGTCCTAGATTTCAATAAAAGAAAGTTTTCCAACACTAATTATCAGGAAGGATGGAAGCATAATGCATTCAACCCAAAAATCTGGCAGTTTTTAAAATTATTTTTTCCAAGATACTCTTTTTATTCAACATACCAACGTGCCCGCCCACAACAGAGGTCACATTCTGGATCTCATTTTTAGGAATGGCCTGAAGGCCTCTGTGACCTCTGTTGTGGATGTGGATGTTTCTGATCATTCATGTGTGTTTGTGAGGCGCAAAACCAAACTCACAAAACATCACCAAATGGATAGAAAGGTGGTAATATACTACAATAGCTCAGTTCAAAAGGCAAAGCAGGATTATTACTCAAGGTTCATAGCAGAGAATCAGTCCAAACCAAAAATCCTCTTTGACACAATAGACAAAAGAATCAATCCAATCGCTGCTCCACCCTCCACCTTGAACAGTAAAACTTTTATTCCATTTACATGTTAACACATTTTTAGACAACATGCCTCCCATGAAAGCCCAATGTTCTGCCTTCCTCTTATTCCTAACCCTATACCAACCGCAATTCATCAATATGCAGGTCTCAGAGTCGCTGTGGTGCTATCGACTCCATGATGACTTTTGTGCAGCATCAATGTCATCTTCCCATTTGGACCCACAGTGGCCAGGATCACCAGATTGATATCTGGTCATCGCCGGGCCATTGGCCTATGTCAACAGGCTTTGTCGAGTGACCGCACTGCTACCGTCCGATTGTTAGAGATCAGATGGTAGCAGCACGAGATGGTAGCACGGGGTCATTACAGCGCCGTGACAAAATCTGTCCAAATTCAAAGGCTGCTTCAAACGTGGCCAACAAATACGGCCTTCTTTTTCCCAATTTCAAGGATTGTTCTGCTGTATCCTCCTATGCTGTTTGTATCCCAAGATGCATTGCGGCTGAACCCAGAGAATTTCTGATAAAAATGGTGGACTGCGAAGCGGGACCCGGAGTTAAAGATAATTTCACTTTTAAATGTAAGTTAATACTTTAAACTGATACGTTTATGGTTTCAATCATTAATATGAGATGTTTAAACGTTATTTCAATTTGAAATTGTACTATAAGAATCATTCTATAGAAATTTCAGCTCGTATTCTAGATCCTGCAGTTGTTTCTCAACTGTTGTTTGTTTTTTTTTCTTGGTAATAAAAACGTAATGAAAATGTTATTTCATATCTTTATAGGGACCAAAAACCAGACTACAGCTTTTATAAAGCTCAGGGGGGGAAATGACCATCTATTTACTGGTGCCATATTTTTGGTTGCTGTGGCATGGAGGTAAAACATGCATTTTTCCACGTCTGTGTCTCATTAGATTTTAGCTTTTGTGTTTGGATGTAAAACATATTTTTGAGAGGAATTAAGCCAGTTATCTCGCCCTCTTGTGTTTTTTAGGACAATCATGGAGAAAATGGGACGTCCTCATGACCAACACTTGAATCAGGAAACTAAAACTGCATTTTATCATCTGAGGAACATCGCCCAAGTAAGACCCTTTCTCTCTAGGACCAGTGCTGAAATCTAAATTCATGCTTTTATAACATCAAGAATAGATTACTGCAATGCGCTCCTTTCTGGTGGAAAGAGAACCTTATCCTTAATCACTTACAGCTCGTCCTAAACTCGGCTGCACGCCTCTGAACGAGAACCAGGAAGAGGGAGCACATTACACCGACCTTAAATCTCTGCACTGGCTCCCCGTCAGCTTTAGAAATGAATTTAAGATTCTTCTAATGGTTTCTAAGAGTGTTTCTGGTCTTGGTCTTTCTATCATGTCAGACCTGCTTTCAGCTTAAGAACCTACCAGAGCTCTTAGGTCCTCAGGTTTGTCCCTGCTAAAGGTCCCTCAAGTCAAAACAAAAATCCACGGCGAGGCTTCATTTAGATTGTGGTGGAATTTTTCAGAGATCTGGATGAGAAAGGACAAAACTTAAAACTTTGTACTAATGGTTTATTACATTAAAAGTCAAAGAGATGCATACTTTTATACATTTATGGATAGGCACAAACCACTTGGCTTGACGGCATGCTTTATAATACTTTTATAACATCAAGAATAGATTACTGGAATGCACTCCTTTCTGGTGTGTAAAAAACCTTGTCGTTAATCGCGTACAGCTAGTCAAAAACTCGGCTGCACGCCTTTGAAAGAGAACCAAATGGGAGAACATTACATCAAAATCTAATTAAGTCATTAATTATTTAAAATTGTCGTTAAATAGTTTGATTTAATGAAACATTTCATGTTTTAATGACACTTTTCATGATTTAATAGAACTTTTCATGATTTAATGAAACATTTCATGATTTAATCACACATTTCATGATTTAATGAAACATTTCATGATTTAATGAAACATTTCATGATTTAATGAAACATTTCATGATTTAATGACACTTTTCATGATTTAATGACACTTTTCATGATTTAATGACACTTTTCATGATTTAATAGAACATTTCATGATTTAATGAAACATTTCATGATTTAATCACACATTTCATGATTTAATGACACATTTCATGATTTAATAGAACATTTCATGATTTAATGACACATTTCATGATTTAATGAAACATTTCATGATTTAATCACACATTTCATGATTTAATGACACATTTCATGATTTAATGAAACATTTCATGATTTAATCACACATTTCATGATTTAATCACACATTTCATGATTTAATGAAACATTTCATGTTTTAATGAAACATTTCATGATTTAATCACACATTTCATGATTTAATGAAACATTTCATGAGTTAATGAAACATTTCATGATTTAATGACACTTTTCATGATTTAATAGAACTTTTCATGATTTAATGAAACATTTCATGATTTAATCACACATTTCATGATCTAATGACACATTTCATGATTTAATGAAACATTTCATGATTTAATAGAACATTTCATGATTTAATGACACTTTTCATGATTTAATGAAACATTTCATGTTTTAATGAAACATTTCATGATTTAATCACACATTTCATGATTTAATGAAACATTTCATGATTTAATGACACATTTCATGATTTAATGACACATTTCATGATTTAATGAAACATTTCATGAGTTAATGAAACATTTCATGATTTAATCACACATTTCATGATTTAATGAAACATTTCATGAGTTAATGAAACATTTCATGATTTAATGAAACATTTCATGATTTAATGACACATTTCATGATTTAATGACACATTTCATGATTTAATGACACATTTCATGATTTAATCACACATTTCATGATTTAATCACACATTTCATGATTTAATGAAACATTTCATGAGTTAATGAAACATTTCATGAGTTAATGAAACATTTCATGATTTAATCACACATTTCATGATTTAATGAAACATTTCATGAGTTAATGAAACATTTCATGATTTAATGAAACATTTCATGATTTAATGACACATTTCATGATCTAATGACACATTTCATGATTTAATCACACATTTCATGATTTAATGAAACATTTCATGAGTTAATGAAACATTTCATGATTTAATCACACATTTCATGATTTAATGAAACATTTCATGAGTTAATGAAACATTTCATGATTTAATGAAACATTTCATGATTTAATGACACATTTCATGATTTAATCACACATTTCATGATTTAATCACACATTTCATGATTTAATGAAACATTTCATGATTTAATGAAACATTTCATGAGTTAATGAAACATTTCATGAGTTAATGAAACATTTCATGATTTAATCACACATTTCATGATTTAATCACACATTTCATGACTGTACTTCTTTGTGGAAGTCTTTGGGATTTGAACTTTTTGGAACTAGGAGGTACTTCCGGTTTGGAACACGAGAGGGGAGGAGTTCCGGTGTGTTTGTCCCATGCTTGTTCCCGTACCGTCCATGTTTGGACCCGTTCTGACCCACACTCCAGACCGAACGGTGGCGGTAATGCATCGTGACGTCATAAACGCGCCGCGAGCTTAGACACAAGAAGAAGAAGTCCTCCGTCAAGTTTCCGGGAGGCGCTCACAGCAGCGTTGTGTTGTTGTTGTTGTTGTTTGCGTCGCTCGCTGTGGGGACAGCGTGTCTCTGCGGTTCTTCCCTGCCTGTCCGCCGGACATCGCTCCTTGGTTCGGGCTGACTCAGCAGAAAGGATGGTTCTGTCAACATCCCAACAAGCCGCTCTGGCGTTCACAGCGGTGCTCTTCATGTTTGTCGTCCTGCCCAGGCTGCTCGGGGTCGGAACCGCGACCAAAGAAACCAAACTGGACCCGCGGTTCAACAGAAAAGGTTCGTTCTCTGTAACCCGCTGGTTGATTGCTTTCAGGTCCGTCCGGCTGTGTCCAAACACTGCGATCCAAACGCTGACTTCATCTCTCAAAAGGTCCCGTCTGTGCAGATCTGAAAGCTGGACGCTGTCATCCTGCAGAGATCCATTCACGTTCCCCATGGTTCGGTTCGGTTCGATATATGATTGTTTATTATTGTTGCACAGCAACAGCAACAAACGAGAAGTTCAGAAAACAGAATCATTTTAGAATATACTAAAGAAAAAGCTCCTCGTGAGGCTGGCGTGACGTCATCATAGTCATAAATAAGGAATACATCTTTCAAAGGGGCGAGTTTGACTCAGAGGAAGCGTCTGCAGTAAAGACCATAGACCGTAGAGTCAGGATCAGTGGTGATAACGGGATGATAGATGTCTGCGGCTGGTGCAGCAAACAGTTGGGTTGGAAGTGAAAGCTCGCAGCATCCCTGCATGTTCATGGGTTTGTGAAAGAGAAGGCAGAAAGCGCGCTCTTCCATCACGTGTCAGTCTGAAAGCGTGCTCTGCTGCTGGGTTTTTCCATCCTCCTAATGGATGCGGGCAGATGAACCAGATCTTTTTACGGGAATGGATTTCAGTAAGGTCTCTTCATCCAGATTCGTTCAACAGAAATGCGTTCATCATCCAGTGATTTAGTAGCTCAGAAAAGAACAAGGCAGAGATTGGCATTGATGGAGTAACAGCAGTATTGACTGAAAACTGATGGTTTTTGTCAGTAACTGCGATCACCTTGATCTGCTTCTTACAGAACCACTCCTTGGTTCTGCTGGCTGTGCGCTTCGGGTCATTGTCATGTTGGAAGACCCAGCTACGACCCATCTTCAATGCTGTAACAGTTCTGGGCTGAGTTCTCACCTGTCTTAGGATCCCTGAGACCCCACCAGGGGAGATCCTGCATGGAGCCCCAGTCTGAGGGAGATTAACAGTCATGTTTAGTTTCCTCCATTTTCTAATAAAAGCTCCAACTGTGGATCTTTTTTCACTAAGCTGCTTGGCATTTGCCTCATAGCCCTTTCCAGGCTTGTGGAGGTCTACAGTTGTGTCTCTGGTGTCTTTGGACAGCTCTTTGGCCTTAACCGTGTTAGTTGGAGTCTCACTGACTGACAGGTGATTCTAATTTAGGATAATAAGTGGAGGTGGATCTTTTAAAGGCGGACTAACAGGTCTTTGAGGGTCAGAATTCCAGCTGATTGACAGCTGGTCACCTGCTTAATGGCAGGAATAAGATACAAATACATTTATAAAAAATAAAAGAAAAAACATAGAATGTGCTTTTTTTGTTTAAGTGATTTTACACTGAACATGCACCTAAGATGAAAATGGATGGGCTCCTCGGTGATTTCTAAGTTGGAGAACTTGTAAAATCCCAGTGTTCAAAGTGTAAAAAAAGTGTTCCTTTTTTAATTGTATTGCAGTCTTGGTTGAAAAACGTGATTGTTTATCATAAAACAAAGAGACTGTGAGCAACGTTACTCATTTTATAGAAATAATCCATCTTCATTTTTACTATTTCATGTATGGGTTTGCACAGACTTTAATGACAACATTTTGCTCTAAATGTCCTGCTCTGCAGCTTTCATACATCGTACTGAGCCACTAAATAGGAGTGTTCTGTCCGCATGCGGACTTTCACACCGCCTGGTTTTGTGTGGGGAGTAACTTTGGGGTTTTCTCTTTCACGTTGAAGGTCCAGGAACTGGGTCTTCTAAAGCTCATCCAATCAACATGAATCATCCAGGCTCCCACCAGAGTCCTGAGAGCATCCAGCAGATGAAGAAGCGAATGGAGCAAGAGCTCAAGAGTGACAAGTACAAATACAACAATAAGGGCTACGTTTTCACTCTGATGCCTCTGTATGCCATCGGAGTGGGAGTATTTGCTGCCTACAAGTTCCTAAAAGTAACTGCACAACTTCCACGCCAACTCAGGCTTACACTTCAGGTCTTAGTCTGGTGTTTAAACTGTTATACTGCATAATGTACTTTTGTGTCATCACAGATCCGATCTTCAGACGATAAAGCACAGAAAGATAAACTCACAAAAGGTGCTAAAAAATCAGCGGAGGCAGGTGTGTATTCCTTTGTGCTTCATTCTGATCCGTCTGTTCCAACACATCAAGTCCGTGTTTGTTTCTGCTCAGAGAACCAGCTAAACGAGTTGGAACAGAGGCTGGCTCAGACGGAGCGCATGCTCAACTCCATCCTCACACAGCTGGACCCACTCACTAACTGGTGAGTGGTGGACAAAAGCCTGAAAGAAATGGAGGAAATGTACCCGAGTGCTTTTTTTTACAGTTGTCTGAATATTTTATGATTATGTATTTGCTCTACCATTTCCTGATGGTGCTTGTGTGTTGTGGGACCATTAGTGTAACATGACCCACAACACGGTTTGATCCACACCCATTGACTGTATTTGAGAGCTGGACTGAGTGGCCCCTCCTCCCTGGCGTTCCAAACAGGAAGTACCCGCTGGTTTCAAGAAGCCAAAATCCCACAGACTTGATTTTTATAAAGACTAGTTTTATAGACTATTATTCATAGAAAATAGACGGTTTGCTGCAACTCCAACTGAGACGCAGCTTCTGGCACCGAAACGGAGACGCTGAGAACGCTGTCACCATGAGTTCCTGCTCCACTTTACTAACTTTGTCATGAAGTATCAAACAACGGACAATTAATAAGTATTTGTTGCTTCAACAGCAGATTATTGGGGGCACAGAGTGTGGGGGGCCGGATCAGCAGCAGCCTGACAGAATCTGTGCCTCCTCTGGTTGTTTAACCTAGAATATGAGGAGAGAAAATTCAAATATGACAGTAAACTCCCAGAAGCCCCAGAATAAAGTATATCGTAATCCTCCACCTTCTTTTAACACCGTTTGGGACAAAAGATGAGTGTTATCAAACAAATCAACAATGCCTGAGAGCGGGAAACACATTCTGGTCGGGGGAACGTACCTTGGTACAACACCGGGTCATTTCCAAAGCCACAACGTTAGTTTCTGCCACAGCTTCACTGGATTTAGCCATTTTGGTAAACATTATCTGCCGTCTAGCATAGCCTCATTGTAGCTGTTGGAGCTTATTGATGCGCTCCTCGCCAGGAAATTTGACATCGTTTTTATTTGTAACATAGTGAGGATCTAAACTGAAATGTTTTAAGCACCGCATTTACCTGCTTGCAGATCAGACACATGACTTTATCAGCCCATGAGGTACGACAGAGTCAGCATTTGTCCCCTTAGCCTGAAAGCGCCTTTTCTCCTCGCAAACAAAACGCTTTTTCCTCAAAGGACCGTGCTCTGGCTCTCTCTCTCCAAGGCCGCTCATCCTCCCGCTGTGACTCCAGATCTACTGCCGTTGTCACGGTCCTTCCTTTCTCTGCAGAGGCAGTGACAGAGAAAATGTTGTCTGCCCTCTAGTGGTGACATTAATACACTGTACCGTTGACACCTGGATGTAAATAACTTTTTTTCCAGCAGCTGTCGCCAGAAACCCCAAAACCAAAAATATTTTCCAGGCAACGTTTAATAACTATGATAATAACTACAAATTATGATTTATTGAGGACCAGAAAAACTCTTGCACAATTTGAGGAGCCCTGATGTAGAGGGTTAGCTCAAATATTAGCTTCGGCTTTAAGAGCTTCTTCTACAGACAGATATACAACCTCAACAAGATGGAGCAACCTCCTGTGTTAGAAGGAGATCACATCCACTAAATCCAACCATCTCCCTGCAGGTGATTGGACTGAGTGGATGTGAGACTCCTTTGAACAGAGGACAGTGCAGCAGCACATTCCAGCAGCTACCTGACTTGTATCATCATTTCCAAGGACTTCTGCCTGTGTGGCCCCAGTTGTTTAAAACCCTCCTAAAAACAGAAACAGCAAAGATCCAGTTCTCATGCCCCTGTTTTAATGAGGATCTTTGGAATGGCCCTTAGTCCTGCCTGATCCCACCCCCAGGAACAACACCATCATGAAGGTGGATTTGCCCTGACCCTAACAAGGGCAGGTCAAAGGCCTTTGACAGCAATGTTCCTGGGGGTAAATCCAGACACTCAAACCCCTCCACCACGATAAGGTGGCGATTCAGGGAGGGGACTTTTTTTTTTTTTTTAGTTTTTTTTTTTTTTTTTTAAATTAGATTTTTCTGTTGTTTTTTTTTTCTTTTTTATATGATTTGATTTTTTTTGTTCTGTTTTTTTACATTTATTTTATTTATTTATTTTTTACATCTAAATGACCTTTAACATCATTTTCTAGGTTTTGCAAACACAATAAATACATGAATAAATACATGAATAAATACATAAATAAATACATAAATAAATACATGAATAAATACATAAATAAATACATGAATAAATACATGAATAAATACATAAATAAATACATGAATAAATACATAAATAAACACATGAATAAATACATGAATAAATACATAAATAAACACATGAATAAATACATGAATAAATACGAAAGAGAAGAAGAAGAAAATCCCAAGAACTGTGCAGAGTTCTGGATTTATGTCCTGAAGCAAAACAGTCGACTAAAAAACTTTGACAAAGAGGACCTCTTCTCAGGTTTTCCTTTGGACTCTTGGACTGTTTCTACTTTCTTCTTATTCTGCACTTTCTTGTCTTTGTCATTCTTCTTGTGTTTTGTCTCCTTTGCACCTTTCTTTGAAGGTTCCTGTTGGAGCATTTGCAGACATTTGTTCATTTCTTCCATTTGGTTTACAATGTCGGTTCCTCTTTCAGTCAGTAGTTTTTCTGTTTCTTCAACAGGCAGCTCCATTCTTTCTTCACCTTCTTTTTCCTGGTGTTCCTTTCCTTCCATCATTTCCTTTTCCTCCATGTCCAAACATTGCTTTCTTTCCTCTCCTTTTTCTTCTCCAAATGTCTGGCTCTCATCCCTGAGATCTGTGCTCTTCTCTTCCTCAACTATTTCTCGGATCTGTCCCTCCATCTC
Organism: Oryzias woworae; assembly: GCA_016861445.1. Taxonomy (NCBI): domain Eukaryota; kingdom Metazoa; phylum Chordata; class Actinopteri; order Beloniformes; family Adrianichthyidae; genus Oryzias; species Oryzias woworae. Next base: position 1,061,113 of record BOLG01000407.1, read on the forward strand.
CTTCTCTTGATTGTTCAGGTGAGTTTGTTTTGTTCTCACTTCATCTGCGTCTTTTTCTTCTTCAGACAGCAGCTTGTTGAAGCGTGTCTCCTCGTCTGGATTCCTTTTCTGCACATTTCTGTGCTCACCAAGCATGAGGTCTTGCTGGTGAAGAGCTTCCAGTTGTCTGGTCATTTCCTGGTATTCTTTCTGAAGCTGTTCCCGTTGAAGAATGTACAAACAGTGATTATCGATCATTCTTTGCAGCTCTTCTTGGATGGCTTCCACAGCTCTTCTGAGTCTCTCCTCATTGTTCAGCTTCTGGGAAGCTGTCAGCATTTGACTCAGCACATGGTTTTCTGCCTCCAGGTTCTTGACTTGGACTTGTAGTGAAGACCTTTCATCTTCCAGCGTCTTTGTGTTTTCTTCGCTGACTTTTAAAGCTGTTTGCAGCTCTGCCAAATGGACCCTTTTCTTTGCATTCTGGTCTCTTTGGGCTCGGAGAATTCCAGCTTCATCTTCCAGCTTCTTCAGTTCTTTAGTCAGCTGCATGAAAGCTATCTGGTCTGCAGAAAACCCTTTCAGATCTTCATCTGGGTTCAGGAAAGCTTGCTTCTCGTTCTCATCAACTGTCTGTTCCATCAGATGATTATACTCTTCCTGTTCGCGTTCGATCTGATCTCTGAGCTTTGAGATGAGGGAGTCCTGCTCGGAGAGCTTCTTCTCTAAAGCCAGATTTTCCTGGTAGAAATCTGGCCACGACTCCTCATGGTGATTAGACACAACAGGATTGGGGTTGTCATGTCTACGTTGGTGTGTGCCGTGTGGATTTCCAACACCGTGAGGGTTCTGCCAGAAGTTCTGGGTGTGGTAGTCTTGCTTGTAGTTGCTGTTATAGGCCATTGTTTCCAGAATGGAATGCAAAGTATGATGTGTTGGTGGTGAACAGCAGTAAATATTTGCAAATGACTTTGCGTTATTGCTCTGATCTGACATTCTGCTTCCTGACCCTGTTTCTGCTCTGACTCTGTTTGTCTGCCGCCGGCCCCGACCCACGCCTGAACGGGGATTTCTGACATGTGATCTCTGAAACTCCTCTTTGTCATTTTACTTTGTTGCTGCTTTTATCCTTTTTTGTTCTTTTTAGGATTGACTTTTTTTAATTTGTACATGTGTATATTTAATCAGTTTTATGCTTCATCTGTTTGTTCTCGATAATCCTCGATTTTTTTTTTATAATATATGTTCTTATAGCAAGTTATTCAAGTGAAAAACTGACCAGTTAGATGCTTCAATAAAAGTAGGTGGAGCCTGCTGTCCCCCATGTCTCGTTTGAAACATTCTGTGTAACCCACTTTCAGGGGTAGGGGGGTGCCCTTCCAAAAAGCGTACTCCTGATTGGCCAGAGTGGTTGGCAAAGAAACGTCGACTGACTCTGACCAGTCGCTGCTTACTGACGTCGTCTGGTTCCAACATGGCGACGTCCGTCTCGTGTAAAAAGACGGACTGAACTTATGTGGTTGCAGGTGGACGTTCATCCATCTGCTATGAGGGACGTCACGCTCACTCATTCGGTCCAGTCCAGAGTGAATCGTGGTGGAGTTTACATCTTCAGACCTGCTGTGTGTTGTTTTCTTTTGCAGTGTGAAATCTGTGGCTCAGGAGCAGAAGAACGAGATCATGTCTCAGCTGCAGACCATCCGATACCTGATGAAGAAGAGAGGAATGGATTGTCCACCGCTGAGTGTCAACGGTGCGTTTAAGGACATGTGTGTTTGACTGTAACTGACTTTCAAACAACACAAAGTTGCATTCTCCGTACTGTTGCTGCCGTCACCCAGAGGTCTGAACCCAGATGGCGAGGCTAAAGGAGGTTTTGCATGTCATTTGAATTCTCTGAAAGTGGTTTGAGTCGCATTTGCACAAACCTCTCCACCCATGACAGGTTTGGTGATGCGAGTCTGCCCACAAAACCAAGTAGACTTCTGCAGCAACATGAACACCACCACCTGTCACTGATGTTTAATCTCTTCCAGAAGCTTCCTGTGGACACAATCTGGATGAGCTGATAGAGTCTCTGGGGGCCAACGACACCTCTGCAGACGTGGACTGTCAGCCGCTTGAGAAGACAGTGGATGAAAAGCATTTGAATGATCAGGAGGATGCTCCCACAGACGATGAAGAGATTACAAAGATCCCACCTGAAGAGGAGGAGGAAGAGGAGGAAGATGGAGCAGAGGAGGCGCTGGAGGAACAAGAGCAGTCAGAGATGTCAGATGCTTCAGAGCAGTTATGTGACACTCAGGAAAAGGTTGCAGAGCAGCCTGTGAGCGGTCTGAGGAGACGCAACAGACCTGAATGAACTGACAGCAGAAATTCTGCAGGGTTGTTACGTTTCACGGCAGAAAAAGAGTAGAAATATTAGAACTATCCAATATCTGAAAGGCTGTCTGCATATTTATTAGAATCATTTCATATATTCATTAAGACTTGCACTCTGGCCATCATGTTGTACTTCAAGGGGAAAAACAGAAAACATGATGTAGTCAAACTAAATACAGAGATTAAAACCAACTTCATAAAAGAAGTTAACGAGGTAGCGAGGCAGATACAACAACACTGGAATGGACAACAGTTTGGCTTTAAATCTCCAAGATTGTAACTTCTCTGACAGATGGTAGTAATTGATTCCACAGTTTGGGAGCTAACACAGCAAAAGCACGGTCCCCTGAAACTTACATTTCCTTCTTGGAACCAGTAACAAACACTGGCCTGCAGAGCGCAGGGACTTAACCCATTGTGTTGTCTGTTTCCTCACACTTTGTGTTGGTTTCCTTTTGTTTTGGAGGCTGTATGGTCTGTTGACATGACCCATTTGATCCCTGACCCTGTCAGGCTAAACTTACAACCAGGACTGCACGGTAATCATCCTGGCAGCCGCATAGAACGTCTTTAAAACATTGAATTCTGGTTGATGTAAATGTAAAGATGGAGTTGACCATTTCAATTCTTTTCCACATAGTTCATTACACTCATTTTTATCCTGAAACTTATTGAATTCTTTTTTTGATGACTTTTATTATTACCTTTATTATGATATATGTAACTCATACATTACATTGATATTGTTTGTAATTTGATCATTTCAAGTCTTTTAACTGATTTTAGGCAAAAATGTGGAGATTTTATTGCAGGAGAATTTGAAACATCCTTCAGTTCTGATAATAACTAGAATATACCACATTATTCTGAAAGCCTAACCAGGAACGAGAAGAAGGGATTTCTATTGACACAAAACATTACATGTGAAGCCTGTTTTCTGGACAAACCCAAATGTTTTTCTGCATGACAATCTGCTAATATTCCAATTCCTTTTTTAAATAAAACGGACTACTTTGTTCATAATCTGGTCATTAATTTGTTTGTTTTTGGGGGACTTTGTCAGTAAAGTTTTTACGGATGTCATTGTTTGTGTGCAGACAGATTCTTCATGCAGGCAGATGTGACTGTTGTTTTCATGAGCTGCTGTCAGTCATCACAACATGAAAGCTCCTCCTCTGTCGTTTGGTTTCCTGGGCGTTTTTGTGCCTCATTTCACTGCATGTTGCATGGAAGGAAAAATGGTCATTTTGTCATAGAAAATAAAATCAGAAAAAGTGTTTTGTCTTTGATCTGCAGGCATCTATATGCAACTGTGAAAAAACATCCAACAGCATTGGACTCGGGAAGTTGCTGCTTTGCTGTGTCATTTAGCTGCAGATCGCTGTAACTTTCTAGTGACAAAGAGAGGATCTGCAGTTTGATCTGTGATCACGACTCAAGTGGATTCTGGAGCTACAAAAGAGGATCCCAACCTCGTAACATCACAGTGCAGAACCAAAGGATGCTTTTATTATTTCAAAGCTTCAGTTCTGTCTGGCAGTTGGAAGGACTTAATCCCTTCTTGACAAACTTTTTTTGGTCAAAGATTTTAAAGCTGCTCATTGTTATCACTGCAAATGAAAAATGTGTTTGTTTTATTGAGATGGTTTGTCCAGTAAGAACTTAAAAAAGCAGCTGCATCAGAAACAAAAAAAAACAAACTGGAGGAGTAGAAGTGGCTCCAGCAGATCCCTGCAGAGACGTCAGACATCTGAGTCCAACTATAATCATGTGATGTCCTCACATGAGTTTAATCTAGAAGTTAAAAACAGAAAACATTGGAACACGTTTGTTGACTCTTTGATGCTGAACGGATTGTGTCGTTTTTTTGTCATCAAGAAATATCTTGTTTTTGAAAAAAGAAACGAATATTAGCAAAACCCCAGCAGTTCTTTGGAGGTTGTCTGAGGTTTGAAATTGTGTATGTGATCTGGGTTTTCTACGTTGAACTTCGGTTGCATAAAACAGACTGACCAAGAAGAACCAGGACCCTCCGGACCTCCCCACTGACCTGAAAGCGTCATCTGCACGTTGACACGGTCAGCAGCCTAAAAACCCACGTCCAGCTGAGTGACCTTTAGTTCTTTATCATTTCTTCAGGACTGATGTAGGGAGTTTCAGGTTAGTTCAGATTTACTTTCAGATGATGGTAGACGCTTTCATCATCATTCATTTCACGGAGCTCTAGAGAATGGTGAAAAGATAAAGCAGATGAAGCTTAAGTCACAGCAGTCCTTACTGGTGGATCTGCAGGCAAAAATGACCAAACTTGTATAGGTGACCCACACAAACAATTAAGATCATAGAGCGTTCAGAGCACACGGCTTTTTCTATGGATGGCACAAGGAGGCCGTTGGCTGTTCACGTGACGAGTGACCACCTTTGTAACCGCTCTTGTAACCGCTCTAGTGACCACTCTACTGACTGCTCTTGTGACCGCTCTACTGATTGCTCTTGTGACCGCTCTACTGATTGCTCTTGTGACCACTCTACTGACTGCTCTTGTGACCACTCTACTGACTGCTCTTGTGACCACTCTACTGACTGCTCTTGAGACCGCTCTAGTGACCGCTCTACTGACCGCTCTACTGACTGCTCTAGTGACCACTCTTGTAACTGCTCTAGTGACCGCTCTAGTGATCGCTCTTGTGACCGTTCTTGTAACCGCTCTTGTAACCACTCTTGTAACCACTCCTGTAACCACTCTAGTGACCGCTCTTGTGACCGCTCTAGTGACCGCTCTAGTGACCGCTCTTGTGACCGCTCTAGTGACCGCTCTAGTGACTGCTGTAGTGACCGCTCTAGTGACCGCTGTAGTGACCGCTCTAGTGATCGCTCTTGTGACCGCTCTAGTGACCGTTCTTGTAACCGCTCTTGTGACCGCTCTTGTAACCGCTGTAGTGACCGCTCTAGTGACCGCTCTTGTGACCGCTCTTGTAACCGCTGTAGTGACCGCTCTAGTGACCGCTCTTGTGACCACTCTTGTAACCGCTGTAGTGACCGCTCTAGTGACCGCTCTTGTAACCGCTGTAATGACCGCTCTTGTGACCGCTCTAGTGACCGCTCTAGTGACCGCTCTTGTGACCGCTCTTGTGACCGCTCTTGTGACCGCTCTTGTAACCGCTCTAGTGACCGTTCTTGTAACCGCTTTTTTAACCACTCTTGTGACCGCTCTAGTGACCGCTCTAGTGACCGCTCTTGTGACCGCTCTAGTGACCGTTCTTGTAACCGCTCTTGTAACCACTCTTGTAACCGCTCTTGTGACCGCTCTAGTGACCGCTCTAGTGACCGCTCTTGTGACCGCTCTTGTGACCGCTGTAGTGACCGCTCTAGTGACCGCTCTTATGACTGCTCTTGGCCTGCAGCCTGACTGTGACACATGAGGAAACTAGCCAATCAGAGTGTAGTTTATGAGGACATCCTACAGGGACTTACATATCATGTGCACGCTCACATGCAACCAGCTCAGTGGCCTAATGGTAGAGTGTCTGCCCTAGGACTGGAAGGTTGTTGGTTCCAGTCCTGGCTGAGCCTTACCAAAGACTCAAAAAGTGGTCCCTAACTGCACCCTGTTTGACCCTAAGTACTAAAGGGTGTGATGGGGATCAAACCACCAAATGGTTCCTGCACGCCTACCAGTGTGACAGCTACTCTAGTCAGTAAGAAACCAGCACTCACATCCTACTAATGACTTAAGTGTTGTTGCTGCAAGACACACTTGCACTCCCCTTAAGATGCAGCCGCTCCCCCACAGAAACCCCCTGAACTGGTGCATGTGACTAAGGTTTTAACTAAAAAGATCTCTTCACTGTTAAAATCACTGTAGGTTGCCTCATTATCTCAATTTAAAATGATCCTGTTTTTGCTCATAAAATGTGTTGCATTCCTTTCTATTGGGTCAGGAATCTCTTCATTACACACTGGAGGCCCCTAAACTACAACTCATCTTGGGCCCCCACAGAGCGAGAAACACTCCTGGAAACGTCAAATTAACCAAATAATTTGAAGTGTCATGTACATTTTATTTATTCTCCTTTGTCCTCGTAGAAGTTGTGGCTGAGTTTGCTCTGTTGTAGGTCGGTCACGTGACCTCGTCTCATGAAGTTGTCCTCACCTGAAAGAAAAGGTGAGGATTATGCAGGACCAACAGATGGCGCCACAGGAACGCAGAAGTAGTAGAGTCCTGTCTGAGTGTCTGGGTGGTGTGACAAACCCTGCTATTTGTGCACGTGTTCAATAGTGACCTACATTTACGTTAAAACAACATTTCTAAAACTACTGTGAAGAATTTTAAAACCTTTAAGAAGATTTCTGTTGGTAAAGGGGGAGAGAAGGTAACGGGGAGAACAACTAACCAGTAAGTTTGTGTTTTCCAATCAGTTCAGCTTGTTTCCACCTCCACCCCCACACCAAGGTTTTGTTTTGCTTTGTTAGATATTTGAACGTCTTTTTAAGTCTGTGTCTTTAATAAAAGGAGCTGAGACCATTCTAAACCGATTTCCAGCCTTCCTTCAGGCCCACACCCATCTATTAGTCACGACAAACAATCTTAACCCTTATAGTGAGTACGGGTCCAAGGTGACCCGTTTTCAACTTTCAAAATGTACAATGTCACTTTTATAGACTGGAGCAAGGCTTCATCTACTCCTCATCCATTCTGATGCAACAAGATCATTTTTACCATTTCTGTAAATACCTCAAGCCTAAAAAAAAGGGATAAAGTGGTTTTGTGGGTCAAATATGACCCGGCAGAGATTAGACTGATTTAAAAGCTGTGGGTAATTGTGCCCCATAACACACACAGACCCCCTTCACCACACCTCCTCCACCTGAACTCAAGCATTTATTTAGAGTATTGATGCACACACATTCACATGCACAAAGACTCTCTTCACCTCACATGAACTCAGACTTTACTGCAGCTTATTGAATAAAAAATGTAGAAACAATGCAAGGCAGCAAGAGCGAACATCCTCAAAATGACTGTGTGCCACTAAATATGCTGTGTAACATCCATCACGCCAACATTTGAGCTGTTCTTTCCACAAACTCTTCAGAAGATCCTGCCTCAGACGACCAAAAGGAAATTGATTAGGGTCAGTTTTGACCCGAAACATCACAGATGTCACTACCGTTAACCATGAAAAACAGGCAATTATTTTGCTTAGGTGTACACTAATATTAGTTTATAAGATGTGGAAACAATATTTATTCCTTTCATCGTCATAGGGAATACAATCCGTGAATTCAAAGTACCCTAAAGATCTGTTGAGCCAATAAAAAACAGATTAGGGTTTTAAGTATTTTCAGACTGAATTAAATCACATGTGAAATTTGACCTGAGAACACAAAAGATGAAGCAAGGAAAGTGTCCTTGTTTCGCACATTTCATGTACCAAGACAATTCAAAGAGCTTTAAATAAAACATAAGAAAACAATCAAAAGAAAAATCAAAGGTGTGATCATTATAATAAGATTTAAAGAAAGTTAGAAAGAAGTGAATTTAAATTAAGCATAGATAGGTAAACGTTTGAATCCAAATGAATCAAATGCCGCTGAGAACACGTGGGTCTTTAATCTGGATTTAAATACACTGAGTGTTCCAGCTGATCGAAGGCTTTCTGTTCCAGATCTGTAGTTTATAGTTTATTTATTTATATGGCGCCTTAAGATGACCTTGGTCACACAAGACGCCGTACACTAAAAGCTCGATAAAACAAAAACAACAGCTAAAATGCTAAAACCATTAGAGATAAAAAAAATAATAATTATCTGACAGAAGAATACCAGATAAAAACAAAGGTGAAAAATAAAACAGTAAAATCACGCCAGCAGAGCAGAGTCTCATGCCGGGTCAAAAGCCTGGCGATAAATAGGAAGAGGCCCTCGAGGCACTCGCCTTCAACTGCCACCCAAACCACATTGCACCGGCCCCCTCTGAGCTCTCCTGCACGTGGTGGGCCCACTGGGGAGGGATCCCACGTCAATCCTTCGGGTTTTACCAGACCGGGTAGTCTGGAAAAAGTCGTTTTGGAAGACTATTGTTTTTTATTTAAATGTTGTTACTTTGTCATTTCCCTGTTTGCAGTTAAGGATAAATTAGTTAGGACGTTGGGTTCGTTTGTTTCCCCCTCATGTGTCCACTATGGTTTCTCCCTGTTTCTAAAGCTTCCTCAGTGTGTCAGTAAAAAGGGGAAGTCTGGTCAGGCCTGATCAGTTCCATTCCACTTGCTGTCATTTAGTTATTTCTTCAGATGTACCCAAATTTCTTTAGTCTTTGGACATGCACTGCTTTGTACCTTTCATCCTTCTTTAAAAAAAAAAAAAATGCAACAAAAATATTAAACATTCCTGCAAGAAACCCACCTTTATCCACAGACTTATTGTGAACCTTTACAGTCCACTGTGCATGATGCTGGACAGGATGTTGTTTCAATAGAAAAATAAACGGCTAGGATCTCTATTTTAAAAGCAGGAACTTTATTACGTTTTCCTCTCATGCAGTTTGAACTCAAACATTTATGAAAAGCTGAATCAATTTTGCCAAAGGAACTTGGAAACAGTCACCTTCTTTCCGTCCCTTTATCTACCTGTAAGTATGATAGTTCAAGTAGGTGGTATCAGAGGATACATTTGTGCTGTTAGCTTGATTTTTATTTTACTATGAGTGACGCCACATGTAAATAATGTTTAGAACTGGCTTTCAATAACCAGTCTTTGTGCTCTTATGGGATTGAAGAGTTAAAATTAGTCCAAGGAGGTATGAAGTTTGGGATTTCTGTGGACCTTTTCTTTCTGTATTCTGATTCAAAGTAACTGAGAAATTACAGTAGTGAGAAGGAAAATTCCCAACAATCATTTCATTTTACAGTAAATTCCAACAATTCATTGTTTTTTACGGTGAAATCCCACAATCCTTTGCTTTTTAAAGTAAATTCCCACAATCCATTGCTTTTTACGGGGAAATCCCACAATCCATTGCTTTTTACAATAAATTCCCACAATCCATTGCTTTTTTTGCAGTAAATTCCCACAATCCATTGCTTTTTTTACAGTAAATTCCCACAATCCATTGCGTATTACAGTAAATTCCAACAATTCATTGCTTTTTACGGTGACATCCCACAATCCTTTGCTTTTTACAGTAAATTCCCACAATCCAATGCTTTTTACGGGGAAATCCCACAATCCATTGTTTTTTTTTTTTTTACAGTAAATTCCCACAATCCATTGCTTTTTTTACAGTAAATTCCCACAATCCAGTGCGTATTACAGTAAATTCCCACAATCCATTGCGTATTACAGTAAATTCCAACAATTCATTGCTTTTTACGGTGACATCCCACAATCCTTTGCTTTTTACAGTAAATTCCCACAATCCAATGCTTTTTACGGGGAAATCCCACAATCCAATGCTTTTTACGGGGAAATCCCACAATCCATTGTTTTGTTTTTTTTACAGTAAATTCCCACAATCCATTGCTTTTTTTACAGTAAATTCCCACAATCCAGTGCGTATTACAGTAAATTCCCACAATCCATTGCTTTTTACGGGGAAATCCCACAATCCATTGCTTTTTACAATAAATTCCCACAATCCATTGCTTTTTACAATAAATTCCCACCCTCCATTGCTTTTTTTACAGTAAATTCCCACAATCCAGTGCGTATTACAGTAAATTCCCACAATCCATTGCTTTTTACGGGGAAATCCCACAATCCATTGCTTTTTACAATAAATTCCCACAATCCATTGCTTTTTTTACAGTAAATTCCCACAATCCAGTGCGTATTACAGTAAATTCCAACAATTAATTGCTTTTTTACGGTGACATCCCACAATCCTTTGCTTTTTACAGTAAATTCCCACAATCCATTGCTTTTTACGGGGAAATCCTACAATCCATTGCTTTTTACGGTGACATCCCACAATCCATTGCTTTTTACAATAAATTCCCACAATCCATTGCTTTTTTTACAGTAAATTCCCACAATCCATTCCTTTTTACGGGGAAATCCTACAATCCATTGCTTTTTACGGTGACATCCCACAATTCATTGCTTTTTTTACAGTAAATTCCCACAATCCATTGCTTTTTTACAGTAAATTCCCACAATCCATTGCTTTTTATGGGGAAATCCCACAATCCATTGCTTTTTACGGTGACATCCCACAATTCATTGCTTTTTTTACAGTAAATTCCCACAATCCATTGCTTTTTTTACAGTAAATTCCCACAATCCATTGCTTTTTATGGGGAAATCCCACAATCCATTGCTTTTAACGGTGACATCCCACAATTCATTGCTTTTTTTTACAGTAAATTCCCACAATCCATTGCTTTTTATGGGGAAATCCCACAATCCATTGCTTTTTACGGTGACATCCCACAATTCATTGCTTTTTTTTACAGTAAATTCCCACAATTCAATTCTTTTTACGGTAAATTTCCACAATCCATTGCTTCTGACAGTGAAATCCCACAGTTCATTGATGTTTTGCAGTAAAATACCGTACAGCTTTGTACAGTATTTCACTGCTGACATCACAGTGAAATACTGCCCAGTTTACAGAAGTCCGTTCTAGTGCAGGACATCCATGGGGGCTTTTTAAGAGTGAGCCGCCCCCCTTTTCCACCCTGATAGGATCTGATTAAGTCTGAGGAGCAGTAGGATGAATCTGCAGGTTTGGAGAACCAACAGCAGTCTCAGGACAACAATCTCAGGTCTCTCCTGTTTTCAGACGGCGCCTCCTTCCTCCTCGGTGCTGCTTATCCATTTTATTCTCAATAAATGTTACTAATGTTGAAAATTAGGTTTCATGCACCATGAACTTTATTGGTTATGACTGATTATTTCTAATACCTTTCTTATTATTTTATACAACTGCTGATAGAGAGTTGAGGCTGGAATTTTCCAAGCTCCTGAAACTGAACAGAAATTGACAAAACTGGGATCTGAAGACAGAGAGCCTGGAATGATGTGCAGAATTGATACTTTTACTATCATTTTACTATTTCTACTATTCTGTAGCACACATTTCACCAATTTCACAATGAAATATAATACAACAAAATGTGCCAGAAAACCAAATCAAAAGCAAACCAAACCATTTGGAAAATGAAACAGGATCTGCTGAAGTAGAGAATAACTTACATTTACTGGTAAATGGTGTGTACTTTTATAGTGTTTTTCTACCTTCCTTGAATCCCAAAGCGATCTCCAGTCACACACTCTGCTGCTGAATGCTGGCCTTCCACCAGAGACAATGTGGGGCTCAGTGTCTTGTATTAATACATTTTTGTTTTCTATTTACAGCTGTGATTTATTGTAAATAGAAAATGAAACATATACTAGTACAATTTTTCAAATGAACTACTATAAGATAAAAAAAACATTCTTTCTGGTTGGGGAGTTTCAGTTTTCCCTCCTGTCACATTCCGAACTAACAGAAATATTTTGCTTTTAGAAATGTTTTGTAACATTTGTCATTTAAATGTTTTAAGCTGAAGTGTCTGAAGCTGAACTTGAATCGTTTTGGAAATACTTTGTAGGACAGAATGGGCAGTGGTGATTGCTGCAGCATTCAACACGCTGATCACTGTGCATCTATCATTTCATAACATTATGGCTTCTTAAATGTTGAAATATGTATTTGAATTCAAAACCAAATCAAACCATTTCACTTTTTCACAAGTTTTCATGTTTGCCTCCACTGGCAAATGTGGCCCTGAGCTGGTGAAGGAGTCCTGCTTTTAGGGGCCAGTTGGCCCCTGTGATGCCTGGCATGACGCTGCAGTAGCTGATGTGTAAAGAGGATTTTCATGATCCATTCTAGCTGGAAGTTATTTCTTCCCAGCCATTCAGAGATCGCAGGTGAATCCACCCCATCGTTTGACGGCTTAGCGTCCAGAGAACATTCGTTTTCTCCATTTCAGGTGACGAGTCCGACGCCTCCCGCTCGTCGCGCCGTGCGTCTTGACAGTCAGGACGCCGGAGATGCGCAGACGCGCGGCAGTCTGCTCGGAGAACCCAGTCCCCTGTACCGACTGTCTGCGGCAGCAGCGGCTGCAGCGGCTGCAGCGCACCGGGCAGACAAAGAGCCGCGGGCGCACGACCCGTCCGGGCCCGCGGCGGCTGAGCGGGGACCCGCGGAGCGTGCGCGTCAGGTCTGCACGCCCCGACTCCCCCCATCCACCGAGTCATGTCTGAAACGGAGCGATGGGGAAGTTTGACGACAACGAGAGGATAATCCTCAACGTCGGAGGAACCAGGCACGAAACCTACAAGAGCACGCTGAAGACCCTGCCGGGGACGCGCCTGGCGCTGCTCGCCTCGGACGCGGACGCGGACGCGGACGCGGACTCCGCGCTGGATCGGCTGCAACAAGTCCCGGGCTTCATCGAGTACAACGCGCGGACCAACCAGTACTTTTTCGACCGTCACCCGGGAGTCTTCGCTTACGTCCTCAACTACTACCGCACCGGGAAGCTGCACTGCCCCGCGGACGTGTGCGGTCCGCTGTTCGAGGAGGAGCTCTCCTTCTGGGGCATCGATGAGACGGACGTGGAGCCCTGCTGCTGGATGTCTTACCGGCAGCACCGGGACGCGGAGGAGGCGCTGGACGTGTTCGAGCTCAACGTGGACAATGGAGACGAGGACGACGACGTGGGGGGGAGGCTCGGCATCGAGGACGTGCATGTGGACGGGAACGTGAGCCTGTGGAGGAAGTGGCGGCCGGTCATCTGGAACTTGTTCGAGGACCCCTACTCCTCCAGGGCAGCGCGGGTAAGCGCGCGCGCACAGACTCACGCGCATCTCTCTGTTGTTCAGCCACAGGAAGTCTTTTCAGCTTCATTTCTGCTTCTTAGCTCTTTCATCCACTCCAGCATGACCTCTGCTGTGCATCAGCCCATGCGGGTCACTCCAGCATGACCTCTGCTGCTGTGCATCAGCCCATGCGGGTCACTCCAGCATGACCTTTGCTGCTGTGCATCAGCCCATGCGGGTCACTCCAGCATGACCTCTGCTGCTGTGCATCACCTCATACGGGTCACTCCAGCATGACCTCTGCTGTGCATCAGCCCATGCGGGTCACTCCAGCATGACCTTTGCTGCTGTGCATCACCCCATACGGGTCACTCCAGCTGACCTCTGCTGTGCATCAGCCCATGCGGGTCACTCCAGCATGACCTCTGCTGTGCATCAGCCCATGCGGGTCACTCCAGCATGACCTTTGCTGCTGTGCATCAGCCCATGCGGGTCACTCCAGCATGACCTTTGCTGCTGTGCATCACCCCATACGGGTCACTCCAGCATGACCTCTGCTGTGCATCAGCCCATGCGGGTCACTCCAGCATGACCTCTGCTGTGCATCAGCCCATGCGGGTCACTCCAGCATGACCTTTGCTGCTGTGCATCACCCCATACGGGTCACTCCAGCATGACCTCTGCTGCTGTGCATCACCTCATGCGGGTCACAGCTCCATCACTCCCACATGTGGAAAGAAAGACTCAGATCGTAACGTTTTATTGGCTTAGAAGTCCGTAAGAGTTTAAATACAACCTGCTGCAGCTTCTTTAATTAAAAGAGTTGTTTTTTGATTGTCGGTTCAGCCGTAGGTCAATTATTGGGCTTTACTTGACCTGAATGAGCATGAATGAGCTAACAATGTCAGGTTTTTGAATTGTCCCTCAGTCACCAGTTTCAGGTTCATGATCAACAGCTGTTTTCATTTCTGCTAATAACCCTCAGTCTATTTACGTGTCTGGTTTTCACTTAATCCTTGTCAGGTCATCTGTTTTCTGCCTCCTTATTGTTTCTCCCATGGGTTTTTGTCATGTTTTTAAAGTGTCATAAGTAAGAATCAAACACAAAGGAAAAAGTATTTTCTGATATTTCATAATTCTACCTACTCAATCTGAAACCTGGTCCTGTTAGGATGAACACAGAGTCAATGTCCTGGGAATGGGAAATGGTGTCTAGACCAGTGAGGTGGACTTGAATCACTTTCCTTAGCACACCTGATCATCTTTGGTACACAGCTTGAAAACACTGCTTTAGTCTACTGGTCCTGGACTGGAGACTCTGCAGCCTTCTACCTAATGGCAGCAGGTTAAAGATGATCGGGATCATCTTCAAAGCGGTCTTGCAGGTGAGACGGCTGTTGTAGATGTCATGAAGAGAGGATTTAGAGCCGAGGATCCTTTCAGCTGCTCTCACAACTATAGGGTTTTACAACCTGACTGTATATAGAGAACTGGACAGAGTGAGTGAGGCGTCACCCATGACTTACGTATTTTTACATTCCATCAATCACCTCAGTAGAACATAGACACTCACCTGAGCACAGATGTCATCTCACCTTTACACCAATAGAATGAAATGCTTTAGATCTGTTGGTTTGAATGAATAAATATGGGCATGTGAGCTGTTGTATTGTGTACGTGTTGACTTGTTTGGATGTGAAGATTTTTAGACTAACATTTAAAACTAACATTTAAAAATGATGATAAACCTCCAACAACTTGTTGCTTTTTGATTCTAAACTTTATATTTCAATTACCAGTTTTGAATGTCAGGAACAACAAGTTTTACTTGTTACTTTGATATAGCGGAGTAATGCTGCAAGACGGTTACTGGTGAAAAGACGTGGGCTTTAACTCAGAGGACATTAGCATCTGCACTACTGAGGGGATGTCGGCTATGAATGTAGGACGATAAATGTTTATGATAAATACATTGTTGAGACAACAGTGAGAAGCAATGTGTATCACGTTCAAATTTGTTTAACCAGCCTGCATTCACCCGACCGCATTTCAAGAGTTTCTGTGTGTCATCGATGAAGTACAAGCTAAGCTTATAGGATGACGTCAAAACATACAGAAAAGCATGAACCAAATATCTTCCAATAATGTCCAGTCTCTTATTAATGCTGTTCTCCAATAAAAGCCGGGTCTAACAGGTGTTAGTTGTATTAGAGCACCGTCTCTAATAGTGGCCGGGCTACTTTAAGACCCAACATGACCCCTCCCATTTCCCCCTCCCTACTCCATGTAGCTAACAGGCTTAAAACATTAGCTGCTATCTCCATGTAGCAATCAGGTTAAAAACATTAGCTGTTAGTTCCATGTAGCTAACAGGTTAAAAATATTAGCTGCTAGTTCCATGTTGCAATCAGGTTAAAAACATTAGCTGCTAACTTCATGTAGCTAGCAGGCTAAAACATTTGCTGCTAGTTCCATGTAGCTAACAGGTTAAAAACATTAGCCGCTAGCTTCATGTAGCTAACAGGCTAAAACATTAGCTGCTAGCTTCATGTAGCTAACAGGCTAAAAACATTAGCTGCTAGCTCCATGTCGCATTCAGGCTAAAAACATTAGCTGCAAGCTTCACGTAGCTAACAGGCTAAAAACATTAGCTGCAAGCTTCACGTAGCTAACAGGCTAAAAGCATTAGCTGCTAGCTCCGTGTATCAATTCTGGGGTGAATCCTAAACAGCAGAGAGGCTGCAGAAAGAAAGAAAAGGATCAAGTCTGGTTTCCTGGTGAGCAGAGAAAGCAGCAACAAATTAGAAGAACTGGTTTGAACATGGATTACTGAGCAAAGGAAAAAGCGTGTGTTTCCAGGAAAATGATCGACATGAAAGTGAAAAAGATTTTTGATGCAAAGATTTATGTTTACAGACAGTGCTTATCGGAATAGAATAAAAGAAGAAAATCATTTCTATAAATCCTGAAATCTTCATCTGTTGCATTTTCTGCATTTTGTGAATGAATTTGACCCAAAATGAACCCATTAACCATCATCATTCTGTCTGTGATGGAATAAACGCCGCTCTCCAATAGACGCTGGTCTCTATTAAACGCCGGGTGCACTAAACACATCAACACTGCGATAAGCAGAACTGTAAAGACTGTAATGTCTGCAGTATTACTCCAAAAAAACCAAACAAATATGCTGATGTACAACCACAAGAAACAGACATTGTGTTCCTGCATTTTAAATGGTCCAGGTGAATACTCAAATCTGATTGGCTGCTGGGTGTTGTCCCACATTTAAAAAAGAAGTTCCGGTTACATTGCCTAAATGTTCTATATCACTGCGCAGGCTTCTTTAAAACAACCTTTTTGCTTCATCTTCTGAACAAAAACAAGCGGTAAAAAGTGAACTTTCTCTCTGAACTGATGATTTACTGAACCTCTCGTGGCTGAAAATTTGTTCAGAATTATTGAGGGAAACGAACTCTGGTTCACTTAAGGTTAACAAATGTGTCCAGTCTGAACGCACCCTTAAGTCTTAGTGAAAGTCAAGGGCTGTACTCGGCTAACTTCTGGCTTCAACTGCATTCTGGGTAAGGATCAGCAAACAGCCTGAAGGTCATTTTGATTTGTGGCCGTTTTTAAACAGCATGTGATGTATTGTGTAAAAGCAAACTGCTTCACAAGACTTCACACTTTTGGGAACAGTTCCTTTAATCCTTGAATTTTCTCAAAAATCAATAGCCCGTCCTATAATCGGGTGCGCCTTATGTATGAGTTTTTGTTTTGCTCACTGACCTTGAACTGATTTTATACTCGAATGTCATTCAAAACCCTTCTGTGTGACTTACATGAACTATGAAGTCACATTGCTTTATGGAATGCTGGTGCATTATGGGTACCGTTGTCACGAACCTCGCAGAGTGAGACGTTTTGTGCTTCAACACAACAAACTGAAAAAGGAGAGAGGTTTTTTCTATTTTATCTGTTTACGACTGAAAAATGTTGAGAACTTTGAAAGTTATTTGAATAAAGTTTAAACTTTCTGCAAAGTCCTTCTCTGCAAAGTCTGCCTATTGTAGGTAAAAGGGTTGACAGTACTTTAGAAAACTTCCCATCAACCCCTTTGGCCAATCGTCTGCTTCTTGGCGCCTCCATCCTTTTTCTGTAGTGTAGTTGTACTACATTATCTAACCGTTGTTTCCCATAATACACACTATAACCAGGTGTGCCTTATATTAATTTGAAAAGAATTCTACCTTTTTTAGGGGCTTTTCATGACATGCTTTACGTAGGAAAATGGACTGTTAATGCTCAGATTACTGATGTTTCGCCCTATAAACAGGTCCACCTCATGGTTAAAAAATACTGTAGTTAAACTCAATAACAAAGTTGCAAACTCCTTCTATATTTACATTTAATTTCTTCATCCAAATGAATTTTGTAAAAGCGAAGCGTTCAAGATTTCACCCTTTGGATGTTTAAAGTTTCTGTATAAAATACTTTAATACTTTTAGGGAGGATTTTGTCACAAAAATATGCAAATACAAATTCTCAAATTGTTGCAAATGAATTTCAGGTAAATCATGCTTTTTAAACAAACTAAAATTTGGATCTAGATGTTTTTAATCTTCAAAAAGTTGATGTTGGAAATCACGCTTACAAGATTCAACATTCAGAGTTAAATTTGCAAACAAAGATTTTTTTATTTGTTGCATTTATTTCTCATTTTTTGGGTTTATAAACACCTCTGAATAAACTTTGAAAGGTCACCTTGGATGCATTACAAGATTGTTTGCTGTATTACTTTCACGAAGGAGAGTGAGTGGAAAGTCTTCATTGATCAAACTCTCTTGTATCGATATTTTTGGAGCTTTTTACCATGCTAATTGACCTTCTTTCATTTCTACTAAAAATGGAGGAGCTTTGGTTTCATCCTCAAAGATGACATCATTCCCCTCTGCTCGACCGACAGTGGGAGCCTTGAAATCACCAAACAAAGGCAGCCGTTTTTACTGCATTCATTAACAGCAGGTGATAGACACACGCGCTTCTTTAATTTCATTTTTTAATAATTCAGACTGTGAGGTCAATAATTATTGAACCTCTTTTTGTTCCAGTTTGATCAGTCTGACTTCGCTTGCAGGGTCAGAGGGATATTCATGTGTCTTGCATCAGTATTCCTTTACTTCATTGTTTCTTCTGTTACTCGATGTCAGTGTCTGGCTGAAAGTCACTTCAAGGTCCCACTCTAATCTGCTTTTGATCTATTGTAAAATCCTTCCCAGTGGTCTTGTAATGACAGTTTTAGCCCAAATAAAATAGGTGTTGTTTTTCTAAGAGATATTCTGCTGTAGTTCATTAGAACTGCAGCCCAAGCCTTCCCCCACTACCTGTTGCTGAGAGCTCTCTGTTTACACTCTCTCCCACTTACAGCCCATCACAACCCCAACCTAACATTTGCAGTGCAACAAACATGTTGAGCAATATTAAAGCTATCCAGTTGCTATCCAGATTCCAGCTCACACCAGGGAAAACAAAGATGCATCAGAATGAAGTGGAGCAGCGAGCATGTGGTCCACCCAGCAGACTGTCTATGTCCCAAATAAGATCCTTTTCTAATGACATTTTTCGTCTGCTCTTGATTCACAATCATTTGAATGAAGAAATACTCTGAAATTACGTTTTAATCTTAGATTGTTTATATTGATCCTCCATCATGTGAAAAAAGCCACAAGAACATGTTAAAAACACAAGTTATAATGGAGTTGGATATTTAATAAATGGGATTTGCTTGGCAGGTTGATCAGCAAGCCATTAGTCAGCCAAATGGAAATGGTAAATGACCAAATGAAAATCCTGCCAACATCTGTAAAGTGTTACCTTTTCTGACTAACAAGTCTGCAAACGCTGCCCGACCCAGGTACAGGTACATGTTGTTCTTCTGCCGAGGCAGCGTGGAGTGGAAGGAGCTGCCTGCTTGTTTACAAACAACATGCTTTTTTGGAGTCACACAAGAGAGGAGCAGTTCAGCTGTGTGATCCATGGGAAGGCTCCCTGCTGGGTAATGGTGCTGGTGACATCCTCTGTGCACTTCCTGCTGAGGACAGACAGCTAATGTGCAGTCCTCCCGGTCCACCTTTCCCTCTTAGATATCTGTTTCCCTGAAGATCTGCCAGCCTGTGTGCTGGAAACAGTCCTGCAGTGGTCAAGAGGTTAAAAACTCAACTGTCGCGGTGCTCCCTGCCACATGCCTAAAGGTACTCGGGCCAAAACGCATGCTCGGCCTGGCTGTTGTCATGACAACATCATCACTTATCACCATGGGATGCTTTCATTGAGATCTGACCAGCTTGTGAAGCTAATTTCAGAGATCTGTTCGAGCGTGAAGCCATAATGCCCCCATGTGAGGCAGCTTGTTAGTTTTGGGGCAGTGATGTAAAAATAAATATGCTGGAGTGTCACTGGCACTGCAGATCTATGTGTGCACGTCTGTTTAACTCCTGACTGCTGTCAGAGTGGTTATGTGGTGGGCACAAAAACGCCATGCCATATACGCTAAGAGGAATGACATTTGCATGTCATTCAGGCTTGAGAAATGCAGTTGGCAAGTATAGAAATATAAATTAAAAACATCAGAAGAATTATTTGGATTTGAAACATCATTGGAATGTAGTTTTATAGACATGATTTTGTTAGTTATACATAGTTAACACAAATAAATGTAGTCTATGAAACCTTTAGTTTAAAATTTATTGTTGGTTTTAAAAAGATATTCATAGGAATTAAAAAAAATGATGTAGTCTTTCTGCTTAATAAAATGCAAACATATTTAATAAGTAAAACAACAATACTCCAAGATGCTCCAAGAGTGGAGCTAGCTTAACCGCCAATGCCAACAATGGAGTTAGCTTAGCCTCCAATGCCATGAGTGGGCTCAGTTTAACCTGGATGTTGGCTTATGCCATTTTGAGTTCTGCAAGGTCTTCTTGGTTTTTCTTCAGTGCCATGTTCAGCTCTCTCTTTTGCTGAATTATTGCTGCTTTGCAGTAGGTATTTGATTAAAAAAAAAAATCGCTCAAAAACGTCAGGGATCAGGAGAGCCGAAGGCACACGTCTGCTCACTCGTAAACCGGAACCAGAACCGGAAAAATATAATCAAACAAATAGCATTCACTACAGTGCTTGTAAACTCTGTCTAACTTTGACCAGGTTGTAAAAGAAAAATGATTCACGAATCGTTTAATGTCGTCCATATGAATTCGGGGAAGCAGCTGTGCAGTATACCACAGGCAGGATTACTGACATTTGTTATATGATTTGTGAACGATCTAAAATATTAAAAACGAATACAGTTAGGTAGAACATTTATAAACTAAGTATTTTACACATTTCTGTTACGATTGGTAAGGTTACCTTGTATTCTTTATGTAGAATGGCATTAAACAGCTTTCAATTAGCTTTGCCAGTCTAAACACATAAACCAGTGGTAACATTACAGAGTAGCGGCGATTTGATGTTATGTGCCAACACTAAAGGAAAACTCGTTAAGGTGAACCCGCCTTCACTCAACAGTAACCGGGACGGGATCTGGAAACCCCGCTGCCCAGAAAGGGATCCAGCGGGTCAAGAAAATGATGGAAGTTCAGGAGAACTATGGTTGATCCACCATACTGGATGTTTTCTCCCTGCTGTCACTAAAAACGCCATGGCCCAAAGTTGAGTCCCTGATTGGTTGAGGAGCTGAACCAAGAGTTCAGATTTTTTCACTGGACAGCCGCGGCGGCTTGAATTGACTGTTAATTTGAGCTGCGTAGCTCAATTCACGCTGTTTTCAGACTTTTTCGCCGCTCAGTTCTGAACCTCAACTCACGTGTAAACTATTGACTTTACATTGAAATTGTCCGCCTCTGCCGCGCAAATGGCGTTCGGTGTGAATGCAGCTTTAGAGAACCATCCAAAACAATAGTTTTCAATAGTCCTCTTACCTTTCTGCTTTCTTCTCACACTCTTGCACAACTTTAACTGTTAGTTATACGTCAAACATGTCTATATTTTGGTATTTTTGGGTCTTCACTCCTACAAAACACTACAGCCAAAACAAACTAACAGTTTTTAGTGTGTTATTAATTCTTAAGTAAAGAATTGTTTTGTAAAGTATGTCAAAACACGGTTCATCCTGAAGTCATTTATAACAGGAAGCTGCGCTTTTGGTTTTAGCTTTTCTACCCATTTCATGATAGCGTTTTGATGTCGAGCTAAAATGCTATTTAAGGACTTTCTTCGCCTCATAAAAAGATTAGGGTTCTAAAAATCCCTCGTTAGTTTGTAAAAATAGTATTTCAATGTTGCATAAGTAACTATGGCTATTCAGTTGTAAAGCATGTCAAGTAAATGACTGACCACACTTTTCTGACCTGAAAGATTCTCAAGCATGGCTTCGCATGCATTGCACGATGTGAGTTTTAGGGGTAAATAATCTGAGAGGGAAACGAGGAAAGCAGTCTATATCAAACTGTGTTTGAAATGGTTCGTTTAAAATTAAGTCATGGTAAACGTTAACGTTTGGATCTTGGCTTCAAGCAAACTGTCATGATTACCAGAAGGAACTAAGATAGACTTTTCAACAAGGAGCAACTAAAACGTCAAATTCTTTTTGGTGGATATTTTGGGTTTGAACTTCTTCACCCCAAGGCTGCATTGTCTTTTAACACAAGCTAAATCCTAGCAGCAAGGGTGTGTTCAACAACAGCAGCAGCGAAAACTGTATGCTTTCAGTCACCACACACTATTTCTTCCAGAATAAACACATTTTGAGACCTCTAAAATCTGTCACAAAAAAACGAATTTCTGCACTACGATAAGCTGTGAAAAAGCTTCTAGATCCACCATTTAAAGTCCAGCTGCCCTAAAGAGCAGAGTCCTTGGAGGTGAGGAATACCTTCTTCCTCCTGCAGATTTGGGGGTTGGATATATTGGCATGATTTGTATCCAAAGCTACCATGACTGGGGTGTGTTGGTGCCTGTGCTGGACAGAAGTACACCCGCTTGTGTTTTGTGATGTGCTTTGCCCATCTTTTTATTTTTGTGTTTGACCTACTTTATTTAAGCTTTTATCTAAAATAAGCCCATGAAATGTGGATCAGTAAGCTTGTCCAAGAAGCAAAAAGTATTTCAAAGTAAATGATAAATACATTGAAAGTTGGTTAAATTGAAAGTACGCGTTTGTTTGCAACCTTAAAAGAAAAGCTGTGCAAGTCATAAAAAGGTGGATGTGTTGACTGTGTTTTGTCCTGGGTGACCGCTGTGATTTGACAAAGCTCGTCTCTTTTTCCCCATAAATGTACGTTTGTTTATTTTAAGAAGCAATAATGTGTCCGTGTTATCAGATGGCTGAACAAATGCCTGCCAACTATACTTTTTATTAAGAACAGGTGAAAGAAAGTTCCAGGTGTGACGAAAGAATGTCATGAAGAATAAAAGGAAACCAACAACACACACAACTGTGGTTGTGTGTGTTGTTGGTTTAGAGACTGATGCAGAGACAGGAGGCAGAGCTGGAGGAAGCAGAGATGAAGATGCTGAAGTTCCCTGGAAGACACCAGGATGGCTAAGATCAGGAACAAACCCATCAGAGGTTTAGGTGCTGTTAAAATGATTTTTTTTTTTTGTTGAGGAATAGAGCTGACGAGTCACACGATGAAGTTATGGGAAACAGTAGAGAAAGCGAGGCAGAGGTCATAAACTATGTTTGCTTAAGGTGATGAAATTGCAGCTTTAACCCTTGTGCCGTGGGATCCAGATGACCCCACCTTGACACTGATGCGTTATCCCTCCCATGACAACGGTGAGCAGGATTTGATCTGCCACCAGTGATTAGTGATCAGCGCGCTGTCTTGTGGGTTCCAGATGACCCCACTCCCAGGGATAGCACAAGGGTTTTAAGGATGTTTTTGGAGAACAACAGAGAAGGTCAGAAGGATCTGTGTTGGGTCTTTGTAGATCTAGAGAAAGTCTAAGACAGGATCCAGGAAGAGGAGATGCAGTTTGGATGAGGAAGTCTGGAGTGACAGACAAGAACGTTAGAGATTGTTCAGGACATGGATGAGAGCTGAAAGACAATGGTGAGATGTTCTATAGATTAGAAATATCAGTGTGTACGATGAAACTCAAGGGGAACGGCAGCGGTGAAGACAGTGAAGAACTCACTCCGATAAAAATGGTCTATTTGGTGTTTTAAATGGAGGGGATTTACAGTGGATACGGAAAGTATTCAAACCCCCTTAAATGTTTCACTCTTTGTTAATTTGCTGCCATTTGCTAAAATCATTTCAGTTCATATTTTTTCCTCATTAATGAACACACAGCACCACATACTGACAAAAAACACAGAATTTTTGCAGATTTCTTGAAAAAGAAAAACATGGTTCTAAGTATTCAGACCCTTTGCTGTGACGCTCATATATTGAACTCAGGTTCTGTACATTTCTTCTGACCATCCTTGAGATGGTTCTACACCTTCATTTGAGTCCAGCTGTGTTTGATTCTACTGATTGGACTTGATTAGGAAAGACACACACCTGTCTATATAAGACCTTCCAGCTCACAGTGATGTCAGAGCAAATGAGAATCATGAGGTCAAAGGAACTGCCTGAAGAGCTCAGAGACAGAATTGTGGAAAGACACAGATCTGGACAAGGTTACAAAAAAATATCTGCTGCACTTAAGGTTCCTAAGAGCACAGTGGCCTCCATAATCCTTAAATGGAAGATGTTCAGGACGACCAGAACCATTCCTAGAGCTGGTCATCCGGTCAAACTGAGCTATCGGGGGAGAAGAGCCTTGATGAGAGAGGTAAAGAAGAACCCAAAGATCACTGTGGCTGAGCTCCAGAGATGCAGTCGGGAGAAAGTTGTAGAAAGTCAACCATCACCGCAGCCCTCCACCAGTCGGGGCTTTATGGCAGAGTGACCCGACTGAAGCCTCTCCTCAGTGCAAAACACATGAAAGCCTGAATAGAGTTTGTCAAAAAAACACCTGAAGGACTCCAAGATGGTGAGAAATAAGATTCTCTGGTCTGATGAGACCAAGATAGAACTTTTTGGTCTTAATTCTAAGCGGTTTGTGTGGAGAAAAGCAGACACAGCTCATCACCTGTCCAATACAGTCCCAACAGTGAAGCATGGTGGTGGCAGCATCATGCTGTGGGGGTGTTTTTCAGCTGCAGGGACAGGACAACTGGTTGCAATGGAGGGAAAGATGAATGCGGCCAAATACAGGGATATCCTGGACCAGAACCTTCTCCAGAGTGTTCAGGACCTCAGACTGGACTGAAGGTTCACCTTCCAGCAAGACAATGACCCTAAACACACAGCTAAAATAACCAAGGAGTGTCTTCACAACAACTCTGTGACTGTTCTAGAATGTTCCAGCCAGAGCCCTGACTTAAACCCAATGGAGCATCTCTGGAGAGACCTGAAAATGTCTGTCCACCAACGTTTACCATCCAACCTGACAGAACTGGAGAGGATCTGAAGGAGGAATGACAGAGGATCCCAAATCCAGGAGTGAAAAACCTGTTGCATCTTTCCCAAAAAGACTCATGTCTGGATTAGATCAAAAGGTGCTGCTGCTAAATACTGAGCAAAGAGTCTGAATACTTAAGACCATGTTATTTCACTTTTTCTTTTTGAATAAATCTGCAAAAATGTCAAAGATTCTGTGTTTTTGTCAGTATGTGGTGCTGTGTGAACATTAATGATGAAACAAATGAACTGAAATGATTTTAGCAAATGGCTGCAAAATAACAAAGAGTGAAACATTTAAGGGGGTCTGAATACTTTCCGTACCCACTTTATATTACATTATTATATATGATGATAATCATTGACATTTACATAAATTTGAATAAAAATTGATAATTAATGTAAAAAAAAGGCTTTGTGATGTAAAAACACGATGGATGGGCCACAAGCTCCCTGCGCCAAAGTGCCTTCCATCAAGACACCACCACATGGACAACATGTGTCTTTACCTGGAAGTTTGTTGTGTTGCTTTGGGAGCTAAGTCAACCATCCTGTCTCTAAACTGTACGGCTGGATAGCTTCAATATTGATCAACATTTGTGTTGCACTGCTAATGCTAGGTTGGGGGTGTGAGGGGCTGTAAGCTAACGGCAGAGAGTGGAAATAGAAAGCTCAGTGATGGGTACTAGGAAGAGGGGCGGGGTTGCTCTGCACCAACAGTCCCACCCACAACTCAGAGGTGAATTTCTGATTAACTCTTTTCACGCTGCAAAAACTAGAATTTTTTTTCTTATTAATTTGGCTAAAGACGGCATAATCAAAAAAGACCACTGGGAACACAAAACAGCAAAAGAGGATCCGAGTGGGACAGAGCAATGGAGCACGTACCAAAAAGAACTGTTGTAATCTTCCTCATTCCTGCTCACTCCAGTCGTCCCAGATCTGTGTTTGCTGTGAATGATTTAGTGACCAACAGATTACACTCGTGGGTTTTTGGTGTTTTCACAAGAAACCATCAAGCAAATCAAAAGGACTTGTTCTTCTCTGAAAATCTCTGCTGAAGTTGATGCTCCTGGTTTCTTTTCTCAGGCTGTGGCATCGTTTGGGTCATTCTGAAAAACTCTGGTGCTTTAGAATGTTCTTTGCTTTGTGTCTGGTGGTGAATTGTTCCTGGCTGTGATAATATGCAGTCGTCTTTGTGTGGCTGTTTTGTTCTCATACTTTGTGATCCCGAGTTAACGGGTGTTTTAAAAAATCACATGTTTTAGAGGCAGCAGAACTTCTCTTCTTCAGATGAAGTCCGGACTTCAAAAGTGGACGAAGAAATCCTATCCTGACAAACTTGAACATGTTTTTCTACTCAGCTGCGCGTGCTAAAGAAAGATGTGACTCAAGTGAAGCCTGAACATGTGAAATCCGTCCGTGTAATGATGGTTCAGGATGAAGGCAAAGGCTGGACCTGAACCTTCCGCACAATCACTGCTGCACCAGAACTGCTGACATGCTTCCATAAACATGGGCTTTAATGTTTGTCTGAGCTATTGGTGAAGCCATGAAATATTGATGGGCAGATGAAAGAGATGAGCTGTGAGAACAGACATGTGAAGTTATATTTAGTTTTGCCGTCTCCCTGAGATCTGAGAGGGAATATTTTTGTCTGACTGGAGAGAGTGAAGGAAGCTTTTGTTGTAGGGTTTGGAGTGATGTTACGATACGCTGCTGTCTGCACGCTGAACGCTTTAATCTTCCTCCACGATCCAGTGGGGCTATTTTTAGAAGGCTAACCTTATTTGGAGCAACTCAACTGACTTTTAAAATAAAAATGACATACAGCTATTTTTAAAAGCACGTCTTTGGTTTGTGTTGTTTCTAACTCTACAAATATAAACTGTTATTAATGACTGCAACGACATAACAAACCATAAAGCACGACACAAAAAGGCTGACAAAACAGATGATCTGAAAACCAGACGTTTAAATAAAGTGAATAAACTAAATGGAAACAGCTGAGACGGAAATGACATGTGGCAACAAGCAGATACAGAGAAATTTCCGCTGTGAAATTGTAACTAACTGTAATTATCGTATATCTGCCTGATTACACCTTCCTCTCCAGCTGTGTCTTCATCTATTGAAGGTGACAATGTGAAATTCAAATCTGACCGCCTGTCTATTTTTACCCTGACATGTGCTTGGTTGGCTAAAGCTGTTACTTTCGAAGGGTTCCCTGGGTGTGCAAGCTGTCGTTATACAGTGAGCCGTGCAATGAGAACGGGGAGAAAGCGTGCATGTTTCTGTGCATTTAAAGGGCACGTAGATTTCCAAAATGTTCCAATGCATCATGGTTGTCTTTTTGTTGGTCTTTGATTAGAGCAGGCTTATAAAGCTGCTCACTATCAAGAACCCAAACTCCACTGGCTTCAAGAGAAGGAGCTGATTGAGATGCAAGACAGAGGGTAACCCTCCTCAGTGTTGAAGAGCAACCTTAAATTTCCTTATCGACCTCACTGGCCTCCACATTTACCAGGTCACCTTTCTGAGCTGTCAAGAATAGGAAAAGGAAAACAGTGCTGTCACTGTGGCAAAGAATGACAAAAGCAAAAAGGTACCAAAGTGTCAGAACCATTCCATATTCCATACAGAATCATGAGCTAAACTGGAAAAAAAGAAATCCTCCTCCACAATCCTCCCAGAAGCCAGCAGTTGATGCACCATATAGACTCCAAGATGTGGTGAAGGGGATCTCCCAGACAAGAGCAAAAGGTCACGGTCCCTGCCAGGTCAATCCTCCTGATATGGAAGACGTGAGGAATTCTCAGAGTGGAAGGAATATCCAGCTGGACAGATGTGGGCGGCTGGGACCCATAGGCCACATGAAGGGAGAAAAACCTGTCAAGTTGACTGAAGAGTTTTTAGAGCCCATGGCAGGCGTGAAGACCAAGTGCTGGGAATCCTCGCCTTGTACACGTGGCTCACAGAGACGTCTCCAGATCCTGATTCTAGTGCTCTACCTGGCTATACATCTATGGATGGAATCCAGAGCTCAAACTGACGCCTGATCCCGACAGAATTCCTTCTAGAAGTTCTCAGGCAGCTGGCCAGCTCTCTGTAGGCTCTGTCAGTCTTTGGACACATGGACATCGTTCCTCAAATGGTTTTGATCCCAGGAATACTTACTTTTGAGGACTGATGTCAGCTTAACTTAAAGAAAATACTTTGCAGGTGATTCAGGTCTCTGGTCTTAACAAAAACCTGAAATCTGGTGTTTGCATGGCTGAAAGTAAGTCCTGGTTAAAGGGATTACCAGCTGCACACTGACAGAAACAGAGGAAACTAGCTCATGGAGACGCTCTTGTCAACTGGAAGTGATCAGTGTGGCTCCCCGGCGTGTTGTCAGCACGCTGAGTTAACGTGAGGAGAACCAGGCAGAGATTTTGCTTTGAGTGACAGACGAGAAGCAGCAGACAGAGGGATGTCTGGGCTTCCAGCTGGATCTGCGCTCCGAGTCTTCATCGAAGAAAGAGGGAGGAAGCTGTTGTGGATGTGACCATTCATTGCTCTGTGTGACACCGGCAGCTCAGCTGGTGCCCCCTGTTGTTAGTCAATGCATGCTGCATGCTGTGTGGGACCTGGTCATCTGCGTTCCTGCTGCCACTGGAAGCACGTTTGAGGACTCACTGATTATTCAAATATACTGCATTTGTTTTGTAATTACAGATAAACCATGGAGAGTAATGCTGCAAAGTACTTCAGTCTAAAAATGCTATGAAATTAGCCATTGAAAGAAAAAAGCATGCAGAATGAATAACTGCTAACTCAGAAACTGGCGCTGCTGATCTGAGAATAGAGCTGCTTTCATACCATACACATGCCAGCTTATTTTAAAGAGACAGATTTTATCTGATGCAAAACACATGCCATTGAGCAATGTTTTAAACTTTCTGCACAGTCTCCTCAGGTAAGGGGATGTGTCCACCAGCCTTTAACAGCAAACCACTCGCATGAAAATGTGAAAATCTACCAACAAAAATCTAACTTTCAGTTGGTAGTTGAATAGCTGTGCAAAAGATGTAAAAAAAAGATGGCAGAAAGTTTGCCTGGAGCCGCATTCACAAGGATAAATGCTGTGCTCTGTTTTCAGTCTGAGACTTCAGGTTGTTCTCTTTGTCCCCAGTCATCGGATCTTGAATCCATCCTGTGGTAGATCTCTTCCAGTAGGTTGGAGGAGAACATTGCAGTTGTTCCTGCTGGCTCCGTCACACATGGAGGGTCATTTTACAGCAAACACCGAGGATCAGTTACCACTAAATACTGCTTACATTTGATCAGAGTAGTGACATCCCTACTACTGGTTTTTTGGACTGTTTGCCACCACTTGTGGGTCTGAAACGATCAGTGGGTGTTTTGTTTACACACACGCCATCAGCTGTTGTTGCTTGGCAACAACGATATGCAGGCAGAGAAGCAACTGAAGATTCCCAAAGAGTTACGGCGTCGCAAGACAGGCTGCAGAGCTGGAGTAAAGCACCAGGAGAGGAAGATACATTCCAAGCCGAGCGTCTCATCCCTCTCCATGGAGAATGTAAAATCTCTGCTCCACGACTGTGTCTGATAAGGTTGTCTTTAGCACAGGAGCTCCACAGGGCACGGCCTCTTCACCCCGACGTCTACTCCTCGGAGCGCTGCTCCTACAGAGGTTTTCAGATGACACTGCTGGCGTTGGATGTGTGACAGGAGGACAGGAGGGTCGTTGAGTCTGCTGGGGTGAAAATAACACGCTCCAGATTAACGCCAGCAAAGCAAAGCATTGACTTTTGAAGGAAGTCATCTCCTGTTTCACCCGTCAACCTCCAGGGAAGACATTGAGACAGTGAACTCTTATAAAGACCTGGGTGGTCACCTCAGTGACAGACTGGACTGGAAGACTAACACAGACGTCCTGTAGAAGGGTCCGAGTTTGCAGAGTGAAACCCCGTCTCTGAAGGAGGGAGCACATTCACAGATCCTTCTTCACTTGAGTTATTGGACTCCACATCACCTCATAGATTCTTTATATTGGGATTTTTATTGTTTTGTTATTTTCCACTCCTTTTTTTAGAGCTGTGGTAAAGCATCTCTTTCCTTCCTGTGGGATCTATTAAAGTACTCTACTCCATTCTAACAGCAAACACTAATTCACTGTTAACTGGAACGATAGTTCAGCCCTCTGCTATTTTCTGTCCACTTCAACAACCAAATCCAATTGCTGTGAATAAAATTACCGTTGTGGAAGTGCTGTCATTCACAAAATCAATCTGCTGTCAAGAAATGATTGATTTTGTTTATTTTAAATTAAGATTTAGAGATGTTATAAGTTCAAAAGCTTCCATTTCACCAGTTTGTGCAAAAATGTTCTTGAGTGGCTACAAGGTAAGCAGGTTGGCCCCACATTTGTTGCTTTACCACTAGTTAAGTTTCAGCTCTCCAGGCGATTGAAACGACAACATTAGAATGTCATTCGGGTTTGAGAAATGCAGTTGGATGGTGACAAAGAGAGGCAAGGTAGACCACACTGAAGGGGTCTCACTCCCACAAGAAACAACAGCAGACAATGAGGAATGTTACAAGTACCTTAATGGCCAAATAGAAACCTGGAGCAGGCAACAAGGAAAACTGCAACAGCCAAATACCTTCACCGAGTTCAGCAAGTCCTGAGAATCCAGCTCAACGGCAAGAACAAGAGCCGGGCAATAAACAGTTACGCACTGCCAGTCATCAGATACCCTGCAGGAATAATCAGATGGTCAAAGGAAGAGATACAAACCACAGATGTTAACACATGAAACTATCACTACCACTGTCTTATAAGTGGGATTAATTTATTTAAATCTTGGTTAATATGAATTGAATATAAATATAGTTTAACAATCACCAAACAAACTCAAAGACCGACTGGCAACAGCAAACTTTTTGAGCTAAGACTCTGACACTCAGTACAGTAAAATGTTGCGTGAATGTGTGGGTTGTTTACAAAGACACCAGTGCAAAAATGATAACTTGTTTACTTCAGCCTACATTTGTCGCCTTGAGGAAAAGAACTATGGGTAAATCAGTACACCTTTGGCCTCTCACTGCTTGAATGACTTAAACCACAACATTTACTAGATTCAAGTGAGAACCTGAAGGTCAGAAGGTCAGCTTGTTTATGAGGTTTTAAGAGATTGGCCTTTTTTCAAAAATGAGTGAGGTAATCGAAGATTAACCTTTTTGCAGCAATGAATGAGAAATGGAAGAATGCAGACACCAGAGTTTACAGGGAAATAAAGATGCTTGTGTGTTATCATGAAAAAGATGCAGAGTTAGCACTCACACAGCTGAGCGTAAGGCTGACACTTATAGTGGCAAAGGAATTTGGAAAGTGTGTTACTCATGCTCTCCAGAAACAAGTGTGAAACAACCTTTTCAGAGCTAAGTAGCTAAGATTCACCAGTGAATGCAAGAATGATTAGAGGAAAGTTAAGGAGAATAGTAGGATATATATGAAAATATGTGCATGCTGCCTCTGCAGACGTTAAAGAAAACACTGCAAAGTCACTTTGTGTGTCTTCACAAACAACAAGCTTTCTGAAAAGGATTACACTGATTACCATGCTAAACAAGTAATGTGCTATTCCATAGTCCGTATATAGACAATGGACAGCTCAACCCCTCCCTTCTCGTGTTCCAAACAGGAAGTTCCTGCTGTTCCAGAAAGTCAAAATCCCAGAGACTTATATTTAGTAATTACTCAATAATTCTTTTGGTCAGAATAACCACCCTTGCTCTGATTCTTTCTTTTAAACCTCTTTTTTCTAATCCTGATATTTTATTTTTTTAAATATTTTTTCTTTATGGCAACTTATTCAAGGTATAAACTGTAATGAAGGCGATTTATTTTACAGGGGCAAGACATGGCTTAGTAATGAACCAGGAAAGAGTCAAAACACAGGAACTAGGCACGAGTCGAGAAAACAGGCAAAAGTCAAAACACAGGAGCTAGGCACGAGTTGAGAAGACAGGCAAGAGTCAAAACACAGGAGCTAGGCACGAGTTAAAAAAACAGGCAACAGTCAAAACACAGGAGCTAGGCGGGAGTTGAGAAAACAGGCAAGAGTCAAAACACAGGAGCTAGGCGGGAGTTGAGAAAACAGGCAAGAGTCAAAACACAGGAGCTAGGCGGGAGTTGAGAAAACAGGCAAGAGTCAAAACACAGGAGCTAGGCGGCAGTTGAGAAAACAGGCAAGAGTCAAAACACAGGAGCTAGGCGGGAGTTGAGAAAACAGGCAAGAGTCAAAACACAGGAGCTAGGCGGGAGTAGAGAAAACAGGCAAGAGTCAAAACACAGGTATGGCACGAGTCGAGAAAACAGGCAAGAGTCAAAACACAGGAGCTAGGCGGGAGTCCAGGAAACAGGCAAGAGTCAAAACACAGGAGCTAGGCGGGAGTCCAGGAAACAGGCAAGAGTCAAAACACAGGAGCTAGGCGGGAGTTGAGTAAATAGGCAAGAGTCAAAACACAGGAGCTAGGCGGGAGTCCAGGAAACAGGCAAGAGTCAAAACACAGGAGCTAGGCGGGAGTTGAGTAAATAGGCAAGAGTCAAAACACAGGAGCTAGGCGGGAGTAGAGAAAACAGGCAAGAGTCAAAACACAGGTATGGCACGAGTCGAGAAAACAGGCAAGAGTCAAAACACAGGAGCTAGGCGGGAGTCCAGGAAACAGGCAAGAGTCAAAACACAGGAGCTAGGCGGGAGTCCAGGAAACAGGCAAGAGTCAAAACACAGGAGCTAGGCTGGAGTTGAGTAAACAGGCAAGAGTCAAAACACAGGAACTATGCACGAGTTGAGTAAACAGGCAAGGGTCAAAACACAGGAGCTAGGCGGGAGTCGAGAAAACAGGCAAAAGTCAAAACACAGGAGCTAGGCACGAGTCGAGAAAACAGGCAAAAGTCAAAACACAGGAGCTAGGCACGAGTCGAGAAAAACAGGCAAGAGTCAAAACACAGGAACTAGGCACGAGTTGAGAAAACAGGCAAGAGTCAAAACACAGGAGCTAGGCGGGAGTTGAGAAAACAGGCAAGAGTCAAAACACAGGAGCTAGGCGGGAGTTGAGAAAACAGGCAAAAGTCAAAACACAGGAGCTAGGCACGAGTTGAGAAGACAGGCAAGAGTCAAAACACAGGAGCTAGGCGGGAGTCCAGGAAACAGGCAAGAGTCAAAACACAGGAGCTAGGCGGGAGTCCAGGAAACAGGCAAGAGTCAAAACACAGGAGCTAGGCTGGAGTTGAGTAAACAGGCAAGAGTCAAAACACAGGAACTATGCACGAGTTGAGTAAACAGGCAAGGGTCAAAACACAGGAGCTAGGCGGGAGTTGAGAAAACAGGCAAAAGTCAAAACACAGGAGCTAGGCACGAGTCGAGAAAACAGGCAAAAGTCAAAACACAGGAGCTAGGCACGAGTCGAGAAAACAGGCAAGAGTCAAAACACAGGAACTAGGCACGAGTTGAGAAAAACAGGCAAGAGTCAAAACACAGGAGCTAGGCGGGAGTTGAGAAAACAGGCAAGAGTCAAAACACAGGAGCTAGGCGGGAGTTGAGAAAACAGGCAAAAGTCAAAACACAGGAGCTAGGCACGAGTTGAGAAGACAGGCAAGAGTCAAAACACAGGAGCTAGGCGGGAGTTGAGAAAACAGGCAAGAGTCAAAACACAGGAGCTAGGCGGGAGTTGAGAAAACAGGCAAGAGTCAAAACACAGGAGCTAGGCAGGAGTAGAGAAAACAGGCAAGAGTCAAAACACAGGTATGGCACGAGTCGAGAAAACAGGCAAGAGTCAAAACACAGGAGCTAGGCGGGAGTCGAGGAAACAGGCAAGAGTCAAAACACAGGAGCTAGGCGGGAGTCCAGGAAACAGGCAAGAGTCAAAACACAGGAGCTAGGCGGGAGTTGAGTAAACAGGCAAGAGTCAAAACACAGGTATGGCACGAGTTGAGTAAACAGGCAAGGGTCAAAACACAGGAGCTAGGCGGGAGTTGAGAAAACAGGCAAGAGTCAAAACACAGGAGCTAGGCGGGAGTCGAGGAAACAGGCAAGAGTCAAAACACAGGAGCTAGGCACGAGTTGAGAAAACAGGCAAGAGTCAAAACACAGGAGCTAGGCGGGAGTTGAGAAAACAAGCAAGAGTCAAAACACAGGAGCTAGGCGGCAGTTGAGAAAACAGGCAAGAGTCAAAACACAGGAGCTAGGCGGGAGTTGAGAAAACAGGCAAAAGTCAAAACACAGGAGCTAGGCGGGAGTCGAGAAAACAGGCCTTCGACCATTGTCAATCAGTATTTTACATGATGTGTCTCTTGCCACATTTGCACAAATCTTTGATCATTCTATAATACTCGATTGACTTAATTCTCTAGTCTCCCAGTTCAAACTCTGAGTTTAAACTAGAGAGAAATGTCAGGGTTGGCGTGTGGACACAAATGCAGACGGCACTCTTAAATGAAAAGTCTTTCATTTATTCACAATAGTACTCAAAAACCAGTAGACCATTCCTTGAAGGAACAAAAAAAAACCACCCGACAACCAGTGCAGGGGAGACGAAGACTTATAACCAGGAGGAGAGGATGAGGTAACTGAAAACAGGTGTGCCAATTAAGGAGGGAGGGAACACACACCAGGAGGGAAGTGTCAAGAGACCTGAAAAAGCAGAGGTGAAACACAGGAAGTACAACCAACAACAAAATAAAACAGGAAGTGAAACCCAAACACAACAACTACCAATGTCCTGGGTCCATAACCCCACAAGAAAAGTGTGAAAATGTTCATGTCTGTCTGAGAAAAGTGTGAAGTGAGGGGTCTTACAGCCTAAAGACATCTGTAATCCGACTTTGTGGATTTCACCTATTCCAGTTTATTTTTAGAACCCCTGCATTCCAGTGAAGTGGAATGCCAACCCCTGCAATAAACAAGCGAACACTGGGTTAGAAAAAAGCATCAAATACATCTGACTTGTTGGTCTTTATTAGTCCAAAGCTTTTTATTAAGATCCCTCTGATTGAATTGAAGACCCACTCCAATATGAATTGCTACATTTCTGAATATTTTTTTATTCAAATCGTGATGGATCAGTAGCAATGAAAACCTGTGGTTTGAAAAACCTCGGGTTTGTGATGCAGCAACTGCGATGAGCGGACCAAAGTCTCCCCTCTCTGCTACAATTCCGATGCATCCACATGTAGACAAATGCATCCATTAACAACTTCATTTTCCTCATTTTAGCTGCCATAAGGCTCAAAACAGTACAACTGGATAGCTCTGATATTGCTCGCCATTTTACTGCTACGCTAATGTTATCTTGGGATTGTGAGGTGCTATAAGCTAGCGGGCGAGAGTGTAAACACAGGATGAATGGGAAACTAGCAGAGCTAACTTCAACGGCAACAGTCGGGCCACGAACACAAAGGAAGAATTTCAAGTGAAATACTGCAGAAAGTATGTCTTAAAAAACGACAAGCTTTTTGATTTTTGCTAAAAAAAATGCATAATCATAATTAAAAGACCACTGGGATACCATATGAAAAAATATAGTTGAAGTGCAGCTTTGACCAGACTTGAGGTTCTGTCGGTTTTTTGGTAAATTAAGTTTGGCACAAAGTTTTCCAAGTATTCCTACACAAATACGGTGAAAACTTGATATCCCTCTTCATGTGGTTAGAGAGGCAATGATACATTGACAAGAATTTAAAAATATTCTCTTTTCTCTGTTTCTCTCTTGCAGTTTGTTGCCTTTGCATCTTTGTTCTTCATCCTGGTCTCAATCACCACCTTCTGCTTGGAGACCCATGAGGCATTTAACACAATCATCAACAAGACAAACATGCGGAATAACAGCTGCCAAGACTTGGTTCCACAGTATGAGATAGAAACTGACCCTGCGCTAACCTATGTGGAGGGTGTTTGTGTTTTCTGGTTTACTATTGAGTTTTTGGTGCGAGTGACCTTCTGCCCAGTCAAGTTGGAGTTCGTTAAAAATGTTCTCAATATCATTGACTTTGTGGCAATTTTGCCCTTTTATTTGGAAGTAGGGTTGAGTGGCCTATCTTCAAAGGCTGCCAAGGATGTGTTGGGTTTCCTCAGGGTTGTACGTTTTGTCAGGATACTGCGTATCTTCAAACTGACACGCCACTTTGTGGGGTTAAGGGTGCTTGGTCATACATTGCGAGCCAGCACCAATGAATTTCTGCTGCTTATCATTTTCCTTGCATTGGGAGTTTTAATTTTTGCAACCATGATATATTATGCCGAACGTATTGGCGCTAAGGCTAATGACCCTACTGCTTCCCAACATACAAAGTTTAAGAATATCCCCATTGGCTTTTGGTGGGCCGTGGTAACCATGACAACACTTGGCTATGGAGATATGTACCCAGAGACCTGGTCGGGCATGGTAGTGGGCGCTTTATGTGCTTTAGCTGGTGTGCTGACAATAGCAATGCCTGTGCCTGTGATTGTTAATAACTTTGGGATGTACTACTCTCTGGCCATGGCCAAACAGAAGCTTCCCAAAAAAAGGAAGAAACACATCCCTCAGGCAGTGCAGGGAGGATCCCCAACCTACTCCAAAGCTGATCTAAACATGACCTGGAACAGCACTCAAGGCGACCTGTGCCATTTCAAAGGGAGCAGAGTACTGCGACGCAACCGATCAGGTAAGATCATATTATAGCAAAGGAATATCATTGAGATTTGTGGAAGTCAAATAATGAAAATGTAATTTTTTGAAATCTGCCTTATTCTAGGGGAAGATGGTAAGCAATTATCCTGAGAATTAAACTAATGATCCTATTCCTAACTCAACATGTTTTGTTTTTTGGAATAGATGATAGGAGTATTTACTCTTTAGATTTGCAGAAAAACTGATATGATGTGAGTAATAAGAAAGCACACTTCACTGAAATGCACAATTTTAACATGAATACAGCTACTAAAATCAGGTGTGTGTTTCTAGTTTTGCTCTGCTTCAGTCTGAACCTGAGCACATGGTAAACGGTAAACGGCTTAAACTTATTTTGTGCTTTATTACCTTCTTATGCTGAACGTATTATGAAGTCCCAAAGCGCTTTACAATCACAGTCTCATTTACCCATGCAGACACACATTCACACACTGATGATGTATCCACTGCTGAACACTGGCACCAACCTGGAACTACCAGGAGCAATGTGGGGTTCAGTGTCTTGCTCAAGGACATTTCGACTCAATGGGAACTGAACCTGCACTATTCCAATCTGAGGTTGACCGCTCTGCCACTGCACGTGATTAAGATGATTCCTTTTATCTGTAGCCAGCTATTTTGAGTCCTTCTCCAGCTTCTCTGTCAGAAAGTTGTCCTCATTACTGCAACGGTCCAGCCAAATATGTCCTATCCAGGGCAAATTCTATGCCCTCTCTGTACCTGAATGTAAGGCCATGAAGAACTATAACTACAGCAGCAGGTCTCATTCGCCCTTCTTTGTCTGTTGTAGATGCTGGCTTTTACTTAGTGAAGAGGAAAAATGGGGCTCATGGTCCTTGCACAGATTATAAAGGTTTAAATCAGATCACTTTGTATAACTGTTACCGATGTACATTAACGTTTCCAGCTAAGACCACACAGCACCTTTCCTCTTATTCGTTTCACAAAAGCAGATGTGGGTAAAAGATTGCCTTCAATTCTCCCATGGGTCACTATGAGTCTCTGTTTCCAAGAACAAAAAAACATTTTAATGATTTCTGAGGTTTGCTGATTTCAACTGAAGATTTGGCAGTAAATCAGCTTTGCCTCTTTGCCCTTTCCCCCAACAAAATCAGCTTTTACTGAGAGCACACTGAAGTTGCTTTCTCCAGATTTAAAAAGTGATGTACCCCTGCTCCTATCCTCACCATCCCTAACCCTCAATGCAAGTGATGGTAGAAGTGGATGCTTCAGACTAAGGGGTTGGGCTGTCCTTTCATAGTGAGATCATCAAGATAACTGTCATAATCTTACCGTTCAATCTTCTCTCACTTGTGAACAAGACCCAAAGATAGTTAAACGTGCAGCAGGAGCACTCCACCCACCAAGGGAGGACAATCTACCTTTTCCTGGTGGCCTCAGACATGGTGACGCGAACCCTCATTCCAGCCACATCACGCTCCACTACAAACTCCCCCAGCTCTTGATGGAAGACTTGGCTCGATGAAGTCCCAAAACAACATTCCCTCTGGCCCCTTGCTGTGTCTAGAAATTCTGTCCATAAAAATGACGAACAGAGGGCAACCCTGCTGGAGTCCAACGTGCACTGGGAACAGGTCTGACTTGCTGTCAGCTATGTGAACCAGGCTCCTGCTCCAGTCCGCTGTTATGTGGCAACTGTGCCGGTCCTTTGTGGTGAAGAAGGAGTAGAGTCAAAAACGAGGCTCTCAACTCACATATTGATTTTTGTTCAAATACTCATTTATGATGTGGGTAATTAGCAAAGAATTAAGGTCTCAAATGCAAACAGTGGAAATGAGCTTTCTTGGCAGAATGGGTAGGAGTTCCCAAATAGATATGCTGAAAAGCTCAGACACTCTGAGAAAACTTAGAATAGAGCCGCTGCTCGTCAATATAGACAGGAAAAAGTTGAGGTGGTTGTTTTTGATACCTCCTGGACACTTCCTGTGGGACGTGTTCCAGGTACATCAAATTGGTTAGAAGCCCCGTGTAAGACTCAGGACACACTGCAGAGGCTAGCCTCGACAGGCCTCGGAACACCTCGGATTCCGCCAGAAGAGCTGGATGAAATGATCGAGGTGGGGGAAATCTTAGTATTCTATCCTTCAACTAGTCCTGCCTTTCTCACCTGTTACCACTTCCTCATCAAGGCCAATGCATCCAGGCACCAACTGCCAGATTGTCCTTGTTTCTGGGAGCTCTATCTCGCTGTCTGGACCTCTTGCTCAATACTCTGGAGACTGGAGAACCAAGAGTTGACTCCCCATTTTGTTTGTGCCTATTTCTAAGGTTATCAATTCAGTGGCAGTCCATGATTGGCTTCCTAGACCTCTTTGTGTACATCCCACCTTTCATGTCTCCGGCGCTTAATCTGTGGACAACTAATTGTCTGCTTCCATGCCGCTTCCTCCCACCCAGTTAATTGATGGTGGCCCAATTTATTCAGTTTGTCGGCTGCTCTGTTCTTAACTATATGGGCAGGTGCTTTAGTACTTTGTTGACTAGTAAGATTTCCTGCCCGTTCTCTTTGCGATACGTCTGCATTGCCTGCTTATGGGATTCACTGTACCTCGACCGTCTTATGACACAGAGTTAATTAACCCACACCCTCTACTCGAGGATTATACCTGACTCGATATAAAAGGATTGTGTTTGTGTGCGTGGGTTTGGGTGTGTGTGTGTGTGTGGATGTACTAATTTCCTTTAAAGTACTGCATACTGTAGAATGTGCTTCACCAACAGCTACCAAAAGCGAGTTGCCAAGTAACAGACCTTTCTGCACGTCTCACTCATTTCCTGTTTTCTGTGACTTCTTCCCCTACATGCAGCGCTTATCACTGCCATCTAGAGGTTGGAGTACTGAACTGCTGAAATCCTGCTCCTCATTGAGAAAAATGAAATCTCTTTTAACCTCCTGCCTTGAATTGTTGCCTTTCGAGGTCTACTTCTTCACCTACTCTGTTATGTGTTTTATGAATAAAAGTTGATTTGATTTAATCAAGTCATCAATAATATTAATTCAGATTTTATCATCTTGATGTGAATAATGTAAAACATATTTTAGATGCCAAACATCTAACATAAATTATGGTTATTCCTGTTAAATTGAACCATCTTTATTTGCTGTGGTTTTTAATAAAGCGAAAAAACCTTAGGTGTATTTTTAGGGGTGCTTGCAAATAGAACCACGTTACAACAAATGGTTGTAATTATAGTTGTAATCACCTTCTTACTAAATCAAATTTTATGACAACTTAAGTGTAATACCATGTGAATTATTAGGTCATTATGGAGAAGAGCGGCCACAACTCGGCATAGAAATTTATTATTGAAATAAAAAAATATATATAAAATTAAAAAATGTTAAAGTGTTTCCTGAATCAGAATTAATTGTAATACCATAGGTTACTGTTTCTACTGTTTTTATTGTCACAGTTCTGTCAGCAGACTGCAGCAGTGACTTCACCATGTCTTCAGAGGAGAGGGTTCCCATGCGAAGGTCCAGCACTCGGGAACAAGACCACTTCACTGCAGGAACTTGTTTTCTCCTCGCTGCTGGTGAATACAGTTGCCCTGGTGACCGAAGCATCAGAAAATCAGGTGAGCTAAAAGAAAACTCTGGTTCAGTAGAATATTTCTTTATTCATAAAACATATAGCTTTGAAGTAGTATGCTAGTGTCAGTTTTTTCTCTTTTCTTGTACAATCAAATATATGTAATAAAATAAATTTATGTGACTACACACACACACATATATATATATATATATAAAATATAAAGAACACAGCAACAGAAAAGAAATAAAGTTGTGCTCGCAAGTTTACATGCCCTGGAAGAAATGATTAATTCTGGGCTGTTTGTTAGTTGGTTGGATGAAGCCATTTATAGCTATACAACAGTGCTAACTCTTTTTAATTATAATGACAACAGAACTTCCCAAATGACCCTGTTCTAAAGTTGACATACTCCAGTTCTTAATCCCTGTATTGCCTCCTACTGAATGAACAACAGCTTGAAGTCTTGTGGTGGTTGTGGATGAGGTTCTTTATTTTCTCTGATGGTAAATCCGTCCGTTCTTCTTGACAGAAAACCTCAATTCCTTTCAATTCTTGGGTTGTCTTGCTTGAACTGATCTCCTCAGAGCGGCTCAATAATAGTGAGGTCAGGAGTCTGAGACGGCCGCTCCAGAACCTTTACTTGATTCTGATGGAACCAATGACTCCTTTTTAAAGGTAGTGTTTATGGTTGTGACTATAAAGTTCAATCGTGGTCTCATCACTCCAAATGACTTTGATCCAGAAGTTTGGAGGTGTGTCTTTGTGCTGTTTGGTGTGTTGTAAACTAGCTATATTGTGACACATGTGCTAGAAAGTCTTTCTTCTGGAGACTCCACCATGCAGGTGTCTCTTTATTGTACATTTTGAAACATCCACACCACCGTCACAGCTGAAGTTTTTTGAGGGTTTTTATCTGCATCCCTGATGATCATCGTGGCAGTTGTGGCAGAAATGATTTCGACAGTGGTTTGGTTTCAACAGAACCCCTCACTTTCCACCTGATCAAAGTTTGAACACTGCTGACTGGCATTCTCAGTTCCTTAGATATCTCCTTATATCCTTTTCCTGCTTTGTACAGCTTAGTTACCTTTTCCCGTAGATCTTTTGACAGCTCTTTAGCTTTCCCCATGACTCAGGATCCAGAGATGTCAGTGCAGCTCTGAATGATGGATGTAAGGGTCTGTTGGGAGCCCAGAAACTCTGAGACCCTTTTGGGCACACACACTGATTACAGACAAATGAGACACAGGAGAGGATGGTTACCTTTAGCTGTCATTCAAACCCCTTTGCATCAGCTTGTGTGTAGGTTTTTAGAACAAAGTCATCATGCAAACTTTTGAACTGGGTCATTTGGGAAGTTTCTGTTGTCATTAGAATTTAAAAAGGTAAACATTAGTTTTTTAACAACTCAACTCAATGCAACTTTATTAATATAGCACTTTCAAAAAGCAATCAATTAAAACAAAGTGCTGTACACAAAAAACATAAACGACGGCAGCACTAAATACAAAGTAAAAACACAACATAAAAGATAATAAAGTCAAATAAAATAATAGTAAAAGCAAAAAAGTCAGTTATCAGCAGGAGTCTCATGTTGCGTTGAAAGGCAGGGCATAAAAATGAGGAAATCCCACAAAATAAAAGTTTTGTTTGCCAGCGATCTGGCGTTTACCAATCCAAATCTGGATGTAGGAGCAGCCTGTAAGTTGGAGGACAAGAGCCACAGGGAGAGTTCCGTTGCACCAGAGTAAAGTGAAGACATAGTCCAGATCCTGCTTTGGAAAAGGACGGGTAGCATGTCCAGGAAGCCTTCAGCTCTGCAAGGCGGTCGCCGAGCTTGCCCCGCCTGCGCCGACCTTTTTAGCTGCAGGTAGAGGGCCGAGAGCCTGGGTGAGCCGGAATGCTCGAGAGCAACCAGGGTGGCGCTTTACGTCCATAGCAGAGTGAACTTACGAACTTACGAGCCATAAGGAACTGACGATCAAACACCAACAGAGACTCCGCTAGCTGACTACTGAAGAACGACACAAACCACACGGAAATAAACAGACGAGCGGCCACACACACCGGCGCCATCTCGCTTTTCTTTTTAAAAAAATACTGCTTCCCCCAACCACTAACTATGAATGGGACAAAAATGGTTCATTCACATTCAGCAAAAAGTGACCAAGAAGTCCTAATTTCTTCCAGGATGTGTCAACTTACGAGCACAAATTGATGAGGGTCCAAAACACTGACACCAGAAACCTCATCAGCTGATCGATGTCTTTGTGACTGTTGTTCAGGCCCAACCAGCTTAGCTAACGTATCTGCTGGCATGACTTATGTCAGTGTGTCACTGAAGCTCCTTTTTGCCATTCTAAGAGAGCCGTGTGTCCGTGCAGCTGACTCAGAGCTGCTGCTTTCTGACAATATATTCAGATTTCCTGGTTGCCTGGAAACACTTGAATAAATGTCTCACTCTGGGTCTCAGTTTTTTGGCCGCTGCTACATGCATTGCCCATCTTTGCCTCCAATAGCAACCGCTCACTATCATCTGCCTGGAAGGCAGTTGTGCACCAGAACATATTGGACCGGCAGACTCATTCAAACCTTTTCATCTGGTCCACTCAATTTGATTGACTTGTTTATGACCAACATTAAACCAAGATCTTTTTTCTGCATGTTTTTATTTCAGTTTGATTTCTTTTAAGTTGCCTGTTCACATTTAGCCTTCTTTTAAGAGGCTGCACAAAAACAAAACATCAAACCAATTAAAAATGCTGTTAAAGCCTAAATCAGTCAAAATAATAGAGAACTGGGGTTAACTGATGACTTTCAAGAGGAGTTTGTAACTCTAAATGAGCGTATCTTGAGCATTGTTCTTTTGTTCATTTCAAACAGAATATACCTCTCAGTAGTTCTTTTTCATGAGTTTATCTTTAGTTGTGATTTGGGGGTGCCCCGTTTTATACCGTAACATCAGAAGAAAGACCATTTCATATCTGTGTGCAGATTTTCACAATTTAAAGTTCTTTGAATATTTTTACAAGATATTTATTGGTTGAGTGTCTGTTTGCACAAGATAAAATTTATTTATTTAACTCTGAACAGTTTGTGGATCCATAGTTTCTGGCTCAAAACTGTACGGCTGGATAGCTCCAATATCGCTCGCCATTTTTGCAGCGTGGCTAATCTTAGGTTGGGGGTGTGAGGCGTTGTAAGCTAGCTGGAGAGCACGTAGATGATGGGAAGAGGGCGCGGTTGCTCTGCAGCAATGGTCCCACAACTCAGAGGTGAATTTTTAATGAACTACAGCCGCTCTGCAGAATCTATGTCCTAGAAAACAACACAGGTTCTTTGATTTTGACTAAAAATGGCATAATCCTAATTCAAAGACCTCTGAGAACACTTTTACATTAAAGATGATCAGAGTGGGACTTTAGGAATAAAATCATACACAGGGAAGGGTTGGAGAATACATCAGAAAATGCTGAAGTGATACTTTCCAGAGTTGGTTTTAAACTCCAGGTTAGAATGCGTGTAGTTAAATATTCTAAAAATGCTCATTTTGACTGCAGCTTCATTTCAAACACCTCTGCTGGTAATT
The DNA here is from genome assembly GCA_016861445.1 of Oryzias woworae. Classification (NCBI taxonomy): domain Eukaryota; kingdom Metazoa; phylum Chordata; class Actinopteri; order Beloniformes; family Adrianichthyidae; genus Oryzias; species Oryzias woworae. The sequence continues at coordinate 1,104,684 of BOLG01000407.1, forward strand.
CTGCTTTACACTCGCCATAACGCTGATGCATAAAACACTGATTGTAGGCTTGTCTACCTGATGGAGCAGACTCTGAATGTTCGCTGTTCCACTCCCCCGGCTGGCCGTTGAAAATACACTCTTCCTTCCAGCAAAACAAAGACATGGCGCATGCAAAAAGCCACGAAGAAACCTTTCCATCAGTTACCCCTCTGAAGCATTGGCATGGTCCATTAATGATTTGTCTGCTTTGGCTTGCTTGTTTATTCTGCTTGAAAAGCAAAATTCAAAAGCCGTAATTTTAGCTCGCTAACAGGTTTAGCAACACGAGTTTGTCAAAACATTGAAAAGGATACAAGTGAAACCACTCTCATCCGTATGTGATTCATACAAGCAGCAGAACCTGGTGTGTCTGATAAAATGTTAGCGCTCTTCCTTGAATGGAGTAACTTTTAGAGTTGCTTTATCATCTTTGAGCAAGTATTTGTGAAAAGAAATACTGATGATGACACTATAAAGTCAATGACAGCTTCCGGCACGCGATGGCAGACTGCTCTGGAGATTTCAAAACCTGACAGCCCTACTGTTTTGAAAGTCAAATCTGATGTCATTTAGACATTCCAAAGGAGACAGCATGGCAGCTAAAAAAAACTCAGTGGACGTTGTAAACACCGTGTTTGTTTCACTTCACAGGTTTTCAGGATAGGGAGGATATCGTGTCGGGGTGACAGACACAACTCTTTTAGTGTTTTCTACATAATGTTCTCACTGTGGTCTGTGTGTTGCTTATTGGAGCCAAAACAAAAATAATCAAAGTGGCATCAATGTCAACATTCTGTTGGCATTTTACCAGCAAGTCATTCCAAGTTGGTCATTTAACCAGACATGAACACACCATGTGGTTAAATAGCGCTACCTGACCGGAGCGCGCCTTCAGGTCGCAGTGGGCACTCAGATGTTGCAGGTGAACAGAACTACTGTCAGAGTTTGTGACAAACCCAGGAGTGGATCCCTGCCAGTGACAGACCAGAACCAGGACCAGGAGAAATGCAAGATTGTCCTCTGAGATGCAACTGCTCTGTTGTAGCTTTGGGTGTCTAAACTCCAGAAACACATCCATGATTTGATCTTAATTATGCAGCTGAATCTCACATAACATTTACAAAAAGGAAACAGCTACTGTGATTCAAATCCTCAGGTTCTCATTCCTCCAGTTTTAGTCATTCTGTCTAAGGTTCTGAGTGTTGCTTCAACAGGGTTTCCGGTTCCACGCTGAGCTGTATCAGAAACCGGAATGATCTGGGTTCATACTCAGAGAAGTCAACACGTCTTCCACCTCAAAACAGGAGCTCAGTCTGGTTCTGTCTCTTTTAGGACACAACCTGAGCCTGCACACATCATACAGTATGCTGCTGCTGCTGTCCTGTCTCACTGTTGTCTCCTGTTCTATCTCGGTTCTATCTGCTGGCTCGGACTTGGATCGCTGCCTGCCTGCCTGCCTGCCTGCCTGCATCCTGCCTGACTGTGTGTGTTCATGTCCTGTACCTGCACAACCTTCACCCCCACCACTACCTTTTGTCGCTCCTCATCTGAAGACTATGAGAAATCTAGGAGCTTGACCAACATAGGGAGCATGACTGGCATGACTGGTAATGCCCTGAGGTTGTCTCCTGTGACTTCGCCGTATGGATCGCCCTGCCCACTGCGCCGCTCTCGCTCTCCCATTCCCTCCATCCTGTGAGACTTGCATCATGGGCCAAGAACAACATTTCCTACACGTTCAGAAACCCAACTGCAGGCGTCGCATCTGAAGTCAAAGCCTCCACTTGCAGATAAGGACCAGTGGTTGATGGTAACGACTTGGACCGTTTGAAAAGGCTGTCATGTCATCACGGGAACATGTGTTTGGCTCACATCATTCAGTGACATGCCTAATCTAATGCGCCACTTTAAATTCCCTTCTGTTTCAGATTGTTGTGCTTTGAAACTTGCAATAAAAATCAAAATAAAAACGGTAGCTTCAGAAAAGTAGCAGCCATAAATGCACAGTATTAATCAGGGATGGTAAATGTTCCTGTATTTAAACGCTCTGCGTGTGCACCAGATGTGCTTCCAAAAAATGTCACTTCGTTTTTTAGCTGAAATGACTAGAAGTCGATGGGGAATTGAGAGAGAGGAGATAACTTTAGAAGCTGCGTTCAGATTATCCTCTGTACTTACTCTCTACAGACATGTTATGTGGTGTAAGCAGTGGAGACCTCAGTAAAGGAAGGGTTTCAATGCATTTTGGACACCATTAGCAAAAACACCTTTGTCCAAATTTGCTTTCGCATGCTCCCGTTAGGTCCTGGTGCGAATCCCAAACGCCGTTACCAGCACATCAGGACAAAACCCATGGGGATGGAAGCAGAATGTAGAAGGCTTTCACATAAGTCAGTCCATTTTACTCAACTTTGATTACTAACTTAACTTTGACTATGATTACATTGCTTCAATCAGCTGGTCTTAAATTGCTGGTTTTGTTAAATAACAGTTTTTAGATAGAAATCACCTTCAAAAACATTTGAATCAAACAAAACTGAGCCACCGGTGTAGTTAGAAATGTTGCTCACATTTATTCATCTAAATTAGCGAAAGTAAAAGAAATGAATTTTGAATTTTCTGAAGGAATATGTTATCTTACAGTTTCACAGTTTAAGACTACGGTCACATATCCCAAAATGCCACAGAAAATATGGCGGCAAGCGCATTTTTACACGCCGTGCAGTGGTCGTGGAGACTTTAGGAAAAAATTTACGGCAACTGGACGATTTGTTTCTAAAAGTTGACATTGGCCACATTTCAAGGTTGGAAGCGGGTAACAGCTGGAATCGCCGGGCGGCAGCAGCTCTGACTGGACCGTCCCCAGATGGCGGTCGTCTATATCAAGTGTCAGCAGCCTGGTAGCCTGTGAGGATATAATAAGCGGACCATTCTGCACGCCTCATGGCCACCTGGCTGCCGCCGTCTACATTTATGACCACACCAACAAAAAATCGGGCGGTGCATAGAATCTTGGATATGCTGCCGATGCCTTCCCATTTCACGGTTGTAGTCGTGACCGCAGCCGGAGTGACCCACTTCTCAAAAGGGAGACAAACATCACCATAAAAACTGTTGAAATACATTTGCCAGATTTTTTTGTGGTTGGCTTCAGGACACAGATATATTAAACGAATGTTATGAAAGATTATCTGGGTTTGGCCTGTCCAAAGTGCTACCACATCTCCTTGTGGTCCGCTCTGAGTGTTGGAGAGCACAATCAGAACACACAGCAGACACAGCAAAAAGACACATAAGTATTCTTCCTAAGCAGTTGCAAAAAGTTACTAGACTCAGATTAGCTTTAGTTTATTTCAGTTCAGGTTGAACAAACTTTTCTCTTTAAGCCTGAACATAATGATACTAATTCACAATAAATGCATACAGCCAAAGTTAGCCTAATGCGTACAGCACATAATGTTTCTATCGTCACAGGGTAAATGGTCATACAAGCACAGGCAATTTCATTGTAAGTGAATGGGCCATTTGAACACAGCTCCAGTTTCAGATGATATTTTATTTCACTACTGCCATTTTCAGCACAAATGCACAAACGTGTTCATGTTCTCTCCTTTTATACTAAAACAGGAGTCACTCTTTACCCGTTTATGGTCACATATAGTCTCTGACAGTTAGTTTTAAGGCTTCTTCACATGTAGCATCATACTAAGTGGCTTATTGATGTGTTAATACCGTGATATAAACATGAAAAAATGTTGCAAACATTGTTATACCAAGTGTGGTTACTTTTTCCCCAAATTGATTTAGTTAGTTTTCTATAAAGGGGACAAATCCACTTTAAAAAGCACTTTATCATCATGCTATCTCTCCTGTGCTGGACCATGTGTTTATTGAGTCTTTATTTGAGTATTTTAGCACAGTAGAAAGAAATGATCTTTTAACAGCAACAGGTGTGGATTGGCAGACATCCTCGTGTAGCACTGCGCCTCACCCACCTCTACAGTATGTCTATATCCTTAGCACAAGGTTGCCTAGCAACTGGCTGGAAGCTAGATGTATCTGGCACAAGGCTTGGCAAACAGAAAAAGAATCGCAGCCGAACAATGGCCCTAAGGATGTTTTCTCCACGTCTCTGCACCAAACGGTGGAGTCACTCCCTTTTGACAAAGTGAGACTTGTAATTCTGTGTGTAGGTTTCAGAGCACTGTAGATTTGTTAATGTTTTGCTTCACTGTATTAAACACATCAAGTCTGTGCATGACAGGAGCTTCTGATGCAAAGCTATGATGTGTTTCTGATATTTAGAGATGTGTTTATGTTTCATTTAGATGATTCTGTTTGAATGACAGCAGGGTAGGACTGTGACCCTTAACAGAGGAATCATTTGGAGCCACTCCTGCAGGACCATGCAGGCAAAGCGTGGTCGAAGCTTTTGACTGTCAACTATCCAGCTTCCTTCTGGGAGGACTTTGATAAGCCTTCACACTTCTGTCATTTCTGCAACTCCAGAGGAATCTCCTGGAGAGACATTTTCCACTCAACAGATGTAGTTCCTGTAAAAACAGCAGCACATCAGGACACAGAGAATCTATTGACAGGTTTGTGGGAAAGTTGTCGTGGAACTCACCAACACCTTTTCCTGCCGCGGTCACCCCCCCCCTGCAATAAGTGTATTGAGATGTGTTATTAGTGCACTTTGTATTCTTGAAATGGAATATATACATTAATGAAACTACTAAAAGTATTAACAATACAGAAAGACAAACAGTGCGATATTGTCATTTTGTTTAAAGCAGTCATTTCAGTCGGTTAAATGCTCTGCGGTGTGGATGTGCGCGTGTCCCATAAAACTCCGAGCTGAGATGAGGAGAAACAACGGATCAGTGGAAACCTGGAGCTGACTCTTCCAGCAGTTAGTTTTAGCACAAGCCAGAATGACAGGCTTCTCCTGTGATGCAGGAGCCATTTTAGAAGTCTCAGTCCTGAGCATTCAAGCTGCACCGGTGCTGCAGACGTTCGACTCACTCAAACCAAATTCGTTCAACTTAGCACTCCTTAAACCTCGCGGTAAAGACAGATACAGCGCCTCTTCATTTTTCTAAACCTCACTTTGTGTGGCGCAAAAAGTGTAACCGAAGTTTCCCAACTAATCAAGCGAGACTTCTAGAATGGTAACGTCTGCGCTGTAGCAATCCCTCCTACCCAGAACAATCAGAACGGATTTGCAATAAGCATCGAAAACAGAAAGCACCGATCCACACTGTGACTTCAGCGGCCCACTGAAATAAGAAAGTGAGAAGAGAAGAGAAGAGAAGCAGCTGCAAACACAAACCCACTTGTCTGTTGGTAGCAACCTGCACAGCTTTCGGCTAGCTGTCACCCCTGTGCCCACAGTTCTCCTGATGTAGTGAACATGCTGCTTTACCTCTTTACTCAGAAGGTAACCCGTTTTTGTGTATTTTTAGTCGGATGCTGTGTCCTTAAAACTAAAAGAATTGAAATATTTTTTTGACTTTGAAAGATAGAGTTGTGTCTTGTTGAGTACATCGCTCTGACCTGTAAAAGTCTGATGTTGTGCTACTCCGTCATGTCCTCCAACCAGATGTTTTCCATGTTTTATTGTGAGGAGACTTTCCAAAGTCTGTGTTTGTGTGTGCATTCTAAAAAAGAACAACACAATGTTCATTACACAAAAAAATGACATCCTATAGTAAAGCTGTAACACTGTACAGAGTAAATATAAATGCCGTGTGAGAGATTCAAATAAACTGTCTTTTTCCTTATGGTCTCCTTTGAGTCATTTCCATTGCTTATGTTCTGCTGTCACTTTAGACATGTTAAACAAAGAAAAATAAAAAGTGTTGGTACGCTGTTGTTAAAAGATGTCTCACCTGCAGGATTTATCATCAACTGAAAACATTCATCTCATAGATTTCACGATTGGAATCTTTAAATAACTTTATTTGTAGATATATCCCTTCATTTCCTGAACCCCCTGAATCCCTTACAGGGTCGCTGGCGCCAACACAGCTACTGTTGGATGAAGGTGAGGTACACTAACTGCAGTCTGTAGCATCAACCACACATTCATGTCTACGGAATAACTTAGAGTCCTCAATGAAGCACGTTTTTGATGAACGTATACATTTGGGAATGAATGAAGAAACTGAGGAGATCGTTTTGATGTTTGCTTCTTTAGGCAACAGCAAAGTCAACCATTTCTAAATGCTGAGATGGAACATGTTTTATAATATGTGAACACAAATGAGCACAATTTGGGCCATATTTTTTTTTTTTTTAAGTTTTTTTTTTTATATATATATCTGCTGTACAGTCATGGCAAGACCTGGTGAAGAGCATCTACCTTTGTCAGCCAGGGGCATGGGGATTGTGGGAAGAAAGTTAACAAGACCCATCACCGTACTCCCAGCCGACAAAGGTAGATGCACTGTCGTCTGTAGACTACACTCCTGAATAACCAACACATTAACAAAGAACTGAAGGACCCAACCAGCATCGAAAGAGAAAATGATTGCTCGCTTGAAGCACAGAGAACTGGAACAGGCCATTGAAAGGGTTACAAACCCCCATTTGTACTCTGGGGATTCAACTCCATGCATCTATGGCATCAACTCTGTAACATACAACATTTCTAAACATCTGACCACCATCTTGGGACCATTGACTGGACAAACAGATTAAGAAACGTTGGTGTTTTTTGATGTTACATCTCCTTTCACGAGCATCTCCACCATGGATGCTTGGACGGCTGTCTGAAAAAGACTGGAGGAAGATGGCACGCTGGCCAATACCAGCTGCCTCAATCCAGAAGGTATTTGTACTTCTGGACCTGTGGTGCTTGAACACCACTTACTTCAGTTACAAAAGTAAATTCTACAAGCAGAAGCACGGCTGTGCCGTTGGCCCTGCCAGTGTCTCCAGTTGTTGCCGACTAAGAAGCAAGCCCCGTGCTCCTTCCGCGGATTGGCACCATCTCAGTGGTTCAGATATGTGGATGACACCTGGACAAAGGTTAAAACCAAAGAGGTGCAGGCCATCACAGAGAACAAACACCGCAGAGCCTAATATTACATTTGCCAGAGAGGACACCAAAAACAACCACCTGGACTGTGCAGACATCAGAGACGTGAGGACAGCCTCCAAATACAAACCTACAGGAAACGCACACATGGATCCAGACCTTGTGTTTGACTCACACTCCAACACAAACTGGGAATCAAAACTTTGAACCACAGGGCAAAATAAAAACCCACTTCAACACAGACTAAGACAAAGGAAGAGATTCATCTCAAGTTGACTCTGGATGCAGAAAGCATTAGGGAGGGGTCAGAAAGTGAACCCTTGTTCACTTAAAGTTCAGATAAAAGTGCATTATTTCAGTCTAATAAAATGTACACTCAAACATCACCTCACTAGACATTTCACTACATGTTCTGTGTGTGTGCAGAATAATCTACAAGGTCAACCTGTTCTGGTCGTCACGTGAAAGCTCGGGATGCTATCTCTCCTGTTGCCAAAATGTGTTGAAAACATTCACAATAAGGCTATATGAGAAGCAACACCAGTAACACAAGCAGCCGGGGGTCACAGAGGAGTGGAAGGAATATTGGGGGGTCAGAGTCCTCATGGAAAGGTGAATGGGGGAGTTGGCATTGGGATCTGGGGAAGCAACCTTAGACAATAGTAACCAGAATGAATCCTATCCACATTATTATTGAGTAGGATTCATAAAAAGATCAATTCAATCCCTGATGCTTGATCCACCAACGTTCACTCATCCGGAACTCGGGGATGCTTCTGTCCACATGAGTGAGCCCTCCAGGTAGGTTAGCGCTTGTTTCGAACAGGCTGTTGTCCTGTTGGCAGTTGGTGCTTTCAAATGTCCACGCCCTCCCACAGCCTTTGGTTGAACATTTTTATTGAAGAAAGTCACTCGCACCACTTCAGACGGCTTTTGGCTCCTGCTGCTGGATCATCTGTAGCGGTGGTCGTTCCTGCATTGTTATTATTGAATAAGTGCATAGTTGTGTCTATGTTAAAAAAGGTGCATAAAACATGTCTTCTGTCATTTCTTTTTTCTGTTCATTTTCACTGAATCCGACTTTTCAAGAGAACATAGCTGGCAAAGATGATGAAAGCAAGATCAAGGAAAAAACAAAAACGCAGGAGGGACGGATGTGCTGCTCATTCACGTGGAATTGTCACCAACTCTGCTCTGACGACTCTGTATCTGTCACCAGGCAACAAACTTGTTGCTTGGATACAAAATACTGTTACTCATATTCATTTGATCCGAGGAGATCAGATTAAACGTTTTTGGTCAGGTTGCTGCTGACAACGGGTTGTGCTGTGATGTGTGCGTGCATGCATGTGTGTGTTGTATCTAAATGACTACATGTTTCCTTCCAACACAGTTTTGTCATGGCTGAACTGCTCACAGTGTCACAAATCATACTCTCAGGGTGCACTGCTCAAAGACCTTTGTTTTCTTGAATGCCACAAACCTGACGTTAGGGGAAGCTGAAGTTTATTGTTGTGCTCCTGCTGACCTGCCACAGCCAATCCTGGAGACACTAAAAGACCTCTTCACCATAAGAAAACTCTCGTCTTCTGTCTGGATATTTGTGTTGTGTTTGTTTTACCTTCATGTGATCCAAAGGAGGTAAATAGCACCACACACAATCACATCACACAATGGTTCTGCAGGATCAGTGTTGAGGTTTGAAGTATTTCACAAAATGAAAATGTATGGGATGTTATTTAGGATTCAAAACATAACTGGTACTGAAGATATACTAGCCCCAATCTGAGAATTGTCAGAGTTGACATGCAGATTAGCTTAAAACACAGAATTCTGGTCCAAGGTCACAGTTCAATCTCTGCTTTTAACCTTGGTATCCAACAGCCAGACAGTCCCATCAAAAGGTCACAGGCACATCCCGAGGACATTTACCAATAAGCATCACGCGACAGGAAGCATTTGAACTCGGTCAGAGAGAGACAGAAACACAGCTGAAGCGACCATCAATCAGACACAGCAGCAGGAGAGAAACTCACTGGAGCTAAAGAGAGACTAAATGTTCTTATGAACCCAAACATGGAGACGTGATCACTGATGTTTGTAAAGAGCTCTACAAAATAAATAAACCTGATCTCTAAATATCATCTGTGTCTCCCATATATTGTAAATGAGATAAACAGATGCAGCTCCATGTAGCAATAAGGCCTTCAAACATTAGCTGCTAGCGTCATGTATCAGTCAGGCTACAAACATTAGCTGCTAGCTCCATGTAGCAATCAGGCTACAAACATTAGCTGCTAGCGTCATGTATCAGTCAGGCTACAAACATTAGCTGCTAGCTCCATGTAGCAATCAGGCTACAAACATTAGCTGCTAGTGTCATGTATCAGTCAGGCTAAAAACATTAGCTGCTAGCTCCATGTAGCAATCAGGCTAAACAAACATTAGCTGCTAGCCTCATGTATCAGTCAGGCTATAAACATTAGCTTCTAGCTCCATGTAGCAATCAGGCTACGAACATTAGCTGCTAGCTTCGTGTAGCAATCAGGCCACAGACATTAGCTGCTAGCTTCATGTAGATATCAGGTTACAAACATTAGCTGCTAGCATCATATAGCAATCCGGCCTACAAACATCAGCTGCTAGCTCCATGTAGCAATCAGACTACAAACATTAGCTGCTAGCTTCATATAGCAATCAGGCTAAAAACATTAACAGCTAGCTTCGTTTAGCAATTAGGCTGCAGACATTAGCTGCTAACTTCCTGTAGCAATCAGGCTACAAACATCAGCTGCTAGCTCTGTGTAGCAATCAGGCTAAAACATTAGTTTCTAGCTCCATGTAGCAATCTGGCTACAAACATTAGCTGCTAGCTTCATGTAGCAATCAGGCTACAAACATCAGCTTCTAGCTTCATGTAGCAATCAGGCAACAAACATTAGCTGCTAGCTCCATGTAGCAATCAGGCTACAAACATTAGCTGCTAGCTTCATGTAGCAATCTGGCTACAAACATCAGCTTCTAGCTTCATGTAGCAATCAGGCTACAAACATTAGCTGCTAGCTCCATGTAGCAATCAGGCTAAAAACATTAGCAGTTAGATTCGTGTAGCAATTAGGCTACAAACATTAGCTGCTAGCTCCGTGTAGCAATCAGGCTAAAACAACAGCTGCTAGCTCCATGTAGCAATCAGGCTACAAACATTAGCTGCTAGTTCCATGTAGCAATCAGGCTACAAACATTAGCTGCTAGCTCCATGTAGCAATCAGCCTCATGTGCCCAGCCATTTCCTGGAAGTTGTGATTCCAGGTCATCCGTTTTGTGTATTAAGGATCGACCGTTTGAGAGATAGAGGCTTGGCAGCGGCTGTTTTCTTAGCTTGGCTGGCAGACAAGCTTTGCAGCTCCACATCTGCTTCCTCTGGCGGCACTGTCTGGGTCACCTGCCAGAGCTGACACAATCTACGGTGATGCCGCTGGTCTTGCTATCTCGCTCAGAATGTCATGAGCGCGGTGGAAGGCACTGCAAATTGTCAACTTACTCTGGAAACCCATGTCCAGGAGGTCCATACGACTATAGAGTCTGTTTAGGTCCATGAGAGGTGATGCAGCAAGCAATAACAATATTACAAATAGTGTACAAAATACACACAAGAGGAGCTGTAAGCCGCTGCACCCATGCGCCCCGCAATCTTTCTAAATCTCTGGACAGGTGAGACAGAGGAACAGAGATAGAAGGATTTGCAGCTGGTTAGGATGATCATGAACAGAGACAGAAATGTGTTGACAAGTTCAACAAGTGTGATGAAAAGACAGAAGGAATGTACCAAAGATCAGTAAGTTGATGAAAGTTCTCATTTATCCAGAGAACGTTCTTTTTAAACGGAGTCATAGCATCTGAATTTAAAATCTCAGTTTTTGAAAGGTTTCACCACTTTTCCAAGTGGCTTCACCAATCCCATCCGCTTGGATGAGCGGTGAGACATTTCAGGAAAGAAAATGTTAAGTCCAGATGTGATGACTCAACTTCAAGACAAAGGTCAGTAAGGATGAAACGAGGAAAACATTGAAGAGGATGAAAAGTGAAAATACAATTGGTCCTGACATGAGCCCTTGTGGACCCTGAGGTCCTCCAGCGCTGGCCTTTAAGTTGTTCCGAAGGTAAGGACCAATACTTCTGGTGACTTTGTTCTGCCACTGCGATCCTTGCCTCAGGAACAGCCTGCCAGAGAACCTTAGGGCTGCAGATATTGTAGAAGTTTTTTAAAAAAGAGACCTTTTTGAATTTTAGATAACCTTACTTGACTATGTATTATTTGTTTGATAACATGTATTATATATTATTTTCTATTCAGCATAAGTCAACTAGGAGAAACAGAATGTGAAAAAGAAATCCAAGAAACCATACTTCATGTATATTTAAGTCGTTTCACTTCACAACCATTAACATGCATTGTTTCTGCAAATGAAAACCTTTATCCTCCTAGAATTTTCTCCACCTGTATTATGATTTTCTAATAATCTTTAACCATTTGTTACTCAACTTATTAATAAACTCATTCAACTAAAGGTGTTTAGCTTTGGCCTTAGCTTGAGCGCTCAAGTTAGCATTTTGGGTACACAAGTTTTCCATTTGAGCGCACATGTTTGTCATTTGTTGCTACGGCCTAATGACATCATCATGGCGTCATTACTGACATCACTGCGGCATTACAACTACGTTAGCATTTTCAGCGCCCAGGTTTGTAACTCGTGTGCCCAAGTTAGCACTTTTTTGAAAACAAAAAGGTAGTCGGTCATGTGGTGGTCTGATGACATCATCATTAAAACATCATCACTGACATCACTGTAGCGTTAGCCATACATTAGCAGTGAAAACAGCAGAAGAGCCAATAGGCCAATGGCGTTAACACCTGATGGCATGCTGATGAGCCTCAAATAGCTGAGGCCAAAGGATGGCATCAACTAGCAAGTGTGTTTACTGCTGGGCGACCTCTTCGTCAGCAATGTACGTTGCACACTTGTGTACCACATTGTACGCAGCATTTTTTGAGGACCAGAGAGGCAGTCTGGTGGAGGCACAACACCAACTGGCTTTGGTATTGTGCAAGGCGTTGTGTGTTTGGAGTGTGTTTGGAGTGTAAAGACCTGTGGCGATAGAGTACATGTGTCGGCAACAGGCCTAAGTAGCTGGGAGCTGTTAGCAGAAGCTCTGCACGCAGGAGGCTCACATCTGATGGTCGCAACTTTAACTGACCTGTGAGTACCAGTTTGTTGAGGCAGCAATGTGAGTGACCAGGCAGCCCTTTTTAGGGACAGCACTGCCTGCCCAGGAATGGGGAGCCCCTAGAAAAGGTGGGGTAAAAAAAGCGTACTCAGATCTACACCTGACTGGCTAGCCACGGTCAGCGGGACTTCCTTTAAAGCGGCCGAACCTCAAAATCGAAGAAGATGACTATTGCAGCATGGAACGTACGAACTATGCTAGATAATGACAACCGACCCGAACGTAGAACAGCTTTGATTGCACGAGAACTCAAGACGCTCAGTATTGAGATTGCAGCCCTTCAGGAGACACGGCTTGAGGCCCAGGGACAGCTCCAAGAGGCAGAGTATACTTTCTTCTGGGTTGGTAAGACCACAGCACCTAGAGAAGCTGGAGTTGCCTTCGCAATCCACAACACAATTGCTAAGAAGTTAGTATCATTACCCACAGCAATTTCACCTAGACTTGTGACCGTAAGAGTATCTATTGAGAAAGGACGCAATTTAACTCTTGTGAATGTGTATGCCCCAACTATGACTTACACCGATGACGAAAAAGAAACATTCTACCAAGAACTTACTCATGTAATTCTCAAAGTTCCCAAAGAAGACAAGCTCCTGATATTAGGAGACTTCAATGCTTGAGTTGGAACAGACTGGGAAACATACTTGGGTGTCATTGGCAAATTTGGAAAGATGAAAAAGAACTCGAATGGAGATCTTCTTCTAAACCTTTGCGCTCAACTTGACCTAAGCATCACCAACACGTTCTTCTATCAACCTGATAAGAATTTCTTCACATGGAAGCACCCTCACTCAGGTCACTTCCACTTGCTTGACTATGTCATTACCAGAAAATCAGACTTAGCAGATGTGTTATGTACAAAGGCAATGCGTGGACCGGAGTGCTCTACTGACCACTATCTTGTGAGATGTCAACTTAGAATGAAAATTGTGTTACCTCGTAGGAAAACCTCTGCAAATACCAAGCCCAAGAAACTGGATACTAACAAGCTGCTAAACAAAACGTGTTGTGATGAACTGTCAAAAGAGATTGATGCTGCTCTGGAGAATGTAAATTTGAATAGAGAGGTGGATATTGAACAGCACTGGAAAGCTTTGAAAGAAACAGTTCATGCTACAAGTATGAACATCCTAGGTCCCAGTCATAGAAAGACTCAAGATTGGTTTTGCGAACACAGTAGTGAAATCGAGAAACTCCTGGAGGAAAAGAAGCGTATACATCTTACACACCTACATGAGAATTCTGAGAAGAGCAAGAGTGTATTTTCTGAAATCAAGGCTAAGGTACAGAAGGAGCTGAGATATTTAAAGAATAACTGGTGGCAAAAGAAAGCAGAAGAATTGCAGAGTATGGCTGATAATTATAACTATCACGGTCTGTTTGCCGGTCTGAAGTCTATCTATGGCCCGAAAAGCACCGCTGTTGCTCCAGTAAGATCAGCTGATGGAAGTAACCTATTCACAGATCTTTAAAACATCAGGACCAGATGGAAGGAGCACTTTAATAAGCTGCTAAACCAAGAAGGTTCAGCAAAGTCAAATGCATGTCAGATCCTGAAAAATAAACCCAAAAGGAACGAACTGTGTAGACAATTCAGTATGGAAGAACTCAAATACGCTCTGAAATCAACAGCAAGTGGTAAAGCACCTGGTCTTGATGTCATCCCATCAGAGATTCTGAAATATGGTGGCGAGAAGCTGTGTGAATCTTTGTTAGTCAACTTCGGCACACGAAGGACAGCCATATATATATATATATTTTATAGCAGACATCACTGTGGCATTAGGCATATCTTAGTATTTTAAGTATCCAAATTAGTATCTTGTCCACACAAGGTAGCATTTTGGGTGCAGAAGCCTGAATGCACAAGTTAGTGAGTATTCGCTATGGCCTAATGACATCATCATGGCGTTATCACTGACATCACTTTTGCTTTTGGCATACACACATGGACAAAATTGTTGGTACCCCTCAATTAAAGAGGGAAAAACCCACAATTCTCACTGAAATCACTTGAAACTTACAAAAGTAACAATAAATAAAAATTTATTGAAAATTAAATAATCAAAATCAGCCATCACTTTTGAATTGCTGATTAACATAATTATTTAAAAAAACAAACTAATGAAACAGGCCTGGACAAAAATGATGGTACCTCTATAAAAGATTGAAAACTATTTGACCAGACTGACATGATTAACTCAGGTGTGTCCTTTAATTGACATCACAGGTGTAAACTCATAATCAGTCAGTCTGCCTATTTAAAGGGAGACAAGTAGTCACTCTGCTGTTTGGTGAAAAGGTGTGTACCACACTGAACATGGACAACAGAAAGCCAAGGAGAGAATTGTCCCAGGACATCTGAAAAAAAATGATAGATAAAACATCTTAAAGGTAAAGGCTATAAGACCATCTCTAAACAGCTTGAACTTCCTGTGACAACAGTGGCTCATATTATTCAGAAGTTCAAGACCCACGGGACAGTAGCCAACCTCTCTGGACGTGGCCGCAAGAGGAAAATTGATGACAAATTGAAGAGACGGATCGTTCGAATTGTATCCAAAGAGCCCAGAACAACCTCCAAAGAAATTAAAGGTGAACTCCAAGGCCAAGGTACATCAGTGTCAGATCGCACCATTCGTCGTTGTTTGAGCCAAAGTGGACTTCATGGGAGACGACCAAGGAGGACACCACTGCTGAAAAACAATCCTAAAAAAGCCAGACTGGAATTTGCAAAAATGCATGTTGACAAGCCCCAAAGCTTCTGGGAGAATGTCCTTTGGACAGATGAGACCAAACTGGAGCTTTTTGGTAAGGCACATCAACTCTATGTTCATAGACTCAAAAACCAAGCATACGAAGAAAAGAACACTGTCCCTACGGTGAAACATGGAGGAGGCTCAGTCATGTTTTGGGGCTGCTTTGCTGCATCTGGCACAGGGTGTCTTGAATGTGTGCAAGGTACAATGAAATCTGTAGACTATCAAGGCATTCTGGAGAGAAATGTGCTGCCTTGTGTCAGAAAGCTTGGTCTCAGTCGCAGGTCATGGGTCTTCCAACAGGACAACGATCCAAAACACACAGCCAAAAACACCCAAGAATGGCTGAGAGAAAAGCGTTGGACTATTCTAAAGTGGCCTTCCATGAGCCCAGATCTGAATCCCATTGAACATCTGTGGAAGGAGCTGAAACATGCCATTTGGAGAAGACACCCATCAAACCTGAGACCACTGGAGCAGTTTACTCATGAGGAGTGGGCCAAAATACCTGTTGACAGCTGCAGAACGCTCATTGACAAATACAGAAATCGCTTCATTGCAGTGATTGCCTCAAAAGGTTGTGAAACAAAATATTAAGTTATGGGTACCATCATTTTTGTCCAGGCCTGTTTCATTAGTTTGTTTTTTTTAATAATTATGTTAATCATCAATTCAAAAGTGATGGCTGATTTTGATTATTTAATTTTCAATAAATTTTTATTTATTGTTACTTTTGTAAGTTTCAAGTGATTTCAGTGAGAATTGTGGGTTTTTCCGTCTTTAACTGAGGGGTACCAACAATTTTGTCCACGTGTGTATGTCAGCATTTCAAGCTCTTAAGTAAGTATCTTATTCACAGAAGTTAGATTGAACTGAAAATTTAAAAAAAAAGTTATACAAAATGTTAAGCATTTGAATGTGTACAAACATTTCAAATAAGCTAGTACAAACTTAACTGAAAACAGTAATTTTATACCATAGCACAGTTGTGGTGAAAACATCTTTATCTGCAATCAGTTCAGTGTACATGGATATGCACTTGAATTTTGAAATCTTCAGGCTGTAACAACCGCGATAATCCCTGACAACTGTGCTCAGGTGGATATTTATATTAAGATGAGGTGGGTGACGGAATGCAAAAAAAAAAAAAAGACGAGAGAGTTCCCGCCATCCCCACTCCAAAACCCCCGCCAAGGCTGCAGTGGCCATCAGGGCCCCCTCCACACCCGTACTGTGGGCCAACAAAGGAGATCCGGCCAAGTTCCCAGACAAGGGCCTACAGGACCGCCACACGGGCACCCAACACCCGAGAACAGCTCTAACCCAGCCAGTACAGCAGCCCTCCCACCGTGCCAGGGGGCCCAGTCTCGGAGAGACCGCCCCTCCAGACTGGCCTGGGAACCCCTCGGAGTCCCCTCAGAGGAACTGAAGAAGATGGCAAAGGGACAGAGAAGTCTGTGCATCTTCTAGACTGCTGCCTCAAACCTGGACCCGGATAATAAGGTGGGTGGATGAATTATTGTTGATTTATTCATTTTTCAAAGTTTTTGTTTTGTTTTTGTTCTTTTTTTTCTTGTTTTGTTTTGGTTTTAATTCTTTCTTTTTTTGTGTGTTTTGGGGTTCTGAACCGCTCTTAGTCTGACTCATCACCTAGGACCTGTCTGCCATGGGAGACATTAGCAGGCATTAGATCCAGACAGAGTTCCTAGGATCACATAAGTACTCCAGCCTCTCCACCACGACAAGGTGGCGGTTCACGGAGAGGTTTGTTTTTTTTTTGTTTTTTTTTTTTTACATTTTATTTTTTAGAAACTTTTTTCTACGTTGTTTTTTTTTTTTTATATATTTTTTATTTTGTGTCTCGTTTGTTGTCTTTCTTCTCTGCTGTTTTCATTGCAGGGAGAAACCGAAGTGCTCAGAGAAAACCCATGAGTTAAAGGCCCACAGTTTGAATCTGCTTGAATCCAAACAAATGGGCCTTTAATTCAAAAATACATCTAGCATGAAGAGACAACTTTTAAATTACAAAAAAAATTTCAATTAAAAAGAAATCCTAAAAGTTAAAAGGAGCATCAAGAGGAAAAGTCATCCACACTTAGTTTTCTTTCAGAGCTTCCTGGATGGCAGTGCGGATGCTGTTTAAAAAGACTTGATTTCCTTCGAAGGTTAAAGTGACTCCATCAAGTCTATACATGCTCTCTTCGTCAGGGGACAAATCTTGATGCTCAAGCACCACATGAAAGAAGTCAGTCCGCGCCTTCATAATGCCATTCAACAATCTCCTGCATTTTTCCATTTGAAAAGCATTCTGATATTTCCAGCTTTTCTGTGGAAGAATGAGGGACAAAACAATTCTCATTTGAGGGTACATTTCTCCCAGCAGCCTCAGGTCTCGTGACATCAGATTTGCAATGTCTTTGGATGCATTTGTCCCAATTCCTTATCTTCAGCGTGGATGACCAAAACTTCAGGGGGACCGTCTTCTTTGAAGATTGTGTAATGAAGGTGATCAACAACACCCTTCCAGCCCATGTCTTTAATTCCAATCCACTTCACATTAATGTCCAGATTGAGATTTTTCCCAAAAAGATGCTTAGCTGCAGGCTGTGCCTGTGAAACATGACTTGACCCCACGATCCAGACATCAGGTGGTCTCGTGACGTAGTCTGTTTCCAGAGTTGAGCTTTCAGCTGAAAAGCTGAAGTCAGGGGAGCTTGTTGTGTTTGCTTCCATCTTTTCAGGCTGGATTTCTTCTACAAATACTAGCGGGCTGCTAAAAAGGCTTTTAAAATCAGGTTTCTCCTGAACGCCCTTAGTGGACAATGAAATAAATAAACGTCAATAAATGTTATACATGCTTTTTATTGGTAATTTTAATATTTTAATGCCAAATATATTTCAAAAATTTTAACTGATTTCAATTTTATTTATTATTCAATTCCAATTTTAAATATATTTTTTAATGATTTCATGGTGTATATATTTATTCATTTTCCTCCCTTTCTCTCTTTTTCTGTCTTTGTCCACCAGGAGGCGCCATTTATCCATTGTCGTTCCACCCTCCACCACCATTTATTTGTGTCTGTCTCGGTCCACCGGGAGGTGGGATTTCTTCTTCACAATTTTGTTCACTTCCTCCAACCGTCAGCAGGGGTGTTTGGGACACCACATTTTTCGTTTTTTTATGACATTTGTGTTCTTCCGTACCACAAGCTGGCGCCTGTTTGTTTTTCCACCCTCATCCAGCAGAGGTTCTTTTCACCTCGTTTCCTTCACCTGGAGAATCTGTTGGCTCTAGTTTCATTTCATTAGATTTCTGTCTTAGTGATTAGTTAGTGATTTAAGCCTCCAGGTGAGTATCTTATGTCTACAAAGTAGCTGTCAGGTTGTTTAGTCACCACAGCGGCATGATGACCTCATTGACACTGCGCAATGACCTCAGTGTGACCCTGTGACATACTTTGACAGCTTGATAAAAGGAGAAATTTGTATTCACGGCCAAGAAACAAAGACAAATCCTATTCAGAGCAGACACGTCAAAATAAAAATGTATGTATTCACCATTTTTTGCGAGGTCGTGCACAAATGATTAATTAGTCTTTATCATACATTTCTTATTGACGGGTTTCTTACCTCGTACACATGGATCTATTTGTCTGCAAATGGATAATTCAGAATGACGGGGCCTGTCCAGCATTTTTAATCTGCTGCTATTTGTTCAAATCAACAATTAGTCAGAAATGCCATTTTGAGCCTTATTTTCCTCCATCATCAGGAAAAGGCCAAAAACAAACACCATTGAAGGGCTCTTTCAGGAACCCGGAATGAAGACTTACACAGCATTTGTATCTGTTATGGTGCTTCCTGGATGACTTTTATTGATTTTCCATAAACAACCAAATTCCTTAACACAAGAGCAACATCTGCCACTACAGGAACAAACAAAGAGCTTTACTGTATTTGAGAATCAAAAGACACTTTTTGATCAGAGTTAAGACCTTGTGGGGCCATCAAAAACCACAGCTACTTTCTAAAACACTTCCACATGCAGGCAGGCAGGGTTTTTCCCACCAGAAAAAAGGAGTATTGTTAGTGTCCTTGTTCAGAAAACCTCCAGGTCTGCAGAGTTGTAGACAACAGCCGTCTCCGTTCCCACTTCATCTTCCTCCTGACCCTCGTCCTCCTCCTCTTCTTCTTCTTCTACAGCTTCTTCCAAAGACTCCAAGGCCTCATTGGTATCACTGGCAAAGGTTTCTCTGGAGACGTCATCGTGCTCCTGCAGGTTTAGAGAGCCGATGGCGTGCTTCATCTTCTTCGCCAGCACGTGCCGCCTCCTCTTCTGAGCTGCTTTCTTGCTCTTGTAGTCCTTCTGCTGTTCCTCGAAGAAAATCTTTCGGATCTGGGACTTGGAGATGCTGGGCGTGTTCTTGAGTAAGTTCAGATAGACTCCTCCTGGCGTCCGACGCCTGCTGCCGTCCATGGTGTACACCCCGCCGCTCTCCTCCAGCGTGGCGGTTTCTCCCAGCAGCTCGATAGCTTTCTGCTTCCCTATGACTTTAACCACACGCTCTATCAGATCCTTTTTGGGCTCCTGCAGTCTGTAGGCGATCTCATCCACCACGCTGTCATCGGGGTCATCCTCTGAGATCTCACACCGACCCTTTAAGTCCATCGCAGGTATCGGGCCGAGCCTCTCTTTGATCGGCCTTTTCCTCTTAGCATCCCCGCCTGTTCTCTCGTTTGACCCCTGACCTTTCATGTAGGCCTCCAGTTCAGCGTCCAGCACGTCCAGCTTCCCGTCCTGCGTCAACCCCTTCTCCATCTCCCTCTCCTTCTCCATCATCTTCCGCGCCAGAATGAAGTTGTAGGTTTCCACGCTCCTGCTGGACGTGCTGACGCCCTCCATGCCGAAGATGCCGAGCTCCGCAGTGACGGCGTCCTGGCACTGCTCCTGAACCACGGAGCCCCAGATGTTGTTCACCCTGCGGCTTCCCGCGCCGCCCAGGCAGCTCGCGGGGGTGGCGGCGGGCGGCTGCGGAGCGTCGGACACTTTCTGGCGCTTCCGGCGCCAAACAGCCGCCTCTTCGTCAGAGGAGTCCTGGCCGCTGTCGCTGGAGTCCGCGTCCCTGCCGGAGCTGCGGTATGCGGCTGCAGGAGGCTGGGGGCCGGCTCCGCTCTGGAAGGACTGCCCGCTGAAGACTGCGGAGATCTGCGGCGGTTCCGCCGCGGTGGTTCCCATCTCAGCATCGGAACCGGACCCGGAGAGCTCTCCGTCTTCCAGCTGGCTGTCCATAAGATCTGCCATTAATTTGCGGAAGGTCCAGCAGAGACCGCGGCTTCAGAGCGCTCACTCCGATCGGTACCGGTGCCGTCACACCTCAAACAACCGAACCGGCTCGTAAAACAACCACGATGACGTTCAAAAGAACTGCCTTTGAGTTCGTCTCATTCAGCAACTCTTTAGACGTTCCGAAAGCTCGTCTTCTGAAGGGTTTTAGTAACGCACTTGACAAGTTCGAGAGGGAAATTAGCGGTTTGTTGCAACTACTTCCGCTTTCCAACTTCAAGACTTTCAAAATAAACCTATAAATTTGGTGCAAGTATTTGATGTTGAGCGGTACTGCCCCCTGCTGGTTTGGAGGACGTGTTGCAATGTGATTCTCTGAATCGAAGTCATTTTTAGTAAAGCTCCTTCATTCATTTTTTTCATCCTTGGAACATTTCAGTTTTGAACGAAAAAGTCACATTTTGTGGCAATTATGGTGTTTTAAATCGCTAGTTCTGCGAGCTATTGAGGCATTTTTTCCTCCGTTAATCTTTTTCAAACTTGTTTTACTTTTATATGTTTTCAATGCCTCTAAAGGTCTCCTTTTGTAGAGTTGCTACAACAATAATCACTGTTCCTCCTTTCAAGGTGTCCAAACCATCTCAATCTGCATCCCTGCATTTATCTATTAAACATCCAACATGACATATTTATCTAATGGGGTTCCTTCCTAACAGTTCTTGTTATTCTTCTAGAGAATTTAAAGATCTTCATTTCTGCCACCTCCCTGTCTGTTTTAGATTATTTGTATACTTTCAATATCTAATTGTGTGTCATTTTTTTATTCACGTAAACCTGGAGCAGCAGAATGAATCAATAGGAGACCTTATATGAAAGCAACTTGCCTTACCTTCAGTTATTAAAAAAAGAAGGTTAAGTTGTTATTTTTAGACAAATATAACACTTTTATTATCCAAATAAAAAGCAGAAACTGGACTAAATGGCTCTTTTGGTGTTAATGGTCATGTGATTGCAGCATCTTATTTTTGAAAGTTTTGACATTGTGACGTCAGGTTTGCCGGAAATGGCGTCTTCAACGAAACTCAAAAACAAAAATGGCCGGGTCCTTACGCCGTCTCACATCTGCGGGGAAAAGGCTACAAGAACATCTACTGAGGACGTCGTGTTCTTTACCAAGGGTAGGTCAGCGGGTGTTTAATGCCGACTGGACTCTGTCGGTACTATAGTGGTACTCTGGCGGTACTATAGTGGTACTCCGGCGGTACTATAGTGGTACTCTGTCGGTGCTATAGTGGTACTCCGGCGGTGCTATAGTGGTACTCTGTCGGTACTATAGTGGTACTCCGGTGGTACTATAGTGGTACTCCGGCGGTACTATAGTGGTACTCCGGCAGTACTATAGTGGTACTCCGGCTGTACTATAGTGGTACTCCGGCGAGTAATGGTAATGAGCAGTTCTATGTGGGTGATGAACCAGACTGGAACGGTGTCATTTGTAGATGTTTTTGGGTTGACAGCAGCGCGGCTCACAGAATGTGTCTGAAGGACATTAGCAGAGGTTATTCGGTTCCCCTGACCCATCAGTCTTTCTCTGAAGAGCCTTCCTGGACCACAGAGATGGTTGGCTAGCCGGGCAGCTCAGCAGGTGCAGCTGAATGTTCCAGAAACCAAAGTGACCACGCTGGAAAACGGCCTCCGAGTGGCTTCAGAGGACTCCGGCCTCACAACCTGCACTGTAAGTTTGGAATCCAAACCTCTCACATTCATTTTTCCATCTTCTTTTCTTCCTAGTTTGGCGAGTATTGTGCTCAGCGCTCTTGCGCTGTAACAATGCAGTTTCATGGGCTTTTGCTTTTTTTTTTTTTTTTTTGCCTTCCCTTCCCAGCCTCTGCAGTTGTGTTTTGGTGTCAGTGTGGTGACGTGTCTTCTTGTAGGTGGGCCTCTGGATAGACGCTGGCAGTCGCTATGAGAACAAAAGGAACAACGGCACTGCACACTTCCTGGAGCACATGGCGTTCAAGGTGAGGGGACGAGGACAAAGTCTGTCTCTCCCACATCCATCTCTGACCGTCAGAGGCTTTTTGGTGACTGCAGGGCACCAGAAAACGCTCCCAGCTGGATCTGGAGTTGGAGATCGAGAACATGGGGGCTCATCTGAATGCGTACACGTCACGGGAGCAGACGGTGTACTACGCCAAAGCTTTCTCCAAAGACCTACCTCGAGGTACATCCAAACCACAGACACAGCAATTGCTACTGTTTTCCCTCGGGATGTCACGGCCAATCTTTCGCAGTCTCGCCGTTTCCCAGATGTTTTTGTGTGCAGTTTTGCTTGTTAATACAGCACATCATGTTCTGCAAGGTGATTGGCTGTAGACCTCTGCCAATCGCTCCCTCTGCGTCTCTTGGACAGAATGCGTTCAGCTTGTGAAGCAGATCTTTGTCTTCATTCTAGAATCCTGGACTCTTTTCTATGAAGGTTGAACTTTGAGAGTTTAAACAAGAGAGAAAAGTGTGAAAATGTTCCTGTCTGTCTGAGAAAAGGGTCAAATGTGCAGCGAGAGTTTTCGCTGTAAAGAGTACAGCTGACTCCTTCATCCAGCGCAGGTTATGTTGAGAACAGAACTCCCGTGATGAACGAGGGAACGCTGCACTCAGTGTTTTTGATTCGACGTAGAAACATCTCTGGATTCTTTAGAACATATAACGTTGTTTTTTTCCTGACGCCACGATGAGAATGTTTGTGTTTGTAAAGCTGTGGAGATCCTGGCTGACATCATCCAGAACAGCACCCTGGGGGAGGCGGAGATCGAGAGAGAGCGAGGGGTGATCCTCCGAGAGATGCAGGAAGTGGAGACTAACCTACAGGAAGTGGTCTTTGATTACCTTCACGCCACAGCGTACCAGTCCACAGCGCTGGGCCGGACCATTCTGGGCCCCACCGAGAACATCAAGTGAGTGTGAAAAGGTTGTTTCCCTTTCCTCTCGGCCTGTCGGATCTCCTCTGCTCACTGGGACTCCGTTGGTCGCTTGTGTCACAGGACCATCAACAGAGGAGACCTGGTGGAGTACATCACCACTCACTACAAAGGACCCAGAATCGTGCTGGCCGCTGCTGGAGGTCAGAACAGAAGATCTCCCGATGCGGTGCTGCTCCGAAACACTGACTGTGTGATATTTCTGAGCAGGAGTCTGCC
This sequence comes from Oryzias woworae, assembly GCA_016861445.1. Taxonomy (NCBI): domain Eukaryota; kingdom Metazoa; phylum Chordata; class Actinopteri; order Beloniformes; family Adrianichthyidae; genus Oryzias; species Oryzias woworae. The sequence goes on from BOLG01000407.1 coordinate 1,128,279, forward strand.
ACAACGAGCTCATCAGTCTGGCCCGCTACCACTTTGGAAAGCTTCCGGGCAGATATGAGGGTGAAGCCCCGGCGCTCCCTCCGTGTCATTTCACAGGAAGTGAGGTATGCTGCGAGCCACACTCATGTCCAATGAAAATGGAGCAAAGCACACACGCATCTGTGTGTTTGTTAGCTGCTGTGTCTGGCGGCACTTTTTATTTGGATGGCTGTGCAGTTTCGCTCAAAGCCGCTCTGAGGTTTATGTTGGACGCCTGCGGTGAAATAAGACGGTTAAACCAGATTCATGTCTGTTCATAAAGCTCAAATTCAGGACTAAAATTGTCTCAACCCTGCACTGAAAAAAGTGTTTGTTGGTGTTTTAACATTCTCTTGTCATGCTTTTCTGATCCTGGAAGACATACAGTATGGAATGGAAAGTTTGTGCCTCCCCAGGAAAAATGATCTATTATTGTGCAGACCTCACCTGACCTCAACATCATTGAAAATCTATGGATAGACCTGAAAACAGCAGAGTGCAACAGACATCCCAGAAATCTGAAGGAACTGGAAGAGTTTCGGAAAGACGAATGGATGAAGAAACCTCAAACAGGAGGAGCCACGAGCTTCCTGCTCCGCCCCCTCTGATGCTTCCACTTACAGAGAAACGGATCCATGAACGGCTTTGGTTTTCTCGTCGGAGCTGGAATCTGACTCAAAACTCTGCCGTTGGATGGCTCCAAAATGGCTCGGCACTTTTGTTGCACCAGTAAGGTTAGGTTGGACGTGTGAGAGGCTGTAAACAGAGAGCTCTCAGCAACTGGGTGGAGTAGGCCGAAACACCCCCCCCATACAACTCAGCTGGGAATTCCTGATGCCACTCTGCAGAAACTATGTCCTAGAAAACGATGTTTTTCTAGATTTTGGCTAAGAACAGCAGAATTCGAATGAAAAGACTTGTGGGAAATCTTCCATCAAAGATCAAACGATGATCTTTTTCTACTCGTGGAAACTCCGGTCTCTTTGTCTCTTTGTTAGTGCAGGAACCAAGCGTGTTGAAGGGAAGAGGCTGGACAACAGGTAAACGGAGATCAGACGGGTTCTGAGGACCAGATTATGCTCTTTGGTTTCAGATACGCGTGCGCGATGACAAGATGCCCCTGGCTCACATTGCAATTGCTGTAGAGGCTGTCGGCTGGTCCCATCCAGACACCATCCCACTCATGGTGGCAAACACTCTGGTTGGGAACTGGGACCGCTCGTTTGGTGGAGGAGTGGTGAGTACTGAGCAGGTGCTGATGCCAAGCAGGTTTTTAAACCGGATCCCAGCGAGCTCAGAAGTGCAGCTCGCTTTGGATAACATCATGATGACAAACTGCAGAACGACAACATTTCAGCAGTGTTTTCCACTTTGAACCTTCTGAAGTGTTTTCATTTACATTTTAAATAAGGATTTTCGGAATGTTTCAACTCACGTTCGTGTCCCAATTCACTAACTGCAAAAACGGCGTCTTAAGAAAGTAAGGAGAGCTTTGTTTAGAGACAAACTATTTGAGTTGCTGTCTTGCAAGAAAGATAACCTTATGGAGAAAGTTTTTCAACATCAAAATAATCTCGGTGTGAGAAATCCCGTCTTACTCTCTAGAATGTGTTTCCTAAAATCAGGATTCTCAGGAAGACCCATTTTTCTGGAAGAATGTGTGACTTCTCTCTGAAGGGCTTTTTCCTCAGAGTATCAGTCATTTGATGCTCCATGCTGGACGTATTCCTGATCAACCCCGAGACCCCTGGGTTTATTTCCAGTCCAGACTAAATAACTTACGGGTGTTTTTGCTTTTCAAGTAGAAGCTAAATTAAGGTCGTTTGGGAGCCAGAGTGGCTTGATGGATTTTAGCATCAAAGGGCTACGATGAAGCAGATCCGTTACTGCTAAATCAACTCCGACTGGAGGATGACCTGCAGAAACTTTGCAGATCCTGGACACGTTTAAATGAAACGATCGACGTGCTTGACGGGCTTTGAGACATTTGCTTTCATGAATCGTTCTGATGGGTGCTGGCTGCGTTCTTCATTTCTGAACCCAGAACCTGTCCAGTAAGCTGGCTCAGATGGCCTGTCAGGGGAACTTGTGCCACAGCTTCCAGTCCTTCAACACCTGCTACACAGACACGGGCCTGTGGGGGCTGTACATGGTGTGTGAGCCCGGCACAGTGGGGGACATGATGCGCTTCACCCAGAGGGAATGGTGAGTTGATCCTGACCACGCAGCTGCCGTCAGAACCGCCTCTAGTTTAATGCTCCGTTCCTGTCAGGACGTCGCTCTGCAGCAGCGTGACAGACGCCGACGTGGCTCGGGCCAAGAACCTGCTGAAGACCAACATGCTGCTGCACCTGGACGGTAAGACCTCCCACCAGAGAACCGCACCGTCAGAATGTCCACGTCAACCGCGTGTTTCTCCAGGATCCACCCCCATCTGCGAGGACATCGGCCGACAGATGCTGTGCTACAGTCGCAGGATTCCTCTGCATGAGCTGGAGGCCCGGATCGACGTGAGTGCACAGTTCAAGAGCCACAAGCTCTCCGTCACGCAACCTCAACGGTGTTTTTCACAACCAACAGGCCATTGATGCTGAGACCGTTAAAGAAGTGTGCACCAGATACATTTACAACAGGGCTCCAGCCGTCGCAGCTGTCGGTACGTCTTTACTGAGATCAGGAGTTCAGAAAAAACATCTTTACATTTGCAGATCTTCAATTGTTTAACTCTTCTTCTGTGGCCTAAATGAAAATGTGCAGTCACACGTTTTAAACCTGAAGGACCAGAAATCCGATGTTTTAAACCTAAACTTTCAAAGTGGACCTCCAGTGTGTTCAGACAAGCGCTAATGGTCAAAAGGAGAAAGATCTCACTGGAGAACGTCTCTCTTTTGATGCACGTTTCATTTGGAACCACTTTAGAACGGGTTCCAGCTGGACCTACTGATAACTCTGCGCTAGAACTGACTGTTTTCTTTGTCGTGAACGTCAGGTCCAATCGAGCAGCTGCCCGACTACAACCAGCTCCGCAGTGGAATGTTCTGGATGAAAGGCTGAGCGAACCACCCAGCCAGCAGCCATCAGCGGGAATCCATTCAAGAAAGACATATTTAAGTTTCTAGTTTTTATTATAAAATAAAGAACAACACAATAACATTAAAATAAGGGATTGTGGTTCAGGTCATTTTTTACTCTTGGCTGCCACTTGTTCCTGAGCAGCTTTCTTGGCTTTAACCATCTCCACCAGTTCCTGAGGGAGAAAGCAGAGGAGCGCTTAGCGCCACAACTCAACCACAAACCAGCTGGCAGCGGAAGCTGAAGTGACCACCCTGTACACCTACCTTGTACCTCTTCATGCAGTCCTTCTTGGTTCGACCAGGAACTGCGGCGGCGATCTTCTCCCAGCGTTCAGGCGTGCTGACCGGGAATGTTTTCAGAGCCTGTTCCAGGAGCTTCTGTTCCTCGGTGGTCCAGGGCGCCAGGTTCCCTTCGCCAGAGGCTGAGGAGCACAAGCATGCAGGGACTTCAGGAAGGAAGAGGAACCATGGGAGCGTTGCTTCTTATTGTACTAAAATCCTGCTCAGTTTGCTTCACTGGATGAGAATCGACCTTTAGGGGGCGGGGCCTGAGTAAGCTTCAAACTCTACAAAAGGAGATTTGGAAAAAGGTTCTTTTCTAATGAATCCTTTCGATTAGATCTTATTTTAAAACTGTGAGAAGTTTCATCCATTCTGTGCACTGAAAAAGATCCGTGTCCATCATTATTATTATTAAGGAAGGTTTGGAGCAGAAGTGGTTTCATGCATGCCGCCGTCACGACAGGAGGATAACCTGAATTCACTTGTCTCAGTCTGACGTTTGACTACAAACAACAATAATCTGTAATTCTGTCTGATGCATTTTTAGAAATGTAACTGACAAAATATCTACAAACATCTTCAAACTCTCTTTTTAAAACTAGAGTTCATGTATTTTATTTTGAAAAATCCATCATACAGTGTTCAGTAAATGAGTACACCCCGCTATACTTTACAGGAAACCTTTAGTGTTCTTTCAGAATCAACATTTTCTATGAGATATTATACTAACAAATACTCCCACATCTGTGGACCGTTTGATCGTTCATTTCCACACACAAACAGGGGATTTTATCAAATAATTCAAGTCTATGTTACAAAACAGTCTGAAGAGACTACAAAACTCTCATGAACAGGCATTCAAACACAGGCGAGTCTAAAAGAGCATTACTGAACAAAGAAAAGCCATTTCATGCTGTCAGAAATGGCTCCTCACGGAAGAGACATCATTTCTTCACACAGAAATGTGAGCGCTTCGAGAAGATCAGCAAAGCTTTCCGTAAAACCTGCAGCAAAAGTGATCAAATATTTAAGAAAGATGGAAGTGAACCATCTCACAGAGACGTCCAGACCGTCTTCTGATGAAGAAAATCTCCATTTAAGTTCACTGCAGTTAACTACAGCAACGGAAAGCCGAACTGGAGCGACCGTTTCTCGTGACATCATACGGCGCACACTGCAGAGGAATGACATGCATGAAGGAAGCCTCTCCTAAAGCCCAGGCATAAAAAGCAGGCCTGGAATTAGCTAAGGCCCATGCTGAAGAGGAGGAAGACTACTGGGACTCTATACTCTGCAGTGATGAGACTAAGAAGGATTTCAAAGAACAATGCATGGTGTCTACAGTGAAACATGGTGGCCGTGTCCTTTGGTGTGCGTGCACATACGTGCACGTATGCGCCAGTTACTCTGTTTAGCTTTAAATGAATCTGCGTTTTTGTTTCATTTAATGGAGAGAGAATGTCAGAGCCTACAGAACCAAAGTAACGAGTGTTTCTATAGTAACTGTACTTATCAACAGAACCGTAATCCGTTACTGACAAAAGTAATGAAATTACAGTCGTTCGTTACTGCCAACACTGTGCAGGGGGGAGTCATTTTTGCTTCAACCAGTGCGAGTCAAACTGAAGATGTTGTGATTTTAGTGCCGTTATTCACCTGCATTTCAGGTTTTGGAGTTAAATAAATGTTCAATAAAACTCATCCTTGTGGAAAGTCTGGAAACGGTCCTGATGAAACGAGTACTTTTTACAGAGGCTGTAGTCATTTATGCTGAGCAGCTAGACGGGTTCAGGTTTACATGACAGCAGTCTGAGTTCTCAGAACGCGCCCTCTGCAGGTGGTAGATGTGCTGCAACACGGAGGCCTACCTTCAAAGCGCTCTGAGGGCGCAGCGTTGTCTATGGAGGGCGCCACAGAACTGTGCTCCTTCTTGAACTTTTCAAAGGCTTTCCTGTTGATCTCGTCTTTCTGCACTGGATCTACGGGAGGAACGTCCATGCAGACACGTCGGGAAACCTGTCCAACCATCACTGTGATGCTGCGCCTTCTGCTCACCTAATCTCTGCAGGTTCTTGGCTTTGTTGATGACATCTTTGGCCGTCCTCTTCATGCCGCTGACGGAGTGCAAGTTCATGTAATTGGCAATCACCTCCCACCTGAAAGCAAAGCATTCCTCTGAAACACGGATACACGCTGATGGACATGACCTGTTCAGACACGGCGTCTCACGCTTGTCTTCTTTCACACTGGACAATACTGCCCCCTGTGGCAAACTAAAGAACAGTTTCACTGAAACAGGAGCAGTTCTCCTGCCTGGAAGTCAGACGCCTCGATCTCTGCGGCTGCTATGGTAATGAACGCTAGCTGCTGAATCTGCATCAGTCAATCTGAAGAATCTTGGACCTGGCATTGGTTCCAGCGGGGAAAAGGTTGACCGCTTTGATGAGCAGCTGCAGGTCGTCTTCGTTCCAGCCTTTCCCTCCTCCTCCTCCTCCTCCTGCTCCGCCGGCCTGCTCAGCGCTGCGCGCCGCCTGCATGGCCTGCGCCTCCGCCTCCCTCTCCTTCTGCAGCCGAGCGTTCACCTCCTCCACCTGCGGAGCAGTCCGGGCGGCTGTGAGCACGGGGGTGACCGGACATCTGAGTAGCTCAGGGGCAAAAGCAGCTGACCTAAGACTAATCTGTACACTTTGAAACTGGAACAATGATATTTTTGTCCACATTGGTGGTCGGCTGCAGTCTCTCTCGCTCTGTAAAAGGTAACTGTTGTTCGTTTGTAACACTTTAAAACCTTTAAAAACACATCAAACACTGAGAGTTTGCTTTGTTGGTTCCTCCCAAAGTGAAAGCGTATTTCAACCTGACAACAGATGACCAAAGACGGTCTCTTATCTGGATTTGTCTGCTTCGGGATCACCTCCCTTCCTTCTTACTGTGGAGGAGATGCCAGCCTGCACCACTACACTGCCTCCCCCATGCGGTGCTGTTGATTTACGGACCATTCTCTGTAAACCCTGCACGGCTGTGGGTGAAAATCCCACTCTGACGCCTTCTTCTTGGTAACCCGCTTTACTGCATTGACTTCCAGTTTGGAGGTCGCATGGAGGTCACTCCAAACTATCTGGCAGCTTGGTTTTGTGGAACCACAGCTTTAGGTTGCTGTCAGTCCAAAGAGGTGCTGGTTCCAGACACCTGAGCACTTTGAGCATGGCTCAAAATAAAACAGTCAGAGGGAAAAAACGGAACTTGAAAACGTGTTCTCAAAGCGGGTTTCCAATAGAACAGCATTTAGAAGAAGCATCTGTAGAAACCAAAGGCACAAACGACACGTTTTCTGCTCGTAAAACAAGGACGGGTTGAACACATGCGTCCCTGAATGTTCTAGAGGATGAACCTGAACTCCTCATGCTTCATGCCAGAGGATCACAATTTAGATCAACACATTTGATCGAAGAATTTCTTTCAGACAGGCAGGCGACGGATGTTTGCACAAAAACCAACCTTGTTTCAGAAAGAAGCCAAAGTACCTGTTTTTCCACGGCTGCCTTGCACTTCTCTTTAGAGCCCGAGGCCAGAGTTTCATTCAAGGTCTGTAAACTGAGAGAAATCAGGCTTTTCAGAGGCGTGACTCTTCTTGTTGCTCGATGTTTGCTGAACTGATGCGTGTTAAAGACAACATGAGTGTGGGTGTAAATACTAAACACAGCGTTCATGAATGACTCCTCCTGAAGCTCTACCTCATCAGCTCCAGACGCTCACACAGTTTCTCCACCTCCTCCATCATTTTCACTCCGTCGGCTTCGTTGTCAGCAAAGTAGTTCCAGTTCTGTAAGAGAATTCCCAATTCAGTTTTATTTCTATAGTCCAATATCACAGCCAGAGCCGTCTCACTGGACTGACATCAGTTTAGAAAAAGTCAACACTAGCTGGTTTCTCGACAGACTAAACTGTCCTTACACCCTCCTTCTCAGTGAGGAAAAACTCCTAAAAAAAACCCCGGTGGGTTCAGAAGCAAACAACTGAACCAACACTCCCCATCCTCACATTTGTGCAGCTCCCAGACACTGGGTTTACCTTACAGAAGGTCCTGAGCTTCTGCCTTTCCTTCTTGATGGCCTTTTTCTGGATTTCCTTCTCCTTCTTCGCCTGCACCGCTGCCTGCCTGGCCTCCTCGTCCTCTTTTTCCTTTGCTAAACGGGCTGTTTCCAGCTCTGCCTGCCGGGCCTGGAAGCAGAACGCAGAAGGAGCTAAATGCTTCAGGCTGAAAACTGTCCCGTTCTTTCTCTCAGCTAAGCCTTTGTTCATCGTCCATCCCAGCGGACGGAGGATCCAACACTTACTTTCTCTCTCTCCTCCTGCTCTCTCTTCTTGGCTTCGGCCTTTGCTTTCTTCTCGGACTCTTTTCTTGCCTTCTCTTCTTCTTTAAACTTTTTTATTCTTGGGTCGCAGCTGTAGGCCATGTCTGCAGACACAAACCATCAGTCTCGGGCGGGTTCCTGGTTTCTCAGCATCATTACAGCACATGTGCAGCTGAGCTTCATGGCTGCTCTTCAGGGATTCATTCGTCTAAGCCACTGCTCCTAATCAATTCTTACACTGACATACAGGATGATGGTTTGGATATTTTATCGTCATTTAAACATCATTCAGGGAATCTCCACTTTTACAGAGCACGTTTAACCAAACGCTCAACGTTCATGGAATCTCAGCACAGACAGAATGACATTATTGAGACTGCAGAGCATAAAGGCTGGACATTCATACACACTATTCATCGGCACTAAGTGAACGTCCTTCAGCTTCTGTGGAGCTTGATGATCAAACGAGTTCCTACCAACGAGAGTTCTTATCCTGTTCATCTCCTCCTTCTTTCTTTGAGCTCTGGAAGCTCGGTTCTGCTTTTCAATCCACCTCCTCTCATCCCGACTGCAGAGGACAGGTTTTATGTTAGTTAAGCGTACTTTTAAATCTGGAAGATCACCGAAGTGATCCAGATCTTACCATTCCGCCTTTTCCTTTTCTTCTTCATCCAAGTATGAAAATTCCCTCCACGAGTCAAAGTTATACCTTGAAACAAAAAGTTTCTCTGTTTACCTTCTCCTCTGAATGGTTTTTCAACTTCTCTGAGTCATAGAAACGCTCTGAGAACACTCGGTTCTTACCAAAAGGAGTAAAAATTGTCCACCTCTTCAAAAGATGAGTCTGTGGTTCCCAGTTTGGGCACAGACTTCTGGATAGACCATCGAGCGTTCCTCTCAAAAACAGGAGAGAAAACCTCAAAGAAGTTCTCTTTTCCTTCACCTTTGGAAGGCACGCTGTTGTCGAAGGTGGGGTCCACACTGTCGAAGGCTCTCCTCTTCATCGGGTCCGACAGGGTTTCAATAGCTGCAGTTCACAGAGACAAGCAGCAGGGCTGCGGTCACCGCAGACCGTCACGGCGCCATGCGGCTTCCTGCTGGTTGACGTACCTTTAGTTATGCAGGTGAAGTAGTCGTTGTCTCCCTCTTGGATCTGCTCTCCTGCAGCTTTCCTTTTGTCAGGATGATGCTTCAGCACGATGGCTTTGTCTGAAAAATGTCCACCGGGATTCCATTTGTTCCAGTTATGTGGGAGGGGCCTGTGAGAGCCAGGAGGGTACTTACGCGCAGCTTTGATCTGTCTTTGTGTGGCTTTGTACCGCAGGTGAGGGAGGCCGAGGACGGCATAGTGGTCCTGGTTCTGACAGACAGGAAGACCGAAGCTTGGGGTTCATATTTGTCGAGCAACAAGAAAGACACTTTACATGAAATGGGTTTTTATTACTTTATGCATCACTGCATCCCAAATAATGGCTATGATTGTCTAAATATCTTCATTTAAGTCGCATCTGCTGACTTCCTGGGGCTGTTTCTGAAGGTACGATGACTTAAAGAGCCTCATTAACACTAACGTATCTCATAAAAGTTCATTTAAAGAAAACCAACTCTTTAGTCTAACATGTAGACCTGACAGCAATAATGATTCTAAAACCCTCAGACTTCTTAATCATCCTCAGCTTCTTTAACCCGTTTTGTCTCCTCTTTGCTGTGTACCCTGATCCCCCCTCTCTAACATCCCATTCTCTTCTTTTTTCAGTCCGCTCCAACAAGAAATGTATGCAAACATAATTCACATAAGAAAGTTCAGCCTCAAATACAAAAGGGGTTTATCCAAATGTACACCTCGTGTGTCAGAAGATTCAGAAGCCCCATAGTAGCAGTCAAATCTGCCCAACACAAGAAGCCTTCAGTTTTTATCTGTGTGCTCAGCTGCTGGACCGCACCAGTTCAAAATGTTTAGAAATGGAACTTTATCGCCTGTCAGTTGTTGCAAAGATCAAAGTTTGGAGTTCCAAACTGCTTTCAAATGAATGGAGGTCAACTGGAAAACTGGTCTGACACCTTCACCGTCTTCCTACTAAGACGGTCCTTTTGGACAAACAAAGCCGCGGTTTTCCAGAAGGATTTTTTATATGAAGCTGGGCCAAACTGATCGATGGCTCCTCTAACACAATAAACCACTGAGAAAATGGAGGTAAGCAAAGCGTTCATTTCTAACCATATCCCAGATACCTTCCAGTCTTTGGGGTCGAGTGTTCGCAGCATGGGATGCTCCTCCAGCAGAAGCTCCTCATCTTCTGACTCCTCCGACTCCTCCTCTTCATCCTCCAGCTCTTGGAAGGAGGCCGACACATTCCGGTTTCTCCTCCTTATATACGCCTCAAACCATCGACCCACCGGCTCCACCTGAACAAGGACAGAAGCTGTGGGGCAAAAGACACCCGTTAACGCTCCAGATCACAAGCATGGAAACGCTTTGTTTTTCTTACTTCACAAAAGAGACAGAAGCCTAGAAATAATTTCAGCCACGAAAAAGACGGCGCGCGGTACAAGCAAAGCGCGGCATTTTTGCCCACAAGAATATCCTGTAGGATCGCTGTTGAATTTGCTGACGAACATTATGTTTTAATGGAGACCTAAAACGATTCAAAGTCCTCCCATGTTCCGTGCTTCTCTCGACGCTTGTTCTTATGAATGCAGTGCTTCTCGTCACTTCTTCTCTTCATTGTGAGATGGAAGCTCAGAGCTTTCTCCGTCTTGAGTGCCGTCAATGGGAGATCCCTTTTTTCCTACATGTTAGGCTGGCAAAGAGGTTTTATGTCATCAATTTTTAAATTAGGGATACAACAAAAGAAACCTCTAACAAGGATTAGGAATAAATTCGATGTTGCATCAGTCCTTCAAAATAAGAGCATTGCAACTTCCTTTACTTGATAAACTACAACGGTAGTTTAGTTTGATGGACTTTCCAAAATGTTTCAGTTTAGATCAATGCATTGTTGTTGTTTTGAGTCCACATGTGATGCATAAATCAAATACCTGATTCCAGAATAGCTGTGAGGTTTAATGGTCACATCAGTCAGTATGAAAGCATTTTTCATACTGTGTGCAGAATGGGTCTTTTACCAGTTCAGAATTTTTACTTTTAGAAAAAATCATTTACTCATTTCTCGTTTGGACCCCGTGAACATTGGACTGATATGATTTTGTGCGGCAGATGCTACTGAGAAGTCATCTTTTGTGTAAAAAAAAAAATCCAATAGGAGGCAAAGATTTGGTCAGAAGACTCACTGAAACCCAGGACCCAGCGTGTGCTGGAAGATCAATCGACCCAACACATATGCACATATATTTAAAATACATCTACAGGAATCACAAAATATAATAAATGTATAAACGTGTTTGATTTCTTGCGTACGAGCAGGTCCAGCGGGACCGGTCTACCAGAAGCGCGTTTAGCTGCGACCCGGCGGCCTCCCACTGCTTACCGGCAGCCGCCTTTAGCACCGCGGTCTCCTCGACATTCTTTGCTTCTGGCAACATCTTCACAACATAACCGTTTCCAACATCCACTTGCCAACGCAACTGAATATGTCTGAAGTGCTAAACTGAATATGTCTGAAGTGCTAAAGTTTATGGGTCGCTCATTGACGGACCACATGGGCCTCCCGGTGTGCCAGCAAATCCAAAGAGTTCAGTGACTTCGGAGTCGTAAATTTGGTTCCGCCTTTTTTGTTCCGCTACGCTTTTTTTAAACTAAGCCATTATTTTGGCCACACAGATTTGCAATAGGATTAAATATTGCAATTATTTTCAGAACTATGTGAAACCATCGAAACATATAGGACTCTTTGGGAAAACCATTTTAAGAGAGTGTGTCCTCTTAATTCAAGTCCGTACTGAACTTCCGGCTGGCGGCGGAAGTGTAAAGTTGCTGTGTAATCCTCTGGTCTCGCAGTAGAAATAGTCCAACATCCGTGACAAAAGCGTGAGTTTGTTTCAATTTTAAACATGCCGGACTATTTGGGAGAAGATCAACGGAAGACCAAGGAAGAAGAAAAGGATGACGCACCCATTCGAGGTTTATACAAAACGATTATTATGTCCACAACAATACTGTCGTACCGTCGGCGAAGCTAATTGTCTCTTAGCTCTTCTTACTTCCATATTTTTATAAACAATGAATGCAGTAGTTTCAGGATGCTCCGTGATAACCTATTTTACATTTTTAATTAAAACAACTGGTTTATAGCGAACAGATAAAGGTGTTCCCTCTGTTGAACATGGTCAATGTTGTAGCATTGCTAACGGATTAGCGCAATGTAGAAAGAGCGAAGTCATTCTTCTTTCTGTTTATTATGCTAGCTTTGGATGAAGGCGACATCGCTCTGCTCAAAACATACGTAAGTTGAACTCAAACTGCTCACATGTGTTTTTGTGCCCTTCTTAATTCTATTGTTGGAGTTTTACTTCTAAGGTCGAATGTTGACCAGTTTGTCGCGGCTTTGCCAGGGTCAAAGCACCTATTCCAGACAGATCAAGCAGGTGGAGGATGACATCCAGCAGCTTCTCAAGAAGATCAACGAGCTTACAGGTGAACCGGATCACTTCCCCATGTTTTAACCAATGTTTTTACTTCAGATAAACCAAACATATGATTTGTAATCCAGTTAAGATGTCTATATATTAAATTGCATTTGAAAAATAATTGCGTCCAGTTAAAAAATGTTATTTCATAACTGGAGATCATACCATAGAAGATACATTGATTTCTAAATGATTTGAATCAATGTTGTATCTTTAAAATGAAGATTCAGTTCTTCAGTTGTGTTGTGTACATGTTTGTTGTTGTTATTGTACTTTAAAATCTCATAAAAAGCAACACTAGACATAGGGTTTGTGCCAGTCCCAGACAACTTTATATCTAAGAATGATATTAAAACACTTAATCGACCAATAGATAAGATAAACATGTCATAAAGAAATATTTGGAGGAATAAAAACAAGAACAAGAAAGAGCTCTCAATTAAAGGATGATATTACTTTTTGGACTTTGCTTTCAGTCTTCATGTCTCTTTGAATTTGTCAGGCATCAAAGAGTCAGACACAGGCTTGGCTCCACCAGCACTGTGGGATCTGGCTGCTGACAAACAGACTCTGCAGAGTGAACAGCCGTTACAAGTGGCCAGGTAAAACAGCCCACCTTTGTAGTTTAAAAGACCTTTTGTTGCAATTTTCATTTTAGTGTCAAATTTTCAGATTTAATGTAGTCTTTCTTCTTCTTTATGATAAATGTCTTTTAGATGTACTAAGATCATCAACGCAGACTCTGAAGACCCTAAATATATCATCAATGTAAAACAGTTTGCTAAGTTTGTGGTGGATCTGAGTGACCAGGTGGCTCCGACTGACATTGAGGAAGGCATGAGAGTTGGGTGAGTCTGATATCGTCATGACACGTCAGTCACAAGCTGATGTGCACGTTTCTAACAAACATTTGTACTTGTTCTTGCAGGGTTGACAGGAACAAGTATCAGATCCACATTCCTTTGCCTCCTAAGATTGACCCCACTGTAACTATGATGCAGGTACACGGAGGCTGCACGGAAACCTCTGAGCATCATTGTTTGTTTTTTCATGTTTCCAGAGTGACTGAACAGAAATGCATGTGGTTTGTTTTGAAGACTTTAACATGGAACAAACATGCAGAGAACATTGGGCCATCTTCACAAACGTTTTTTCCCAAAGATTTTGATACATTTCTTCCCAACACTTCTCAGGGAAAATCATCATATTCATGACCTGTTCTGTAGCAGAGCTTTTGCTCTGAAGGGTTATGGACATCGTGGACTTATGTTAAAGCCATCAAAAGCGTAAACATGAGAGTTGGACAGACCCTGTGGTCATGTGACCCATCCTTTTTGTTGTGGGCTTATTAGAAGCCAGTGAGCTCATTTTTTTAAAAACGCATTTGCCACTTGTTGCAGCTATTGTAGGGCTAACAAGTTGGATGTGAGTGAAGTTATGATGCCTCCGTCTTCTAAACCTGCTGAAACCCATGACGTTACTGGAGCCTATCCTCTGAGCAGGTCACCAGTCTGATCAGGGCAGCTCGCACACACACTCACATTTACACACCTATAATGCAGCATGTTTTTGGCGTGTGGGAGGAAGCTGGAGAAAACCGCTGCACGCACGAGGAAAACGTGCAAACTCCACCCAGAAAAGACCCAGCCAGGATTTGAACCAGGGCCTTCTCCCACTACACCATCGCCTAGTTAAATTACAATGATTACATCATTAAAAAATGAATCACCATTAAGTTGAAAATGAAATCTACTCACAGGAGAGACAAAAAATGGTTTGATCCAAAGTGTAAGTTTGTTTCTTTCTGTCAAGATTTCACAAAAGAACAGACTTGATAGGCTGTTACGCTTTTTTTTGTGTATAAATTCTGTTCTTGACAAAAGTCAATTCACTTCCCAAGCTTTTTAAAAGCGTGTTTTGCTGGAGCAAGATGCTTGCTTTAAGGTGAAAGTGCACAGGTTCACTTGTTTTCCCCCGAAGATCAAAGCAAAATGACTTAGTTTGTGCCGACTTTGTGTGGTGCAGGTGGAAGAAAAGCCCGATGTAACCTACAGTGATGTTGGTGGCTGCAAGGAGCAGATTGAGAAGCTGAGAGAAGTGGTTGAAACTCCGCTGCTCCATGTGAGTGTTCACAGACGCTGCAGATCACCCAGAGAGCGTTTTTCAGACGGAAACGGCTTCAGTCTTTTGCAAAGCAACAAACATGTTCTCTCTTTCCTTTCTCCTTACCAGCCTGAGAGGTTTGTCAGCCTGGGCATCGAGCCTCCTAAAGGTGTGCTTCTGTTCGGGCCACCCGGCACAGGGAAGACCCTGTGTGCCCGAGCCGTGGCCAACAGAACCGACGCCTGCTTCATCCGGGTCATCGGCTCTGAGTTGGTTCAAAAATATGTGGGAGAGGTGAGCTCGCACGTGACAAAAAGAGTGGATTGTGTTTCCATCAGCATTCACTTTCACGCTGTCTGTAACTGCAGGGAGCCAGGATGGTTCGGGAGCTGTTTGAAATGGCAAGAACCAAAAAAGCTTGCCTGATCTTTTTTGATGAGATCGATGCCATTGGAGGTGAGATTGATGCCCTCTGTATGGCTTCACCGAGACGCTCCACCCCCATGCAGAGTCATGTGGTCGACGTGGTACCAGCGTCTTAAAGACGCCGACTTCACATTTACAAACCTCTAACATGAGACATTGAAATGAATGTACTAGTTTAACATGGTTAGCCTGTGTGTCAGCATCAGCTGATGTGTTGCATTGAAATCATTTGTAGTTCCCTGTAATGAGCAGAAATGCTGAAGGTTTAGAACATGTATTTAAAAGGAAAAATAAAACCATTATTAGTCCTCCCAACTTCTATTCCTTAAAAATGTTTGATTACTCAGATGATCAAACACTTTGAACACCTTACTGTGTTCATGTCAGTGAACATTGTGTTGGGAAAAGGGTTTGATACGATCACAAATCCTGAAAAGGACTTCTGCCAAACAGTAGATTTGCTTCTAGAAGCGTTGTTTCTGTGCAGATCAAAGGTGGTGGTGTTTTCGTGATGTCGTCCTGCATGGAGAACCCTTTTGCTTCTTACTGGGCTTTCAGTGTGGCCTCATCTGAAAAAAGGAAATGTTTGCTGGTAAAATCTCCCAGGTGCCCGCTTTGATGACGGAGCTGGAGGAGACAATGAGGTCCAGAGAACCATGCTTGAGCTCATCAACCAGCTGGATGGTTTCGACCCGCGGGGCAACATCAAAGTGCTCATGGCCACCAACAGACCCGACACTTTGGACCCGGCTCTGATGAGACCAGGGCGCCTGGACAGGAAGATTGAGTTCAGCCTTCCCGACCTGGAGGCGAGTTCTCCCGACAGGAGACCTTCTCCTAATGGCTGTTGAAGAAATGGAATCATGCTCTGTTTGTGCATTTTTCAGGGTCGCACGCACATTTTTAAGATCCATGCGCGCTCCATGAGTGTGGAGAGAGACATCCGCTTTGAGCTCCTGGCCCGTCTGTGCCCCAACAGCACAGGTGAGACCAGCGCTCCTTTATTCATGTTATTGATGACTTCATTTATCCTGACCAGGGTTTTTATACTTAAGATTAGGTTAAAAACATCAAACAGGGGTGGGGGGGGGTTTCCTGCAGTTTGTTCACCAGTACCAAGCTGTGGCCACAAGGGTGCAGTGCAGTGAACACAATAGGACTGAGTCTGAAGTAGCTTTGTCAGTTTGCTGTATGCGGGGTGTCTTTGTCTACTGGGATTCTGAAGGACATGGAAACTACTTTAACAAGAATACACAATTCTCTCTGTTAGAAACATCTATCAATCAAGAAAAACAGGATCATTTTAAACCAATAAAGCTTGGTGAACACTGTGCTCACGGATGAACACCATTTTATTTTCTTATTTAGGCGTCCTGCCACCATAACCATAAAGTTTTGGCAGCGTTGTAAAGTGATAAACCATTAAAGTAAATCCAACATTTAAAGACCCACTCCAATGAAAATTGCGTTTGAGGGTTTTTAGCATTTTTCTCATGCCAGAGGACACGTATAAAATAACTTCACAGCATTTCTTTATTCAAAGTGTGTTGGATCGGAAGATGAAACCTGTCATTTGAAAGAGTTCAGGTTTGTGACGCAGCAACTGCAGTGGACGGGCCACCGTCTCCCTGCGCCGCTCCAATTCTGATGCAACCCCTTTAGACGAACAGATCCACGAACGTCTTTGTTTTCCTCGTCTGGGCTGAACTCCGGATCAGAACTGTACGGCTGGATATCTGATAGTACTGGCTATCTTTGTTGTGTTGCTAATGTTAGCTTGTGGTTGTGAGGGGCCGTAAGCTAGCAGGAGAGCTTGTGATTAAAGAGATGATGGGAAATGAGCACAGGCTTACTCTGCACCAACAATCCTGCCCACAACTCAGAGGCAAATTTCTACTGAACTCCTGCTGCTCTGCAGAACCTTTCCTGGAGAGCGACACAGGTTGGTGGGTTTTGGTATAATCATGAAGACGACCACTAGGAACAGTTTGAAAGTAGATCCAAACATGACGGGAGTGGGACTTCTGGAGTACTCAGTCGTTGAAAATGGTAAAGATCCCGACGCTTTGTTTTTCCATCAGGTGCTGAGATCCGCAGTGTGTGTACGGAGGCGGGCATGTTCGCCATCAGAGCTCGCAGGAAGATCGCCACAGAGAAGGACTTCCTGGAGGCTGTAAACAAGGTCATCAAATCCTACGCAAAGTTCAGCGCCACCCCCAGATACATGACATACAACTGAGAGCTCTGCTCTCCTAAAGAAACAGTCAATGATTGTTGTCGTCACCTAAAAATAAAGTTTATTCCACATGTCAATTTCTGAGTTCCTCAATAGCAACATGTTTACTCAAAAGGCATCTTGTGTTTTCCAGCAGCAGCATTTTAAACTAACATTTTTCTAGACCGACGTTTGGACGAGAATAAAGTTCAAAAATGTAACCCACACGATTACAACAGGGCTGTTTTGATTGTCCAGCCTCAGGTCACAACTGCATAGAACCAACATGAAAACAGAATTGATCGTAACAATAAGCAGGTACATTCAGCTCCAAACATTTCCACCAGGAATGGCTTTATAAAGTTCCTGCAGGCAGTGAGAACCCGGAGCTCCAGACGAAGATCCAAGTCTTCAGATGTCTCTCTCAGGACAGCGGTCCTCGTATTCCAGTCTGACCGGAACGCCGTCTTTAGAAGAAGCAGCATGTAGTGCTCGCTGTTCAATATGAACATGATTGAGTTTCTCTGCAGTCTAGGTTGAGATGAATGGGGTGGTGGGGGGTTGACGGCTCTTAGGTGAGTTTGTTTGCAGCACCAGCTGGGCTGGAATGTGCATGTTGGCAGTGCAGAACTGCATCATGGATGGTGGGGAAGAACAGGTGAGGGGTCAGATCCTCTGAGAAGAACTGCAGCCTGTCCAGGTCGGCTAGCGTGCTTCCTGCAGCAACAGAAATGACATTTGCTTGCAGTTACACTGACTGACCACTGACTGAACCGTATGGGACCACGGCAGCAGAGAGCACTAGTCATTGACATGCAGGAACCGACAGTGTTTTTCAACATGTACTGAACTGCACTGCAACAGCAGCTTTACATCTTTGGGATTCTTCATCCAACGAAAGATACTTTCAATAAAAAAAAGGATCTCCGCCATCACTTACTGTTACAGCTGGCAATGACCACCCGCACATCCACCGTTGCATACTCCCTAATGACCTGCAGACGGAGAGAGTGTGTTCAACCAAACAGGAAGCACTAAAGTGGGAGTCATCATGACACCCCCCCCCCCCCCCCCCCCCCCTGAAAGAACAGAGAAGAACCTGTTTGATGGCTTTAGCTCCCACAGAGTCGATGAAGCTGGTGGTTGTCCAGTCCAGGATGATGGAGTGGACGTCGCTGAGCGGCTCCAGGAAGACCGCCACCTCCGAGTTTGTCTCGCTGTGTTTGTCTTCCAGCTGGCCGTTGACCCCGTCCTCCACCTGGCTGCTCTGAGGCAGAACCTGGTGGACCACAGCCTCATCCTTGTACTGGAACGAACCACAGACATGATGTAGAGGCGCGTTTTTCACATGGGCTTCCTGAGGAACATGGCTGACATTTCCTCTGACTGAACAGTTGCTCGAAAACCTCCCATCAGCTCAGACACAATGACCCTGACGGACTCACTGTAGCAGCAACTGCGAGTGGAGAGCTCTCTGTTCTCTTCATCTTCTCCTTTTGCTTTTCTCTGGCCTTCCAGGCTGCTTTTAACTTCTCAGGGTTCACCCCAGTCTGGAAAGACATGGTCAAAAGGCGGGTTGACCATCCACAGGAACTTCTGCACGTGTAACCAGAACATTCATGGAAATTCATCCTGGCACATTTGTTGCACATTTAAGTCTCCGTTTTTCTGGTGCTGTCATTAAAAGCCATTAAAATATTCACCAGATTAATCACACATTTGGATTGTGATTAATCACAATGTTTTACTTGGTAAACTTTATACAACATGCAGCTTTTGAGCAAAAAAAAAAAAAGGCCAGAGAGAACATTTTTCTTTCATATAAACGTCTGAAATGTTTTCATTCCTAAACACAAACACATCAACAGTGTCATAAGCTGAACTGTAAAGACTTTCATGTCTGCAGTTTTACTCCAAGAAAACAAAGATGCTGATATACAGCCATAAGAAACTAACAGTGTTTCTGCATTTTAAATGGTCCGGGTGAATACTCTAATCTGATTGGCTGCTGGGTGTTGATGCGTATCTTCAAAAGTAGTTCCGGTCACACAGCCTAAATGTTTTATATCACTGCACAGCTTTCTTTAAAACAAACTTTTTGCTTCATCTTCAGGACAAAAACAAGCAGTAAAAGGTGAACTTTCTGAACTGATGCTTTACTGAACCTATCAGATGATCAGCATATCTATATCTATATATCTATATATAGATATCTATCTATCTATCTATCTATCTATCTATCTATATAATCTATATCTATCTATCTATATATATATCTCTATATATATATATATATATATCGATATCGATAACTATCTATCTATATATCTATATCTATATCTATATATATAGATATATATATCTATATATATAGATATCTATATAGATAGATATCTATATATATATAAAATTACTTTCCTTTGCCGCTGCAGTTAAAGTCAGTGATACTTACACACGTGGACAAAATTGTTGGTACCCCTCAGTTAAAGAAGGAAAAACCCACAATTCTCACTGAAATCACTTGAAACCTACAAAAGTAACAATAAATGAAAATTTATTGAAAATTAAATAATCAAAATCAGCTATCACTTTTGAATTGCTGATTAACATAATTATTAAAAAAAAAAAACTAATGAAACAGGCCTGGACAAAAACCTCTATAAAAGATTGAAAACTATTTGACCAGACTGACATGATTAACTCAGGTGTGTCCTTTAATTGACATCACAGGTGTTACTAAAGGGAGACAAGTAGTCACTCTGCTGTTTGGTGAAAAGGTGTGTACCACACTGAACATGCACAACAGAAAGCCAAGGAGAGAATTGTCCCAGGACATCCGAAAACAAATGATAGATAAACATCTTAAAGGTAAAGGCTATAAGACCATCTCTAAACAGCTTGAACTTCCTGTGACAACAGTGGCTCATATTATTCAGAAGTTCAAGACCCACGGGACAGTAGCCAACCTCTCTGGACGTGGCCGCAAGAGGAACATTGATGACAAATTGAAGAGACGGATCGTTGGAATTGTATCCAAAGAGCCCAGAACAACCTCCAAAGAAATTAAAGGTGAACTCCAAGGCCAAGGTACATCAGTGTCAGATCGCACCATTCGTCGTTGTTTGAGCCAAAGTGGACTTCATGGGAGACGACCAAGGAGGACACCACTGCTGAAAAACAATCCTAAAAAAGCCAGACTGGAATTTGCAAAAATGCATGTTGACAAGCCCCAAAGCTTCTGGGAGAATGTCCTTTGGACAGATGAGACCAAACTGGAGCTTTTTGGTAAGGCACATCAACTCTATGTTCATTGACTCAAAAACCAAGCATACGAAGAAAAGAACACTGTCCCTACGGTGAAACATGGAGGAGGCTCAGTCATGTTTTGGGGCTGCTTTGCTGCATCTGGCACAGGGTGTCTTGAATGTGTGCAAGGTACAATGACATCTGTAGACTATCAAGGCATTCTGGAGAGAAATGTGCTGCCTTGTGTCAGAAAGCTTGGTCTCAGTCGCAGGTCATGGGTCTTCCAACAGGACAACGATCCAAAACACACAGCCAAAAACACCCAAGAATGGCTGAGAGAAAAGCGTTGGACTATTCTAAAGTGGCCTTCCATGAGCCCAGATCTGAATCCCATTGAACATCTGTGGAAGGAGCTGAAACATGCCATTTGGAGAAGACACCCATCAAACCTGAGACAACTGGAGCAGTTTGCTCATGAGGAGTGGGCCAAAATACCTGTTGACAGCTGCAGAACGCTCATTGACAAATACAGAAATCGCTTCATTGCAGTGATTGCCTCAAAAGGTTGTGCAACAAAATATTAAGTTATGGGTACCATCATTTTTGTCCAGGCCTGTTTCATTAGTTTGTTTTTTTAAATAATTATGTTAATCAGCAATTCAAAAGTGATGGCTGATTTTGATTATTTAATTTTCAATACATTTTTATTTATTGTTACTTTTGTAAGTTTCAAGTGATTTCAGTGAGAATTGTGGGTTTTTCCTTCTTTAACTGAGGGGTACCAACAATTTTGTCCACGTGTGTATCTATCTATATCTAGATCTATATCTAGATATATCTATATCCATATCTATATATATAATCACTTTCCTTTGCCGCTGCAGTTAATGTCAGTGACACTTGTGTTACCGTGGCAACGGGAAGCACCAATCAAATAGTCATCTTTTTGTGAGAAAGCAGTCTAAACAACAAAAAAACATGAATAAAGTACTAAAATCGTTTGAAGATTTACTTCTTCTGTAAGTGACCATGGTACAAGTGGCATAATGCCCAACATGGTGTGCATTATCAGAAATGAACGCACGCCGTGGAAGTCTGACGGTCACTTCTGACGTGTGATTAATCTACATTATTAAACAATAACGTGTTAATTATTTAAAATCGTTTTAGATCATTTCTCTGCTTTATAATGTTGGATTATTTGACTTTCATTTTGCTTTCTGGTGGATTTGGGTCAGTCCGTCACTTCAGCACTGAATGAAAAGGCAAAAAACTTTAAAAAGCAAAGAAAAACTGTGTTTTACGCAAAGATAAGTGTGAACTCTCAAAAGCCATCAAAACTGTGAGAACTACCGTTTCACCACCAGCTCTGAAAATGAAAAAGTCACGTCACGCCGTTACGTTTTTAAGGACTTCTACAGTCACACCAAACGTGACTGATGTGGCGAATTTGCTGCTCAACGCTTAAGTCAATTAACGGATGCTTGTGGGCGGGGTTCTTCCCAGCCTTACTACATTGCAGAAGGAGGATGTTGACAGCTCGATTTTCTTTGATTTTGGAGACATCTGCATGTCTGGGTCCAAATTCTACTCCAATGTTCAGACATTTGAGCTCTGAAACCTCACAGCAATATCAAATCGTCACCTTGACTTTCACATCCCTGCTTTGCATATCCACAGAGGATTACCTTCTCCATTAGCGTGTTCACATAAAGGTCACTGTTAGCGAAGTAGATGGAGGAGTTGGCAGAGAAAATCTTGATTCCCTCATATTCACATGCCTGAGAACAGCACACAGGTCATCAGTGGAGGTACACTTCAGTTGATGGTTTGCATCTCTCACAGACTCACTTCTTCATACTCATCCACGTCATAGTACAGCCCAGTGTTGGGAACGTGACCCAGAATGCAGGTTTTGGGGCTGGAAGGACACAAGTCAGTTCTGAAACACTTCAAACTTTCTCGTCTCATAAAGACAACCAGCACACAAACACGCTGAAGTCAGGTGACAGAAAGGTAGTGGAACAGTACCTCTGCGTCCTGTAGATGACTGTGAACAGAGCCAAGGCAATGGCTGCCAGCAGACCGTAATCCAGACCCAACAGCACGGAAGCCACAAACGTTGCCAACCAAATGACCTACAGATACAGTCACGTTACCATGAAACGCTACAGCAGCTCAACACAGCCGACTCTTCCTCTGAAAACACGGCAGTGCGTGAAGGAGACTGATCCCTGCTAAAGGCTAACAGTTTAGAGCGGGGGTGCCCAAATCCAGGCCCCGAGGGCCGGCCCGACCTGGATCAGGTGTGCCTCACCAATAAGACGCGTGTTGGCAGGTTGGCTGGAAAACATGTAGGACGCCGGCCCTCGAGGCCTGGATTTGAGCTCAACTGTTTTAGAGGCTTTTATTTTGTTGGGCTTTTAAGCTTCACCATAATTTCAATTCAGATTAAAACGGTCCCTGTTTCAACGTTATCACTTTAGAAATGATGAGCCAGAGCGCATGCCACTCCAAGGAGCGGCAGACTGAAGCTCTGGAAGCTTTGGTTGAAGTTCTTCTTTCCCGGTCATCAGACCACGATATTTTATCAACAACACATGACCACAGCGACACCACAGACACAGATTCCAGATACTAAAATACCACTACTCTGTTACGGTGAACCACATCGGTCAGAGTAAAGCTCTTTCTAGACGTTTCCCGGTCCACTTCCTCCCCAGTTTCATTTTCAAAATATTTGTTTGTTGTGGTTTTTAAATTTGGTTAAAAAAATGGCAAAAAAGAAATTCACAAAAAACTAGCAAAAATAAAAAAGAGAATCTTATAATAATGATAAAAAAAATCTTAGAAACCCAAAAGAATACTTTAAAAATTAAAGAACCGTTTACTGCAATAATGATGGTTTATGGGAACAGATTTGAACCATTTTAATGATCCTCCTGCAGCAGAAGGTTCTTTTAATCAATAACTGGTTGGAACTTGTTGACATCTACAACACATTTTCTCTAAAGTTAGTAAAATGAAATAAAAACATAACCAATTCAATCTTGCTGGTCCTCCACAACGTCGGGATGTCTCTGAACTGCCTGAACATCCCCAGCAGGTTGACCATGATGATGGCTGCCAGCACAGTCTGGATTACACACAGGGCAGAAACATTAAACCGCCAAACAAACGACACAGAAGTGCATCCAGGAGTAAGCTCCACCCACCTGAGGGAGCGGCTCAAAGACAAAGCCGATGGCCACAATCACCAGCAGCACTATGAGGGACGCCACCAGCCCTGCAATCTGAACTCACAGAAGAGAAGACGCTCAGCGCTGCCGCTCCCATCCTTCCAACTCAGGAAGGATGGGAGTCGCACAGTGCTGCTGCTGAGAGTTACCTGAGTTTTGCCCCCTGTGCTTTCCTGCACCAGGCTCCTCGACATGGAGGAGGTGATGGCAAAAGTTTGAAAGAAGGAACCGAAGAAGTTGGACAGACCGAGGGCGATCAGCTCCTGAACAACAGACAGGAAGGAATGGGTTTAAGAATGTCAGAGACAGGAAGCTGTGAGCGCCCATGCCCCGCCCCTTTAACCGTCAGAGACAGGAAGCTGTGAGCGCCCATGCCCCGCCCCTTTAACCGTCAGAGACAAGAAGCTGTGAGCGCTTATGCCCCGCCCCTTTAACCATCAGAGACAGGAAGCTGTGAGCGCTCATGCCCCGCCCCTTTAACCGTCAGAGACAGGAAGCTGTGAGCGCTCATGCCCCGCCCCTTTAACCGTCAGAGACAGGAAGCTGTGAGCGCTCATGCCCCGCCCCTTTAACCGTCAAAGACGGGAAGCTGTGAGCGCTCATGCCCCGCCCTTTAACCGTCAGAGACAGGAAGCTGTGAGCGCTCATGCCCCGCCCCTTTAAACCGTCAGAGACGGGAAGCTGTGAGCGCTCATGCCCCGCCCCTTTAACCATCAGAGACAGGAAGCTGTGAGCGCTCATGCCCCGCCCTTTAACCATCAGAGACAGGAAGCTGTGAGCGCTCATGCCCCTTTAACCGTCAGAGACAGGAAGCTGTGAGTGCTCATGCCCCGCCCCTTTAACCGTCAGAGACAGGAAGCTGTGAGCGCTCATGCCCCGCCCCTTTAACCGTCAGAGACGGGAAGCTGTGAGCGCCCATGCCCCGCCCCTTTAACCGTCAGAGACAGGAAGCTGTGAGCGCTTATGCCCCGCCCCTTTAACCATCAGAGACAGGAAGCTGTGAGCGCTCATGCCCCGCCCCTTTAACCGTCAGAGACGGGAAGCTGTGAGCGCTCATGCCCCGCCCCTTTAACCGTCAGAGACAGGAAGCTGTGAGCGCTCATGCCCCGCCCCTTTAACCGTCAGAGACAGGAAGCTGTGAGCGCTCATGCCCCTTTAACCGTCAGAGACAGGAAGCTGTGAGCGCTCATGCCCCGCCTCTTTAACCGTCAGAGACAGGAAGCTGTGAGCGCTCATGCCCCGCCCCTTTAAACCGTCAGAGACAGGAAGCTGTGAGCGCTCATGCCCCTTTAACCGTCAGAGACAGGAAGCTGTGAGCGCTCATGCCCCGCCCCTTTAACCGTCAGAGACAGGAAGCTGTGAGCGCTAATGCCCCGCCCCTTTAACCGTCAGAGACAGGAAGCTGTGAGTGCTCATGCCCCGCCCCTTTAACCGTCAGAGACAGGAAGCTGTGAGTGCTCATGCCCCGCCCCTTTAACCATCAGAGACAGGAAGCTGTGAGTGCTCATGCCCCGCCCCTTTAACCATCAGAGACAGGAAGCTGTGAGCGCTCATGCCCCGCCCCTTTAACTGTCAGAGACAGGAAGCTGTGAGCGCCCATGCCCCGCCCCTTTAAACCGTCAGAGACAGGAAGCTGTGAGCGCTCATGCCCCGCCCCTGTAACCGTCAGAGACAGGAAGCTGTGAGCGCTCATGCCCCGCCCCTTTATCCGTCAGAGACAGGAAGCTGTGAGTGCTCATGCCCCGCCCCTTTAACCGTCAGAGATGCTGGTTTTTGAACTGTTTTTCGTAAGGAATGAACAGTATAACACTTATCCTGATGACGGCCTTCAAATGAAGGTTCTTTGTAAATAACACATTAACAGCAGAGGTCGCTGCTACAAAAACACAATAAAGTTGCATGAGTGACAGTTGTTAAAATCCAGTGTTTTAGAATAGTTGAAGAAAGTTGTAATCATGATTCTAATCTAATTCCTGATCATTCTCCCAAAACCTGGTTTTCCTGAAGAACCAGTAACCAGGAAAGGTCAGGTTCAGAACTGCCCTGCTGTTGGCGCTCTGCGTTTGGATTGGTTTGACCTCTGACCTCTAACCTGTAACGTACAAACCCACAGCATTGTCAAACCTCAACCCAAACCAAGCCTTTAACGTGAAGAACCCAGTGTTCAGAGGAGTGTTCCAGAGCTTGTTGAATGCAGACTTTAAAGCTCCTGACCTTTCTGTGAAGTTTTAATCCTCGACTCCATCAAACCAGAACATCAAAGCTTTGACCTCATTAAAAAGCATCAACTTTACAGTCCTGACAAATGAACAGACAGCTTGGACTCGTCACCTGGTTTCCATCCACGCTGTAGCCATGCTTCAGGGCAAAGATCTTGGCGAGTGAGATGTCCATGGAAAACCCTACGATTGCCACAGCAAATGCGTCTGGAATCATGTTGGGCAATGCAGAGAAGTCTGGGATGGCGGGGGGTTGAAGCCTGAGAACACAGGAGAAAATCTGTCAATATTATTCAGCAGAATGGCTGCTTTTCTAAAGTCATCCTCAGATTACAAGAAGCAGTTTCATGATCCACGTTTGCAGCTTACCCTGTAGGTATGGTATTCACCACATCCACCTGGTAGTCTTTGTTTAAGGACATGCCATAGGAGACTCCAGTGGAGACAATAACAACTATAATCTCTCCAGGAATGGGAACAGGCAGCTTTTTCTTGTAGCGCTCATTGAGAACTTTGACCACGTACAGGAACACGATGCACACGAGGCCCAGAAGCAGGCTGGGAATGTTAGTCTTTGTGACTTTCTGAAACACTGCGCCCACACTCTGCAAAAGGGATTCATTCAGTGCATTTGCAGAATCACACAAGGAATGAAAAGCTACGAACACTCACAAAAATGACAGAGAGGGGTCCAGAGAAGCGCTCCGTTTTCACTCCAAGCAGATACTTCAGCTGGGACACCACAACATGCACAGCCGCTGCCGTGGTGAAGCCTCGCACCAGAGGCTCTGTGAGATAGATCGCCACAAAACCAAACCTGAGAAGTCCGAAGACGAACTGAAAGAAGTTGCAAAAGTCCACTTTGTTTAAAGTACAAACACATTGAAGCTTCATGTCAACACTGGCTGCGTTGGAGCAACAGTCATGTTTCCCTACACAGCCATGAATCTGAGAGAAGATTGAGTTTCCAGACTGACCTGGATGATTCCCACCAGGGTGGTGAGCACCACGGCCACCTGCACCCTCCTGCTCTCACAAGCTGCCATATCTAATTGAAAGGAACTGTTTGAAGAGTTGGCAGAGAGGACCAGAAACATGCTCTCAGGGGCTTCCCTCACTGCAACGCCCCCAATCATCAAACTTATCACTGCAAAGGTGCCTGCAGGTCAAACACAAATACAAAACAACAACTGTCACAACAAGTCATGTTGGCATGAATGTTCTCAGTCTAGATTCACACGGACTCCCACAGGGCTCCAACGTAGAGCCTCTTCTAGGATCAAATCTGGCCTCTTAGAAAGCTGTTTACCACATGGTCCCCACTGCTTTCCCAGTGAACTTTACTGTGGCTGCTGCTGAACCCCTTAGATGGCGTGTTTTCAGTCAAGCCAGTGATCATTATAATCAGCAGCAGCGAGGGTAGGGGCAGCTAAGACAAGAAAATCTGTAGTTCTTCAGAGCTTCAGTTTGAGGTCATGTGGTCACTGCTTAAAGCAGGCATGTATCATTTGGAGAAGGTCGCTACGTAGGTGCTGCTGCTCCGCCCCATCCTGATGCATCCACTTTTAGCCAAACAGATCCATGAACGTCTTTGTTTTCCTCTTCTGAGCCGGAATCTGGATCAGAACTGCAGGATGGACAGCTCTGATATTACTGGTCATTTTAGCTTGGCATTGTGAGGGGCTGTAAGCTAGCAGGAGAGAATGCAAACAAATGGATCATGGGAAGTGAGGGCAGCCTTACTTCTGCATTAACAGTCACGCCCACAACTCACAGGTACATTTCTAATGAACTCCTATTGCTCTCCTATTGCTAAACTTTGTCCAGGAAAATGACGCAGGTGTTTAATTAAACAATCTTAATTAAACAAACCATCACAAGAAGATCGGACTTCCAGGAAAAACATCAGGACACATCACATATTACTGGAGGGAAAAAGAAGGAGGGAACGGGACAAAGAAAAAAGAAAGAAGGAAGGAAGAGTCTGTGTGTCAGGTGAAAAGACCTTCATGCCCAAAGAGAGCATTCTGAAGGACGACGTCCTTTACCAACCTCTACACAGTTTACATGAGCCAGACATCCTGGAATACATCGAACTTTAGTGAACGGAAGTTTGGAAAGTGCTTCACTCCAACAACCTCTCATTTCCAGGTCTTAGCGGTGGACTTAGTCATGCAGTCCAACAGGTCTGTAGCTTTCAGAACAGTGAACATTGTACTTGAGTTTCAGACTAATACATCCAAGAGTGTACTGTATTTCCTCTGGTGTTTGATGTAGAAAGAAAGTTTGTCTGCCGTTCAGAGGCGTTCTGAAAACTCTTTTTATTCCTGAACGCAACACTTTGTACGAAGCTCAACGCCGACATCTTCCCAGGTCACCTTTGGGCATGTTTTTTTAAATCTTCAGTATTTGCACATCTTGATAACTTTGTTTTGCAATCAGCTGCAAACCTGATTTCAGAGCTTGTTCAACAACAGGCCTGTTGCATAAGGTTCACTTTGAACTGGTTCACACTGAAGCCAAGAGAGTTTCAGACTCACAGGCCAGACAGGGTTGATGCTGCTGACCTTCTCACAAATGCAAAGGAATGAAGCTGAACTTCTGTGTTCAGCAGCTGAACGCCGGCTTTCCTTTGACCCCATCTGTGTTTGTGCCCAGCAGAGCTGCTGGTCTATATATCTGCTCCTCACTAGAAAGGCCATTCCTTTGAACCGCGGCCAAGTTCCTCTCATTGCAGTGGTGTCACCGCCACCGTGCCACCGTGCATGCAGAGGCTGACGCCACATGCAGCTGCTTCCCGTTGTTCCGTTTCAGTCATTTATCAGATGGCATTTGAGAGAGAAAGCAAACACATGGAAACCAGGCCAAACTGTGAGGACAGTGGCAACGAACGGAAACATTTACCGTCTTTTGAGGTCATCTGAGGTCTTTGACCTCTTGACCAAACAACGCTGGCCTTGAACAATATTTGTTTCATTTGATTTTGGGGACAGAGGTTGTTTTCTGCTGCCGTGGCCTTAGCTCACCTTGAAACACATTGCTTCCCTTTCTAATATAAATGATTTGTAATAAACTTTTCTTATTGATCTGAGGAAAGATTGATGTGATGCCGAGAACGGCATTAAATGTCAGGAAGAAAAACTCCAAAAACCACTAAATGATCCTGGAAGGGATCAAGTAAAAACATAAATAAACCATATCAAAGCAAAAGAAGCTAGAATTGATCATCTTTCCAGAGTTTTAGGAACACTTTTCAGAGGGATTTGATTGGATTAACTGATATACTGTTAAATCTGCTCTGATTCCCCTGTTAGCTTCATATTCACAGAAGTGAGCCTCCAAACCACGGGGTACATTCTGAGCTTGGCTGTAGGTGCTGTGATACAACAAACACTCACAGTGTGGAATGCTCTGGATAACAACAGACTCCACAGGAGTTTCTGTGCACGTTTTTCTCTAACTGGGTTCCACATAGCTACAATCTGACAACTGTGACCGGTGTTAATCAGGAGAGCAAAGATGTCTGCCTCCTTCCAGCACAGCTCAGAGGTCCAGACATTTGTCCGTTTGATCCCTTCTCCATGTTATTCGGAGCAGCTCCCATTCACCGATCAGGAATGTTGGGAATCGTGACATGACTGCATGTCTGCACATGCAGCCAGCTGGAACTGCTTAAACATGTAAAGGTTCATGGACCAGGAAAAAGGTGGTGGAGCTGGTGCCATCGTTGCTTGTCTTAAAGGTGACTCACCCACAGATACGTGTCTGGACGTGCCGAAGAAGACGTACAGCACAACCGGGTAGAAGGAGGAATACAGGCCATAAACTGGAGGCACAGCAGCCAGCAGAGCGTATGCTAGTCCTGCAGCGCAAATGCAAAGAGATCTCATTACAGAGTGACCAAAACAAAGACAGCATGCAGTCAGAAACAGCAGGCACCACTCTGGAGCGCCCAGCCTTCCACATGACCTGCCATGCTCAAGGGCTCAGCGCTGCTGCAGCTGCGTCTGCTGCGGCTACAGCATCTGCTGCGGCTACACCATCTGCTGCGGCTGCGTCTGTGTCTGTTACAGCTGCGTCTGCTGCAGCTGCGTCTGCTGCAGTTGCAGCTGCGTCTGCACCTGCTGCAGCTGCGTCTGCACCTGCTGCAGCTACAGCATCTGCTGCGTCTGCTGCTGCTTCTGCATCTGCTGCAGCTACAGCATCTGCTGCTGCAGCTGCGTATGCTGCATCTGCTGCTGCTGGAAGTGTGAGGTTCTGACCTTGTGGGAGCTGAACCACAGCTGTGCTCAAGCCTGACACCACATCTGAAAACAGGTACTGCTTGACTGGATAGGACGGCAGCCATGTCAGGAAAGGCAGGAAAGTCAGGACAAGGGCCTTGGCCTTACTGGACGAACATCTACAAAACAAGAAACAAAGATGGATCAATGTGCATCAAAACATACATGAAGAATGCTGCAGTTAGAACAGAACCCTGATGAGAACAGGACAGTCAGCAATGCAGTGATGGAAGCACGCGCTGCATCGGGACAGTGATGCAGATACGTTTGCATGCCCTGTATTGTAGTAATGTTATCAACAGCACGCTGGCGTGTGATCAGGAGGATTTAAAAAGGTCTCTTCACCTTAGTGAACAGACACTTCCAGGTCTGGTGTAAAAACACTGCAGAACAGTAAACTAAACGTTTCATTGACACTGGACAATAATGACGGTTGTTGTTCATTTTTGATTTGAATGTTTCCTGTTGTTTATCTGCTGATTATCATAGAGCTATAGTAACAAGAATCTACTCTACTCTATTGGCAGGAAGGACAGAGAGGTACAAACGGTCGGATGGCTTTGGATTCAGCTCAGATCTCAGTCTCAGATACTGTGGATCACTTGATCCTTTTCATCAGATCCTGATCTCCAGTGGTTGGACTCCCATCTTATGAAGAGAAACTGGACACACATTTCAGGGGTGAATGAGACTGGACATCCAGCCCCCCCCCCCCCCCCCCCCCCCCCCCCCCCCCCATGTTTTTCACATCTTCAAGCTTCCTCTGAGAACATCATCATCATCATCATCAGAGCTATGCTGATGACACTCAGCTGTACAGAGCTCTGTTCTAGTGTGTTTGAGACGTCAGATCATGAAGCTTTTTGAAGGTTTGGGTAGAAAATGAAAACAGAGAATCCTCCAGAGCTTTGCTTTGCTCTCTGAACCAACTCTCTGGATTCCTCTAACAAACACTAGCGTCTGCTTTTGTAAAAGAAGAAATGTTGTTTTTTTCACAGGTTTGAATCTTGTCCAGGAGTTTTCCCATGACCTTTCCCGTTCAGCGAGCTAAAGCGACCCCGCAGAGCGAACGCCGCGCTGCCACCACAAACAGAGGATGAGGCATAA
Source organism: Oryzias woworae (assembly GCA_016861445.1). Lineage (NCBI taxonomy): Eukaryota > Metazoa > Chordata > Actinopteri > Beloniformes > Adrianichthyidae > Oryzias > Oryzias woworae. The sequence goes on from BOLG01000407.1 coordinate 1,159,433, forward strand.
TGCGAGTCGCTTACAGTAACCGCATACAGCTGAAGTTACACAAACCAGAACATTTCCAAAGGTGTTTTTAAGTGGAAGGACCAAATATAAGGAACATTACTGCAGATCAAGAGATCTGTTGGAACACATGCTGGAATATTTTCAGTAAACCTTACAGAACGTGTGGGAATGTTTTCCTTCCCACAATCTCGCTTTCACAGAACCAGCAGTTTGTGGGATTACAGACTTACTGGAACTTTCCCGCCAGCCTCTGCCTGAAGGTGGCGGTGTCTTCTCTGCGGTGGAGCAGCTGTGTCCTGAGGAAGGCTTCATCATAGAGCGGCCGCTCGATCCTGCACGTGAGCGGTGAGCCGGCGTCCTCACCAGCACCAGCCTCCTCTTCCTCCATGCTGAGTCAGTGGGTGGTTGTGTCTCTGGCGTGATCAGTTCCTACTTCTGGTTGGGCGTGCTCATGGCTCACTGGTATTTCCTCATTCCTTCAGCTGTTCACAGAGCAGCAGGAGACAAAAGAAGAGACTCAAGTGTTCGTTTCCATCTGGATAAGAAAGACTTGGTCTTTGACCAGCAATCAGGACTGACATGTAAACCGGTTTCAAAGCCGTTCAAAAATGGACACGAGTGAATAAACATGAAATGACTCCTTCATCTGTTCAGTTTGAAAGCAGATGTTCTGATGCTTTTGTTTCTGTGTGTCTGGTTTCCTCCTATGGTTCTCCTCCCGGTTCCTCTCCACAGCCGATTAGAGGGCTGATCAAACGTTGATGGGTTTCTGAGCGCCGTGTACCACAGAACACCCATTCCAGCACAGCCACGAGTCATCCATAAGGGTAGCTGAGCTAGTTTGGGTTTCAGTTTGGTTAACGCGTTTATGGCTAAGAAACGGAAAGTTGCAAATGTTCCTCATGTACGTTTTATTCACGCCACAGGAAAAAAGACTTGGTTTATTTGGATCAAAAGAACGGCATTAACAGGAAAACGAATCAGTGTCTTATTTCTCTTAAGGTGAAGTCAGTCGTGGTCGCTGAGAAAGTGACCTAAAAGGTTTGTAAGGCTGGAAGATCCCTGGTTTAAGCAGACTATTCCATCCAAGACCTTCGTAACAGTTCATCCCATCCCATTTCCATGATGGAAAAGCTGGAATTGATCCCAGGATGGGAATTCGTTTCCATGATGGAAAAGCTTGAATTGATCCCAGGATGGGAATTTGTTTCCATGATGGAAAAGCTTGAATTGATCCCAGGATGGGAATTCATTTCCATGATGGAAAGAGCTGGAATTGATCCCAGGATGGGAATTCGTTTCCATGATGGAAAAGCTGGAATTGATCCCAGGATGGGAATTGCTTCCTGACAGTAGTATCCCACTGGCTGACTGTTTTTTGATCACAGTTGTCTAAGAGCATCTCTGTCGTTTTTGTTCTTCTTCTTTGTGATGATAAGACTGGTAGAAACCATGACTCAGCACATCCCGTTAGTCCCTTCACTCTGCGTCCTGGTGGTGTAGTGGAAAACTCGTTCGTCTCTTTCTGTTCTTTCCTGCTGTAAGTGTGTTTGGATCAGAACCCGGGAACACCTGTAACCGCATCGATGCTCTGTAAACTGCCGGCTGTTTCTCTGCCATCACGCGCGCGGTTCTTTCAAAATAAGAGCTGGGCTCGCGCGCTGGATTCTCCTGGATGAGCTGAAACCTCACTTTCTGACAAACTCTTCAGCCGCGGACCGAGACGGTTCTGCGCGGGGAAAGCGTCCTCGGTCCGGGTGATAGGTGCGGGCAGCTTCGCTTCGGCTTTGAACCCTCAACCCCGGGCAGGGAAGGGCTTCGGTCTGTGCAGGAGCCGCTCCTCTTACCTCCGTCCTCCGGCGGGGATGCTGCCGCCTCGAGCAGAGATGAGCGCGGGTTTACAGCCCGACGTCTCCGGTTAAACTTTAACATGAACGGCGTCCTTCACGCACAGCACACGGGCTCAGGACGAAGCACAGATCGTGTGTTTCAATGAGAGCTCTCACTACAATTCTCCCTGATGTCTTTCCGGTCTGCAACAATGGCCGTGACAGCCGCACATGCGCATTCGTGGGGATGAAAACGGACGTTTTTCGTGTGACGGCGTACGGATTGCATTAGAGTGCAGTACGTTGGGTTTCTTTGCTGTTTTTACAGTGAAGCTTTTGCTTCTTTTGGTTGAAACTTTTAACCAAAACTTCTTCCCTTCCATTGTAATGGATTCAAACGTGACCTCACAGTTAACTCTTTTCATTTAAACACGTCAACATTGACTTTATGTGTTCTTTTCTTTGTGTTTTGTTTCTCTTTCGTGGTGGAGGTCGTTTGGTAGTGGGATGCTTTTAGTTGTTGTTGTGTTGTTGTTGTTGTGTCACTGCAGCCTCTTTCTGCTCCAGTAAATCCTCTGTTTGGTTTTTACTTCTCGCTGACATTGAAGAACAGCTCTAATGCTCATCGGTGCGGTGGTTTTTAAATTTGGAGTCAGAGTGAGACCTCTGCGCTTTTGTGCACATCTGAGTTTTCAGGTCGTGCTTGACTGACGTCACGGAGCTTTGACGTCACATGGTCACGGGCTTCCACAACACTGCTGCCTCTGATTGGATTCGTGAACGTGTCAGAAATAAACGGGTTGAAAGACGGAAACTGGTAAAGTCTTGTAGACATAAACTACAGACACAACAAAACCGCTTTTGCTTTTTCATGTTTGTTTGTTAGAGACGTTTCAAGTCCTTTTTCGTCGTCTTGTGTTCACGTTACTGTCTCAAACTTCATGTTATGAGATAAAGGCAGAATGCGTAACGCGGCAGAGCCTGATCTGACACACACAACCAACCATCATACTTCCACCACCACTTCCACCATGCTTCCTCTTCTTATGGTGATTTTTTGAAGTTGCTGGTGATCTGTTGATGTGTAAATGTTTTGTCAGTGTGTCCTTCTGCAGGCAGAAATAAAACAGAAGTGACATAATGTGTGTATTTATGGTAAGATGTGTTTTTCTTTTAACCAAACGTGTATTTGACCTGTTTTATTGCTCTAATTAATTGGTTCTAATGCTGCCATTATTGAAAACTAATATTTTTCACAGACGGGAACACTGATGAGGGAAAAAAACCCAGACTGTGTGCGGCTGCAGCGCCTCCCTGTGGATGACTTTAGAACTACATGGAACCCGATGAATCAAAGAAAATGCAAAGAAATCAAAATCAAAATGATTCATTATACTTAGCTGTTATGTTTACATTTTGTTTTACAGCTAAACAGCTGATCTTTCTGTGATATTAAACAATAGACCATTCTCTATATGAATGCATGTAGGTCGATAGAGTTTGGGAGAATTTTTTCTGTTTATATACAAGTAGGAAAAGTAGGAAAACACCCTTTTCTCTCAGGTAATAAATTGTTTAGTTTTTAATGTTTTATTAATACTTGTTAAATTTTATATTCACAAAACAGTTATTTTTTCATCAATTCACTTTTCAATATGTGTCATAAAGAGATCTGATTATCTTTTATGCCACTTGAATGTATAAAAATGCAAAAAGACTTTGTTGATGACAATGAGCAATACTAGAATCTCTGAAACCTGATTGAATGTTTTGTTGTTAGTTTTACTTTTCTTTGTTTCCTGTGTTTTTGTTTTTCTTTTAGAGCTGAGGTCTGCAAGCTGGCCCCACTGAGCCACATGTTCTTTCATTGCTGCATTGTGGTCCACAGAAAATGTTCAGACTCCAGCTGGACCTTTCATGTTCTCCTCGTGCATGCGTGCGTTTTCTCTGAGCACCACGGCTTCTTCCCACGGTCCAAACACACGCTTCATAGATTTATTGGTCACTCTAAATTGTCCCCAGAAGTGACTGTGAGTGTGCACGGTTGTGTGGTCCTGTGACAGGCTGACGACCTGCAGGGTGTACCCCGCCCTCGCCCAGTAACTGGGCGGGGCTCTGGCAACCTTTGACCCCGAAAGGGACAAAGCATGTTAAAAAAATGAACATGGAATGACATGGCGAATTTTATTTGGTTAGATTTCTGAATTTGATAGAGGATTACCACATTTCATATAACTGAGTAGTTACAGTGGGGATGGAAAGTTTGTGCCCCCCCCCAGGTAAAATGTTCTATTATTGTGCAGGAAGAACCCAAAGAAAGATTGAAGAACCGTCTAAAGGCATCAGTTTACAGATGAGACATTCTTTTTAGAAAATGAGGCTTTATTTCCATCATTTACCCTTTCAAAACAACAGGAAACAAAAGTTTGGACGCCCTGCAGAGTTAGTTCCTTGTACTGCCCCCCCTGCAAGTATCACAGCTTGTAAAGGTTTTTTGCAGCAGCTAAGAGTCTCTCAGTTCTTCTTTGAGGTTTCTTCATCCATCCTTCTTTCCAAAAGTCTTCCAGTTCTCTCAGATTTCTGGGATGTCTGTTCCTCACGGCTCTTTTCAGGTCTATCCATAGATTTTTTAGTGATGTTGAGGTCAGATGATTGAAGGTCACTGCAAAACCTTCAGTTTCTGTCTCTTAATGGAAGACTGTAGATTTAGAGGTGTGTTTAGGATCACTATCATTTGGAGAAGTCAACTTTTTCACAGATCAAGTTAGAGTCCAAAAAGAAATCAAAAAGTTCCATCTGAACCGGGTCGGTCCACAGAACTTGTTTCCAAAATGCATCAGGCTTGTTTCTATGTTCATTTGTGAACTTCAGACGTTGAATGTTGTGGTGAGGACGTAGAAGAGGTTTTCTTCTGATGACTCTTCCATCAAGTATCTGTTGACAGTAGAACAGTGTAGAACAACTCCAGAGTCTGCAGGTCTTTCTGGAGCGATGCTGCAGTCAAACCTGGGTTTTTTCTTGCTTTTCTCACAATCCTGTGAGCTGCTGTGTCTGAGATTTTTCTTGATCTTCCAGATTTTGCTTTAACTTCCACTGTTCCTGTTGACTGTCGTTTCTTAATGACATTCTGAACAGAGGATATTTTCATCTGAAAAGGCTTTGCTATCTTCTTATAACCTTCTCCTGCTTTGTGAGCATCAAATATTTTCAGTTTCGTTGTTCTAGACAACTGCTGGACGAACCCATGATGCTGATTGTTGGGGCGAGGTCACATGATCAGATTATTTACAATCTTTCAGATTGAAATCATCTGATCTTTGCAAACCATGTTGGTGAACAATCCATGACTGTCAGGTCTCAGCTTTTCCAAAGGGGGCGGAGCATACTATAAACTCTGCAGGGCGTCCAAACTTTTGTTTTCTGTTATTTTGAAAGGGTAAATGATGGAAATAAAGCCTCATTTTTTAAAAGAATGTCTCATCTGGAAACTGATGCCTTCAGGAGATTCTTCAATCTTTCTTTGGGCTCTTTCTGCACAATAATAGAACATTTTATCTGGGGGGCACAAGCTTTGTAGGTCAGCTGCTTCTAAGAAAGCTAAAGGGGGACCGCGGTTTTGCAGCAGCGGCTCCAAAACTTTGGGTCAATCCTTCACTGCATGTTAGACAGATATCTTCACTCCAGGTTGTCAAATCTTGGAGTTATTTTATTCTATATTCTATATAGTTATCTAAGAGTTATTTTAGAGTCTATAGAGTTATCTAAAAGTTATTTTTAAAATGTTGGATCCTAAACCAACAGTATCATGTTCACTTTACATTCACTAAAAAGACAAAAGGGTTCACAGCACAATAAAGGAGAAAATACCTGTTAGGAGTCAGTGCTCTGTCTCCTCTGGTCACCAGACCCACCTTTTTACATGACCCCGCTTCATACCCGACCCTGCTTCATACCCGACCCCGCCTCATACCCGACCCAGCTTCATACCCGACACCGCCTCACACCCGACTCTGCCTCTTTGCTGCCTGCCCTGACCGTTTTCCTGGATTCTGACTCTGATTTAGCTTTATGGACTCTTAGCTGACCATTGTTCCGTTCGTCCTGTCTCTATCAATAAACCTGCTGCAGGTGGAATCAGCTGTCTGTCCGTTTGTGACATTGTGTCATAATAAAAATCTTGACTTGGCTTGTTTGCATTTTAAATAAATGTTATAATGCTGGAACAAAACCATCCTTTTTATGAAGGAATTTTAGTTTGAAATGAATTTGTGTTTTCTGCAGTACAGGTAAAAGAAACTTAATTATTTTATTTTTAAAACTTTCAAACGTTTTATAATTCTGTGATTAGAAAAAATCAAATCAATAGTTAATAAATAAATTGTATAATTGTCCCAAAACCAGAAGTACAGAGCTGTTCTTTTTTCTGTGATGAAGTGAGGCCTGGCAGCTCGCGCTTTGTTTTGATCAGGGACGGCTGCTTAAGTATTGAAGGTTGCCTGTCCTGGAACCTGGTATTTGTCCTGTGAGAAATGATGCCTTGTTGAATGCCCGTTAGGACATCCGCAGGTTGTTAGAAATGGAATTCTTCCTTCTTTGAGCTTCTGAGAGCCAGGGGCCATCCTCTGACAGCTGTGGAAGCGTCCATGCTGGAAATGCTCGTGAAAAGAGATGTACTGGAAAAAAACACCACGGTTTCATGCGTGTCCAGTCGCAGTCCTCTGATCTTTGTGGCAAAATGCTCTGAGTGTTGAATGTGGCGTCACTGAGCTCTTCTGTTTCTTGCTTCCTGTGTAGTGAACGTTCCATCTTCCTGGTCCGCCTCTCCTTGCTCTTTTGTCAGTTGAGATTTCTGGGTAAAGTTTGCAGCAGCATCCTGTTCTGTTGGGGGGAGGACTTTGCATAGTTCCTGGTGAAGACTGCCCACCTTCTGCTCTAAAACCTTTATGGTGAAGTGGATTTGTTGAATTCTTTCTTGCAGTTACCATACCAACTTCACTGACAGAGCGCTGTTAAAAAGTGCTGTAATGTAAACAGAGAGACAAGATAATATAAAAGCAACACTTAAAATCTGTTAAGACGTACATCAAACGATGAAAAGACCAAAAGTACATCGGTGTTCATATAATAAATCGAAGGCTAATTATGTGTCACCTTAAGGTGGCGCTAAAGCTCTAACAATGCTGGCAGCATGCTTGTTAGAAGCCTCCAAGTCATTCATTTCCTCCTAAAAGTGGAATATAATATAAGGTTAGGAAAATATAAAAAGTCACAAATTGACTTTACCTAATGAAGATCTTTTACACAGAACACACAGAACTAAACAGCAGAAGCTGTTTCTCAATATGTAATTTTATTCTGTTTAGGATTCTTTGATTGACCTTGATTCTAACTTTAATCCTCGTTTTTATGGAGAAGGGGACAGAAGTCCTGAAACTCTTGAAAACACTTTAATGTTGGATTCATTCCAACAAGATTAGCCTCAGATTAGCCTCAGATTAGCCTCAGATTAGCCTCAGATGCTTTGGTTCTGACGTGTCAAATTTGCTTCTGTTCATTTGTCCAAAGGTGTGTTCATGAACCACAGGTGTGCATATGGAGGTCTCCTACAGTCACAAACAGGCACTCAGCTGGTTCCAGATACAGCAGGTTTTTTAGTTCAGACAGGAGTAAAACTCAGCTAAAAGTCCACAAAGCATAATCAGGGTCAGGTAGGCAGAGGTCGAGCACGAGTAGGAGAACATCAGAGAACAGCCAGAGAGGTCAGAGTCCAGGCAAGGGTCAGGCAGGCGGCAAACAAGCAAAGTCAAGAACGGGTCATACAAACAGAGGATCAGATCAGGACGGAACACTCAGTATGAAGGCTGAATAACACAAACAATACTACAATACTTCACACAGAGTGAGGCTCCGTGTGCTACTTATGCGTCCTGTGGAGAAGTGTCAACAAGAGTCAGCTGAGTGGCATGTGGGGTCTGTGCGCCGGAGGAGCTGGGAGCTGTAGTGTTGGTACTCAGGAGACGTCTGTGATCAGAGGGGGAGACAGAGCTCTGACTCCTGACACGTGCACACACGTGCACATCTGCATGAAGACGTCTAATCATTTGATATAGTTAGACGTCTATTAGAATCCTTTGAAAACATTTACTAGATATAACGTAGAAAAGCCAAATCAAACATGTTTCTATCATAGTGATTTTGGTGTGCCGTCATCCTTTTTCTCTTTTTACTATCAAATATCAACATGACCACATTAGTGTAGAGTCCTAAGTATTCTGAATCTGTACGCAGAAATACAAGTCTAAAGAACGTTGCCTCTGAACAGAAACTAGGGCCGTAGACAGGGGTTGTCATAGCAACCCCTATTATATCAAGGCCTAAATGTAATACTTTAAAAAAAATAATAGTTGTACACAATTATATTGCATGTCATCACTTTGCATTTAACTTGTAATGTTTTCCATGTTTGTCTGTCGTTTATTTGTGTTCAAATGTGACACAAAACCGCACTGAAAAGACAGTAGGAGGCATGCAGGAACACTGTCTCACCAGAGAGGGCGCTCACCAGTTTGCGTTGTTTGTTCTTCATTTGTTACGAATAAAGTTTATTCAAAAAGAGCCTGTTTTTTTATGTTTTGCCATGACTTTGACTGACTGCAGAAATAGTGGATGTAATCTAAAAAATGATTCAAAGTTAGACTTTTATTCAACTCATAAAGTAATAATGAAAGGATGAGGATGCTGATGCTGAGCAACACGTTGATGGAGACTTCTAGAACTAAAGGAGACTCTGAGGCTAAAGTCACGGAGATGTTTGTCCAGAAGGAGAGACAAATATGGACTTCATTTACAGCTGAAGGTCTGACCGGCGTGTGTGTGTGTAGGTGTGTGTGTGTGTGTGTGCAGAGAGAGCGTCCTCCACAGCAGTGTCTGTTACAGTGTGTCGCCTTCATCTTGGTGTGGTTTTTGGCTTCAGAATTCATAAAAAGGGAACCTTCACTTCTCTGATTCTCTTCTCCATATTCATCAATAACAGGATCAATGTCTCGCTAACAATAAAGGTCAAGGTAACAGGAAGTGACGTGCGGTGAGGTTCCCGGCTGGCGAGGCTCTGCCGTCATCAGTCAGATGTACAAACATGAACCCTACAGAGATGCTTTTGCACCATTTGATTGGCAGCAGTTAAAGTTTCTATGATCTGTCCCTCTGATGGATCCATTCCTGATCCTCTTCATCCTGGTCACTCCTCAGCGTCTTCCTCTCTGCTCCTCCAGCTCTGCCTCCTGTCTGTGCATCAGAACCTTCTTCTTCTGCATGAAACCACAATGTTTTCCACAAATGCTCAGCTCTGCCTTCAGTCCAGCTTCTTCTACTCTTTACTCTCTTCTTCTTAAAAGTGGAGGCCGAACATTTCTCCTCCATTCCTCAGACATCCTCTCACTCTCCAAGCCCTTGTTCATCAGTCAGAGACTCTTCTTCCTCCTCTTCCATATCTCCACATGTATGTTATCAGAGCCAGGGTGGGGTTACTGTTAGGTAAAGGGGGTGCTAACCACTACACCTTTGCACGGGTATTATTTTCACATCTTTTTATCCAAATGTCTGTAATTTCTTGAGATACAACTAAATTGGAGCTGTTTGGATGAGATTTTTTCCAGTTTAATGGTTCAAAGATTGAGCTAAAGAAAGGCTTCACACAGGTTTCAGTTGAGTCTCAGTGTGAACTGGGATTTGTTTTTGTATTGAGTGAAAAAAAGGGCAACACTTTGTGAAGGGTTGTGTCAAACTGAGGAAAGAAAGGAAAACATGAAAGTGAAAGTGACCAGTGATGAACCTTTTTAAACCGTTTCAACTGCACAGACTTCTGAAGTGGAGTTCGTTGTGTGTAGGGATTGATGGTTTTCATTAAAAACAAACATTACTGAACAATCTACCATCAGGTCATCGTGATGATTTATAACTGTGTAGCCATTAATTGTTTGTAAAAATTAAAAGAACACCATAAACCAAAGGGGTGAAACACTATGTTATCTTCATAAAGCAACACAATAAACATTGGTGCTTTCAGGAGTTTCATTCCTGTGCTGATAAAAGAGTATTTTATAGCCTTTCCAGTTTTATCTAGCCAGACGGTGCAAATTTAATAGCAGAGGAGGAGGACTGAGTTTCTCACGTGCACAGATCCATCTGTGTCCATTTGCCTGTGTTGCTTCACACTTTTCTTTACTGGAACAGGTAAATCATACACTTGATTAATTGCTGTAACTTTCCCTCCTGCCTCCATGGATCTAATTGGAAATGAAATGCAAACGTTAAGTAGGATCGAAAGCCACGGTCACATGACTGCTCAGTTCGACCGTAATGACCCAATCCCATGAAAGGCTTTTTTTTAGTGTTCTGAACGTGTTCTTGCAGCGTTTTCTCATGATGGAGGACATACATTAAAGAACGTTGTTTCTGAGCATTTCTTTATTTAAATCATGATGAAACAGAGCAGAGGACAAACAAACGACTCTTAGTTGTGATGTAGAAACGGAAATGGGCGGGCCAAAGTCTTCTGATGCTTCCACATGTCGACTAATTCTGTAGATCCATGAGCGTCGTTGTTTTCCTGGTCTGAGCTGGCATCTGGATCCCATCTGCACGGCGGGACAGCGACGACATTGCTCACCATTTCTGTTGTGCGGGGCTGGAAGCTAGCAGGAGAGAGTGGGAACAGAGGCATGATGGGATATCAGTGGAGGGTTACTTCCACGCCAACAGTCCCGCCCACAGCTCTGTGGTGAGTTTCTGATAAACTCCAGCCGCCCTGCAGGAACTATGTCCTAGAAAACAAAACACGTTTTTCAAATTGTGCTTAAAAACACATCATCCTTATAAAAAACCCACAGGAAAGCTTTGAAAATAGACGGAAAGATGATTGGAGTGGGTCTTTAAGGCATTAAAGGAGAAAGTTAAACGCAGCAGAAGCCCCTGATGCAGCTGGTATGCATGGTGGTGGAGGGTGATGGTATGGGTCAGTCTCCTGCATGCCACAAACACGGTAAGAGTTTATAGACAGCTCTACCATCCAGTCTCAGTGAAAAGAAAGTGAAACGTAAATAATTGCGGTGTTGGTTCAACCAGAACATGCAGTTCTCTTTGTTGTGTACAGCGAGTGACACAGGAGATTGACAGAAGCTTTGATGATAAAGTGATGGAACTGATGGCAGGTATGTTCAAACTGTGAGATTTTGGTAACACGTGTGGTCACAGCTTTTGCTTTGTGTTGATGTCTGAGAAAATGTTCACTGCAGGACAAACAAGAGAGTCTGGAGCCACAAATGTGTCGGCCGAAGCCGTGACATAGTCCCAAAGTGAACTCAAGGATGGTGCTTCCTGGTGTAGTGGTTGGCACTCTCTCATCACAGCAAGAAGGCGCTGGTTCTAATCCCAGCTGGGTCTTTTCTGTGAGCTTTGCATGTTCTCCTCCTGCTTGTGTTTGTTCTGTTTTCCTGCAGTCTAAACACGTTTCCTCTGGTCATCGGTGGTTCTGAATGATCCCATAAGCGTCAAGTGTGGGTCCGTTTGTCCCTGCAACCCTGTGACCCCAGACGGGACCAAGGGGGTTCAGACACACAATGGAACTGAAACATGACTTTAAAATATCAAATATAACAAAATAAGACAAATAAAGGAGAAACAACAAGAAAACCAACGCTTAAAAAGAAGGATCAATGTTGACACAGTGGAAGCAGGAAAAAACTCCTGAAAGTCCCAGTTCACATTTCTCATCCTTTCTAGAGAACCAGCGTTCATCAGACAATTTCCCCTGATCCCTCCTGTTTGTACGACATACTGAAAGCAAAGCGAAGCAAATCAAACTTTTTTCATAAAAAGCACTTCTCAAACCTGGCCCAACTCGTAGCGCTTTACATTTAGAAACAAAACAAAAGCAAAAACACAATAAAAACCCAACCCACCCTTTACCCTCCCCCCTCCCAACCAATAACACATACAACCCATGACCCCCCAACACAATGAGGAGGATAATAATAAAATCATTTCTAAAAGAAACTTAATGCTCAGCTCTGCTGTGAGGAACGCCACAGGAACGCCGCCACAGCTCCCATCCAGACCAGGAAGCAAATGAAGTTCACTCCACGGCTGTGAGGCTGCGATGTAGAACTCCAGCCGCTCCAGCAAGAGCGACCACTGCGGCAGCGACCCCAAACCAAACCAGCAACAAAAGATCCCCACAGGAACACTGGGGTTAAAATCATAGTAAAATACTAAAATGAAATTATTTAAATGAATTAAAAAACATAAAATAAAAGAAAACATTAAAAGCATAATATAAAATACATAAAACAATATATATATATTAAAACTCCTAGAATAAATAAGAAAAAAACATCAACTAAAAGCTAAGTTAAAAAGGTGGGTCTTGAGCTTCTCTTTAAAAACCTCTACAGTTTCTGAGGTTCTCCGGTAGGATGTTCCACAGGCGAGAAAGTGGGAGAACGAAGCCACGAAGTCACCATTGGAACCACTAAAAGTCCAGAAGGACCTCAGGGTCCACGAGGGTTCATACTTTAAAAGTAGATCACTTAAATAAGAAGACCCAAGACCATTAAAACATTTATAAACCATTAAAAGAACTTTAAAATCAATCCTGAAACGCACAGGGAACCAAAGCAGAGATTTTTTAAATGTGAATAATGTGTTCCCGTCCTCTGGTCCTCTTCAGAACTCGTGCTGCTGAGTTCTGTAATCATTGTAAATTTGATAAAAACTTTGTAGGTAAACCAGAGAGCAGGGCATTACAATAATCTAACCAACTAAAAATAAAAGCATCAGCACCTCTGTGCTGGAAAGAGAGAGGAATGGACGGACTCTGGGAATGTTTTTAAGAGGATAAAATCCTGTCTTAATGACATTTTTAACACGTGGAATAAAATTCAGCCCAAATTTCTCACACAGTGAGAAGGTTTAAAATTCTGAAGCTTTGCTAAAACCATCTCTCTCTTGTCTTCAGGACTGATGATTAAATTAAAATCTGGTGATCTACTGGATCAAAAGCAGAACTCAGATCCAGCAGCACCAGAACAGAAAGTTTCTGTGAGTCTAAGTTTATTCTGAGATCATTAACAATCTTTAAAAGAGCGTCTCTGTACTGTGGTTCCTCCTAAAACCACATTGATATTTTTTCTAAAATGTGTTGGTTATTTAGAAACTGGTGTAGTTGAGTAGCGACACTTTTCTCTATAATTTGACTCAAAAACGGTAAGTTGGATCCAGAGTATCCAGAGTATCAGGATCTAAATGAGTCTTCTTCAGAATGGGCCTCACCACTGCTGTTTTACAGGCAGAAGGGAAGACGCCCGTCTGAAGAGAGCAGTTTACTATGCCCCAAACGCCCCAGTTCTTCAAGGCGCATCTTTGTTGGATATTCTGTTTGGTTAAACATTTATGCAGCCTTTATCAGACTGTAAATCCTTTCAGAATCTATAGTGTTGTGTCAAGCAGTGGCCGGCCGTTTGTACATTAAAGGAAGCAACTGCAGTTTCATCAATGACGTATCTGTGCTTAGGGGTTTGAATGAAAAGTTATTTCATCCTCTCTTTACAGATCTGTTCACACCAGTCAGCTGGAATGCCTGGAATCTGCAGCTACATTTAACTCCACTAATCACCTGCAAGCTCTGCGTTCTACACGGTATGTGAGGGTCGGGTACACTAGTTACACTGGTTCTCGTTTCCAAATGTTCCCTGTCAGCCACGTTCAGGTTATCACTCATCCATAGCTGTCCTGATGATCCTCAGAGTCTCTTTAGCTCTTCCAGCTAAAGGTAAAAGTGAGGGGCGTCTATTCCTCTGATGGACTAGTTCCTTTGTTCTTAAACTACTGCAGTGTAACTTCGTTTTGAAAAGGAGAGATGCTCTTCAGAAATGGAAAAACCAACACATTTTAAAATCGGTTCTAAAGTCGCCTCCCTATGTCTGGATCGTACAGGCCTTTTCACTGATAAAAGAGGAATGCAAAAGAGTGGGAAAGTAAAACCTCATCAAAATATGGTTTAGAGTGTATTCTTAAACCTTTGACCTCTCTCCCAACCTACTGTTTTTCATAGTTTAAAGCATGAATTCATTCCATTAGTAGGGCTGTAACAACGACTTGATTCATATCATAATGTGTGATTGATGATGCATTCATGGTCAAGTTTGGTTCATTTTGAACGATCCGATTGGACCCGATTTACTGACCTGAAACTGATCCGGACCATCTTTCTCTAAACCTTCAACAGATCAATTCCTGCTACTGAACAGTGAAGTTTTCCAGATTCTTGTGTTTCTTCAAGATAGTCAAGTATAAATTAAATATGTGTACAAACAAACAAGTAAACAAGAATAAATGTCCAATCCAGTTTGATAAAGTTCATTCCACTGTTTTTCCACATCAGAATAATCCATTATTAGAACATTCTAGCTCACTGTATGTCTGCCACTGAACATTGGAGGTCCTTGTAACAACACATCAAATCAGAAATGGTTCAACTGTTGACTGAAAGTTGGCCAAAGTCGCGGTCATGCAACGCAACGCCCTCAACTGCTTCTACCAACTGCACTCCTGTGCTGTAAGAACCATTCGTCTTCTCCTCGGAAGCTGGACGTGCCTCAGACTTTGTTCTCTTCCTTTTAGGATTCACTTTCAGCTTTTTCGATGAACTTTTCAATGCTTGAATGTTCTCAAGCATGCGCTGATGTCACGTTTGTTTATGGTGGATTCATGGATCCATTCCTGGTCGTTCATAAAGAGAACCTCAGCACCTTCATCTCTGCTTCCATGTTCAAGCCTAGTTCTCATCAGTGTTGTTGCCTCTTTGCTGCTGACCTGGTTCCTGTATCGTATTTGTTTTCCCCATTTGGAAACAGGGTTGTGGAATTTTCTGGCATCTTTCATGTTTACAGGCTTACCCTTGTTTGCTTGATCCATCTTACCACCATCCCCCTGATCTCCGTGGTTCCTCATCCGTCCCAGGCCTGAACATGATCCCTTTCTCTATGAGTTGGTATTGGTTCTGGTATTTGTTCTGTTCTTGTCGGATGTTCTGGCTCTGGTTCTACGTCAGGTATTCTTACTGACACAACCCTCTGCATTTACCCAGACTTGAGACCAGCACACAAAAGCACCGGACTGAGCTCTAATAGATCCAAATACAACTAATAAGCAATCACAGGAAGCATCATGTTTAGATGGCTTTAAAAGTGGCTTTGTTTCTACAAAAAGCCATCTTGACGTTTGTCATTACAGCGTTCCTGCCCAATCGCACTGTTGTGACGCAGCCTGTCCTTCATGTGAGGTGAGCTGGTGGTCAGAAACCTTTGTTTTCTGTAGAATGGAAGGTGAGATTGGATAAATACAGTAGTGATTCCCAAAGCAAACGGCGGTTAGCCTTGTTCAGCGAATTGTTGACTCGGACTTCAGACGTGATTGCTTCATCTCCGATACAGGAGCACTGCCTGGTTGGTTCTGTTAGTCACAGAAGCAAAAGTGCTCACATGCCTGATGTTCTCTCCCACTGACATCAAGTCCAAGATAACATTTGAGCATCAAAGCCAGCCTTTAGTAAATTACTCTCTGAAATATGAGCACTCCCACAGAACCGGGAAGGACCAGTCTGCTTCAGTAAGAGAAACTTTACTCATTTCACTGACATTTTGAGTCTGCACACATGTTTGGGTTAAAAACATGCTTCTGCTAATGAGGTGTCTTATTTCTATCAGCTCTGGAAAGTTTTATTTTTAAAATTGCCTCAACCGATCCCTGAATTAATTTCTCATACTGCTGTTGGGTTAGGTTTGGTTAGAACTTTAAATGGTCTCGTCTGAACAGGGTTTCTGCAACCTTTTGCATCGATGACTTGAAAGTCTGTGTTTGCAAATATTTTCAAGTCATTTAGAAGTCACGCCATTAGGGTTGCTTCTGGATGAGTACCGGGTCAAAACAGAGTTCACTTTAGTAAAAAAGTTCCTTGGATTGTCCTCATGTCTCTCTCAAACACTCTCTACATTTTTCTAAAGCCAAAAAGCTAGAACAAAATGTCAGAATAATTTCATTTTAACTGAAGGAGACATGTCTGCTCAGACACGTCCATTTGAACACATTCGTGTATTAATATGTTTGAATGTTCAAAGGTTTACACTGAGGCTGGAGTGAGTTTGATTGTTCATCATACTTCCAGTCAGCTTGAACTAGAGCTCAGCAAAGATTTTTCTCCATGACACACCGAAGATTAGATTACTGATGACCTGTTCTGCGTTTGCAGGGTTTGACAAATCCTTTACACCCAAAGAGACTGCAGAGAGTGATGCAGGCTCTGAATCCATCTATCCATCTAGTAGTGACAGTAGCACTAGTGACCACCGGCCCTGGTGCAGGAGTCAGAAAGTGTCTCTGCTTCAGGATGTCACAATCACTGACCCGTCAGCTTCAAGCACTGACCCGTCAGCTTCAATCACTGACCCGTCAGCTTCAAGCACTGACCCGTCAGCTTCAAGCACTGGCCAGTCAGCTTCAAGCACTGACCCGTCAGCTTCAAGCACTGACCCGTCTGCTTCAAGCACTGACCCGTCAGCTTCAAGCACTGACCCGTCAGCTTCAAGCACTGGCCAGTCAGCTTCAAGCACTGACCCGTCAGCTTCAAGCACTGACCCGTCAGCTTCAAGCACTGACCCGTCTGCTTCAAGCACTGACCCGTCTGCTTCAAGCACTGACCCGTCAGCTTCAAGCACTGACCCGTCAGCTTCAAACACTGATCCGTCAGCTTCAAGCACGGAACCGTCAGCTTCAAGCACTGACCCGTCAGCTTCAATCACTGACCCGTCAGCTTCAAGCACTGATCCGTCAGCTTCAAGCACGGACCCGTCAGCTTCAAGCACTGACCCGTCAGCTTCAAGCACTGACCCGTCAGCTTCAAGCACAGAACCGTCAGCTTCAAGCACTGACCCGTCAGCTTCAAGCACGGACCCGTCAGCTTCAAGCACTGATCCGTCAGCTTCAAGCACTGACCCGTCAGCTTCAAGCACAGAACCGTCAGCTTCAAGCACGGACCCGTCAGCTTCAAGCACTGATCCGTCAGCTTCAAGCACTGATCCGTCAGCTTCAAGCACTGATCCGTCAGCTTCAAGCACGGACCCGTCAGCTTCAAGCACAGATCCGTCAGCTTCAAGCACTGACCCGTCAGCTTCAAGCACGGATACGTCAGCTTCAAGCACTGATCCGTCAGCTTCAAGCACGGACCCGTCAGCTTCAAGCACTGATCCGTCAGCTTCAAGCACTGACCCGTCTGCTTCAAGCACTGATCCGTCAGCTTCAAGCACGGACCCGTCAGCTTCAAGTACTGATCTGTCAGCTTCAAGCACGGACCCGTCAGCTTCAAGCACTGACCCGTCAGCTTCAAGCACTGATCCGTCAGCTTCAAGCACTGATCCGTCAGCTTCAAGCACTGACCCGTCAGCTTCAAGCACTGACCCGTCAGCTTCAAGCACTGACCCGTCAGCTTCAATCACTGACCCGTCAGCTTCAAGCACTTATCCGTCAGCTTCAAGCACTGACCCATCATCTTCAAGCACTGATCCGTCAGCTTCAAGCTGTTGTCCATAAAGCCAAAGTGCAGCAAAGTTTACACTGGCCCCGTCTTCAAACTAAGTAGCTAACTTTTTTAGTTCTGTCTCACGATTTTAATCTTTTAGTGCTTTTATTTTGAAATGTATATTCTATTCAATAGAGTTGTCATCCTGCTTTTTTAAAGACACATTTCCTTGATTAGGTTTGAAGGCTCGATCTTTACAGACCCTTTCCAAAACTTTAGAATATCATGGAAAAGGGTCCTCATTTCCAGAATTCCATGTTAAAAATCTAACTTTCACACAATTTAGATTCAGGGCCCTCTGTTTAATGAACTTCAAGTATTTCTTTGTTTATTTTCACATAAATTGGGATTCCAGCTCATTAAACCCACAGAAACAGGATTTCAAAACATTAAAATCTTGTGTTTATCTTTTTGCAAAAACTGAAAGGGAAATACTGATTTCTCCACGGAATTCCTGTTTTCCTGGGTTTTATTGGCTGGAGCCCTAATCTATGTATAAAAAAAAACCAACTTGAAATCAATGAAACAGCGGTTCCTCAATCTATATTCTATGAAAGTTGAATTCATTGAAAGGAATGATGGAAACAAGACACTTTTCTATAGCAAAATAAAACTTTTTGGAGAAGGTCTGTGCTTTTACATTGATGCCCACTTTGGATTTGACCTTCAAAGTTACTTTTTGGTTCAAATCCCTGTTTGGCTTAATAATAATAATAAAAAACTTCAGTTTTCCTCTTACAGCCAAGTTGTTCAGAAATGGAACACAGTACATGTTAGTGACAGACTTTTAACTGCCCAGCTGTTTCTGCAAAGAAAAATCCTGAAATACAAGCCAAACAATTTTAAAGTCCATTTCTAAAATGATTGAGCACCATTAAAGAGCTTTTAAAACCAGTTCTAGTCACATGAGAACGGTTGGGGACATCAAACTGGCTGGTGTTCTCAAAAAGTTAAGACAAAAGTCAGTGATACTGAGGTGGGAGAGTCCAGGAGAGAATGAGTCCTCTGTCCAGTGGAGGCTTGACTGCAGGACTGCTGGCATCCTCTGGACTCCCCGCTCATCACAGTGCTGCAAAAGGGAAACAGAGGGATCTCAACGCACAGCTAAGCAGGGTAAAGCCTGGTGCTCAAACACACTTTCCTTGTGTGAACATCCCTTTGCTCAGCTATGGCGTCCTCTGTACTGGGTTTTCTTCAGTTTACTCCTCCCCGCGGGGTCTTGATCTTAGTGTCAACATCCCTGAACCTGTATTTCCACCACGAACCCTTTACATCGCCGCTAACGCTAACCCTAACCGTCTAAGTGTCATCAGTCCACCTGTCCCAACAAAACACACCAAAGCAGAACCACAGCACGCCAAAAGAAGACTCTGTAACGGCCGGAGTCAGTGAAGAAACCCTGGAGCAGGAAGGACTCCAATCCGGGACAGGAGTGGCAACAAGGTTTAATGACAAAACTTGAACTAGGAATACTGGATGAAACACACAAAACTTTGCGACAGACAAATGCAAAAGCTCTCCTTAAAAGCCTGAACACTAAGAGAAAATGAGGAGCAGCTGTGAGAACCAGGAAGGGAGGAAGCACAGCTGACCTGTCCGCACATCACACTCACACTTACAAGTCTGGACACACCAGTGACTGTATGGGGTGCCGAATGTAGAAGTCCAGCAACAAATATGAAATGACAGCTTTGTCCAATGTTTCTAGTGTTTGCTGGATTTTCATGTCAGATTTTACTGCCAGTATATTGGTGATATGTGTCATTTAAAAGCCGAAAGATTCAAATGCTAAACATAAAAAGAAACGGAAATGTATAGAAATGCCAGTTATTTGTTCATTCTAAATGCTTTGAGAGCATGCTAATTTGATCACACCCATCAAACAAGTTCAGTGAGAACGCTGAAAATTAGATCTCCACACTCTTCTCTTTCCACTCACTCCCTTCAGCTCCTCTGGGAGAATCCCAAGGTGTTCCCTGGCCAACCAAGAGATATCATTTCCAGGGTCTTCCCCTGGTGGGACATACTTAGGACACCTCCTCAGGGAGGCTCCTCACTCTGTCTATAGGAGCCCCCAGCCACCCTACGGAGGGATCTGGTCTGTGTCTGGGATCTCATTCCATTGGTCATGACCCAGAGCTCATGTCCAGAGGTGAGTATTTGAACAAAGATCGACCAGGAAATGGAGAGCATCACTTTCTGGATCAACTCTTCACCTCAACGGACCGGCACAATGACCACATAACAGCGGACACCCTTCCAATTCACCTGTCAGCCTTACTTTATATGTGAACCCAAAATATTTAAGCTCCCCACATGGAGCAGGTGCCTGGAAAGAACCTTTTATTGGAATTCCAGGGAGTAAAATCATTCTTTTGAATCTAGTTCTGCCTGTGCTGTCCTGAGTGAAGATAAAGCACAAACTGATAACTGTAAAATGGTGGTGTCAAGGTTCAGCAGTGTGGGCGTGGTGATGGATGTGGTCCAATAAGCATATTTTCCAAACGTTCAAACTCAGCATTTAGCTTTAACATTCAAGACCCGCTCTGGTGAAAATTGTGTTTTTAACATGTTTTTTGTAGCAAGAAAATGAAGAATAAAACTGCATTTCTGAGTATTTGACCCGACCGCGCCCCACCGATGAAAAAATGCCCTTTGAAAACGCTGGCAGTGACGTAAAGCGACTATAGCACGCCACAAACTCCCTTCTCAGCTCCACCATGATGCAACTTGCAGACAAAAAGATCCATGCACGTAATTGTTTTCTTCATCTGACATGGAATCTGGTTCTAAACTGTACGGCTGAACAGCTCTGGTAATGCTCGCCATTTTTGATCCACCGCTAATGTTAGGCTGTGGCATTAAGCCAGCAGGAAAAAGTGTTCACAGACATCAGAAAGTACGAAGAGGCTTCGCCATGCCCATAACTAAATAAATCAATCAAATAAATAAAAAATAACTACGTAAATCAAAACGGCAGAATCCCAACGAAAAGACCACTGAGAATGCTTTTCCAACAGATCACAAGACGATCAGATTGGGACTTTACACATATATTTGGAATTCATATGTAATATTTACGTTTACTTCATGTTTAGCATTTGAATCGGCCGGCTTTTAAAGCACACAGTATTTGTTTGCTGTAAATTCTCACATAAAGAACAATAAAAATGTAGTAAATATTTAAAAAGTTGGCATAACCTGACCAAACTGTCAGCTGATTTCAACATACTGGACTTTTACATGTGACACCACACACATATCAAGAAACATGTTAGTTCAACAAGTCCCTGTGGTGCTAACATTTTCTTATTTCGTAAAATATACCGTTATAATAACATGCAGTGTTTGCCCTATGTCATCTTAATGTTGTCTTATCACTTCAAGGTCTTTCAGGTCCTTCCACACATATCTACAGCCTACATGTCTTCATGGTCCAAACATCAAACATGGTACAATCCAGACAGGTACGACTTCTCTCTAGGAATATTCAAACCCAAAGTCATTCACCAAAATGCCAGATGGAGAAATAGGAGGATTCAAAAGTGTCTCCTCTCCTCAAACACACACAAATACATTATATCAGGAAGGTGGGACTACTGATCTTCTGTCCCCTACCCCATCCCCAGTGGAGGGAGCAGGGCCTTCAGCAGCGGCGGCCTTGTCTCTTGGGTGTCGGCCTTCTGGGCTCGGCGGCCCCCTCCCCACGCAGGAAGAGGGATCCCTTAGTCCTCTGGCAAGTCCATGAGCGGGGGATCATATTCCATCTGAGCCTGGAGGTGTCTGTGTCCTTGTGGTGTGGGTTCTGGTCCTTACCCTCGGGTGCCGGGCCCCTTCTAAGTCACGACATAGGAGAGCCTGGTCAGGCTATGTACTCCTTCAGGGACCCCCACTTCTCTTGGTCATCCCTCCTCTAGGTGGGAGTAGCTGACCGCCGCCGTGCTCTCTTATGGATCTCTGCAGCAGCCTGGAGCTTTGGGGGTGGGCCCCCTGGCGCGGTGTGAGGGCTGCTCTTCTGGCTGGGCTGGGCCTTGCGCTCTGCGCTTCCGTACCTCACTGCGCTCGGGTGTTGGGGGCCCATGTGGTGGTCCTGTGGGCCCTGGTCTGGGTGCTTGGCCGGGCTGCAAGGCGGGCGGATCTCCTCAGTAGACCCGGCGGGGGTCTTGGTTTCCGCTGCTGCCTCGGCGGGGGTCTTGGTGGCTGAGAGTTCTCCCTCCTTTTTTAAAAAATTTGTTTTCTTACATTCCTTTATCCACTTCAGCTTAACATGAACATTCACCTGAGCACAGGCGTCGGCTCACCTTTGCACCTTCAAATAGTTTACGTGACAGAATGAGGTACTTTACATGTATTGGCTGGTATGCACAAGTGTGCAGTGAACTGGATGTTAATTCGTTTTTGAAGACTCTTGGAGCCGGCAGGTATGTTTGTAACAGTTGAGTGTGTGGACAGGCCCCGCCCATTTTAGACCAACACTCACGATTGTAATGGGTATAAGCTTCCAGTATTTTGTTGCCTGTAGTTTTACGACTCTACCCTCCCTTTCCTATAGTCATCCTCTAACTTTTATAAACCCATCCTTGTCCCCTTTTCTTTTGTGCCCCCCCCCCAAAAACATCTCTCTCTCTCTCTCTCTTTTTCCCTTTTCTATTTCCGTCCGGTCCAACGAAAAGAACACAAAAAAATGATATCATTAAAGTTTAGTTGAAATTACAAAAGGGGCTTATACAATATACACTTTGTGTATCCAGTGATTTATAACCCCGACTGTAACAGTAAAATCTGTCGAACACAAGAGGCTCTCAGCTCATATCTGTTTCCTCAGCTGTTGAACAGGACAAGTTAGAAAAAAAAAGTGTCTCCTCCGCTCTAGATTCGAGTGTCGGTTTGCTTTGTACCAGAGCTTCACACGCTTTGCATCACACTTGATGTTTGGTTTGACAAAGCTTGGCCAAACAAACCCATTCCATGAAGCATTCATCCAGTCATCAGGCTGGACCCCCAAAGTTTGAAGGTTTGCAGAGTCACAGAAAGTTGGTGACCTCTGCAACTCACCTGTTGTAGATGACCTACTTTCTGCAACTGCACCTCCTTGTAACTCTTGGGCCGCTTTTTAACATAACTGTAGAAGCATGCTATTTCAGCATAAGATCATGTTTATTCTTTACTGTGCTATAAACAATCTCCAAGTAGGAAAATAAGCCGACGAATTCCAGCTCTGTGCTTAGTTTTGGTCAAAAAGTAACACAAACTGACAAAAAAAACTAAAGATCCAGAACAATAAACTGAATCCACTGCTGCATGACACAAATATCCTCTGAGATCACTACAACCAAACTGAGGCACCTTGAGCCTCGTCAAGAATCCAAAAAGTCATATTGATAATCTGAAGATGCATAGAGACACTTACAAACGCTGAGGAGGATAACCCTGCTGCTGTAGCCAATCACAGTCTAGAATTTTCCAATACCAGGGTTTGCTAGATTCATTCACTTCTGCTTTGGTACAAAAGTAAGAACAAGGACAGTGCTTCCTCTCAACTTACGAAAGGCAATAGGATTCTCATGGAATCCATCCAGTGGAAAAGTTTGGAATTTACAGTACTTCAAGGTCAGGCATGAGGTAGAAATCCAAGCTGTCAAATTCTATGGATCTCAGTCTGCACGATACATCTTTAAGGTTATAGTAGGACTATTAAAGGAAAGTCATGACTCCAAGACATCTGAACTTCTCACAGTTTGTTCTTTAGACAGACTCGACCACATAGAGATGTTCAACATGCCGAACCTTTAGTTTGTTAATTTTATTCAACCATGTTAGTTTTACATACAGTTATGTTACAATCTCATCAAGTTACACATTTAACTGTGAGCACAATATACATTACAACCATGTCTGAAAGGAAGCAGGCAGAAGCATTGCTAATTAAAGCCTGTCCCTTCATTCCTTAAAGATAAATCATTACAATGGTGGCAAATCACAGCTAAAGTTCATCACAACGCTCCCTTTCAACAGAATAATGACTACAGTATTTGCACATGTTCATACGTTTATGTCTGCATAAATGGTTTCACATTTCCACTATGCTCTGTTTTTTGTCTATTTTTGCACATATACAATGCCTGCTGTCGGCGTACACACGTCATCCTTCACACTAAAATGGACAGAGCAGTGAAAAGGAGATGATTTGAGTTCCTTTAACATTCATTAACTACACCAGGGCTCAAGCGGAGGACATCCACTCATGAGCCTTGCTTGGGCTGTGCAACAGCAGCTTACCGTAAACCGTAAGACAGCTCAACCCCTCCCCTCTGGTCTTCCAAACAGGAAGTGCCTGCTGGTTATAAGAAGGTCAAAATCCCAAAGACTTCTATTAAGAAATACAGTTATTACTCAATCACTTGATTTGTCAGAAGAACCACTCTGGCTCTGTTACATTTTTCTAAACATCTTCTTTCTAATCCTATTTTTTCAAAGATATCTTTTCTTTATCACAAGTTATTCAAGTTCTAAACTGACCAATGAGATGCCTAATTTGATTGACAGCTTCCCCTGAGCCCGCTTTCAGTGAAAGGAGTGTGGACTTTGAACAACCTTACTCATGAATGCAACACTGAAACACAGGAGTTGTTGTTTTTCACCAAAAGCTTGTTTGTGTTTGGTTTTCCTCTGTAAATATTGACTCTCATCTTGTGTCTAAATCACTTTAAATGACACGCTGTGTGCATGAATTGTTAGACTTTAGTGTGAGCCTCTTGCTGTGGTCCAAACACGCGCCCACGGTGTAAAGTGAACGGCTGTACGGTTCATGATTGGTCACTTCTATCAGCCGAGCGTTGCACCATCCTTCGTTTCTCAGAATTTCTCCTCTATCAGACGCAGCACATCTTGCTCGTATGGGCAGGAGGCTCCATACTCATGAGTCAGTCTTTCTTCCTGGATTTTGAGGGTTTTGAAAAGAAAATAAGTCAAACTTTAACCATTCAAGCCTCAATCCTACAGAAAGACGGTCATAAGTTTAAAACAAGTGAATTACTTTCAAAGTTGATGCTAAGAATGTGGCTGAAGGGGCATTTCTACACTTTCAGCAATGCTTCGTTTGGAGTGTGACTGACTATCAGGTCAAATAGATATTTAGAAAAAGCCTTGTTAACTGTGTCTTGACATTTAAAAAACCGTGTACGTACATCAACTACTTTGTTTCAAGACTAAATAAAAAAGGAGACATTCTAAATGAACCTCTTTAGCCCCTCTTAAAATGTCTCATGTAGAGAAGCTGGAGTTTTATTCTGAACGTTATTATTAAAAATGTGTGTCTCTATAGTGCAGAAAAGTATCTCCATTGTTTAGTAGAACTTGTCTTTTTTCTTGATTAAATTTTGGCGGAAATTTCACTGATGTTTGTTTAATTCTATTAGTTATATATTGCTGCAGAAAAACGTGAAACTAAGGAAGAAATGTGATTTTCTAAGGCCTTCTCATTGTTTTTTTTTTTGTTGTTTTCAACAGAATTATGTTTTAGAGAGGTAAATGACCCGAACTCCATTTTCCAAATTATTATCCGCTCTGTAAAGGTCGATATGGGTGACCAACAGTTTACTGTGAAGACACTCCTGATACTTCAGGAGTTCATGCTAAACTCTGACAGGAGACGGATGTTTCTGAGGGTGAAGAATGATAACTGTGAACATTTGAAACTTGCTTGATTATGAAGTCATCAAACAAACTAGAAAAGGATGCTGCACGCTGAGCAGTCGGATGATATCAGTTCATCCTCGTTCGTGTTAGTCAGCAGTTTACCCTCAAACGTCTGTCATTGTTCAGCGATGGGAATCAGGCTCTTTCTTTATGTCAGTTCCTGATTTCTTAGGATTATCACAGGATTTCCATTTCTGCTCCTTCACTTGAGTAAAAGGTCAACAGATACCAAATGTTTCTCAGGTGTGTCAGATTTTTTTACCTCCCACCTCTGACTTGCTTGTTAGCCATCCATCTGCTTCCTCACCGTACCAACAGCTCGCAGCGCCGCTTTCTGCCTGCTCCGACCACACCTCCTTCAGCTAAACGTTGTGCTTTTTGAATATCAGAAAGAACAATAGTCAAGGATAAGTCAGGCATCCAGCAGTTGTGTGAACTAGGACTTCATCCTGATTGCAGTTAATAATTACAGGCCTGATAAGCAGTCGAGGGCACATTTATTGATGGCATGACTGTCTGAGGTCTCACTTGATCTCCAGCTGCTGCAGTAGGAAGGAAAAGTTTATCGGAGCAGATTAGGACTCAGTCAGGTATGTGAGATGAGCGGGATGAGGAGAAAATAAGTAAATTATAAGAAAAAGAAAATGTCACTTGTGTAGTTTTTAGAGGGCTGTTCTAGTCCTTTAGTGTTTGGTCTTCCAGGCCTGTTTCTTCAGAGTAGAACAAGACAAAGCGGACTTCTGTGAACTGCCCACATTCAGGATCTGGTCTTTTTTCATGTGTCTTTAATAATCTTTGACAGTGACGTTCAAAGGCAAGGCAGGACACTCTTTCTAACCTAATGTGATTAATGTGCCTTAGAGACACGTAGAAAGGCAGCAGCGGTCCTCCAAGCAGCAGAGGCGAGATGATGCGACCAGGAGCCAGGCAGTACGTGGTGACCAGACCGCTGTACTCGGAAGACTCCTTTGCAGAAGAGCATGAGAAGGTCTACAGGCGTCGGAAGACCATGCTGGACCACCTGAAGCTTTACTTCACGTAAGGAGCACCGGCGCTTGTGCATTTCTGTGGGGATGAGAAGCCAGAGGCAGGTGTTTGGATGAGTTTCAAAAGCAGCTGATTGACCTTCAGAGCCAGCGGCTTTTTTCCTGTTTTAAGGAGATCGATGGCTATTCTTGTGATGTTTTAAACTTGAAACAGCAGAAAGGTGAGTTAGTGGCGCTGCCTTCCACTTGGAAACAAAGTCAGGATGCTAAATCCTTCCTCCTGAGATCCCTGTGTGTCATCGGGGGAAAACGTGTCGCTGTGCCCTTCTTCAGCGCACAAACTGAAGCAATACGACGTCTCAGAACAAAACCAAAGACCGTGTGCTGCTTTTGATGAACACTTTGTGCAGAATGAGGTTTCTGTTTGGAAGCAACTTTCACTGAACTTAAACCAAAAGACCTTTTGGCCGTGTTTTTCCT
The DNA here is from genome assembly GCA_016861445.1 of Oryzias woworae. Taxonomy (NCBI): domain Eukaryota; kingdom Metazoa; phylum Chordata; class Actinopteri; order Beloniformes; family Adrianichthyidae; genus Oryzias; species Oryzias woworae. The sequence goes on from BOLG01000407.1 coordinate 1,186,057, forward strand.
GCTGTTAGGAGACTGACAATGAGCTTCAAACTGGTGGTGTGTTCCTTTAGCAATCGTGCATAACTAGTGTTCATATGAAAATCCAAAAACTACGAATGCTAGAAACAGCTGAGAACTACACTATTTAGGCAAAGACATCTCAGAAGTGAAAGATTTTCCTCTTTCATGTCTCTGTGTGCACATTCTGACGGTTTCTGGATCACAGATGGGTTTTATTTCTATAGGACAGGACTTCAAGGACCAAATAATTCTGTTACAAAACTAAGATAATTTAAAAAATAAGAATATGCTATCGTTTGGTTAACTTGATGGGATACAGAGGAAAAAAGGGATCAAACTGCAAAACTCCATTGTATGTAATGCCATAATAAAGGAATAATTGAGCCAGAATGCTGGGTTTCATACATTACTGAATGCTTGGACTTTTGTTTTTCTTTGGATAAATGTTTTGTTTCTTTGAGGTAGTTTGAAACATCTGAGTGCTGAGGCAAAAACTAAATAACTAAAAACCTTTTTGTTTTCATTTTGTTTAAATAGATTGTATAAACCACAGGATCAGCTCATTTATGAGTTATGATCACTATTTGGATGTTTTTGTCCATGTGAAGAAGCAGCTGGTGTTCATGCAGTTTCCTGCCAGGGACGATCAAGTCAATCTGAATCCGAATCTGAAGATTGAGATTCTGCAGAAGATTCTTAATTCCCCTGTGTCATTTAGTGTTTGTGTGATTCCAGTTGTGATGCCAAACGAGCCAGGACTGCTGCTCTGTCCCTTCTGCCAATCATTGGCTGGTTGAGAATCTATCGAATCAAAGAGTGGCTGCTGCCTGACATTGTGTCTGGTGTCAGCACAGGACTGGTGGCCGTCCTGCAAGGTGAGCGCCGACCTCGACACGAACGCACGCAGCGTCAGTTTAATCAAATGCTTTATCATACAGTGTTCAGTGACTCTGCAGCAAAGGGAAGTTCCCGTGTTGTTTACACCACCAAGGCAATCTAGCACGTTACATAATGAACCGTTAGAAACAAGAGCCGCTACACATGCTTCTGTGGGAGTGTCGTTATCAACAAATCAAGAAAAATAATGACAGAAACTAGCATTTCTGTGTGTGTTTGTCAGAATGAAGGAGAATATGGACAAACGTGAGATCACAACAGAACAGATCAGATCAGAACAGAACAGATCAGATCAGATCAGAACAGAACAGAACAGATCAGATCAGATCAGATCAAAACAGAACAGATCAGAACAGAACAGAACAGATCAGATCAGATCAGAACAGAACAGATCAGATCAGATCAGAACAGATCAGAACAGAAGAGAACAGATCAGAACAGAACAGATCAGATCAGAACAGAAGAGAACAGATCAGAACAGAACAGATCAGATCAGATCAGATCAGATCAGAACAGAACAGATCAGATCAGATCAGATCAGATCAGATCAGAACAGAACAGATCAGAACAGAACAGAACAGATCAGATCAGATCAGAACAGAACAGATCAGATCAGATCAGAACAGATCAGAACAGAAGAGAACAGATCAGAACAGAACAGATCAGATCAGAACAGAAGAGAACAGATCAGAACAGAACAGATCAGATCAGATCAAAACAGAACAGATCAGAACAGAACAGAACAGATCAGAACAGAACAGATCAGAACAGAACAGATCAGATCAGATCAGATCAGAACAGAACAGAACAGATCAGATCAAAACAGAACAGATCAGAACAGAACAGATCAGATCAGATCAGAACAGAACAGATCAGATCAGATCAGAACAGATCAGAACAGAAGAGAACAGATCAGAACAGATCAGATCAGAACAGAAGAGATCAGAACAGATCAGATCAGATCAGATCAGAACAGAAGAGAACAGATCAGAACAGAACAGATCAGATCAGAACAGAAGAGATCAGAACAGATCAGATCAGATCAAAACAGAACAGATCAGAACAGAACAGAACAGATCAGAACAGAACAGATCAGATCAGATCAGATCAGATCAGATCAGATCAGATCAGAACAGATCAGATCAGAACAGAACAGATCAGAACAGATCAGAACAGATCAGATCAGATCAGAACAGAACAGATCAGAACAGAACAGAACAGAACAGATCAGAACAGATCAGATCAGAACAGAACAGATCAGAACAGATCAGATCAGAACAGATCAGATCAGAACAGAACAGAACAGAACAGATCAGAACAGATCAGATCAGAACAGATCAGATCAGAACAGAACAGAACAGATCAGAACAGATCAGAACAGAACAGATCAGAACAGATCAGATCAGAACAGAACAGAACAGATCAGAACAGAACAGATCAGATCAGAACAGATCAGAACAGAACAGAAGAGAACAGATCAGAACAGATCAGATCAGATCAGATCAGATCAGAACAGAACAGAACAGAACAGAACAGAACAGAACAGATCAGAACAGAACAGATCAGAACAGAACAGAACAGAACAGAACAGAAGAGAACAGATCAGATCAGAACAGAACATTGTCATAGTAGTAGAGAACTGGACTGAGTAGCCCCTGTCCTTGGCATTCAAAATAGGAAGTACAAAAAAGCCAAAACCCCGTAGACTTCTATGAAGTAAACAGCTGTTAATCAGTCATTTTTTGGTCAGAAAAGCATTCTGGCTCTGATGCCTTTTTTAACATGTTCTTTATAATCTTCATTCTTGTTTCTGCAGTTCAATTCATTCAAGTTATAAACGGACCAATGTAGTCTGATGTTAAACATTCAAAGTGTTTGATTGACAGATTTTCTGTAGCCCGCCTTGTGGTGTGGTTTTCTGACATGCTCACTCCTGATTGGTGAGAGCGGTTGCCATAGAAACGTTGGCTCAGGCCGACTTGGACCGATTGCTGCTTAGTGATGATTTCTGGTTGCAACGGAACGGATGGCTGTATCACAAACAAACTGAATTGACAGTGGAAGTAAGTCCTTTTCTACGGGTGATGTCACACTCACTCGGTTCAGTTCTCATATACAGTCAGTGCACTGGGACTAAAATAGAAAATCAAAACACTGCAAAAGCAGTCATTCATTAAACATTAATGCTTAATGCCTCCAATGGAATAACACTGTGACTAGATCAAGATATCAACAACTGCTTTATCTATGTTTGAAGATTTCAGTGAATGACAGGTTTGTATTATGATCATATATTACAAGAGAATATTGAAGAAAACTTTTATGAACAGTCTCTTGAGAAATCATTAACTAAGATCATCAAAAAAAGCTCTAATAGGAACACGTATCTGATGATCACGTTTTGTCTCATAAAACACTGATGTCTTTGAACATTCACAAACTTTGAGTATCACTCTAATATAGAGGAGTTTAACACCGTTTCTTGCCTTAAAAATCCCACGTTTTAGCTGTGTGAACCTCTGCTTCAGGGACGTAGATCTTCACAGCAGCACTGGGGTCACGGTGAGGTTAAATCACCGGGAACTCTGCAGATTTTTCACGTTTTTAACATCCCTCAAACAAGTGGGCAACAACTATGTGGGAACGCACATTCAGGATACAGGATGCTTTTCCCATGACCAGGCATCAGTGTTTGGGAAATGATTATTCCAATTTGTGCCAGAAAATTGCTGACATCATTTGGGTTAGGGTTAAGCGAGCAAGTATGAAATGTATATCGAGCATAATTTATCATAGGGGCACGCTTCAGGGCTGCCGCCTCGCCAGTTCTTTGGATAAAGCACAGTTTCACGCGCGGTAACCAGCCAAACCAAATGACATGTCATGTGTTGTCAAATGGAAACCCATGTTTGTGGGAGCTCTGTTTCAAGCATGCTCTAGCCTTTAAAATGAGGTGCATGACAACAAGGCACAAAATGGAGCCCTGCACGGAGCAGCCATTTAGGTCAGAGGCCTTTTTAACATCGCTGGCATTCTCCTGGTTTTGACCCATTATTTCACCCCCTCAAAGGAACATAAAACCCCACAACAGTCTGCTGAAGATGGATTTATTTAAATGTAAATGACTCCGCCCCTGAATGATGACATCAATACACCTCCAGACCTACACGTGGAAACCATAAGACATGATTAGGGAGAACCTCACAGTCTTTCTGACATGTCAAACCCTGGAAACTAGGTCAGTAATATTATTCAACACACTCAACAATCATCATGACCTTTGACCTTCTTGGATGCCATTACTAATAACTAAGATAAGTTATTAACTAATAACGACTGACTAAGACTAACTGACTAATCAAAAGTGGCTAGCTTGACCTTTGACCTCGTTAAAGTGGCCCCCGTTGTATGACATCCTTAAAATGACTCAGGATAACCTTACAGGACCGGGTAAAGGTTTTGGTTGGTGGGAGCAGTGGCAGGGCAAGGTGCTGGCAGGGAGGGCGATGCTCCCAGATGGAATTCTTTATTTTGCGATCCTTTAGGGGTCTTGGTTCATGTATTTTATTACATTTTTGAAGTTGTATGTTTTTACAGATCAGCGTTTTGTCTGAACATCAGTGTCTTTCTGAAACAGGAATGGCTTACAGTTTGTTGGCCTCTCTGCCACCCTGGTATGGACTGTTCTCCGCCTTCTTCCCTGTGCTCATCTACTTTTTCTTGGGTACCTCCAGACACATCTCAGTGGGTAAGTCTGGCTTGTTGTTGGCGTTCAGACGGGGGAGCAGGACTGTCAATATTTCACTGCACACGTTGTCATGTATTCATGTACAAGACTGGACCCTTTACACATGTGCCAGAGTGGTCAGAAGGAAACAAGTTCCTCTCCTCCCTGATCCTCTGTGTCAAAGAAACACAAGATGAATTTGCATCATTCCTTTCCCTTCCCTTCCCTTCCCTTCTATTCCTTCCGAGGAAAGGAAGGAAGGAAAAAAGGGGGGAAGGAAGGGAAGGGAAGGGCTTCCCTTCCGGAAGGAAAGTTCCTTTCCCCTTCCCTTCCCTTCCCTTTCCCTTCAAGGGCCCTTCCCTTCCCTTTGGAAAGTCCTTCCTTTCCTTTCCTTTCCTTTCCTTTCCGGGAAGGGAAGTCCCTTGGACCCTTTCCTTTCCTTTCCTTTCCTTTCCTTTCCTTTCCCTTCCCTTCCCTTCCCTTCCCTTCCCTTCCTTTCCCTTCCCTTCCCTTCCTTCCCTTCCCTTCCCTTCCCTTCCCTTCCCTTCCCTCTGTCCTTCCAGGTCCATTCCCAGTCTTGTGTCTGATGACTGGCTCGGTGGTGACCAGGCTCATTCCGGATGAAGGGCCACCTGTCAACATCACAGGACTTGAAGGGCTGTCAATAGATGATCAAAGAGTCTTAGTGGCTTCCTCTCTGACCTTCCTTGTTGGCATCATGCAGGTTGGTAAACAGAAGAGATGATGATGATGATCCTGGAGAAACAACAGCTAGACCTTGAAGTTAAGGTTCTCCGGTAGGCTTCGTGTGGGCTGTGTTACAGGCAGTGCAGTTGGAGACGTGGTGTGAAACTTTGGTGAAGTGTTTGGACTGTTTTATGGTCAAAAGAGTTCAAAACTGAGCATCTGACCACAGCTTCATTCCTAACTACTGTGTTTGCTTGGCATTTGTCATTAAAAACAGACATGTTGATGTTGTTAAAGGCCAAACGTGTAAAAACAACAGACTCGTGCTGCCAAACTGCAGCCAGAGGTTTTCCGGCTTTCTTTTGTCCACGTGTCAGTAGCTCAGAGCATTCTGATCCATAATTTCACCAAATGTGGGATGTAGACAACAGGATTATCAAAAAGAGCTTTGATGTGGAGTCACAACACGTCTTAACATTGTTCATTAGTTCATTAGAAATTCACCTCTGAGTAGTCGATGGGACTGCTGGCACAGAGCAACCCTGCCCCCCTTCCCCTCACCATATCATAGAGGTCTCTCTTTACAGAAACAGAAAAAGGGGATCTGTGTATTTTTGGAATTTCCTACATCACTGTGTCCTTAAGTTAACATGTTTAAGTATGTATTATAACAATGAATAATAAATATATAAAATATAACGATACTTCAGAATAAACTATAGAAGTACAAAACAGACTGATGTCAGCAAATAATCCCAAGCAACATGTCAAAGCTCTCTGTCTTCCTCTCTCTGCGTTCCAAACAAACCACATTTCTCCAAACATGCTGTCCTGTTGACGCACTCATTCCAGATCCTGTTCATCTCTCTCCACCTGTGTGTTTGTAAATCATGTTCATTACTTCTCACGGCTGTTTACCCTTTTGAAACGAATTTAAAAGGAACGTTTGCATTTCAGTCAATGGTACCTGTCTTTCTTTTCCAGCTGGGAATGGGATTGCTGCAAGTGGGCTTTGTTGTCATGTATCTGTCCGACACTTTGGTCTCTGGCTTCACTACCGCCGCTGCCATCCACATCCTGGTTTCTCAGCTCAAGTTTGTCCTGGGACTGCAGGTTCCAGGCTTCAGTGGACCGCTGTCACTTATTTATGTAAATGCAGATGAGCACATTCCCCTGTCTGGTCTCTGAAGTCACGAGCAATGGAACGTGAAGGTGGTGTGTTACTTTGAATCATGTTCTTTTGCAGACTCTGGAGGTCATTTTTAACAAGATCACCTCCACCAATGTGTGCGACCTGGTCATCTCCTTGATAATTATAGTGATGGTGTTTGTGGTGAAAGAGCTGAATGACAAGTTCAAATCCAAGCTGCCTGTGCCCATACCAATTGAGGTTATTATGGTAAGTTCTTCTTGTGCATTGTTGACTCTCTGTATATTTCCAGAGTATGAGGCGGTGTAGTTTATTAAACAGATTTATCGGTATGACTGATAAGGTCTAAGTTTAGCTATGACCTCATCCCCTCAGAAACAAGCATCTGGAAAGAGTCAATAGCAATGAACAAACACCTGTATGACAGCCAACACATGCAGTCTGCCAAGCAAAGGCTCATTTATCTGTTCCTCAATCTTCCACAGACTGTGATTGCATGTGGAGTTTCATATGGATTCGACTTTGAGAACAAGTTTGGTGTTGATGTTGTCGGCCATATTCCACAAGGGTAAGTTAAAGTAAAGATTGAAAAAAAAAAACCTCTTTTTATTCTTTTAACCTGCGCCACATTAGACAAAGGGGGAAAGTGATGGGAAGAGCATGTCAACCTGTTCTGGAAGTTGCCCCATTTAAAAAGATGTGTTTACAGGACTGTGAGACACAGAATGAACAAAGAATCCATCTGTGTTTGAGTTTTAAAGAACTCATTTGTGTAACGGTGCAGAGATCTACATATGGTGTTTGACTAAATACTTTGTATTGTAACTCTGGCTTCAATGATTTGCTTTTGGTCCATTCCTCCATGTAGATCTTCTCAAGAGCTGTGATGTTTTAACGGTTTAGCTGTTAAACATGGACTGTCAACCACTTCCTCTGATTCTCTCCTGGACTGAGGTCCAGAGCCTTGCTAGAACATTCCAGAACTTTGGAATGCTTTTTTTGTGCCCACTCCTTGGTTGCCATGGCGATGTGTTTGGATTCATTGCTATGCTGGGAGATCTAGAGACACGTTTTCTTGCCCATAATCTCACATCACAGGGCTCCATTCATCCTTCTTTCATACAGATCAGCCGTCCTGTCCGCTTTGCAGACAAATGACCCCAAAGCATGATGTTTCCACCTCCGTGTTTCATAGTGCGTGTGGTGTTCTTGAGATGCAGCTCAGCATTCTTCCTCCTCCAAACACATTTATACTGAAGAGTTCCATGTTGGTTTCATCTGACCACATGACCTTCTCCCAGTCCTCCTCTGGTTCATCCAGAGCAGTGGTCCCCAACCACCGGGCCACGGGTCGGTACCCGTCCATGGATCAATTGCCTCTGGGCTTTTAAAATCTTAAAAAGGTTGGAGAGCACTGATCCAGATGGTTTCTGGAGAACTTTAGACGGGTCTGGACATGTGTATGCAGAGGGACGTTTGGAGAACTGCAGGACCCATAACAACACTGTGTGTTACTATAGTAACCTCTGTTAGTGTGATTCCATCTCATTTTCATTTTCATCAGGCCATTGCTCAGGTCCTCTGTGTAGTTCTGATCTGTTTCTTCGCCGTTCTCTAGATCATTTATGCTCCACCAGGTGAGATCTTTCATGGAGTGTCCTCAGACAGCTCTTTGGTCTTGGTCATGCTGGAGAGGTTGCAGATTGGGTGTGGGCAGGTGTCTTTTATATAGATAACCAGTTCAAATGTGTCACATTAACAAGGGTTAAACCAGTGGAGGATAGAGGATCTTGTAGAAGTAGCTTACTTCTTACATGTCTGTTGGAGATAAATTCTTATTTTCTGCACCAAATCTTTTTTTCAAAGTGAAACAAATTGATTTCCTGGACTGTTTGTTATCATTCTGTCTCTCACAGTAGAGGTGTATCTGTGATGAACATGACTGACCTTTCTAATTAGTTGGGAAACTTGCAGAACAGGTGACTGCCAAATACTTTGTGCATCACTCTGTGCAAATGTGTGTTTATTCTCAGAAAAATGTTTCATAGCAAAACAACGGATGTACAGCTAAATACAAAACAGTTGAACAGTACTACAGGTTATCTTAAACTGATCCATCCGTTCTGCAGATCTGTTTTAAAACTACCCAGTCAGAGTAGAATCTACGTGTCAGTCTCTTAAAGTGTTCTGACATTTTCACCGGATAAAACAAAAAAATGATCCTTTTTTTATATGTTTGAAGAGAACTTTAGACATTTTATTTTCTGCAGGTATGAATCTCCTGTGGCCCCAAACCTGCGGCTCTTCCAGGAGACAGCAATGGAGGCGTTTCCGATGGCCATTGTGGGTTTTGCAGTTGCTTTCTCAGTGGCAAAAGTTTATTCTGTAAAACACGATTACACAATAGATGGAAATCAGGTACAGTAATGCATTTTATTAAGCTGAAAACCTTGACAAGATGAAATTTAGATGTGTTAGGATCTTTACTTGTGATAAAACATTTGACCTTTCTGCAGGAGCTGATAGCTTTTGGAGTCAGTAACATGTTTGGAGCTACCTTCAAGTCTTTTTCAGCAAGTACAGCTCTCTCCAGGAGTGCAGTGCAGGAAAGCACAGGTGGAAAAACTCAGGTAAACTAAACTAAAAACTTGACATCTTTTTTGGTATCACCATGTTTTATTTTCAACTTTAAACTCATAAGCGCTACCACCTGAGTAGCGACAAAGCAGCAATTTCAATCTAACGATGTACAATGCCAAACCCATGGCAGACGGTTTAGTACGCCTAATTCTAGAACCTGGTGAAGATCTTCACACCGTTGCATCCGCTGGCGTATCTGTGTTTTTATATTGGTTTTCTTGCCCTTTCTCTTAATTCTTTGTTTACCTGCAACACAATGAACCAACAGGAATGAAACGACGGTTGTCAACAATCAGATTTACATTTACAACAGCACACCTCATGTTTGAAATGTCAATGACATGATTTTATTAAGCTGTTAATTGTTCCTAATAAATAACAGAACATGTGAGTTAAACCCTATAGTTAGAGTCTTGATGCCTTTAGAAAGGACTCTGTGGATTAGATCCTTCTCTTTACTTTCAGGCTTGTTAGGTAAACCTGAATTCATCCTCTACCCCTAGAAAAGGAAACAAATGTTCACGAAACATGTTTGTGCACAAAAACACAACCATGTGTACCGATTAGCTTTTTGTGGACTTTCCACATGAAGAAACCCAGGAGTGCACATGCTTGGCTGTCTGATTTAGTATCAAGAAAATGTTAATGAGTAGCTGGTTTAAGGCTGGCTGCTTATAATTCTCTTTCGGCCTTGAGACACGACAGCTTTCCAGTTCTGCTCAGGACGTTTCCTGTCCAGTAGTTCAATGCAACGGCATCTTTCTAGGTTTTTATGAACCAGCTGTGGTAGATTTAGGGTTTGATTTGATGGCCATACAAACATAATTTTAAAGCTTGTGAGTCACCATTTTTCATTCTGAAACCTTTGAAATGAAAGGATCCTCTGGCAAAGCACCTTTGTACAACCAGAACGCACTATGATTATTATTTTGAATGGTATTGCGTTTTACATTTCTCTTCAGGTGGCTGGTTTGCTCTCAGCTGTCATAGTGATGATTGTCACCCTGGCTATTGGATTTCTTCTGACACCACTGCCAAAAGTGCGTAAACTTAATCCGTTTTATCCAATTACTGATATGAAATCTTTTACAACGCTCCGGCAGGTTAGAGCTAACCTTTGACTCTTTTCCAGTCTGTGTTGGGCGCTGTGGTCATCGTCAATCTGAAGGGCATGCTGATGCAGTTTCGAGAAATTCCATATCTGTGGAGGAGAGACAAACACGACTGTGTAAGAGCACACACAGAGCAACACCGCACAACGCTTGCTAAACCAAAAGCGGGGCGGTGAAAATGTTTTTCCTTCAAACCAGGTGGTGTGGTTCTGCACGTGCGCCGGATCCATCGTGCTGGGGCTGGATCTTGGACTGGCTGTTGGCCTTGGTGTGGAGCTCATCAGTGTTGTACTGAGGGTTCAGTTGTGAGTATCAAGTCAGACAAATGCCACTCATGTGATGCTTTCCGTTATTTGTGTTTTGTTTGCAGTTTGCGTGACATGGCAGCTTTAAAAGGCTCAGCTGTTATCTGTTGTTAAGAATTCCTCGGTTCTCACCAAGTCTGCTTAGTAGCAGTACAAGCCCCTTTTTTGTTTTAAGAACTCACTCCCATTTAGCATAAAACCTGCCTTTCAGTTCCACCAATAGATCCGTGAGCTGCTGAGAGAAGGTTCCCAGTCTGTGTTTTTGTGAGCTTATCGGTTCAGGTTTTGCTCAGCTGTTATGACACTGAAGCCACGGCTTTGTTTTTTAAACCTGCTTTGTGCTTTGTTTGTGTTCCAGTCCTCGCTGTAGCGTGCTCGCTAACATTAAAGGAACCGATATCTACAAAGACAGGAAGGACTACCTAAGTGTAAGCCGGCTTGTGTTTATCTTTCTATCAAGCATTACATGAAATCAGATAAACTTTATTGTTTCAAAGGCACTGGAATGTATCTGACTATTCATCACACACCGTGCTTTTATGACAAGATGGCTCGACCGCACAGAAAAAATCTCTTTATCTCAGAGATTTGACAGCTGTCACTTTGCCAAAAACCACATCGATTTCTGTTTCCAAATCTACATGTTTGGGGGGGTTTACACAACAGCATGTTGTTGCATGAACTCTATGAACTGTTTGACATTTGCAAGAACGTGCTCTGGTTCTCCTCTTCTTTTTTGTGGGTTCTGTTTGCACATCCGGGGACATAATGTTTCTCTAACAGCAAGCACAGAGGGCAGAAACACTCAATGAAAAGTGAGCAGCAACGTTCTTTGTACGTGATGGTCGTGGAGGTATAGCGCCTACTGCACCCTAACCCAGACATATGGATTTGACCTCGTTTCCTTTTATTGAAAATGAGAGAGATTGGTTTCCTCCTGAAAGCAGGTAACGTTCAGGAAAGGTCCACACCCAGTAGTGAACCTGTCAGTGCAGAATCGATACAAATCTCTGCACTAGCAGTAAATAATAGTGACAGGTTGTTGAACTTTCCCAATACACTAATAAAACACTGAATCGCAGGTCATAAAATGTACTCTTTATAAGAAGTAAATATGCTCTGGAAAAAGAGACATTTCAATCGCGTCAATAATAGTAGTTAAAAGAAGGAGCAAATAAGAATAACATTTAGAAATATTTGATTTGATATTGTTTTCAACTGTGTGATAGGGCACCAGCTGAGACCACAGCAATTCCTGTTGGGAATTACAAGTCCGTTTCAGTTCTGTGGTTTATTTTTCCTGCAGGAGTAAACGTCTTCAAACTTTTCTCAATTGTTTTCCTGAGTTAATCCAACAGAGAACCAGGGCATTTCTGAGAAATACTCATTAGGATTCATGATGACCCTTTTTAAAAGAATACATTGATAAAACAGTTCGATGATTAGCTCAAAGCTTTACATTTGGACCACAGTTCAAGAATTCAAGAGGAACCAGCTCTTCTAAAAAGGTTAAATGTTGTTTATTTGTTGTTTTCTCATGAGGATAGAAGACTCACACAGGTCCTTGAGTGAACTCTACAGGTTCCTCTGCAGTCTTTACAAGTTCAGGCTACAGAAACAAATACTTTGTGCTCATAACGGGAAATTAACCTTTGTCAATAGATCAGTCTTTTCCCAGAAGTCTCTGCTCTGTTGGTGTGATGATTTTTTATGGGATTTGTTACTGTTTTTAGATAAATGAACCAGAAGGAGTGAAAATCTTCAGGATTCCATCTCCAATCTTCTTTGCCAACATTGAGTTTTTCAGGAACAAGCTTGTGGAAGCGGTAAGTTAATCCTGTACTTTATCAGGTAAAATGTAAGACATCATTTGGTAAATCCCCTTTTCCTTAATCTTATTCTTGCTCTTTTCCTCTTCAGCTGGGCTTTAATCCACTACAAATCTTAAAAAAGAGAAATAAGGCGTTAAGAAGGATCAAGAAACTTCTGAAGAATGGTGACCTGCAGTGGACATCGGTAAGACTTCTATCACACTTTCCTCACAGTCATTCTTCTCTGTGTTGTTAGGCGAGCTGTTTCCAGATCAGCTCTGCAGGAACAAAACATTTACAAGAACAAGTTTTGAAACCAAACACTTCGCACGTTCTTGAAAATGAAACATTTTCCTTTTTAACTGTTGGTAACTCTACATCCGACAGGTTCCTGAAAAACGGTGATCCTGTTTGTGTAAAAGGAACAATGATATTTGACCACATGTGTGATGTTAAAACAAGTAAGCTGTGCAGTACCACGAGTTAAAATGATCACGACTATCAAAACCGATTCAAGCTTCAAATCCTCAAAGCAGATTCACTTTTTGCTGTCTGAAGACGTTGCAGAGAAGCAAAGAACTGTGTTTTTCAACCAGTGACTATCATACAACAATCTGGAACAATCCTTATCTTTATTGGAGACAAAAACACATCTTTCCTTCATCTCCAAACCAGATGCTTTATTGAAAGTGTCTTGAACTTGTTTTGATGTGGTTTCCATGACCTTTGTTGGACATATCTCTATGGAAGGGATTATCTGCTCAGATCGGATTTTTTGATATACTTTTTTGGCTCCAATGGAAGCAGACTGAAAATCAAGTGAACTTTATTAACTGAATTCCTGGAATTGTCAGTGAGAGAGACGTCACTCTGTGGTGTGACATTTAACTTTATGGGGTTTTTTTATGGTTCACGATTAGACAACACGCAATTAGGAAAGAGCCATCAAAGCGCAATATGCAGCCAAATAACGCTCATCATGAGGCCTTATCAGATCTGCATGACAATGAGAGGTCAGACCGGTCAGTGCGCTCCAACATCACCCCGTTTGGAACTGCACTGCAGCTTTCTAAAAACCTGGGACACATCTCTGTCCCACCTCACAAACAACTCACCGTACTATGAGTTTAAGAGAAGGTGCTTTATTCTACTTGATGATGAACCTTTTGTGTTGGTTTCCTGACCTGACCTCCAACCTCCCTGAGCTCATACCAGCCCCCTGCGGTGGTCCGCGGCACAAGAACCCTGCTGATCCTCCCCGTGCCGTGATCCTGAACTGCCTTCGCTTCTCTGACCGCCACAGGATTCTGGGATTATTCAGGAAAACACCGGTGGTGTTAGATGGCTTGTCACTGCGCTCCACTGCTGACTACAGTGATCCCACTGCTCGCCGCAAACGCCTCTGCTTTCCAGCGATGAGCTGGGCCCGCTCGCTGGGTTTCCACGTTTTCCTGCTTTATCCTGCTGTTATTAAACCGACTCGTGGTTCTGATAAAATCATGTTTGGTGATCCAGCAGAGGCCGCTCAGTACATTGACTCCTTCGTGCATGACGCCTCGCCGGTTGCCTAAGCAACTTCCTGTATCACGTTGGTTTGTTTACTTTCGTGTTCACAACATGGTCAATATATTATTTGTTTGGCTCCATAAGCCATTTTAGACCCATTCATTTTTGTTGTGGTTTTGCTCGCCGTGATGTCATTGTTTTATTTTATTTTATTTTATTTTATTTTATTTTATTTTATTTTATTTTATTTTATTTTATTTATTTATTTATTTATTTATTTATTTATTTTTTATTTGGGGGAGGGGTGGGGGGTGTCACTCTCCTGAAAATTCCTTTTCCATTTTCCGTAGGTATGTGCACATTTTGGAGACTTTTTGCGCATGTGGCGGGGGTTAGGGTTAGGGTTAGGGGGTCAATATGGACTCAAAGGCGCAGAAATGTTAACAGCTGTGAAAACAATCGGGTCGTTGAGGTCAGAGACTGCTGCCGCGGCCGTAACAAACTGCAGTCTTAAATCATTGTTTCAACTAATCAACTGCTTTAATCTCCGTCAGGAAAAGAATCATTTATCAACGCTTGCTTCCTATCCTTGACTATTAAGACATCATTTACTTTAACACTAGCTGCTTCGCAGTGCCGACCCCTGACAGAATACACCAAAAGATGACCAAGGTTATCACCAAATTCCTTTACTACTTCCTACACTATGTAGGGCGATTCCAAATTATTCCTCCTACCCCTACGGCTTCTCACAACCCCTTCATTTATTCCTCCAATGACATGGAAAAACAGCGTCTTCGAATTCTGACGTTACTAACCCTTGATAGTCGCTGGAAGAGTCACGTGAAGAAATGCGTTTCTCCTCCGTGCGGATCACATTCCGGCAGAAGGAAAGCCAGCCCTGAGTGGCTACGGCTCCTTCAAAAACACTCTTGGACACCACCACAGCTCCAAATGCCCATGCAATCGGAGCAATAGAGTGTAGCCAGAGGGGTGGGGAAGCAATTTACATTGGGCCTTAGTGTGAGTTGCACCCTGAGTTCGTGGGTCACTTCCAGAGATGAGATTGCAGTTTATGCTCTGCATCTTAATGACAGAGGATTTCTAGATTACCTAATGGAATATTATGTTCATTACCAAGTCTTACACAACCCCTCCTCCTACAGCCATTTGATAAAATGCAATGTGTTGAAATGAAGGCTGGTCAAAGCCCTAATACCCAAGATCAGCTGATACTGCGGCATGACGTTTATTTGAGGTTTACTTAAACTTATTATATATATATATATATATATAACAAAAAAAACTAACATAAAGACTTGGTTTATGATGACATGTGTGGATATTTAATAATATACACACATGGACAAAATTGTTGGTACCCTTTGATAAATGAAAGAAAAGCTCACAATGGTGAAAGCATTAACTCAAATCTGACGAAGTAAGAATAAATAAAAACGTTGTGAAATTGAACCAGTGAAAATCAGTCATTGCTTTTCAACCACGCTTCAACAGAAATATTTACAAAAATAAAATCAGGAAACGGGCCTGGACACAAATGATGGTTCCTGTAACTTCATATTTCGTTGCACAACCCCTTGAGGCAATCCCTGCAATCAAACGCTTCCTGTAACTGTCCGTGAGACGTCAGTACCTGTTGACAGGTATTTTCACCCGCTCCTCACGAGCAAGCGGCTCCAGTTGTTTCAGGTTTGAAGGATGACTTTTCCAGATGACATGTTTCAGCTCCTTCCAAAGATGCTCCATAGGATTTAGGTCAGGGATCATACAACAGTGTTTTCATTGTTCCTTTTAAACAATGTGCATCTGCAGTCACAGGAACATCAAGCTGCTTGGAGATAATCTAACAGTATTTTCCTTTAACATGTTTGTCTATCATTCTCTTTCTAATGTCCTGAGACAGCTCTTTCTTTTGCTTCCTTTGGTCCATGTTGAGTTTGGTACACACCATGTCACCAAACAGCAGTGTTTACCTGTAGCTGTTCTGTAAAATATGAAGACAAATATTGTTTCAAAAGGGTTGATGGATTTAAGTCCAGCAATGTTTCTGTTAGAAATGCACATTAATGTACAGATTATTACCATAAATGCGCATTCACATACAGATCACTACCATAAATGCACATTAACATACAGATTTTTAACATAAATGGACATTAACATACATATTATTACCATAAATGCACATTAACATACAGAATATTACCATAAATGTGCAATAATTTACAAATTATTAACATAAATTGACATTAACATACATATTATTACCATAAATGCACAATAATTTACAGATTGTTACCATAAATGCACAATAATTTACAAATTATTAACATAAATGGACATTAACATACAGATTATTACCATAAATGCACATTAACATACAGATTATTACCATAAATGGACATTAACATACAGATTATTACCATAAATGGACATTAACATACATATTATTACCATAAATGCACAATAACTTACAGATTATTACCATAAATGCGCAATAATTTACAAATTATTAACATAAATGGACATTAACATACAGATTATTACCATAAATGCGCATTCACATACAGATTTTTACCATATATGGACATTAAAATACAGATTATTACCATAAATGCACATTAACGTACAGATTATTACCATTAATAGAAATTAACATACATATTGTTACCATAAATGCACAATAATTTACAAATTATTAACATAAATTGACATTAACATACAGATTATTACCATATATGCGCACTAATTTACAGATTATTCACATAAATGGACATTAACATACAAATTATTAACATAAATGGACATTAACATACAGATTATTACCATAAATGCACATTAACCTACAGATTATTACCATAAATGCACATTAACCTACAGATTATTACCATAAATGCACATTAACAATTTTTAATGTAACAGTTTGCTTTTATCATATCATTATAATCTCCTGACTAAGCATGTAAATATGTGTTACAGATGGGCTTCCTCAACACTACATGTGGACCTATTGGAGACTCTGAGGATCAAGACAACATGGAAGAACTGGACCAACCCATTGACTTTAAGGACCTTCCAGCCCAGATCGACTGGAACAGAGACCTTCCTGCCAACATCTTTGTTCCCAGGGTGGACGTCCACAGCCTGATCCTGGATTTTGCTGCCGTCTCCTTTTTGGACATCTCTGCTCTGAAAGGACTGAAAACTGTACGTGATTCACTGCAGGAGCAGTAAAACCGCTGATCTGACCGTTTTAACTGAATCCTCTCTTTTTAGATGCTGAAAGAGCTGATCCGCATTGACATTGAGGTTTACATTGTGGCCTGTGACCGTAAGTTTAAACCAAGAACCAAACTAAAATCTTCATATTTGTTTGGGGGGAAAAGCAGATGTTTGTGTGGTTATTTAAACGAAAAGGTGTGACACAACAAGTCAGACACAAAACTGGTGTTAAAGTGAAATGAGTTAATTTATATAGTGGGGTTTTGCCCTTCTAGCAACTGTTAGAGTTCCACCACCAAAAGAAATGTGTCTATGTTCAATCCATGGAGTTTGTGTTTGGAGTGTCATGGATGCAACTCTCAAATGTTGAAACATTCCTAAAACATTTTCTCCGTTTGACTCCTGGAAATCTACACAGTTACTATGGTCACTCGTTGAATGTCTGCATTTGTTTTGACCTGCAGCTTACATCCTGGAGAAACTTCATGACTGCTGCTTCTTTGATGATGAAGTGCAGCCGAGCATGTTCTTCTTGACGCTGCACGATGCCCTGCTGAATGTTTTGGAGGAGCATGGTGAGCTGACAGAGACGAAATCTGACCATGGAAAGGTGAGACAGAGCACACCTTTAGTTTGATCCCATAACATGTAAGCAGAATGACAGTGATAAAACAATGGTGCTTTCGGTGTCTCTGCAGATCATAACAACAGTCACAGTTCACAACAACAGCTTAAGGATCAGAGAGAAAGATGTATGTGACCATCTCATTCTGCTTAACTCATTTTTTTCTTTAATGCTGAAATGAAATGTTGTTAAATGTCTTCCAATACTTCATTAAACGCATTCTTTAGCTGTAACATACTTGACATGTCTTTCAAAGTTCCTAAATGAATGTTTTACTTTCACAGGTTCCAGAACACAAATTTTAAGGTTTATAGAAGAGAAGAAGACAAAGACTGGAATAACCAAAGAAACGAAGGCTTAAAACAAACCTAATTAAAAAGCTGATACTTTTAAATATATTTGCTAATTTACTGTATTGTAAGAAGAGCAGAATGCTGTTTTTATGCTGTTTTTATACTTTGTACAGTGGAGGCTGAGATTTTTGTGACTTAAATGTGTTTTAAAATTATGATTTGTTTTCTTGTCAATCACAGTCATATAAAAGTTATTGCCACAAACGCATACACACACACATGTAAATAGATGAACAAAATATGACGTATATCTTCCAATAGTAGCCGGGGCGTTTATTTAAAAAAATGTCGGCCAACACGGCTTTTAATAGAGACCGGCGTCTATTGGAGGCCGACGTTTATTCCATCACAGACAGAATGATGATGGTTAATGGTTTGATTTTGGGTAAAATTCAATCACAAAATGCAGAAAATAACAGATGAACATTTCAGGATTTATAGAAATGATGAGAATATTTTATTCTGTTCTGATTAGCACTGGCTGTGAACGTTAATCTCTGTATCAAAAATCAGTTTCGCTTTCATGTCGATCATTTTCCTGGAAACACGCACCTTTTCCTTTGCTCAGTAATCCATGTTCAAACCAGTTCTTCTAATTTGTTTCTGCGTTCTCTGCTCACCAGGAAATCAGACTTGATCCTTTTCTTTCTTTCTGCAGCCTTTCTGCTGTTTAGGATTCATCCCAAAATGTGGTTCAGACTCCTCACCAGAATGTTCTTTGGTATATTCCAAAGGTTTCAACAAAGTGGAACGAACCAAAATGTTGTGATCCATGCTACACTGGCTGAACGCTACAGCCCCCACCCTCTGCCTGCTTTACAAAGCACGAGGCAGAGAGGTTTTGGGTCTTAAAGGAGCCCGGCCACTATTAGAGACCGGCGTCTACCAGAGACCTGCCATTATTGGAAGATATACGGTATATACTATATATAAGTGGAATAATAACAAATAAATGTCTTACAGAAGCAGTCCTGAAGTCTGCTTAATGAGGACTCATAAAACAAATTCACTTTTTTTATTCTCATTTCCAATAACAATCATGATATGAATTTCGTTCATTTCCTATTTTTTGTTTAAGAACAGGGAAACAGATTTTCTCTGCAAACTGTAAAAAAATCCAAAAAGAATCTACAAATAAACACAGGTAATATCAAAAAACAATGTCATGAAAAATATGTGTGTAATAAAATGCTTACTAATGAAGACAGTTCACTTTTGACTTGATGCTCAGTACTTCTGTACAACACCTTTTCTTTAGTGCATTTGTGACAAAAAATGCTGTCAGGCAAAGAAATGACATTATTTTAATAAATTTGACTCTTTTAAACCTGTGGTTTTATAAAGCAAAAAAAAAAAAAAGGTTCCACAAATTCATGGAGGTCTCCAAAGTCCCCGCCCACCGTTTGCATGCAGGAATACAGCTTCTGGATTTGAGATGTGACCCACATGTGACCCATTGAAAGGACTCCTGCTAGGTTAGCTGTGAAACAAAGCTCAGACCGTATGACGATGTGTTTTGGTGGTAATTATTTCTGTCATTGCATTTGTCAGGGGCGGCTCAAGGACATGTTTGGTAGAAAAACAAACTACATTTGTTTAAGAGGAGCAGTTGAGAGTCCATGGGGGTAGAGTCAGCTCTGGAAGTCCAACTGGAAGCCTGCTCTGACCCTGTCCGCTTTGGCCACTTCTGCTTCGTCGTGCGGCAAAGTTGCTGCTTCAGCAAAAAACAATGTTTTTGATGGCCAAAACACCGCTCTTTACGCAGCTTTTCCTGGCGATTTATAATACTTTTTGCTTGCCACAGCTTGATGTCTGTCCAAAGTGTGTTCATAAACTTGGGAGGAGCTACCACCAGATGTTTTCCGACAGATCACTAAATGGAACGCTGTCTGTGTATTTCTCATTTACAATACATGGAAGACACGAAGGATGTTTAGAGATCAGCACGAGTGATTTGAAAAAGCATCGCTGATCAGGTCTCATGTCTGGGTTCATGCCAGCATTCAGAGATTCTGCTGATACGCTCCTGCTGCAGGAGCTGCATCTGAATGCAACGTTTCTTTGTGACCCAGTTTGAAGACTTACTGTCCCGCAGTGACCAGAGAGGGAAAAAAATCAAATCAGAACACCTGTTTTTTATTATGGTCTCTGAAAATAAGAAAACTAATATAAAAAGGTCCAGAAGACCCGAACAGGCTGCTCCCCTGTCTCTGCCCACCAGTCAGCCTCTCGGGGTCGGCGTAGCTGATCCTACGAGCTGACCGACTCACTGAACACGTCACATGTCCAAAGATGAGTCCCTGATTGGTGACCTCACCAGAGTTCAGTTGAACTCTGGCCACGCCCCGCTGTTGGACTGACACGCCATGCCCGGCGCTCAAACCGCACTGCGTCACGTCTGTACCGCTGACTTAACATTGAAACCCACCACCCCTGATGCACACATGGGGTTTGGTGTGAATGCAGCTTCAGGCTTTTATATATTTGAGGTTGCTAACTGGTTGCTTTACCAGATCTTGTAGTTTCTACAGCAACCCTCAGCTACCGCCTGGCGCTGCCCCTGGTGTTAACTTTTGTAGACTCGGTTTGGGTTTTCTTGTTCGGTTGTTTAGATTCTGACCCACAGAACCTCAAACTGCTCTTGCAGTAAACTTAGATCCATGGTTTCAATTATTCATGAAAGGATTCGGACATACTGACGAATACATTCTGTTTGCAAGGTTCTGACTGTCCAGTCACCTTCTTTTGACCACCACCACAACCCCACAGCACCAGCCCTCCATTGTCACTCCTGCCGGTTATCCCGTTGCCTCTTTGGATGGAATTTGCTGGATCAACTTGGAAACCAGGCCTAACTCACCAAAGAGGCCATGATGACCTTAATGCCAGAGTCAAAATGAATCTTCATTTCATGTGGAAATCCTGAACCTCTCTGCTGAACCACCTCTTTGTCTGGCCTTTCAAAAGACAGTAGCCCCAGACAACAGGGCTCCAGGATCCCTCTAGTTCTCAAACGCTTCTGTTTGTGAAGGGGGTGCATTGCACCAACAGTCAAATTATAGTGTAATAATCTATCTAATAATCTGTGCTGTTAGATACAATGACTTGAGAGCAGAATTAAAAACTTTAAAGGTGCCAAGTCACAGTCCAGACCTGAATCAGAACGGGATGCTGTTATATGACCTTAATAAGAGAATTTAGCCCCAAAGTTTGTCTAACCAGCCGTGCCATCCTGACACGACTAATCTCATCTGATTTAAGAAGGTAAGTGGGGTCTGACCTAGTCCCTCAAAGGGATAGAATGCTGGTTCCAAATCTGGGTAAAGGCAGAGGATTGGGTCAGGAGGAGGTTCTGTCGTAAAACATCACCCAAAGTCCAGTTGGGAATCGTTGGATGAGTTCCTGTGAAAACCTTGATGGTAGCGACCAAAACAAAAATATTCAAAATTCATCGAATCGGACTAAATTAAAACAATTCCGCAAAAAGTACAAACAAAAAAGAAGGTAAGTAAAGTTTGGGCTTTTGACTCTCTTTGTCAAATGACTACAGGATTGTCAGGGTTGACGTGCGGACACAGAAGCAGACAGAACTCAAGAATACAAAGTCTCTCATTTATTGAAACACTCACTCGAAATATCTTCCATAAGTCCAAGAAGCAACAAAAACCACCCGACAACTAGTGCAGGGGAGACGAAGACTTATAACTAGGAGGAAGGGATGAGGTAAGTGGAAACAGGTGTGCCAATCAAGGAAGGAGAGAACACACACTAAGGAGAGCACACAGGAAGTACAACCAACAACAAAATAAAACAGGAAGTGGAAACCAAAACACAACTCCAACAATTAAGCAAAGTCCAAAACCCCACAGTACCCCCCCCTCAAGGCGCGCCGCCTGGCGCAGAGGGAAGCCTGTCCCGGTGCCGCCGATTGAAATCCCTGATGAGCCCAGGATCCAGAATCCGCGATGCAGGCTCCCAGGACCTCTCCTCAGGCCCGTACCCCTGCCAGTCCACCAGATACTGGAGACCACGTCCCCGTCGCCGAACGTCCAGCAGGCGACGGACAGTGTAGGCCGGCTGGCCATCAATGATGCGGGGAGGTGGTGGCGGAGAGGAAGGCCGCTGCAGGGGACTCGTAACATGCGGCTTCAGCTTTTCAGCTTTCTCTGGCTCTTTGTCCCTTTCTTTTTTCACATCATCAGTTAACTTAAATGCTTCAAAAATCCTCTTAAAGAAGATGTAGTTGGGATCATAGATCTCCAGGTCCTCTGTGACGTACTCGATCTCCACCTCCGTCTCCTTCTCCTTGTCCTTCTGCTTGGTGCTGCCCTCCTTTGTCTGCTGCTCAGCCTGCTCCTTCTTCTCCTGTGCTCGCTTCTTCTTGCTCTTCTTTTTTTTTCTGTTCCGGCGCTTGCGATTTTTATCTTTTTTGGACAACTGTCCGTCTTCGTCGTCTTCAAACATCACTGCTGCAGAGGAATTTGTTGCATCTATATCCTCAACATCATCTGCTGGATCAACGAGCTGCTCCTGCCTGATCTCCTTCAGCTGAAGGATCTTCTCCAGAGCTTGTGGGATCTTGGGCCCACCAACACTAACATCCTCGTTCTGCCAGATCTCTCTGTTATCTTCCCCTGGAGGAGGTGGCACCTTCTGTTTATGAGATGGCAACAAGGTGACACCAGGAGGTAAAGGCCCATGAGGATCCAAAACTGAAACTCTTACAGCAGAGACGGGTGGCTGCATCTTTGCCATTTCGAGCTGTAGTTCCTGTTCCAGCAATACGGCAGCCCGTTGCTGCTGCTCCAGAAGGTCATGCTCGTCCCCCTGATGCTTGGCCCTTTCTTCCTGCTGCAACACAATGGCGGCTCGCTGCTGAACCATTTTGAGTTGATCGTCCTGTGTAAGACCAGGAGGCGGCATGCTTGGGTGCTCCATTCCCATGTGCATGCCAGAGGGAGGAGCTACAGGGGGCATCATGATCATTGCTGGGATCATTCCCATACCCGGGGGCATGGGTGGCATGGGCATCGGGGGCATAGGAGGAATACTCGGCACCTGCATCATGTAGCCTTTCAGTCTGTCAATGAGTTCCTCTCTGGAGCCCATTGTGGGAGCTCCTAGCTCCGCCAGCTTCCCCTGAAGCTCCGGGACGCTCCATGAGTTTAATGCTGCGATTGCACCTCCTAAATCATTCGGGTCCGTGCCCGGCGGTCCCCCGGATAGGTCAGGTGAGGGCGGCCGCCCTACTGGGACAGCGGGGTCTTCCCCAGGAGGCCGAGCTGAGCGTAAACAGGTGGTGTGACATTTCTCACTCCAGCCAGAAACCCGACTGGAGGGCCAGTCGATGACTGGGTTGTGCGCCATAAGCCAGGGATACCCTAGAACCAGTGGGTTCTGGGCGGAGGAAAAAACGAAAAAACGGGTACATTCATGGTGATTACCAGAAACAATAAGATGAATGGGTTCGGTTATATGTGAGATAGTGGCCACCTCTTGACCATTAAGGGAGACCACTTGTAACGGGCGGGGCAATAGCTCACACTTAAGACCGACCTGTCTAGCTAGCTCGGCATCCATAAGGTTCTGCTCTGCTCCAGAATCTACCAAAGCCTTAACCGAAACCCCCTTACCATGGAACATTACCCGAATTTTCAATAGGCAGGCAGCAGATTTGGGACGAGTGAGCGCTTTATCACCGCTCGTCAGCGCGCCCACTCTTACTGACGAGCAGAGAAGTTTAGGGCACTCCTTGCAGAAATGACCCCGCCTACCACAGTAAAGGCACTCACCTGCCGCCATCCGCCGTCGTCTCTCGGAAACAGACAGTCTGCCCCGACCGAGCTGCATAGGTTCCTCCTGCACTAGTAATGGGGGTTCTGCGGGAGAAACAACACAGTCAGGTGAATTGGTGGGCCGGCGATGAGGGCGGGGTACTACCCTGCCATGCTCCTCCTTATGGTCCTGTAACCGGTTATCTAATCGGATAACCAGGGCGATGAGGGGGTCCAAAGTCAAAGGTAAGTCGAGTGCAATTAGTCTGTCCTTTAATTCCTCGGACAGACCCTCCACGAAAGCGTCCATGAGCGCAGTAGTGTCCCAACCACTAGTGGAGGCCAAGGTCCGGAACTCTATGGCGTAGTCTGCTGCCCTTCTGTCGCGCTGTCTCAATTTCATAAGCGCACGAGCTGTCTCTCGGCCTGGCTTGGTGTGATGAAAAATCTGCTGGAAAGCCTCCAAGAAAGCCGAGAGAGAGGCGCAGGTTGGGGCTCCACGCTGCCACTCGGCGGTAGCCCATGCTCCAGCTCTGCCGGTGAGGTGGGAAATAATGAAGGCCACCTTGGCTTGTTCCGTAGGATAATGAGGCGCCTGCAACTGGAAGTGGAGCTCACACTGGGTAATGAAGGCCCGGCAGTCCCCGGAGTCTCCGGAAAACCTTTCAGGGCGGGCCAGCTGAGCAGTCGGGGCGGCAGGGACTCCATCCAAGGTCCCCTGGACCGGCGTGGGAAGCGATGGGCGTGGCGAAGGGACAGACGGTGGATGTTGGACCCGCTCTGCCAGTTGCTCAAAACGCTCTCCCAACGCGGCAACTTGTCGCTCGTGACGGCTTGACATCTCCAGTAAACCTTGGCGAAGACAAGACATCTGCTCCTCCTGCTGAAGGAGTAGTGCCCGTAACGCCTCCGTGTCTGCTGTGTCCATGTTACTGGTCGGGTGGTAATGTCAGGGTTGACGTGCGGACACAGAAGCAGACAGAACTCAAGAATACAAAGTCTCTCATTTATTGAAACACTCACTCGAAATATCTTCCATAAGTCCAAGAAGCAACAAAAACCACCCGACAACTAGTGCAGGGGAGACGAAGACTTATAACTAGGAGGAAGGGATGAGGTAAGTGGAAACAGGTGTGCCAATCAAGGAAGGAGAGAACACACACTAAGGAGAGCACACAGGAAGTACAACCAACAACAAAATAAAACAGGAAGTGGAAACCAAAACACAACTCCAACAATTAAGCAAAGTCCAAAACCCCACAAGGATAACCTCAGAGAAACGGCTCTCATCAAGCAACAGCCTAAAATGAGTGAAAGCCCTGTTTGCTTCCAAAGGGTTTCCTTGTTGTAAAGCTTTATGAAAATACAACACTTGTTTATCTTTACAACTTCACGTTTATGCTAACAACAGGTGCAAACTGTCAGTGATAAGTGTCATCTTTATTCTCAAATCATTTCCTTTTTGTTCAGACCTTGGAGAAGATCTTAGTTCAAATTACCTCATTTCAAACACGTGTAAAACAAGAAAAAGGGGCTGAATGACCTATGAACTGTGGGAGGAAGACGGAGAGCCCGGAGAAAACTCAGGGATGGACGAGGAGAACATGCAAACTCCACACAGAAAGGTCCCAGCCAGGATTTGGACTGGAAGGTAAAAGTGCTAACCACTCCACCACTGTGCAACCCACTGCATTCCTATTGGGCCAAATATTGTAAAATACTGTGAGCTTGAAACCAGTTCAAGCAGCCTTAAAAATGAGAGGTTGACTTGAATTTGAAGTTTTTCTCGTAGTTTTGATACTAAGTAAAACCAGCTAGCTAACAAAGCTAATGAACTCATTTTTGAAATGTGGTCTGATGAATGCAGGCTCGTTAAAACAACTTGAACGTGATGCACGTTGCTTCTCACACTGTACCTGGCAATCTTTATGTCAGAAACACTTATCAGCGTTCCTTCTTAGCCATCGTCCTGCCAGTAACCGCCTGGCAACCGTGCGTCCGCTGTACCAAAGTAGCAGTAAAGTATTGTACCTGACATTGAATCAGACATTCTAAACTGACCAGAGAAATATAAAGCTTGAAGCAGTGAACTACCCCCCCCCACAAGGATTGTGAGGTCACCTCCTTGTCATTACCAATGATTACCAATGACCGCACTAATGAACTAACTGGACAACCAAAACCTGAAAACGCAGCGCTCAGGTGGGCTGTAAAAGGCAGCAGGTGAGTTCACCTGTCTTCAACAAAAATGGAAGGAGCTAGAAGATGAAGAAGAAGAGTGAGAACAAGAGTGCGTGAAGGAGATAGAGGAAGAGGAGAAGGAGGAGGTACTGTAGATAAAGAAGGTTCTGAGTTGATAGAACCTGAGCGATGAAAACCCAATTTGACGCAAGACATCTGTGCAACACTTAGCGACCTTATCATCAATTATGGAACGAACTGATGGACAAAGAGTTCAACCAAATCTTAGCAGAAAAACTGCTGTCAGTAATTTGGACATGTCATCAAGAAAGCAAAAAAGTAACCACAACAGTAGATTGAAAAGGAAGCTTTCTCTGCCTATCATCAGTACATTTCCTTTGACATGGATATCGTTATTAAAGACACGGCATGTAATGTCTGATCCAGCAGACGGAAAGAGGAAGAGTTATTCTTGTTGGTTTACAGAAGTTTTTCTTCAAGGTCAAAGTGTTTGTAGTGTATGCAGTGAATTCTATTTGTTTGCAGATTTTGCTTCATTGGTTTTTGGTTGATTACTGTACCTGATTATGGTCAGTAATATTGTAAGTACGAACATGAAAACTTACAATATTCCGCCTGCAGCGTCAGTGGAGTGTTTGGCTACTTCTGTACATTCTCCCTTTATTTCAAACTAATCAGGAGGAATATTGTAGGTTAGTCACTATTTATTTTCATCAAAATGATCCCTTGCATGAAAACATTCTGACCAAATCCCAGCCGTGTGAAAATTGCTGCAACAGTGTCTGATCATTCAGGACTGTGTTGGTTAAATGGAAACCAATTGCGTTTTTCACAAATGTGTGTTTCTATTTTGACTGAAGTGTCATTTTGCAAACAATCTGAGAATTACCCAAACTGAGTGTAGTGTTGGAAATATTTGTGACTCTTCTTTGAAAAAAATGAACCAATTTATCAAAATCCTGCGTGAATGATTGAAAAAAAAAACTGTATAAAGCTGAGTTTGGTCTGAAATGTTCATTACAGAGACACATCAACTGAGAAAGGCAGAATGTCGGGAAAAAATCCAGGAAATCACATTGTTTGATTTTGAAAGAATCCATTTGAACTAGTTCCACACGGACCTGGTACTTTGTCTTTAAAAAGCTCTTTATCCTCCAATTACTACCTGTATTAATGTCACCTGATTGAACTAGTTATCTGTATGAAAGATAAGTGTCCAACGCTTAAACAGTCTGACTTAAACCTCTCCACCATGACAAGACCAAAGAGCTGTCAAAGAACACCAGAGACAAGATTGCAGACCTGAACAAGACTGGGATGAACCAATGACCTTAAAAACAGGAAACAGTCCAGAACTGCACAGGAAATGGTCATGACCTGAAAAGAGCAGGGATCAAAGTAACAAAAGATTGCTATAGTAACACATCATCATCATCATCAAGGATTCAAATCCTGCAGTTCTCCAAACAAGCACGTCCAGACCCGTCTAAAGTTCTCCAGAAACCATCTGGATGATCCAGAGGAGGACTGGGAGAAGGTCATGTGGTCAGACGAAACCAACCAGGAACACAGGAACCAGGAACAAATGCCGCTCTCATTTGGAGGAGGAAGAATGCTGAGCTACATCCAAGAACACCACACCCACTATGAAGCATGGAGGTGGAAACATCATGCTTTGGGTCAGTTTTTCTCCAAACAGAAAGGCTGAATGGAGCCATTTTGGACAAAAACCTTCTTCCATCAGGGAAATCTGTGAAATGTGTCTTCCAGCATGACAGTGACCCCAAACACATCGCCATAGAAACCAAGGAGTGTCTACAAAAACCATCTCAAGGTTCTGGAGTGGCCCATCAGTCGCTTGACCTCAGTCCAACTGAGAATCAGTAGAGGGAGCTGAAAGTCCATGTTTTCCAGCAACAAACCCCAAACATCACACGTGGAGAAGAAATGAACTCCACAATGACTTTCTGTTTTATTTTATATTTACCGTTTGCCTCTCAACGGGTTTCGACAAACATGTATGTATATACAAATAAATACATAGAATTACTTATCCAAAAACTCTGTGCAACACTTTACACATAAATTCTTTAAAAATCAATGTGACTTCCTGGTTTCTTTCTGTCCCACTAAGTGAGAACATACACACCAAAGTCATCTCTTTAAATGGGGCAACTTGCAGACTCTGTAATCTATAGATAATGAAATAAACTCTGGACACAAATCCTACAAGACAAAACCCAAACCCTGACTCCAACACACACCATTTGCCTTCACTGGAGACTCAAAACTGACCATGCTTGCATTTTTCTTACCATTTTGACTTTATTTCTACGACTCATAAACAAGTCAAATTTGAATCTTAATAAGACACGGGTTTGAATTTGAGTTTAACAATCCATGTCAGATTTAACACCCACTACTCAACCGTTTTAAAATGAGGCTCAGAACAGAAGATTTGATTGTGGAAACTGGAGATGTCAACTTTTTCCATCTCTCTAGATTTTTAAGGCAGGTCATCTGTTCTAAACATTTTTGTCATATTTTCCATCCTGACACATGAAATCTTGCAGTTGAGACACAAACTGAAGAACATGAACATCCGTTTATGAGTTTGTTTTGTAGGACTGGTATTGAAGTTTGCATCACTCTACTCTGATGACCAGTTCTACTCTTACTGCAGGCTTTTCCTTCACAAAGCTGTGGTTTTTAAAACGTTTTCATGAAGTTTAAGAATCCCACTGCAGTCTTAATACTTGGGTCTCTGGAAGCTTTAGAGCCTGCGTGACACTTTACACAACAACGTTTTACTTACAAACATCTCATGCAGCACTGCCATCAACTCAGCTGCTCCCAACGTACCAAACAAAGACAACAAGATATGACATGTAAAATTTTATTGAGAATGAACTTCTTTCACTGGAGCGTTGACATCAGCAGACATATATACAGAGATACTTTCCAATAAGCTATTAAAAAAGGGACGTTCCTGCTCTTCTCCAAATGATTAGTACGCTCATGGGGAAGTGGAGCACGGGTAACTAAAATGTGCACCTTACACACATTTGCATGTGGGCAGTTTGATCAAAGTTCTACATCCTGAAATCCTGAGCTCACTATCACATTACTCAGACAAGCAGTATGGAACAAAATAACACCCACTGTTTCCCACTCAACCAGCTGGCAGTTTACTGGTAATAAGGCCGATAGCGGCCCTGATCTGGGTGGTGGGGGCCAGGCATCTGTCCCTGGGGAGGGGGACCCTGCATCCGAGGAGGTGGGGGCCCCCTGGGAGCAGGCCACATCCCAGGACTGAGTCCTCCTGGCTGGTTAAACGGAGGGCTGAGGGTGCCCTGGTCTTCAGGGAACGGCTGCATGGAGTTGGGGTTATAGTGGTGAGGTGGGGGGGCATTAACAGGAGGTCCAGTGTGCTGGGGAGGAGGTCCTGGAGGTGGGTGGTTTATGTAGGGGGGCATGATGTGCCCTGGTGGTGGAGGCGGGGCTGTAGACATTGGGGGAGGAGCCTGGTTGTAGACCATGTGTGGTGTCCCAGAGCCCTGGGGGGGGGT
Source organism: Oryzias woworae (assembly GCA_016861445.1). Lineage (NCBI taxonomy): Eukaryota > Metazoa > Chordata > Actinopteri > Beloniformes > Adrianichthyidae > Oryzias > Oryzias woworae. The sequence goes on from BOLG01000407.1 coordinate 1,215,658, forward strand.
GCTGCATTGGGTGACTAATAGGAGGAGGCGGAGGCGGCGGACCAAAGTGCTGCTGCGGTGGCGCCATCATGTGGTGAGAGTGCGACACCACAGGCGGCTGCCCAGGATAGTCTCCCGGATGGTGATGCGGGGGCTGGCTGGGGCACGGCCCGCCAGGATGGGGGTCCCGTGAAGAAGATGAGTCGTCTTGAATGGGCACTGTGATGAGATTGCTGTGTTTACGAGTTGTCACTGTGGCAATGCGAAACGTCTCTGGTCCCAGAGATGGAGTTGGGGGAGGCCCTTCGTGGGGGGTCGGTGGAGGGGGCTGACTGTAGGGATCGTGACTGCTGTGTAATTGGTTTGGGAGGTGGACGTGGTTCTTAGGGATGTGAGGAGGAGGCACGCGGAAGCGGTCAGAAAGCTCAGGTGCTGGAGGCAGATGCACAGGATCCTGGCGGCCCGACGAGGACTTGGTGGCTCTCATGTGACGGTGGTTCACGTGGGCTTGGAGGTCCCGCTGGGACAAGTAGGTGCGCTTGCATCCTGCAACAATGCTGCACATGTAGAGGGACCCTCGCTGGCACTGCTCGATGCGCTGGACTGGATCCGTGCAGTTATACAGATTGAGACTAAACACACAAACAACGGCTGAGTCTTCTGACGCAAACAACCAAGAACTACACATCACCGTGGTGCTATACTGTGGGATCAAAATATATGATAGAAACGGGTATAAAGTCACCCTTAACCAAGAAAGTACTTTTTTATCATTTAGGATGCATTGTTTACCAAAGCTTCAAGGATTAAAAAAATATTTGTTTCCATAGAAAATATGTTTCTAATTTTGCAGCCAAAAAAAAAATCAAATTCCTCCAAATATAAATTTACAGAACAAAAATAACTATTCTGCCGTCAATATTTTACTCATATTAACCTACCCTTTTGTCACTTTTCTATTACATGCTTTGTTGTTAAGCAACCACATAAAATATCCGTTTCATTCATAAAAAACACATTGAAAATTGAAAGATGTCTCACCCTGGACACATCTTCTCTCCTTTCTTCTCATGAAGCAAAGCGCAGTCATAGCAGAAAACATGCTTGCAGGGAATCTATAAGAGTCAAGGTCAAGGTTCATCAAAAAAATGACGACGGAAAATGACAGAAATTAAAATACTGCACGTACCATTCGTCCATAAAGTTGAATGGGGAGACCACATTTATCACAGAAGTGAATTGGAACTTCATCTCTTTCACCAATCATATTTAACTGTTGAAAAAGTCACTGTTATGTTGAATCACATACTAGTTACAAAAGACACTCAGATACAGACACTACAACATTATTAACATTTGAGCAGCCGTACCTTACAGTCCCATAACAGAGGCTGCGGAAATCTTCTCTGACTTCCAAACACATCCCCGGCTTTAGCACCGCAATCAAACCGATCCTCCGGTTTGAAGCTAAACTTCTCTGAAAAAACAAGAGTATAACACACAGATGCTGAGAGGCTGACAACACCCACAGGATCAGAGTTTAAGAGGGTACGGGGGGGGCTTCACCTGAACCACACAAGTGTAGCAAAATAGAAAAAAAACATGCTTTTGATGAATATTAATCAATATGTTCTATTAGTAATTAAGAAATATATGTTTCAAAGTCTTCTTAAAGAGACAGTGTGATGATGTATGGTTACAATTTTTACCTAAAAAAAATAATAAATTATAGCTTTTCAAAGACAAGGTAGATTATTGTAGGCTGAACATGTCAACATTCACATTCAAGCAATGCAAGTCAGGTCAAGTCAGCCTCACACGTGATGACAGAACGGGTCAAAAAGGTCCACACTGAAAGCAGCTTGGCTGTGTTAGCAACGAAGAATGGGTAAGAATGCATACTGAACCACGCACGGTGCCTACCATCCTCTCCAGAGTCACTTTTGCAGGGTCTGTTACCAATAGGTCTTGGCAGGCGCAGCTGAGGTTTAGTCCGTAACGGGGGCTTTGAAATTAATTTGATGGGGATTCGCCTGCGAACATCCAGGCCACCCAAGCTCCCGGAGCAATCGCTTCCTTGAAGATCGTTGTCTGTTGACAAAAGCGTAAATATATTACTTTGCTATGAAAGTCAGAGTAGAACATATTAATATCACAAATATGTACTTGGCACACTGTGCCTTTATGTTTCCTTTTGTGCTGTGTGCGCAAATGCATTTCACATTTAAGATCTTCATTTGTGGACAAACTCCTGAGTAACTTCATTTTCAAACCTAACTGGCAGAATTCTTTGTATAAACACGCCTCAACAAATCAGACAGTGGAAAGGATTTGAACTGTAAAAACCAAACAAACGGGCTTTTAAGTCCTCTACATCTGGAAGCATAATCCGGGGGTTTAGTCATGCTGTTCCCTTTTAACACTTACGTGCTTCACCAACGGCCACCGAATGCCCCCTTCGTGACAACGATCACGTGAGACAAACACTGTCCTTTCCATCTGACTCCCAATGTGACAAAATAATGCCAAAGACATCTTTCTCAAAGTTCAGCGTTAGCTTCACATTTCTTTCAAATTGCTTGTGATACGAGCTCGAATTCATTAACCCTCAAATCACTGAATAACCTGTCCGGGAAAAACTCCATAGCAATAATAAAACCTTTAAAAGGACGCAAAGGTGTCAAACATACCCACGAACTCTTAGGAAAGTTTAGCCTCCGCAGCCGCTGGCACAAGCTAGCTCTCGCCTGGGAGCCTTAGTCCACAAACTCGATCACTGCTCGTTTTACGACAACTCGCCTTTAAAAACGCGTCGATAATAACAGAAGCGAGGCCCCACAACACTTTTACGATGAAACCCACTGCTACACAGCTCACTACTGCTTTCGCGGACTGACGTGCATTTTTTTCAGCCCCTGAGCTAGCTTATTTCATGCTAGCTTTAACGGTAACGAACGAGGTTAAAAGTAAAGAGGAACTACAAAGCGCGTTTGGGTCCGCCAAAACAGTTCCTGAAACAGAGAACATGACGCTGCAGTCAAATATGTACAACAGAAAGGAAGAAAGAAAGAAAGAAACTAGCTACGGAAGGCCAAACTAAGCATTATGCTTACCGCTTTGGTCCATGATCCATCTAGCGAGCGCAGTGCACGCTGGGATACATAGAACGAGGAAGTGAAAGATAAGGAAAGGAAACAAGGGGACAAGTTAGGACTTTTTTGTTTAAAAGTGCTCTATGACAGGTTAAAGAACACCATATCTCTCCCTTTTATGTCCTCTGCAGTTTTACTTGCTTTCCCCTCAGTAGTCTGTTTTACAGTACAGTAGTAAAATTACACATCTAAAAGGACACGGACTGTTACTATTGTGTCCTTAATACTCATATGATGCACCAATCACACACATTTGCAATAAAGATAGACAAACTCACAAAGATGGTTTATCTCACATTCAAGTGTTTTTGTCATTTTTCTAAATACTTTGGACCCCCATTTTATTTAATCTGTTGACATGTTGAGTTTAATTTATTTTAAAACCGTCGTTTCAGGAAAATGGAATAAAAGGTGAATTAAGATTCAATGGTGTTAGTGTTGGAGAAATGTCAATGATCTGCAACATTATGTAATTTGTTGACTATGTTGTTGTGTGTTTAGAATTGCTTTTGTACACCTTTATGGCAAAATCAATATCGATTTTGTTCCATTCTTTAAAAAAATATTTTAAACAAAATCTAATTTTATCAAAACAATGTGTTTTCAGCTTCAACTGTGTTTGTTTATTTCAAAACAAATGTTCAAATAATTGAATGATTTTAACCCTGTAGACACCAAATACAGATTTGAAACTAGTGTTTATTACACACAAACAAAGCATGGTTCACTGGCATTTAATAATTGATGGATTAGTGCGGAAAGGTAATTAAAGTCTTGGATGTGTCAAAGATTAGCAACAAGATGTTTTGATTGTATGCTTTCATCTAGCGCTGAACTTCTAAACAATTGTACTCAAAATTGTCGCATTGACAAATGATCATCTGTCGGGATAATTTGTGATCTTTTTTCAGAAATCTGAATAAATTTACAATATAGACTCGTGTAGTCTGAATCACTAAGATTTAATGTAGAGCCGTGTTTATTAATGTATTTCATCAGATTCAACTGTATTTTCACAGAAAGTCCGTTAAAATTACTGCAGTTTCACTGTCCTTTTATAAATCAATATCTTACTATTGCATGAGTAATGCTTTTATCTTTTCAAAAATAATTTTGAAGCCCAACTTCTGATCCATCCGATTGAAAATGTAAAGACTCACCATCCCTAAAATAAACTGTAGCGATAAAAAATCAGGGGGGAAAACAAGCTTTTTTTGATCAAACAAAACCCACTACAGAAATCTCTCACTTTAGCATTTCTACTTGTTAGATGTAGATGTAGTAAATTGAATTTGATTGTGAATTAGTGTGAAAAGGCTTTGGAGTTCTAAGCAGAGCAGACATCCCAAACAAAGCAGCACGCCCGCTACCTGTACGGACTAAATGGCAGATTTTACAAACAGCTGTGTTATGCAAAAGGACACTACACTGGCAGGTTAGTAGGAACATCTGAGGCCTGGAGTTTGACATGGTTAGCTAGATTCTTCTCTTTGGTCAAGTCAAATGTAGAAAAACAAAAGAAGTAAGAAAACAATGATGGATCTTATCCATAACTAAGAATCAAAGTTAAAGCCATGAGCAGCGTATGGCCTGCAGTTGCTACCCACACCCCTCACTCTCCTCTGATACGCCCCTGCTACTCCACTCATGAAAAAAAACAACACTTTTTTAATATGGAGGCCTTCCTGTCCGTGTTATCGCCATAGCGACCGTTTTACGTTGGGGTCGTCTGGGAGTGGCGAACAGGTCTACGAAAGGTGCATTCACAGAAGAACTGGCAAAAGCAGACTTTTTGAATTCCTTTCTAACTGAGGTTTTAGTTAGCAGTGCCCACATTCCTAATATGTTCATGCTGTGTGTCAAATTGGCTTCTTCCATTTGAGCCAACAACCCAAGTATTCCGTCTCCACGATATTCCAGTGAAAAACATGCGGCCAAAAGGGAGACGCTCTTTTTGGCGAGCTCACCACGCTAACACCGTTCAAAGTCTACAACTTGTAAAAGCAACATTTTTCCCCAAGTGGCTTCCTGATGACGCTCGGGAGCTAGGAAGGGACTGAAATTCCTAGGATGAGTTTGAATTTATAGCTAAAGAGGATTTTCCTTTTTTAATTCAAGATGGCAGCCTCTTCCGGGGGGGTCAAAGGTCAATGAAACTTCTGCTGTGGATGTAGATTCATCTTAGTGTCTGTGACATTTCATGAAGATCGCTCAAACAAAGTTTTCTTTTTCCATATTGTGGGAAATTGTAAAAATCGCCCAATTTCACATTTTGCCACAAAATGGCCGCCCTTTTTTGGGGGGTGGGGGGTGTCCCGGTATGTCCAACATTGATTTTCACCTGGGACCAGATGTGTGCAATCTTTGGTGAGCAACATGGTCCCTGCAGTCCAGGACTGCCATCATCATGCAGTTGTCCCAGAATGCTGTTGATTTCTAGCTTTCAGACGGGTTCACTTCTTGGTTTAGACTTTTTAAAGTCATGTTGGCGTCTGTTGTGTTGTTTTGTTCTGCTAAGGTGTGGAAACAACAGTGAATAACCACGTAGTAAACATTTTGAGGGTGCTACCGTGATCATCTTTTTGGAGTTCTGAGCAAAGATGTCGTCATGAACGCTGCTGGGCTCGTTACTTTGGCGCCATCGCACGCGCTTCTGTGTTCTGAACCTGAAGTCAGCGCTCGCTCCCGCGAAGATCTGCTGCTCGCTCCCGCGGCCATGTCGCCATTTTGATTCTAAATTTTTGAGTTTTTCCTCTTTGCATGCTAAACTTAGCCCCGCGTTTGTGTCGCTGCTTTCGCGTGTGTATATATCTAAACAACACACACACACACCCCTTGTGTCGGGTAGCCGTTTCTCACCGGGAGTTGCTTTGAAATGGCTCTGAAAAGCGCCGTTTGACGAGCCAAGTTGGGCTAGCTGACAGCAGACTGAGCTCTTCTTCAAAACAAATCACTTAGTGGCTAACGGACGTTAGCCCTCTCTGCCAGCTACGAGTTAGCCGCGTTTCGAATGACTTTAAACGTCTCCGCGACAAAACCTCATACAATCTGAGACAGACGGAAGGCGCAACAGTCGACTTTCAGTCGAAGGTAAGTTTTCTAACTGCAAACGTCGCTACGACTGGAATCCAGACCTCATGATCTCTAGTTGTTGAACCCAAGTTGAACTTCAGTAGAACAGCTATTTAAGTTGGCTAACTCCGTCCAGCAAACGGTAACTGACTGGCAGGAGCTAATTAGCTGGGATGCTAATCAGCTCAAATGAGGAACTAAAGTGGAGACTAGCTAAACAGTTTCACGGGGGTCCAAAGAACCGTCTCCTGACGTTCGCCAGGAACCAGCAGGTCGTCCGTCAGATGGTAACTTAGCTGAGTTTGACCGCGGATTCTGTCGAGATGGTAGGACTCGCTCTGCTACTACATGTACAAGTTACGTCTTATTTATTCAGCTTCTACCGGCCAAAGACAGTGAACCAGGTTCCCGTAAGCCGTCTGTAGTCCACGTAATTCTGCATAGTTTATTGAATTAGGACGCGTTGTTGTTTTGTGGTTCTCCAAAGACCTTACGAATCGATGGAACCAAACAGCGACACAAGTCAAGTACACCGAGCCGAGCTAATATTTGATCTGTAATCACTTCATGTTGTAATCCCGCAGTGGTTTTAGCCTTCACTGAATCCTAGGTCAACTTTTCCCCTTTTTTCTGCTGCTGTCGGCGCCTCGGATGAGTTGAAGTAAACAGAAATCTGAGCTTCCAGAGCAAACCCGTTGATGTCAGGTTATTTCATGCCAATGGAAAGTCTGGACACTCATTGAAGAACAGACAGTCAATCTGTCATTGTTGGATCCGCCTAACCAGCTCAAACATGCAAATGCTTCATTTTCTTTTGTTTTTCTATGGATTTTTAACGGGACCTGCTGTGTTCGTTTGTAAAAACAGACGATGATTACATTCAAATGCATTTTAAGAGTAAAAACAAACATCAAAGAAGATGTTTATTTAACAATCTCAACCTTTTAGCAAGTTGGAATAATTTACAGCATTGTGGTCATCACAAACTCTTAGAAAGAGCTGTCGTTTATAGACACGGTGTTTGAATTTAAGCAGAACATGGAACCATCTGAGAATGTGATCAGATCCACGCTACCCGTTTGCCATCCTCTCAAAGAAAAACATACATTTATGATCCTTATGTGTATATTTAACAAGTAAAGAAGAATAACTATTAACATCCACGTTCCCGTAATTCTGCTGCATTTTAACAAACCAAACGGGAGCCTTCTTCATGTCATAACGTCCACATGCGTGCTCTTTATGCACATTGTTCCTCCTTTCATCACGCATGATGATGTGTGCCAGTAGACTGTTGAGCTTGCCTCTCGAGGGTTCTATTTTGGATGTAAAGGCAAGCATTTGCTTTCCTGCTCAGTGTCCACAGGGAGTGCTCGGCGGGTTATTATTGCACTTGTGTACTCTGTAAATGTATGCCAGATGGACACGGCTGCCTCTGCTAATGCATGTGGAGGGAAAGGTCCTCCTCAGGAAAATAGGAAAGAAAAAGGAGGAAGCACTTCGATTTCCTCCTTTAGTTTTACTTCCATTACTTCAACATTTGCTGGCATTTGATTCAGGGACATTCGTTGACTTTGGCAGAGTGACAAATGATTTTATTAATCTGCTTGTGTCTTTAGTTTAGCTGCCGTAGAGTGGCACAGCGTGAGATTACCAGTGGCTGGACGGCAGTTTAAAACAATGTTTCCTGTCACTGGTCCTCAGGAACACTGTCCTGCATGTTTAAGCACACTTGATGTAGCTCGTCCTCAAGCTCTGCAGAAACCTGATGATGGCAGCCATCAGAGGCAGGTATGTTTTAAAGACTCTGTTCTCTGAGGACCAGGAATGGGAAAAACGGTTCTGAGAAACATGCAGCTGCAATGAAGGCTTTTATTACTAAAATAAAGAAATAAATAGTAAGTAAAAATATATTAAAACACCCCCCATATGGGCTCTCCGGGGTTAAGCGTGGTCAATCAGGCCCGAAGTTCTTCTGTAAGCTATGGCACAAGTGCTGACGAATCACTGATGGACCTTTTCAGTTTTGCAGGTTATGAGTCTTTGTGCGTCTCATCTCCTGGAGAGGCCTGCATTTTAAGAAGAGACTGATGCTGATAAATGCCAGGCCTCGCCACACTCTCTCCTGTCTGCACAAACATAAATGCCTGCCTGCCCCTGGGGGAGGTCTGATTAAAGAAATCCACATTTCATCTACTGGTATGTGCAAATGCTTGATTTGATAATGTTTGATAATGCTTGAGTTTTAGGCTGATATTCACAGCATAAATCATCTTTCTTGATGGTGTTGTCTATTCTACGTAAGTCCTTGTAACTCGTAAAGAGCAGTTCCTAAATGCTAGGTGAGCACGCTTTTGCATTGCTTCACCGTAACAATTTTAACCTTAAACAAATGCGTGGTTGTTTTGATATTTTTTCTTTCTCAGCTTTAGGCACATTAAAATAAAAACTCTCATTGGTGTGTAGGATGTATGTTTGTTCAAATGAAATGTCAAATTGCTTGAAATCGTCATGGAATCTTCCACTTATAGCTAGTTTGTTCACATCTGTTCGTTTTCTTTCACTTTCTCCTATTGTTTGTGGCTCTTTCATCCACCTGCTTTCCTTTCTCTCCCTCCATCTCTCTCGTCTCTGTTGTTCCTCGCTTCAGGGCTGTGCCCCTCTTCCCAGCAGCCACCATGTTTTGGAAGTTTGACCTGCACACCACCTCCCACATTGACCAGCTGCTGGACAGAGAAGACGTGACGCTGAAAGAGTTGATGGAGGAGGATGACGTCCTGCAGGAGTGTAAGGCCCAGAACCGTCGGCTGCTGCTCTTCCTCTCCCAGGACCACTGCATGCAGGAGCTGGTGAGGCTCATTACCACAGAGCCACCTGCTGACCTGGAGGAGAGGAGCCGCTTCAAGTGAGCTCTAACGCTGACACACACATCCTGACAGTGAGAAACGCAACCACCAGAACTGCATGTGGTTGGACGTGTTCAGTCAGAACTACCTGAGCCAAGAAAATCTGCTAAAAGTAGGGCTGGGACAGAAGGAAAACGAGCAGTAGCTCTCAAAGATGCGGGTCTAGGACCAAACAATAAAGGTTATCGGTCCAGCGGATTCAGCTGATGGAGCTGTTATCTAATAGAAGCAATGGGGTATTTTACTGTTTTATTTTGGTCTCACTTTGGCTTGTAGGACTTCTTATATGAAATGATGCTGAACTGTTATAAAGCTGTGCAGTGTGCATCTTTTTAATTCTGTTTTTAGGGGCTTTAGATGAAGTCGGCACATTTCTAGCCCATTCCTGAGGCGAGTTCTGGTTCTTCAAAGAGATGACCGAAATTCCGCCACTAGGGGGAGCAAAGGAAAAGCAAGGCTATCAGGACAGGAGATCCAGAAATAAACAGCATGTCTTTGCAAGCGCGTGCCACCTCTGGGTCTGTTAGGTTGCTATGAAAATGATCAGCTGTGACACCACAATTACCAAAATGTCATTAAAAAGAAGAAAGACTGGCGTGGAGCACTGAGCTTTCCAGCAAAAATGGACAGTTTTATTTATCCATGGAGCTGAATGCAAAACCTGCGTGCTGGTATGTAATGAACAGGTCACAGTGCTCAAAGAATATCACATTCAACGCCACCATGAGACTCGCCATAAAGAAATGTTTTACCATTTGTAGGGCAGTTAAGAAAAGAGAAGGTTAACCAACTATTAGCTGGACTGAAACCCAGCAGTCTGCATTCACTGCAGCCGTGACGTCAGTGATGGAGCAGTGAAATCTGGCTACATTATTGCAAACAAGTTGGTGCAAACATCCCAACCATTTGCAGGTGGTGAACTAGTGAAAAAACAGCATGCTGAAGGCTGCAGAAGTCATGTGCTCCAAAAAGCAGTTGAACTTTGACCAACAGAAGTGTGTGAAGGATTATAATTGCAGATCCATGATCTCTCAGGACACTTGGACAGCCAAATGAAGGACAGAATTCAGACATTTATTGATGACATCACAGACATTACACAACTGTGCATATTTACTGCAGGTGTTTATGAGTCTGTCACTGAGGAGTTTGTTGGGTCGTTTCCTGTGATGGACACACAACAACAGCTGATGTCAGAACTCATTACTGCGCTGGACAATGTGGAGTAAATTGGTCATGTGATGTCAGTCTGGCCACTGATGGCGCCTCATCAATGGTTAGGGAGAAGGCAGGTGTTGCAACGAAATTCAGGCAGAAAGCGCAGTCAGCAATGCAGATAAAGATTTTTGGACATTTCATTGTGTTTTGCACACATGAATGACATGAAATGGATTTGAATCCTGATGTTGATGGCCTGGTGAAGACCAAACCACGTCAAGTTTCAGGAGAGAAAGGGAGGTTAACTCTAAGTCCTTATGTACAAAATGTTTGCAAGTTTCAGTTGAATTTTTCATTGATTTGCATATTTATATTTAAGGCAGGGTGTTTATTTTTTCTGTAGACCCCTCTTGAGTTTATGATCAGGACTGCTTCAGTGTCAAATATTCAAAATGGGGTAAAACTTAGTAGTTTGCCCTCTCTGGGAGGAGGAGTTTAAGTATCTTGAGGTTTTGCTCACTATTGAGGAAAGATCAGAGCGTGAGATCGCCAGTCGGATGGGTGCTGCGTCCACCGTCATGCAGTCGCTGAGCCAGAAAGCAAAGCTCTCAATTTACCAGTCAGTCTACGCTCTAATACTCACCTATGGTCATGAGTTCTGGGTCTTGACGAAAGAACGAGATCCTGGATACAAGCGGCTGAAATGAGCTTCCTCTGTAGGGTGGCTGGGCGCTCACTTAGAAACAGTCGCTGCTTCTCCACATCCAGAGGAGCCAGTTGAGGTGGATCGGACATCTGGTCCAGATGCCTCCTGGACGCCTCTGTGGGGAGGTGTTCCGGGCATGTCCCACTGGTCAGAGACCCCGGGGAAGACCCAGGACACTCTGGAGAGACTATGTCTCTCAACTGGCCTGGGAAGGACTCGGGGGTCCCCCCAGAGGAGCTGGAGGAAGTGGCCGGGGAGAGGGAAGTATGGGCGTCTTTACTTAGACTGCTGTCCCCTGCGAACCGGTCCGGATAAGCGGAAGAAAATGGATGGATGGATGGGATAAACCTTTTTTTAAGTGAAATACCTTTTGAAACCCAAAGATTCTGTGAATGAACGTGTAGTAATGAGTGATTAGGCTGCTATGTTGGTCATTTTGTCCACCTGAGAAAAAAAACAAAGCTACAGGTAACAAGCTGACCACAGGTTTGTTTTTGCTAATATGGTACTGGTCCGGCCCACTTGAGGTCAGACGGGTTGAATGTGGCCCCTGAACCAAAATGAGTTTGACACCCCTGGTTTAGACCAATTAGAAGCTGACTGAGAATAAAAAGCTATTTTATTGTGGATGGACAAACATTTTTAGCTTTGTGCCCAATGATGAAGGTTGTTGTATTTTTGTTAAAAAAAAATGCAGATTCTAGCAGAAACTGATTTAAAGGCATAAAACGGAGTTCAGGTCAAAGCCTTTTTTGTACATTGATCACTGAAACTGAGGACTGATGAAGCATAACAGCAATTAAAGAGGAACTTTCATTTCACTTTTAAGGTTTCTTGTTTGTTGAAGTTTGAAAAGTCCTCCTAAAGGCAGCTGAAACTTCTTAAAATGGGCAGCCTGCAGTTTATCGCTGCATTTCAATCATTATTATTACATTCAAAAGTAACTGTTGTCTAAGAATTTACTAATCAAGATCCAGTAAACAAGCACTGACTCAAACTACTCAAGTTTGAACATCTTCAGAAAGATGGATTTAAATAAACAAAACTAGAAGAACTTTAAGGAGAATCTCTATGCTTCCATAGTAATTAAGTGCACAAGTAACAGTCAGGCATTGCTAATGAAATACAAATACACTCAGTGCATTCAGGTGTGTTAACACCAGAGAAAAACACAGCAGGAGCCTTCCTGCAGACACCTTGTTGCTCAGAAGTCTCCATCTCCAAGTCCTTCATTCTGCCAAATGAGCAGCATCTCGCTGTCAAAAGTTCAGCCCTTACAGCAGCGATGATTGTGTTTCTAGCTGTTCCAAGACGCAGATGCCGTTCTTACAGACTCATTCAAGTCTGAGGAAATCAAGTCAAACTCTTGACATTTTTACAAACAGTCACTTGTAACGAGGTCCATTTTGTGTGTGCTTTCTTCAAGATTTCCTAACATCGCTTGTGAGCTCCTGACCTCAGATGTGTCCCTTATCAACGACAAGCTTGGCGGGGATGAATCTCTTCTTGAAATGCTTTACCACTTCCTGGAGCAGGATCCCCCCCTCAACCCCTTACTGGCCAGTTTCTTCAGCAAAACCATCGGCAATTTGATTGCCAGGAAAACTGAACAGGTACGCTTCATAGAATGCACTTCCAAATGTGTTTCTAATTGTTTGCTACAGCTGGAAATGTTGAACATTTGTTTTGTAGTTGATTACCTTTCTAAAGAAAAAAGAAGGCTTTATCGGTCTAGTGCTCAAACACATCGATGCCTCTGCCATGATGGACCTGCTGCTTCGCCTCATCAGCTGTGTGGAACCTGCATCACTGAGGCAGGAGGTCCTGCAGGTCAGCTGCCTCCTGTCTGAGTGGAAACAAAGCTGCTGGGAAGTCAGGAACCTGACAGATTGTTTTGGTTTTCCTTTCACTCCAGTGGCTGAATGAGGAGAAGTTGGTACAGAGACTCACAGAGCTGATCCATTCTGGTAAAGATGAAGAGGTGAGGGAGTGAGGATGGCGCTGCTCTGAGGAGCTGAGGGTTCGCCTCATGTTTTGTTCAAACTAAAACCATAAAGGAGTGTCAGTCTGATCACATTTATTTTTCAGAGACAATCAAACGCCTCCCAAACACTCTGTGACATCATTCGCCTTAGTCGAGATCAGGCCAATCAGATGCAGGAGAACATGGAGTCTGACCCATTATTGGCTGTCATAGAAATGTAAGTTTTTAAACTTAAGTTTTCATTGAAGACAGGAACTGAAGATTTAAAGGGCCCATATCATGCAAAATCAACCTGAAATGAGATGTTAATTCCTCACAAAAACATCCTCAAAGTGGTATTTTGATCCATTCACACATGTCTGAGTGTTCCTCTAAAACGCTGCTCTCAAAGGAAGATCATGATCATACAGATTACTCTGAAATTCTTCAGAATAGCACGATTTGGGTCCTTTACACCTAACATGGTCTGTGATGAGCCCATGTGAAGACTGGTGAACCTCAGCAAGAGGAAAGCGTGTGCTGGCTGTCTTTCAGGCAGGAGACTGTAGCAGGGCTTCTCAAGAACATGTTTGAGGGCGAAAGGAGTGACACCGCCATCGTTAACGGGACTCAAGTGCTACTTACCTTATTGGAGACCAGAAGGTCCGGGTGAGTCACACATTCACGTTCGGCTTTTTCAGGATTGGCTGAAAAGATCTGCTGTCAGGAACATGCTCTAAACACCAGCTTATTTGCTTATGTGCTCTTGGCAGCTTGGAGGGGTTGATGGATCTGTATTCTCAGGGTTATGAAAGGTCTTACACTGTCAGCAGCAGTATTTTACATGCCATCGAGTCCCATCTAAAGGACTTCCAGCAGGTTCTTCTGGATCCCCCCAAGGTAAAACCTCCTGAAAACTCAACTCCAGGCCTCGAGGGTCGCAGTGTCTGCATGATTTCCAGATATCCTTGCCCTACTTGTGGCTGTTTACCTGGTTCAGGTGTGTCCTGCTAATTAGAACATGCCAGAGAGCAAGGTATGTTGGAAACATGCAGGGACCCAGCCTCCAGTGCCCAGCTCTGCTCTTTGGTTTGTCTGTCCAGAGTGAACCCCATCTTTGCCATACAGTAGCTGGCCTCAGTGATCCTGTGACTCTGGAACTGACTACATGGATTTAGAAGATGACGCTTGTTCTTTCCTTCTCTAGAAAAGTGCAATATTGACGACCGTTGGCGTTCTTGAACAGCCTCTTGGGAACGCTCGCCTTCATGTGGTTCGGCTGGTGGCGGCTTTACTGCAGACCAGTTCACCTAGCATCTGCCAGGAGCTCTGCAATCTAACCACCGTGGACCTGCTACTGGTAAGCTCAACCCTGCATCTTTGCCACTTTCATCTCAACATGCTGAACTAGAGTGCGTTTAGGCTGCTGCATTTTCAGAGAAGATGGGTGAGATTCCATTGTCTCTTGATGTCTCTAAAGTAGTGGTTGGCCATGTTGGTTTCAGGTCGCAAACAAAGAAAATCCCTTTTAAAATGTATCATTTGCTTTAACATCAATGAAGATTATTGCGGTATCTTTTTTCCAAATGAGGCTGTATTCCTATCTGCTGTTTGAAATCCCTGATTTCAGCCGCTGAAAACTGGAATAAAACTCCTCCTTCTTACTGATATTGACATGCAGCCTTCTGTTGAGTCCCAGCTTTTCCTTTTGACTGAACCATCACATGTTTAGTATAAGTGGTATTTTGGTAAATCATTTCAGAGCATGGAGACTGTACGTTTCTTTTTTATCTTACAGAGGGACTCGGATCAAAAATGATTAGAAGAATACCTGTTTAGTAAAAAGTTTGTTTAAAATCTTTCTTTTGACCGATAAACACAAATGAAAACCATTGAAAAAGACTTGTGCTTTTAGTGCGTACAAGGTGCAGAAAAGCCTCATGATGGTTCTGTTGAACACACACTTCAGGACATATTTTGGTCTGTTTTGTTTCCTAATCTAGACTTTGTTTCCACTCGTTCTTCTTCATGTAGGATCTGTTCTTCAAATACTCCTGGAATAACTTTTTGCACTTCCAAGTGGAGCTGTGCGTGTCGGCTGTGCTGAACCACCCGTCTTCAGAGGAGCTGCCTGGTTCGGGCCTCCAGAACCACGATGCAAAGCCTGCTGATGCCAGCTCAGATATGCAGGGGGAAGAAGCAGAGACGAGTTCAGCCAGCGAGCCACAGACCTCTGTTCATAACGCTCTTGTAGCACATGTGAGTGTCTGCAAATAAAAAGAGTTTTTACATGGAACCCTTGTGGATTATATTCTTCTGTTCTGACCTTTCAGCTATTCCAGAAGTGTCGCTTGGTCCAAAGGATCCTTGATGCTTGGGAGGAGAATGATAAAATACAGTAAGGAGGGATTCATCTACTGCTTTCACTGGGATTATAAAAACAAACCATCAAATGACATTTTCTGCTGAATTGCAAGTATGAGCGCTTGATAGTTAAAGCTGAAGATGTCAAAGTATGCTTGGGATATGCAGAGGGCTGAAATCTTTGCATAAACTTGTTGTAACTTGAGTTTGATGCCATAGTAACTCTAGAAGTTGAAGACGACCAAATAGGCGTATGCCTATGCTGTAATGCAGGACAGATGAGCTAAATGTGCAGGAGTGTTGGAAAGCAACGGAATCGTAGGAAAGAGTGTCAGAAAGGCAGCGTGGCTCTACTGGTTTAAAGTGAACCTGTGCATGTCAGGTCTAACGGTGGTACCAGAAGAGGAAACATGGGTCACTTGACTAGAATTGCCAACATGGTGGTGCACAACCTGGAGAAAGGCCCAGTCCAGGCCCAGATTGCTGACCTCATCAAAGGTATTAAAGTCCTGTAGCATAATAATTCTCATAATTCCCTGTTTTGATTGATGTGTGAGTGACAGAGTTTTTGTTGCAGAGCTGCCAGAAGACTGCAGGGGTCGCTGGGAGAGCTTTGTGGACGAGACTCTGAGAGAAACCAACCGGAGGAACACGGTGGAGCTGGTCAGACATCTTTCTTCAGGAATAGATCAAGTCAGGGTGACACTCTTACAAAGCTGTTCCTAAAGAGCTAAACAAGCCTCTTTCAAACTGTGATTCTGCTGCCACAGACGCACAGAGTAAACCCCCCAAACCCCTTCATTGTTGAGGCAGTGACTGATGGGGTGTAAGAAGAACACGCCACTCCAGTGTGCTTTTTGTACATGTTCCAAAATTCAGTTTGTGTACAAGATCCTGGAAAGTTAGCAAGGCATTAGGTTAGGGGCGCCTCAGGTTAGCCGCACCTCAGGTTAGTGACGCCTCAGGTTAGGGACGCCTCAGGTTAGGGACGCCTCAGGTTAGCGGCGCCTCAGGTTAGCGGCGCCTCAGGTTAGGGACGCCTCAGGTTAGCGGCGCCTCAGGTTAGCGGCGCCTCGGGTCGGCCCCTCAGTTCCAGTGAAAGAACTGAATTCTTCAGCAGACTAAGAGGTTTTGGTCCCAACTTCGTGGGGACAGTTTTATAACGGCCTGTTTCTGTTCCAACATGGCTGCACAGCAGAACCCACAGAAGGCCATGACAACACGGATGAGCAATTGGAGAGGAAGAACCTGACTGACCTCACATATGTGCTTCTGGGAGAGCAGTCCAACATTCCCCAAAACGCTCCCTGTAGATCTTTTGGAAAGAGTTCAATGATGCTGCTAAAGTTGTAGACTGTAGAGCGTGATCCAGGTATTAACTCTGGATGTGATGTCAGGGTGAATCTGGAGAGGAAATTAGTGTTTTCACATTCAGATTTCATATACAACCACATGGAAAGCATTCTGCACTAGAATGACTTCACCACATTTTTGAAGTAATACTTCATTTCAGTATTACTGGTGTCTCCAGGACACTGCTTCTCAGTACTTTGTAGCCATAAAGGGTTTTAAGTTGTGAGCGTCTTTGGGTGCAAACATCAGAACTGGTTCTGGCTGATCCTACACCCTTCTAGCAGGCTGTAACAGGTGGGGGTCTCCTGCTACTCCGCCTGGCTCGTCCAGGTGGGGGTTCGGGTCTCTGGCGGGGAAAGCGGGTTGAGGGAGGGGGCCGGATGCTGCTCAAACAGAGCTGGTTTGAGTTGTAAGGTTTGAGTTGGTGAATTTGAGCAGAACAGGAGCAGCACAGGGTTGATGCTGAACTGCTGGTTTTCTTTGTAGAACTGGAGATGACAGAGGAAATGTTTTTCCAGATTGTTTTAGGGAGAATGGTTTGTGCAGCATGCAGCTGTGTGATGCTGAGCTTGTGTCGTGCAGGTCAGCACCCACAACATGCACTCATCCAGCGAGGACGATGACATGGAGGGCCTCTTCCCCAACGACCTGTCTCTGCAGCAGGTAACCTTTCTCCACAGTGATGCGGCAGCTCACGTGAACGGCCTTCCTTTAAACATCTTGGCGGTCCCTGCAGACTTTCGCAGACTATCAGATCCAGCAGATGACCGCCAACTTTGTGGATCAGTTCGGCTTCAACGATGAGGAGTTCAGTGAACACGATGAAAACATCAAGTCAGTAGAAGCTTTTTTTTTTCCCAGAGTAAAAGTTTGTTTTGTGATTGGTCTGACCCTAACCTTATTTTCCTTGGTTTATCTCTGTCAGTGCCACATTTGATAGAATTGCTGAAATAAACTTCAACCTGGATGCTGATGATAACAGTGTAAGTGTTGCTCTGAGCTTCCGGTGCTTTTACAGCTGAACGCGCTTCCCATCAGGCTTTTCTCTTCTCCTCAGGCCAACGCAGCAGCTTTTGAGGCCTGCTGTAAGGAGAGGATACGCCAGTTTGATGACGCTGAAGAAGAGGAGGACATTTGGGAGGAGAAGGAGATCAACTATGCAACACAAGCTAAATCCAGAACCAGGTGGATTCAGATTATTTGGGATGAAGCTGGAATGGCTTTGAAGCCTTTAGATGACAAAGTCTGGTCCTCGTTGCTAAAAACCATCCAGTTTGTTTGGATCAGTGGACTGTAGTGGAGAAAAGTTTGTCTTTTGAGGAGACAAATGCAGAAATGAAATATGTAGAAGAGTTTTCCTCTGCTGGACCTCAGAGGCGTGTCATCTGACTGGAATTCTCCGTCCAGGTTCGGCCTCTCTCAGACTCTGGAAGGAAGCTCTAGAAGCAGCATGGAAAACGGCGGCCGACAGCGGGACCACGGGTCTGAGTCGGACGATGGGGACAGCTCTGAGCAGAACTCCTCAGATCCAGATCCTGGCTGGACGGCAGATTTCAGGGATTCTGGTGGAGCTGGTGCATCCCAGAGCACGGCTGGGTGGGAGGGCCCGGCTGACAGCAGGGAGGAAGCGGGGAAGAACGGGGAAGCCCAGGGAACGGGCTGGGCCAACTTCACGGAGTTCCAGCCTTTTGCCGGGTGAGAAATGTTTGATTTTGCTGCACGGGTGAGTTGTGCCTCCAAGATCCAGATGGACGAGCAGCTCTTTAAGCCAGTGTCTGTCTCCTGTCTGTCCTGCAGTACAGAAGCAGATCCTGAAGACAAACAAGCCAAACAAAACCACAGCAAGACCGGTGAGTGTTCCTGGTGAAAACCGTCTGTATGAGAAACGACTTCTGTTCCATTTCTATTGTAGCTTTTGGAGAAAAGAAACTACCAAACACGACATGTCTGTCCTCTAAAGGGAGAGGTTTGGAATAGTAAACAAAGGATTCTTGTGTAGCTTTAAGGCCCAGCGCTTGATCAGACATAACTATCAATCATTATTCAGCTTTTAGATTTCAGTGACGCGTTGTCATGGTGACGAGTACAGAGCCTGACTGACCTGGCTTTGCTGCAGCGGAGGAGCGTAAACAAGCTGAACGTCATGTAGAGTGACAGTTCACCTTTCACCTCTCTCTTGTGTGTGTGTGCGTGCAGCAGACGTGAACGCCTCGTCAGGCTCTCCACCAGCAGCAGGAGGGAAAGCTCCACTCGTGGCCTCAGACAGCAGCTCTTCTGGAGGCTCCGACAGCGAGGACGAAGACAAGAATGCACCTCCGGCTAAGGCTGCTGCAGAGATCGCCACAGAAACCACCTCCGACAACAAGACAGCTGACCTGAAAAGGTTTGTGATGAAGCCGAAGCGCCACAGCGTCAGAGACAGACAGCTGATCTGAAGACGACCTCACTTCCTCTGACGCTTCTGCTGAACAACCCTGTGTTCTGGCAGAGGTTTGGATCCCATTCAGCAGTGAAAGCAGCTGCACGCTGTTGCTCTACACTCCAGAATGCTTCTATGGCGCATTGGTGCTCACAGTTCTGAGAAGGTGCTGCATGTTATTGATTTCAAGATCAGAGCCTGCAGGCTGGTGGAAATGTAAATGAGGGCCATACTTTGGACATGCCGGATTTAGGAGATAAGCCTGCAGTAACAGTTAACCCTTTGAAAGTCAAAGCTAATGCTCTCAGATTGTGTGTAAAGCCCCGGGAGAGAAGAACCAAAGTGCTGGAACTGTGGCTAAGCGGGTAACAGTGTTCAAGTCCACAGGAGCGTTTGTTTGTGTGTCAGAGATGCTGTGTTGTGTGTCTGCAGCGAGGAGAGCCCAGTCTCCCTGGAGAAACTCTCTCTGTCAGATCCTCCTGCGTGCTCAGCGCGGCCCGCCGATGACCCGCCTGCAAACGCACACGCCGACAGGAAGTAAGTGCTGTTGGCTCGCCGCACTTCTGAGCATGCTCAGTGTGGATTATCATAGCGGACATGAGATGGGTCCAGGTTGAAATCCCACTGGAATCGTATCGACCAATCGTTCAAATCCTGAGGTCTGATTTTGAGGGTCTGTGGTGCTCCACAAAGCTGCGGCGTGTGCCGACTCTTGACTCCCGGCTGAGGGTGTGGTTCTCCCTTCTGTGGTTCTGCAGAGAGGAAGTGGCGCCAGCGCAGGAAGTGTCTGTCAACGGGCCGGTTTGAGCGAGCGTCGGCGGGGTGTTTGCCAGGCTCCTCCAGAGCGGCTCCCTGGTCTGTGCTTCTACGGTGTTTTCACTCGGCCACGCTTTTGGACACGGACACTGCCAACCAACGACCAGGCGGCCCGTCAAACGCAGATCGCCAGAGTGGAGAGGAATCATGTCAAAGCCTTTTTTCTGATGTTGCACATAATTCCGTGCTCTTTTAATGTAGCAGCGTTCTTTAAAAACCACAGAATCTGAGGGGAACGCCGGCCTGCTTATTTTTTTAAGATTTCTCTGGTGTCCCCGTGGTGGGTTGGATTCTACCCGGTCGCCCCTGAAAGGAAAGCACAGGCTGACTTTTAATGATGCCTCAACAATAAATACTTGGTTTTCTTTTTGAAAATATTCTTTTTGTTTTCCTCTTCAAGCCTAATAAAAGCACTTATGCAGCCGTTTACTGTACATTCTGGCACAAAGTTGTTCTCGTGTGCTGGCTTGTCCCGTTTGCGCTTCTGCAGCAGACAGAAGAGGACGAAGGCAGCTCCAGCCACTGCTCCAGTAGTGTCCTCTGCCCGTGTGCAATAACGTCAGCCTAAAAGTCAGTCTTTTTTCCTCAAAGAATCAAGAACATTGGTGGAATTTGATCTGGCTGCAGTCTGAAGTTGTGATGATTTCACCTTTTCTGTGCATCTTGAAGCGCTTTTCTGTTCTAGCGAGCAAAGACCTTCTGATTGTAATGATCTTTGAGTTCTTCATGCTGAAATCAACCAAACCTTATCTTATACACAAACATTATCTCTACTTAAAAAGGACATTTAAAGACATTCCCCATTCCTGTTGTCTTTTCTTCTCTGCTGCTGTGGTGCACTGTAACCACGCAGCCCTCTGGTTCTGTCCAACAACCAGTCCAGATCCAGCCTTAAGATGGTGGAACTGTGTCATATCCCACCATCTCTGCAGGTTCCTTTCCCGGTTCCTCCACAGTCCAAGAACACGCTTCTCAGGGTCAAAGGTCAGCACCAGTGTGTGAATGGGACAGCAGTTCAGACTCACCAAAACCAGACCCTCGATTAGCTGCGGTTCCATTCTGCTGTTGCATTTGGCTGGTTGGGTCAGAATTTCACGTCCACAGCATGAAAGCACGGGTCCATCCTGCCTTCTAGAAACGCTACAGGTGGAGGTATAATGGTGTGGGGGATCTCTGTTCTACTTTGAGCTCCTTCGTTCCAGTTTTCTGGGTTCACGAGAGCCTCTTCCTCAGTCATCACTAAGAGGACCGGCGCTGTGGAAACAGAACCGCACCAGAGAACGTTTGAACCCACAGTTTTTATTTGGAGTCTAGAAACTATACTGACATGATTGACAGCCCGGCTCAGAGAACTCTCAGTAAAAACCAAATAAATAAAGAGGGTTTTGCTGTTACTATAGCGACTGTACACCGGGGGAGGAGGTGGAGAGGCAGCAGCGTTCCCACAGGTGAGCTCCCCCCTCTGACCAACTCTGTCCCACTGACAGGAGCACAGAACCGCAGAGCTCAGCGGTGGGAAAGGAAATCAGGAGTGCTGTATGAAACCAGGGTTTAGTCACACGAGGACAGAATTGGCACGTTGGATTCCTAATTAAAAAATACAGCGGTGTGAAAAACCTTTACTGAAAAGAGCAGTTAAATAAATTACTACTAGAAACGTTACATACACATTTGGAGTAGTATATACAAGAGAGTTATTCAACAAATCTACAGTTTCACCATCACAGACAGCAGTGGGGCATTTGTACAGGGAGGGGTCTGTGGTGAGGGTCATGTGACCTGCTCTGACTTCCTGAACACGACGACATCCCATAATACTGTGCGACAGCCCGCTCCTCTGCACATGAGCAGACGGCCTTCGGCACATCGTTCTGCCTGACCCCCCCCTTCAGATTCACAGGAGTTCCTCTTAGTGATGGGGGGTCATCCACTTTGTAAACACTTCCTGCCTCCATCGGGTTTTCAGTCAATCACACTTCTGATTGTAAAAAAAGCAGGGGGTGGGTGGGGGCTACAAAGAAAATCCTTCATGAACCACTGAGGACCCCCCCCTCCTCTGAAGACACTGTGTGAGGCAGTGAGAGCTTGGTCCGCCGGGCATCAGGCTCCTCCCATCACTCAGACGCTCACAGCGGGCGGTGGGGGCTCTGGAAGGATCTTTCAGCTTGAAGATGCGTTGCTTTTGTGCATTCAGACTCATAGTGGTCAGAGGGGGGGGTTTCTTTTGTAGTTTTAAAAGAAAGTTGCTCGAATGTTGGACAGGACAGAGCTTCTAAGGCCCCTCAAGAAGCCCCGCCTCCTCTAGGCGTCAGACAGGCAGCTCTGGATGCTGTCCATCCACTGCTGGGCACTGGGGGCGTCCACGGCGCAGAAGCAGTACACTCGTTTGGTGGTTTTGAGCTGCAGAGGAAAAGAGGTAGGAGTCAGAACCCATCAAACCCAAAGCCGCAGGAGCGGCAGCGCCGAAACTCACGTCAAAATAGGCTTTCTCTGTGATTTTAGGTGATGTCACCATAGGCGATCCTGACGTGACGGCCTCCACCTCTGCGAGGTCGATGAACCCCCTACACTCTTTATCCTTCCGCGTGTCGTAGTATCGTAGCTGCAGGCGCAAAGGGAGGAGGGGTCAGCGGTGAGCAGGAGAGCGGCGGTTGTTTGGTGACAAACGTCTTACCTGATGTTTGGTTTTATCCAGAACAAACCAGCGGGGTCTCCACGGTTTCAAAAGGGCCCCTCTCTTAAACAAAATCCCTTCAAAGCTCCTGTGGGAACAAGGGAAACAATCAGAGAAGACGTCAGACCACACGGAACACAGGCCACCAATCAGAGAAAACGTCAGACCACACGGAACACAGGCCACCAATCAGAGAGGTCGTCAGACCACATGGAACACAGGCCACCAATCAGAGAAGACGTCAAACCACACGGAACACAGGCCACCAATCAGAGAAGACGTAAGACCACACGGAACACAGGCGACCAATCAGAGAAGACGTCAGACCACACGGAACACAGGCGACCACTCAGAGAAGACGTCAGACCACAAGGAACACAGGCGACCAATCAGAGAAGACGTCAGACCACACGGAACACAGGCCACCAATCAGAGAAGACGTCAGACCACAGGCAACCAATCAGAGAAGACGTCAGACCACAGGCGACCAATCAGAGAAGACGCAAGACGACACGAAACACAGGCCACCAATCAGAGAAGACGTCAGACCACACGGAACACAGGCCACCAATCAGAGAGGTCGTCAGACCACACGGAACACAGGCCACCAATCAGAGAAGACGTCAAACCACACGGAACACAGGCCACCAATCAGAGAAGACGTCAGACCACACGGAACACAGGCGACCAATCAGAGAAGACGTCAGACCACACGGAACACAGGCGACCAATCAGAGAAGACGTCAGACCACACGGAACACAGGCCACCAATCAGAGAAGACGTCAGACCACACGGAACACAGGCCACCAATCAGAGAAGACGTCAGACCACAGGCCACCAATCAGAGAAGACGTCAGACCACACGGAACACAGGCCACCAATCAGAGAAGACGTCAGACCACACGGAACACAGGCCACCAATCAGAGAAGACGTCACACCACAGGCGACCAATCAGAGAAGACGTCAGACCACACGGAACACAGGCGACCACTCAGAGAAGACGTCAGACCACAAGGAACACAGGCGACCAATCAGAGAAGACGTCAGACCACACGGAACACAGGCCACCAATCAGAGAAGACGTCAGACCACAGGCGACCAATCAGAGAAGACGCAAGACGACACGAAACACAGGCCACCAATCAGAGAAGACGTCAGACCACAAGGAACACAGGCGACCAATCAGAGAAGACGTCAGACCACACGGAACACAGGCCACCAATCAGAGAAGACGTCAGACCACAGGCGACCAATCAGAGAAGACGTCAGACCACAAGGAACACAGGCGACCAATCAGAGAAGACGTCAGACCACACGGAACACAGGCGACCACTCAGAGAAGACGTCAGACCACAAGGAACACAGGCGACCAATCAGAGAAGACGTCAGACCACACGGAACACAGGCCACCAATCAGAGAAGACGTCAGACCACAGGCGACCAATCAGAGGCAAGACGACACGAAACACAGGCCACCAATCAGAGAAGACGTCAGACCACACGGAACACAGGCCACCAATCAGAGAAGACGTCAAACCACACGGAACACAGGCCACCAATCAGAGAAGACGTAAGACCACACGGAACACAGGCCACCAATCAGAGAAGACGTAAGACCACACGGAACACAGGCGACCAATCAGAGAAGACGTCAGACCACACGGAACACAGGCGACCAATCAGAGAAGACGTCAGACCACACGGAAACACAGGCGACCAATCAGAGAAGACGTCAGACCACACGGAACACAGGCCACCAATCAGAGAAGACGTCAGACCACAGGCCACCAATCAGAGAAGACGTCAGACCACACGGAACACAGGCCACCATCAGAGAAGACGTCAGACCCACACGGAACACAGGCCACCAATCAGAGAAGACGTCAGACCACGCGGAACACAGGCCACCAATCAGAGAAGACGTCAGACCACAGGCGACCAATCAGAGAAGACGTCAGACCACACGGAACACAGGCGACCACTCAGAGAAGACGTCAGACCACAAGGAACACAGGCGACCAATCAGAGAAGACGTCAGACCACACGGAACACAGGCCACCAATCAGAGAAGACGTCAGACCACAGGCGACCAATCAGAGAAGACGCAAGACGACACGAAACACAGGCCACCAATCAGAGAAGACGTCAGACCACAAGGAACACAGGCGACCAATCAGAGAAGACGTCAGACCACACGGAACACAGGCCACCAATCAGAGAAGACGTCAGACCACAGGCGACCAATCAGAGAAGACGTCAGACCACAAGGAACACAGGCCACCAATCAGAGAAGACGTCAGACCACAAGGAACACAGGCGACCAATCAGAGAAGACGTCAGACCACACGGAACACAGACCACCAATCAGAGAAGACGTCAGACCACAAGGAACACAGGCGACCAATCAGAGAAGACGTCAGACCACACGGAACACAGGCCACCAATCAGAGAAGACGTCAGACCACAGGCGACCAATCAGAGAAGACGTCAGAACCACACGGAACACAGGCAACCAATCAGAGAAGACGTCAGACCACAGGCGACCAATCAGAGAAGACGTCAGACCACACGGAACACAGGCCACCAATCAGAGAAGACGTCAGACCACAGGCGACCAATCAGAGAAGACGTCAGACCACAAGGAACACAGGCGACCAATCAGAGAAGACATCAGACCACACGGAACACAGACCACCAATCAGAGAAGACGTCAGACCACAAGGAACACAGGCGACCAATCAGAGAAGACGTCAGACCACACGGAACACAGGCCACCAATCAGAGAAGATGTCAGACCACAGGCGACCAATCAGAGAAGACGTCAGACCACACGGAACACAGGCAACCAATCAGAGAAGACGTCAGACCACAGGCGACCAATCAGAGAAGACGTCAGACCACACGGAACACAGGCGACCAATCAGAGAAGACGTCAGACCACACGGAACACAGACCACCAATCAGAGAAGACGTCAGACCACACGGAACACAGGCGACCAATCAGAGAAGACGTCAGACCACAGGCGATCAATCAGAGAAGACGCAAGACGACACGAAACACAGGCCACCATCAGAGAAGACGTCAGACCACAGGCGACCAATCAGAGAAGACGTCAGACCACACGAAACACAGGCCACCAATCAGAGAAGACGTCAGACCACACGGAACACAGGCGACCAATCAGAGAAGACGTCAGACCACAGGCGACCAGAGAAGACGCAAGACGACACGGAACACAGGCGACCAATGAGAGAAGACGTCAGACCACACGGAACACAGGCCACCAATCAGAGAAGACGTCAGACCACACGGAACACAGGCCACCAATCAGAGAAGACGTCAGACCACACGGAACACAGACCACCAATCAGAGAAGACGTCAGACCACAAGGAACACAGGCGACCAATCAGAGAAGACGTCAGACCACACGGAACACAGGCCACCAATCAGAGAAGACGTCAGACCACAGGCGACCAATCAGAGAAGACGTCAGACCACACGGAACACAGGCCACCAATCAGAGAAGACGTCAGACCACAGACCACCAATCAGAGAAGACGTCAGACCACACGGAACACAGGGCGACCAATCAGAGAAGACGTCAGACCACAGGCGACCAATCAGAGAAGACGCAAGACGACACGAAACACAGGCCACCAATCAGAGAAGACGTCAGACCACAGGCGACCAATCAGAGAAGACGTCAGACCACACGAAACACAGGCCACCAATCAGAGAAGACGTCAGACCACAGGCGACCAGAGAAGACGCAAGACGACACGGAACACAGGCGACCAATGAGAGAAGGACGTCAGACCACACGGAACACAGGCCACCAATCAGAGAAGACGTCAGACCACACGGAACACAGGCCACCAATCAGAGAAGACGTCAGACCACACGAAACACAGGCCACCAATCAGAGAAGACGTCAGACCACACGGAACACAGGCGACCAATCAGAGAAGACGTCAGACCACACGGAACACAGGCGACCACTCAGAGAAGACATCAGACCACACGGAACACAGGCCACCAATCAGAGAAGACGTCAGACCACACGGAACACAGGCGACCAATCAGAGAAGACGTCAGACCACACGGAACACAGGCGACCAATCAGAGAAGACGTCAGACCACACGGAACACAGGCCACCAATCAGAGAAGACGTCAGACCACACGGAACACAGGCCACCAATCAGAGAAGACGTCAGACCACACGGAACACAGGCGACCAATGAGAGAAGACGTCAGACCACAGGCGACCAGAGAAGACGCAAGACGACACGGAACACAGGCGACCAATCAGAGAAGACATCAGACCACACGGAACACAGGCGACCAATGAGAGAAGACGTCAGACCACACGGAACACAGGCGACCAATCAGAGAAGACGCAAGACCAAAGGCGACCAATCAGAGAAGACGTAAGACCACACGGAACACAGGCGACCAATCAGAGAAGACGTCAGACCACACGGAACACAGGCGACCACTCAGAGAAGACGTCAGACCACAAGGAACACAGGCGACCAATCAGAGAAGACGTCAGACCACACGGAACACAGGCAACCAATCAGAGAAGACGTCAGACCACAGGCGACCAATCAGAGAAGACGTCAGACCACACGGAACACAGGCCACCAATCAGAGAAGACGTCAGACCACAGGCGACCAATCAGAGAAGACGTCAGACCACAAGGAACACAGGCGACCAATCAGAGAAGACATCAGACCACACGGAACACAGACCACCAATCAGAGAAGACGTCAGACCACAAGGAACACAGGCGACCAATCAGAGAAGACGTCAGACCACACGGAACACAGGCCACCAATCAGAGAAGACGTCAGACCACAGGCGACCAATCAGAGAAGACGTCAGACCACACGGAACACAGGCAACCAATCAGAGAAGACGTCAGACCACAGGCGACCAATCAGAGAAGACGTCAGACCACACGGAACACAGGCGACCAATCAGAGAAGACGTCAGACCACACGGAACACAGACCACCAATCAGAGAAGACGTCAGACCACACGGAACACAGGCGACCAATCAGAGAAGACGTCAGACCACAGGCGATCAATCAGAGAAGACGCAAGACGACACGAAACACAGGCCACCAATCAGAGAAGACGTCAGACCACAGGCGACCAATCAGAGAAGACGTCAGACCACACGAAACACAGGCCACCAATCAGAGAAGACGTCAGACCACACGGAACACAGGCGACCAATCAGAGAAGACGTCAGACCACAGGCGACCAGAGAAGACGCAAGACGACACGGAACACAGGCGACCAATGAGAGAAGACGTCAGACCACACGGAACACAGGCCACCAATCAGAGAAGACGTCAGACCACACGGAACACAGGCCACCAATCAGAGAAGACGTCAGACCACACGGAACACAGACCACCAATCAGAGAAGACGTCAGACCACAAGGAACACAGGCGACCAATCAGAGAAGACGTCAGACCACACGGAACACAGGCCACCAATCAGAGAAGACGTCAGACCACAGGCGACCAATCAGAGAAGACGTCAGACCACACGGAACACAGGCCACCAATCAGAGAAGACGTCAGACCACAGACCACCAATCAGAGAAGACGTCAGACCACACGGAACACAGGCGACCAATCAGAGAAGACGTCAGACCACAGGCGACCAATCAGAGAAGACGCAAGACGACACGAAACACAGGCCACCAATCAGAGAAGACGTCAGACCACAGGCGACCAATCAGAGAAGACGTCAGACCACACGAAACACAGGCCACCAATCAGAGAAGACGTCAGACCACACGGAACACAGGCGACCAATCAGAGAAGACGTCAGACCACAGGCGACCAGAGAAGACGCAAGACGACACGGAACACAGGCGACCAATGAGAGAAGACGTCAGACCACACGGAACACAGGCCACCAATCAGAGAAGACGTCAGACCACACGGAACACAGGCCACCAATCAGAGAAGACGTCAGACCACACGAAACACAGGCCACCAATCAGAGAAGACGTCAGACCACACGGAACACAGGCGACCAATCAGAGAAGACGTCAGACCACACGGAACACAGGCGACCACTCAGAGAAGACATCAGACCACACGGAACACAGGCCACCAATCAGAGAAGACGTCAGACCACACGGAACACAGGCGACCAATCAGAGAAGACGTCAGACCACACGGAACACAGGCGACCAATCAGAGAAGACGTCAGACCACACGGAACACAGGCCACCAATCAGAGAAGACGTCAGACCACACGGAACACAGGCCACCAATCAGAGAAGACGTCAGACCACACGGAACACAGGCGACCAATGAGAGAAGACGTCAGACCACAGGCGACCAGAGAAGACGCAAGACGACACGGAACACAGGCGACCAATCAGAGAAGACATCAGACCACACGGAACACAGGCGACCAATGAGAGAAGACGTCAGACCACACGGAACACAGGCGACCAATCAGAGAAGACGCAAGACCAAAGGCGACCAATCAGAGAAGACGTAAGACCACACGGAAAACACAGGCGACCAATCAGAGAAGACGTCAGACCACACGGAACACAGGCGACCACTCAGAGAAGACGTCAGACCACAAGGAACACAGGCGACCAATCAGAGAAGACGTCAGACCACACGGAACACAGGCCACCAATCAGAGAAGACGTCAGACCACAGGCAACCAATCAGAGAAGACGTCAGACCACAGGCGACCAATCAGAGAAGACGCAAGACGACACGAAACACAGGCCACCAATCAGAGAAGACGTCAGACCACACGGAACACAGGCCACCAATCAGAGAGGTCGTCAGACCACACGGAACACAGGCCACCAATCAGAGAAGACGTCAAACCACACGGAACACAGGCCACCAATCAGAGAAGACGTAAGACCACACGGAACACAGGCGACCAATCAGAGAAGACGTCAGACCACACGGAACACAGGCGACCAATCAGAGAAGACGTCAGACCACACGGAACACAGGCCACCAATCAGAGAAGACGTCAGACCACACGGAACACAGGCCACCAATCAGAGAAGACGTCAGACCACAGGCCACCAATCAGAGAAGACGTCAGACCACACGGAACACAGGCCACCAATCAGAGAAGACGTCAGACCACACGGAACACAGGCCACCAATCAGAGAAGACGTCAGACCACAGGCGACCAATCAGAGAAGACGTCAGACCACACGGAACACAGGCGACCACTCAGAGAAGACGTCAGACCACAAGGAACACAGGCGACCAATCAGAGAAGACGTCAGACCACACGGAACACAGGCCACCAATCAGAGAAGACGTCAGACCACAGGCGACCAATCAGAGAAGACGCAAGACGACACGAAACACAGGCCACCAATCAGAGAAGACGTCAGACCACAAGGAACACAGGCGACCAATCAGAGAAGACGTCAGACCACACGGAACACAGGCCACCAATCAGAGAAGACGTCAGACCACAGGCAACCAATCAGAGAAGACGTCAGACCACACGGAACACAGGCCACCAATCAGAGAAGACGTCAGACCACAGGCGACCAATCAGAGAAGACGTCAGACCACAAGGAACACAGGCGACCAATCAGAGAAGACGTCAGACCACACGGAACACAGGCGACCACTCAGAGAAGACGTCAGACCACAAGGAACACAGGCGACCAATCAGAGAAGACGTCAGACCACACGGAACACAGGCCACCAATCAGAGAAGACGTCAGACCACACGGAACACAGGCCACCAATCAGAGAAGACGTCAGACCACAGGCGACCAATCAGAGAAGACGTCAGACCACACGGAACACAGGCGACCACTCAGAGAAGACGTCAGACCACAAGGAACACAGGCGACCAATCAGAGAAGACGTCAGACCACACGGAACACAGGCCACCAATCAGAGAAGACGTCAGACCACACGGAACACAGTCGACCAATCAGAGAAGACGTCAGACCACACGGAACACAGGCGACCAATCAGAGAAGACGTCAGACCACACGGAACACAGGCCACCAATCAGAGAAGACGTCAGACCACAGGCCACCAATCAGAGAAGACGTCAGACCACACGGAACACAGGCCACCAATCAGAGAAGACGTCAGACCACACGGAACACAGGCCACCAATCAGAGAAGACGTCAGACCACGCGGAACACAGGCCACCAATCAGAGAAGACGTCAGACCACAGGCGACCAATCAGAGAAGACGTCAGACCACACGGAACACAGGCGACCACTCAGAGAAGACGTCAGACCACAAGGAACACAGGCGACCAATCAGAGAAGACGTCAGACCACACGGAACACAGGCCACCAATCAGAGAAGACGTCAGACCACAGGCGACCAATCAGAGAAGACGCAAGACGACACGAAACACAGGCCACCAATCAGAGAAGACGTCAGACCACAAGGAACACAGGCGACCAATCAGAGAAGACGTCAGACCACACGGAACACAGGCCACCAATCAGAGAAGACGTCAGACCACAGGCGACCAATCAGAGAAGACGTCAGACCACAAGGAACACAGGCCACCAATCAGAGAAGACGTCAGACCACAAGGAACACAGGCGACCAATCAGAGAAGACGTCAGACCACACGGAACACAGACCACCAATCAGAGAAGACGTCAGACCACAAGGAACACAGGCGACCAATCAGAGAAGACGTCAGACCACACGGAACACAGGCCACCAATCAGAGAAGACGTCAGACCACAGGCGACCAATCAGAGAAGACGTCAGACCACACGGAACACAGGCAACCAATCAGAGAAGACGTCAGACCACAGGCGACCAATCAGAGAAGACGTCAGACCACACGGAACACAGGCCACCAATCAGAGAAGACGTCAGACCACAGGCGACCAATCAGAGAAGACGTCAGACCACAAGGAACACAGGCGACCAATCAGAGAAGACATCAGACCACACGGAACACAGACCACCAATCAGAGAAGACGTCAGACCACAAGGAACACAGGCGACCAATCAGAGAAGACGTCAGACCACACGGAACACAGGCCACCAATCAGAGAAGACGTCAGACCACAGGCGACCAATCAGAGAAGACGTCAGACCACACGGAACACAGGCAACCAATCAGAGAAGACGTCAGACCACAGGCGACCAATCAGAGAAGACGTCAGACCACACGGAACACAGGCGACCAATCAGAGAAGACGTCAGACCACACGGAACACAGACCACCAATCAGAGAAGACGTCAGACCACACGGAACACAGGCGACCAATCAGAGAAGACGTCAGACCACAGGCGATCAATCAGAGAAGACGCAAGACGACACGAAACACAGGCCACCAATCAGAGAAGACGTCAGACCACAGGCGACCAATCAGAGAAGACGTCAGACCACACGAAACACAGGCCACCAATCAGAGAAGACGTCAGACCACACGGAACACAGGCGACCAATCAGAGAAGACGTCAGACCACAGGCGACCAGAGAAGACGCAAGACGACACGGAACACAGGCGACCAATGAGAGAAGACGTCAGACCACACGGAACACAGGCCACCAATCAGAGAAGACGTCAGACCACACGGAACACAGGCCACCAATCAGAGAAGACGTCAGACCACACGGAACACAGACCACCAATCAGAGAAGACGTCAGACCACAAGGAACACAGGCGACCAATCAGAGAAGACGTCAGACCACACGGAACACAGGCCACCAATCAGAGAAGACGTCAGACCACAGGCGACCAATCAGAGAAGACGTCAGACCACACGGAACACAGGCCACCAATCAGAGAAGACGTCAGACCACAGACCACCAATCAGAGAAGACGTCAGACCACACGGAACACAGGCCACCAATCAGAGAAGACGTCAGACCACAGGCGACCAATCAGAGAAGACGCAAGACGACACGAAACACAGGCCACCAATCAGAGAAGACGTCAGACCACAGGCGACCAATCAGAGAAGACGTCAGACCACACGAAACACAGGCCACCAATCAGAGAAGACGTCAGACCACACGGAACACAGGCGACCAATCAGAGAAGACGTCAGACCACACGGAACACAGGCGACCAATCAGAGAAGACGTCAGACCACAGGCGACCAGAGAAGACGCAAGACGACACGGAACACAGGCGACCAATGAGAGAAGACGTCAGACCACACGGAACACAGGCCACCAATCAGAGAAGACGTCAGACCACACGGAACACAGGCCACCAATCAGAGAAGACGTCAGACCACACGAAACACAGGCCACCAATCAGAGAAGACGTCAGACCACACGGAACACAGGCGACCAATCAGAGAAGACGTCAGACCACACGGAACACAGGCGACCACTCAGAGAAGACATCAGACCACACGGAACACAGGCCACCAATCAGAGAAGACGTCAGACCACACGGAACACAGGCGACCAATCAGAGAAGACGTCAGACCACACGGAACACAGGCGACCAATCAGAGAAGACGTCAGACCACACGGAACACAGGCCACCAATCAGAGAAGACGTCAGACCACACGGAACACAGGCCACCAATCAGAGAAGACGTCAGACCACACGGAACACAGGCGACCAATGAGAGAAGACGTCAGACCACAGGCGACCAGAGAAGACGCAAGACGACACGGAACACAGGCGACCAATCAGAGAAGACATCAGACCACACGGAACACAGGCGACCAATGAGAGAAGACGTCAGACCACACGGAACACAGGCGACCAATCAGAGAAGACGCAAGACCAAAGGCGACCAATCAGAGAAGACGTCAGACCACACGGAACACAGGCGACCAATCAGAGAAGACGTCAGACCACACGGAACACAGGCGACCAATCAGAGAAGACGTCAGACCACACGGAACACAGGTGAGTGCACAGCGGGGCCTCACCTGTTCTCGCTCTCGGTACTCTGGAACTGGCTGTAGAGAGTGCTGGTGCTGGGTCGGCCCGGCACCGGGGTGGAGGTGGCACCGGGGTCACGGTCCAAGCCCAGGTTAATGGAGGATCCGACGGCGCTTTCCTGCAGGCAGACCCCCTGAGAGCGGCGCTGGTGGCTCAGGTTGGACGCCATCAGCAGGGAGCTGGAGAAGGACGGCTGTGGAGGAGAGAGCGTGGTTTCAGATGAAACAAGTCACGGGCTTCGGCGACTGAGCAGCCGCCTCCTCACCTTGCTTTCCAGTTTGGTCTCCGTCCTCTGCGTCGTCTTGATTTTGTCCCAGGTGTCTTTCCACCTCTCCGCCGTCTGGCCCAGCTCCGCCTCCAGACTCTGCAGGTCCTGCAGCAGCTTGCTGATGGCGTCTGGCATCACCTTGCTAAGGTTGTCATAGCACGGCCACACAATGCGCCGCTGAGTCACGGGAGCGCTGGTGTCAGGCTTGTCCACCGTCTCCTCTGCGCACTCCTGCCATCCCCGCAGCTCCCAGTCATATGGCGGCGCTTCAGACAGCGTCTCTTCCGTGTAGAAATCCCACAGCTTCAGGTTGGAGGTGAAGGTGTACGGCCTCAACACCTGAAACGCACAAGCACACCGTTTCCTGTGACTTCTGGAAAGCGTCTGGTGGGCGGTGAAGGTCAGAAAAGCGCCCACCTCCTCTTCCTCAGGGCTGAACATGTAGTTGTAGAAGACGGGGGCCTTCTTGTTCAGTCGGTCGATGTAGTCCCAAACAGACTTGCACACCTGAGGACTCTTCCTCTCGCCCTTCTCCTCAAATAGCAGTCCTGCAGGGACAGACAGATGAGCGCCACAATGACACACCGCCACGCCGCCAACCCCCCCCTTACCCAGCTCGATGCGCTCGTAGTCTGAGTCCAGCAGGAAGGTGCGGAAGCGGTTGGAGACGTAGTGATAAGCCAGGAACTTCAGGTAGTACTGGCTGAACTCAAACTCCATGGGGAACTGGAGGTGGATCTGAGGAGGAGGGTCACGCTTTCATGCTGAGCAAACAAAAACTACAAACATTTCTCATCACGCCTGCAAAAAGGAGGAAAAAACAAGAGAATCTGCCGCTTCTTCATTAAGATTTGATCAAATCTTTCAAATGACGGGCAAACATGCTGGTGACTGATTTCATTTTGTTCTATAGCTTCAACAGACTTCTCCTGGAGACATCCCAGCCCTCCAAGGAATACCTATGACTTCCAGACTGAAGCCTTTGGAAAAACCAAAGTATCCTTTGATTCTAAAGAGCAGAAAATGCTCCTTTGTTGGATGTGCTGCCTTAGCAGGTCGTATTTACTGAAATCAGAGCTGTTCCAATCAGGAACATCTTCATCGGTCCAGTTCCATCTGAACAGTGGACTCTTATTTGCAGCAGCTGCACTGCTCTTCCATCCACTGAACTTGTGAGTTGGTGGAGAGTCCACACGCAACCCCCCAGGTCCAGACGCAACCCCCCAGGTCCAGACGCAACCCCCCGCCTTAAAGGTTCAGCATCTATAACACCTCCCCTCACTGTAGGTCATCGTTTTCATCATTTGCTACTTTTCCTTTGAGTTTAGGACACAAATAATTTGTTTGTTTATTTATCTGTATCAATACATAAACAAATAATTTGTTTGCTTATCTGTATCAACACATAAACAAGTAATTTGTTTGTTTGCTTATCTGTATCAACACATAAACAAGTAATTTGTTTGTTTGCTTATCTGTATCGATTCATAAACAAATAATTTGTTTGTTTATCTGTATTAATACATAAACAAGTAATTTGTTTGTTTATTTATCTGTATCAATAAATAAACAAATAATTTGTTTGTTTGTTTATCTGTATCAATACATAAACAAATAAAGTCTACATCTACACACCTGTTTAGGAAACGTCTTCACTTGCTGACTTGTTTATTTGTGGGCTTCTTTTCAAAAAGGTTTAAATTAAAATCGGCTATTTTGTGTCCATTAGATGTCCTCCTATAGCAAATGAAGCTTCATGAAGCATTAGAGTGAAGACATTGGATGAAAGGTTTCAATGCTTCATGATGGTATTTTAGCAGCTGCTCTCTGAATCCATGTATCTGTCTGTCAGAATCCTTCCTCATTCTTCCTTTATCTGCACTGGTTGATCACAGGTGTCTGATATCAGGAATCCAAAGAGCCCCGAGACTCAAAGTCATCCATGAGTTTATAGTATTTGATCTGTTTGACACTAAAACACAGTTTGCATCATCGTTTGGAGCTGACTGCAGAATCTAACAGAATTCAAGGAAGTAACCGAGTAAGTTCATCAGTGAGGAGGATGGAGACATTTCATCCGCAGACGTATGTTTTCAGACCAAATTCAATCTATAAAGTCAAGCAGCTGCTCCTTGTTAAAAGCTAAGACTGTTTTTGTGGGAGTTGTGAGGTCTTCTGGATATAAGGACCTGCAGTGCAGACCCACCTGATGCACGCAGTCGAGGAACTGCAGGAACACCGGCGTGAAGCCACTGCTCTGGCTGGCCAGCGTTTGCGCCCCCCGGTGGCTGAATCTGTGGCCGAACGACAGCCACTCCTTCTCCACCAGCAGCCGGAACCCATCAAAGGTCCTGTAGTACGGATCAGACAGCAGCTGGACCAGGGACACCACCTGCAGCCGGCAAGAACCTTAACATCTCACAGTCTGACGGGTTTGTTTCAGCATAAACTGGACAGTACAGGACGAAGAGTAATCACCGGACGCGCAGACTCCTTATTGACACCAACAAATGCAATGATTGAAGAAGAGAACTTCTATAATCCCATGATTACATGGTTTTCATAATCCGCTTCTGATCAGATCTAATCATATTTTCTGAGTGTTTATTGATTAATGTCAGAAAACATTCTTTCATGATTTCAGGAAACAGTAGCAGGAATCTCCCTACATGCTACAGATATGTCATACTCATCGGTGATCATTCGAGTATAATTTCATATCAATCCAGAAATCCTCCCTAAACATTGTGGATCGAGTTTTCAAGTAACAAAAAAGTGCCCTTTGAGTATCATCTTTTTTTTAGTAAACATTACTGATTCATACTTTTGGTTACCACTATATACTAAACATTTGTTTATCCTTAGAACACACACGTTTAATAATCTAGTAATTATTGCTACATATTTCAGACCCAGTAAAGAAAATCAATAGTTAATCAATCGATTGTACTTCAAACATTTCTGTCTTCATTAATGCACATTACAGCATTTCATACTCATTGGTTATAATTAAAAGAACTTTGATTCTTTTAGCACATTCTCCTTCACACATCCACATGTTTGGAATTATTCAAACTCCTGTTTAACTCCTCTTGTCTTCGTTAGAGTTTCTTTGTAATTTTCTAGCATGTTTGAACATTGAGCTCATTACTGAACCCGTTCCAAAGTTTAGAGCCGCACACAGACGCACAGAAACTTTTTTTTTGTGGTTCTTATCAGTTTGATCTTGAAGTTCCTACATCCCCTCAGTTTGTAGCCTCCTTCGTTTTCTAAGAACTGTTTTTGGATATTCAATGGTAATGTTTTCCCACTGGCTCTATATAGAATTTCTGCAAAAATCAACAAGGTCATTCAGTTTTAAAAGAGACTGCTGCCAACGCTGGACCCACGTTTACATCATAGTTGTTTGCTGCTTCTTTAATAGTATATCTTTGACCCTTCTCATCTGTAAAGTCATCTGGATATGTTCCCTTTTTAATGATACTGTTTCATATTTCCCAAACTCGCTTCACGTTGTTTTTATTTTCATTCAGTGCATTATTTACTGTCGTGTTATTTCAGTTTTTTGGAAGTCTTGTATCTCTGTTCGCTTCCTCTTGACTTTTGTTTTTTATAGAGATGATTTTTCTTTGTTCAAGCTTTTTGTCGAGCAGTGGTAAACCAAACACGTTTGGTTAATGTCGATGAATCCTTCTCAGTCTGACCTGTGTGGTGACGTCCCAGCCGTCCTCCAGGCTGACCATCGCGGACGAGCCCGTGTCCAGAAGCTCCACCACCAGGACGGACACCTGCAGCACCCTGTGCAGCTGTGCAAACATGCGGAGGTCAGAGTCAAACAGCTGGAAGCTTGGAGGAGGCAGAGAAGGAAGCAGCAGGTTCCCACCAGAGACATCCACTCCGACTCCTCCACGCAGCGCAGGAAGCCGTCTGCCGTCACTGAGCTGGGCATGCAGGCCTTCATCAGCTTCTTGAAGCTGTTCTTCACCTGCCGCACCTCGCACACCTCAATGGGGACCACCTCCCACTGCTGGAACGAGTCCTGCTTCCCC
Source organism: Oryzias woworae (assembly GCA_016861445.1). Taxonomy (NCBI): domain Eukaryota; kingdom Metazoa; phylum Chordata; class Actinopteri; order Beloniformes; family Adrianichthyidae; genus Oryzias; species Oryzias woworae. Next base: position 1,253,475 of record BOLG01000407.1, read on the forward strand.
CCCTGGTGACAGCACGGCCATGGAGTTCAGAACAAAGCGATCCATCGAGCCGCCTCTGCAGGACGTTCGCTCACCTTCAGCTGGGACTTGTCCCCGATGATGTAGAGGAACGCCTTCTGCTGCTGGAGGAACAGCGCCTCGCTCGGCCCGCCGTTGGGCTGCGGAGACTCCATTCCCGCCAGACGCGTCCCGACGTCAGGGTTGTAGGCACTCAGACGCAGAGCTCCCGATCCGCTCAACCGGATACTGCCCCATTTACCTGCCGTGGGGCACGCACGTGCACACACAAACACACAGCAGAGTCTTCAAGCATGAATGAAGCTGAATTCCTGCTGTTGCAGCTGGTAAAGGTCAGTCTAGTTGTACTTCTCTGAAGGCCAGCTTGTGTCTACAGTATAAAGAAGAATACAAATCTATCTTCACTGAAAGCATCGTTGATCAAGCAGGAACTCATGTTTGATAGTTGCAGGGTTTTCAAAATAAAAGATCAAAGAGCATTTTGGCGTGCAGACCATGAAAGTTTAGTTTCATCTTCCTGTTTGAAGGGCTAGAGTCTCAACTGGCAAAAGTTTAGGGAAACAGATGCTTTAGTCACAGCTCTCCTGCTATGAGACTTTTATTTTGGCGGTTGTCTCTCTTTTCCATCGGCTTCCTGTGGGCGCCGTGTCTGAGTAATGAATGAAGTGCAGATAAATACGCCTCCCTAACAGCATGAGGTGGATCTGCTGGTGGTCCAAACATCTCTTGAACACAGTCTGAGCTCACACCGAGGAGCATTTGATCTGCTTGTAGAGAAGTTTAACGCTTTCATTTCAGAGTTGGATTTCTGTTTGGTCCTAATGTCATTTCTCACCGTTTTATTGTTTTTTTCCCCACATCTTTCATTGAAGCTGCATGGTGGTGTAGTGTTCTGTACTGTGGCCTGGTTTGAATCCTTTCTGTGAGCGGTCTGCATGTTCTCTCCATGCATACGTGGGTTTTCTCCAGCTCCTTCCATGTTTCATAGCTTCACAGCTGAATGATGACTCTAAATGTGAGTGTGGTTGTGTGGCCCTGCAACACACTGGTGACCTTTAAGTCCACGCTGTTACCAAAGTCTCTGAAGATGGTCTAGGAGGCGCTCTAACTGTATGTTAGTGATGTTAGTTTGAACTTCTGATTCCGTTTTAGAGAACAAAACGTCACAATGGAGGTCTTTGAGCACAAGAAGAAAGAAAGGAAATCAAACAAAGCAACAAACACAATCATTCTGAACAGATATGCGGGACTTGGATTTGTTCATTGTTGCTGTTTGATCATTAATTCCAGTCAAATCCTGCTTTAATAGTTTGAGGAACAGATCAGATGGAGGGTTTTGGTGGATTTCCTGTCAATCATGTGAACACACAGACAGCAGATTGTAACAGAAGTGGATCATCAGGGGTTTGAGGCTGCGGGATGCTGGAAGGATGAGCCTCTCCACCAGCCTCCCGTCCTCCTAGAGGAACGGCTACGCCACAAGGACAGTCTACAGTACTGAAGGAGAAACAATCACAGGACGTCACACAACTGACCGGAGCTGCAGCATGCACACGACGACAAAAGCAGCAACACTGCAGCATTAGCACACAACACGCTCGCCTACTGTTAGAGACCTGATTGGTTAAAGACGGGTGACGGGAGGACTGAGGGGCGTGGCCTACTGTACCTCTGGGAGGGTTCCTGGCCTTGTTAGACCCCTTGTGCTGAGAGGGGGCCTTGGCCCTTTGACCATGAGCTGAGGTCAAATGACAGAAATGCCCGTTAACCAACAACAGAGGACCGTCTCCCTCCATGACTCCCAAGCCCGCCTCCTCCTCCGTCCAGGCCCAGCTCAAAACCCACATGACAAGCAGCCTGGACTCAAAACAACACAGGACTGGATCTCACCTCCTCTGCTGAACGTCCCGGGAACGTCCTCCTTCACGCCCATCACCTGCTTCATGAGCATCCCAATTTTAGGCTGCCTGAGTTTATCTGCAGAGTCTGCTGACAGAAAGACAAGCCGCAGGGATGAGAGGTTTCTGCTGGTTGGCGTTTCCTGTGTGTACCTGTGCGTCCTCACCAGAGGTATTCATGTGAGAGGAGGAGAAGCCGCTCAGCGTGTTTCTGCCGCTGCTGTCGCTGTAGGACGGCATGGAGCTGATGATGGCCTGCAGGTACTTCTCTTGCTCCAGGCTGGTGGAGTCGGCCTGATTAGGAACTGGACAAAAAACCACACCAACCCGTTACAGCGTCCTCAGACGGCTTCATCTGTGAGGACAAGGCTGCCACAGCAGCAACTTCTGTGGACTTCCTGAAGTCAAATTACAACAGCGCCAGCATGTTGATTCAGATTCCAATTTGACTTCTACTCCTGAACGTTAGCATGCTTTGTAAAATGTCAACTGTAAATTTCTCTTACAAATATATAGGTGAGCTGGACAGACTGCTGAGAAAAAGTTTGCACATTGCTGAAGCCTAGCCTAGCCTAGGCAGAAACGTGGTTAAATAAAGCCGCAAGCAGCGTTGGAGGGCTACCCGCCCTCACCCCTGCTGCCGCCGCCAACCTCTGACCCGAGCTCACTTGTGAAGCAGCCACAGTGCATGCCTGACCACCCCTTCGCTTTCTCTCAGGCTGGTCTAAGGTGTATGGCAGAAATCCATGTAAAAAAACGTTTTTTCAAAATGGCGGCTTTTCTGTTGGTTTTATCTCCATAGCAACCATTTTATGTTTTGGTCGCCGGGTAATACCGAACACTTTGATGTCAGTTTAAGCAAAATGGGCAAAAGTAAACGTTTGAATTTCCTTGGCAACCGAGGTTATTTGCTGGCCACGCCCACAATCCTAATCCGTTCATTTCTGGTCTTATAATATTCTGTCCTGTTTTTTTTTTTTGACTCCATAAGCGATTCTCGGGCCATTCTTTTTTTTTACGGTTTTGCTCGCCGTGATGTCATCATCTTGGGGGTGGGGGCGTGTCACTCTGCCAAAAAGTCCTTTTACATTTTCCATAGGTGTGTGAAAAATTGGACTTTTCGCACATGTGGCCAGGTCATATTTAGACTCCAAGGCGCAGAAATGTTCCCAACTGTGAAAATAATCTGGTCCTTGCAGTCAGAGACTGCTGCTGCGGCCATCATTACACTAGAACAAAACTACTACCAGTTTGGAAATAAAACCATCGATACGAAACCGTCAGCAACACGCCTGCTGTAAAACAAAGCTTCTGTAAAGAGCAGCGTAAATACTAATGAAATAATCAAGAGTTGGAATCCTCCAAGAGAGAATCTGAAGAAAGCTCTGTATGCAGGGATCTAGTCCTCACAGCACATGTCAATAAAAGAAAACTCCTAAAAGAAGCAGTAAAAGTCCCATCAATCATCTGTTGATCTGCTGTAAAGCGTTACCAGTTACCTTTCATTGAGCTGTTTTAGGCAAATTTTCTAGGACATAGTTTCTGCAGAGCGGTAGGAGTTCATTAAAAATTCACTCTGTTGGCTCTACCGCTAGCTGACAGCCCCTTACAACCCCAACCTGACATAAGCATCGCTTAAGCACAGCAAGAAAAACGGCGAGCTGAAGTGGAGCTTTCCAGCCGTACAGGTTTGAGCCAGACGGCAGCACAGACGAGTTTCTACCAAACACGTTTCTTCATCTCCTTCTGACTGACAACCATTCAAATAAAGCAATACTCAGAAATGCAATTTTCATCCTCATTTCTTTATCCGTGTCCTGCATCATGAGAAAAACGCCACAAGAACACGTTAGACACAGCAGAAACCCGATTTTCAACGGAGCGGCTCATTAAACCGATGAAAAGAGGTTTTAAGTGATTGATTTTAGATTGAAATGTGGACTTTTTAACCAGCAAGTCAAAGCAAATGGACTTCTGCAACCTGCCTCTGGTGGTCATTTGAGGAACTGCATTTAGTGCCTTCTGGTTGGCTTGAGTCCCGGTGGGGCTTGTTGTTTCCAGACAGCTCCGATGCAATAATGCTGACCACACACAGACGGTAGTTTTACCCTGAACTTGACGTGTTTGGGGGCAGAACTGAACTCCAGCAATAGAAGGATCTGGAACTCAGGACTGCAGCTTTGATCTCAAGTCTTTCATGTAACTTGGGTTGTGTTACTCTTGCCAGATTCTCTACCTGCAGCAGGTGTGTTGGGTGACTTGAAGAATCCGACCACTCCCTTAGCGTGAAGACCCGCCGAGCGCAGCAGGACGGCCTTGGTTCGAGAGTTCCTCCAGCACACCACAGGGAAGCGGTTCTGACGATAGCAGCGAGAGATTCTCTGGATGGTGGAGTCCGGGATGCTCTGAGGGACGATCAGCAGGCCGGGGTAGCTGCAGCAGTAGAAAGCACGCTTAGCGGTTAGCAGGGTTTGCTCTTCTTCTTCTGATCTTTCTGGGTTTCTTACCTCCTGCAGATGCTGTACATGCGGTTGATGGTGGATATCCGGAAAGGCTCGCTCTTCGAACGCGTCAGGCTGTTACTGAGCGTGCCCAGACCCAAGCGCTGGTAGTCTCGACAGCAAGCCCGCTCCACAACGTTGCTCATGGTTTGTCTGTCTGAGGAGCGGATGGTGGAGGACAGGGTGAGCGCGCCGTGGTCCACCTCCTCTGACACTGTGGGGACACGCCGTCATTTCACTTTAAGCATTTCAACTTCCAGTGGGACCGCAGCCGAAGTCCGCAGAAATCAGCTGTGTGACGCGCCAGCAGCAGCCATCAGAAAGCTAGTGTCCGTGCTTCAGGTGTTGTCATGGAGTTACCAGAAATCTCGTCTTCATCCAGCTCCGACTGTAAGCTGCTGCGGTTCTCCCAGGTGGGCGGAGAGAACTTCTTCCTGGACACGTTCTGCCGAACAATCGTCTTTTTAGAGGTCTTCAACAGGAATCTGGAGAGCGTTCTGAAAAGGTCGAAAGAGCCGTTTTTACGCTGACTGTCCGTCAAAGTCACTTCCTGTTCAGAATTAATTCAGCTGTTTGTGCGTTTCTGTGTGTGTGTTTCGGTGATTGTTTCTGTGTGTATATGTGTGTGCGTTTGTGTGTGTGTGTTTCTGTGTTTGTTTCTGGGTGTGCGTTTGTGTGTGTGTGTTTCTGTGTGTGTGTTTCTGTGTTTGTTGCTTTGTGTATATGTGTGTGCGTTTGTGTGTGTGTTTCTGTGATTGTTTCTGTGTGTATATGTGTGTGTGTGTTTCTGTGTTTGTTGCTTTGTGTATATGTGTGTGTGATTCTGTGTGTGTGTTTCTGTGTTTGTTGCTGTGTGTATATGTGTGTGCGTTTGTGTGTGTGTGTTTCTGTGATTGTTTCTGTGTGTATATGTGTGTGTGTTTCTGTGTTTGTTGCTTTGTGTATATGTGTGTGTGATTCTGTGTGTGTGTTTCTGTGTTTGTTGCTGTGTGTTTCTGTGTGTGCGTTTGTGTGTTTCTGTGTGTGTATATGTGTTTGTGTGTATATGTGTTTGTGTGTGTGTATATGTCTGTGTATATGTGTGTGTGTATATATGTGTGTGTGTTTCTCTGTGTGTATATGTGTGTGTGTGTTTCTGTGTGTGTGTGTGTGTGTGTTTGTGTGTGTGTATATGTCTGTGTATATGTGTGTGTGTTTCTGTATTTGTTTCTGTGTGTATATGTGTGTGCGTTTGTGTGTTTCTGTGTGTGTGTGTTTCTGTGTGTGTGTTTCTGTGTTTGTTGCTTTGTGTATATGTGTGTGTGATTCTGTGTGTGTGTTTCTGTGTTTGTTGCTGTGTGTTTCTGTGTGTGCGTTTGTGTGTGTGTATATGTGTTTGTGTGTATATGTGTTTGTGTGTGTGTATATATACGTGTATATGTGTGTGTGTGTTTCTGTGTGTGTGTATATGTGTGTGTATATGTGTGTGTGTGTTTCTGTGTATGTGTGTGTGTGTGTGTGTGTGTGTGTGTGTGTATATATGTGTGTGTGTATATGTGTGTGTGTGTGTATATGTGTTTGTGTGTGTGTATATGTGTGTGTATATGTGTGTGTGTTTGTGTGTGTGTGTGTATATATGTGTGTGTGTTTATATGTGTGTGTGTTTGTGTGTGTGTGTGTATATATGTGTGTATGTTTATATGTGTGTGTGTTTGTGTTTCTGTGTGTGTGTGTTCGTGCGCACAGGAAGCCTCCCTTCAGTCCTCTTACTTCAGTGACTGGTTCTTGTCTTTAGCCTTGTGCTCCGTCGGCATCTTCACACACTGACCCATGGTGAAGGCGAACGTCCCCTGCACGTGCTGAGGATAGCGCAGCTTGTGAAGATGCTTCCTGAAAACCTCCACCAGGTCTGACTCAACCTCTTCGTCAAATGCAATCTTTATAAGCTGCAGAGTTGACAAGAAGCCCAGATGGTGTCAGCGCTCAGAGCTGATGTCACACAGAGGAGCCGTGTGTGTCTGCATACCTGGAAGGTGCATGAGCGCAGCTGGAGCCCCTCCTGAACATACTGGTCGATGGTCGTGACTGTGACCTTCTTTTCCTTCGTCAGAGAGGCAATGGGGAAGGAACGAGTCACGATCTGCTCACCCACTGCAGCCAAACAGAGAAGGAGTTCGTTGAGAAGGTGCGGCAGGTCTTCTACATTTGTCGTCATGTGACATTTCTCACCCAGGGGGTCGGTGGGCGTGCCTTTGAAGATAAGGCGGTAGGTGGTGAGGAAGATGGCTCCCTCAGCTGGAAGAAGAGGAGGACCTCCCATCAGCCCTGTTGCCTCCTCGCGTCCGTCGGGAACCAAATGGACCCGCATCCCGTCCATCATAAGCTCCTCCCCTGGCAGCAGAGTGGGCCTCAGCAGCTTGGGCTGCACAGACAGACAGAGAGAAGAGGACGACCTGCCTGTGACCTCTGACCCCACTAACAACACACCACACCATGAAGTCATCAACTCAGCAGCGCAGACGACACCGATGACCCCTGACCTTGAGGTCGCACTCTAGATACAGTTTCAACAAGTGGAAAGTATTTTGGTTTGTTTTGCGTGAAGCGCGTTGAGACGTTGGCTGGAATTCTGTTTCATCAGGAAACTAAACTGAAACGAATCCGTAGTTTGTTGTAAAGTCTTTAATTTCAGACAAACAACTTCCTCTGTGGTTTTATTATGTGATAAATGTAATGCCCACAGTAACCACAAACGGCTAACTAACACCCACTTTCACCAACTCATCACTAAGCTGCCTCACAGACCAAAACCCTCCAGGAAATGAGGAGAAATCCTTTTCCCAGCAGGGAATCGCGCTTCCACAGACTCGTGCAAAAACAACAGCATGCAGTGATGCTGGGCAGAACCCATGTTTGACCCGTTGGGCCCAACAAAGCCCCCGTCCCTCTCCAACAAGCTGCATGCGGGAACAACATCCTTCAGGGTGAAGGCACTCGGCTGGCACAGAGCAATCACCCAGCATGCACTGCTCAGGCGTGCTGTGACTCACACCTGTGTCTGCAGACAGACGTACCTGCTGTGAAACTGTGCGCCTGAGCTGTGGGGATTGGTGGAGAGGGCTGGGGTTCTGCATGGCCTTTGTCCAGTGGGACGTAAAAATAGGAATTGGTTACCTTTTGGATGGGAGGCAGTCTCTTGCTCTCCCTGTGGACTGCGTCTAACGTCTCGATGTGCATCTGAACAATGTCTGAAAACATTCCACAGCGTCAGGGTCGCGTTCCCGCCACAGATCAGGACCGATCCGACCGCGTCCTACCTGGTATCATGGTGTGGAGTGCTTTCAGGTGTTCATTCGTGACGCCGCTCTCATTACACACTTTATCCACAAAGCGGTTGATGAAGCGCACCACTGAGTTGGCCACATCTGAGCTCTCAGCATCTTCGAAGCCGCTCTCTGTGTCATAGCTCTCCGCCATGCTGCCTGCAATGCTGCCGGACAAAAGAGCAAAGCTGTGAAGCGCTCTGGTGTTTGTGTACGTAACCCACGAGGGTCTCCGCTGAGCTCCACCTGTTTGTGACGTAGCTGTTGCTGACACTCTCCACATCTCCCAGGCCGGAGCTCTTCAGCAGCCGGTTCTTGCTGGTGTCCAGAGGCAGCAGCAGGTAGCTCATCCTGTTGGCGTAGTGGATGGCCTGGCTGAACACTGTGCTTTCCTCCTTCTGCACCAACTCGGCCTGCATTTCCTTGCTGAGAGTGGGCCACAGCCGGCTCTGCTCCGAGGCCAGCTCCAAGGCGCTGATGTCCTTTCTGCTGCCGGACCTGTCCTGCTGCTGCTGCTGGGAGCGAGCATCAGGATCAGCGAGCAGCTGGGAATGCTGAGCAGATGAAGCATTCCTCATCTTACCGAGATGCTGCGCTGCTCTCCATCCTCTGTCTCCAGGTACAGAGCCCGGATGTGGTTCTGGACATCACTATAGAACATGGCCTCCCAGAACTGCATGTTGGTCCACACAGTGTGCTCCTGAACACAGCTGTAAGCAAACTGTGTGATGCCTGCTCCCAGTTTCTATCACACAGAAAGGTAGAACAGGTCACGTCAGGAGACACCTGTAGGATTGTACCTGAGGGTCTGGAGTCCACATGAACTGATCTAAAATCCCTGAGAAAGACTTCACTGTAGCTTACAGAGGGTAAAAACAGGGCTGTGGGATGAGGAAGACTGACATGACACTCACTCTGCAGAAGGCTGTGACCAAAGGCAGCAGAGCTGCGGCTACACCGTACTCGTCCATGTGTGAGCAGTCCTGCACAGAAACACAGCTGATGTCCTCTCAACAGCCAGACGCTCAAACTCAGGCTCCTGTGCTGGTTTGGACTTTACTTTGATCAGGTGAGTTTTCCTTTCACAAGCTCACCTGTAAAGTGCAGTTCATCATGCGAACCACGTAGTCAAACTGCTGGTCGTCCAGCACGGCCCGGTTCTGCAGGACGTGCTGGTTGAGCTCCTGAGTGAAACAGAGCCGAGCCCCTCGACCCTTCAGCGCCCGCAGAACAGCTGGCATCAGCTGGACACAGACAGAGTTTTTACGGCTGAAAACAAACACTGCCACCACAAATGGCGGAAACGGACAGAGAGCGCCGCAGATTCTCACCTTCTTGGCTTCCAGCATTTTGTTCTCAAAGATGTAGGTGATGCAATTCCTGACCACCTCCAGCCTGCGCGCGCTGTTAGCCAACACACAGCCATTCCGGTCCACAACATCTCCTGCAGAGTCAGAGGATGCTCCGTATTACAGAGACGGTGAGTCACACACGGCGTCACAGGACTCTGGACTTTAAAGCTTAGCTTTGATGCTCATCCAAGCATCTTGCACAGCATGAACTGGTCACTGTCAAAGCAGGAGGGGCAGCTGCGTGGGGATGGATGTGTTCTGCAGCTCACCCAGTGGAGGTCCGGATGGCACCATGCTCTTGACCTCTGCCTTCACCACAGGAGGAGAGCTCTTCAGTTTGGCAGCAGCGTGATCGATGAAGAGCTGAACTGAAACCTCCTCCAGAGCAGGGAACGGTTTCTGCTTCTGTGTGGTGCTGGTGTCCGAGGGCCGCTGCACTTTGTGCATGGCCACAGCGGGATATGGGTTCTCCTGAGGTCAAGAGAAACACAGGAGAGACAGGCTCACTATGAAGAAGATGACAAAGAGGAGGGAGACTGGCCACTGGAGGTGTGCTGTGTGGAGTCCTACATTCTTGAAGAGCTGCTCTGCAAGCTCCTTCACGTGGTTCCAGACCTTGTGTGGACAGCTCTCCTCCTGCCGGATCCGCTCCACGTGGTTTGCTACCAGCTGTGGAACGTTTCACAACCACAATGTGACAATCACAGAGGATTTTCAAGAAGCAACACACCAGCTCTTTTTAGATGGGATTTGAAAAAGAAACGTAGCAACTAGCATCCTCAAATCTCAGCTGCTGCGTTTTCAGCAGCACTGAAGCACCAGCACGCTGATCCAGAGCGAGAGAACACTGGGAATGTTTTCATCCTCACAGGAGCGACGTGCTGCCCACAGCCACTGAGCGGGAAAAAGAAATCAAGAACCACCACAGACTCCCAGGAAGCAGAAGGTTCATGCAGACTTTCTGCAGCTCTGCTGGGACTCGCAGAGGTTAGAAAAAACCCGCAGCAGTCGCCTCATTGTTGTGACCACGGTTACGGTGCAGACCCTACGTCACATGGCGGTTGCAGACGGAGAGCTGACGCTGAGTGAACGGTCAAAGACATTGCAGTTGAGCTGAAAGACTCACGTCATCGAACAGGTCAGTGGTTCTGTAAGGAGGGCCTCTCTCTGAGACGAAACCAGCAAACGCCATCCCGTCCAACACCTTCATGAGGAAGTCATCCTCCATCAGCGCTCGCTGGCCCAAGAAGGCCGCCTGAGGAAACACGTCTTCAGTTAACAAGACAGGACTGAGTCAGTGATATGTTCCTGTACCTTATGGAAGCGGATCACTGGTTCTGGATGAATGCGGATGATGTGCAAACACCAACGATATCCCTGGAAAAGCCGAGCAAACAGCCAAAGGAAAATCGCTCGAATTTCCTTATCCTGAAACACACGGCAGCCACATTCAGGAAATGGTCTGGTCAACAAAAAGGCTCCATGCCAAGGTACTGCCTTCAGAACCAGAGCAGATGTCTCACCTGGATCTTTAGTGCAGAAGGCTGCGTGGACTGAGGAGGGAAGGCTTGATCTGCCACTTCCAGCTCTGGATCCAAAACCTGCAGGAAAAAAGTCCAAAACTCTTTTACTGCTGCTGACAAAACAATCGGTCAAATCACGTGAAATAGTCATTTACAGGATAATGTTGTCTTGTTTCTGGTGCTGAGTTTGCTTTTAGTACCACACTCAACCATCCAGAACCAGGTCTGAACCAGATCAAATAAATGCACTTTTTAAAACACGTGGAAGGCATGAAAACATGAAGATCTGATTCTGTCTGTGAGAAAACAGAACTGCATAAATAAACCAAACACATGGTTTTGGTTATGATGGGGTTTGTGATTTTACATGGAGACGAGCTCACAGACTTGGCCTGTCTGCTGTCCACCAACCTAACAAATCCTCATCAACCAGAGAAATGAACAAAAACTCCTCCATTAGACCTCCAGCTTCAAGACTTTCTGTCACATTCAAAGACAGAAGGAACTGGAATCCAGTCAGCTCCAAACGATGATGCAAACTGTCTTTTAGTGTCAAACGGATCAAATTCTATAAACTCATGGATGACTTTGAGTCTCGGGGCTCTTTGGATCCCTGACATCAGACACCTGTGATCAACCAGTGCAGATAAAGGCAGAATGAGGAAGGATTCTGACAGACAGATACATGGATTCAGAGAGCAGCTGCTAAAACACCATCACAAAGCAGCAGCAGCAGCAGCAGCACATGTTTGAAGCTGCTGCTGTCTGTGCTCCATTATAAGAGTCCTCTGTTCAGATGGAACTGGACCGATGAAAATGTTTCTGACTGGAACAGCTCTGATTTCAGTAAATATGACCTCCTAATGCAGCAAATCCAACAAAGGAGCATTTTCTGCTCTTTAGCATCCATCAGATGTTGAGGAACTCTGCTGTGTGTAATCATGTGGAACAGTTATTTCTGAACAAACTGTTCTCTTTAGGAGGTTTGTTCAGTAACATTTAACACTAATGGTTGGTGACTTTAAAGTTATGCTGACTGTCATTTGCATTGAGGATTGACAAATATAATCGAAAACATTTCATAATAATTTGGAACGTCGGAATGCTGCCTTTGACTCCGTCACAGTCGGGTTGCAGGTCATGAAGGTCAAAGCGCAGCAAATGCTCCCACACATGCACAAACAAGTGGAATGACCCCTAATTTCACAACCAAGTGCTATTTTAGGATTTGGTTCCATCTTCAGCTTCACTCATCCTTGTGATCCGATTGGAGGTCAGCATTACCAGGCACAGAGCTGCAGGTCACACATCACCTGTTCATCACATCACACAAACTTCCCATCTTTCAGCTCTGCAAGTCTGCTGCAGCTACACAGCTGTTGTTCTGCATCTCTCCACATCAACAAATCGCCGTAGAAAACGCAACAGTTGCAACCCAACCTGAACCTGTGGGACAAAGTTTCTCAAAAACTTACTATTTGACCACAACTCACTGCACTAAGTTTTAAGCAAGAGAGACTAGAAGGAGGTAAAGTAAAAGCTCTGCAGCTGATAGAGAACTTGGCCACAGATCACGCGCTCCTGACCGGGACAGAACATTTACCCCACAGACCTCTGAGTTTTTCTTTAAACACAGAAAGTGTGTCAAACAAACAAAAGAAGTCCAGAATTTTGACCACACTTCAAACTGCACAAACACTGGAAGAATCTCTGGGAAATTCCTACAGGGACTCTTTACAGCGTCAAAGTGACACAGCGAAGCTGAGAACACCAACTCTAGCCTTTCTCATGCAAACATGGCTGAACGTCTGTCTGTCTATGGCATGACGACAGCAGCAGAGCAAGCAGCCAAGAACAAAACAGAGCCGTTTCTTCCTCTTTACAGCCAACCCAGCCTTTCTTTTCTCTGAATACAGACATGAACTGGCTTCAGCACAGGCCAAACAGGTCTTCCCACACATGCAGTCAGGCTGTAGCTGAAGGGAAACGTCTGCACGGCACTGAGACGTTTCCATTTCTTTGAAAATGTAATTCCAGCATTATTGTGTAAAGATGTCCAAGCACCTATAGTACAACAACGATTCATTTCATACGTGACAAATGGACTTCAATCTGAACAAGGATGTTTCCAAAATGTTATTATCTGCACTTGTTCAAAAACAGACAGATTTGTGCTAAAATGCTTGTTGAAACATTGCTGTGGTTTGTAAATGATTTGTAAAAGATTGCTGTTGTTTTCTGCTGCATTTCCCTCACTGTGTGTTGGTCTTATTTAGGGGCTTTCTTCTCTGTAATCAGCTTTCTTTGTTTGAGAAGTAGAACAATGAGATAGAGAGAGAAGGAGGAACTGCTTTCTGATCCACGGAGAGTATGAGGGCTGTGCTGCACGTGGACTGCACACCTGATAATGAACGCAAACAGGGTCAACCTCTAGCAGACTGCGCGGTTAACCCATTCCTGGTTATGGTGTTTACACATAAATGAGGCCATAAAGATGACAATTACATCTTAACCCTTCCTGTAACATCCAGAGTTCACAAAGCTCCGCCATGAATAATAACCAACGTGACTGCACATTTGTTATGATGTACACTGCCAACCACGCAGAGCAAAACAAGGAAGAGGCAGATAAAGCTGTACTTCTGAGAAAGGGATGGAAATAAAAGACGGGAAAGGGTTATCATTTAAACAACAATGATAAAACCATGATAGTCTCATAAAACGATTCGGTTCAGGAACGTGAGCTGAAACAGAACTCGGTTATGATGGATGCACAGAGGCATTGCAGAAAAGACAAATATGACTCATTTGGTTCCACACCTGCCGTTCAGCTACATCCTTTAGGGGTCACCACGGGACAATATTCTTAGCATCCATCAACCTTCTCTGCTCCTCCTCTGCTCTCCTTGGTCACACGCTCCACCCTCATGTCCTCCTCTTCTACATCCATCAACCTCCTCTTTGTTCTTCCTCTAGTTCTCTTAGCTCCATCCTCAGCATCCCTTCACCAACATCATCACTGCTCCTCCTCTCATCGTGTCCAAATCTTCTCCATCTGCTTCCCTGCATTTATCTCCAATTCTGATGGACTCCTTCCTGATCTTCTCCACCCTGGTCACGCCCAAAGAGAACCTCAAGATCTTCATCTCTGCTTCCCGTCTCTTTCTTGGAGCCATTTACACACAGATTCTCGTCTCGCTGCCGCTGACCTTCATTCCTCTCCTTTCCAGAGCAAACCTCCTCTCCTGTAGAAGTTCCTCCCCCTGCTCCCTGCTCCTTCTACAGATCACAATGTCATCCGCAAATACTACAATCCTCAGAGATTTCTCTGAGAGATGTATCCATCAGTCTGTACATTACCATAGCATTCAATAGGCTGAAACAGCAAATTCTTTCCTCCCAGTCACCATGATCTCTTCAGCTGTAGATGGAAGAACCTCTTCATCTCTTACAGTGGACAAGCATATTGACAGGAGTTGGCTTTCCCCTCATTAACAACACTCCTAAATGTGAAGTGTTCCTTCATTTAAGGTTGGACAGAAAAATGATCACATACAGTTAATTTATTCAGACCCAGAAGGTTTTTCATTTCATACATTTAAGAGATGAGCAGTTTGTTTCTTTTTATACACTTTTGAGGCTAAAAGTGAGACTTCCCACAGAAATCCCCAAACAAACATTGTATTTTCTTTACTTTTGTTTAAAGAAAAATGTCTGAGGAAGACTTGGAATCATAAACAAATCTGAATGAATCAAAGAGGGGAGAGAAAACATGCATGTCATACAAATCAAAGTTTAAGACCTGAAGATGAAGATGTGACTCAAATGGCTCAAGTAAACTAAAAGGATAAACGAAGCCAAACGCAGGAGGAAAAATGATTCACGAGGAGCTTCCTGGCCTCTCCTGTCATTAAGCAACACAGAAGAATTTACTACTCTGTGGAAACCATCCACATGTTGTTACAGAGAGCTGAGAGCTGCTGATGCATTAGTAGCTTGTAGAAGTGTGTGCAGAGTAGGGTGGCAGCTCTTACCATGGAGAGCGCCGTCTGAGTCTGCTGAAGAAGAGGCTCAGGCAGTAGGGAGATGTGCACACACTCAGGGATGGTAACGGTGCCGCCGTCAAGGTCAGCGATGATCACGTCCAGCTGAAAGCAAACACTCATGTCAGCATGTGTCACATCCACATCTGAGGCTGTGGTTAAAAGCACAGCAGCAGAACAACCTGCATCAAAGTAAGAAAAAACAGCTAGCAGATGCTCATTTCACAACACTTCCAACGGTACAGCGGCAGCAGACCACCACTGCTGACCTGCATGAGGGCTCCTGCTCACAACCCTGTTATAAGTGGGAACAGTGCTCTCTAAGTTCTGCAGCTCAGCACTTTCTTCTGCTCTCTTCAAAAGACACAACCAACCTGCCATTGAAGCTCCTCACTGGTTAAACACACCTGATCCAGGTAATCAGCAGCAGATAAAGCAACTGGAGGCCGGCCCTCGAGGCCCCTGCTTTAATGTATACTGGCCTGCTTGCCAAGCACATGCTCCGATTATACAGAGAGTGTCAAAGAGTAAGACATAAACGGATAACAGCACAGGTATTATCTGATCATAGATGGATCAAGTGTAGCTGAGCGAGTCAGTCACACACATCTACACAGACCTCAGGACACAGAAGAAGAGGCGCTGTGACCTAGCAAGCCTTTCAGCTCTGCATTACCAGGACTTTGCTGGAGAATTACATTTCGCCTCTGCAGCTGGATGTGCAGGTGTCTGCAGGCGCACAATGATTGATGCTTGTTGCTCGCCGTCCTGTGAAGCCGCAGTTGGACGTGACCCAAAGCCACCTCTCCTGTTGACTTTGCTCTTTTCTTCATCTCATGGTCTGCATTGTCAACCAGCTTGAATTGAAAAACTTTTAACCTGGGGGGTGTCCTGCACAGCCTTTGAAAGCAACGGGTGCACTTGTACACGTTGCATGAAACAGACTTACAGCATCGTAAATACTCATCTGTGCCGTCTCATACACCACTTTGTTTATTACCAAAAACTAACCGCTGGAACCTGAAGAAAAATGTAGAGAAACTGGACAGAATAGAAGCAGAAGCTGAATCTATTGATCAATCAATACAGAGGAAGTTGTGGGGGTGGGGTTGACTCATAAAACAAGATGCTGGAAGTTCATAATCATTACAGTCAGGTGTAAATGTTTGTCTAAAGTGGGCGGGGCCTGTCCACACGCTCAGATGCGTACCTGTTACCACATTCCTGTTGGTTCCAAGAGTCTTCACATACAAACATGTCAACAATATGACTACAGTTCACACACATGTTTATGCATACAAACCAACACGTGTAAAGCCTTTCATTCTGTCACGTAAACTGTCTGTGCAAAGGTGAGCTGACACCTGTGCTCAGGTGAGTGTTTATATGAAGGTGAGGTGGATGATACAATGTAAAACTATTAAAAAGGAGGAAGAATTCCCGGCCATCCCCACACAGGGACCCCTCCTGAAGCAGCAGCGGTGGCGCATGTGGACCTAGACTGCTGCAGGCGTGGCTGAAGTAAGACGTGCTCCTCCTTCCGTCTGTTCTTTGGGATTATTTTAATCATGAAATTGGTTTCTAGTTTGCTACAAACAGAACTGACAAAAGTAGAAATTGTTAAATGTCGATTTCCTATAGTTTTTGCTGTCTTATGTTTTCATTAGCTTAGCTTGGTTTCCTAAGAACTAATTAAAGTTCGCTCTATTTTTCATGGATGTTTATGTTCACTTGTCTTTTTGTGCATTTTTCACTTGTTAGGAGACACGGAGGAAAACCGGGGCAGCAATGTACTATTTGTTTTTCCTTTAACCTGCTACGATGTTGTTTTCTTGTTTTATTTTAAGCACTGTGGGGGGCGGTGGCGCTTACACTGATGCGGTGAGTGGTACGCGAGCATCGATTTATATTAATATATATAATTTTATATATATATCAATGGACGGGAGACACGGAGGGCATACCGGGACAGCAATGTAACTCCTGGTTTTCTTTAAACCTGATGAAAAGAAATGGACTCAATGTCTAAACATGATCTTAATTCACTGGAATCATAACGTAATCATAACGAGGAAAACAACCTGCGTCTAATCAACGAACACCTGTCAGACCATCATTTATTGAAGACCTCATAGTCTGCAGCTCTGCATATCTGCAGAACAGCAGTTTGAAGCGCTGAGGTCAAAGTCATTCCTGCACAGGACGTCCACACAGATGCTGAGAGACTCTGAGCAGTGGTGGACATGAGCGTCAACGCTGAAGGTTCTCAATGAAAGAGCCAGACTCAAATGTGCAGAATGCAACATTCACCTGTGTCCACACAAAAACAGCAACTGTTTTACTGCAGTCACAAAGCACACTTTGTGCACAACAAGGACCGTTATGCAGAGTGCTGTGTTTGTAATGTGTTCTTGTTAGTTTTGTCAGTCATTAGAGTGAAAATACTGGAAAACACTGTGTTGTATAAATAAAAGTCTCTTCATGCTGGAGATGGGAACAGGTGATTTTATCATAGATGCAACAGGCCTAACATGATTTCTGTTTTATGTGTTTTTGTCACATTTACTGTCTTAACCTCATTCAGCATCTATTGGAATAAAAAAATATGACTAAAAAAAACCCTAATTGTAAATAATTCTGGTGTTAAGGGTTTAATCCTTACAATGATTGATAAATGTTTGTGAAGATGAACGTTTGATCACGCTTTAGTTTGGGGGGGACTGCAAAACACTCAATATACTGTTAACAAATACACAATTAGTACATTTATTATTAACTTACAAAGCATTTGCAGAATATTACAAATGTTAACACATATTTTATAAAGGATGAACAAATGCTAATAAAGGTCTTCATGAGAAATGTATTTAAAGGTGTAAATCATTTGTAAGACATTTACAAATGCTAATTAATGCATTAATAAGCAGCTCAATAACCCTTTATTAATACTTGATCATGTCTTATAAGTAGTCCATTAAAGACACTTATTATAAAGCTTTACCAGAGGGATTATGTCTTCTGTGTAGTAAAGGAACCCACCAGTTCTTGTGTTTCTAAGCGGAAGAAGGAGTTGACACCAATGATGAAGGGGGTGGGAGTGCTCAGCACCTCTAGCAGTTTTCCAGGTAAGATAGGGACATAGGTAAAACTGAGAAGACATAAAAACAAGCTGGTTTTCATAAACAACCACAAGAAAAGAAGATTGAAGCAGAGCAGGGAGCAGTGTGAGCGGCTGCATACCTGTACTTGAGGGGAAACATGATGGCCAACAGCCCCCGGCAGGCGTCCGTTAGTCGCTGGTAGCTGCTGGACAGGAATAGGATCTTGTGCTCAGTGAGAGCAGCGCAGAACAGATACAACACGTTTACAATACCTAAGAGAGAAGAAAGTGCAAGAAGGACATCATGTCTTATCAGAAAAGACATGCACAGTAGGAAGAGGCAGTTCACCAGAAATGTTTCCAAATTTCTGCTGTGCTACAATAAGCCTTTAAAATCGATTTTTGCTTAATGCAATGAAATATTTATCACTTCATTTTTGGGTTCCAAATAAAAACAGACTAAGCTTTCATTTTCCTCCTTTTTCTACGCTTCATTGACGTACAAAAACAGAGTGTAACCATGCCAACCTGGCTGTGCAATGAGCTGCATTGTTAATGTGTTTCTTAATCAGCCATACCGAGCTGTCTAAAGAGCTGCGCCACGCTGCAGCCGCTGACAGGAAGGGAGTCGCTGATCGGAGTCTGGATAACTTGCCGGTCACCAGCACCTAAAGTTATCGTCCTCTACAGATTAGGAGAAGAGAAAAGATGGATTAAGGAAAAGGGGAAAAACACCAACAACCAACACGGTTTCTGAGAAAAATCAGGGTTTGAGCGCACGGTTTAATCACAGCTACGCGTGCCCAGAGAACAGCATTGGTCAGAGAGAAAGACGGAGAATCCTACAAGCTTAGCAGGTAGATGAAAATCAAACCCAAGCCATTCCAGCCTATGACAGTGAGGCTGCAGAGAGCTCCATGCCAACCACCAGCAGCACCAGAACCAAAAGCCTTTATGGGAAACACATCTTAACAAAGCATGGCTAAAGTTTCCACTGCAGTGTGATATGGAAAGACAGAGGGGAGTCAGCATGGACAGAAAACTTGTTTTACCATAGAATGATCTGGAACAGGTGAAGAATCTACAATATTTACTCTTCTTTGAGTTGTAATTACTGAAAAGTTGAACAACCTGTTCAGACCAGAGATCCTAATTGTGGAGAAGAGTAACATTGTTTAAATCAAGTTTAACCCTCCAGAAACAACAAAACTGAATTTAGCAGAGTTCCAGGTCAAAGGATGTGGCTCTGCTAAAGCCTCAGTCACATGGACACATAAAGGGGGTTGACCTGTGGAGGGGTCGCGACTTTAGGGGTTATCCGTGTCCGTGGAGGGAAATAGACAGGAGTGACTGCATCTTAAGGGAAGCTCAGGTGTGTCCACCTCAAGAGAAGTCATGAAAATGTCCTAAAAATATCAAAACTTGTTGTGTGTGGTAACTGTGTGGTGAAGAACTGGTAAAGCAAATGGAAGTCGCGCACAGGTAATAATGTCCCTACTCCACACTCTAGTCCAGGGATGCGCATTCCTGGTCCTGGAGATCTCCCACCCTGACCGTCTTCCAGATCTCCAAGCCCTGCCAGCTGCTGATTAGCTCAGTCAGATGTCTCCACATTCTGATTTAACACACCTGATCCAGGTGATCAGCAGCAAGCAGTGGAGGGAGATCTGCTAAACAGGCAGGGTGGGAGATCATGAGGACCAGGAATGAGCAGCCCTTATCTGGTCATCAGTAAGGTGCGAGTACTGGCCCCTTACTGACCAAATGCTGCACACATGGGGTGTGCACCAGAGGTAAATCCCCACTGGACACCTGTAAGGAGCCCACACAAACTACACTCTGATTATCCAATTCCATCATCTTTAAACACTTATGCTATAAGCAGCGAGCCTGCAAGGAGCACACTTATCAGGTCAACAGCACTTATGGACCCCTTGACCAGTCCACAGGATTTAGTGGGATGGAAAAACTGCGACAACACGCGTACGTCTCACCTACTTCCTCCTGACTTACCCTTGCATGTTGTATTTGTGTTTGCAACAGCCTGTCACAGGACTACACAACCACACACCCACACTCACCTGCACATCTAGGGGCAGTTTAGAGTCCCAAAAGAAAGGAGAACATGCAAACTCAACACAGAAAGGACCCAGCCAGGGTTTGAACCAGGGCCATCTTGCTGTGAAGCGAGAGTGCTAACCACTGCTCCACTAGCCCAAAAAAAAGTGCATCAACATTTTTGCTCTACAGGCTGGCTGAGCAGTATTTAACATGGATTAACATGGATATTTAACATCTACATGCGTAGATTTGCTCGTTTTTCACCAACAAACAGCCCAGATCCACCGGGAAGGACAGTTGTGACCAGGTTTACCGAGCACATGCAAAGGCGGAACCAAAGACACTAACAACAGCTTGCTGGGAAAGGAACACATGGCTTTTGGCATGGAGAGGTTCTCATCTGGCGTGGAAGCCACTCAGAATACAAGAAAAGCTCCAAGTGACCCATTTTTGCACAGCCGTTAAGAAAAGAGTGAGGCATCATGTCATGCAGCCACATAAAAATGCTAGCAGCCTCCTGCTGTGTCTGACCACCAGGTGCGTTCTGGGTAATCAGACTCCACTTCAAGGAAACCTGAGAGTGAGAGCTAATCTGTGACCCACAATGCTAAGAGGCAACTGGGCTTAACCAGGCTTTGCCAGTTACCTCCACGTGGTTTATGCAGCATGTCCTGGATAGCGGCTAGCTAACAGCACCGCTGGTAAACATGCAAACATGAGGTCTGGACCTTTAAAATCTTTTGGGAACATGTTTATAAAACAGCTTAGGATTTTATAAGTGAAGACAAAAAAAACACATCATCATGAATTTTTTAAGCTTTTGTGGGGCTTCTGCTTGGCTACAGCTTTAGGTGGGACTTTGGTGTCCTGTACCTATAATACACTGCAGACAAACAGCTCATTACTGTTGTCCAGCATGTCACTGGATTGACAAACTGCTCTACATTATGAGAACCAAATGTGGCGATTTCAGTCTGACACCTGAAGCTGGTCTAGTAACACCCCACAGCAGTAGGTCCAAAACCCAAATGGTTACAGACTAGTCCTTAACCCTTTAAAGCCGAACGTATCACATTTGATACATGAGTCTGTCAGCCCTCCGCAAGAGCAATGGAATGGAAATACACATTTCTTGTTGTTTTTTGTCTTAGAATATTTTTGTTAGCTCAGGAAAAAAGATATATTAGAGCTGTGTGACCTGATGTATCAGATATGATACAAAATTTAATTTATATGTAAAAAAAAATCAAATTTTTTTTGCTTGTTTGTTCAGAGGGACTTATAAAAGCTCCAAATCCAAAGAATTTGAATTTTCTGTCTAATATTTAACGGTTCAGGCTTTACAGGGTTAACCTCATTGTGGAGCAACTCGATACAGGCAGAAGAAACCAAATTGCACAAACCTGCAGGCTTAGTTCAACAGTGAGTCTTTATCTGGATTTTACACTTAAAAACCCCAAAGACATCATTCCACAACACTAAAACCATCCAGCGCTTTGAGCTGCTTTGTATAAAACGTGCTACTGAATATAAATAAAGATTGATTTGATTCATTTGAACGTAGCTGCACTGCACTGGTTCTGATCTGAAAATGTTCAATGACTTTCCAGACTTCACCTTCTCCCTACAAAAACCCACTGATGATCAGTTGTCAAACTGCTGCTCAGATCAGGGGTTGGTTCTTCCATTAGTTCTCCCTCAGCAGGAGGTGTGAAGAAAGCAGGTGGACAGAAGGAGGCTGGAAAAAGCTGGGAGCAGACCGGTTGTGAGGACAAGGGAAGGAAACTCTTTGCTTTCTCCTCTTGGCCCGGCTACACAAATATCAGCAATGAAAAACAAATAAAATAAATGTCCAGCAACATAAGAAGGGTCAGAAACAACAGGAGAAAAAGGCACAGTCTGACAGTACACTTTGAGATCTTCAAAACATGATGTCATCCATGCAAAACAACAGCAACACATCAGCTAGCATTTAGTGTGCTTCAAACAATTGTCATGGCTGTAACAAAGGAAAAAAAGTTGTATTTTTAAGTATTGACCTCAACCTGAAAAAGGTTCAACCTCAGCTTGATCTTTGGCCTCAGAACGACTAGAGGATGCTGTGAGTATTGAGCGTTTGCAGCACAAACACTTCTACATGGACCTGAGCTGCTCTCAGCTGTGGATTCATTCAACCTGCACTTACACGGAACAAAATGATGATGCTTCAAGACACTGGATGAAGCTGCTAAACTTTCAAAGTGACTTTGGGAACTAAAAGAGATATCGAGGAAAGCAGAAAACATGTTTTTTTCTGCACAGAAGGCAGCAATTTGGATTCTAGGTTTGTACCAGTAAAAGCATTTACAGTGACAGTTAAATAACTGTTTAGATTTCAGTTCTGTTTACGTGTTTCCCATTATTAGAGTCAATTTAACTAGAAGTGTCATGACTAACAAGACGAGAAAAATAAGCCGTGCCATTTGGGTGAATTTAAACACACATTCTTGGAAAATGGAGTTAATCCTAATTCCAGCTGCAATTCCATCACAAAGACAAAAGAGCAAAAGCTTGGAGAAAAACAGACAGCACTTGTCTGAGTAGAAATGGTCCTCAGTGATCAAAGCTTCTAACATAACGGATGTTGCGCTGCATTTCAGGACTGAAGGGGTATACTGAAGTGTGACTGAGACACATGCATGCAGCTTCAGTTCTGCCATCACTGCCAAAGATGCTTCTGATCTGAGGTCAATAACTGTGCAACCGTTTGCTTCCTCCTAAATGAATCAAACAAAATTAGCGTATTTTGTAACAATCTTTTCTTTCTGACACGAAAAACCTCTTCCAGGATGTTTTTGTCTATTTGGGCCTAAGACACTGAAACACCTAACATCATAACGTCCCAACAATCCTGACTGAACGTGTTGGCGAATGTCTGACAGGCTTTCAGGCTTGCAGAGAACTGGAGCAGAGGCTGATGGGAAACCATGACAGATATTTGCAAAAGTCAAAGAGATGGAGTGGAAGCGGCCGTTCGTGACCTTTGCTCTCACTGAACACACACAACTGTTTGCTCTTAGTGAGAAACAGGCTGTGTAAACCATGTCTTTAGTGGTATGTGATTTATTTACAGAAAACATGCCTGATCAAAAAGGACCACAGAAGAAAGGTCTCAGGCTGTCATTGGACAGTGCTGACTGATGATGAGAAGCTCACGCGTCTGTGGTCATGGAAGGATGGTTAATAAAACCTTCAAGAAACCCTTCATTGAGAATTTAGCTTAATAGTAAGGATAAAGAGGAAATCAACAAGAAAAGGTCTAATCAGTCCAGACTGACCAGCTCTAGAGTGATGAAGAAGAGTAGAGGATGAAGTGCAAACATCACTATAGGGGTTGTCTGAGTGTTGTGTCTGATTATGTGTGCAGGTCAACTGACGGGCTGGTTTTTCTTTTACTATGTTCATGGAACACAAGTGTCAATGCCTTTACTGTACTGTGATTTCAGGAATCAAGACCTTTTCATATTTTACGGTAGTTAAAAACATTCAACTTTTTCTACACTACCACTTTTTTTAGAGGTTTATTTTTTAACATTTGGCTCAATACTGAAAAATAGCAAATGAAAGAGTTTGGAGCAAAGAAAGGAACAAACCCAAGGAAAGAAGGAGCCTTGACTCTGCACAAAAGACAAAAGTGAGTCAAAAATCGAAGCCGTATCATCGGTTCCGTACATGGGCTGTTAACAAAAGGAACAGCTCATGTGTGGAAGAACCGGAACAGATCCTTCAGAAAGGGTTTGATGTATTCAGGAGTCAGTAATGTTCGGTCGATCCCTCTTCTTTGGTCTAATTATCTACATTTATCCGTCTGTCTGTCAAACACTTAAAGGCCAGTTGCTTTAAAAACAGCAACGCCTGCTGCTTTTGGCTCCGTCCTGCAACATTCTGTACAGAAGCGTTTTCAGACTCTGCATGTCTGGGTTTAGTGTAGGTGTGAGGAGGGCAGAGCAGCCTTGATGTTTAGGTTCGTTTGTGTGTGTTAATACTGATTACATCTGACTCTCTCATTCAGATGCTGCGTGGCCCAGCAGGAAACCATCTGCTGCCCCATATGCTCACAAAACAACAGAGCTGCAGCGCACACAGCAAAAAGGGCTATTCCACAAAGAGACATGAAGGCTGTTAGTGATATTCCAGAGTATTAAGGGATGAATCAAACCAAGATAACAGAAAACAAGAAAGAGTGTCAGATAAACAAAGACATCTGGTAGAATAATGCATCCCTTCATGAAAGGAAGAAAGTAAAAAAGAAGAGTGCCTTTTCTTTGATTGGGTAACATGGAGCTGGTTGCTGATTGGTGAAGCTTACAGAACACAGAGGTTACCTGAAGACAGTCACAGGCCACGCCTGGAACATCTCTGCCTAAACTACAAACTGCAGACTCATCCGTCTGCAACACAATGGGGGGTGCACACAAATGACAAACAAGGGTTACAACTTCTGGAAGCCACAGCGGGAGAGGCTTCAGCTGAAAGAAACAAAGATTATGCTTGAAACGCCTTAAGAAATGAATGACTGGGAACATAGCAAATCGTGTTAATACGAGGTTTCCAAAAAATCAAGTTGAAACAACTTTATCCCAATGGCTGCATGTCAGAACATATCATAACGTCATAGTATGTTACATGATGCAAGTCTGTGGACTTCAGATATTGATTAAGGTTAAATGTTTTCCAGAAAACACTTTCACAGGCATAATGATAGAATTATACTGAATATTCATGGATCTTTTTATGTTACAGGGAAGATGCTTTTATTAAATTGTACTTTTAATAAAAAAACATAATATTGTATGACAGTGTTGTTTTGATGGCTGAATGCAGTGTTGTGTGATGTTCAATCTGTTACTTCTACAACAGATATTTCAGAAAAGTTTCCATGTTTTTAAAGAATAAATACAATGTTATGACTTTTAAATCATAAGCCCAAATTTAAGATGCTTAAGCTGAAACATTTTTAAAAACGTAACACAAAACTTCTCATTACTAGGGGGGTCATGGGGTTGCTGGGGCCTACCCAGCTCCTGTTGGGTGAAGGCGGGGTACACTCTGAACAGGTCGCCAGTCTGTCACAGGGACACGCATTCACATTCTCAACTAGGGGCCATTCAGATTCATCAATGAAGCCATGAAGCCTGTTTTTAGGATGTGGGAGGAAGTGGAGTGCCCGGAGAAGACACACACATGCACAGAGGGAACATGCAAACTGCACATAAAAAAGACCCAGTCGGGATTTAGACAAGGCCCTCTCACTGTGCAGCACAGGAAAAATAAGAAAAGGCCTTTTGGCGTACCTGTGAGCCTCCGGCGAGGGGGATGACGCAGGTCAGAAGGTTTCCAATCACAGTTTCCAAGGGAACAGAGAGGCCATCCACGTGGACAGTATAGATCAAACCCAGACAGTTCTGATCCAAAAAGACAACACACAAGTCAGAAGGAAACATTTTCTAATCTCGACTGGATCTTCAAATTGTTCAGAGCTTTCGTGAAAAAATAATTCTTACAAGCCAATGTGTTTGCTGCTGTGTCTGATTCTTTTATCTTTGTATACAAAGCAGTCAACAAACATGTTTTCTTTTGATAAAAGTTTCTTTGGCTGTAAATGAAAACTGGACTGAATGACTCCTCCCCCTGGCATTCCAAACAGGAAGTACCTACTGGTTCCAAGAAGCCAAAACCCCATAGACTTCTATAGAGAAATAAACAGTTCTTACTCCGTCATTCTGTTTGTCTTCTTCCTCTGATAGCTTTGTCTTAAAGTTTGCTAATCCTAATTTCAGATTGTAAACTGACAGTAAAAAAAGTATGTGGCCTCTCATCAATCATTCAAAACTTTTGATTGATAGATCTGCCCTGAGCCCAATTTCAAGTGGTAGGGGTGTGGGCTTTCAACAAGTTTGCTCCTGATTGGCCAGAGCGGTTGCCACAGAAACAATGACTGACTGGCTCAACCCCTGCTTACTGATGTGGTCTGGCAAACATGGCAGCATCCATGTTGTGATGGACTTGACTTCATTTCATTGGAAACATCAAAGAGTGACATCACACTCACCTGGTCCAGTTCTCAGATACAGTCATTGGTTTCATTAAACCCTTTCATTTGACCCATTTATATACTGGAGTGTTTGTATCAAACATTTTTATTAAGGTCACTGTACTTTATTTAATGGAGGACTTTTGACCATGTCTCACCCTAAAAACCTCGGTGTAATCCAGCTGAGACACCAGAACCAGACTCTTTGGGGCAAAGACTTTAGGCGGTTGAACATCGGGTTCTTCATCTGCCTCATCCGCCCTGCTCCCATCAGCCTTCTGCAGGTAACAGCGGTCAGTAGATGTCACACATCAAACAGGAAAAGGGGCGTCAGATATGTTTGATCCAAACCAACAGGCACTGGTATTGTGTGTCAAGAAAAATCACAAATCCAAAAAGAAGAGATCACCCTAACTGAAAAACACAACCATATTTGTAATGTGGCTGATAAGTGGGAATCAAACACAATGAGGAAAACAGTATGGCGTGTTTTAGCATTGCTGTTATACGGGTAAATATTTATGATTAGTATAAATGCAGCTTTGTGTAGTCAATGCATTCAAACATCTCAACATTAAAGTCTGGAGAGAAGACAAATCATGCTGTGTGTCACCTGTAGATTGTCCAAACTCTCCCAGAAGGTGAAACAGGCACAGTAGTGACGGTCTGAGTTAATGTCGGTCAAAACGGCAACAAAGAAAGAGGCCGGCTGCTGCTCAGGGACCACCTGCCAGCCGCTGGGCTGACAGAACTGTACAGAAACGCATGAGGGATGAGACAGGAGCATGGTTTAGGATAAGAAAGAACGGGTCAGATCACACGCAAACACTGTTCTTCTCCACAACTTTGTTCAACCTTCAACACAACACAGTTAAGAACCACTTGAAACAGCTGTGCACCGTGTAAGCATCTACTTTAGGAAGAGGAGAAGCTGAGCTGCAAACCGCTCTGCTCAGAACCAAACAAAAGTGAAAGTGATCATCGTTGTTTTCCAGTGACTTTTGCTTCATGTTTGGATCAGAGGGGGTTAGGGTGAACCCTGACAGAGAGGCTTTACTGCTGATGCCAGAAGCTCTCAGAGTTGAACACACTGATCTCTAGAAGCAGCTGTAGCAAGTTTAGTGAATATCATACTAAAAACGCTGAGGATTAATAGGTGATAATAAAGGTTGATAAATACAGATTCTAAAAGCTAGCAAAAACAGAAGAAGGGAAAAACGTCTCCTGTGGAACTCAGTGTAGCCTCAGTTTTTGACGTTAAGATGTCAGAGAGTCACAGTTAAGATCCCAACACTACTGGAATTCATTCCTGTTAGCAGAAGGAAAACGTAACCTTTTAGTGGATCCCATGTAAGAAATAAAAGCTCTAAGCTGTAAACATTTTATGTACAAACTAGGCTGAAAGTTGGTTAAAAAAACAACTCATTTCCAAATCAATGAATTACTACACTTCTAAATGAGCTCCTCCCTTCATAATCTAAGATGGAAGATCAAGTGCTGCATCCTCGGGTCTTACTGGGAGCTGAGAAGTGGCGCTCCACCTCACCTGCTTCTCATTGTTTGGAGTGTTGACAGAAAAGTCAGATTTAAATGAAAAAAACAGACATGTGAATGTTTCCAGATCTGTGTAGATCCTGTAAAACTGACATGTTGGTTGATGATGGTAACAAACCTGTTGTCCAGGGGAACACCAGCATCGGCATCGACTTACCAGCTCAATGCCTTGTGGAAAGGGACTGTCCTCCCAGTCTTTCTCAGGGAACCGCTGGAGAATGCAGCCTTGACCCTCGCCCTCCACTGTAAGAGGACACAACAGACGGACGGAAGGAGGCATAGGTCAGTCTGGACTGTTGTCTGTTTTCTCTAATAATCTCAAAAATAAAAAAACGTCAACATTTGAAACGATTAAAGCTCTTCCGCTTTCGTTGGATAATCTTGTAACAAAGGGAAATAAATGATGGTGTCCTGCAGTGATAAAACAACTTTTCTGTCACTCACGTTCTCCAAAAACATCCCAGTCATTTCCAAAAAGTGAACAAAGAAATCAGAGGCTTCTTTACATTGGAAAGTGTAAGCAGTGTCTAGTATAGCTGCAGTTTGGACAGTTCTTCTTTCACGCTTATCCATGCTAATCTGCAGCTAAAACAGAGAAACAGCTCGTTTGTTGTGATTATTGCCAAAGTTTATACTACTGCTGCTTTTGTTAAAGATTAAAAGGATGTTTTACGATTGTTAGCTTCTAGTTAATGAGCACTTTTCTGCTGTTGGAAACGGCTTCTGCTGACCATGGCTTCTCAAAGCAGCACAATAACACAACAAAGACTGACTTATGTAACCACAACAAGCCCGTCTTTCAGCCTGGTTCCTGCTGAAGCCCGGCAGGCTGCTTAAAGGCACCATTCATTCACACAGAGAACTTCAATTTCCCTTGCAAAGGAAAAGAATCAAGACTAGAATGATACGGATTCAAGCACTACACTGTGCTGAAAGGAGACCGTCACCAGCTCAAAGACCAACCCTTCCATGCACTGGAAAAGATCCAGGGCAATAGAACAATGTCTGTGAGCATTTCTCAATGTCAATAAGGAGCCCAGACAACACCCCAGCATGACGCCAACAAGCTCCAGAAACTTACTGTGGACTGCTTACATCCTGTCCGGTACTGAAACTTGTGTCGCACAGAAATAAAACATTCAGACATTTACTGATTATGCGCAGTATTAGTTTTCTGCAGTAGTTTCTATGTAAAATGCAGAAAATGGGACAAATAGAAATGGAAGATAAACCAGCTGGACTCACAGCAGCAACAGACTGTAAGAAAAAGTGTAGATTTAGAGAGTTGCACACATACGCTATCACGCTACGACGATATATGCTATGCTAACGAGTGGCGCCGCTTGTTGCCTGTTTGTGACCGATTTAATGTCAGAGAATATTTTCATGGAGCGGATTTCAAGTCATGGTAGATAAATCCAACAAACTTAACTCATGGGACATTCATTAAAACTGTATTTTCTAAATACAATAAACGACGTGAATCCACTTTGGATTAATCAGAACAAAAGACAACATAGAATTCTGTGGAATTCCCCAAGGCTCTGTATTAAGACCAAGATTGTTTATACTTTATTAAAATGATATTGCCATGGTTTCAAAAAAACTAGAGCTTGTTATTTTTGCAGATTATACAAACTTATTCTGTTCAGGTCAAGATCATTTTCAAGAAATCTCAGAAAAAGAAAAGGAGTTGGTTAAATTAAAAAAATGGTTTGAGATTAAACACTTTTTTTGAATGAGAGAAAAACAAAATTCAAGGTTTTTGGTACAGATAAAGCAAATGATAATATAAAAATTCATTTTGATGGAATAGAAATTGAACGTGTTTGTAAAACAAAGTTCCTTGGAGTCATCATTGACCACCAGCTAAATTGGAAACCACATATTGAATATATAAAAATCAAAACGCATTTATAAAACACAAAAGTTGATCCAATAATTAAACTTTTTTTAAAAAGCAATTTTAGTCATAAAGAAAGTTTGTTACTGTAAAGCCACAAATGCACTGTTTAAAAAATCAAATATAATATAATAATAATAATAATATAAAATTAAAATTTGTTGATGTGCATATAAGAATGTTAGAAATTTCTTTCTGTGCTTTTGAAAAACACTTGCCCTTAAGAGTGTAGTCATTTTTAAAAAGAAAAGAAGAATATTATAACTTGAGAGGTAACTTTATGTTTGAATCTCAGAGCAAGAACAAATGTAAAATAGAGATGTCCTTCTGTCTTTATGGAATAAAACTTTCTTTGGATAAGGATCTCAAATTAGTTAATTCTCGTACAAAATTCAGGTTTCTGTTAAAAAAAATAAAAAAAAAAAAAAAAAGGTCTATACTAGGGAAATGTATTTTTGCATCACTAAATATTTAACCCTGCCAGCTCCATGGAGCTAACAGGATAAAAACATTAGCTGCTAGCTCCATGGGGCTACCAGGCTAAAAACAGTAGCTGCTAGCTCCATGTGGCTAACAGGCTAAAAACATTAGCTGCTTGCTCCATGAGACTAACAGGCTAAAAACATTAGCTGCTAGCTCCATGGAGCTAACAGGCTAAAAATATTAGCTGCTAACTCAATGAGGTTAACAGGCTAAAAATATTAGCTGCTAACTCCATGTGGCTTACAGGCTAAAAATATTAACTGCTTCAAACTTCAAACTTCAAACTTTATTTATTTGTACAGCGCCTTTCCTTCTTGAGAAAACCCAAGGCACTTTACATAAAATAAATAAATAAATAAATAAAATAAAAATATAATAATAAGATAAAAATAATAATAAAAATAAAATAATAACAAAAAAATACAATTACAATTACAACCACCCTTCCCTCCCCATGGAGAACATGGATTACTGAGCAAAGGAAAAGGTGCGCGTTTCTCAAAAAATGATCGGCATGAAAGCGAAACTGATTTTTGATACAGAGAATGACAGAGAATAAAATGTTCTCATCATTTCAATAAATCCTGAAATGTTCTTCTGTTATTTTTTGCATTTTGTGACTGAATTTCCCTGCAAAATGAACCCATTAACCATCATCATTCTGTCTGTATAAATAAACACCAGCCTCCAATAGACGCCGGTCTCTAATAAATGCCGGGTCGGCCGACTTTTTTTTTTTAAATAAACGCCCCGGCTGCTTTTGGAAGATCTATGGTATACATAAAGGTGAGGAGTGGCAGCTGCCCCGCACTGTGGTAGGAGAAAACCGCTGCTACCTGTAACCAGTGGAGGGGTTTATTGCAGCAGAAGACACAGTGAATTTGAAGTAGTAAATTCTGACATCCCCTGGTTCTTTTCTATTTATGTTTTTATTTTTTTAACAAACTATTTTTATTTCTTGATGCAATGTCTCTTAATGCATTTTTGTTTATATGGGCATCCTGAGGGTTTTTTTCATAAATAAGATCTTCAGTTGAAAGATGTTTGTGTTTATAAAAAGGCTTCAATGAACAAATGTTTTCATGTTAACATACAAGCAGTACTTTATTTGTGTTTTTAAAAATATAAGGTTTGTACTTAAAAAAAAATAAATTGTAGGCTTTCTGTTGTTTTTTTTTTACTGATCTGAAAAATGATCCAAACCGTGACTCTAAAACTGACACGATCAGAACCGTGGATTGTGTGATCCATTACACCCCTACTTCACTGACTGCATGTGATGCTAAATGTAGAAAGAAAAAACTATGATTAGAAATCAATAATGGAGTTACCAAAAAAATTATTTGGAAAAATGAAAACAGAATCAACTATTATGTTGTTATTAGTTGATGTTTTGATTATCTTGTGACCTCCTCTCTGCTTGCATTCAACATCTTATCAATGTAGTTGAATGCAGTTTCCGGTTCCGGTTCACAACTCCACACGAGTCTTTCTTCAGCTCTTGATTCCTGACGTTTTTTTAGAGTGTTTTTTTTTTTATATATTCTTTATATTAAACAGCAGATATTCTGCTACAGAGAGCTGAACATGGCACCTAAGGCTGAACTGGCAGAACTTAAAGCTGTATTGGCAGATATCCAAGCCAAACAAGCGGACATCTAAGCCAAGCTAACTCCATTGCTGGCTATGGAGGCTAAGCTAACTCCATTGCTGGCTATGGAGGCCAAGCTAACTCCACTGTTGGCATTGGAGGCTAAGCTAACACCTCTGCTGGCACCTGTGCAGGAATTCCGACAAGAAAAAGTACGAAATAAACAACAGGATAATCGGCTTTTCCTCATGGACAGAAGACAGAACAACGTGGATCAACAACTAAGAATGAATAATATCATCCTCAAGGGATTTCAACTCAAACCAAGAGCTAAGTCTGGTGTAGCAAACGTTAGCACGGATGCTAGCGGAGCCGCTATGGCAACAGCCAAGACCGTTGAAGCCCAAGTCGGATCATTCCTCACTTCCAAAGAGATTATCTTGGATTTGAATAATATCGAGATCTGCCACCCGCTTCCCAGGAGAAAGGAGTCAGATAAACCAGCGATCCTCATCAGGTTTGTGAATGAAAAGCACAAAATTGCTCTGATGAAGCAAAGAAAACTGCTAAAAGGATCTGCTGTTTTTATTAATGATCATTTATCTAATTTTCACGCATTGTTGGCTAAGCATGTCCGACTCCTGAAGTGGAAAAAACAGATCCAGAGCACATGGGTGCTGAATTCCAGGATCTATGTAAAACCACTTGGTCCACTGGACCTGACCAGGGCAATGGTCATCACCAACATGAGAGACTTTGAAAAGTGTGTGGTCACTGACGTCTGAGCCTTTATTTGAAGTGAAACAAGAATCAAAAATGATTTCAAGAAAATATGGTGCCCGGGATTTACCACTAACTCTTAGATCAACTTTGACCTGATTTTCAGCAGCGATTTCTGCCCTGCAGACAACTGGAGCTCAAGTCACTGTGATACCAGAAGGACAATGGTCCTGACAAGCAAAGTCTGCAGTCATAACAATGAGGAGAACTTTATAAACTCTGTTCTAACCTCAAGGATGGCTGTTAATCAGGCAGCTGAACGCAGGAACACCGTCTTGGCCAAAGGCTTTAATCAAATCACTTGACATAGTTCCCTGAAATGTGATTAATGTCAAAGGATCTACTAATGATACAACCTACACTTATTGATTTCTATATTTTCTATATCTGATTAAAGTAAATGATCTTTCAGACATAAATTATTTATTGTTGCCTCTTTCTATACATGATCTGAAGAAACGACTTGTCTGATGAAAATTGTCAGCATCTACTTGATATTTTAATGATTTTGATCTTTTCGTTTTGTTTTGTCTTTGTTAATTCTTTACTTTTTTCTTTAATTACTGTTATTTAAAAAAAGAGAGAAAATCATTATTCATTATTCTCAATTATTATTACTTTTGCATAAGCTCCAATCTAGTCTAACATAATGATGTTCTTACATGCAAAGCAGTCTGACTTATTGTTACTCAAGGATGTTTAATTATACGACTTGTTTGATGAAAATAGTCAGCATCTACTTGATATTTAATGATTGTGATCTTTTTGTTTTGTTTTGTATTAGTTCATTCTTTACTTTTTTCTTTAATTACTATTTTTTATTGTTTTTGATTTATTGACATCACTGATTTTTTTTATGACGAAACTATTCTTAAAAAGTAGGGAAAAAAAGAGAAATTCATTATTCATTATTCTCTATTATTATTACTTTTGCATAAGCTCCAATCTAGTCTAACATAATGATGTACTTACATGCAAAGCAGTATGACTTATTGTTACTCAAGGATGTTTAATTACTTGTATTACTGTCAGAACAGAATAAATACCTGATTATTAGTTATTAACCGGTTGATATCTAATGTAAAGTAAATGGTATGGTCGAGTCGGGGTGGGATTATATAAGTTCGCTTCCTCCCACTCCCTTTCAAGCAGTCAAATTTCTGATGTCTAGTTATCCTATGTTTGACATGACTACTGTTACAAATCTTTGTTGTTGTTGATTGTGTTACACGTGTCTTGTATATCTTGTCTGCTTGAAATAAACAAATTCAAATCAAATCAAATCAAAATCAATGTAAATAAAATGCTTAAGGTTTTTCTGTGTAAAATAGGGTAATAATTTAGCAAGTAAAAAATGTTTTCTTTTTAAAATCTAGCCAAATTGTCCAGTGACTGAAAACTTAAATTTCGGCTGCTGTATGTACGTCTGCTCTGCTCTAAGGATTTTCTTCCACATGTTCTTTATTCTTGTTTCTTCAGATTGGTGCTGTGGGATGTTTTTCTGATCAGGATCTACAACGTGCCACTCCCTCTCTGTGCTTTGTCGTGTGTTTGTGTGTGTGTTCACATTTAGGTGAATGGCATCAAGGGTCACTTCAGAGTGATTAGTGTTTTCTGACAGATAAGAGTTCACTTTTGCTCAGGTTAGCTCTACATCTTCCCAAACAAAGCAAATGATCTGGGAACAATCTCTGGTTTTAACCATACAGTTCAGTTGTTCAAAGATTAACAAGTTCTTCATCATTTATAATGGGCTGAATTACATGTTGTTTATTCAAATGTCTTGTGCTGACAACGTAATGTCAGCTCCCTGAAGTGGTCAAGAGTAACAAGTTTCCATATGTATCATGACTGATATTTCATTTCCTCTTGGTCTCTGTACAGAAACAAACACAATACGGAGAGAGTAAATGTAGCGCATGATCCTTTCATACAACCAGCAGTTTAGACTGAATTCTTATGAACTCTTATGTAAATTTTATGGTTTTATACTCAAGACTTTTGAAGTTAAAAACAAATTCTGGTCAGTTTGAAAAATGAATAGAAAACAGTATGTGGAGCCGCTGATTTTTAACAGGT
This sequence comes from Oryzias woworae, assembly GCA_016861445.1. NCBI lineage: Eukaryota > Metazoa > Chordata > Actinopteri > Beloniformes > Adrianichthyidae > Oryzias > Oryzias woworae. The sequence goes on from BOLG01000407.1 coordinate 1,287,736, forward strand.
AAACGGTTGCACACGGTCACATGTTTGCTCAGATGTGAAAGACAAATCAGTTCAGTCTGTTTTTGTCTCAGAACAAATGTTGCTCATTGATTATTGTGGTACTGTGTGTCTATGCTCCTCACCAGCTAATGTTTGTAGCCTGATTGCCACATGGAGCTAACACCTAATGTTAGTAGCCTGATTGCCACATGGAGCTAATAGCTAATATTAGTAGCCTGATTGCCACATGGAGCTAACAGCTAATATTAGTAGCATGATTGCTACATAGAGCTAACAGCTAATGTTAGTAGCCTGATTGCTACACAGAGCCAACAGCTAATGTTAGCCTGATTGCTACACAGAGCTAACAGCTAATGTTAGTAGCCTGATTGCTACATGGAGCTAACAGCTAATATTAGTAGCCTGATTGCTACACAGAGCTAACAGCGAATGTTAGTAGCCTGATTGCTACACAGAGCTAACAGCTAATGTTAGCCTGATTGCTACACAGAGCTGACAGCTAATGTTAGTAGCCTGATTGCTACACAGAGCCGACAGCTAATGTTAGCCTGATTGCTACACAGAGCTAACAGCTAATATTAGTAGCCTGATTGCTACACAGAGCTGACAGCTAATGTTAGTAGCCTGATTGCTACATGGAGCTAACAGCTAAAATTAGTAGCCTGATTGCTACACAGAGCTGACAGCTAATGTTAGTAGCCTGATTGCTACATGGAGCTAACAGCTAAAATTAGTAGCCTGATTGCTACACAGAGCTTACAGCTAATGTTAGTAGCCTGATTGCTACACAGAGCCAACAGCTAATGTTAGCCTGATTGCTACACAGAGCTAACAGCTAATGTTAGTAGCCTGATTGCTACACAGAGCCAACAGCTAATGTTAGCCTGATTGCCACACGGAGCCAACAGCTAATGTTAGTAGCCTGATTGCCACATGGAGCTAACAGCTAATATTAGTAGCCTGATTGCTACACAGAGCTAACAGCTAATGTTAGTAGCCTGATTGCTACACAGAGCTAACAGCTAATGTTAGTAGCCTGATTGCTACACAGAGCCAACAGCTAATGTTAGCCTGATTGCTACACAGAGCTAACAGCTAATGTTAGTAGCCTGATTGCTACACAGAGCTGACAGCTAATATTAGTAGCCTGATTGCTACATGGAGCTAACAGCTAATATTAGTAGCCTGATTGCTACACAGAGCTAACAGCTAATGTTTATTAGCCTGATTGCTACATAAAGCTATTAGCTAATATTAGTAACCTGATTAGTAACCTGATTGCTACACAGAGCTAACAGCTAATGTTATTAATCTGATTGCTACACAGAGCCAACAGCTAATTTTAGCCTGATTGCTACATGAAGCTATTAGCTAATATTAGTAGCCTGATTGCTACACAGAGCTAACAGCTAATGTTAGTAGCCTGATTGCTACACAGAGCCAACAACTAATGTTAGCCTGATTGCTACACAGAGCTAACAGCTAATGTTAGTAGCCTGATTGCTACATGGAGCTAACAGCTAATGTTAGTAGCCTGATTGCCACATGAAGCAAGTAGCTAATGTTAGTAGCGTGATTGCTACAAGGTGCTAACAGCTAATGTTAGTAGCCTCATTGCCACATGGAGCTAACAGCTAATGTTTATTAGCCTGATTGCTACATGAAGCTATTATCTAATGTTAGTAGCCTGATTGCTACACAGAACTAACAGCTAATGTTTGTAGCCTGATTGCTAGATGGAGCTAACAGCTAATGTTTGTAGCCTGATTGCTACACAGAGCCAACAGCTAATGTTAGCCTGATTGCCACACGGAGCCAACAGCTAATGTTAGTAGCCTGATTGCAACATGGAGCTAACAGCTAATATTAGTAGCCTGATTGCTACACAGAGCCGACAGCTAATGTTAGCCTGATTGCTACACAGAGCTAACAGCTAATATTAGTAGCCTGATTGCTACACAGAGCTGACAGCTAATGTTAGTAGCCTGATTGCTACATGGAGCTAACAGCTAATGTTAGTAGCCTGATTGCTACACAGAGCTGACAGCTAATGTTAGTAGCCTGATTGCTACATGGAGCTAACAGCTAAAATTAGTAGCCTGATTGCTACACAGAGCTAACAGCTAATGTTAGTAGCCTGATTGCTACACAGAGCCAACAGCTAATGTTAGCCTGATTGCTACACAGAGCTAACAGCTAATGTTAGTAGCCTGATTGCTACACAGAGCCAACAGCTAATGTTAGCCTGATTGCCACACGGAGCCAACAGCTAATGTTAGTAGCCTGATTGCTACATGGAGCTAACAGCTAAAATTAGTAGCCTGATTGCTACACAGAGCTAACAGCTAATGTTAGTAGCCTGATTGCTACATGGAGCTAACAGCTAAAATTAGTAGCCTGATTGCTACACAGAGCTAACAGCTAATGTTAGTAGCCTGATTGCTACACAGAGCCAACAGCTAATGTTAGCCTGATTGCTACACAGAGCTAACAGCTAATGTTAGTAGCCTGATTGCTACACAGAGCCAACAGCTAATGTTAGCCTGATTGCCACACGGAGCCAACAGCTAATGTTAGTAGCCTGATTGCCACATGGAGCTAACAGCTAATATTAGTAGCCTGATTGCTACACAGAGCTAACAGCTAATGTTAGTAGCCTAATTGCTACACAGAGCCAACAGCTAATGTTAGCCTGATTGCTACACAGAGCTAACAGCTAATGTTAGTAGCCTGATTGCTACACAGAGCCAACAGCTAATGTTAGCCTGATTGCTACACAGAGCTAACAGCTAATGTTAGTAGCCTGATTGCTACATGGAGCTGACAGCTAATGTTAGTAGCCTGATTGCCACATGAAGCAAGTAGCTAATGTTAGTAGCGTGATTGCTACAAGGTGCTAACAGCTAATGTTAGTAGCCTCATTGCCACATGGAGCTAACAGCTAATGTTTATTAGCCTGATTGCTACATGAAGCTATTATCTAATGTTAGTAGCCTGATTGCTACACAGAACTAACAGCTAATGTTTGTAGCCTGATTGCTAGATGGAGCTAACAGCTAATGTTTGTAGCCTGATTGCTACACAGAGCCAACAGCTAATGTTAGCCTGATTGCCACACGGAGCCAACAGCTAATGTTAGTAGCCTGATTGCCACATGGAGCTAACAGCTAATATTAGTAGCCTGATTGCTACACAGAGCCGACAGCTAATGTTAGCCTGATTGCTACACAGAGCTAACAGCTAATATTAGTAGCCTGATTGCTACACAGAGCTGACAGCTAATGTTAGTAGCCTGATTGCTACATGGAGCTAACAGCTAATGTTAGTAGCCTGATTGCTACACAGAGCTGACAGCTAATGTTAGTAGCCTGATTGCTACATGGAGCTAACAGCTAAAATTAGTAGCCTGATTGCTACACAGAGCTAACAGCTAATGTTAGTAGCCTGATTGCTACACAGAGCCAACAGCTAATGTTAGCCTGATTGCTACACAGAGCTAACAGCTAATGTTAGTAGCCTGATTGCTACACAGAGCCAACAGCTAATGTTAGCCTGATTGCCACACGGAGCCAACAGCTAATGTTAGTAGCCTGATTGCTACATGGAGCTAACAGCTAAAATTAGTAGCCTGATTGCTACACAGAGCTAACAGCTAATGTTAGTAGCCTGATTGCTACATGGAGCTAACAGCTAAAATTAGTAGCCTGATTGCTACACAGAGCTAACAGCTAATGTTAGTAGCCTGATTGCTACACAGAGCCAACAGCTAATGTTAGCCTGATTGCTACACAGAGCTAACAGCTAATGTTAGTAGCCTGATTGCTACACAGAGCCAACAGCTAATGTTAGCCTGATTGCCACACGGAGCCAACAGCTAATGTTAGTAGCCTGATTGCCACATGGAGCTAACAGCTAATATTAGTAGCCTGATTGCTACACAGAGCTAACAGCTAATGTTAGTAGCCTAATTGCTACACAGAGCCAACAGCTAATGTTAGCCTGATTGCTACACAGAGCTAACAGCTAATGTTAGTAGCCTGATTGCTACACAGAGCTGACAGCTAATATTAGTAGCCTGATTGCTACATGGAGCTAACAGCTAATATTAGTAGCCTGATTGCTACACAGAGCTAACAGCTAATGTTTATTAGCCTGAATGCTACATAAAGCTATTAGCTAATATTAGTAACCTGATTAGTAACCTGATTGCTACACAGAGCTAACAGCTAATGTTATTAATCTGATTGCTACACAGAGCCAACAGCTAATTTTAGCCTGATTGCTACATGAAGCTATTAGCTAATATTAGTAGCCTGATTGCTACACAGAGCTAACAGCTAATGTTAGTAGCCTGATTGCTACACAGAGCCAACAGCTAATGTTAGCCTGATTGCTACACAGAGCTAACAGCTAATGTTAGTAGCCTGATTGCTACATGGAGCTAACAGCTAATGTTAGTAGCCTGATTGCCACATGAAGCAAGTAGCTAATGTTAGTAGTGTGATTGCTACAAGGTGCTAACAGCTAATGTTAGTAGCCTCATTGCCACATGGAGCTAACAGCTAATGTTTATTAGCCTGATTGCTACATGAAGCTATTATCTAATGTTAGTAGCCTGATTGCTACACAGAACTAACAGCTAATGTTTGTAGCCTGATTGCTAGATGGAGCTAACAGCTAATGTTTGTAGCCTGATTGCTACACAGAGCTAACAGCTAATGTTTTTAGCCAGATTGCCACACGGAGATAGCAGCTAATGTTTGTAGCCTAATTGCTACACAGAGCTGCGTCTGTTTATCTAATTTACCATGCATTCGAGACACAGATAATGTTTAGAGATCAGGTTTATTTATTTTGTAGAGCTCTATACAAACATCAGTGATCACGTCTCCATGTTTGGGTTCATAAGAACATTTAGTCTCTCTTTAGCTCCAGTGAGTTTCTCTCCTGCTGCTGTGTCTGATTGATGGTCGCTTGTGCTATTCTGTGTGTAGGCTCCATTATGCATTCAAACACAAGTAAAGCATATCATTCCCTCACACGTACTATTTATGCGAAAGTGAGCTAATACTTGTTCTCAGAAAAGTGTCTACTTTCTACTGAGGTGGATAATGGAAAGTGAAAAGAGGGGAGTTGCTGCCGCAGCAGTGGTAGCCATGACCCTCCACACACCTACACGGGACAGCAGATAAAGGGAATCCAATGTTGGCCACACAGACCAGAGCCAGAAGAATGGCCAAAGGGGCCTCCAACACCAGAAAGCAGGCGGGCACAGAGAGCGTGAGCTCGAGTCTAACCAGAGAACAGCAATTCTGCCACACCAGGGGGTCCAGCAAATGACCCCATCCGCCAGAGAATTCCCCAGCCCCAGACGAGCATCCCACCACCACCCAGGAGTTCCAAGCACCCCCCACCCTAACCCCAGACACAACCCAGGGTCCCCAAAAGAAGACCCGTCTCATGCTCATGCCCAGCGGGAGGTGAGATTCCACACCTGCCGAATGAAGTGAAGGTTAAGAAAATCTGCTGGGGTTCAAACAAGGACCAATTTATCACTGAACGCGCCTATAGCACCATCACACAATCAGAAGCGTCCTGCAGCACATGTTTCACTTCCTTTACTGCAAAGAATATAACAAAGGAGATAGAAATGAAATCCTGTTTGGCTTTTTGTTTTGTTTCATCCCTATGCCTCATTTTATGAAAATGTGCCACTTCAATTGCCAGTTTATTAGAAAAATGGGGGCATGGTGGTTTTTGGTCAGTTTCCAGACTGTTCTTCTGTAGAGAAAAAAAACATCTCTCCATGTCACAGCTGATACCAGTTGGTTGCAGATTACACACATCCCAGAGCCTTAAACTGCTCTCAAGTGTCACACTTCAAACTTGGACTCAGTAAGTTTGACTTGTGTTGAAATTATCTGTGAACCACCAAGAACACACAGGACAAAACCAGCACTGCTTTTGCTTTGAAAACAATGACCGTTCACCCACAGTGATACACCCTGTGGAGTACGAGGGCTATAAAACAGGCTGGTGAGCTGGACCCAAGTTCACTGTGCTTCCTGTGGCAGATAACAGTCTGCAGGTACGAGAGAATGAAGAAAGTCAAGTTTGAACAACATTTATTTAATGGGAAATACAGAATGAAAGCAACAAGGCAGCTGTTACTTTGACTTTAAGTTCAAACATGGTACATTCTATCAAAAATGACATTTCCTTCTGACTGAGTATGAAATTGATGAGTAGTAGCCAGAGCAGACCTCTTTAAGACAATACTCTCAAACATGCAATGGTAGTAACAAAATGCTCATAGAAAGATGAATTTATCAGCCCCTCACACTAAAGGGCTCACAAGAAAATCCCAGATTCAGAAATGACCTGTTTTAATGTCGCTGAAAGCTTGACCGCAACAGCTGCTGTAAGAAGGTGAACATTTTCTTTTAATTAGTTCGTCTGAGCTAGGTGGAGTTAATGAAACATAAAAACAAATCAGGCTCTCAAACCCCCATCCTCTCACAATTTTCCTTAGGATCTGCATCATCCAGGAATTATTTGAAAGACAACTGAATCTGGGATTCTATTGGGTAGCCATGCCTTCCAGCTGTAGACATAAAAATGACATTTTGAAGACACGTGAGGACCCGAACCAAAACTTGGGCAAGCTGCAATCAGCCTAAGTAGGAAAACTAGGTAATTCTGGTCAGATGAAACAATGCTGAAGACAATAGTAAAGAAAACTGAAAACAGAATGAAAAGACAAAGATGCTGCTGAGGAAGGACTCCTGCTGGGAGGGAAGAAACTGTGTTCTTCTGTTTGTAACTGGATCTGCAGCCTCATGCAGAACAACGTTTTTAAGATCAAATCAGTTCGTCTGAGCACAGATTTCCAATTTTGTTATCTTGCTGCTGCAGGTATAAACTACATATTTATATACAGCACAGATAAACAATTAAGACAAATCACCAGCAACAGAAACTGAACTGCAGACTGAAAGAAATCAAGCAGAGATAACTGCATCATCAGCGTGTTTGGATAAGAATCTCCAGAAACGATACCAAGATGAAGAAGCCCTTGGGTGAAACAAAATGATATCATTCAGTTCAGGCCCTGCACCACCCCTTCTGACACGATCTGCTCAGCACACACCAATCAGCTTCCACCATTTATGTCTTTTCTCTCACACACAGAGCAATGGTTTAGAGGAGGTGTGTGCAAACCAAAGCAATAAAAGATGGAGGTCCCAGACTGGTAAAGAGGAAACGAGATGCAAGTCTGTACTGCACATCTATAGAGCTTCCTGCATATTAGTCGTTTAGACTTCAGGGGCATTGGATTTTATCTTCATATGATCAAACATTGTGTGAACAGAGATTAAAAAGTTTGTTCGTGTTCAATTCCATGTGAGAGAGCAAAGCTGCTGTTTAAGAGCAATAAGGTAGAATAAAAAAACAACACGAGACATTTTCTTTAGCAAACTAACATCCTTCCTCTAAACTAAATGTGGCACACCCATCCCTGATCCAATCCCCTCAACGAAAAGGAAAAGCTTTCCAGGAGAGGAAACAGGCTGAGTGAGCGCCACGACATGAAGGCAGTTCTAGGTGGAGCCGTTTCTCTCTGTTCTCAGATGACACACATACAGAAAAGTCACAAACCAAAGCTTTTTAGTCGTTGACTTTGCTTGCATCTCTTTTACAGTTACAGTTATCCTTGGAAAATCATCTGCTTCAGTCTGAGCCAGATTGGGGGGGTACACATATATAATAGGCCTAGTTTTCTGGTTATTTTTTCACCAGCTTCATTCCAGGCCAGACAAACTGTTGAATCTTTGTCATCTTTATTTTTATTATCTATCATTCTTATTGGTAAAAACAAGTTTACTTCCAGCTCCTACTTTAATATGAGTTGAACTTCAGTTCAGCCAGTGAGCTAAAGACTCCTCTGATGTAACCACTGGACACTTTAGTCGCCCATCTCAGTGGAACTTGCAATCTTTTCCTGAACAGATGCAAGAAAAACAATCCCAAAGACAAAATTTCAATATGATTGGGAGCTTGAAAAACTACACCAATAACCACTGAAGGGGGTTTTAACTGTGAGCCTTCTATCTGTGAACAGATCTGATCCAACTTGCAGAACAACCTTCAGTAAAAAGACTGAAGAGTAGTCATCTGCCAGATCGTTTTCCCTGCCAGGCAAACAGGATTCACAAGCTGTGGTTGCACAGATTCTGGAAGTTCTGCACATACGAGCCATGATTACACTGAAAACTGATTACAACTGAAAATGAGACAAAGAGAATAAAAAGCTTTTGTCGAACAAAACGCTTCAGAAACCAGAACTGTTGGTTTACAGCCACAAAAGTTCAGCCTTTACTGCCGTGGATGATCAGCTTCTTTCTGTGGCGGAGCCTTGTTGGAGTTCTATGACTGCATAGAGCTCATTCTGCTCAGCCCTGTAGATGGTTTTTTTAGGAGTGTGTTTACCTGAAAAGCATAATTATTCTCCATTGGCATATTTTCAGCAACAGTCTGTTCAAGACCTGTTAGGCACAACAGGACGCAATTGTCTTCACACCACTATCACCACAGATAATAAAACTGGCTGCGTTTAAAAACTTTTCGTTTTAATCATAAAACCAAAATCAAATCAATTTTTCTTTAAAGAAAAAAATCTTTTTTCATCCTTCTTAAAAAGCAATATCCATTTTCAGTGATAGCAACCTCATGACTTGTTTTCATGCAAATAACTGATTTCTGTTCGTTTTTAATGTAAGAATTCCAAATTTGATAATGACAAGCCAAGCTTTGTTCAGTTAAAACTACTATTTATTTGAGAAATATTTATTTCTTACAATCCACAGTGATAATGAAAAGAAGTTCCGATCACAAAGCCCAAATATGACTGCTATATGACTGCACAGGTCTAAACGCCAGTTGGTGAAACCCAGAACACAACATTACTACCATATATCTCCAATAGTGGCCGATCTCTAGGCGATGCCAGTCTCCAACAAACGCCGGGTCTAAAGGTGCGTGCACACCGGGTGCGTCGACTCACATGCATGTGACCACTTTCAATGAAAAGTCTATGCAAAAGGGCACACAGCAGAATTCTTGGCCACTGTGTCTGGAACGCACATTTACGCGCACTGCTACGCAAGTTTTTAAGTCGGGTCGCGAGCTCTACGTACAAATCAGGGATGCATTGAGCTCGCGCTGAAACATGAACCTGGTTCAAGACTTTCACACAGAATCGCAGCACTGTGACCAATCAGGGGTTCGGATTTGGGAGTGGCGTGTGAGTAGCGTCCACTTCAAAAAACGGAAGTGCCAAGTGTTGTAAACATGATCACAAAAGAGAAATGAATATTTGCTCTTTGTACCCGATCGGGTCGACATGACTCCAATACAGACATTTAAAGGAACAGAGCAGTGAAAACAAAAAGCCTGGAGGAAGATTTGTGGACTTGCACCGCTTTGACGTTTTCACTCTGAGCCTCTAACTATTGTAGGTGGCGGACAAGTGCAGGTAAACAGTAAAACCACAAAAGAAGAAGAATCTTATCCCTGCAGCTACCTGCGTGACCGTGCTGGGTTGGTGTGGATGCCACCTGCTGACTGTGCCTTCGTGAACCCACGTATCGCACGTTCTTGAACGCACCACACGTGGCCGGTGTGTTTGCACCTTGTTTAGTGTTTCTTGATTCAGACGCCCGTCTGTAATAGCGGCTCCAGTGCACAGTGGCATACGCCATAGAACTTTCTGGTGAGGAATCTGCACCACATTTGGGTGGATCCTGAACATATCTGAGAATGGTGCAAGCAGATGGGTGATATTGAGAAGACTGCAGAAAACAAGGTGGTGGAGGTGCAGCGAGCCACAAATTAAAAAGCTGGTTGAACATGGAATATTGAGCAAAGGAAAAGGTGCTCGTGTCTCCAGGAAAATGATCAGCATGAAAGTGAAGAGGATTTTAGATACAGAGATTGATGACGCTTCAAAAAGAAAAGAAATGTTCACAGTCAGTGCTAATCAGAACAGAATACAATGTTCTCATCATTTCAGTCAATCCTGAAATGTTCATCTGCTGGTGTCTGCATTTGTGACCGAATTGCACCGCAAAATGAACCCGTTAACCATCACCATTCTGTCTGAGATGGAATACACGCCAGTCTCCAATAAACGCAGAGTCAGCTGCCACATTTTTTGAATAAACGCTGGGCTAAATAGGAAGAAATACTTTAATATTACTTTTAGTATCTATGAATTTGGATCCTTTAGATTGTATTACAATTATTGTTGGGTTTTAAAACAAAACAAAAAAACAACAACAGATTGTCATCGTAATGTCAGATAAAAGCATGTGCAAAGAGGGCAGAGAGAGATGGACAGACAGATGGATTAAATAGATAGAAATAAAAAATAAAGATAAATGAAGCCTCAACAGGGCACAAACCAGTGTCCCTAAAATGCATGCACCAATTCAGATAAATGCAGAGGGCAGTGTAAGGAAGAGCATTCAACCCAAAACTTAAGACAGATATATGGATAGATTAATTGATACGATAGCACATGTTCCTAGGCATTTTAGGGTCTCTTAGAGCTCTCACTCTTTAAACTCTCAGCACATCCAGACTTGAAATAAAACTAAAAACAAATCTGTGAATATGCGGGGGGGGCACTGAACTTCTGGTACAGGGTCAGGGTGTATAAAATGAATGTAATCTTGTTTGGATGGTGGATAAGAGGAATATTGCAGTAAAAAGGGAAAAAAATGTTACCTTATAAGCACTATATAGGTGCTTTCTATTCAAGACATCATTAGTTTCTGCCAATCAACTGGGGGCTATTGTGGCTCCACCCCCCTCGTTCCGTTCCACTTTTCTATGGACCCACGACCCGAAGGGGCCCTCTAGAGGTACGGATCAATACTGTTTAATGGGTCTGTTTTACAATGGAAACACTCAAAATAGTGGACCAGACCAGACCCCTCAGTGAAACGTGGCTTTAGTGCCCTCTTCCTTAAATCTTTACCAAACCTAGTAATCTCACTCTGTTCCAAACCACCAGGACTGGTTGCAGAAGGAAGCCAAACTTTACTGACTCCTGTGTTTGAAAGTCAGATTTTACACCAAGTTACCATATTTACAGTCTGGTTTTAAGAATCTTTTCACAGTATATTGCATTATTTCCTATTGGTAATAACTGGGGAAAAGTGGTAAAAATCTGTCATGTAGATTTTCTTTTAAATCTCAGTTTTGTGCATTTTAGGCAACGTTTGCTGATAACCCATTAGCTGTTGTCATTCCATTGCTGAGTTGGGTCAAGCAAACCCCAGTCAATATGTCCCTCTCACTTCCTGCTTCAGAATTCAATGGGTGATGTCAAAGATTATCCGTCCAGTGTCTATGTTCACAGTTCAAACATGTTCAGAACTGTCGTCCTCTTCCCTTTCCAAGACAGAACCAACTAAGAAGAAGTGGGAAAACTGCAAATGAATGATTCAACATGGTTCATTAAGTTTACCACTTTGACTAATAATGCCACTATATCAGAGAAATAATACAGGTCTTTCCTAAACTGTTTGGAACCTTTGGAACATACAAGTTTTAGCAAAACCTCTGTGACTGTGAGCCAGAAGAAGCTGGTAGCTCCTTAAAACTGGATGCATCTCCATTTGTCACTAGTCTGGTAATTCCATCAATCTCAGCTTTGCTTTTAAAACCAAAAGCGCTGTCTTTGCTGCTCCCTGATTTCAGTCAAACATTCTTCTTTCCTCCTCCACTGTAATCACTTAAGGCCTTGCACAGGAAGTTGCATCTTGAAACTTGAACATCCAGTCGGGAACATAGATTCTCATTATCAAACAGGAAGCACACGAAGAGACGGAAAAACAATGGAAGCAAACAATGTTGGTTTGGACTGGATCCTGACCTCATACTCAAGATCACAAACTGAAGACAAAGTGGGGCTCGTAAGTACAGACGGGATTTCAAAATACTCCATTACCGTTGCTTATTCTGAAGTAGATTGTTTGTAAAAAAAGTAGTAACCTTAAAGGGCTGATGAAGAACTAAAGAAAACCACTGAGATTTGAATTTGTGATAGAAACTATGAATCCTCAGTGTGCAGCCAGTCTGAAGCACTTCAACAATGATTATTATAAAGCTTTCAAAAGCAAGCTACAGTATATTTCTGGGGGAGGGGACCCCACCAGGCCATAAACAAAGGACACTCGCATTGGCATCAAGCTAAATCCTGACCACTGACTGTCCTTTAATCTGCATACAGAACCAATCACAAGCTTTACACCAGATTACAGCAGGAACAACCAGAACGTGGAGGCAGAATTTTCAAAAACACACATTTGAGCTGGGTGCTGGGCCCCCCAGAGATGAGACAGTCTTTTATTATGGGTGTTTAGATGCTTTTTACTATCTGGGTATAGAAAATGAAAATGGGAAAGAAAAGAGAGAAAGACATGGTAAAAGCAAAAAGAAACGTTAAAATATATACATTTTTTTGTAGATTTTAGCACTGCAACATCCTCATGATGTTTGATAGGTTTTGCATTAAAGAGATACTTTCTGTTGAAAAGAAGCTACCTAATTTGACACCAGTCTTTACAGATGCCAGCCAGCCAGCTCCCTATTTGTAAATCAGCAGTGCTGGCAGCTTGTGGAGTTGGCTGCTGTGGATTTAAGCGACTGCTCCCCACAGAACCGACTCTGCTTTTGTCCCGAGAGGGGACGGCTTCATTCTCCAAATTCCATGGCCACCATCAAAGCCCTGAAGAGGGAGGCGTCCCAAACATCGCCACAGCTACACAAATGTCGCAGTGCTGCTCACACAGTATCGTTCCCTCATTTCACAGCCTTTATTTGAAGAAATTAAACAACAGCATCCTAAAGTTTACTATTCAGGGACAGATACGCAGCTTTCTGTTGCTTGCTGGGGTTCAGATCAAACTTGCATGGCACTCCAAAAACTCGGACTAAAAAAAGGTACGTATGACTGAATCCCAACATCCCTTCTGTGTGTAGCTGCAGGCACGTGCAATCTTAACAAATGAAACACAATAAAGCAAAGTTTTCAGACAGAGGTGGTCTGCATTTGGAGGGTGTGAAATCCTGGACCTGAAGCCCCCACCCCCACACAACCCTTTTCTTGTGTATCTGTGGAGTAGGAATGAGGGAATGAGGGAATGAGGGAATGAGGGCAGGGCTGGGGCTCTGAGGCCAACGTCTGCCTAGTTAATAGTAAGCATTCAACACAGCATCCATGAGCTCGCGGTGCAGCTTCCTGCACCAACACACATGCTGACAGCTGGCAGCCAAAACGGTGTTTTTCTCTTTTGCATCTTATTTTTCTGTATTAATCGTTTCAAGACTCCACATTCACCTGCTTTTAAAGACAAGGAAAACGGTCTGGGTCCACAAACTGTTCCAAACAAAAACACTGCTGCACTGAAGAAAAACCGAAACACTGCTGCACGCCACGTGGAAGGACATGTTGCCAAGGTAACGCAGTAAACACGCGCTGCTGCCAGCAGAACCCAAGCTGGCAGTCTATCTGAGCATCCTCATGCCAACAGACTTCCACAGACACACACAAGCATCAGTGTGTCATGGCTGCAGCTGAGACCCAGCATCTCTCTATCCCCCATGAAAGGTTGATTGTGAGGCTCTTTGTGGAGAGCAGAGGAGCTCCACTTTGAATGTTAGAGGAAGTGTCTGCCCACAGGCAGCCGGCGCTGGCAGCAGCACACACTCCCTCTCTGCCCCAACTGTGCTGATCTTCACCCTCATTCTGAAAGGTTTCCACTTCCTGTCTATCTTTGAGGTAATTTCCTGTAAATTTGTCACACATCACAGTATCACACATGTGGAACCAGATTATTATGGCTCACTTCTTCTGCCAATCAGAAAATCCACTCACTGCAGCGGTGGCTGAACATCAACAGTCAAGAGATGAACATGAACAGAGATGCACATGCACAGTGCACAGCATACTGCCTCAAAGAAAGAAAAGTGTACAGGAAGTCTTTCAAGCTGCAAATGATCTCTGTCTCAATGGGGCTGATTTTTATGCTTTTGGCTGCTCTGATTTTTGAATGCTTCACACATCTAACCACATGCAAACACAATCTGGAAATAAATTCAACCTAAAAAAAAAGTTTTAAAAAGATAACTTAAGATGCCTAGTATGGCTCTAGAAAAACACTCCTTCAGTCAAAACCAATTTATCATTTATCCAAAAGAAATGAGCAAAACTCTCTATTATTGTTTCATTGTTAAAAAAGACTAGCTCAAAAGTTATCCATGATAACTTTAATGCTCCCTTCTAATCTCCTCCACAACCCTACAAGTATAGCTGTGATTCAACAACGGACACATATTAAAACTGATATTGTGGTCTGAATGCTTCAGAGACGAAGAGAGCCCCAAGCTCACTTCCAATTGGCTGAGGTCCATATTCCTGTATGTGTGTTTGAGGCTCTACTTACAAATACTGTGATCAGAGAGAGGCGAGAAGCCAGCAGCGTCCCATAAACAGACTGGATGTAGGCAGTTTAAAAGAAACATGGACAACTTCCATGTAAAGAATGTTCAGGCCTGATCTGTGTAAAAAATGTGGACTTGGTCCGGCTGAAAACGATTTCACTCCAGTTGCACAGCAGCGTCATAGGGGTGGTGCTTCTATAAAAAACCTTTATCAGCAGGTCCACTGACAGCCAGGTGAAACCGCCCAGACGGTGCAGATTGTCCTTTAAAATTGGTCAGCCCACTTAGGTGGTCTGGCGCTGAACAGGGCTGTCAGTGGTACTTTTACACACTGCACAGAAAACGTGTCGCTCCACAGGCAGAAACAGCCGTTTGCTGCAGTTAACGGGAGGACAACGAGGCTCTTATTATGTAAATGTTGTTGTTTCATTAATTTGTGTTTATTTCACACAAACCAGTTTGCAGTGTCAACTTGGTGTCAGTGGATTCAAATGTTTTCAGAGTAAAACTGTTTTTTTTTTTAGTAGAAATGGAAGCAGGTGAGCAAGAAAGAGTTTTTAATAATAGTGCATTGTGCAGTAACATTACATTTGTGACATTTCTGTCTATAACAGCACAAAGAGGAAAGTAAAGAAAGAGAAAAGAAGAGAATGAGAATGTAAAGTGGCTCTGAGGATAGGCTCCAGCAACCCCATGTTGTCAAAAAGGGAATAAACAGGTTTAGAAATGGATGGATGGAGCTTCAGTCGAGATTTGCATGGCAGGGCAACATAGTCTATAACTTTTCAACACCCATTTACCTCAATGAAATGTCCTGTATGCAAGAGAGCTGCACGATGTTGTCCACTTTCTTATTGAAAACATGAGTCACTTTACAACACAGCTCCACTCAAACATGACCTTAATCCCCAAAACACTGAATGCTCCAGTCTGGGGCAAAAACAGTAGAGGTTCTGCAATAAACTCACTGGCATTCATTCAGAGTCCATACAGCACTAACCCTGCACTGACAGAAGACAAACTATCCGCTAAAACCATCATTTGAACAACTTGTAAAAGTAAGCTGGTCTCAGCAGCAATGCAGTCCCCAAGAGCACACAGCTTGGTGTAAATCAAGAAGAAACACAATCAAGAAGTCACAGCAGTGATTATAACTGCTGCCGGACAAAAAAAAAAAGCAGCAGAGCAATGACTTTATTAAAAAGTAAGTGATGTGATTATCTGACAAAACTACAACTTTGTCAAATTAGAGAAAAATAAACACAAGCTAATTCTGAGTCGCTAGAGGCCAGAATGTTGTATTCAATGTAAATAGTAAAAGTTCAGCACCCTCTGAATGTAAGAAAAACGTTTAATCTGTAATGCACAAGATATGCATAATGAATGGACGCCATCAGATAGGTCATATAGAAATCTATATAGAAAGAATAGTTTCTTATAAAACACTTAAAAGACCATACAGGTAAAAAATCTAATACACAGTCAAAAAAGTGCAGTGCAACCATGCCCAGTTACAGAGCATTCTTAAGGCTCACGCACCTTTTAGTCAACTGTTATAATAGAGGACTTCCCCTGTAAGGTGTCCACTTCCCATGTACAGCCTCACTACAATGGACAACACCCTGCCAGTTGTGCTGTGTGAACTGCTGAGCTGAAAAGAGTCTGTGGGAGGGTCACACTGTCCTGAATGAGACCCACACAGAACCTTTTCCTGGTTTCCACACAGAGGGGACAATCTGGATTCCAACTTTAAACACAAGTCTCCCTTGAGTCCAAGTCAGGCTTCCTGTTTAGGCCTTAGACTGTAAATTCTATTGGCTGCTGGTCTTTGACACAGTAGAGGAACCGCTGTCCAAACACAGCAAGATGCAAGACCCTTCCTCAGAGAACCACGCCCCAACACCATGGACCAGAACCCAACACATAGCCAACCATGTTGGTTCTAAAATGAACTGAAAGTTAAAATACTGCATCCAGGCTGATTACAATGAGAGCAACCTGACACCTGTGACACAAAAGACTGTGCCACCAGGTGAGTGTCTCCATGAGAAGCCCGTGGATCACTGACCAAAACTTCAAAAAGGAGTCTGCAAACAATGACAACCGGCAGTCACTCGAATGCACATCAGCAGCGTGACAAACACTCGTCTCTTCACAGTAACCTGTCAAGAATTACTGAAGACAGGAGACAGAACAGCGAGAGAGCTGCACACAGGAAGTTCATGCATCGCGGTGGGGATGATAACATTATTGGGAAGTGTCTGAATGCAACTTCAGATACTAAAACCCTTTCATTTAGAAACCTGACGGGGCAAAATCAAGCTGCTGCAGCAGCGGTGGGGCAATGGCAGCATTCATCATTAACCTTAAGTGTTTGCTTTTACAAGGTAAGGAAGCTTTGATGCATTAAATTAAAGCAAGTGCGGCTTTCATGTCTGCTTCCCAGATGAGTTTTACAGCCGTGCACTGCTCTGCGAAACAGGAAGGAAAGTTTCTGGGCTGCTGGCTGTGTCCACCTTAGAACATCCTGTATTAAACTCCCCTGAAACCAACTGCAAGACGATGCAAAACGTGAGTGTGCAGTTAGGACAGTTGATGCAGCATCAGGCCAACGCCTGCGCCTGCTTTACACTTCCTGACTTAAATAAATGATGAGTAAAGTCCTGCTGCAAATAACAGACTGTCCCGCGTCACGAAGTGTGCGCTTTCATGCAGGAAGGGGGGTGAATATTTCATGATTAAAGGAGCATTCTACTGTTCAGATGTAGGCCAAGGCTCAGGCTGAAAGCAAGGGAGGAGGGGGCTCAGATAACGGTCCAAACCCCGTCCCAAAAGGGAGCTCCGCTGGGAGGGGGTTCAGGGAAACCCACTCAACCCACTGAACAAAACACTCGCCAGGACGAGAAGACATGCCTGAAAGTCCCCCCACGCATGTCTGATTTCCATGTGGAGATCAGTCGACTTTAGGCGGACAAGCTGCTTTCAGTTGCTGATCAGGTCCTGCAGCTGCAGCTGCAGCCGCAGCCGCAGCCGCAACTGAGGAACCGGGCGGCTTTTCGCGCCCTCCGTCAGTGTGATCGGCAGACGGCCGGAGAAGATTTCTTTTGCCGCTGAAGCGGGGACATAAACCCCGTCTCGGGTCCCAGCCGTCCAAACAGCAGCGCCCCCCCGGAGCCAGCCGGGCTAGCGTTAGCTCTTAGCAAACCCAGTTAGCTTTCGTTTACTGTCATCGGGCTGGATTGGCTTCTAGAACAGTCGAGACCTGCTTTCTGGGCTGTGTATTAAAACACGTTTGCGTATCAATTGCGATATCTACTCCGAAACCCGTGACAACTTCCGGTAACTCCAACTCGAGTGCACTAATCCCACGAGGCCTCTGCGTCCCCGGCCTAGATTTGACAGGTTCCCGCCTGACAGTTCCTAGAGCAGGTCAGCTGTGAAATGCGTCCCGCTTGGTCCACGCCTCCCTCCCCGCCTCCTCTGGTGAGACGCCGTTAGAGCTACCGGGACAGGCTAACTGCAGCACCCACCTCGCTTGTCGAGGTCGTAACCGACCACAACAAAGTAGTCGGCGAGCCTGGCCATCTCGGGAGCTCACGGTGACAGGTCTCTCTCGGTACTTCCGCTTGTCTTCCTGCCGTTAATAGTCCATTTAAGCGCTGCCGGTAACAGAGACATCACCAGCGACTGTAGCATCCTTCCAGCTGCACTCCGCCGCCATACTGTCAGTGTGCCGAGCCCTGACAGCCCGGCGCCTGCGCACTGGGGCCTCACAGGGAGGGGCAGCAGGGGCCCACAGTGTCCCCCCCACTCTGAAAATGAGGGGACTAAAGAAGCTGTTACGTCAGGATCCCGTTATTATGTAGATTTATACGATTATGTGAACATTTACTATGTTTATACATATAAAAAGTGAACAGGCGAGGAGGACAAAATAGGTAACTTGTGCTTACCCTTCCAAAAAGTAGTCTTTTTAAAATAAGAAAAGAGTCATAAAATGATGGAACACTACAGTGCTTCAGGATCTTAATTTACTCTGTTCTGCAAAGCTTGCTGGAACGGAAACATAAAGCAGAGTCAACTGTACTAGAAAACAAAAACAGAATCCAGCCAAACCATTATATAATTGATGTTTTTTCTGCTGCATATGTCATTATTTAAGTGTATTTAAGTGTTTTTTGTTCGTATTTGCACTGACCTTTAAAATAATTTTAAAGCAAGGAAGGACTACTTGAAATTTGGTTGAAAGTTGGCTTTCACTGATTAAGAACATGAGAAAAAAGAAAACGGCTTGGTCCACCCTTGAAGAGGATAGAGATCTATCAAAAAAGAGAAAAAATCTGTTGGCATGGGTGTAAATCTTTAATGGGAGCTGAGCTCTAAAATGTCACTGCAAATGCAGAAAACACTGAAAACTGACCCAAAAAAACCTTGGAGCGTCTGTTTGGAGATAAGACTCAAGTGGGATAGGAGGGAAGCCTGACGGTTCACTTCCGTGTAGCCCGTCCTTGACTGTCAACGGAGCGACAACCTCAAGAGGATTCTAACGCTTCCTGCACTTTGACCTCTAACCTAAAGTTCTCATCTCTTTCTGCATGTAGCTAATTGAGAGTGCAAGATGTCACATCTTTTGTAAAGAACTTTGTTTTACCAACTCTGCATAAAAACTGTTTTCTCACACGTTAAATGTGTCTTGTGTTAGGATGAAAGCTGACAACCAAACGTGGAGTATTATTTTTATTGATTCACGCTGAGTGTGCAGGAAGAATACTTCTGCATTCACTTGAAAACAACTAACCTTGAAGCACATTTCATGAAATGTCTGAAAAATGATGGTGTTTTGATAAAAAGGGAAGCTAAGAACAACTCAGAGACACCCCTTTCCATTATAGATGAACACTACTAGTTTTCTTATCTGCACAAATTCAAGCTGAGCAAAAGTTTAGGCGACTGGCGACTTGGATAAACACACTACATTTAGGTGAAGCTTCAGGACACTATTCCACATTCTAAAAATGAGGGAAAGTAATTGTTAAACTGTTTCTCTATTTTTGCATATTTATTTGAGGTTTCTGCATTTGAACAGCCCAACCAGAGTTCCACAAAGAACAGTAACAGTGAATGGTCACTGTAATCTGGATTCCCGCCTCCTTCCTTGTAAGGAATGATGTTGCGACACACTGTCGTTACAAGGAATCCAAACTATGCTGCGAGACAAACTCTCTTCACCCAGAGAAGAAGATGAAACCTGAACAAGTAGAATTCAGACTAAAACATTTTGAAAAATTCACAACTTAGTCTACCTGAACTGCTATGAAGTCATTCAGGTTCAAAAGGTCACAGGACTTTGTTTACATTTTAATGAACTCTGACGTGAAAATTCCTCTGAAGGTACAAGATAAATTCTCTGAATGCTTTCAGATTGTGTTAGGGCTACTCCCACTTTAAAACAAAATGTAGATAAAGATATTTTAAATTCCATTAGGGTTACTGTACTCTCATGCCCACTAGCTTGCATTGCTCTTGCCTAACAAGTAACAACACGCCTTTTATAGCTGTCAACAATTAACATGTTAGCAGGCTAAATATGCACCAGGAAAATTCAAGTCAAGCACTTTCAGGGACCAATCCCTCCTGACGGTGTCTACCTTTTGGAGTTTATCCCCAAGTACGGTTTGTTTCAGTGGGGTGGTGAGCGTTGAGGCTGGTGAGGTATACTGACTCCTTCATAATCAGGTTTACAAACATATGAACCCAATATATTTGTCATCTACTGATTGTGTAAATAAACACAGAAACTACTTTCATATCACAGATTTGTGTCCTTTAGGAAAGATCTCAGGTGAGGCTGTTGACCGGTGAGGCCCTCTCCCCTGACCACACAACCCTGGTTTGTCGGAGCTGTTTGAATAAGTGAACTCGGCCAAGTTCTCTCATAGAGAGTCGAGCTAAAGCTTGTGTCAGTAAGCTCTGTTAAGCTACTGATGTGATGAACAAACAGAAGGGCTTCTCCTTTGCTCTTGTCAGGATTCAGACCTCCAGCTCCACCTCCGACCATCAGAGGGAGCCCTCTCCTGAGTACTAGCTCCCTCCACTCTCTCCCCCACGTCTCTCCAGGTGTCCACAATCATCTCATCAACTCCACTCCTCGTAAACCCCACCTCGACTCCATACCATCGCCAAGTATTGTTTTGCCTGGCATACCATTCTGAGTGCTTACCTGTCTTGTTGTTGCTCTGGTTTGGATCCTCTCTCAGTTTCATGCCTTTGACTCCTGCCTGTGTTTTTACTCTGTTTTTGCCTCTGCCCTTGTCTGCTCGTCTTGTTGCCTTATTAAATCTCTTTGCTGCTGCACATGGATCTGAACGTTTCTCTGTCCTCGTCTCAGACCTAGTTGTATGTGTTAACTACTCTGAACAGATCCAACATGTTGACTCAACAAACAAAAACAAAGAATATTGTTTTACAAAGACCAAAGTGGAAAATTTAACAAAGGCGTACAGTGTGAATACAAGCCTTTCTTCTTTTGTTTATTAGCAGATGGTGAACCAACAAGAGTGCATATCGCTATTCCTAGAGGAACATTGATACAGACCAAAATGGGACTTCTGCAGGCACTAACATCCTGTACTTGTCTGTTAATATTTGCATATTTCTGCTATGGCCCCTCATCTCAGGTTTTTAGGGTTTTCTTTGTAAGAAACAAACTGGGGTGCATGGTGGTGCAGTGGTTGGCACTCTTGCCTCACAGCGAGAAGGGCCTGGTTTGAATCCTGTCTGTATAGACTTTGCATGTTCTTTTTGTGCATGCGTGGGTTTTCTTCAAGCACTCCAGCTTCTTCCCACAGTCCAAAAGCATGCTTCATAGGTTGATTGGTGACCCTAAATTGCCCTCAGCTGTGCTTGTGTGTGGTTGAGGCCCTGCAACAGACTGGTGACCTGTTCAGGGCTGTCACCCAACAGCTGTGTGGGCTTCTGTGACCCTGAAAGGGATGCAGCAGGATATGAAGATGGATGAAAGCAAAGCAGCGTGTCAGCATCATTAGTATTTTTATTAACACTGGTGGCAACAATGTGTCCATCTCAACTTATTACTTTGGATTTGTGTCATTTTTACTCCTCTGTCTGAATTTTGTCATTTCTGTGTGCAGTTTGCATGTTCTCCTTGAGCTTGTGTATCAGCCCTGAACCACACTGATGACCAAGTTTTTGTCCCTGACTACGCTTGAGTCCAAGTACATGCATCTTTTCAGGCAAGTCTTTGAAGTCAATGTCTGATCTAATGCGGATATCTCCCAGTCCTTTTCCTGAAACTACAACTCAAGTGGATTTCCTTCAACTTTCTGCAAAGGGACTGCAAATTCTTCTTCACTGGATTTAACTTCCCTCTCCTTCTTCTTCCATCTTTAGGAAAGCCGGAGAGTAAGTAAAACAAATCCATTACCAACTCATACTTTAGTTACTCACCATTACACTTGCTTTCCAATATTCATCCACTGGCAATCTATGTCCAACCCAAATGTTTAATTCCATCTTCATTTAAAAAACGTCTCACTGCTTTATATAACTTAGGTTTACTCTTGGTAACCCCTCTCACATCTTGCAGTTTTCAGTATCTCAGAGAAAGAGAAGATCCTCGCCAAATCCACTGTTTATCCAGTACAATAAATTTAACTTAATGTCCTTACCTGTACATACCTATATTTGATTGTTTTTGTGGGTTGTTCATCCTTAAAAAGCATTCTATTGCTACGACAGGAGTCAAACGGAGTCATGAGCCACACACTGCACAACGAGTCGTTGCTCTCCTTCAACCCTTTATGCTTTCTTTTGCCGACAAACTGTTCGGAGAAGCTGATTTTAGTTCCCAACTGGACTTTTTGGCATCCACTCACAATGCCAATCATATCAAAAGCTGGTTCAGTGATATTGGTTTTACAGGACTTGATTTTCTAGCACACTTGCCTGATCTTAACCTGATATAAGATCTATGGATTGGCGTCAAGAGGAAGATGAGACATCCGACCCAACAATGCAGATGACTTGTACCTGTGGTTTGTAGTTATCATAGGCAAGTCCTTAAGCAAGTCACTGAAACCCACATTGCTCTTGGTGGTTGTAAGTTGGTGCCAGTGTTTGGCAGCAAAGCCACGATCAGAAAAGTGAATTTGTGTGTGAATAGGATTCTAAAATTGTAAGCGCTTTACAAGCCTTAAAGCCAGGTAGAAGCCATCTGTCTCCAGCAGTTTCAGTGCACCTTTGACATTTACAGATATTATTAAGTAGGAAAACTGACAAATGCTTTTTTTTTTACCTCTTCTATAGAGTAAACCTTTTTTTGATAACATAAAAATGTTGCTTTAACGTCTGTGCTGCTCTAGTTCTCTTTTTATCATATGGTATGATTAACTTACAAGTATCAGTGAAAACACACTGAGTCTTTGCTCATGGCCAATAAGAGCACAAAGATTTGCTCTGCAGGATGCAACAGCCGTGTAACTTCCCGTGAATTAACCAACAGGCAGGAAGTGGTTTGAAGGTCTCATGCACAGCGCTGCTCATCGCAGGTCCGTCAGCTTCCTCTCTTCGCTTTAGGTGAATCATAAAGCCTGAAAGTACTCCACTTTGTGCTGCAGCTGTTGATGTATATCCTTGTAGCATGTAGTTGGTGCCAAAACTTATGCTCGTTAGCCTCACTTAGTTTCTTAAAATGTACTTTGCCAGTCTTAAAAAACAAAAGTAGTGACGCTTTAGTGCAATTTCAATGTGAAAGATCTACTTCACTTTCAAGTGTGTTGAGTTTCTTTACTCTAAATGCCACTCATCAATTAGGACTTCAACAAACAGCAAAACCACGAATGTTTTTCTTCTCAGCCAATCCCCATCAAATTCTGCTTTCAAGGTCATGGATGTTTGTCTCTCTGTCCTAGATGGTTTTACCGGCCCTCCTCCAGCCCATTCTCCGCCTACAGTAACACTTTAGTAATGTCTGGCCCTTGACTACCATCAACATCTAGGGTCTGGGATGCATTCATCTATGGCAGGGGTCTGGTATTGGTTTTACTATTACTAGATCTGCCTGATTCTACCTCTTTTCTGTATTTGATCAAATTTTCTGATCCTTCCATTCCACTTTACCTGACCAGTTGACATTTTGTTTTACAACACCTTTTTTGATTTTGGAAATTAGAATAGTCTTTTTAAATTATTTACCTGACATATTACCATGTTGATCCAAACCTATTTTATTTAAAAAGAAGTAAGTGCCTTCTATTGGTAATTAAAACATAGAAGTAGAAACCTTTTCAGTTGTTTATCATCACTCAAACAAACAAATGTTTGTTTAGCTGTTTGGCAGCCATTTTGAATGTTTAGCTGAAACCATTCGGAATGAAAGGGGTGTTTAGTTGATAACCCCTGCATTCATTCTGCAGTGGTTCGAACCAATTGGGGCGAGGGTGTATAAGCAGAGGTGTTTGTTCACGAATTGTCTTGGATGGAAGTGTTGTTTTGGCTGGTGAAAATAAAACCCTCTCACTCCAAAAAGACTCACGTTAGCACAGCTGCTTTGCGCCAACCTGCTACAAGTGGTGTCAGAAGTGGGATGCAGTCTGTGCTAAGTGGCTGACATGGTGACAAGAGGAGCAAAGAAGTCAGGCCAGGAGAGTGAGCCTGATGATGGACTGGAACAGTCAGATTATCGAGGGGCCATGGGAGCAATAAGCCCAGCAGACAGACTGAAATAGCTGGCAGGGCTGGTGAAAACCATTGTCCAGTCTCAAGTAACCAGAAACTAGAAGCTGAAAAGGAATTCTCTTGCCAGGACCAGAGAAGGAAAGACACGCAGCACCAATTCCAGCTGATCCAGCAACAGGTGACTGCACTAAAGGAGGAACGGCATGGCCCGCATGAAAGTTAGAGCCACAGAATTCCTGATGATGATGACGATGATGACACAGATGCAGAAGCCAGTGTGGAGCCAGGGGGCCAGAACTTGAGGTGCCAGAGTGAGCCCAAACTGCATCTATTAACATCAGATGATGACATTGAACACTTCCTCACCAGATTTGACAGAACAGCCCAGGTTTGCCGGTCGTCCAGAGAGGAGTGGGCGTTCCGTTTAGTGCCCTTGTTGACTGGAACAATTGCTTATGTGCTATTAGACATTGCAAATGCAGAAGACTATGGTAAGGTGAAAGACGCAATATTGGCCAAATATGAGATCACCTACCAACACCTTTTCAGATCTCTGACTATTGAGCCAGGAAAGACACCACGGGAGCTCTTTGTTTGGCTAAAGGACTTGTTTGGAAGAGGGTTAAACCAGAGAAGGCAACTGTGAAAGAAATTTCAAAGCAGATTGTTCGTTAACAGTTCCTGAGGATGGTGCATCCAAAATTGGAGGTCTGGATTTGTGAGCATGATCCAGGAACAGCGGGAAAAGCTGCTCAGCTTGCTGAAATCTTCACTTCAATCAGGAAAGGAACCAGAAGTATCCAATTTGGCCGGGACACCCATGATGGCTGTTCAAGTAAGTCCTTTGGGGGTGATCCGGGGTCTGGTCAATTTCAGAATAGAAATGTTTACAGAAGAAACCTGCCATGGTGCTCTTTGCCTTGCCTGATTGGACTCAGCTGTTGGCTATCCACTCATCACCACTGCCAGCATAAAGGATGGGCCTGTTCCAGTATTCATCACCAGTTTGTTGTCATCTCTGGTGCAGTATCTTGGCCTCACATTACGGTTTTATTATTATTATTATTTTTTTTTTTTGGTCTAAAAGTCTTCGCCATTCCTCACCACTCAATCCGTGTCTCCAGGACTTTAATCTACATGCCAACCTGGGTCCGCACACCTCTACCATTGCCTGGTTCAGAGCCAACGCCATATCAACTCACAAGCTACGCCACCCTGCCATCCATCCCGCTCACCTTCAGTACCTTAGTTCAGCCACTCCTGGGTTTCTGCATCCACCTTGCAAAGAGGACGTGCCCCAGTCTGCTGTTTCCCTCTGCTACTTATCGGTACTTAACCAGTTCCAGGTTGCTGAAACTACCAACGAACAATGAAAGTATTTTCTACTATTCTTCGTGCTCTCGCAATCTTTCCAGGCTGCTAGCATCTGGGTCCGCTTCATTCTAACCCACAACCATGACAGAAACCCCTCTCAAACTGTAAAAAAAGCCACATTTAAAAGCAAGCACAAAGGAGTTTAGATGTTTTTTATTGTAATGGTTTGGGCCACACTCAGCAATTTTGTCCACTTCTAAAAACTAAGAATTATCTCTTGTGTTTTGTTCCAAGACCAGCATGGGACCAAGCTTTCAACACAGTTGAACAGAGAGGTTGAACAGTACCTGTTCTAGTTAATGGCAAACAAGGTGAATCTTTGCTGCACTCAGAATGTTTTCAATATCTGGTACATACCAGTAGGATTTCACCAGAAAAGCAAACAAGGCAACGAGGCCACCATAAGCTGTGCACACAGTCATGAAAAGGTATATCCCACAGCTGAAGTTTATTTAACTGAAGGGGGCCAAACTTGCCATCAATTTCAATGTTATTCATTTCTCAGGGACAGTGCACATTCAAATGATTGCATGCAATATGCCAGAATTAGCCTAGTGGTTATTTTTCGTCTGCTGTCCATTGACAGATGTTAAAACTGTCATCCTAAAAAGCTAAAAACGAGGAATAAGAACTAAATTTGAAATATCAGTAAAAAGGTTATACAAGAAAATACAAGACAATCACTTAAAATACCATCTGATAAAAAATACATACAATACCAAGCATTAAAATATATTTAAAAGACATAATTGCAGAACAATTATGTCAATTCAATGTGAACACGTTTGCTGTGATACGAGCCAGTTTCTGATGTGCTTTTTAACAGACTTGTAGGGACAGTGTTCCATTCTTGTGCTGCTGTTCAGACATTTCGGCTGAAGGCACTCCTTTGCAGAGGAATCCTACAGTCTCCTCGCACTGACCCTTGTGTCACTCTTTGCGAGTTAGTTCTTATTTGGGCAAAATGGTTGAGTGGAGGGGATGACAAACCATTCATGATTTTATAAAACAGAGTTATGTTTTCTTAAAGTTAATCCCAATTTAACAGCTTATGTTTTTGTAAAAGGGCACAATGGTGATAACAAAGTTTTTGTATCCAATATTTGAATTGTTTGTTTTTACAGTGACTCCAAGGATTTTAGTGCTGTTTTGTTGGCTTGTGACCAGGTTGTGAGACAATATGTCATGTGTGACAAAACCATAGCACACTTAAACATTTTAGCAAACTGCAGCGACAAATGTGCCCGAATAAATCTAAAATTAGACAGATTAAATTTAATATAGTTAGACACTCTTTTGATTTGAGATTTAAATGTTAGTTTTGTGTCTAGTAATACCCCAAGATATTCAAATTCTGAGAAGACTTGTATCTTTTTCCCTCCAAAAAAAACATCTGGCTGCGCATATATACAGTTTGATTTGGAGAAAAACTTTGCAACTGTTTATTTAGATTGAGTTTTAAATTTGACTGATCCAACCATTCAGCAATATTTGAATTGAATTGAAATGGTTTATTTCAAGCAGACAAGATATACAAG
Source organism: Oryzias woworae (assembly GCA_016861445.1). Lineage (NCBI taxonomy): Eukaryota > Metazoa > Chordata > Actinopteri > Beloniformes > Adrianichthyidae > Oryzias > Oryzias woworae. Next base: position 1,314,855 of record BOLG01000407.1, read on the forward strand.
ACATGTGTAACACAATGAACACACACAAAGATTTGCAACAGTAGTCATGTCAAACATAGGATAACTAGACATCAGAAAATTGACTGCTTGAAAGGGAGTGGGAGGAAGAGAACTTATATAATCCCACCCTGACTCGACCATACCATTTACTTTACATTAGATATTAACCGGTTCGTAACTAATAATCAGGTACTTATACTTTACTGACAGTAATACAGGTCATTAAACATCCTTGAGTAACAATAAGTCATACTGCTTTGCATGTAAGTAGAACACTATTTTAAACTTGATTGGAGCTCATACAAAAATAATACTAATACAGAATAATGATCAATATATATATATATATTTAAGAATAGTTTTATCATAAAAAAAATCAATGATGTGAATAAATCAAAATGATAAATGATAGCTATACAGCTGCAAAAATGATAACAAAAACAATTAATAGTAATTAAAGACAAAAGTAAAGAACAAACAAAGACACAACAAAACAAAAAAATCAAAATCAGTAAATATCAAGTAGATGCTGGCTATCTTCATCAGACAAGTCATTTCTTCAGATCAAGTATGAGGCAACAATAAATCATGTGTCTGAAAGATCATTTACTTTAAACAGATGTAGAAAATCAATAAGTGCAGGTTGTTTCATTAGTAGATCCTTTGACATTAATCACATTTCAGGGAACTACGTCAAGTGATATGATTCATGCCATCAGCCAAGACTGTATTCCTGCGTTCTGCTCCTGATTAACAGCCATCCTTCAGGTTAGAACAGAGTTTATAGAGTTCTCCTCGTTGTTATGACTGCAGACTGTGTGTTGTCTACAGGGCAGAAATTGCTGCTGAAAATCAGGTCAAAGTTGATCTAAGAGTTAGTGGTAAATCCCGGGCGCCATATTTTCTTGAAATCATATCTGATTCTTATTTTGATTCAAATAAAGGCTCAGATGTCCGTGACCACACACTTCTCAAAGTCTTTCATGTTGGTGATGACCACAGCCTTGGCCAGGTCCGGTGGACCGTTTGGTTTTACGTAGATCCTGGAATTCAGCACCCATGTGCTCTGGAACTGTTTTTTCCGCTTTTGCCAACAATGCGTTATGTTTCGGTAAATGATGATTAATGTAAACCTCGGACCCTTTTAGCAGTTTCCTTTGCTTCATCAGAGCAATTTTGTGCTTTTGATTCACAAACCTGATGAGGATCGCTGGTTTATCTGACTCCTTTCTCCTGGGAAGCGGGTGGCAGATCTCGATTTCATTCGAATCCAAGGAAATCCCTTTGGAAGTGAGGAATGATCCAACTTGACTCTCCACGGTCTCAGCTGTAGCTCCGCAAGCCTCCGTGCTAACGTTAGCTGCACCAGGCTTAGCTCTTGGTTTGAGTTGAAATCCCGTGAGAATGATTTTATTCATTCTTAATTGTTGATCGACGTCGTTCTGTCCTCTGTCCATGTCGATTATCCTGTTGATCATTTCGTACTCTTTCTTGTTGGAATTCCTGCACAAGTTCCAGCAGAGGTGTTAGCTTAGCCTCCAATGCCAACAGTGGAGATAGCTTAGCTTCGATACCCAGCAATTGAGATATCTTGGCTTGGATGTCTGCCAATGCAGCTTTAAATTCTGCCAGTTCAGCCTTTTGTGCCATGTTCAGCTCTCTCTATAGAAGAATTTCTGCTGTTTAATATAAAAAACGCTATAAAAAACGCTCCAAAAAATGTCAGGAATCGAGAGCCGAAGAAAGACGTGTGGAGTCGTGAACTGGAAACAGAAGTCAATATGACCTATGGATTCAGTGAGAATTTCATCCACCTGAAACGTGTTTTTACCAGGAGCATTAATGACAGTATCATCAGCATACATTTGTATGAGAACATTTTTACAGACTGTAGGAAAGAAATTTATGAAGAAAGACTAGCAAGGGCCCTAGAATGGACCCTTGCAGGACACCTGTGGACAGAGGGAAAAAAAGAAAGAGTTGTTCATTCGAACCGACTGATATCTATTTGAAATATATGATTCTACCCACTTTATTGCATTCCTGGCAACATTTAATTTGGTTAATTTGTTATCAGATGCTGTGGTTCCAATATTACCATATTCTGTTATGTTGGGCAGTGATGTACCCACACTTTATGACCTTATGCATCACTCAACCACCCCTATTTCAGATGTAACACTTGGGGAGTCCCCCCAAACTGTGATGAATAACTAGGCTATAGAAAGTGTAAAATCCTGTCATGTGGTTACAAGAGTGCAAAATGCAAAAATGCAGAAGGAGCCAGAGATGATGAATGGGAACCAAGTACTGTTAAACTACAGAAACCTAAAATGCAGAAAAGGAAAGAAAGTCAAATGGCTCAAGATGAAAACGGATTTTCAGCTTTGCTCAGCTTGATGTTTCTCCTGATTTTGATGTTCCCCATGACTTAGGAACATTGCAAAAAGTAGACCCCACTTTGAAGCCATGGTTTAAAAAAGCAACTGAAATTGATTGTGTAAAAACAAACTGAGTCACTTGTCTTCATGATGCTGTTTATATAATTAGAAATGGTAGTCTGTACCAGAAATGTCACAAAAGATGCACTTGCTCTTCCCATGCTGTTCAGAAAGATGGTCATGGAGCTTGATCACACAGTTCCATGGGCAGATCATATGGCCTTCCATAATACTTTAAGTATGATAACCAACCATTTTGTCTGGTTTGAAATTTACACGCAACTCTCTGATCTGCTGCTCTTGTGAAACATGTCTGATGACATCACTGAAAGGAGTAGCTCATTCACGACTCCAAAATATGCAGATTATTGAAACCCCCTTTGAACGGGTTGGCATGGATGTTGTGAGCTCCTTAGAGAAGAGCTGCTTCAGTAACCATTATATACTAGTTTTCTTAGACTACACCACACGCTATCCAGAAGCTTTAACTCTCAGGTCAGTTAAGCCAGAAATGTTAAAAACTGTCTTTTGCAATTATTTTGTAGGGTAGGAATTGTTAAAGACCACCCAATATCACCCCCAAACGGACGTGGGGGGAGGGGGGGTATGCAATAAGACTTATGCATACTCATTTCAAGATAATGCTGCAAAAGTTTGTTTCCAACACCAGTGCAGACTGTGACCAGTGCATGCCTTATCTTCTGCTTGCTCATCGTGAAGTTCCACAGGCATCCACAGACTTTTCACCTTTTGAGCTGCTGTACGGTCACCATATCAAAGGTCCTTTGGGTCTTCTGAATGACTACTAAGAACTACTGGGGAAACCCCAAGCCACAAGGAGAAAATGCTGTGACATATGTGGTGGAAATGAGAGAGCATCTGGAGGAAATGGCAGCCTTTGTGCAGGACAACACTAAAGCTGCACAGAAACACCAGAAGACCTGGCATGACAAAAAAGCACAGGACAGAACCATCACCTCAGGTCAAAAGGTGTTGCTGTTGCTCCCAACCAGTTAAAACAAACTCCTGACCATGTGGTATAGATCTTATGAGGTCACCAGTAATGTGACTTATGTTCACACAGGTCACATTACCCTGTTCGTGTTCATGTTCGTGAACAGGATAATGTTTGTGAACAGGATAATGTTCGTGAACAAGGTAATGTTCATGTTCGTGAACAGGATAATGTTCGTGAACAGGGTAATGTTCATGTTCGTGAACAGGATAATGTTCGTGAACACTGTAATGTTCATGTTCGTGAACAGGATAATGTTCGTGAACAGGGTAATGTTCATGTTCGTGAACAGGATAATGTTGGTGAACAAGGTAATGTTCATGTTCGTGAACACTGTAATGTTTGTGAACAGGGTAATGTTCATGTTCGTAAACAGGGTAATGTTCATGTTCGTGAACAGGATAATGTTCGTGAACAGGATAATGTTCGTGAACAGGATAATGTTCGTGAACAGGGTAATGTTTATGTTCGTGAACAGGGTAATGTTCATGTTCGTGAACAGGGTAATGTTGGTGAACAGGGTAATGTTCATGTTGGTGAACAGGGTAATGTTCATGTTGGTGAACAGGGTAATGTTCATGTTGGTGAACAGGGTAATGTTCATGTTCCAGAACAGGGTAATGTTCATGTTCGTGAACATGATAATGTTGGTGAACAGGGTAATGTTCATGTTGGTGAACAGGGTAATGTTCATGTTGGTGAACAGGGTAATGTTCATGTTGGTGAACAGGGTAATGTTCATGTTTGTGAACAGGGTAATGTTCATGTTCGTAAACAGGGTAATGTTCATGTTCGTGAACAGGATAATGTTCGTGAACAGGATAATGTTCGTGAACAGGATAATGTTCGTGAACAGGGTAATGTTCATGTTCGTGAACAGGGTAATGTTCATGTTCGTGAACAGGGTAATGTTCGTGAACAGGGTAATGTTCATGTTGGTGAACAGGGTAATGTTCATGTTGGTGAACAGGGTAATGTTCATGTTGGTGAACAGGGTAATGTTCATGTTCCAGAACAGGGTAATGTTCATGTTCGTGAACATGATAATGTTCGTGAACAGGGTAATGTTCATGTTGGTGAACAGGGTAATGTTCATGTTGGTGAACAGGGTAATGTTCATGTTGGTGAACAGGGTAATGTTCATGTTGGTGAACAGGGTAATGTTCATGTTCGTGAACAGGGTAATGTTCATGTTCCAGAACAGGGTAATATTCGTGAACAGGATAATTCCCTGTTACTGTTCATGCCTGAAAGACACAAGCAGCATCAATTTTTGAAAGAGTTTCACAGGAGTCAAGGGACTGTTTCACAGCAGTTGTTTGTTCGTTTTAGTGAAGGATGAGGCGGTGACAGAGAAGTTCTTCTATACAAGCACCACAATTGCTTCTTCAGTTAACCTCTCTCATCTGTCATAAACAGGAAGCAATCAAACCTCTCTTAGATCCACAGCTGTTTTGGGAAAGCCCAGGCTTCACACCACTGGTTCAGCATAAAATTTGCCTAAAGGAAGATGCACCTACTCAACAGAGACACTATTGTATCCCTGAGCGGTTGGTCCCAGTATTGCAACATGAAATTAAGTTGATGTTATCAATGGGTATTATTGAAGTCTCCAGCAGTGAAGAGTGTAGCCCTATTGTGCTTGTGCCAAAGAAAGATGGCTCACTGTTTGCTTGAATATACTTGATACTTGAATGCCATGTCCAGCTTTGACCCGAATCCATTGCTAAGAGTTGATGAACTTTTGGAGAGAGTAGGTGCAGCAAAATATATCACCACTCTCGACTTCAGCAAAGGTTACTGGCAAGTGGCCTTGGCTCCAGAGGCAAAGGAGTTGACGGCATTCAGGACACCCTTTGGTGTACCAATTTAAGGTGATGCCCTTCAGCCTTCAAGGGGCACCTGCGACCTTTCAGCGGCTCATAGACTGTGTTTTGAGGGATTTTGGTGCTGCATATCTTGATGAGGGGGGGTGTTTATCCAATCCTGATCATGTGTCCCACCTTAGAGATGTTTTGCAGTGCATCCCAGCCGCTGAATTAACAATTAACCCACATATGTGTGCTTTGGCTCATCAGGAGGTAGAATACCTGGGTTTTGTCATCGGGATTGGATCATGAAAACCTCAGGTGGACAGAATGGATACCATTCGTGCCTTCCCAATTCCCAAGTATAGTACTATGATGTTTTTCATCAAAGTCCCACTCTAATCTTTTTTTTTGTCTCTCTGCAGTACTGTAGCAAAATACTGTGTGCAGTAAACATAAACCAGGAGATGTAACCAGCATGTTTTTATTGTAAACATCAAGGTACAATGTGTGACAGAATGAAGTGGGTATCTGCTAAGTTTTTTGCAACAGACAATAGGGTGTTTGTTTTATCAACTTTTAGAAGCTAAAAATGACTCATTGTGTAAAAAGTAAAGATGTGGTTGCTTCATGATCACAAAAGTATAAAATCTTAATGAAAGAGAAAGAAATTCAATGTTTGACTGAAAGATGTTCAAGAAAAATATAACCGCTGTTTGATGATTTTATAGGCCTTAAAAGGACCTGGTTTTAGTTTAACCTGATTACCTGAGAAATTGTCTTTCTTCATCTCGCCAACACACAGGTGTCTTGTAATCAGTTTGTCTGTAATCAGACCTTTCTGTCCTGTTTGGTCATATGCCAAACCGTTCTCACTCCCAAGTCATCACATATTGACACATGGGTAGGAGCCCTCCGCGTCAAAAAATGATGCTTTGGGTGTCCCCAACTTGTTGTATTTTGACGCGCTGGCTCATCCAGTTAAATAAAGACTCCCCGACCTCCAGGCCGCAAACCGGTACTGCTCAGGTACCAGACCATCACCAAAGAGTGCTGCAGGACCATACCCATGCATCAACAGGTGACGACTTGGGAGTGAGAACGTGTTGGACGTGAAGTTTTCAGTCCACAGGTCTGTCTGTAGTAAACCTACTGGAAGCAGCTTCTGGAAGAAACTGATGAGTGAAGAAACAGGGATCTGATGGTAACTAAAGAGCCCAGAACTACCTTCAAAGACATCAAAGGTCAACTCCAGCATCAGACTGCATCCTCCACTGCTGTTTAAGTCCAAGTGAACGTTAGGGAAAATAAAACAGCGCTTTTGGAGGGAAATCATGAAAAGAGCAGAAAGCTGGAGTGACAAAATGAGAGTTAAACGGTAAGGCATTCCTGGTCTTTGGTCATGATTCCAGGTTCACCCTTTTCCTCCAGACTTGAGAAAAAAAAGTTGTGGGGGAGACTGCTGGCACAGAGTAAGTCTGGAGTAAAACCAATGACTGACCGACCTTCATCATGTAATTGTTTTGTAATTATCATCAACACATTTACCCCCAAACATGGAGAAAATATCAAAGGACTCTTTATTTTTTAGACTAAAAAGTCTTCATTGGCCTTTTTCCTTAATCAAAAATATCTTTGTTTGTGTTCAGTTTGTCATCTAAGTAAGCTCAGAGATATTTGACTCAACACTTTCTATCCATCCATCCATTTTCTAAACCCGTACGAGTACGAGAGCATATCTAAAGGCATGACTCAACCATGAGCTTTTTAAATGTTTACCTTCTTTAAAAACCATAACCTTTAACAAAATGAAAGGTTTTAGGTTTAGCCATAACAACAGAGAGGGGGTTTAGGTAGCTTTTATTGTGTTGCTGATGTCCGAATGTTGGTTTCCTGTGAATCGTGCTTCAAATGTTTGGTTTTGCATTTGGCTCCTCCGTCCATTTTGTCCTCATCGTCATCTGGGAACCTTCCCTCGGGTTACCTGCCGGCAACACAAGTAACATCAGCTGCTCCACACTTGAAACTGTGACCCCGCACGGAAGCAGTTAGGCATAGAAAATGAATGTTTGCAACCCAATGATTTGTTGTAGTTTTTAAAACACTGTGGAGAAAAATAAGCCAGGTCTGGATTTTTACTGTTAAAGTCACCCTGAACATGCAGGAGTCTGGCTGCAGGAAATTTCTGTGGGACTCACAGGTCCAACGCTGATGCCAACAGCTTCTAGCTTCCATCACGTTTGCTGAGAAGGTGCTGCACGAGGCCCAGCTCTGCATCCAGAGCTCCTGCAGCAGTCATGGCTCATTTTTGCTCTTTGTTCAGAGTTCCTAGAAAATAATGATGCTCTCCAACATAATATTTAATCCTAATGTTCTTTCTCATCTTTCCCACAATGAAATCCAATCTCTCATTTGTACTTGGCAGCATCCTCCCACACACCGCTGTACTGGTTAGAAGCCCCTCCAAACAAACACAGAGAAGGTCCAGACAGAGAGGAACAGAGCTGCGCATGTTGCACACAGACTCAAACAAACTATGTAAATAAAGTTTATTTAAGCAGCCAAGTTGGCGCTAACTCCATGACAGTGGGAAAATGATGTCTCAGCAGCATTCCTGCTGCAGTATGTTTCACATTCAATGTGATGCTTTCAGATGGAGTTTGTATTTGCTGTCCAAATACACTTATAAAATGATATTTGTTTGCTCTTCCTCAGTTTCTGAGCGCCTGTCGTGGGAAGTTGACTGCCTTGTCTTCTGGATGTGCAGCATAAGGATCACTAGAGGGCAGCAGCTGGCAGACCACCACAGACGGTCTTCACCAGAAATGTTGAAAACTCTGCAGTCACTAATTAAATCAACCTCTTCAGATTGCCTTTTACTCGTTCATAGTCTGAGTTGACCCTACTCAAGGAAGCAGGAATTACAATGCCAAGCTTAGAGCCCTGCTTCTCTGAGCTGCATTCACCGCCAAAGAAGTGAAAAAGAGGTCAAATGTAGTCAAGAGTTTCCCTTTGGAGCAAAATAAGACAGACGTATTCTATCGGTAGGACAAAGACTGTCTTGACTTTGAAAAACAAATCTGACGCCTCTGAATACAACAGTCACAAACAGACAAGCTGCAGGTTGAACTTTTAAGACTGGCTCAGACTCATAAGATGACTCTGTCTCTGCTGGCAGGACTCAGAAACATCACGTTTGAGCTTCATCCCAGCTGGACTGCGTGCAGGCTTCACTCCACAGCTTCATCCTGGGATCAAAGGTGGAGACAATACAATCCTGCCCTATCAGACACACTGGAAAAGCCCGTTGTTAGTCAACATCCATGTTTGTGAGAAAACCTGGTAGTTTTCTTCTGGGAAAGCAAGTTCCCGGGAAAACCAAAGTGATCATTAAGACAATAAAAGCGTCCTAACTTACAGAAAATAACTATTTTAAAGACAAAAAATATATTTTTTAGATCTGTTTAGCAGTATGATCTGTTATTATTGTCTACAATTTGCAGCATGCGGCAGAAATCTGGCTGATGAAACATGATTATTTCCACTGATCACCCACCTATTATCGCTGCCTGTGTCTGTCATTCACAGATTCTCATGGTTTGACCCTCTGACCGTATTTCTCAAATGAACTCCAAAGCTTCAAACAGAAGTTACAGTTCCATCTTCCCAAAAATCGAGAGATAGTTCATTGATAGTGAATTAATGCCTGATAGATGAGAGACTAAAGCAGGGCAGGGGGGTATGCTCTGCCTTTGATCACCATCACTTGCCGGAAAAATCTTCTGTAAATCAACCGGTAAGAAGGCAGACTGCTTTCCTAAACAAGTTTATCTAAATTTTTGCAAAACCCGTGGCATCCCAAATCAATATCCAGCTGGGTGAAGGTCAAAGATCAAACAAACACCTTGTATGCAATGCAAACGGACGGCTTTTACACCACTTCAGAAGTAAACTGTAATGACCACAGCAAGGTTCTGAAAGACCCAGTCCAACGAAAATGGTGTTTTAATGATGGAGGACATGTGTGAAGATTAAGACTACAATAGCATGTGGTTGTGAATCAGGAACAGACAGAAAATCTTGTGGAATCTTGTGGTATTTGTGATGTAGAATATGCTGGGAGGTCCCTGATCCGCTCCCTTCTGATGCATCCACCTGCTTCCATGAACGTCTTTGTTTTCCTCGTCTGAGATGGGATCTGGATCAGAACTGGACGGCAGGATAATTCCAATATTGCTCCTTTTTTTTGCACTGAAGTTGTTAGCTTGGGGGTGTGAGGGGCTGAATGTGTGGAAACAGAGAGCTCTCAGTTATGGGTGATGGAAAGAGAGAGCAGCAATAATCACACCCACAACTCAGAGGTGAATGTCTAATGAACTTGTGCCGCTCTGCAGAGACTATGTCCTAGGAAACAACTTTTTAATATTTTGGGCTAAAAACAGCATAATCCTAATGAAAGCCCCCAGCGAACGCTTTGAAAACAGATCAAAAATGGTCAGAGTGGGTCTTTGCCATCAGACAGAAGGACAAACCTGGCATGTGCACAGACAGAGATAGGGTTAGGCTCACGTGTTCCAATGAAATCCTCAAGTCACTAAACACATTACTGTTACCTGTTACAATGATAACAAAGATAAGAAAAAAAGACACCTCATGTGTTCAGCAGGATCAAACCAAGATGTGGATGCAAAATTCCTCTTTGTCTTATGACTAGAACAAAACCACAGAATCATTATCTGATGTCACTTAACTCATCAGAAAATAAACAACCTCCTCTTAAATTCAGAGCCATAAAACTATCTTGATTTATTACCTGGAAGGACATCTACCAAACTGTAAGAAATTCAACAGCTGCTTCTGTCAGCCTCATTAAAGACAAAAAGGAGGAACAAGAGCCTGAACAAAAACAGGAAACAGGCTGCTCCTGGTTCTTCTGAGAATCTAGATCATCAAACACATGATTGGACATGTGATACATCTGCACCCACCCACCTTGTTACCTGTCCAAACGTGGTGGGAAGCCATGGCGCTATGATTTACAAAGAAAGCACACAATCAAGTCTTTTTGTTTAAAAGCAGCAGAAAGCTCTTCCTATAGCAGGATCTTGTGCTGGAACGTAAACTTTGAGGATTCGTCAGATCACAGTTCAGGACAGTGGGTGAGCAAAAGAGAAATGCAAAGTGGGTGGAAGATCCTGGCATCTTATCTGCTCTACACATGCGTCTGACGGGGAGGATAAGAACCAGAAGAAGAGAGGAATACTTCAGAATTTCTTCAAAATGTGTGCACACCGTGGGTGAAGATAAAGAACTTTGAGCTCCCCTTAAATTGTATTTATTACTGGAACATCTTGAGATCCCTGTGGGCGTGAAATAAGAAGAGTAACTCCATGTTTAGGTTGGTCTGGTTGTAGAAAGGCTCCTAAAACTGCTGCTGCATCATCTGTCCTTCCTGCAGGGCGCTGTGGCGCTCTAAAAGTGGCTCTCTACCAACCTGGAGCCTGTGGCTCCGCCCACTCCCCTTTTAAGCCGCCTACGTCACCACCGCAGCTTCACACTGGAACTTGATCTTGAGTGAGAGGATTGATTTAGGAGGAAAACTTTGGTCTGAAGTGAGCTGGAGACGCTCTGGAAAGGTGAGGCTTTTGAATGAATGGAAGCGGGTCTTGTGAACGTTAAAGGAGATTCTGTCAACCTGACATGTTGGCTCTGCAGCCCCCCACCCCCGGTGAAGCGCGCTCATCCAAAGGCGCCCCCTCCCTCCCTCCCTCAGAGACAGAAGGTGTGAAGCGGACCCGGAGATGCGCTCCTTCCTCCTGCTCACTGTCTATTGCATCAGCCTGGTTTCCCTCCAGCAGCTGCGGGCTTCTCCGGCCGGAGAGCGTCCTGACCCCCGCAGGTAGGACCCCCATGTCTCCTGGTATCGTCCGGGAAGGCCTGCGTTCTTTGCAAATACTGTAGTTTCGAGATTGTACGCTGTATGGGCGGGTGTTGGGTGTGGGACCTGAGGTCCTGACCCTTCACCCGCGGCCAAAACTCTCGCTGTGCCTTGAATTTACACGGAAGGGCATCCGGCGTGAAACCCATCGGTGCGAATGCGGAGACCCCCGACGGGAAGTAAAGACAATTCTGATGCGCAGAACAATGACAGGTCTGCCCTGAAGCCAGTTTGAGTCAAGACAGAACATTTCTCTGAAGTTTAGCATTAAACAAAGGAAAGAAAGGCGTCAGATGAATGGAAACAACAGTCATCACAGGGGTTGCTTTTTGTTGACTTCATTAAAATACGAGGATTCTCTTGAAGGAACTCAAGATTCTGCTGTTGGGGCCGCAGGACCTGAACTATAAAGTACTGCATTTCACTGTTATAGCTGGACCTGGATGGAATCATTTGGATGAATGAATGTTACAGAGCTCAGAGAAACTTTACATTTCAATTGTCCCTCCTTTACAGTAGAACTTTTATGGAGCAGATTATCTGAAGTCATGATAACTTTGAACAGAGTTTCTCTTTCCTGTGGAAACATGTCATGTTTGATAATAGAAGCCATCAGAAAAACGTTGATTTCGTTAGTTACTGTTTTGTTAAAATAGGCATTAGTGCAGGAGCTCAATTAATACATCTAGAGATTTTTCTAAAAATAATGAAATCTGTTTTAAAAAAGTGTGAGAAATAACCAGCTCCAGCTTTGTTTACACCTATGATATTGTTTTGTAAAATAGACAAATATTTGATCAAGTTTGGAATCGACATCCTCCTTAAGCTTAACCTTTGGCCTCTAGAACCGTTCTAGAGTAAAGAAGTTCGGTGTGATTGGCGAGCAGGTTTTGCAGCTAACGTAGGATCTTTTCCACTGGCAGTTTTTTCTGAAGCTGAAAGGCTGAGTCATAGTCATGTGTAGGAAACCACACAAGTGTTTGCTCACGTTCTTTGTTATGTCTGTTAAGTTGATAATGTAGCTTCCAGGTCAAAGACGTTATCTGTTTCTACCACCAGAGTACTTTTTAACACTGTAACACTGGAAGCAGGATTGTAAGGATTTAAAGTGTAAAAAAACATCTTCCATTTGTTTCTGTCTGTTTTTCTTAAAGTAGTATTGTAAGTCGGAAGTAGGATTTATTTCTGAAAGAAGCTTAATGCTCTTCCTGCTGAAAATGTAATCAACTTTTTAAAAAGGGCACTGAAATTCTCAGTTTAATCATGGTTTTCCACCAGCTGCATTCTTGTCACTAAACGCTTTCTTGTGCAGCAGTAACCCAATGAGAAACTTTACAAAAGGATTTCTTGGCGTAGAATCCTCTTTTGTCTTTGGTGCAGCCTATTTCCCTTAGTGGTAAAACCAGTTTAAAACCAGCAGAAACATCAAGTCAGCCCTTTGCAAAGGATTTGGGTGTCAACGCTCAAGCTGTAGAACCCAGTTAATGTTCAAGGGCGACCTCTTCTGGTGTATTTTGAACACACAACTGCTTAGTCAGAGACTGCGTTAATCAGACAAATGAACTTTTACCTCTAAGCTTCTTTAGAGTCCTTAACACTTCCTTACATTTAGAAATTCTTGACATTTATGGAAAATATCAATGTAAAAGAGACACAAAGACAGAGAAAAGCTCAAGGTTGAATTAAACCAAGACTTTAAACAGAAGACTTTAGCATCTATCCCTGACTAAATGAGACAAAGCACAAATATGATGTAAACACTTTAAACTAAACAAAACATGAAAGAAAAGCAGCAAACCAAACCAGAAAGATGCTTTTCAATCATGTAATCCATCCATTCATTTTCCAAACCTACTTTCTGTTTCACGCGGACACTGGAGCCTATCCCAGCTCCTTTTGAGCAAAAGCTGGGTGCACCCTGGACGGTTTGAAAGTCCATTACAGGGCCACATAGACACACACAAGCACTCACATTCACACCTAAAGGATCATTTAGATTCCTCAATCAACACGTGGGAGGAATGCCGGTGTGTCCAGAGAAAACCCGCACATGCCTGAGGAGAACTTGCAAACTCTACACACAGAACCTAACTGGGATTTGAACCAGCAAATTCTGGCTGTGAAGTTCGAGCCAACCACTGCACAGGCCCACTGTGATCCAATTTGGCCTGAATAATGAAAAAATTCTGCAATGCTGAACTGAGTCCAGGTCACTTCGGTGAGGAAGAGACAACCGGACAATCTGTCTGAGGACAAACAGACACATTAGTACTATAGACAAATATTATCACTCGAGGGAGCCGGGTGTGACATCACCCATAGAAAATGCCTTACCTCCCGCTCTTGTGAAATTAAGCCAATTCAGTCGCCATTTTTCCGCATTATGGGCGCCACCATTTGGAGCCAGACGAGTCTGAGTTATGTATTGACAGCAACTACAGTCGCCATTCATGAGTGAGTCTGTTTAAAGACCACACCCCTTCCACTGAAAGCGGGCTCGGGAGAACCAAACGTTCGAGGTGGGGCCAGCAATCTATGGTTAGAACCAGCAACAACGTAGTCATTAGATGGAGAGCAGATGAGAAACATCTACAGGGAGGAAATTTGGACAAATCCTCAAACACTGGAACTTACTCAATGTTATGTATGTTAGAAGCGACATGTCCGTCTCTGAAATACGGCGCTACACGTGGCTGACTGCTGAATGCCTGCTACACCTGGTCACAGCCACAACCCCAGCGTCTGGTCTTCTTCAGACATTTTAGAGGCTGAAGTGGTCAGGTGGCTGTTTTATCTGTCAGTCTTAAGCAGCTGATGCAGCTTTAGCATCAGCTGAATTCAGTAACAGTTTCTTCTCTCACAGAACATTCAGTTATGGCTAAGTATGACCCACATCCGAGGCTGTCTCTCAGTCTTCTTGCACTGCAGCTGGCACCTGACTCCACAGCTCACTGCCAATATCTTTCACCCCAAAGATCGGTGCATAAACATCTCCCTGGTTTTTTTAGGACTCTAAATTCTCCCTCTTCTCCTCCTCTGCTCAGTACATCATGTCCTGTTAATGTCACACACTGTCTCTCAAATAATAACAGACATTTTCGCCTGTTACATGCCGGGTGCTGAGCTCGGATGTCTGCAATTCCTTCCATGTTCCGTGTTTGTGTTGTCTGTGTCCTGATATGGACATGGCAAAACCTCACAAAGTCTCTAACTCTTTCCAAACAAGGCCAAATTGTATGTAGTTCAGAGCGCATGCAGCACATATCCCTCATTGTCTTTTTACATAACAGCTGCTGTCAGCAGCAATAGCAAGTGAAATGTAGCTTTTGAAACGGAGTGGCTTCACGATACAGACTCAAAAATAGCTAGCAGGTCATTGCTGTAAGACAAAGGATAAGCAAAGCTGATTTGCAGTCAGACTTTTGGATCCGGACCAATGAGTAATTAAATGACCAATCGCTCTTCTTTTATGGATTGTGGTTAAGTTTGTTGAATCATTTAAAGAAACAAAGTCACATTTCTCTCTCTTAAATCCTGAAGATCCTCTGGGGTCTGCACAGAGCTGGTCAAACATCATTACTGAACTTAATATTTATCTGAATTCATGTCTGTGTGGTCCTGCAACACACTGGCAACCTGTGTATCCTTCCTTACTGCCCAACAGTAGCTGGGTTGGCTCCAGCAACCCTGTGACCCCGAAAGGGATTTAGTGGGTTATGGATAGATGGATGAAGGTTTCTGTGTTATTTCCCACTGCAATGCTTTTTAAAAACTGCATGCATTTGGCTGGAGTGAGGTTTTAGCACTCGTTCTCAAAAGACTTTATGCTCATAGAGGGACTGGAAACACCTGACAGTGGCTTTGACTCAACTACAAAGTGAAGGAGCGCAGGGGGAAAGCTGCTACTAAGCAGCAGGAGAATTCCACTATGGATTATTGCCTAAGACCCAAATTCCAGCCTTTGCATCCATAAAAACAGGTTTTCACTGGTTTGCTCACATACAAGTGGGAACAGCTTAGAGAGACTGTGTCATGTATAAAGAATTAAGACTACAAAGGAAAAACCATGAACAATTGTTTGAAAAGGGGTAAACTTAGGAATCTTGTTTGGTCAAATGGCAGCTTCACCAGTAGACTGTGGTCCTGGGAGATTTAGCAAACAGGAGAAATGGTTTTCCATTATTTGGGGAGATAGAAAATGAATGGCTCATATTTGCAGCTGACTTGAGCTTCTCTTATGGTCCAAGTTTAACAGCATTTCAGTGTGTGACAGTATTTTCTGTGTGCTTGGATTGCTTACCACTTGCTGACCCTTGAAATCCGAATGGTTATTTGTGGTATTCGTCCCACCCAACATCATAAGGCTTTCCTCTGGGTTAATATTGGGGAAAACTTTCACCCAAAAAGGAAATTCACAATTGACCATAAAAAAGTTTGACTTAAGCTTCAAAGCTGAAGGGAGGGAGGCGTCAAACAGCGGAGCAGACTGAGGAAGCTCTCTTCAATCGTCAGCCAGTCAGCGGTGTCAAACCAGAGGACGTCAGACTTTTGTGGCAAACTGGAGTCTTGTTAGTGGCATTTTGTGAAAATCAAACAGCATGTTTCAGAGTGTTGAATCCATGTTTTTAGACAATGACTGTGGTCCACTACCATTTTAGGGTGTGTTCACACTGGAACATTTGGCTCGCTTAAAGTCAACCAGAGTGTGTTTCCCCCGTTAATCTGGAACCCATTTTCAGTCTGAATACGTGCAAACGGAACCTGATCCGGTACCAGGAACCCATCTTTCGAGGTGGTCTCAGTTCTTTTCCAATCAGACTGAGCTTCAGCTTTCTGAATAATAATAATGGATTGGGTTTCTCTGTGCTTTTCCTGATGCTCAAAGCGCTTACAACATATATCCATTATTCATTCACACCTTAATCGTACTTGGTGATGGTGAGCTACTGATGTAGCCAGACATCAGTGGCAGATGAGGCAGACTGATAGAGGTGTGGCTGCCAGCACGTGTCAAACGGCCCCTCTGACCTTTACTGGTTCATTCATACACACACTGGAAGTGCCTTGCCCAAGGACACAACAATGGTTGGCTGAAGGGAGCACCTATCCTTTGATCATTGGCCGACCTGCTCAACCTCCTGAGCTACTGCCGCCCAGTACAGTCTGTGCTCAGAACAACTGAACCAAAACAGCCACCGTAGCTGGGCGAGTCGCAAGGCTTAGGATTGGTAGGACTTCCATAATCTCTGCCTCTCGTTGCCTCGTAATTTCTGGCCAATGACTGAAGAGATCTTTAGTCAGGTGGTTTGTTTACAGATTTTAGTTTGAAACAGAAATCTCTGGTAGATGCCAGCCTGCATACATACCAAATGCAAGGTTAAGGACTCAGTCCAGACCAACTGACTTGTCCAGCCTGAATACACCCTCTGATTTAATGAGTAAAAATGTATGTCAAAGGCAAAACGGAGATAAAAAAAAGAGGAGGCACCTCTGAAGTTTTTCTGCTTTCACTGATTTTTTTGCCTTAAGAACAAAGATATTTTTTTCTTCCTTTGACTTTAAACTTTTAACCTTGTGGATCCAAGCACAAACAATGATGTTATCAGCACCACAGATTACAGTTGTGTGCTTCTGGATATGAAGCACACAAACCTCCAAAGATAGAGCAGCTGTCGGACATGAGGAAAATCCAAATGTCTGAGCTGAAAGACAGCTCTCATAAGTTGTGTTGGATTCAGAAATAATAGTGGGCTTGTGTGGTTCCGGTGATGCACGGGCCGGACCTGAAAAGCTCGCAGTCAGTTTTCACTGCAGACCAGATGAATGGAACTTGGTGATGTGACATCACGACTCACCAAGGCTGACCTGAAAAAACAGCTTTTCTGCTCTTTACTAGTTGCTCTAACACAAACACTGCTGGACTACAGGTCTAGAGTCTGGAAGGTCTCGAAGGATCCCAACTCTGGTATGAGAGAAGAAAACGTTTACTTTTCTGAAGGCCTGTACATGAAGATCACGTGTGGCCTTTAGTTGTAAGAACATGGGGACCTCATACTAATAATGCTACTGGTCATATTGACCATGAAAAGACAGACAGACACAAACAGCTCTAATAGTTCAGTGGTGACCAGCGAGGTCAAGTTATCTTTGTCAAACAATGAGCAGATGGGCAGTGCTGTTTGCAAAGTGGCTTTTAATGCTGCTTTCAGTGTTCAGCTTCATTTACTGCAATGGAGAGACTCACATTTATGGCTGATCAAAGTTAATGATCACAAGTAATTAGTTCACAAACTCTATGGTCTGTTCAGACGTACCATTCTAGACATTCTGTTCCATTAAACTTCATGGTCTTAAAGCATTCATATCTCCCGTTTCTGTTTGGCTTGTTGGTTTATTTTTCAACTCAGCAATTTTGTTCTCCATCAGAGTCCATCAGCACAGCTGTTATGACAGGCTATGCGGCCCTTCCCACGGAACAACAGCATAAACCATCAAGTTTAATGTCCTCAATGCTTTTTAGGCAAGACAAGCGTCTGTGTACAGCACATTTCATGGACAAAGACAATTCAAAGAGCTTCACATAAAACATAAGAAAACAATCAAAAGAAATATCAAAGGTGTGATGATTAAAATAAGATTTAAAGAAAGTTATAAAGAAGTGAATTTAAATCAAGATAGACAGTGCAGATGTAAACGTTTGAATCCATGAATCAAATGCATCTGAGAACAGGTGGGTCTTTAACTGGATTTAAATACACTGAGTGTTCCAGCTGATTGAAGGCTTTCTGTTCCAGATCCATGCAGCATAGAAGCTGAATGTTTAGTTTTAACTCTAGGAACTGACAAAAGACTGGATCCAGTCTTTTAGAAAAAGAATGTTGAGAGGAGATGAGATGCAATCATGTTCTTATCAAAGCTTTTGTGTATCACTGCCCAAGAACATTTGGCCCAAACAGCCCACGCCTGCAGTTAATAACCTTTGTGTCACCCCAGAACCCAGTGACACTGAGGATGTGTTTGACCCTGGTAACATTTGGCTGTGCCATCTGAGCCAATACTAGTTCATCTTTTGATCAATTCTCTAGGCAGACATTTGCAGGAGTGCTGGTTGAATTCTACAGCAGTGTTTGATCACATCTACACAGTTAAAGGCTGTTTGGTTTTTATTCTTAAAGATATTTTGTGTACAATTAACCTATTTTTTCCTCAATGTTTAAAAAGAATTGTTGAACTGCTGAAAAACACTCATCTTAATTTTCTACTCTTTTTAGGGGGGATTTCCTCAGCAAACTTGTTGCCCAGAAAGCACATTTGTCCCTTGCTTCAGGATGTCGGACCAACATCATTACCACATCTTCCCCCTCCAGCCCATCCGAAATATGGAAGTCTGGTGCCCTGAGACAAATAAAGGCATTCAGACTGAAAGTAATGTCTCCCAACGTAGCTGAGGGGAACCCTACGGAGCCTCTGCAGCACCAGCAGAGGGCGCTAAGAGCACGGCGCCAAGCACACCCTCGAGGGCTCCATCAGTACCCCCATAATGCTCAGCTGATGAGGGTTGGTTGTTTCTTGGGAACATGCCAAGTCCAGAACCTCAGCCATCGTCTATATCAACTTGTTGGCCAGAAAGGAAGAGAAGAGTCCTCCCCTTTTAACCCAAAGAGCCCCCACAGTTATGGATGAGATAGAACCAAGACCGCCCTCCACAAGTGCCCTCAGTTTCCTTATCTTTAAATGTCTTGCACTAGAGATGAATGTAGTCCAGAACGTCAGTTCCACCCAACGTAGATGTGGTGCCTTCATCGTCAGTACCGTATTCTAAGAGATTTCATAGGTGTAGACTAAATCCCTCCACCCAGAGGAGCTTGCTTTATGAATATTCCCACCTGGATCTATGGAAAGCCAAGTGGCTTCGGACTGATTTTCCAAGTGCCCCGTGTGCCGCCTGACCTGCTGCAGCTCACTGAACCGTCGCTTAAGCCTTCCATGGGACTTGAACCTTGCCGCGTGAGCTGGAGCTTGTCAGAGCCCATCTTTATCCAACTATCAAGCAGATAACCTCCACGAACTCCTTCATCTCCTCAGTTTAAGAAGGAGTTTTCAGCTTCATCAGCCAGAGTGACTCCATGTGAAAGAATGAGGTTTAAATGAAAGGATGTTAAGTGTCTAGACTTTTCCCCAGAATAAGTCAAAGGAAGAGCAAGCAGAATTGGGATTCCACACAGAAAAGCAACCACAGTTTTATTTTGAGTTATTAGAGAGGCTGCTGGGACGCAGTCTGGGGCTAGTCCAAACATAGAGCTGTGGATTAGTGGTCTTCAGTGAACACAATTCTTCCTGGTTGGACATTTTAAACCTAACATTTGTCAGATTTTTCACCAGAAAAGAGGCGGTGGATGGGCTTTCCTTGGGGTCCAATGCTTATAAGTAGTTTGCACAAGTGTTCAGCCATGCAGGCTTGAAATCTGTGTGTGAAACATTTTCAACTGCGTGTTTGTTAGTTCCAGGTGGTAATTCCCATCCTTCTGGTGGGTTAGAGGTGATTGGGACCCTATTTGGTTTGGCTTTCTAAGAAACTCTTCTTATGAGGAGAGGCCACAATAATGTGCTCAAAGTTGGCAAAGGAAAATGGCAAAAAAATGGCTTCTGAAACTCACCGTGCGGCAACAGTTACAAAGCTGCATAAAAAGAGAGGCCAGAGTGACCAAAAAGTTTGAAAATGGAGCAGAAAATAGCAGAGCGCTTGCAAAAACACATGCTTGTAGTCTATTTATCTCTCAAACTGTGGGTGGATGAGGAAAACGTCAGCCTTCAGTTTTCCGTTCTATGAAAACACTGTAAAGCATTTACATGTTCAGTGGGAAGTAGGATTACACTGCTAAGTTTGAAGGCTTACATGTCTGAGTCTTAGTAGGACTGAAGATCACGGTAAGACTTTCACCAGTTGTTTGCTTAGAAGTTCACATTATTAATCCTTAAATATCATCAGTCCAGACTCACTTAATACCTGGTAATACTTGACAAGTAAATTTTCCTTTCTCTGGCCTCTTGATGTGGTCAGCGGTTTTTCCCTCCAGTCGTTAGCCTCTCTGTTTCTTCTCTAATCTGTGGAGGTCACAGGGTCACAGGGGGCCTTGCGCTCAGCTGTATTGTTTCATCCCATTAAATGGTTTTAAAATTTTCAGAAGAAGCTTGGTGGATCTGTCAGCTTTGTTTTTAGAGAGGTAACATGAACTTCACCTTTCAGCAAAGGTTGCTCTTGTAGGGACGTCAACTGTTGCGTCACGCGTAGCTGCGGAGAGGTTTCGGAGTGAGCAGAAAGTGTTTTTGTTAGCTTTGCGAGTCACATGACCTCCTTTTAAGTCACAGGAAAGCACTTTAACGCAAGCACGTTGATGTTTTGTCTCTACTTGAACTTGACTCAATGTAAAACTTGAGAAAGCTGGATGACGTCCTTCTGCCAATGTTGCTTTGAGGTCGTCTGCAAATGTGTTTGAAAATGTCCGTGCACTCCGTCAGGAAGACTGCACCTGTGAAGAATAGACACATGTTAAGCCAAAGTATTTAAAGAAACATGTTTATTTAAGTATTTAAGTTATCTCTGTATGTTGATATCTTTATGTTACCAAAGGCTATTTATCTTATCTTTGCTGGTTTTAATATGAAAGGAAGGAGAGTTGTGACTGCAGGTAATTGTTATTGTTTTACTGTGTCTTTAGGGCTGTAAAATAAAGACATTTACAATAGAGGAGCATTTCAGTTTGTGTTGTGTGCATTTTTTACAGAACACGGTCAAACAAAAAATGGAAAATACCAAAAGTAAAGTTTATAATAAGTGATACATTCTGCTCACTTTCCTGTTTTTTTAACAAGTGGAATCAATCATTGATTGACTCGAGCCCAACAGGGTTCAGAGGGAAATGTGGGTAAAACATCCAGAAATCAGCACATGATCTGACAGTGCGTCATGTCAGGAGGACAGGATGTGTGACCGGACAGTTAATGACTGATGGGGGGGTGTTGGTCCAGTGCACTCCAGCTATTGGCCGAGTCAGCAGCTGGTAATGTGGAGGAGAGATGAAGCGGGACTTATTTCAGCTTTGATTGAATGATGTAATGACATGTTTGTGGAGCAGAAGTTCTTGTTCTGCAGTTCTTCTGCGTGGCTGTTAGACTGCACCGCTCGATTTTGAGGTTTTCATTTCCAAGAGAAGGCTTGAACTCATGAACAAAAGCAGCTGGAAGACCAGAAGCCGTTTTGTCCAAGTCTTTTTATGTTTATCCTTTGAAATGTCAAATGTTAATCAAACATAAGAAAATAACTAAAAATGGACCAAAATTAACTGGATTTTTATGATTCTCCTATAATGAATAAAAAAATCAAGATATAAACACCTCCCACATTTCATTTAAGACAATTATTGTACTTTGAAATGCTGTAAAACAATGTGAAAAAGTGTTTTAGTTGGTCTGGTTCTGCTCAGTCCAGAAACTCCACTGGGGTCTAAATGGAGTTGAAAGTTTCCTGACATCCTAAATCCAATCATCAGCTATCATCCATCATTTGATGCAGTTTAATGTGGACTATCACTGATGATAAGGGGTTTCTATGTGTTTCCTCTTTGTCAATGGTCATTTTTCATTTTCAGCTCTAGTGCCAGCCATCAGAAAACAGTTTTACCTGTTTTACGTTCTTAAATTAAAATTCTCTTCTGGCATGTCTTGTCTTTTGAAATACTGTAATGGAACTCAACAAATTAGAATTAAATGTCAGTGGAAGCAGCAAGACATTTGCAGGGCAAAATACACAGCAGAGCCTGATGGAAGTATGAAAGTTCAAGGCTTTCACTGCAGCGTTTTGAGAAACTTCAAGGCATTTTTCTTTCACTGGTTTCAAGGTGATTCTCATCCTTTTACAAGCTAAAGTCACTAAAGTGGTCTAACAGGTGAGTCACTGCAGAAGTCTCTTCTGAATCAGTGAAAACTCAAGAAGTCCAATCTAGTTCCTGTTTATGGGAAAAGTCCATGAAGGTTGGACCTGCTGTGGATTTGCCTCAGTTTGGGAACATTTTTCCACATAGCTGATTGGAATTCTGCCCCGTTTGCCTGTTGGGCACTGAGGGGAGAGCAGGGGCAGTAGAGGATGTCAAAGAGGCATGAAGCAGGACTGTCAGAAGGTTAAGCTTCAGTCACAACAGCCCTTATGGGTGGATACGGCTGTCTGTGAGGAAAACATTGACAAACGTGGCTGGAGCGCGCGGGTGTTCAAAAACAACAACAAAACAGCAACAAAAAGCAAACAACAAGGTCGTAGACCACTCAGTGAACCCGTACTACAAAACGAAACATAACATGTCAACATCAAAACGTGACTTAGAGGGCTGCCTGCAGATTTTTCACGTAATGGCATGACTGATAAAACCACAAATAATCATTTCAATTGTTGCTGACCGTCGTTTTATCGGCTTACTGTTTGGTGGTGAAACCGACAGCTGTCGCTGTGTACTGAAACGGGATTCGTGAAGACATAGAAAGACTGCTTAATGAATCTGTTCTGGAGCTTCAGGTAAGCATTTTATCTTGAAAAAACATTTGTGTGGACAGAATTTCCTTTTTACAGTTCAAACAGGAGAAGAACTTTTTAAAGAAGCAACCAGTCAGTGAGGAACAGAAGTCCTGGTTTTTTGTAGGAGATGCTTTTTTCCTGCACCATTACATAAGTAAGTTTTAAATTCAGTTCATGTGATTTTCTGGATTCTTTTTCCCCGTGTCTCTCACAGTCAAAGTTTCTCTATAAACATTTCAGACCTCTCTCATCTTTCAAAATCAGTGATTGACAAGAACTTTTTTGTTTTATTTTCTCCTCACTGACTGCTTGTTAAATCAAGAACTGAACTGAAAATTCTGAGATTTTCACAGCGACTCATATTACCTAAACGACCTCAGTGGTCAGTATTTCCACTGATGAAAAGCTCTGGCGCGAGCCAGCTCCTGAATACTAACACTACATCTCCCAGCTTCCCCCGCGCACAGATCCTGGATACCGCACGCCTGACGCACTCAACAATCATCCACAGGACACACAAGCAGCACACAGGGCTGGGCTTGTGCCACTTAGCCTGAATATTGAGCAGGTTATCCTGATCTGATCACCTGTTTGTAGTGATGGGCAGATGAAGCTTCATGAAGCATTGAAGGCTTTCATCCAATTGGTTCACTCCAGTGCAATGCTTCATGAAGCTTCATCTGCTCTAGAAGGACATCTAGAGGACACAAAAAGTTTCAGCTGAATTAGAAGAAGCATTTTGAAAAGAAGCCCAGGAATAAACCTGTCAGCAAAATAAAGAAGTTTACAAACATGTACATTGCTGTGTGCTTTCTTTCTGTGTTTACTTCTGTATTGATACAAATAAAGGAAAAATCCTGTATTTTCTCAACCTCAAAGGAAAACGAGATGATGAAAAGGACCATTTAAAGTGAGGTGAGAGTAGGAATGGATTTAGATTTTATAGGTGCTGGTGCTGAACCGGTTCTTTGAAGGCGGGGTTTGTGCGGGTTAGGGGGGTGACCCTATCTATAAACTGATTTGGTTGTTGTGTCATATTTTTCTTGGTGTAATGAACAGTTTTATTTGACACCAAGAATGAAAAGTGCTATAAATGAAGATGTACTAAAACTTCTCTGGTCTCTAAAGGTGGAACAGTTGCCTCAAAGAAGAAAAATAACGAATGAAATAAAAAATGAAATGAAAATAAAAATGAAATGAAATAAAAATGACAACACCTCCTCTACCCAAAACCTGAAATCAACCCAGAACTCTCAGTAACCAAGTATTTTAAAGACATGTTCATGAAGTGCATTCAGTAATCTTGACAATTTAAACAAATTCACTCTGACGGGGTTTCCAATGAACTCTTGAATACAGTGTAAGAGCTGGAATGACAAAGAACCGTAAGGAAGCTTTTCCAAGAGCTGTTACATTTTTTAATTCAAATAGTTGCAGTCCTTACAGTAAGCTAATGCTATTGGTTGCATTGAGATAAAAATGTGACTTAGTTTCATTAAGCTGGTGAAAAAAGAGACCATGCACGTGCAGAGGGGCCTGAGGGTGCTCCGTGCACGTGCCCCCTCTGAGTGCCCTTTTTCTCAAAGCTCTTTTTTTGTCCCATTTTCAGCCTGAAATGTTAATTTACCAAGAGTTTCTCATTATGACCGATAATTCAGAGAAAAAACAAACGCTAAATCCATTATTAATGATGCGCTAACCACTGCGCCACCATTTGGATAAAGACGTTCATGCAGTTTCTTTGATTTTGTTATTTTTTTAGATTAAACTTCAAGTTCAAAGTGTTAGGCTGAAGTTCTTAGCTTCAAAAGTGACTGCAGTCTGAAACAGAATTTGTCCTTCAATCAGTCATGATTAGAAAGCAGCTGTTTCTCTTCTGAAGATGACTTGGAGGCAACACTGGAATCTCTGACTGGAATTCATTTGTTCTGCAACACAAACCTTAAGGAAAACTAAACTGTTTTCCTGCTTCCATCAAGATTTGCAAACTGTTAGAATAGATGTTTGTGTTTGTTGTGCTTCATGACAGTGAACAGCAGCGCAGGATGAGACGCTGTCACTTTAACCCAGTGCATCATGGGAGATGTAGTAAAAGGCAGTGGTGTTGGTGCAGGACAGACTTGTGTCTCCGGGCTTCATTATTTTATTCACTTTTCACACGTTCTGACACCGGATCCCCTGGAAGCTACTAGGACTGCATGGATCATCCTGATCCGTTTAGATGATCCGTACGGATCACTGGCCCGTGTTCTGCACAGACCTGACGCGTTGTCGTTCCTCCCTCCAATGAGGAATTTCCCGCAGCACACCTGAACATCTCTTATGGAACACTAGTGTGCTGCGGCACACTGGTTAAAAAACACAGGTTTAAAGGACAAAAACAAAAAAGTTTATCTGCTGCCGTTTTCCGACTATGAGCCCCTACCCCTCTGAAATCCTGTGCACGCCCCTGCAAGACGCCACTGTCCTGAGCTTTGAATGCAGATCATTTCACTATTAATTTGAATTTGCTTGCACTGATTGATGCCTCAATTGTCAAACAGTGGATGACTGAACATATATTTGTGTTGGGTGGTGGTGGTGTTGGGGGAATCATCTTAAGGTTTCTTACCAGCTTTAGGAAAGTGGACCACTGTGGAACAAAATCACAACTTAAGCAAAAAAACAAAGAGTTAGTTTTTCCCTCCGTTATTCTCCACTGCTGGATTTCCTTTTGTTTGTGTTGAATATGCATGGACTGATGCATGGACGAATGTATGGATGCATGGATGGATGGATGCATGGACTGATGCATGGATGGATGCAGGATGGATGGATGCATGGATGGATGGATGCATGAACTGATGCATGGACGGATGCATTGATGCATGGGTGGATGCATGGATGAATGCATGGACTGCTGCATGGCTGGCTGGATTGATGGACGGATTGATGCATGGACTGATGCATGGATGGATGGATGCATGGACTGATGCATGGATGGATGGATGCATGGACTGATGCATGGATGGATGGATGGATGCATGGATGGATTGATGGACAGATTGATGCATGGATGGATGCATGGATGGAGTAATGGAGTTTCTGCTGTTTTTCATAGACTGAGTACAGAGCAGCAACCAGACTTCATGTACATTTAAGCTAAAACTAAAATCTTTCTTTTGAGTTTCAAATAGTCATACTTACATGATTTTGTTGTATTTATAATTTATATTCCTCAAATCCTATAGATGAAAACAATCAGTGAGTGGAAACTTTAAAAAAAAAAGGTCCATCTTGTTTAAGGCCAGATTTCCACAGATGCAACACTTGATTACAAGATGTCCCAACCACCGTCAGTCATCCTGTCTTATCTGACTGACTGACCATGAGACTGAACCTGTTCAATGAACAATAGGAGTCTTAAAGTTATTCCTGTCCTGTCCTCAGTTTGGTTTCTGTGAGTCTAAAGTCTAGATGAGTGTGACCATTTTAGAAAGAATTAAAAACCAAAGAAACTGAGTAAAGACTGGTTGTAAGAAAAAGGGAATAAGACTGTGTGTGTCAAGCAACACCAACTCCTCTGCAAACTCACCTAAAGTAAATTCTATTGGCAGTTGTGTTCATGCAATTTCCCCACAAATTTGTGAACTTAAGCATCAAAGTGTCAGGGTTAGCGTGAGGACACAAACGCAGACGGCAATTTGCAATGAACAGTCTTTTATTTATTTACTCAAAAAAACCAGTAGAACATTCCTTGAAGGAACAAAAACCACCCGACAACCAGTGCAGGGGAGACGACTTATAACCAGGAGGAGGGGATGAGGTAATTGAAAACAGGTGTGCCAATTAAGGAGGGAGGGAACACTCTAGGAGGGAAGTGTCAAGTGACCTGAAAGAGCGGAAGTGAAACACAGGAAGCACAACCAATAACAAAATAAAACAGGAAGTGACATCAAACACAACAACAACCAATGTCCTGGGTCCATAACCCCACCCCCGCCGATTGAAGTCCCTGATGCTCCGGATCCAGAATCCGCGAAGCAGGCTCCCAGGAACTCTCCTCAGGCCCATACCCATGCCACTCCACCAGATACTGGAGACCACGTCTCCGCCGCCGGACGTCCAGCAGGCGACGGACAGTGTAGGCCGGCCGGCCATCAATGATGCGGAGAGGTAGTGGCGGAGAGGAAGTCCGCTGCAGGGGACTCGTAATATGAGGCTTCAGCTGGGAGACATGAAAAACCGGGTGGATGCGCAAAGACCTGGGCAAGCGCAGCCTGACCGCCACTGGATTGATGACCTTCAGAATCTCGAACGGGCCGATGAACTTGGGGAACCGTTTCTTCGACTCCGTCCGGAGTCTGAGGTGCGAGGTGGACAACATGACGAACTGACCGGGTAGGTAGGATGGTGCTGGCGTGCGCCGACGTTCTGCCAGTCTCCTGTTGGCAACCCCTGAACACAACAGGGTTCGTGACTCAGAAAACACCTCAGTCAGGTCATGACATTCAGGCGGAACCCTGAATGGGTCAGGTGAGGGCGGCCGCCCTACTGGGACGGCGGGATCTCCCCCAGGAGGCCGAGCTGAATGCAAACAGGTGGTGTGACATTTCTCACTCCAGCCGGAGACACGGATGGATGACTGGGTTGTGAGCCATTAGCCAAGGGCAACCTAATACCAGTGGGTTCTGTGGGGAGGAAAAAAGGAAAAACGGGCGTGCTCGTGGTGATTGCCTGACACAATTAGATGAACCGGCTCAGTGACTCGTGAGACTGTGGCTAATTCTTGGCCGTTGAGGGAGACCACTTCTATAGGACGGGGCAATAACTCACACTTAAGACCGACCTGTTTGGCCAGCTCGGCGTCCATGAGGTTCTGCTCTGCTCCGCTCCTGAATCCACCAATGCTCTAACAGAAATTCCCCCTTTCTGGAACATAACACGAACATCCAAAACACAGAAAGCAGGTTTCGGGATAGTGGGAACAGGACCACGGCTCGTAAGCGCGCCCACTCTTATTGATGAGTTGGGGCAATCCCTGCAGAAATGACCCCGGCCGCCACAGTAAAGGCACTCACCTGCCGCCATCCGCCACTCGGAAACTGTCAGTCTGCCCCAGCCGAGCTGCATAGGTTCCTCTGAGACTAAAGACGGGGGTTCTGCGGAAAAAGCAGCAAAGTCAGGCGAGTCCATGATCCTGTGCTCAACAGGACTGCGTCGGGCGCGGGGTGCCACCCTGCCATGCTCCTGCAGGCTGTTGTCGATCCTGATGACCAGGGCGATGAGGGGTTCCAAGGAAGACGGCAGCTCCAGAGGAATGAGTCTGCCCTTTAATTCCTCGGAAAGTCCCTCCACGAAAGCGTCCGTGAGCGCGGTAGTGTCCCACACGCTCATAGAAGCCAGGGTCCGGAACTCGATGGCGTAATCAGCCACCCGTCGGTCTCGCTGTCTTAATCTCATAAGTGCCCGAGCCGCCTCTCTGCCTGGCTTAGTATGATGAAACACCTGCTTGAACGCCTCCAGGAAGGCAGAGAGAGATGCGCAGGTCGGGGCTCCACGCTGCCACTCAGCGGTAGCCCAGGCTGCAGCTCTGCCGGTGAGGTGGGAGATCATGAAGGCGATCATGGCTTGCTTTGTGGGGTAGTGAGAGGCATGTAGCTGGAAGTGCAGTTCACATTGGGTGATGAATGCTCGGCAGTCCCCGGAGTCCCCGGAAAACCTCTCCGGGCGGGCCAGCTGTGCAGCAGGGGCGACAGGAATCCCATCCTGGACTGGCGTGGGAGGCGATGGGTGTGGAGAAGGGACGGACGGTGGGTGTTGGATCCGCTCCACCAACTGTTCAAACCGCTCACCCAACGCGGCAAGTTGATGCTCGTGACGATTTGACATCTCTAGAAAGACTTGACGAAGGCAGGACATCTGCTCCTCTTGCTGGCGGAGTAGTGCCCGTAACACATCAACGTCTGCTGCGTCCATGTTACGTGTCGGGCGGAAATGTCAGGGTTGGCGTGCTGACACAAATGCAGACGGCAATTATAAATGAAAAGTCTTTCATTTATTCAAAATAGTACTCGAAACCAGTAGAACATTCCTTGAAGGAACAAAAACCACCCGACAACCAGTGCAGGGGAGACGACTTATAACCAGGAGGAGGGGATGAGGTAATTGAAAACAGGTGTGCCAATTAAGGAGGGAGGGAACACTCTAGGAGGGAAGTGTCAAGTGACCTGAAAGAGCGGAAGTGAAACACAGGAAGCACAACCAATAACAAAATAAAACAGGAAGTGACATCAAACACAACAACAACCAATGTCCTGGGTCCATAACCCCACACAAAGTGAGACACATCTTTACAAAAAAACTACGAAGACTGAAGCTCCTTGATGCTTTTCAGTAAAAGACATGTGTTCATCTCTGAATCAGATGGTAGTGACCACTACTCCGCTCAATTGAAGACAGTTCAACAGATGAGACACTGAGTCATTCCATGGTTGAGAAAATACATTACAATCATTTTGATTGTACTCTACTCTTTTTCTAGTAATAAAAGAGTAAAGTTCATCCTTCAACGTCAAGGAAATCACCTCTACTGACCAGGAAACTCCAGGAAAAACTCATTGAAAAAACTGAATGTAGCACTATAGAGAATGGTAATAGCTTGTTCTGCAAGGAAAGTCCAGTTTTAGGGTGAGTTTGCTGCCTTCTTACAGACAGAACAGTGGTTATCTGTCAGCAGTAAGCAGTTTGTACAACGAAATCTTTTTTTTTCTTTTATTACACAAAGGTCCATTTCCACACCAAATGCAGAAAAAGAATGGCATTTCTGGGACTCCCCAATTCCTAGCTCAGCATCCTGCAAATTTAAAGTAGTAATTATTAAAAAGACCTTTGAAATGCATTATTTGAAAATCTTGATTGTATGGATTTGCTATTCAAAATGTAGCCAATATTTACAATATTTACATCCGGATGGTCTGAGCATGTTTTTGCAGTCTTGTATTGTGAAAGTTTTATGTTTTTATCTGTGAAGTTTGTTTACAGTTTACAGTTTTTTTAAGTCGCCTTACTGATGTGGGGACTTATTAATTGGTTTGTAACAGCTAAGTGGCAGATGTTTGAGACTGGAATACCTCTGTTCAATAAATATTAACAATTTATGTGAACGCAGTTGTCTTTAATACATCCACAATCCACAGAGACACTTATAACATGAGGAAATGGAAAGCACCTGTGGTTCTCACAGGAGACCTCGGAGAGGGGATCCATAACACAACCCCTCCACGCCTACGTCCGGTTTTCCAGACGAACAATAAGGCTGGTCTGGGTGTTCCAGATGAAAGCAAGTGACGGTCCGGGACCCATTGACGATGATACTCGATACATACTCCAGGTGTGCTGGCCGGGCCTCAGAAAAGCCGCAGGAGAAGAGGCCAACTGTTCCTGGTGGAGAAACAGAAGAGCTTGGTAAGCATAGGCTGCTTGGAAAGCTGAGTACCAAGATGAATTGATTAGGGTGTTGTGAGAGTACTTGAGACCACCAGGTCTTAGGGTTCTTGAAACACATGGCTCGTAATGTCGTCTCCAGATCCTCATTGTACCACTCTACCTGGCCATTAGTTTGGGGGTGGAAACCAGAGCTTAAACTGACCATGATCCCTAAGAGCTTGCAGAATTTCTTCCAAAAAGCGATTACAATCTGTGGACCACGATCTGAGGTAATGTTTTGGGGCAAACCATGTAGTTAAAAAACAGGTGTTGGGAAACGAGCACAGCTAGCTCCTTGGCCAATGGTAGCTTCTCCAGGGGTATGGTATGCACCAGTTTGGAGAATTTGTCAATCATGGATAGAATAATGGTTTTACCTCTAGATTGGGGGAGTCCAGTAACAAAGTCCATAGCTACATGGGACCAGAGTATGGAAGGCACAGGTAGAGGGTGAAAAACCCCGGCAGGTGGGGTCCGAGGCGTCTTGACGCTGGCACACATGAGACATGCAGCATCGAAAGCCCTTATGTTCAAGGACATAGTGGGCCACCAAAAACGTTGAGCCACGAGACAACCAGTCCTGGTCACTTCGGGATGAAAAGCCAGATGGGAGGAATGATCCCGCTTCAAAAGCAAGGGGCACAGGAATGCGGGGACAAACAAATAACTGGATATCCTGTAGGAATAAAAACCAGATCAGAAACCGAAGTCTTCACTCTGCGTTCCAGCGACCTCTGGGTGGCTCTCAACACCAGATGAGGAGGTACAGTAACGGTGGCAGCTGCAGAAGCCACAGACTCCACCTCCTGCTGGAACTGGCGAGACAAGTCATCAGGCTTGAGGTTCTTGCTTCAAGGGCAGAAGGACAGAGTGAAGTTAAACCTGTCAAAGTAAAGAGTCCACCTCGAGTGGCAAGGGTTAAGACGTTTGGTAGTCCAGATATATTCTAGGTTCTTATGATTAGTCCAGACCATGAATGGCTTATCAGCCCCCTCCTACCAATGACGCCATTTCTCCAAGGCCAGCAGTTCTCTGTTCCCTATGTCGTAGTTTCTGTCTGCAGGATTGAGCTTCCACAGGCATGGACTTTGTCATCAGACACTCTCTGTGACAAAACAGCTCTGACTCCAGATTCTGACTCATCCACCTCTACAATGTTTAGAGGTGTCAGGCTGAACCAAAATAGAAGCTGCAGAGAAACGTCTTTTGAGCTCAGTAAACACTTTATCGGCCCAGGTAAAATATAGCTTGACTATAGTTAGCCTGTGGAGTGATGCAGCCACGCCACTGAAACCTACAATAAAGTGCCTGTAGAAATTGGAAATCCAAGGAAGCGTTGAAGTGGTTTTTGGACTGAGAGAACTGGCTACTGTGGAATTCACCTTTCTCTGCTTTGAATACAACTGGTTCTCAAGGAGGAGCTGAAGATGTGCTGCAGAAGGGTCTTGAGGTCTTAAAAAAAAGTCAAAATGTCATCAAGGCACACAAAAAACAAACTTATTAATCATGTCTTTGAGAACGTAATTAATTAAACACTGGAATAATGCCGGTGCATTAGTGAGGTACCGGTACTCAAAATGGCCGCTCGTGGTGTTAAAGGCAGTCTTCCACTCATTCCCCTTTCAAACTTCAAACTTTATTTATTTGTACAGCGCCTTTCCTTCTTGTGAAAACCCAAGGCGCTTTACATAGAAATAAATAAATAAAATAAAAATATAATAAGATAAAAATAATATTAAAAATATAATAATAACAAAAAAATACAATTACAATTTTCGAATGCGAACCAAATGGTATACACCCCTGAGATCCAGTTTGGTGAAGATCTGGGCTCCGTGAACCAAGAGCAAAGCTGGTTTTGTATCCGCTCAGATAATTACATCCATACGGATATTACTTTTTCCTTTATATTATGTATAACAAAAAGGGAAAGTAAGACATCTTCTCAGTCCTTTTTGTCCTGACCAGCAGTTCAGTAAACAAACAATGCCTAAATGCTGTCAGAACTCATAAGGCGGACACAAACGCAGGACAGTTGGCAGCTTAAAAAAAAACGGAATCTTTATTGCCAGAGTTCCACAATAACTCAGGAAGCCACCAAAAGTCAAAATTCACACTAGCCAAAAATCACAAGACCCCCCCCCCACCCCCCACCCCACCCAAAAAAAAAAAAAAACTGTCAGGAGATACAAGAAGCTGAAGACCAGAGACACAAAACAAACCTGCAGGGAAGTGAGGAGAGGAAACTTATCATATACTAACAAGGGAAGAGAAGGACATCTGCTCCTCTTGCTGGCGGAGTAGTAGTGCCCGTAACACATCAACGTCTGCTGCGTCCATGTTACGTGTCGGGCGGAAATGTCAGGGTTGGCGTGCGGACACAAATGCAGACGGCAATTATAAATGAAAAGTCTTTCATTTATTCAAAATAGTACTCGAAAACCAGTAGAACATTCCTTGAAGGAACAAAAACCACCCGACAACCAGTGCAGGGGAGACGAAGACTTATAACCAGGAGGAGGGGATGAGGTAATAGAAAACAGGTGTGCCAATTAAGGAGGGAGGGAACACACACTAGGAGGGAAGTGTCAAGTGACCTGAAAGAGCAGAAGTGAAACACAGGAAGCACAACCAATAACAAAATAAAACAGGAAGTGACATCAAACACAACAACAACCAATGTCCTGGGTCCATAACCCCACACAAAGTGAGACACATCTTTACAAAAAAACTACGAAGACTGAAGCTCCTTGATGCTTTTCAGTAAAAGACATGTCAAGGTTTTGGCATTGATTGTAATAAAGTGTGTTCATCTCTGAATCAGATGGTAGTGACCACTACTCCGCTCAATTGAAGACAGTTCAACAGATGAGACACTGAGTCATTCCATGGTTGAGAAAATACATTACAATCATTTTGATTGTACTCTACTCTTTTTCTAGTAATAAAAGAGTAAAGTTCATCCTTCAACGTCAAGGAAATCACCTCTACTGACCAGGAAACTCCAGGAAAAACTCATTGAAAAAACTGAATGTAGCACTATAGAGAATGGTAATAGCTTGTTCTGCAAGGAAAGTCCAGTTTTAGGGTGAGTTTGCTGCCTTCTTACAGACAGAACAGTGGTTATCTGTCAGCAGTAAGCAGTTTGTACAACGAAATCTTTTTTTTTCTTTTATTACACAAAGGTCCATTTCCACACCAAATGCAGAAAAAGAATGGCATTTCTGGGACTCCCCAATTCCTAGCTCAGCATCCTGCAAATTTAAAGTAGTAATTATTAAAAAGACCTTTGAAATGCATTATTTGAAAATCTTGATTGTATGGATTTGCTATTCAAAATGTAGCCAATATTTACAATATTTACATCCGGATGGTCTGAGCATGTTTTTGCAGTCTTGTATTGTGAAAGTTTTATGTTTTTATCTGTGAAGTTTGTTTACAGTTTACAGTTTTTTTAAGTCGCCTTACTGATGTGGGGACTTATTAATTGGTTTGTAACAGCTAAGTGGCAGATGTTTGAGACTGGAATACCTCTGTTCAATAAATATTAACAATTTATGTGAACGCAGTTGTCTTTAATACATCCACAATCCACAGAGACACTTATAACATGAGGAAATGGAAAGCACCTGTGGTTCTCACAGGAGACCTCGGAGAGGGGATCCATAACACAACCCCTCCACGCCTACGTCCGGTTTTCCAGACGAACAATAAGGCTGGTCTGGGTGTTCCAGATGAAAGCAAGTGACGGTCCGGGACCCATTGACGATGATACTCGATACATACTCCAGGTGTGCTGGCCGGGCCTCAGAAAAGCCGCAGGAGAAGAGGCCAACTGTTCCTGGTGGAGAAACAGAAGAGCTTGGTAAGCATAGGCTGCTTGGAAAGCTGAGTACCAAGATGAATTGATTAGGGTGTTGTGAGAGTACTTGAGACCACCAGGTCTTAGGGTTCTTGAAACACATGGCTCGTAATGTCGTCTCCAGATCCTCATTGTACCACTCTACCTGGCCATTAGTTTGGGGGTGGAAACCAGAGCTTAAACTGACCATGATCCCTAAGAGCTTGCAGAATTTCTTCCAAAAAGCGATTACAATCTGTGGACCACGATCTGAGGTAATGTTTTGGGGCAAACCATGTAGTTAAAAAACAGGTGTTGGGAAACGAGCACAGCTAGCTCCTTGGCCAATGGTAGCTTCTCCAGGGGTATGGTATGCACCAG
Organism: Oryzias woworae; assembly: GCA_016861445.1. Taxonomy (NCBI): domain Eukaryota; kingdom Metazoa; phylum Chordata; class Actinopteri; order Beloniformes; family Adrianichthyidae; genus Oryzias; species Oryzias woworae. Next base: position 1,349,312 of record BOLG01000407.1, read on the forward strand.
TTTGGAGAATTTGTCAATCATGGATAGAATAATGGTTTTACCTCTAGATTGGGGGAGTCCAGTAACAAAGTCCATAGCTACATGGGACCAGAGTATGGAAGGCACAGGTAGAGGGTGAAAAACCCCGGCAGGTGGGGTCCGAGGCGTCTTGACGCTGGCACACATGAGACATGCAGCATCGAAAGCCCTTATGTTCAAGGACATAGTGGGCCACCAAAAACGTTGAGCCACGAGACAACCAGTCCTGGTCACTTCGGGATGAAAAGCCAGATGGGAGGAATGATCCCGCTTCAAAAGCAAGGGGCACAGGAATGCGGGGACAAACAAATAACTGGATATCCTGTAGGAATAAAAACCAGATCAGAAACCGAAGTCTTCACTCTGCGTTCCAGCGACCTCTGGGTGGCTCTCAACACCAGATGAGGAGGTACAGTAACGGTGGCAGCTGCAGAAGCCACAGACTCCACCTCCTGCTGGAACTGGCGAGACATGTCATCAGGCTTGAGGTTCTTGCTTCAAGGGCAGAAGGACAGAGTGAAGTTAAACCTGTCAAAGTAAAGAGTCCACCTCGAGTGGCAAGGGTTAAGACGTTTGGTAGTCCAGATATATTCTAGGTTCTTATGATTAGTCCAGACCATGAATGGCTTATCAGCCCCCTCCTACCAATGACGCCATTTCTCCAAGGCCAGCAGTTCTCTGTTCCCTATGTCGTAGTTTCTGTCTGCAGGATTGAGCTTCCACAGGCATGGACTTTGTCATCAGACACTCTCTGTGACAAAACAGCTCTGACTCCAGATTCTGACTCATCCACCTCTACAATGTTTAGAGGTGTCAGGCTGAACCAAAATAGAAGCTGCAGAGAAACGTCTTTTGAGCTCAGTAAACACTTTATCGGCCCAGGTAAAATATAGCTTGACTATAGTTAGCCTGTGGAGTGATGCAGCCACGCCACTGAAACCTACAATAAAGTGCCTGTAGAAATTGGAAATCCAAGGAAGCGTTGAAGTGGTTTTTGGACTGAGAGAACTGGCTACTGTGGAATTCACCTTTCTCTGCTTTAAATACAACTGGTTCTCAAGGAGGAGCTGAAGATGTGCTGCAGAAGGGTCTTGAGGTCTTAAAAAAAAGTCAAAATGTCATCAAGGCACACAAAAAACAAACTTATTAATCATGTCTTTGAGAACGTAATTAATTAAACACTGGAATAATGCCGGTGCATTAGTGAGGTACCGGTACTCAAAATGGCCGCTCGTGGTGTTAAAGGCAGTCTTCCACTCATTCCCCTTTCAAACTTCAAACTTTATTTATTTGTACAGCGCCTTTCCTTCTTGTGAAAACCCAAGGCGCTTTACATAGAAATAAATAAATAAAATAAAAATATAATAAGATAAAAATAATATTAAAAATATAATAATAACAAAAAAATACAATTACAATTTTCGAATGCGAACCAAATGGTATACACCCCTGAGATCCAGTTTGGTGAAGATCTGGGCTCCGTGAACCAAGAGCAAAGCTGGTTTTGTATCCGCTCAGATAATTACATCCATACGGATATTACTTTTTCCTTTATATTATGTATAACAAAAAGGGAAAGTAAGACATCTTCTCAGTCCTTTTTGTCCTGACCAGCAGTTCAGTAAACAAACAATGCCTAAATGCTGTCAGAACTCATAAGGCGGACACAAACGCAGGACAGTTGGCAGCTTAAAAAAAAACGGAATCTTTATTGCCAGAGTTCCACAATAACTCAGGAAGCCACCAAAAGTCAAAATTCACACTAGCCAAAAATCACAAGACCCCCCCCCACCCCCCACCCCACCCAAAAAAAAAAAAAAACTGTCAGGAGATACAAGAAGCTGAAGACCAGAGACACAAAACAAACCTGCAGGGAAGTGAGGAGAGGAAACTTATCATATACTAACAAGGGAAGAGAACTGACAATAGGACACAGGTGAAACACATAAGGGAGGAGTGGTACTCAGCCCGGAGAGGAAAACCTCCAAGAGGAAGAGTGAAACCAAAATCAAATGACAAAAGGCAATCAAACACCCTGGCTCAAACACGGCACATGAAAAATGCCTCTGGTTCTGGACAGATTTTTTTAGGTTGGTTCTTTTCTTGAGTCTTTAGACAAACCCGGTGTATGTTTGGATAAACCTCTTATGTGTTAAAAAAACAGCAACTTGTTGTGATCTATTATCATATTATTGTGAGTTATCCTGGATCAAATGATAAAAAGGAGTGAAGTATGTGGAGAGATGGGTCCTAAAACATTGGCTGGAGGTGAGGAAGAGGGCAAAGAAGAAGTTGGACAGAGCACAGAAAAACAATCAAAATTGATAGCACAAAAAATGAGGATGAGTAGAAAGCAGTCGCAGTCGTTTCACAGCGAGAAGGCCCTGGTTCAAATCCTGGCTGGGACCTTTCCTTGTGGATGTTCTTCTGGGACGTGTGGGTTTTCTCCGGCCTCCTTCCACAGACCAGACATGCTTCATAGGTTACTCTCTGTTACTCTAAGCTGTCCCTGTGTGTGCATGTGTGAGTGTGTGGTGCTGTGACAGACTGGCGACCTGTCCAGGGTGTACCCCGCCTTGCTCAGTTGTAGCCAGGTTAGGCTCTAGCAGCCTTGTGACCCCCCGAAAGGTTAAAATAGGAACGCGTCTTGTGATTCTTTTGGCTTCTGTTTTTGTGTAGCACATTTGAGTTCATGACTGGTTTGAAGTGATTCCACAAAAACAACAGGAAGAGATGAGACAAGCGACCGTTGTGAAGTTGGCGATTAATCCACAATCTTGATTTTTTAATTGTTGTTTTAGAGGGCTGTAAAGGCAGTCATCCACCACCCACAAATGTGTGTTCCTGAAATAAGTAATCTTCAAATCGAAGAAGTAGAAAGAAATGAATTTTACTGGACTCAGAGGATGCATGCCCTTGCAGGTTACCTGAACCATGTGATGTAGAAAAACTGTAACAAAAAGTTCATGATGGTGTTAAAATATTCACCTTTATGCAGCCTGGTTTAAATTTAACAGCAATCAGAGCTTTTGTGTGCTTTAGCTTACTTCAAATCAGACTCTGCTTTCAGAAATCACGTTCTGGTTTATCTGACAGGAAAACTTTCTTGAGTAAGACTGACAGTGCTTACCTGGGGTGGTATGACGTAGATTTAGAAAGAAGTGGTCACGATAAACAACTGAAATGACACTTCTACAGTAAATCTGGATTTCATAAATGACAGCTTCCAGGAATGCACACGGACTGGGTCATGGATGCATTCCTGAGCTCCTGAGATCATGGCGAAGTGAAAACGAAGGCCATAGTTCTTTTAATACAGCATCACAAGAAGGAGATCGTTTTGGACTGAAAGACATTTTTGGATCCCTCTAATGACGGTTGTGTTCACTTCAGTTGACATGTTGAATACTCCCACCAGGAAAACCTGAAGGTCAGTTTATGTTTGTAAAAGAACTGACGAGATCCTGTAACCTTAACCTGGTTCCACATCTCTGGAGCCGAACTTGGTTAAAGAGCAAGCATGTGGTGTAACTGCGGTCATGCTGGTGACCCAGGGATTTTCAGGGTCAGAGTAATAAAAAGTGTAATCAAAATAGCCTTATTATGCCACAATCTTCTGAGAGTCTGGGAGGGACAGATCACCTTAGAAGGGCAATGTGAAAAGGACAGGCTCCAAATGTGGCGTCTGTTGTGAAGAAGAAGAAGAAGTCCAATTTCTGATTGGCTTTGACACCTTTTACAATGAATCCACTAAACTGATGATTACACACCGAGTAAACTCTATCTGGTGGCAATAATCCAGCACAGAAGCAATAACTGACCTGAGCTTATGCAGAGCGGGTGAAATCTGTTCTCTGCATTTGAGGTGGTAGCAACCTGTGAGGACCAAGTGCGTTCTGGAACCATTTTGACGCCCTAACCTCCCAATCAAGACTAGTCCTCTTGTCTTCAGTGTGATTTGACAGTAGATTCAGGCACTCACACTCTGACCTGACACCCCACTTGTTGGTTCGGAGTCAGACACTCTACCACCTCTGCACCGAGTTCAAAGATGGAATTTCCAGCATGAGAAAAAAGAACTTCTCCGTTGTAGCTATAACAACATCAACAGACTCACAATTGTAGATAATTGTAGATAAATGCTCACCATAACAGAATACCTGTGTGCAGATCTGCAAATAAAATCCTTCATCCCAAAAGGTTTGAATTCTCTAAGAGAAGTAAAAAAAAAATCAGCTTCATGATCACTTCTCAAATGTCCAGATTTTCTAGGATGGAAAGTTTCCTTCTGATGAAACTTCTTGTGTGGATCAACTCGAAGAAGAACTTCAATTTTTGACGATAACAAAAGCTGTGCACTGCAGACAGTCTCTCTGAAGACAGCTCTCTGCATTACTCACTAGTCTGAGTTTAGAGCTGGTTTTTATCTACACAAAGCTCTGCAGCTTATAGAGATGATGACATCATCCATACAATCCAAAACGTTGCATCTACTGATCAGCTTCAGAAGTCACGCTTTACAGATGCATTTTTGCAGGAAGCTTTTCTAGTTATCAGCATCATTTGATTTTCTGTTACAAATGGGATGGATGGGATTCATTAGCAGCATGAAGAAGAAACAAAATTCTGCTTAACGTCTTTTCAAAGTTTTCCTCAAAGCCTGAGCTGAAACTTGAGATTTGGCCTTTTGGTAGGAAGTGGTGTCACACAATCTGCAGCTAAACGTGACTCTTGTCACATCCTCTCATTCCCACACACCTAAGCAAACACACACATGCACAATCTCTCTCTGTCTCACATGTAAGAAAAACTTCACAGTCTGAAGTAATCTATCACCTCCAAGGAGACTCAGATGTTTCCCTGCAGTCCCTGTTTCACTCTCACTTTCACTCACACACTTGCTGAGCCATGCTCCACCCGCCTGCTTACGTGCAATCTCACACATCGCGCTCTCACAGACCGCAGTCGTTTCTCCCAGAACTGGTTGATTCATTGCTCCGCCTCCACGCTGTGACACAGAAATCTCATTACGTTATTTGGAGTTCAAGAACATAAGCCCTTTGTCTCTCGTGAGCATCCCAAAAGTTGCAGATTCATTTATTTTCTCCTCATCACAGCCCTCAACCCCAACAGTCTTCCAGTGATCTGGAATCCTACGCCTGTTTGGTTCTGCCAAAGCCCTCTGCCAGCTTGAGGCTGCTGGAACATCCAAAGCCTTTTCTTTTGAGTTCTCCTTGAAGCCTGATGATGTGGCAGAGGGAGGAGCTACACAAATTGCTGATGTGGCGAAAGGGAGGAACTGGAAATCTTCCTGGACACTCCCATTTGGAGATGATGGAAGGGGGGGAGACAAAAGTTTATTCTTTTGTTGAATTATTGTTTCTTTTGTTGAAATATGTTTAACTTGATTTGAAGTATAAGTTAGTTTTGTTTGTTAATACTTTAAATTACTAGTAATTTACTTTATTGGTTAATGGTTACATTTTCAATGTTTTGTATTGTTGTCCCCTCCCTATTGTGTCTTTGGTCTGATCAGCCAGTATAAATTCTCCCTGATGTTTCCTGTTTGGGGGGAGGTCAGTTTTGTTTAGTTGGTTTGAGCTTTGGGTTCTGAGTCTCTTAGTTACATTTTGTTAAGTTGACCCCATTTTAACTTACGTCTATGTATTTTTGTTGGGTAAAATAAACAACACTTTATTTAAAGATTCTTTTTTGTCCTGTGGCTCAATCCTCATGGCTGTGACACCGGAAGTCTTCAGCCTGACCGGAAGTCTTCAGCCTGACCTCACTCCCAGAACTGTTCCAGACACTTGGAGCTTCATCACCACACTGAGCTTCTTAAAAAAAACACTATTTACATTAAAAGACTGCTTCAAAATTGAAAATACTAAATACTAAATGCTAAAATTACGTTAAAATTATTTAAAACCGCTCACAATCACTCAATCCAGCCTTCCACGCGGCACCCTGTCCCGGAGGATTGAGTCTTGTGACAGTACACCTAATCCTGGGACAACATTATCATTACAATACTACACAAGCTAAACTGGGTCAGAGTTGCATTGCTGTGACAGTTCACGGAACCTTACGTTTTTGGACCTGGCGTTTACAGACCTGCCTTCTCGAGAGCGCTGTTTGGTTTGGAGGAGCGGCTGCGCATGCGCATTGCGTTGCTAAATGCCTCCCATCATTGCCCAGATCCACACAACTGGTGCAAAGCTATTTTCTGGGTTCTAGCGCCTTAAAATTACCATTCCTGGTTACCTTTTAATAAACAGATGAAAGCAGTGACAAAATCAGTCTACTATCATCTCAAATATTTCAAGGATTACATTTATGTCCAAGCAGGACCTGGAAAAACTAATTCATGCTTTTATCTTTAGTCGACTTGACTACAGTAACAGTGTTTTCACAGGACGACCAAAAAATCAATCAGGAAACTACAGCTTATTCAGAACTCAGCTGCTCGTGTTCTCACAGGAACCAAAAAAGTAGAACCACATCAGTCCAGTTCTAAGGTCTTTACACTGGCTGCCTGTCTGCCAGAGAATAGACTTTGAGGTTATGCTGCTGGTTTATAAAGCTTTGAATGGTTTATCACCATTACTTGACTGACCTCCTGACCCAGTATATACCAGCCAGACCTCTCCGCTCATCTGGATCCAGTCTTTTGTCAGTTCCTAGAGTCCAAATTAAACATGGAGAATCTGCATTCAGTTTCTTTGCTTCACAGATCTGGAACAGACTTCCAGAAAGCCTTAAGTGCACTCACACCGAACGCAATTCACACGGCAGAGGCGGCCAGTTTCAGTGTAAAGTCTATGGTTTAGACATGAATTGAGGTTCTGTGGTGCGAAATGAGCAGCCGCCTTGGCTGGCCAGAGTTAAAAAAGAAAAATCTGAACTCTGGGGAGGTGGCTGGGTCTCCTCAACCAGTCAAAGAATCAACTATATGTGACGTTTTCAGTGACAGCAGGGAGAAAACATCCAGTATGGTGGATCAATCATAGTTCTCCTGAACTTCCATCATTTTCTTGACCCCGTCCCGTCCCGGTTACTGTTGGGTGAAGACGGGTTCACTCTAAAGAGTCTGTCTCAGGACCTATGAAGCTGTAGTGGACATGCTCACTATGCCGGCTCCCAGGAGAGGAGCTCATGGCCAGACAGAGGGCCGCTGCTGGATGGGAAAGCAGTCTGCTCAGGCCTCCTGAACTTTATGATGTTTTAATTTTCTTATTTTCACTGATACAACAATAAATAAAGGTCTCCTCATTTTATTCTTGTTTTTATTTTTGCCCTCTCATGTTAATGCGCGACAGGAAGCATTTGAACTCGGTCAGAGAGAGACAGAAACACAGCAGAAGCGACCGTCAATCAGACACAGCAGCAGGAGAGAAACTTACTGGAGCTAAAGAGAGACTAAATGTTCTTATGAACCCAAACATGGAGACGTGATCACTGATGTTTGTATAGAGCTCTTTGAAATAAATAAACCTGATCTCTAAACATCATCTGTGTCTCCCATACATTGTTAATGAAATAAACAGACGCAGCTCTGTGTAGCAATAAGGCCTTCAAACATTAGCTGCTAGCTTCATGTATCAGTCAGGCTACAACATTAGCTTCTAGCTTCATGTATCAGTCAGGCTACAAACATTAGCTTCTAGTTTCATGTAGCAATCAGACTACAAACATTAGCTGCTAGCTCCATGTAGCAATCAGAATAAACACATTAGCTGCTAGCTTCATGTAGCAATCTGGCTACAAACATTGGCTGCTAGCTTCATGTAGCAATCAGGCTACAAACATTAGCTACTAGCTTCATATAGTAATCAGGCTACAAACATTAGCTGCTAGCTTTATGTAGCAATCAGACTACAAACATTAGCTACTAGCTTCATATAGTAATCAGGCTACAAACATTAGCTGCTAGCTTCATGTAGCAATCAGAATAAAAACATTAGCTGCTAGCTTCATATAGCAATCAAGCTAAAAACATTAGCTGCTAGCTTCATGTAGCAATCTGGCTACAAACATTGGCTGCTAGCTTCATGTATCAGTCAGGCTACAAACATTAGCTTCTAGTTTCATGTAGCAATCAGACTACAAACATTAGCTGCTAGCTCCATGTAGCAATCAGAATAAAAACATTAGCTGCTAGCTTCATATAGCAATCAAGCTAAAAACATTAGCTGCTAGCTTCATGTAGCAATCAGGCTACAAACATTTGCAGCTTGCTCCATGTAGCAATCAGAATAAACACATTAGCTGCTAGCTTCATGTAGCAATCTGGCTACAAACATTGGCTGCTAGCTTCATGTAGCAATCAGGCTACAAACATTAGCTACTAGCTTCATATAGTAATCAGGCTACAAACATTAGCTGCTAGCTTTATGTAGCAATCAGACTACAAACATTAGCTACTAGCTTCATATAGTAATCAGGCTACAAACATTAGCTGCTAGCTCCATGTAGCAATCAGAATAAAAACATTGGCTGCTAGCTTCATATAGCAATCAAGCTAAAAACATTAGCTGCTAGCTTCATGTAGCAATCTGGCTACAAACATTGGCTGCTAGCTTCATGTATCAGTCAGGCTACAAACATTAGCTTCTAGTTTCATGTAGCAATCAGACTACAAACATTAGCTGCTAGCTCCATGTAGCAATCAGAATAAAAACATTAGCTGCTAGCTCCATATAGCAATCAAGCTAAAAACATTAGCTGCTAGCTTCATGTAGCAATCAGGCTACAAACATTTGCAGCTTGCTCCATGTAGCAATCAGGCAACAAACATTAGCTGCTAGCTCCATGTAGCAATCAGAATAAACACATTAGCTGCTAGCTCAATGTAGCAATCGGGCTACAAAAATTAGCTGCTAGTTCCAAGTAGCAATCAGAATAAACACATTAGCTGCTAGTTTCATGTAATATTCAGACTACAAACATTAGCTACTAGCTTCATGTAGTAATTAGGCTACAAACATTAGCTGCTAGCTCAGGGAAGGGCAACTCCAGGCCTCGAGGGCCGCATTCCTGCATGCTTTCCAACATACCATGCTCTGACATCTTTTAATTGTCTGGACACACCTGAACAAGGTAATCAGTCATGACTAGGGCTTGGATATCTGGAAATCATGCAGACACTGCGGCCCTCGAGGCCTGGAGTTGCCCATCCCTGTGCTAGCTCCATATAGCAATCAGAATAAAAATTAGCTGCTAGCTCCATATAGCAATCAGGCTACAAACATTAGCTGCTAGCTTCATTTAGCAATCAGGCTACAGACATCAGCAGCTAGCTCCATGTAGCAATCAGGCAACAAACATTACCTGCTAGCTTTATGTAGCAATCAGGCTACAAATATTAGCTGCTAGCTTCAAATAGCAATCATGTTACAAACATTACCTGTTAGCTTCATGTAGCAATCAGGCTACAAACATTAGCTGCTAGCTTCATGTAGCAATCAGGCTACAAACATTACCTGCTAGCTTTATGTAGTAATCAGACTACAAACATTACCTGTTAGCTTCATGTAGCAATCAGGCTACAAACATTAGCTGCTAGCTTCATGTAGCAATCAGGCTGCAAACATTACCTGCTAGCTTTATGTAGCAATCAAGCTACAAATATTAGCTGCTAGCTTCATATAGCAACCAGGCTACAAACATTACCTGCTAGCTTTATGTAGCAATCATGTTACAAACATTAGCCCTTTGAATTGTCTTAGTACATGAAATGTGCTGTACAAATAAACTTGCCTTCCCTACACAGTGCATTGTCATTTATTTCCACATGTTGTGTTTTGAGCACAGTCAGAAGTATTTGTAGTGACGGAGTAACAGTGTTTAGTAACAACAGTATTTTTCATCACGGAGTGGTCTACAGGAACCCAATGAAAGGTTGGCATTCTCTTGTTAAGGTGGAAATATTGGCATCACTTCCAAATTCTCTTCTAAGGTTATCAGGAAAAAATCCCACAGGTATTTGTGTTTCAGACCAACTGTTCTGTTAACCTTTTGATTTTGGAATATAGCATTAAACACGCTTTATTTAAATGTTGTGAGCAAAAAAAGCTTGCAAGTACATGATGTTCTTTTTTTCCAGCTTTCTCAGATTGTTAAGAGTTTCATTTATTTTGTAACAGAGATGAAAAATCTTTTACAATGTTTTGTTCTTTTGGTACAGATATATGTCCATGCAGATCAGAACGTTTGGTGTCATTGAGATTAATAAATACAGCCTGTACATGTCTATTTTTATCCTTTTCAGCTGACTTGGGATAATTGATCAGAAAAATCCACATGACAACCACTTTTTTACAGTAATGCAATCAGTTTGTTCTGCTGGTAACTAATTACTTTTATCAAAAAATAATTGTGTCATGATCAAAGCAGCATTACTAAGAAAGTTACGAGATGTACTTCCATCTGCTGCAGACCTCTAAATGAAAACATTTTCAATTTTATTTGTTTATTTTAAATGAAAAGAACTGTCACAATCACAAGGTTATTAATTCATACTCCTCCCAAAGCTACAACAGGATTTAACAAAATGCTCTGTAAACTTCAACTGTCTTTATCAGAGCGAGTCAAAGTGAACTTCTCAGAGGGGTCTGGGATGAACCATTTCTCCCACAGATCCAGGTGGACAGCAGGATAATTCCACGGTTTAAATGGGCCGTTCCAGTGCAACAGGTGAGCCTCCTGAAGGAAGCTTGTTGAATAAAAGGGGTCTGGGCTCCAGCCTGGACATAGAAAGAGTTTATGACTTAACATCTCTTAACTATTCACAACATTGTCTGCCAACATTTGAAATGAAAGTATGCGAGTCTTTGCTAAGTGTGAGATATCGTCGTTACTCCCAAACACAGTGTGATGCGCAGCTTGCATTGTTGTGCTTGCTGAGGCAGGTGTTTAAACGGCGACTTACCCAGGTGCCTGACATGCCACAGAGGATCTAGACTTGTAAACCTGTCATGAAAAACTATGAGCATGGGTGGAGTTGCCACACCTCCTGCCATCGAACTGCTGTAAATGTTCTGTCTGCAAAAGGGGGGAGAGGAGGTTTTGATGGGGGGGTCTGGTCTGCATTAAAATACATCTAAAAAAGTCACTGTGATAAAAGTTTATAATCCAAATGACCCAGTGTTTCACCCAGTAACCATAAATGAACATCCACACGGGAATACTTCTGCTGTTCCTCGTAAACAAATTCTTAACAGCCAAACAAGCCAATTTGGTTTTGTTTTTAAAATTGTAATGTTGCAGCTAAATGTCTTAAAGATTTACAGAACGCGTATGACCTGAAGTTTAGTTCCATCCATTTCTCCAACTGTTTGGTTATTTTTAGTTTCTTCCACTCTTTCATGTTGGCTACAAACACTCCGGGGTTGAAAGTGCAATCGCTGGGGTTGATGCCCAGGTCTTTAACTTCCTGTTTTCTGTAGTCCAAGAAGCCCATGTATGTTGTCTAAAGTACAAACAACAAAAGACTTTTGTGAACAAACTGAAGCCTTTACAAGACTTACTAAACAGCAAATCTTTAATGAAACAAAACCCAGGTTTCCTATCATTAAAACCAGTTTTATTGTGAAATGAGTTTGAAACAGCTGTCAAAGTCTACCTGCATGCCAATACTTTGAATCATCTCATGGGCTGCAGGCAGGTCACAGTCGGTGGCGAAAGCAGCTGCATGTCCTTTCTTTAGAGAGATGCCAAACAGACGGCTAATGTCACCTGTCAAAAAAAAAATACAACAATTTACTCACACTTTTGTCCAAGATCTATAAGCCTCTGTTCACCCAGAAACCTATATGAGCTTCTAAGAGAGGATGTCAAGGCTTTTAATTATGCAAGTCCTTGTTAAACTTGTAAAATTCCCCCTTAGCAAAAAGTAATTGTGGGGTTTTGGATCCAGGACACTAGTTGTTGTTATTTTGTTATCACTTCCTGTTTTATTTTGTTGTGTTTCCTGTGTTCACTATTGCCTTTTAGGTCACTTGACACTTCCCTCCTAGTGTGTGTTCCCTCCCTCCTTCTTGGCACACCTGTGTGTAGTTACCTAATCTTCTCTTCCTGTTATAAGTCCTTGTCTCCCTTGCACGGGTTGTCGGGTGGTTCTGTTCCTTCTAGGAAAGTTTCTACTAGTCCTTTCAAGCAAATAAATGAAAGACTGTTCATTGCAAATTGCCGTCTGCGCTTGTGTCCTCACGCCAACCTTGACATTACCACCCGACCAGTAACATGGACACAGCAGACGCGGAGACGGTACGGGCACTACTCCGCCAGCAAGAGGAACAGATGTCTTGCCTGCGTCAAGGGTTACTGGAGGTGTCAAGCCGTCACGAGCGACAACTTGCCGCGTTGGGTGAGCGATTTGAGCAACTGACGGAACGTTTCCAACATCCGCCGTCTTTCCCTTCGCCACACCCATCGCCTTCCACGCCGATCCAGGGGACCTGGGAAGGTGTTCCACTGCACAACTGGCCCGCCCAGAAAGGTTTTCAGGGGACTCCGGGGACTGCCGGGCCTTTATTACCCAGTGTGAGCTCCATTTCCAGTTACAAGCTCCTCACTATCCTTCGGACCACGCCAAGGTGGCTTTCATTATTTCCCACCTCACCGGCAGAGCTGGTGCATGGGCTACTGCCGAATGGCAGCGTGGGGCACCTACCTGCGCATCTCTCTCTGCTTTCCTGGAGGCTTTTCAGCAGATTTTCCAGCACACCAAGCCGGGCAGAGAGGCAGCTCGTGCCCTTATGCAATTGAGGCAACAGGGAAGACGGGCAGCTGACTACGCCATCGAGTTCCGGACCTGGCCTCCACTAGTGGTTGGGACACTACTGCGCTCATGGATGCTTTTGTGGAGGGACTGTCCGAGGAATTAAAGGACAGACTAATTGCACTCGAGTTGCCGTCCACCTTGGAACCCCTCATCGCCCTGGTTATCAGGATTGATAACCGTTTACAGGACCACAAGCAGGAACACGGCAGAGTGGCACCCCGCTTCCGACGCAGTCCTGTTGGGCGCAGGATCATGGACTCATCTGACTGTGCTGCTTTTTCCACAGAACCCCCGCCTCTAGTTTCAGAAAAACCTATGCATCTCGGCCGGGGCAGACTGACAGCTTTCGAGCGACGGATGGCAGCAGGTGAGTGCCTTTACTGTGGTAAGCGGGGTCATTTCTGCAGGGAGTGCCCAAACTCCTCTGCTCGTTCAGTAAGAGTGGGCGCGCTGACAAGCGGTGATTTGGCGCTCACTAGTCCTAAACCTGCTGCCTGTTTATTGAAAATACAGGTTATGTTCCAGGGGAAGGAGGTTTCAGTTAAAGCTTTGGTGGATTCAGGAGCTGAGCAGAACCTCATGGATGCCGAGCTAGCTAAACGGTGTGAGTTGTTACCTCATCCATTACAAGTGGTCTCCCTCAATGGTCAAGAGGTAGCCGCTATTTCACAGATAACCGAACCCATTCATCTTATTGTTTCTGGTAATCACCATGAATTTACCCGTTTTTTCATTTTCACCTCTGCTCAGAACCCACTGGTTCTGGGGTACCCTTGGCTTCTGGCACACAACCCCGTTATTGACTGGTCCTCCAGTCGTATCTCTGGCTGGAGTGAGAGATGTCACACCACCTGTTTGCGCTCAGCTCGGCCTCCTGGGGAAGACCCCGCTGTCCCAGTAGGGCAGCCACCCTTACCTGACCTATCCGGGGTACCGCCGGAATACCATGACCTAGCTGAGGTATTCTCCAAGTCACGAGCTCTCTCCTTACCCCCTCACAGACCTTATGACTGTGCGATCGATCTCCAACCTGGCGCTGCCTTACCCAAAAGCAGGTTGTATAGTCTGTCGAAACCCGAGAGGGAGGTTATGGAGAAATATATCGCTGAGTCTCTGAACTCTGGTATTATCAGACCATCTTCTTCACAGTTTGTGTCCTCACGCCAACCTTGACAGAAATCTATTGAAGTGCACTACAAGTATTCTTAATCTATGCAAAAAGCCAGGCAATATACTTCAAGTTTACCTTTACATACCATCCTAAAATGTTCCAATTTAGTCTGAAAACGTATTTAGTTAGTAAACTTTCTTCAGGTAGTCTGCATAATGTATAGTATTCTATACCTACTTACAGGATGGTATACTTAATAAGATAAACTTCCAGTATACTACTTTTTGCCCAAATCTGAAAGTACCCCAACATTAAAACAACATGATCTTCTGTCAGGGAGGAAGAGACAAAATCACAGGCCCTACTTTATTTTCAGAGTTTCTCCTAAATTTGAGACATTTTCAAAGTCCAGCATGTGGGTAAATCGGTCAGTTTAAATTCAGACCGCAGCTTCTTCTAAGACCTGTAATAAATATGGCTGCCAGCCCCGTAGGCAGTAGCAGAAACATCTAGAATAGCTGCTTTATGTTTCATCAGAGGTTGGCAGCAGTGCTGTAGCCTCACGAAAAATGGTTTGCTTGTGCTGCCTCTGTTTATTTTCAACTTTATTGAACAGAGTGGAAGCACACAACAGAACCAATGTGGTATAGAAAGTAAAGTACAGCGACTATACCAATCAGTCAAGGCGGTTATGCATGCTCGTGCATGTTGCTACCTGATCTGTAACTGCGACCCAGATGAGCTCCTGGTAGCATTTCCAAACAGTTCTGCCTCCTTTCACATTGTCCAAGCCTTTCAAACAGCAGATAACTCTGTGGTCACACAGATTTGTGTTTTCCTCATGAACAGAAAGCTTCTCCATACTGAATAACAGCTCCACAAAATAAAAGAACATCGCCAAAACGCAACACTCTGATGTGACTCTGTATGATCGTGTATTGTTGTCACTACAATTAAATTCTTTGCAGTGTGTGATAGAAGGAAAACTACAGGGCTTGGTGTCATTCTCTCTGTTTGGTCATTTGTATGTTTCCTATGTTGGAAAAGAAGAGAACTGATTGCACAAACAGAAGAAGAAAACATCAGCACATGTGCGGTACGGATCAGGAAGGCCCAGCTATGCGGTCTGACTTTGCATATGTGCAGTAAAGATCATGCAGTTCTGTTCTGTAACTTTTCTTTCTTTTGTTTTGTCAACATTAAATCAACTTTTCATCATTGTAAACATTTTCAGAAGTTTTTATTCATCTGAAGATATATTCTGAGCAGTAAGTGCCGTAAAATTGCTTTAGCGGAAGCAGATGCATTTGTGGGGTACCGGTCAGAAAGCCGTTACAGATCGGGCAGCCACAGATTGTTGTGTCTCTTCATTTGTCTCCTGCATCACGCCTGTTACCCAATTTTTATTATTATACGGCGCTGTGATTCAGTGTAGTGAAGCTCTCCGTTGTTGAGGAAAGCACACATTTGTGTGAACACAGAGACATTCTATTGTTTAAATGTCTCAGACAGTCTGTTCAATTACTTAATTACTCAATTCAAATTACTTTACTGTTACAATGTTGGTGACGAGACAAAGTGACGTACGATTCACGCATGCGGAGTACCAATTGGATTTCTGGTACACATCAGATAGCAACACTGCCTTCCTTCATTGACTGTATGTGAGAACTGGACAGAGTAACTCCTCCTTCCTGGCATTCCAAACACCTGCTCCAGCTTCCAATCACATTCCAGTACCTGCTGGTTCTAAGAAGCCATAGTCCCATAGACTTCTATGGAGAAATAGACAGTTGCTGGTTGGAGTAAAAAGATTGCTGTCCTGGTCTCCATTGACTAGACTCACTCTCTGCCCTGAGTTGATGACTTTTTGGGTCCACATCTTTGCCTACTCAGTTCTGACCAGGTTGGCATGGAAGACATGGATCCATGCAACTTTGGGAAACTCCAATGGTTTCAAGGTTTTTGCTACAAAAAACTTTTTTTAAAGATCGCAAACATACCTTGCACAATGACATCGTCGTCCAAGTATATCACCCTTTCATGGTTTATGTCAAGCAGAGGAAGGTAAAAACGAGCAAAGTTGAGCTGCAAAAATAAGCCAACGACATTTTACCATTCTAAAGATAGCGTCAGTAAACTCTGCCGTAGCTCTAGGTGCATGTAAGCTAAACAGTTCTGAACTTACTGGATGTAGGAGATCTGGACGAGATGAGTCAGGCTTCACCTTATTTTTAAGAACCATTGGGTTGAACTCTAGTATTTTATACTGGATATCTTTTAGTTTTGTTTTTTCTATGTACCTCCTGGACAAACACACAAAAGAGCTGGATTAGAAATTCCGTTAACACTTTTGCAATAATTTCAGTGGAATAGTACAAACTACTTGTTGGCTTGTCATTCCTTGTATCAATTAAGACAAATGTGCTTTATATTAAAAAAAAAAAAAAAACCTTGTAAGTTTGACAGCATCCCGAAGAGTGACAATATAGAAGAAAATGTGAGCATCAGTGTTAGCAATGACACTGTGGATGGTGGCCATGGTAGCCCCCACACGCTCCTCTGATGCACAGATGATGATAGGAATAACATTGTCTTCTGCTACCCGTCTGTGTTTGGAAGCTTCTCCAGTAAAACTCTTCCTGTGACCTGTGAGGAATCCAGACAAGAAAAGTGTAACTTGAAGGTGTATATTTATACAGTATTTAGAACAGCATTTACAACAACAAAAACTGTTCCAGGTACTTAAGTTTTTTAAGCAGTTGAATAAGTTCCAAATGACAGTATGCAACATAGTAATAAAATTAAAGTCAAGACCATTCGGTGTTTATGGTCATGATGGCAGTCTCTGCTGCCCTCTTTTGTGACCAGCGTGCTGCTGCTTTTATTCCTTTCTCTTCTCCACAGGGGCAGAGGATTGAAGGCTGGGATTCCTCTGCACCTGAGACTTACCATCACGGGTACATGCAGCATTTCAATCCTGTTCAATCCGTCAGTCCATCAAGTAT
The DNA here is from genome assembly GCA_016861445.1 of Oryzias woworae. Taxonomy (NCBI): domain Eukaryota; kingdom Metazoa; phylum Chordata; class Actinopteri; order Beloniformes; family Adrianichthyidae; genus Oryzias; species Oryzias woworae. The sequence goes on from BOLG01000407.1 coordinate 1,366,233, forward strand.
AACTTAGTCTAAATTTAATTTCATGAGTTTCCTATCTGACTCTGCAATAACCTGTGCAGGATTTAACCCCCCCCCTGTCCAACAGTAGATCCCAAAAGCATTAAGCAAGTTTTAGAAATGGATGGATGGAATGCTCTGGTCAGTCTTTATTTGTTGACCTTGTCTTATTTCCAGTCTGCTTCCTGACTCCTGAACATCCTCTTTCTCAGTAATCTGTTCAACCATCTTCCATCAACCTCATTCTCTGGATTTAACCACTTCAAGCCTGAATGTATTTCCAGTTATACAAAAAAACATTCTTCAGTGTTTTTTCTGTTGAGGGCTGTGATCATTTATGTTTGATTTCATGGTATGTTGCAAATTAAGGCCAAACTGTGTGAAGGGGTTGAAAAATATTCTTATTACTGCTCCTCTGATCATGACGGGAAACTCTACCTGCTTTTTTTGGTTCAAATCAGTTTAATTAGTACAACAATCTGCAACCTAAAATTCTGAACAGAGAAAATGTTATTGACTCACAAATGTATCCAACTATAAAAGCAAATTTATCAAATAGAACAAGAAGTGATTTACCTGAACTGCTCCAAGCTCTGAGTTGTAAACTGTGAAGGAGCAAACAGACCAACAGCAGCAGCAGCACCACAAGAACCTGATTAACTGAAACAAACCGTCAGACTCATTCATAAAAGACACAACAATTTTAGAGTCAAAATGAACAGCTACTTTGATCTTTTTTATAAGACTTCTTACAGATGCTTTTAACCCAGCCAGCATCTTACACCCTGCGGTTGTGCTGGATTGTTTCAGGCTCCTCTTTGGACAGTCTACACTTTGGGTCTTGTCTGGTGTGGTAGATCTGAGCCTCTATCACTCTGGTGATCAGGGTTTGTTCCTGAGCTGTCAGGATGAGCGCTTCTGTGCTGTCCTGTGCTCCAGCCCTTTCTAGCCTTTGGTAGGACTTCTTGATATCAGCCACTTCAGTTATGGTTCAGTGGTACCTCCCATGCAGGGGCTTGTCCTCCCATGAGGATCTGTCCTCCAGCATCCTCTGCTGTCCATTGTCTGAGACATTCACTGATCACACTGTCAGTTGGGGCCTTGTTCTTGATGTCTTCATGCATCTTGGATGCTTCTTCCTGGATAGTGGCTTCAACGCTCACTAGTCCTCGGCCTCCTTCCTTGTGGCTAACATAAAGTCTCAGGGTGCTGGATTTGGGATGGAACCCTCCATGTATGGTGAGGAGCTTTCATGTGTTAACATCTGTGGTTTGTATCTCTTCCTTTGACCATCTGATTATTCCTGCAGGGTATCTGATGACTGGCAGTGCGTAATTGTTTATTGCCCGGCTCTTGTTCTTGCCGTTGAGCTGGATTCTCAGGACTTGCTGAACTCGGTGAAGGTATTTGGCTGTTGCAGTTTTCCTTGTTGCCTGCTCCAGGTTTCTATTTGGCTAATAAGGTACTTGTAACATTCGTCATTGTCTGCTGTTGTTCCTTGTGGGAGTGAGACCCCTTCAGTGTGGTCTACCTTGCCTATCTTTGTCACCTTCCAACTGCATTTCTCAAACCTGAATGACATTCTAATGTCAGCACTGTAGATCCTGGTGGTGTGGATCAGAGAGTCAACGTTGCGCTCGCTCTTAGCGAATAGCTTGATGTCATCTATGTAGAGGAGGTGACTGATGGTTGCCCCTTTCCTGAGTCGGTATCCATAGTCAGTCTTGTTGATTATTTGGCTGAGGGGGTTCAGATCTATGCAGAACAGCAGTGGGGACAGAGCGTCTGTGTGGTAAATGTTACATTTGATGGACACTTGTGCAAGTGGCTTGCCTCTGGTTTCAAGGGTGGTTTTCCACAGCTTCAATGAGTTCCTATGAAAGCTCTTGGAGTCCTGTTGATGTTGCACCTTTCGGTAAACGTTCATTCATTTGTCCCGTAGTCATTGTTGTTCCAGAGCTCAATGACATACACCACTTAGTTTTCCCTTTGAATGGGAACAAAACTCTTTTCCAAGTTGGATCACATACTGAACTACCAGTACTGTGCAAAAATGCTTATTTCAGTACTTCATTGCAGTGCTTCATTTCAAATATTTCAATCACTTTTGTTCTATTCAATATTGCTGTCTAATTCTAGCCAATCATTTTACCTCTCCTATGATTATGGGTGGGCTCATATAAAAAATGGTGAGGTCATGAGGTGCATACACAAAGGTTCAGTCAGAGTTATGTGTAACATGTTCTGTAAAAAGACTGATGTTTAGTGATGAGCGGGGAACTTTTGTTTACTTCAGTGTGTGAAAAGGAACATCAGAAGCAACAGAAATAAAGCATAAATAAAGCATCTTAGGCATATTCAAGAGCTCTCCATCAGCCGGTCACGCTGATTCATCAGACTTAAATACTTAAAAATGGGCGACTTTTGCTTTTTTGAAGTAACTGTTCGGGCACCAGAGCCATTTTAAAAGTACAGTTTCACTACTTAGCCGTTCATTGTTTCTTCAGTAGATTGACCCAGCAGCATGTCGGTCTGTGAATAGTGTGTAGTGAGGGGTTTTACAGCCCGTAAAAAAAATTCTGTAATTCTACTTGGCGGATTTTGCGTGTCACTGATTATTTTTAAAATGTAAATCCTCAAAAAGCAAGAAACCAATCCATGTATACAGTACCTTTGAAATGTTTGGGGTCACTTAGGAATTTTCCTCTTTTTCAAAGTTTAACACAATTTTTTTTCATGAAGATAACTAAACTAAACAGCTGCTTAATGTTTACGACAAAGGAAATGCTCTAGACTTAAAAAAAACACCTCCGGCTGTTGTTTTGCAGAGCTCCTCTCCAATGGGGCTCGTTGTCGTTGATAGCATTAGCTGCATTTGACCTTTAGTCCAGTGATTACCAGGTCGTGAGTTAAATGGATCCCAGAGATGCACATTGCTCAGAATTAAAGCAAAAAAAAAAAAATCTTGAATGGTTCCACTGGGCACAGGGAGATTCTTTGTGAGTTTGGTGTAATTGTTCCTTAGTTCACTCAGAGGTGTAAGGCACACTGTGACAAGAGAACAAGGTTATTTCCTGGTAATGAGAAGTTGGATGAAAACTTGATGTGTGGATCACTCACTTCTGTTATGAGGAGGAATCTTCTGGATCCAAGTATGTGCACTGAAAGGCATCCAAAGGAGAGTGTAAAGACAGCCAAGCCAGTGGCTCAAAAATTAATAGTATCCAAACAGTTGATGCTCCAAATCCAAATAGAAGAAGATAAAGTCTGAAACACTTTCACCACAGAGAAAACAAGAAGGAGCAGGTGATCCATACAGCAGCAATGTTTGAGTCAAACGAGTCAGCGGAACTCCACACTGGCTGGAAGGTCAAACGAGTCAGCGGAACTCCACACTGGTCAAACGAGTCAGAGGAACTCCACACTGGCTGGAAGGTTAAACGAGTCAGAGGAACTCCACACTGGCTGGAAGGTCAAACGAGTCAGAGGAACTCCACACTGGCTGGAAGGTACGAGTCAGCGGAACTCCACACTGGCTGGAAGGTCAAACGAGTCAGAGGAACTCCACACTGGCTGGAAGGTCAAACGAGTCAGAGGAACTCCACACTGGCTGGAAGGTACGAGTCAGAGGAACTCCACACTGGCTGGAAGGTAAAACGAGTCAGAGAAACTCCACACTGGCTGGAAGGTCAAACGAGTCAGAGGAAGTCCACACTGGCTGGAAGGTCAAACGAGTCAGAGGAACTCCACACTGGCTGGAAGGTCAAACGAGTCAGCGGAACTCAACACTGGCTGGAAGGTCAAACGAGTCAGCGGAACTCCCCACACTGGCTGGAAGGTCAAACGAGTCAGCGGAACTCCACACTGGCTGGAAGGTCAAACGAGTCAGCGGAACTCCACACTGGCTGGAAGGTAAAACGAGTCAGAGGAACTCCACACTGGCTGGAAGGTCAAACGAGTCAGAGGAACTCCACACTGGCTGGAAGGTACGAGTCAGAGAAATTCAACACTGGCTGGAAGGTTAAACGAGTCAGAGGACCTCCACACTGGCTGGAAGGTCAAACGAGTCAGCGGAGCTACACACTGGCTGGAAGGTCAAACGAGTCAGAGGAACTCCACACTGGCTGGAAGGTTCAAACGAGTCAGAGGACCTCCACACTGGCTGGAAGGTCAAACGAGTCAGAGGACCTCCACACTGGCTGGAAGGTCAAACGAGTCAGAGGACCTCCACACTGGCTGGAAGGTCAAACGAGTCAGAGGACGTCCACACTGGCTGGAAGGTCAAACGAGTCAGAGGGACGTCCACACTGGCTGGAAGGTCAACGAGTCAGCGGAACTCCACACTGGAAGGAAGGTAAAACGAGTCAGAGGACGTCCACACTGGAAGGAAGGTAAAACGAGTCAGCGGAACTCCACACTGGCTGGAAGGTCAAACGAGTCAGCGGAACTCCACACTGGTCAAACGAGTCAGAGGAACTCCACACTGGCTGGAAGGTTAAACGAGTCAGAGGAACTCCACACTGGCTGGAAGGTCAAACGAGTCAGAGGAACTCCACACTGGCTGGAAGGTACGAGTCAGCGGAACTCCACACTGGCTGGAAGGTCAAACGAGTCAGAGGAACTCCACACTGGCTGGAAGGTCAAACGAGTCAGAGGAACTCCACACTGGCTGGAAGGTACGAGTCAGCGGAACTCCACACTGGCTGGAAGGTAAAACGAGTCAGAGAAACTCCACACTGGCTGGAAGGTAAAACGAGTCAGAGGAACTCCACACTGGCTGGAAGGTCAAACGAGTCAGCGGAACTCCACACTGGCTGGAAGGTCAAACGAGTCAGCGGAACTCCACACTGGCTGGAAGGTCAAACGAGTCAGCGGAACTCCACACTGGCTGGAAGGTCAAACGAGTCAGCGGAACTCCACACTGGCTGGAAGGTCAAACGAGTCAGCGGAACTACACACTGGCTGGAAGGTCAAACGAGTCAGCGGAACTACACACTGGCTGGAAGGTCAAACGAGTCAGCGGAACTCCACACTGGCTGGAAAGTCAAACGAGTCAGCGGAACTCCACACTGGCTGGAAGGTCAAACGAGTCAGCGGAACTCCACACTGGCTGGAAGGTCAAACGAGTCAGAGGAACTCCACACTGGCTGGAAGGTACGAGTCAGAGAAATTCAACACTGGCTGGAAGGTTAAACGAGTCAGAGGACCTCCACACTGGCTGGAAGGTCAAACGAGTCAGCGGAACTACACACTGGCTGGAAGGTCAAACGAGTCAGAGGACCTCCACACTGGCTGGAAGGTCAAACGAGTCAGAGGACCTCCACACTGGCTGGAAGGTCAAACGAGTCAGAGGACCTCCACACTGGCTGGAAGGTCAAACGAGTCAGAGGAAGTCCACACTGGCTGGAAGGTAAAACGAGTCAGCGGAACTCCACACTGGAAGGAAGGTAAAACGAGTCAGCGGAACTCCACACTGGCTGGAAGGTCAAACGAGTCAGAGGAACTCCACACTGGCTGGAAGGTCAAACGAGTCAGAGGAACTCCACACTGGCTGGAAGGTCAAACGAGTCAGAGGAACTCCACACTGGCTGGAAGGTCAAACGAGTCAGAGGACCTCCACACTGGCTGGAAGGTAAAACGAGTCAGAGGACGTCCACACTGGCTGGAAGGTAAAACGAGTCAAAGGACGTCCACACTGGCTGGAAGGTAAAACGAGTCAGAGGAACTCCACACTGGCTGGAAGGTCAAACGAGTCAGAGGAAGTCCACACTGGCTGGAAGGTCAAACGAGTCAGAGGAAGTCCACACTGGCTGGAAGGTCAAACGAGTCAGAGGAAGTCCACACTGGTCAAACGAGTCAGAGGAACTCCACACTGGCTGGAAGGTCAAACGAGTCAGAGGAACTCCACTCTGGCTGGAAGGTCAAACGAGTCAGAGGAACTCCACTCTGGCTGGAAGGTCAAACGAGTCACAGGAACTCCACACTGGCTGGAAGGTCAGTTACTGGAGACTTTGCACTGTTCAGCTGGGCAGTATAATCTTTAAAGGCTGCCACACAGGTTAGACCGATAAACCATTTTACCTAAAAAGACAGTCTGCAGGTGGGGGAAGGGGCGTGTCCTTACAAAGTTCCAATAGTTTCTTGAGTGCATCCATTTTGCTGTCTCTCTGTTCGTTCTGGGCTCGTAGCTTCCTTACTTCTTCCATTCTCGCCACCACTTCTTTCTGTAGCTTCATCAGTTGTTGCTGTAACATCTTCAGCCAAGACAGTAAGTGTTTTAATTATGTCTTTGTTTTCATTAATCTCCACTTTTTGCACAAACCTTGCCATAAATGTAGTTTTTACGCAGCAGGATAACTGGGTTCACCTGCTGCACAGGTGTTGGTAGTTGTCCTGATTGTGAGGATGGTGTGGAGCAGATTATAAAGCAGGGCTGCTTTGTGCCTCAGACACTGCACTGCTCACTCAGGGTTTCCTGGTTCCGGTGAGGTGGCCACATTTGAACAGTTGGCGCTGTGCGTGCTAGTCAGGCTGCTCCATTCCGTTGGTTTCCTGGGATCCTTGCGTAACAGATCTGCAACACAGTGTGCTTCCTTGCAGTGGTTACTGAGGGTGTGCGTCTCTCGGGACGCACAGGCGGTGTGTGTTTGACCCTGCAGCGCTGCTGGGTAGCTTGTTTTTAAGAGTTGAACAATAGGCAAAGAGTCTAAATTGTACTGAAATGTTACAACTTTGAATGATCTTTACAGACTGGCAACCTATCCAGAGTGTAACCCCGCCTTCGCCCAACGTAGCCGGGACAGACTCTGGCAACCATGTGTCCCCATCAAAATGGAAATAGCTGGTAAACACAAATAACTGTGTGCAGAAGAAAGTATGGAAGAATCACAATATCATGGCAGTTAAGTAAATGTGTCAGTGCTCACACAGTTTGCAAGGAAACACATGTTTCTAGCATCACTGTTTTTGTGTGTGTATAAAAATGAGACACTTTGAGCACAAAGTCTGGCCGAATTACTTATAGCCACAGCTCGTTTTCATACTTTTGCTTACTTTTACATTTTGGTTGCACAGTGGTATCATTTGTAGCCTTCAATCATCTGGTTATTTCATAACCTCCAACCCCACCACAACGTGTCACATTCAGAGCATGTGCTTTTCCTGCTTCCATCCCTGGAGGACTTTAAAAATTTGTTTCACTCCTGAACAGTGGGTGTTCTAAACTTCTTATGTTTTCATTTACTGGCACCTACTTTTTCTCAGGAGAGGCATGATTCATTTTCTCTTGTAGCAGCATCTGGAAACACACAAACAGAAAATGGAGAATAAAACGTCCTGGTAATGGAACTTCTTCAGTGAGACTATGCTGATGACAAATCCAGAGATGACATAAAGGAAATGAAAAAGTTCTCCTGCTGTGTTTCAATAAATGTCATCCCTGATATTTGGTTAATTAATGGCAAAAAAACATAACTTCAAACAAGTCTTTAAAAAGGAGAAAGACATTTGAATATCCTGACGTATTCCGTCCAAAAGTGCACCTGTCTGATCTGTCCTCATACTAAGTGACATTTGTAGCCATCACTGACATCTGGTACAGCTCTAGATCCCTTTAAATCATATTAATATCAGGGCTGTGGGAAGCTGCCACAACGTCCTTCAAAAATGTGCTGGTGTTTAAAGCAGAGGACAATGGTCTGCACATGTGGAAACATTTTTATTCCACCGCTTCCTTCCTGATGCCAATGCTAAATCAAACCATTTACTTTGCTTTGAGCATTTCCAAGTTTTACATATGTAAGACCAACTTTTAGAACACACAATAAATCTGGGAATCGCTGATTATGTAAAGCAGATGTGCAACTTGAGAGTTGCACAATTTAATTTAGCTCTGTGAGGAGCAGATTCAGGCATCTAAAGTTCACAATGTCCAAAAACACTCCGTTAGTTCTCCTGTTCATGTTCTGAGTGAACGCAAAATCCTTGGATTTCAACAATTCTGACATTTTTGCAGAATATACTGTCTTGGTGCCTTTCATTAGGTAACTGGAATTCTTTGGATTGGTCCAAAGAAAAGTGACAGTTTGATGAGACCTAAAAGCTTCAGTGTACTGTGCTTTGGTTCAGGGAATCAAACTAAGCAAATTACTGTAGAATATTATGCAACAAATGATTAACGCTTACCAGTCTGAGAAACATTTCTTTCAGGAAAAAGTGTTTTTATGATACTGAGACAAAAGCAAAGCATAAATAAATAAATGAGGACTGTGATGCTCATTCAGTATCAGCATAAAACGATCACATTTTAAAACAGGTGTAAAAAGGATCTGATACAGAAACCTGATGCACTTATGTCCTAATGTCCCAGTAGAAAGCTGGTGTTACTAAGTCAGGTCATTATTTTCCTTATTGAGCCTTTTACTTAACAGCAACAAAGTGAAAGGAGATACTTTCACACTGGTATGTACTACAGATATGTCACTTTCAAAGACGTGAAGTGTACTTACCAGAAAAGGGGTGGGGATCACGGTCAGTCTGAAAAAGTCAAAAGACTGAATAAAAATCCTTTCCAGGTTCAACACTCTTCATCTCTTCTTTTTCTCCTCCTCCTTTTCTCCAAATGTGCTGCATCCTTTTCATTGGTGTATTCCTGAAGTCACTGAGCTCCATGTTAGTCTTTTTTTCCCCATCAGAGCCTTACAATGAGGTAAGATAGCTGTCAAAAAGAAACGTTTTCATAAAGAAAAAGTTTTATTCATAAATACAAAGTTGTGCACAAATAACTTTGCAGAAAAATTATGAATACAACCTTTAGTTTTACGTTTCACATGTCTGTTTTGAACTTTTCTTTGTTTTGAATACGAATTTCTCCTGTTAAATCACTGTCAAAAATACGTCACAGGGTCACAGGAATAAACATCGAGTACCGGAGCATCGATTCCTCCAACTGCGCGTGTGTGATAAAGTTTTTTTTAATTAAAATTTTAAAAATTTGAACTTTTAGGAATTGTATTGATCCCATAAATGCGAACATTATCTTGATAGCCATAGCTTTGTAGAAAAGTAGATAAAATAGATTTTTTTAAAAACTCCAGCGATCTCCAGCATCATTTTCTGGTTTTCAGGCTACAACAGGCGATCGAGTAAACAATGCAGCAGAGGGTAGAAGTGGTGGAAAACAGCCTATAAAGACGTACGACTTCACTTATTCAGTGTAAACTGAAAACATGTCTACTGAAATAAGTTGATAATCAGAGGATAAAAAACAAAAACGGCTAAGCTAACTTGGAGCTAAAGTATGCTAACAGGCAGCCAACTGTTGTAGCAGTAACAACAAACAAAAGAAGAAAATTTAAAAAGTCTGTACGATCAGAATACCCAACTGTCTTTCTGTTTCTAATTTATTAAACTATTGTTATGGTCAGCTGCCAGTTAGCTTACTTTAGCTCTAAATTAGCTTAGCTGTCTTTGTTGTTTCCATCCATTTTCTTAGCCCGCTGGCTATCTCCACGGTACAAATTAAAATATGAATTTGTGCACAACTTTGTATTTATGAATACAACTTTTTCTTTATGAATACGTTTCTTTTTGACAGTTTCCTTACCCCATACTTACCAAAGAAGTTCTGACCACGAGACTCACCAACCCCTGAACCCATTTAGGTTTTTTAAACATTTTTTTTACATTTCACAACTTATTTCTGTCCACATAGTCAGCGTGGTTGATCTAGCCTGTTCCAGCTGCTTTTGGGATGTCATAAATCACCACAGATGCTGTGCCCACAGCCACATTTACTAAGGGTCACCTTCATGTACTGTGCAGCACACACAAAAAAAGGTGTACAGCTGTACAGTTAAGATCCAGCTCAGAGGTTCTTTAGCAAATGTTTGCCTAAGTCAATCAGAAATATATTTTAATTTCATTTATGAGTCAGTTGATGCAGTTACATTGTGAAAATGAAAAAGCATTTCTGTAATCCATTTTAATTTTCAAATTATATATTTCTGATTGACTTTTGGTACACATTTGCTAAAGAACGTTTTGAAAATGAAATGTCAAATGTCCTTTTCTTTATCATTTTAATTAAGTGACAGAATGAGTGGTGTTGAAGAAGAAAAAGAAAAAGCCATTTGGTGAATTGAATTTTCATTTTATTTTGAGTCAACGGAGCATTCCGTTTTAGGCTTTTATTTTGAGTTATCAGTCACAATTGCTTCCATAGAGTGAAGCTTGAAGTTTGTGGCCTGCTTATTGCAGCACTAACTGCTATTAGCTTTCTCCAGTAGCCTTTTTCATCTGCCCCAGGGGCGGAGCAAAAACATTTTGAATTGGGGGGGGGGGGGGGGGGGGGTTGCCTAATTGACAACAAGTTCTCAGAAACGCAATTTATATATTTATGACATTTATACATATATTTACATATATGTATAAATTTCCTCCATCATAAGACTGCAAATGCTGTACAAGCCTGTCAAAAACACAATTTTCCATTTTCATCGGAGAGTCAAATGACTACATTTCCCATGAGCTCTTGAGTGACTATATTGCTGGACAACAAAAGCATTACTCTTGGTTAAATAAGCGGTTTTCTTGTTCATAAATCACAAATCTAGTATTGCTACTAAGTTTCCATAGACCCACATGTTTCATAGTCATACATCAGCTGCATACATTTTGAAAAACTTGTTTAGAAATGGCGTTATCGTTCTTTCATTATTAATCTTTCAGAGAAACGGCACATGTCGCCATCTAATGTCCCGTGCACACATGCCTGTAAACATTGGGTTCGAGCACGTCCCCAGCATGTCAGTCTTTTAAAATGCGCGCTGTGCCGCAGTCTTCCGTGTAAGCCAGCATGGACAGCGATGCCATCAAGTTGTTGGTGAAGCTCGTGATCGAGGGCCGTCTGAGCTCCGTGCAGGAACAGGTGACTTCCGGCGGGGCGGAGGCGGCTCAGGCGGTTCGCAGCAAACACTTGGGCCGCTCGGGAGACACTGTGCTACATTATGCCGCCAGACACGGACGTTTAGACATAGTGGAGTACCTCGTAACGCAGCTGGGATCGGATGTGGACGTGCGCAACAACGACTATAAGACGCCGCTCCACGAAGCCGCTTCAATGGGCCATAAAGAATGCGTCCGCTTCCTGCTGCGGGAAGGAGCCACGGTGGACAGTCTGAAGAAAGCTGACTGGTGAGGAGTTGGAGAAACTGAGAGGAAAACAGTTTATCCACAGCGTCTCTGTCAGCTCCACGATCAGACTGTTGCAAATGTCAAACAGCGTCTCCTTCGATAGCTCAGTTGGTAGAGCGGAGGACTGTAGGGCCTGTAATGCTGACATCCTTAGGTCGCTGGTTCGAATCCGGCTCGAAGGAAACTCTTTTTAAAAAGTAATCCCTTGAATATGCATTGTACAAATATTCTTTATGTATGTTTACGTCTTGCTCCACGTATTTCAAATTTTACTCTCCTCACTTTATACCTTGACCTCAAGCAAAGTGAAACTTGTGGTCAAGAAATTGACTCCTGTCCTTGGCTGTAAAGATTCATTTCAACAACAATTTGATCCATAATTTGGGGTTTCTGATCCAATTCAGCTGAAACTGTTTGGAGAATCAAAGAATGAAACAGAGAGAAAAACATTCTTCTCCAAAAGTGCATGTGCAGGTTTACCTTTGCTCCCATTGACTGTTGTAATTGGAAGACTTGTGCCCTGATGGACTGGACAACTGTCCTCACTCTGACTGAAGTAGCCACCAAACACATGATCCTGCACAGGGCCAAGCAGAAATAGAAGATGGATGCATGATGGAATAGTGTCATTATCAGTCATTATCCAATGAAGAAATTGTTGGGTTTTTTTACCACTACAACTTATTATTATGGAATGTTGAATTTTTTGAGGTTCTGCTGTACAAATAATATGCATTTATATTGTATCTCACTTTTTCTCACTGTCTCAACTTTTTACCTGAGATCATAACTATCATTTGCTGTAAATCCACCTCTGCATCTGTTGCACTCAAACGGTTCATCTCACAGAAATATTAACACTTAAAAAAAAGCAGACAGATTCAGAGACTTCCTGCTCAGCTGACTGCAGGGCTTTGTTTTTCTTTTGATAGGACTCCTCTCATGATGGCATGCACTCGGAAAAACCTGGATGTGATTCAGGAGCTGCTGGATCACGGTGCCGACCTTGCACTGAGGAACAAGGATGGCTGGAACTCCTTTCACATTGCCTGCAGGGAGGGAGATCCTCTGATTGTGGAGCATCTGCTTCTTGTTTTTCCTGACATATGGAGGACAGAGAGCAGGACATGCAGAACGCCGCTGCACACTGCAGGTGAAGGAGCCTTAAATGCAAACATAAGATTTAGGAGATTACAAAGTGTTTATTTAAAAGTCTGCATGTTTGGTTAAACTGCGCCTAATGTGTCGCCTTCTCATCGTTCAGCAATGCATGGCTGTGAAGCAGTTGTGAGGGTTTTGTTGGATAGGTAGGTTGTACTCAAAGTGCACGTCATAAAATAAGCTTTATACTGAGTGAGAATAAGTGCAGTCTGAATGATGCTTGACTGGTCCTATTCTAGGTGCAGCTACATCCCAGACAGCAGAGACAGCTGTGGAGTCACTCCTTTCATGGATGCAGTTCGGCATGGTCACATCTCAGTGGCCAGACTGCTTTTGGAGAAGCACCAGGTCCAGCTTCACCCAACAGCACGCTGATTGTCCGTTTTTATGAGGGCATCCCTGACCTACGATGTATGTGGCAGGCATCACCAATGGCAGCTGATGTACTTGGGGCTCAGCCAGTGCACCAGGTCGCTGTCACGGGACAGGAAGAGGCTCTCCGATTTCTAGTTGGGGACCTGAAAATGAACGTTAATCAGAGGGCAACTGAAACACAGCTTACTGCGCTACATTATGCCGCTAAGGTTAGAGGAGCTAACAGTTAAGACAAGCTTGACTGCATCAGGCCTTTAAGGCCCACAAACCCAACGTTTATATTGTTTAAACAATTTGTTGTTGTTATTTTCTTCCATCATGTTTAGGAGGGTCATTCATCCATCATAAAGACCTTGGTGGAGCTGGGGGCAGACCTTCATGTTCGAGACAAAAAGGGACGAACAGGTCAGCAGGGCTTCCACTTTATCCTGATCTCAATTTTACACACACAAGTAACGTGCACAACCTACACATTCATAAACATTCTTTACGTCTCTACCTCTACCGGAGGTCTGGGAGCTTGAGGGTCCTGCAGTATCTTAGCTGTTCCTGGATCTGCACTTTTCTGGACTGAGATGTCTGAGGTCTTTCCAGGGATCTGCTGTAGCCACTCCTCCAGTTTGGGGGTTACAGCCCCGAGTGATCCAATTACCACGGCAACCACTGTCAGCTTCACCTTCAAGCTTCCTCCAGTTCTTCTCTGAGTTCCTGGTATTTCTCCAGTTTCTCATGTTCCTTCTTCTGGATGTTTCCATCTCTTGGTTCTGCTACATCCACCACAACAGCTTTCCTCTGTTCTTTATCCACCACTGCAATGTCTGGTTGGTTTTATTACCATCCTGTCCATCTGGATCTGAAAGTCCTTTTGACTTTGGGGTTACAGTCCATAAGGCTGCATGGTGGTGCTTTGGGTAGCGGTCTCGTCTCAAAGCAAGAAGGCTCCGGTTCAAATCCCAGCTGGAACCTTTCTGTGTGGAGCTTGCATGTTTTCTCTGGGCACTTCGCCTTCTTCCCACAGTCCAAAGACAGGCTTCACTAAATTGTCCCTAGGTGTGACAGTGAGTGTGCACGATTGTGTGGCCCTGCGACAGACCGGTAATCTGGCACTCCCATGACCCTGAAAAGGATACGGCATGTTAAGAAAACGGATAGATGGGTTTCCAGTCCATATTCTGCACACATGTTCCCGTATACTATTCCAGCCACTTGGTTGTGGTGCTCCATGTATGCTTTCCCAGCCAGTATCTTACACCCTGCAGTTGTGCTGGATCGTTTCAGGCTCCTCTTTGGACAGTCTACACTTGTCTGGTGTGGTAGATCTGAGCCTCTATCGCTGCTTCTGTGCTGTCCTGTAGGCCAGGCCTTTCTAGCCTTTGGTAGGACTTCTTGATATCAGTCACTTCAGTCATGGTTTGGTGGTACATCCCGTGCAGGGGCTTGTCCTCCCATGAGGATCTGTCCTCCAGCATCCTCTGCTGTCCATTACCTAAGGTACACCGTCATTTGGGGCGTTGAGCTTGATGCATTCAGAGATCTTGGATCCATGATGGTAGCTTCCGTGCTCACTAGTCATCGGCCTCCTCCCTTGTGGCTAGCGTACAGCGCCAGGGCGCTGAACTTAGATGGAACCCTATGCGTATAGAAATAAGCTGTATTAACATCTGTGGTGTGTGTGCATTCTTTGCATGTAACAAGGAGCAAAGAACAGCAACTATTTAATAAAAAAGATTTGAATTCAACAGGAGATGTACAGATTCTTTTATATGTCTGTTTTTGATTGTATTCCAGAATTGTACTTGTGGACCTGGTGAAAATAGCTTTATGTTTTCTGCTCCACTAACATATCCCAGTTGATCTGTGTTTCTCTTCTCTTTTCAGCTCTTCATATGGCTTGCATCGGGCAGCATGCAGAGACAGTCAGGAAGCTGCTGCTGCTTGGTCTGAAAGATTCCCAGGATGCCTCTGGAAAAATGGCACAACAGCTCGCCAAAAAACCTGGCGTAGTGCAAGCTTTTGAATGTGTCTCACTAAAAGGATCCTAGAAGTTTCTGCTGTGAACCCAGCTGCATTTGCAGCGTTTTCCTTATGATTTTTAAGTAAAGATAAGAAAAAAAGTGTGCAGTGGAGATTGATCTGATTAGCTTGACCAGGATGCTTTCAAAGTTGAGTTACGATGTACCTTCTTGGAACCTTGAATAAGTATTGAGATTGAAATAAACCTTATTAAACTATATTATATTAAAGAAAAGACTCCTTAAATAGTTTTATGGAAAGAATAAGAGAAGAAAGAAGGAATACAGAAGTAGAAGAGTTAAGGCCTTTTAGAAAATACGGCAAAGATTTATTTAAAAGAAAAAGTTTGCACACAGATCCAGTAAAAATGCTAAAAAGGTGAAGACTTTAAGTGGAATTGGTGTAAACCAGCCCAACTTATGTCTAAATGGAGATGTTATATCAAAGCTTCAGTAAACACGTATGTGGCTGTTTCCCTGAGAGCTGGGGCCCATTCCAGAATTCAGATAGAAACTTAGCTCATCCTCTCATTTTTGGGGGAATAAACTTTTTTTCTCTGCTTATTGTTGTATAGATTCAAAAGCGTTATAATACATTATAGAATCTGAACTGTTCTAAAATGAGCATTCACACTTATTCTTTGTTTTCTTATAATATTTCAGAGTTCCAAACCTAGCAGTTTATTGAGAAAGGTTTTATGTAATATGAACTGCAGTAGCTTAATCTATTAAAACAAATCGTTATCTCTGCATTTCAGTTACTTTTCAGGTTTTTCTACAATTCCCTAAATTAAAGCATTTTAGCATTTTTAAAAGTTCTTCATGAAGTGTATATTTAGTTCATAGTAACCCTACAATGTTAGTCCTAGAGGTGTGATTTTTTTACATTTATTTTTTGATGAAAGTACTTACATTACATGTGAAACCTTTCAGGTTTGTGAACGGTTTTTTAACCATGAGCTAGTAACCAATCAGAGCGCGTTGTCGGTGAATGACAGCAGAGAGACCCGCCCCCAGCCGCCTGACGCTGCACCACAGCCCCTTTTCATTTCCTCCTCCACAGATCTCCATTTTCTTGCTTCCAGATTCCCTAGAGCAGAAGATTGATCAGTTAGAAAGATGAATGAAGAATATGACGTTATAGTGCTCGGCACTGGGCTGACGGTGAGAAGATCTTTGTTATGTGTTTGCATGGAAGTGATTTGCAACCTGTTGTTAACAGCGCAGTTAGCGCCTGACAGTTGTGCTCAGAGGGACGGGGCCTTGAGGGACGGGCTAACGCTAAGTAGCTAGCTTAGCTGTAGCGTGTTAAGTAATGGAAACGAAGACTAATAAGCTACTCGTTTGTTAGCATTTGACCAAGCGCGAATTCTGTCTATAAAAATGAATGGCTGTAGTAAGCTAGCACGAACACATCAAAACTCTCCATTAAAGTCCACACTTTGGTTTTGTGTTAACACATACATTTATATCGCAGTTGTTGGTTAGGGTTTAATCCAGTATAAATGAGCTGCTCTTTTTTTAACAGCTTTTCACCGCCGAGCGGATGGTTTCTCCGCTACCGTTAGCCGATTTAAGCTAAGCTAGCTAATTAGCCTGCTAACGATAGTTCAGCGACTCGTTTAAGCTTCCGCGATTAATCTATTCTACAAGGAAGGTCTTTGTAGGCCGGATTATTGGTTCGGTGTCACTCTGATGACATGTAAACTCACCCGCATAATTTATAATCACAAGTAAAAAAATCGAAATGCACGTAAGGTTCGAGCCGTTTCCGTTTCGCTTGTAGGTTTCATGATACAAACGTTGCACTATAAAGTCTAAAAGTTAACTCTTAAACGCTTCTAATGGTATATTTTAATGTAAAATAAAATATCCCAAAAAGAATTGACTAAAACGAAACGACACAGTAGTTTGGTACCGCGTCCGTTTCCGCCACAGACTTTCAGGCTGGCAGACTTTTGCGTGATATTGATTTCATGTGTCATTTAAAGTTAGAATCCCGAATTGCACTGTGACCTTCCAAGTATACGGAGCGGACTGCAGTCTTCCTGATTGTTCCGTGTGTATTGACTGAAGACGTGGCCAACATGCTTCGTAGAGACGGTTTCAGATGTGAGCAGGCCTCCTCCTGACTCGCTGTCAGTTTTGAATGGTTGATGCTTTATGTGGGAATCGCGTGATGTCTTTACAGCCAGTTGGCATTGTTGTTGGTGCTAAATTTCTTTTTGTACAACTTCTACACCAAGCTATGTAAAATTGTTTGATATATGACTTGTTCAACTCAATTGAAGTTGTTTTTTTCTTCAAAATGTGGCAGACAAGAACATCAGAATCTTAATGAAATAAGTGAATGTCAAATGGACTTTGCACAGAGTAAGGTGGCACATGTTGAACACTCAGAAATGGAAACCTGTTTAAAGTTGGGAATGCTGTTTCTTAACCCACAAAAGGTGGAGTTGTTTAAAGGCTGGAACTGCAAGTAAATGAAAGCTGCGCTTCGTGAGATCTGTTACCTATTGATCAAAAGAGACGTGCAACCTAAAATGCCCTTCATTGCTTTGAATATTATATTATTTTAGTTCCCCTAACAAATAATTGACTACACCGACAGTTATCTCCTTCCTCTTTTTGTGTCTCACACAAACAGTGAAGTTGTTCCTACCAAACCAGTCAGTAGTGTACACTTATTAGCTTTCAAATACATGAGAAAATCATTTTAGATTTGTTGTTAAAATTGTCTCCTCAGATTAAAGTATCCAAAAAAGCTTAAATTAAGGTACTATGTCTGTTTGATTTCTGCTTTTTAACCGGTTTGTGGATCAGAGTAGAGTAATGTAATGGTTAAAAACGCATTCTCTGGAGTTGAACTGACATTTGCCATGTCCAAATTCCCTCCCTATTCTCGAACTACTAAAAAAACTATTTAGTGCGAGCTATCTAGTGCCCTGTACTTTAAAAGCAATTCAGACACCATGCTCACTACTTTATTTTTTTAACTTTTTGTACTGCACATAAAATGTCACTAATTTGAAATTTTACTAAGACTCTGAATCCACGGTGTTCTGGACATAAATACTTGGATGGTTTATGAAAGACAAATTAAAATACTTCTTTTTGTCACATGAAAAATCATTCAAACACATTGTATTGTGGTCTATATTCACCATTCTAGTGAGCATCGATCTACACTGGCTGTTTGCAGACTTCTGGTAAATTTCTAGAGCACTGGATTTTGGAATAATAGACTCGGACAGCTCTACAAAATGGCGAACACACAATATGGGCACTAAAGTAGTGAATAGTGAAAGTATTTGGACATGACCATTTTTTATAGGCTGATTATTGCCAAGCAACTCTTTCTACTGCTAGCTGTATTTTTTAGATCAAATATATGTTTAGCTGGTAGATTTTTTTTTATCAAATGGCTAACTTGAACAATGTTTCAAAAATCAAATTTGGTTCCCTGTGTAGAGGTATTTTAGTTATTTAAAATCAGACAATAAACATAGTAACGTTAACTACAAACTGTACAAAAGGCATGTTCTTTCTGCCTTCGGGAAATACCATCAATCTTTTTATTATCTGAAGCAGTGCCACCAAGCATGTTCAATCTCAGACTGAAATAAACCAGAATTCTGCAGAAAAACAACATAGTTCAGACCTTCACAGCAGCAACAGTCTAAACTACCAGAAGAAATTCAGAGAATTTGATTTTAGCTCCAAGATTATTCACAGGATGTTGACAAATATGTTTGTTAATTTGATGTTTGTTCTGTAAAACTTGAAAACATTAGAATTTGTATAAATAATGCTTTGTTTTTTAATGGAACTGATCAAGCAGTCTATTGTTCTGTTTTATTGATGTTCTCTTTTGAAACTTGAAAGCTTTTGCTTTCATTTTCAGTTTAGTTTGTAATATTTATGCCTTTTTTTTTTAGTTTTCTGAGAAAAAAAGCTGTTACATCATGTTCCCTTAGTGCATCAGTTTTGTTTAATGTAGGACCATCACCATCCAACAAAAAAACTCCCATTAAACATTGACTAGTACTAGCTAAGATCATGCCATTATTTTGTCAATTCATTCATGACGTTTGCTATATAAAAATAACTTTGAATTTCCCGCAACAACCATGTAAGCCGCCATGTTCGCTTTCAGCGCACCTAGCGGTCAGAGTGTGCAAATGTGTGTCACTGATGTGTGACGTCACTCTGGGACAAAGCATCAGCAACAATGGCTGCCACAGAAGGAGACAGGAGTCAGTTTTCCAAAAAAGAGGAGTTTTTTGATGATATAT
This sequence comes from Oryzias woworae, assembly GCA_016861445.1. NCBI lineage: Eukaryota > Metazoa > Chordata > Actinopteri > Beloniformes > Adrianichthyidae > Oryzias > Oryzias woworae. The sequence goes on from BOLG01000407.1 coordinate 1,385,266, forward strand.
TGAAGCGTTTGGGGTTCAACCATATATTTATGAACTGGAATATTCAGAGGGAGAAGAAAGACCATCGGGAGAACAAAATGGAAAGTCACGATCAAAGTGATGATAATGCCAACCGGTCACGAGAGCCATTGTTGCAGAGAGTTGGATGTTTTAGACAAAAAAAGAGAATCCATAGCATCCTTTGCAATTCATAGCATCCTTCACCAACCAGAAGAAAATATAAAAGACGCCAGAATTCATACAAAGTGTTGCAGTTTACTTAGAACACAGGGCAATCTCAATTATCAGCTATTATTGCGTTCTCTTTAAATGCGTTACAATCAGTGCATCGTCTTGGACCTTCTTTGGACCGTCATAAACAAGCGCAAAACATAAAACTGTTCTTACCACAGCAGCTTGGAATACTTCCTGGTAACACGCTTGAATTGTATTTTATGTCAAATAAGGCTGACAATACTTTAAAATAAACAATTACCTTTCTAGTCCAACGCAACCGGTAGCGATCCTCGTTGATCGTACACAATAAAGTGTGAACAGTCCCGGCTGCTGTCATTGGATACTAGTTGCAGGAAAATGGCATCTTCCATGATTCTCGGGGGAAATTCAAAATTATTTTTATATAGCAAATGTCATGAATGAATCAATAAAATAATGGCATGATCTTAGCTAGTACAAGTCATTGTTTAATGGGAGTTTTTTTGTTGGATGGTGATAGTCTTCCTTTAAACTATGATAGGAAATAAAGATTTAAATCTGCTGATGATTACACATTTCTCTAATGAGCCACAGAGCGTTCACGTTTGACAGATATAGTTATTTGGTTTATATCATGATATATATCGTTATTGCCTGATATGATAAAAAGCCATATTCTGATATAAAAATGTCACTGTCGTCCAGCCCTAGTAGTACTGTTAAGTTTCTGAAGCAATTCAATTCTCCCTCTTCTTCCCACTCTGTATGATCACATGACTTTGTAAATTCAAAGTGTTTCCACACATTGGACTGGAATGATGGTTGATCAGTTTCTGCTGCATCACATGGGTTTGTCTGCTGTGATGCACTTGGTTGTTTTTACACTATAGTGAAATAAACCTACTGTCTTCATCTAAATGTATTTTCAAATACAATTTAATTATCAATTTATCTAATTTTGAAACAAATTTTTAATAGTTCGATTCTGTCTCCGACGGATTGATCTAGTTGGATTGTAGAAATAGAAGTTGATTCATCAATTAATCGTTACACCTCTATTTTTTATTGAATAAAATCAACACAATTTAATTAAATGTTAATTCAAATTTAGCACAACGCCTGTTCTTCTAAGGAAATAGACCTTACATTATGGGAGTAAAAGTAAGTTTAAAGTATATGGACAATGGTATTTGCCATGGCTAATGTAATGATTACTTCAGAAAATGGCAAAAATATTGTTTTATAGGTTTTTGTGCTGCCAACAGTTTCTTTTAAAGAAAAAAAACTTGTCAGTAATAGCTGCAGTATTATTGTTGAGAGATGAAATTCAGAAATTATGTTTAATGAATGGAAATGTTTCATGCTTTTCTCATATTCTTGTATAATATATATATATATTAATGGATGCTGTGGGCACATCATTTGGGATTTAGTCAAAACATAAAAATCTCATACTGTTTATGAATGTCTCTTTTGCCTTTACACTGTTCTGAATTGCAGCACATTCCATTCTAATTGTATAAGCATGTCACATGTTTTGAATGCAGAGGACTGCAAACCACGTTGGTAAAGTCAACTGTCCCAGTTTGTTTCTCACATATATAAAATATGTTTATGCTTTTATTTTTATTTACATGAGTTCACCTTAAGAAAAAGGTATGGTAAACTTACAAGTAAAGCAGGTAAACATGAGCTTGCCCAGTAGCTAATACAAAATAATGTTTTTGGTGTAAGCAAGAATATTTTTGTTTTGGGGGATAACAGAGATAATTTGTTTGCTTCTACTGATCATCTGCTTAGTTTTCTTTTGTAGGTTCACGTGAACCTGGGTTCAGGTCAAACAGGACTGTGAACCAAGCAGCTCTGTGTAAATGCACCCGACGTATTTTTTGCTGTGAACTTCACCTGTAATGGAGAAAAAAATGGGTGGTGGTGGTGGGGTCTTCCTCATAGCTAAATGGAAATCTGAATAAATAACAGGTAACAGATTTAGCTTTGGAACATGTCATGTTATAGCTGGATTTAATGCATTGTTTTTTGGAGAGCATTTTATCAGGAGCTGGCTTGGATGTTTCAGACTATATAAGAATATAGGAAAGCCAAAGTCCAGTTATTTATAGTGTATTCCAAGAAAACCAGTCTTTAGAACATTATTTGTACAAGACTCCCTGTTTAAATTTGGGATTTGTAACATGAATGGCAGTGTTTCTTCTATAACTGGACCTAAGAGAAGAAACTGGAGATGTTTGAAACTACGATTAGAAAACTGGAACACTGAATCACCAGTGAAATTCTAGGTCAGAAAATAAAATATATAATAAAGTCTTGAGATAAATGAGTGATTCAGGAGACAAAGACTGTGTGGTGCATTTTGAAACTCTACTTTTTTTGCACACTTTTAGGGTGTTATGGTTTGGAGTTGTTTCAATGGCAACTTTTTTTGACTGCTTTCAGACTTCAGTTATCTTCATGAAACACAAGAAAAAGGTTTGTTTGGGGGAGAAAAAAGTTACAGCTACTGTAAGGCACAAACAGAAAGCAGTATTTGTTGTATATGGTGGCATGCACATGGATGTGACAGACAAAACCGAGGTTTTAAATATGTACAACCAGCGATAATTTAACAAAAGAACTGAAGATCACGACAAGTGATCATTTTTGTGGTCCAATTTTTAAATCTGCATGAGGACTGCTTTACTGCTATATCTAAAATGCACACAAGCTCATACAAAAAAAGAGAACACAGATTTACTTTTCTCATCAAACCATCCAAGTTTAAGCTGCTTTTGTGCTTTTCTGTGGTTGGTCGAAATCTTCTGTAGGAGGCAGTATGTAGTCTTTATCTTGTTGATCGTGACCCAAATGTATTCTATACCTTAAACATTGATTCATATATACACCTTTTATTGTATTGTTAAGAAAATGTAAATAATGTACTCTGGCTGGAATCTATCAAATCTAGCTCTACCTAGATGTAGATCTAGGTCTTAAAATTGATACCATTGGATCTGAAATGAAGTGAGTCATCATCAGATGTTGTCTCTGCATAAATCATTCCCATCCTGTTCATTGACTATTTGTCCTTTTAACTCCCCTCGTGACCATACCACTTAGAAAACATTTTAACAACAACATTTTAAAACTCTTTTTAAGCTCTGTTTATACTGCTACAAGCATTTGTCTGTATTGAGTGCGCAGTTTGTACAAAGAATCTGTCAAACATTGTTTTCTGTTGAAAGGGTGGTAAGACAAATCATTGACTTTTTGTTTACTAGTTTTCTAATTGGAACATTATTTGTTTTCTGTTTTTATCATTTTTTTCATGTAAAACAATGCAACTTTGAATAAACTTGAATGAAGCAATTTACAAAGGAAAAAGTACTGAGCACTAATTCCCACGTGTGCATAAAAAATAACTAGTTTAAAACTGGAAATATGGTGCTCTTCACGAGTTGCTCACCAGTTGTGTATTCACCATTTGCTCATTGAGTCCTATTTATAAAAACAAAACATTAATGACATCTTTCAACTCAAGAAATTCATATTTATTAAAAAAAAAATCCTCAGGATGCCCATATGAACAAAAATGCATTATGAGACATTGCAAGAAGAAAAAAACAAAGAAAAGTTTATTTAAAAAGGAGAAGCAGGGGATGATTTATATACAGATTTCTTCAGTGTCTGAAGACTAGTACTCCTCACCTTTTTGTATATGTCTATACTCCTCACAGAGAGTCTGAAGGATTTCATGGATATGCACATAGAGACATGCACTGCTCATCGATGCTTTTGAAGAGCTCTTCAAAATAAATAAACTGGATCTCTCATCATCCGCGTCCTCCTTGATGAGATCGAGAAAAGCTTTTGATGGAAGCTCCTCCCATACTTTTTTAAAACAAGTGTAAAGCAACAACTTCGACGCATTTTAAAACAAACACAGTGGTCACAAATTTGAAGCGCAGATCGTATTTGGTGTTAATGGAGAGGTGATTTAAATGAACGTGCCCACGAGGGGGCGTGATCCGTGGTACAAGTGTGTGCTGAACCGTGGCTAGTGATCCGTTACACCCCTGTTTGAAATTATTTGTACCATACAGAATCTACATCTATAGCAACGATTGGTGAACACGTCTGTATTTTATCAGTACGTTTTGTGATGGCAGGTGAAGCACTGACTGATACATGGTTTCATCATCTGGAAAAACAGGAATGTTACAACTGTAAGGCAGGAGATGTGTACCAATGGGATTACATTTTTTTTTAGTACTGTACTTTCTGGGCAATAGGGCACACTTAAAACTTTATTTTTCTCAAAATTCTGGTTATGCTTACTAACCTCAAACTGATTTTCTGTGTACACTACACTCAGAAATCTTCCAAAATGCTTTACTTCAACTTTGGTTAACTATGAAGCTGTACCGGTTGATGGATTGTTGAGCATGATGGGGATCGCATGTGTTACAACTGAATAATGTTTAGTTATTGTGAATGAGTTGAATGAAGTTGTAGCTATCTGGTGTTGCTCTTTATGCAAATGCTGCTTATTACAGATAAGAAGAAACATGAAGAGCTAACCATACATCTCATTAGAAAAGCTTCCATCAATGCCACCACCAAATCGCCTGCTTCTTGACCTTCAAGGCATTCTGGGTAGTGTAGTAGTAGATTATAAATTTGTGCTACATACAATTTAACAAAAATGGTAGATTATTAGATGTGTAAAAAAGAAAATATTGAAATGACACCCCTGCAGAAATGTTAAAACAGTCATCAGAGATGTTTACCTGTGTCAGGCCACCATTATTCTTCCTGACTGGAGGGTAAAATTCCTCATCTCATAGCTGGAGACAGATTGATTGAGTTTAAAAAGAGACTTTGATATGCTGCTGTTAATTTTGTGTGTTTTTTTTCCTTTTATAAGGAATGCATCCTGTCAGGCATCATGTCAGTGAAGGGAAAAAGGGTTTTACACATGGATCGTAACTCCTACTATGGAGCTGAGAGCGCTTCCATCACACCCCTGGAAGATGTAAGCTTAGACTGGTTGTTCTGCTGGTCTTTAGTGAAATGACACTGTAAAGGACAGCTTTTCTTAGAGGTGGTTAATGTTTTAAAGTCTACTTCTCCTCCTTGCAGCTTTTCAAGCGCTTCAACATTCCTGGCAACCCCCCAGAGTCAATGGGAAAAGGCCGGGATTGGAACGTGGACCTCATCCCCAAGTTCCTGATGGCGAACGGTGTTTTTCATTTCCTTGAAATATTTCCTATTCTTTTTCATTGAGAAGCAGAAAACCAGTTTTCCAACCTTATGGCAAAACATTTCTTTGGTTGGACATATTTTAATGTTGTGTGTCAGGCGTTTGGAACACGGTCATTTGACTACATGTTGGTCATCAAACTGTCCAACAGTTTTGTTGATGCTATTAGACTATTTTAAAATACATGTTGTTACCCTGACACATCTCTGTTGCTTTAAACCCATTACTAAGAACAGGTTTGTCTCTGAAATTGAGAAATAACTCTTCATAATGGACATCCTAAGGTTTGTTGCAGGTGTGCAGATACGGTCAGTTATCGTGGCCATGCGGTCAAATCAGAGATGGAAATGCTGAATATGCAGTGCTCCCTTGATTAGCCCAGGAGTTCAACCCGGAAGGGACAAAATTCAGGGACAGTTTATAGTGAGAGATCAGTGTATTCACAGACTTCAGCCAGTTACATAAACTACCTTTTTATTCAAGTATTTAGCGAGAACCGCCTTACATTCCATAAAGTAATTTGGTAAATGTTTGTATTCATGGCTTTTGTTTAACACTGACCTTTCACCTCTTGTTTCAGGCCAGCTGGTCCGCATGCTGCTGATCACACAGGTGACCCGCTACCTGGATTTTAAAGTGATTGAAGGAAGTTATGTGTACAAGGGAGGAAAAATCCATAAAGTTCCTTCTACTGAGACTGAGGCCCTGGCTTCCAGTAAGATTTATTCACAGGATCATTTTCTGTACTGCTAACCTTTCCCTTACTCTGTTCAGTTAAATGAATCAATAAATAAAGGCACCATTTGACATTTATAGTAATCTAAAGGTGCTACACCAGTAATCGCGGAGAACCATCCAGTCAAGCAAAAACAGATTTAGGAGTGTTATAATCCAGTTGATTCTGGTTTGAATTTTCCCTGGTTGTCCATTAAAGGCCTCATGGGATTGTTTGAGAAGCGGCGCTTCAGAAAGTTCTTGATCTTTGTTTCCAACTTTGACGAGAATGACCCCAAAACCATGGAAGACGTCGATCCTAACAAGACAACAATGAGGGCCATCTTCCAGAAGTTCAGCCTTGGGCAGGAGGTCATGGACTTCACCGGCCACTCCCTGGCACTCTACCGCACAGATGAGTCAGTGCTCTTTGGAGTTCTTGTGATGTGTTTATGTGCAGTACCTCCAGATGTTTAATGTTCTGCATGTCTGTTCCTGCAGTTACCTGGATCAACCTTGCATCCAAACAATAAACAGAATAAAACTTTACAGCGAGTCTTTGGCCAGGTATGGCAAGAGCCCATACCTCTACCCTCTGTATGGTCTGGGAGAACTTCCACAAGGCTTTGCCAGGTAAAAAAGTTTCTTTCTGGGCTATTAGATGGCATAGTTAGTGGCAAACTGTTGTCAACGTTCTACATGGTCAGATGTGTAACAATTGATTTTAAAACTTGCTACCTCTGACCTTCATTTCAGACTGAGTGCCATCTATGGAGGGACGTACATGCTGAACAAACCAATAGAAGAGATCGTGATCGAGAAGGGGAAGGTGGTGGGAGTCAAGTCCGAGGGAGAGGTGAGCACGCTGGTCTTCCCTCTATTCTTCATCCAGTTACTGGATTTCTCTGAGCAAAACCTGAACATGAAAGAATCTGAAGTCAGAGGAAGAAAGTTTGCGTTTCCATCAGGTGGATGTTTGTTATTGTAAAACGTGTTTTATGGCTTTCAACTGTGCTGCTTTGAGTGCATGTCTGATGCTAAAACCTCATATCACATCTCTGGAGAGCAGCAGGGATAATGGCACTGACTGAAATCAGAAGAAACAGTACAGTCAAAACATGTAGATATACAGCAAAATCTTATTGGTCTAACGATGAATCGATTTAGCCAACCAGATCGATCTGTCTGAGGCCAGTTGTTAATTCAATCAACCAATACATAAAAACAATGGTGTCAAAATGAAATCAATCTATTATAATCAATCTTAGAAAATACTATTTAGCCGGTTTAGTTTACTATAATGTAAAAAACACCAAGTCCATTGCAGCAGACAACACACATGAGATGCAGCAGAAAATGATCAACCATCATTCCAATCCAATGTGTGGAAACACTGATTTTTGCAAAGACGTGACTGTATAGTGTGGTAGAATGTTCAAAGAATGTTCCTCTTCAGGGTTGCATTGTCAGTATGTAAATGACAAATGGTGTATATTTGTAGAACACTTTACTACCCCATCTTCTCAGATCGGGAATCCTTAGCTTGAACATTTACAGCTTTTAGTAATAACAGAATATTAACATTGTTAATATACATATTAAACTGCTTTTCTGTATTTTCCCACCATAGATTGCAAGGTGCAAGCAACTGATCTGTGACCCCAGCTATGTCATGGATCGTGTGAAGAAAGTGGGTCAGGTCATCAGAGTCATTTGCATCTTGAGTCATCCTGTCGCCAACACGGGTGACATCAACTCTTGCCAGATCATCATCCCCCAAAATCAGGTCAACAGGAAGCATGGTGAGTACGTCAAGTCTTTGCTCTTTGTAAATGATCATCGCTTTATCGAGCTTCAATGTTTGTGGAAATGCTTGTAAAGCTGACATTCTTACTTTTGTGCTACATTTCTCTTTAGCATGGTGGGGAATGACAGACATGGTGGTTGTGTGGAGTGTGATGTTGATCGTCAGATGCACGGACAGGCAGTTGATCAATTTTCATAAGGTTAACATGTCTTTTTCTGTTTTCAGACATCTACGTTTGTATGATCTCCTTTGCTCACAATGTGGCTGCACAGGGTAAATACATTGCTATTGCCAGCACCACAGTGGAGACGAGCAATCCAGAGAAGGAGATTAAGCCGGCTCTGGACCTGCTCGAGCCCATTGAACAGAAGTTTGTCTGCATCAGCGACCAGTATGAGCCCACTGACACGGGCACTGACAGTCAGGTAGGATCAAGCGTGTTACAGCATCAGGGCATCTCACCTATTTGTTCCGTTTGCCTTGTTTTTAGCTGCTAATGTAAAGAAGAAGGGAGAACTCTCTGTTGCATTTATAGAAAACCAGAGCTGAAAGCTGCTTTAACACCCTGATTCAATAATGTGATGGATTTGGAAATATTTGACAGTATAAATGACAGCTATATTCAAGTCTTCTCAGCACCTAATGCATTAATACTTCGATTTTTAAAAAAATGTTGGAGTTCAGACAGGAAAAAAACCTTTCAGTAAGAATTTTAAACAAATGTCTTTGTACGTGTGTCTGCTTGGTTGCTTATTTATCCACCCAGTAAATAAACGTATTGAACTGTTTTTGACTGACTTTTTCCTTCCTGCTAGATTTTCATCTCCCGTTCCTATGATGCAACGACTCACTTTGAGACGACCTGCAATGACATCAAAGACATCTACCGGAGGATGACTGGCTCCGAATTTGACTTTGCGGAGATGGAGCGCGGGAAGCAGGACATCTTCGGTGATGCTGCCGAGTAGAGGCGACGCATCATCAGGCAACAGAAATTCTACAAAAAAATTAAAAGTGTACAAACCTCTGGGCCAACTGCATATTCACATAGAGTTTGCCCATTATGGAAGTTGATGATTTATAGAGGTAAGATAGAGTTTTAGGGTTCAAGGATGGAACAAAGCTTTTTCAGATCATTCAGGTGGATGTTGCACTTAACATTGAAAATGCAGAGTTGACCGTAAAACGCTAAATAAAAAGTGGTCACGTTAAGATGATGCATAGTCCAAAGATGCCAAATCAAATGAGTCCTAATCACTAAAACATACTGACTGTATTTGTGAAGATGCGGTGTTGGATTTTCTGTTGTGTAAAAGTTTCTTTAAAATGGTAAACATCTGCAAAGTCTGTTTTGTTTGAAAAGCTCTTTTTGTCTCAGATTGAGAAGGACTTGTCCTTTTGTATTCAATCATGTAAATCTGTTTCTGGGCTCTGGTAATTATAGTGAAAACAGATTGCAGCACATCAGACATCACATGGTCAGATTTTGTGAAATAAAGTGATTTACTGTGGGCTATTTTCATATGTATATTTTTTTACTTGGTTATGTCATCAAATCCCTGCAGATGAATCTGATGAGAAGTGGAGCCACAGCAGCAACTGTACCTGAACTACCTGCTCAACAGCTTGATTTACATTATTGCATTAAAGGAGACTAACTCCTGTGTTGTATCCAATGATGGAGACCCAAACATTACCAGCAGATGTGGTTCACTGTAATTGCTTAAGGACCAAATGTGTGCTGCAGCAGGGATGCATCGATCAGAGCCCTGAAATGCTGTAAAGAAAACCATCTGTAAGGAGACTTGGACTCGAATCATTTCTGCACTGCAAAGTAAAGGAAACAAAGCCCATGGCGTTTTGTCATCATTTTCCCGAAGTTTGTGAAGTGTAATAGTTGTACTTAGTCTTTGTAGTAGCGTGAACTGGTTCCCTAAAACACTAGCTTTAACCTGGTCGTAGCGGTCACTGCACTGGACAGCTACTGACAGGCGACTCTTGTTAATGCTATGATTTCTGTGGTGTGACTGCATACCTGTCCCTAGAGTGCTCTCTTCTGTCATAGCATCCTTCGATGCTAAAAGTGACTGGCAAATAAAAAAACACATGATATACAGTAACATCTAAGGAAGACTAACATTGTTGGGATACGTTTTTTTATGTACAATATGTAGATTGATTATGATTGATTATGATTATGTGTCCCATGAAGTGGACATCAAGCATCATCCAGTAAATATCTTAACACATGATTAATTCAGTGTTTCCTGTGACTGTTTTGGTTGTAAGTCATAATCTAATTGTTACATTTATACATATAAATAATATACGTTATTGTCCTGGTTGGCTGTAGTTTTTCTTTTCTATATTTTGTAGACTCAAATCCAGCAAAGAACAAGGCAGCCTACAGAATAGTCCAGGAAATTCCATCCAGCTCCTGTGATGATGAGTGTCATGACAACACAGTGATGACTGGCTGACAGAGACAGGAGCTGAGGATGATGGAGAGACTGGCAGTAAAGATGCAGAAGATGGTCAGCATGATAAGGGAGTACCTCTCCAAACTATTCTATACAAAGCTAGAGGCTCTAGCACTGATGAACTCTGGTACTCTACAGTGAAGTAAAAGTGGAAGACAGTGGGACCCCACAACCTGTGAATGGAGATCAGTCAATAAAGTGGTCTCTGCGGTCAGCTCTGATTGGCCCCAACTCAATGAGGTGATGCCATGATGCTGCATGCGTACTACTACTACTGCATACTTGAGACCAAAGGCATCTGCATGTTGTGCAATGTGCCCTGGATGCTTGGCCAACTTTCATACGGCCTCTGTGATGAACACAGAAGTGTAAGGAGATAGAGAAGCTACAGCTGAGGTAATACTGTCCTCCATCCTTCTAGAACTGGGAACTTTCTCCTGTTGGGGATAACACATCCAGGTGTAGGTGGGATTGGTTTTCCTTTAGGCCTAAAACAGTTCATTTATACAACATTACGCCTTCATGAAGCCTGCATTCAGGCTCACCCAAACTGCACCCGCCTGCTGCTGGAGGCCGGAGCTCAGGTCCACAGTGAACCTGCTTGTGTGGAGACAGAAAAACTCAATGACAAAACAGCTTGCAGTAAAACACAAATTTGCAATAATGATAACAATGTAACATAATGTACTTGTTTCTCAGGTACAGTATATGTGATATGTGATATATGTGATAGAAAATATGCGGTGAGGCTCCCTGCTCCGCTCCATTCTGATGTATCCACTTGTAGATAAATAGATCCATGTACATCTTTGTTCTCCACATCTGAGCTGGAATCTGGCTCAGAAATGTACAGCTGGATAACTCCAATATTCCTGGCCATTTTTGTTGCACCACTACTGTTAGCTTGGGGTTGTGAGGGGCTGTAAGCAAATGGGAGAGCATGTAAACAAAGGGATGATGGGAAATGAAAGCAGGCTTACTCCTGGCCAACGGTCCTGCCCACAACTGAGAGGTGGATTTCTAATGAACTTCTGGCTCAGCAGAAACTATGTCCAAGAAAGCAACAGGTTTTTAGATTTTAGCTAAAAATGGCATGTAATTAAATTATTTAGTTTAATAAGTTTTAGTTTCATTGTTTTAGTTTTATTGTACCTATGACAATAAAACTATCTGTCTGTCTGTCTATCCATCCATTATCCATCCATCCATCCATCCATCCATCCATCCATCCATCATCCGTCCGTCCGTCCATCCATCCATCCATCCATCCATCCATCCATCATCCTTCCATCCATCATCCTTCCATCCATCCATCATCCATCCATCCATCCGTCCGTCCGTCCGTCCATCCATCCATCATCCTTCCATCCATCCATCCATCCGTCCGTCCGTCCATCCATCTGTCCATCCGTCCATCCATCCGAGTGGGACTTTAAGAATACTTCCTTTGAACAAAATAAAAGTAGAGCGCAGTAACAACACAGGTTACATTTTGGGTTTAAATGAGTCGTCCATCTATTGTGTAGAAGACTAAGAACGGTAAATCACAAAGCACCACACGAGACATTCTGGAGCGGTCCACACTACAAATCCCAGCATGCCCGTAAAGCCGCAGGACTGTCACGTGAGCCAGCAGCACATGTGCGAAGTAGACGTTGTTGACAAACCTGTGTTGTGGTCGTGAGGGAGGATGGAGGTGGAAAGCCGTCAGTCGTATTACTGTGGAGACATCGGTGGGTGACGCGCTCAAAGCGGTCGCAGTTGTGATCGTGACCTCGTTTTGACGTCAGCATGTACGGCCAGTGGACGGCACGCGGCCAGCTCACGCGCTAACACGCAGACATTAGTTCAGTTGAGATGACAGCGACATTTCCGATCACGTTTCTATGGTTTCCGTGATCTGTAGCTGTGATGATGCAGGAGCTCCATCGTGATGTAAAGAGCGGGATTCGGTTCAGTTTAGGCCGTGTGCAGTGAGATGCGTGCACGCGCCTGCTTAGGGCCTTTAGCTTTTACAGAGCATGGAGAGCTGTGTGTCCATCAGGGACGGTGGGAGTTTAGGCGCCCTACACATAACTCCTGACCGGAAAGCAGAGACTGCATTTACCAAAGTCCAGCTCAGGGCCGGACTTACCGTTAGGCAAAGGTGGGCGATCGCCTGGGGGCCCCACTTCAAAAAAGATCTAAAAGAATTCCCACACCCTATTTAACTCTGCCATAAAGAACCCAAATCACTAAAATGGCACAGACTGCTCATGTTAAAGTGTTTCATCCTCCCCGTTCCTCTACAACAATGGATTATTCTGTCGACAGGAAATTAGCAGCAGCCAGAAACTCAGAAGAAAATACAAAGAATGAAATAGATTTTCAAGCGGCGATAAATGATCATAGTCATGCTATTCGTGCTATTAAAAAAGAAAGAAAACCATCTCACACAAAATTCTAACAACGTAAGCTGAAACGTTTCTCCGCCCATCATCAGATTTCATCTGTTCTCGGATGAGTGACGTTTCAGGAAGAGAAGACAAGAGTCTAAATGGGGTCAGATTCGGATCAGCCTAAAGTGTAAGAATAACCAAATTGTAAATTTGAAGGGAGAAAAAGTCAAAATATTGAAAAAAAGACTATTTTACATTTTGGAAGACAAAAAAATAATTTTGTTCAGCTGGGGGACCCAGGCAGTAACCTACCTTTCCCTAATGGTAATTCTGCCCCTGGGTGGGGCTTTGAGCCCATTGGCTACCAGAACAGGACTGACATGGGGAGACAGAGGTTAAGGGTACATCCAGAACTTTGTCTGTTTGGTTGCCCCTCCTCTGATGTGGCGTACAGTGGCGATTGATCAGGTAGCAACAGTGATCATGCGCTCTCAACGTTTAACACTGCGATAATTTGCAGGTTGTTGGGCTGAGAGGACGGAGTTACACAAAGCGGCGTCGCTCGGCCAGACTTCTCAGCTCCAGCGCCTCATCCAGGGGGGGGCCTCAGTCAACGTGGTGGCTGTGGACTCCATCACGCCGCTACACGAAGCCTGCCTGCGGGGAGAGGCACAGTGTGTGAAACTGCTGCTGGATGCTGGTGCTCAGGTGACCTCTTTTCTGATTTAAATTAAGAAAGTATTTCTGAATTTATGCTGTGAGTTGCATCAGATAGAGCACAAATGTTGGGCCGTGTCACACGGCTGCTACGCACAATTTATGCATTGTCCATGTATAAAATCTCATGATACATGAGTGATATACGTAACTCATTGATGTGTGCAGATGTGTGTCGAGGGTCTCGGCTGACGGGTCTTAACGTGAATTTGGTTTTGAGTTACAATAATTTTACAATAATTTTTGTTGTTTTTTTACAATAATTTTACAATAATTTTTCACCTAGGAAGCAATACAGCCCCGAGCCTGCATGTGCTGAACCCTTCTTACTGCTCTCCCCATGCAGCCCGGAGCCTGCATGTGCTGAACCCTTACAGCTCTCCCTATGCAGCCCGGAGCCTGCATGTGGAGAACCCTTCTTACTGCTCTCCCCATGCAGCCTGGAGCCTGCATGTGCTGAACCCTTACAGCTCTCCCTATGCAGCCCGGAGCCTGCATGTGGAGAACCCTTCTTACCGTTCTCCACATGCAGCCCGGAGCCTGCATGTGCTGAACCCTTCTTACGGTTCTCCTCATGCAGCCCGGAGCCTGCATGTGCTGAACCCTTCTTACCGTTCTCCACATGCAGCCCGGAGCCTGCATGTGCTGAACCCTTCTTACAGCTCTCCCTATGCAGCCCGGAGCCTGCATGTGCTGAACCCTTACAGCTCTCCCTATGCAGCCCGGAGCCTGCATGTGGAGAACCCTTCTTACCGTTCTCCACATGCAGCCCGGAGCCTGCATGTGCTGAACCCTTCTTACGGTTCTCCTCAGCTGTGGCTCCTGCCTGGGGTCCCCTGTATTGGCGATGTGACTTTTGCCCAGTGCTCTGAATGTCAAAGTGAAGAAATTCAACAGAATGCAGGTCTACGTGTTCTTTGCATGGTGTTTTTGTACATCTTTTGGGGTTTTAATGTGGTTCATTCGTGATATATCTGGGAAAATTTCATGCAAATCCCAAAACTTTTCTTACTTTTTTTCACATGTATTCAGGAATGGCTAATTCTCATTTGTGAAATATTTGCAAAATGCATGTAGTGGCAGTGTGACACGGCCTTAAGATCCGTGGTTTGTGATTTTTGTGGGAAACACATTTCAATAGTTAGAATAAATATTCAAATTATGACATGGGCAGCTAACTTTGTTAAGTATATTCTGCTCAATCTTGTTGAATGTACATAAAAAGAATCCTACTGAAAATAAAAAGGTGATTTGGATTCATCTTAGACTTTTATCTCATTATATCGTTTAGCTGTAACTAGTCTGAGAGTAAAGGCCAATAACTTTGACTATACATCTTTAAAAACCAAATAAAACCAAAAAGAACTGCAGTCTTAGCTGTGAAAAGTTTTTCTTTCTGAGCTATTTCAACAATTGAGCGCTTTGACAGATCCAAGCAGTAAATACCATCTTTGTTTCTGCTGTGCTGCACCAACATCGCAGCCACAATGCATTTGTCTACACTGGCGATGGAGTCGGACTTTGGTTTCATTGTTATACATAAAAGTTTTTTTTTCATCCCTCAATTCAAAGTATGTGTGCGGGGTGATGGGTGAAAGTAAGACTTTCCATTTTTCAGTTTCATTCTCTGATATTTCCTGTCTGAGCCGTTTGGAAAAATAAAGAATATGAAAAAGGAAAATTCATTTTTGCCATGACGCTGTGGTCCTTTGGCACTCAGTAAAAGCCTGCGTCATGAATGGGGAACTCCTAAAATCACAAATGCTTGAATTTGTCTCAAGATTCTGCATCTGATTGATAGGTGGATGCAAGGAATGTGGATGGAAGCACTCCGCTGTGTGACGCCTGCTCAGCCGGAAGTTTGGAGTGTGTGAAGCTGCTACTGGAGCACGGGGCACAGGCCAACCCCACCCTAACCTCCCGTACAGCCTCCCCCCTCCATGAAGCCTGCATGGGAGGCAAGGGTTCCACGTGATCCCCTCCATAGCTGGTGTTTGTTTCTCTAAAGCAGCAGTAACGCCAGCACTCTGCTGTTCACTGCAGGTAACTCAGAATGTGTGAAGCTGCTGATTACTGTGGGCGCTCACCTGGAGGCGTACGACCTTTACTACGGCACCCCCCTGCACGTGGCATGCGTCAACGAGCACACAGACTGTGTGAAGGTGCTGCTCAATGCAGGTGGGTCTCAGGTGGAAACACAAAGCAAAATATATCCAACAGAACAAAAAAAGGCAATGAAGAAGGAAAGTGAGAAGCAGACAGAAACCAGCATCTCTGAATGATTTGGGAGAAGGCCATGAGTACATAGAGAATGGACAGCTCTGTGTTGTGAAGGTTATAGAGGAACGTCTGCCCCCTTTAAGACAGCGTCTGTTTCATAGAACGTCTTGTGTGCTTCACACAAGGGTTTAGTTTAAAACTTTTTTCTCTTCAAATTTCAGCAGGACAAGGCAGAAATTTGAAGAGAAAAAAGTTTTAAACCAAACTCTAAGCGCTGCAGCTTTGCAACGGTACAACTTTGTTGTAGAAGATTCTGACTGCTGAATAAACCAGTCTGTCCTGTCCTCTTTAGAAAGCATATGAACACAACCTGCACCTATGAGCTCTATAGGCTAGGGTTGCTAAGCTAGCTTGTTGCATATGCATAGTTGGACGCCATATTGGAATGGGACAGATGCCGGTTCAGTGCTGTGCTACAGTTGTACAAACAGAGCTGGAACAACAAGGATGTGACTTTATTACTGCCAGTCAGTAAAGGAGAACTTGTAGAAAACATTTTAGGAAGATGTGAGTGAGTTTCCTCAGAACCGTGAACGTTCAGGCTGATCTTGTAGTTTATTTAAGTCAATGGTAGCTTTAGACTTCACATTCTTTCCATGTTTTCCTGCAGGACCACCTCTGTTTTTGGTTAAATGGAGGATGATCCTGGTGGTATTTGTATGAGTGTTTGACCTCAGATCAGACCAGACGACCCGCTGAATTTAAGCAGCTGGATTACTGAGCGCAGGAAAAGAAACTAATCAGCATTTCTTCAGTAGCGGCGAGAGAAGAGCGCAGCACCGGATCCCCGTCTGGTTGATGGACAGGGACATGTGGCGTGAGGAAGACCGCCTGCTCGGTGTCACCCGGGTGCCTGAGTCCTTTAGATTGGGGCTGGGTGGGATCCACCTGTGGGACGCCCCTGGTCCAGCATTGCCGCCCCCCACATTCGTCCCACGGTGGGGCTTCACCACTGGCTTTGGCTCTTTAAGTCCCTGCCGCTGCAGCGAATGCTGCCGGACCTCAACACAGGGGGCCGTGGACTGATGTGCTCACTGCCCTCTCTCCTGTCTGTGTGGCCCCCCAGACTAGTATGACTGTGGACCGGGCTACACTGAACCCAGTGCGCTCCAAAAGCGCACGGTGCTCTGCGGCGCTGTCGGTTACCCACTGACCTGTTTATAAACACCAACAGTCTTGCAGTTGTGCAAATTTTTGTTGTGTGAGTTTGAATAAAATCACACCCATGCATCAGGTATGCATGGTGTTTCCAATATAATGACATAGTTATTTATAGAAAGGTTGAAATGTTGTTCATCTGTTGCACTTTGTACAAACACATTAATACCATGACCTGGGTCTTATTATAGTAATGATCAGAGTTTTTTCTTTTAAAATTAGACCAAATTGAAGCATTTTTTGGTCATTTGTCAGTATCTGCTAAGTCGTGTTTCATTGTTTACTGCCCTTCACAATATGGCGTTGCTCTTTACATCTTGGACAATGGTAGTAGGCTAGCGTGGCATCTCTAGCCTAGCTAACTCATTGGGCTGCACCATGATAACCATGCTGTAGGTATGAACTCTGCATTATGAATGAATGATCACATGGAAGACGAGATCTATCTAAAGATTTAAATGCTCACTTCCGTGGGGTTTTAATTTCACCCTCAGGTGCTAAAGTGAATGCAGCTCGGCTGCATGAGACCCCGCTGCACCACGCTGCCAAGAACATGCGGGTGGAGATGATTGAGGCGTTGGTGGAGTTCGGTGCCGACATCTACGCACGAGATCAGCACAACAGGAAGCCTGTGGACTACACAGCTCCAGGCTCCCCCTCTGCAGCCTGTCTGCGCTCTTATGAGAGTAAACTTTCCTAAAGAGGAACTTACATCACAAACATCTTTTAATTTGTGGCTTCTGTTTGTTTTTCAATGGAATACCAATCAGTTTTGGTTAAACAGTTTGCTTTTTCTCTTTAAAGACCCACTCAATGAAAATCATGCTTTTCTGATGATAGAGGACATATATATAAAGGGGCTTAAGATAAAAGCTGCATTTCTGAGTATTTCTTTATTCTAATTGTCCTGAATCAGGAGCGAGCGGAGGAATATCGCTCACCCTTTTTGTTGCACCAATAATGTTAGGTTGGGATTGTGAGGGGCTGTAAGCTAGTGGGAGACAGTGTGAAGAAAGGGACTCATGGACAGTGAGACCAGGTTTTCTTCCAGCAGTGATGTGGGGGACCACAGAGGACCACATGTGACCTAATGGGATTTTTAGGAATGTAAAGCGCAGGGATACTAATATTCAGGCAGGTCCGGGCAATGAAAGACAGATTAAAGACGTTTCTGAAAACTCATGTACGCCTGAATTATCATCATTCAAGAGTGTGTAACAGTAAACGCTGACAACTCAGAGGTGAATTTCTAATGAACTCCTTCCGCTCTGCAGAAACTATGTCCTAGAACACGACACAGGTGTTTTGATTTTGCCTGAAAATAGAATAATCCTAATTAAAAGACTACTGGGAACGGTTTTACAAAAGATGATCAGAGTAGAACTTGGAAAAAGAAGACAAAATCAAAAAACATTAGAGCATGTAGTTTCATTTTAGCACCAGCAGGAGGCATGCAAGGGCAGTTTCTAAACTCCCACTAGATTGACTGTATTTATATCAACTTCTTTCAGAGATTTTGTTCATTCATTCACATGAAATGTTTCTCAGTTTGGTCTTCAGTCATGACTCTGCTAATTGTTGCATCTTTCCCTCTTCTCCGGCCTGCAGCTTCTCCGATGAGTCTGCAGCAGCTCAGCCGGTTGGCAGTGAGGAGGAAGCTGGGCACCACCGCTCTGAAGGTCGTAGGTCAACTGGAAATACCAAAACTCCTCATGAGCTACCTCTGCTATCAGTGAGAGTCAGATCTCTTGGAAGAGCTGCCTCAGCGACGACCGGCTCTGTTGCTGATGAGCTCTCATGTCCAAACGGCGCAGTGCCAAACACGGCCTCATCGTTGCAGGCTTTTCTTCAGATCTGCTCTCATTATCTGAGACAGACCTCAAGAATTTAGGAAGTATTCAACATCAGCACTTGTGGATACAAGCACTTTTGAAAATGATCTGAAATGTACCTTCAAGTTACACTGAAGCTCATCCTGCTTACACCAATTTCCAAAAAATGTACTTTTTCTTTCTTGAATCAGCTGTACTACCAGATTAAAATGAACATCATGTAGATTTTAGACAGAGCAGCTGAAAACTGATGCTTGAAGTCTTTTTTTGCAAGTCTGTTTTGTGATTTGCTGAAGTGGCGATCCTGCAGCTCCTTTCTTCACAGCACTGTTCAGAGCTCCTGGTTTTACTTAGGCTTGTGGGCCAGTTTAAGCTGATCAAACCCATCATTTGAGCTGCTTTTGTCTAACAAAGCTGTGTTTACAAAAGAACATTTGTGTGAATCATAATGAAGAGGAAATATCCATTCTTTAGGCTGTAAGTGAGTGCAGCAATGTTAGAAAATGCCTCACTCCCTCAGTAAAGCTTTTACTGTGAAGGTCTGCAGTGTCTGAGGGAGTATAGGCTGATGCTTTACAGTCTGACCAGAAATCAACTCTGACCTTTCATAATCATAAACATCTAAAAAAAACATGCAAGAGTTTTTCAGTTTGTTTTAGAGATCAGACATCGTTCTCGTGCTGCTATTTAGATCAGAAGCAGGACTGGTTATGTTATTGTGAGTGAGAGCTTGTTACTGTTTGTTCTGTGCACATGAGGTGGCTGCTGGGAGCTCAGTCACATCCTAATATTTTAACTAAATAAAGTCCAAAAAATCTGGTAGGAACCTCCTCTGCTGGTGGAACTCAGAGCAGAGACAATCGATCAATACAACACGCATGCACTTAGCAGGATAAAAAGCAAAATGTGCTCATGCCTCAATGTAGCTCCGTTTATCCTGAATGGTACAGATCTGAATCTACAATGAGTACTGAAAGTATTCAGACCCCCTTAAATTTGTCATTTTTGTTATATTGCAGCCATTTGCTACAATAATTTCAGTACATTTGTTTCCTCATTAATGTACACACAGCACCACATATTGACAAAAAAACCAAATAATTTTTGCAGATTTATTAAAAAAGAGAAACATGGTTCTAGGTATTCAGACCCTTTGCTGTGACACTCATATTGAACTCAGGTTCTGTCCATTTCTTCTGACCATCCTTGAGATGGTTCTACACCTTCATGTGAGTCCATCTGTGTTTGATTCTACTGACTGGACTTGGTTAGGAAAGCCACACACCTGTCTATATAAGACCTTCCAGCTCACAGTGCATGTCAGAGCAAATGAGAATCATGAGGTCAAAGGAACTGCCTGAAGAGCTCAGAGACAGAATTGTGGAAAGACACAGATCTGGACAAGGTTACCAAAAAATATCTGCTGCACTTAAGGTTCCTAAGAGCACAGTGGCCTCCATAATCCTTAAATGGAAGATGTTCAGGATGACCAGAACCCTTCCTAGAGCTGGTCATCCGGTCAAACTGAGCTATCGGGGGAGAAGAGCCTTGATGAGAGAGATAAAGAAAACTCAAAGATCACTGTGGCTGAGCTCCAGAGATGCAGTCGGGAGAAAGTTGTTGAAAGTCAACCATTACCCTCCACCAGTCGGGGCTACTTGGCAGAGTGGCCCGACAGAAGCCTCTCCTCAGTGCAAAACACATGAAAGCCTGAATGGAGTTTGTTAAAAAAACATCTGAAGGACTTCAAGATGGTGGGAAATAAGATTCTCTGGTCTGATGAGACCAAGATAGAACTTTTTGGCCTTAATTCTAAGTGGTATGAATGGAGAAAAGCAGGTACAGCTCATCACCTGTCCAATACAGTCCCAACAGTGAAGCATGGTGGTGGCAGCATCATGCTGTGGGGGTGTTTTTCAGCTGCAGGGACAGGACAACTGGTTGCAATGGAGGGAAAGATGAATGCGGCCAAATACAGGGATATCCTGGACCAGAACCTTCTCCAGAGTGTTCAGGACCTCAGACTGGACTGAAGGTTCACCTTCCAGCAAGACAATGACCCTAAACACACAGCTAAAATAACCAAGGAGTGGCTTCACAACAACTCTGTGACTGTTCTTGAATGTTCCAGCCAGAGCCCTGACTTAAACCCAATGGAGCATCTCTGGAGAGACCTGAAAACTTCTGTCCACCAACGTTTACCATCCAACCTGACAGAATGGCAGAGGATCCCAAATCCAGGAGTGAAAAACTTGTGTTGGTAATAATTTTGTTCTTTCCTGTCCTTGGGGTCAGATGGGCAACGTCGCAAGGTTTTCGTCCAGATTATTTGAAAACTGTCTGCAGAATGTCCTCAAAAAAGTTATTGTAACCAGATTACTTGAGAAGTGTTTTCGACAAAACGATAACAAATCTGTTATTGGAACAACTAGTTCCAAGTTATTGGAACAACTAGTTCCAATAACAGGGCTAAGTGTCTCCTCCGGTAGAATTTGCCAGAATCACAGTTGTGTCTATTGCAATGGGAGGGACACCTTTGAACTATAAGAGATGGGACAAGAAAGGATTCGGGGGCTTCTATCGATGATTGGGTTGTGAGATGCTGAAGATCTTCTGAGTTTATTCTGGAATAAACAGACCCTCTGAGCAAACAGCAGATTCCAGTTTTTTATTCTGAGTCTTCTTTTTTCCACAACAGTTGCATCTTTCCCAGAAAGACTCATGTCTGTATTAGATCAAAAGGTGCTGCTGCTAAATACTGAGCAAAGAGTCTGAATACTTAAGACCATGTGATATTTCACTGTTTCTTTTTGAATAAATCTGCAAAAATGTCAAAAATTCTGTGTTTTTGTCAATATGGGGTGCTGTGTGTAGAGCCGGATCACCAGACGTTCAAGAAATGCCTTAATTTGTCCCTGATATACAGAGATTCTTCCTTTTTTTTCTGACTCTTTTTTGAAGTTTTACATAGTAGAATGTGAGGTTTGAAAAAAAAAAACAGTTTTAAAAAAAAACGTTTTACGGAATTCTTTTACAAATTGGAGAGTCTTTGTCCATCTGAGGGATTTCTCCTTTCCTCATCATTTTATAGATAATCTTTTTGCAAACCTAATATCATTTAACTGGATTAGTGTCTTGGATAATTTCAACAAAATATTATTGTTTCAGAATTTGGTTCATAACTGATTTCCCAACACGATGTTGGACTAAGAGACTGACAGGGAAAATGCCATTACAGGATTTTTCCAGCTAGTGTGTGAGGTTTTCTGTATGAATGATTTAAAAATTGTTTTCTATTTTTAAAATGTTGACTCCCCAAGAAATATCTGATTCCTAGATGTCTTTGAGCCTCCCTTCAAATGAAATGTTAAGTCTGATGTTACAAAACTGGAACACAAACGAGTCACATCTCCCTTTGTTTATTTTATTGCTGGTGAATTGGTTTGCTCTCAGGAGTGGGTTTTTCTTAGTGAAGAACACGGCCCTTATAATGACCAGAAAGCAGGTTAAATAACAGTAAGCATCTCTCTTTGGGAATACTGGCTTCAAAAATCTGGATCTTCAAGCTTTTTTTTTTACAAATCCAGGTTTCCTATTTATATGGAAGTTAAGAAATGATCAAACTGCAAATTCAGCTATTTACGTTTGGTTTGATTCAATTCAATTCAGTTCAATTCAATGTTATGTATGTAGCCCAATATCACAGCCATAGCCGTCTCATTAGACTAACATTGGTATTTGCAAAAACAAAATTTCAAACATAAAAAAGTAAACAATAGCTGGTTGTTAAACAGACTAAGCTGAACAAACATCTCTGCCCTTACACCCTCCTTCGCGGTGAGGAAAAACTATCTTTTTTGGGGGAAAAAAAACAAGAAACCTCAGGGTTTCCCACATGAAGGAGAGATCCTGAACACCGGACGGACAGGTGATGTACTAGAACTATTAAAGAAAAGTGAGCTTAATTCATTCTAGAACTACATGGTTGAATAACAATTATATGTCTAATAAACAAACACGACTAGATAAACAGCTACAAGTTAAGACAGCTAAGTATTAAATAAACAATGACATGTTTGAATAGTGTAGGAGATGAAGAGGTCACAGCCAAAGACAGGAGCGGGAGGGGCCAAAGGCGAGGTCACGGTCAAGGACAGGAGCGGGAGGGGCCAAAGGCGAGGTCACGGCCAAAGACAGGAGGGGGAAGAGTCAAAGGAGAGGTCACGGCCAAAGTCAGGAGCGTGAGGGGCCAAACGCGAAGTCACGGCCAAAGACAGGAGCGGGAGGGGCCAAACGCGAGGTCACGGCCAAAGACAGGAGCGGGAGGGGCCAAAGGCGAGGTCACGGCCAAAGACAGGAGCGGGAGGGGCCAAAGGCAAGGTCACGGCCAAGGCCAAAGACAGGAGCGGGAGAAGTCAAAGGCGAGGTCACGGCCAAAGACAGGAGCGGGAAGAGTCAAAGGCGAGGTCACGGCCAAGGCCAAAGACAGGAGCGGGATAAGTCAAAGGCGAGGTCACAGCCAAATACAGGAGCGGGAAGAGTCAAAGGCGAGGTCACGGCCAAAGACAGGAGCGGGAAGAGTCAAAGGCGAGGTCACGGCCAAAGACAGTAGCGGGAGGGGCGAAACGCGAGGTCACGGCCAAAGACAGGAGCGGGAGGGGCCAAAGGCGAGGTCACGGCCAAAGACAGGAGGGGGAAGAGTCAAAGGCGAGGTCACGGCCAAAGTCAGGAGCGGGAGGGGCCAAAGGCGAGGTCACGGCCAAAGACAGGAGCGGGATGAGGCAAAGGCAAGGTCACAGCCAAAGACAAGAGCGGGAGGAGCCAGAGGTGACGTCACGGCCAAAGACAGGAGCAGGAGGGGCCCAAGGTGAGGTCACAGCCAAAGACAGGAGCGGGAATGGCCAAAGGCGAGGTCACGGCCAAAGACAGGAGCGGGATGAGCCAAAGGCGAGGTCACGGCCAAAGACAGAAGCGGTAAGAGCCAAAGGTGACGTCACGGCCAAAGACAGGAGCGGGAGGGGCCAAAGGCGAGGTCACGGCCAAAGACAGGAGCGGGAGGGGCCAAAGGCGAGGTCACGGCCAAGGCCAAAGACAGGAGCGGGAGAAGTCAAAGGCGAGGTCACGGCCAAAGACAGGAGCGGGAAGAGTCAAAGGCGAGGTCACGGCCAAGGCCAAAGACAGCAGCGGGATAAGTCAAAGGCGAGGTCACAGCCAAATACAGGAGCGGGAAGAGTCAAAGGCGAGGTCACGGCCAAAGACAGGAGCGGGAAGAGTCAAAGGCGAGGTCACGGCCAAAGACAGTAGCGGGAGGGGCGAAACGCGAGGTCACGGCCAAAGACAGGAGCGGGAGGGGCCAAAGGCGAGGTCACGGCCAAAGACAGGAGGCGGAAGAGTCAAAGGCGAGGTCACGGCCAAAGTCAGGAGTGGGAGGGGCCAAAGGCGAGGTCACGGCCAAAGACAGGAGCGGGATGAGGCAAAGGCGAGGTCACAGCCAAAGACAAGAGCGGGAGGAGCCAGAGGTGACGTCACGGCCAAAGACAGGAGCAGGAGGGGCCCAAGGTGAGGTCACAGCCAAAGACAGGAGTGGGAATGGCCAAAGGCGAGGTCACGGCCAAAGACAGGAGCGGGATGAGCCAAAGGCGAGGTCACGGCCAAAGACAGAAGCGGTAAGAGCCAAAGGTGACGTCACGGCCAAAGACAGGAGCGGGAGGGGCCCAAGGCAAGGTCACAGCCAAAGACAGGAGCGAGAGGGGCCAAAGGCGAGGTCATGGCCAAAGACAGGAGCGGGATGAGCCAAAGGCGAGGTCACAGCCAAAGACAGGAGTGGGAAGAGCCAGAGGTGACGTCACGGCCAAAGACAGGAGCGGGAGGGGCCCAAGGTGAGGTCACAGCCAAAGACAGGAGCGGGAAGAGCCAGAGGTGACGTCACGGCCAAAAACAGGAGCGGGAATGGCCAAAGGCGAGGTCACGGCCAAAGACAGGAGCAGGACGAGTCAAAGGCGAGGTCACAGCCAAAGACAGGAGTGGGAGGGGCCAAAGGCAAGGTCACGGCCAATGACAAGGGCGGGAGGGGCCCAAGGTGAGGTCACAGCCAAAGACAGGAGCAGGAAGAGCAAGAGGTGACGTCACGGCCGAAGACAGGAGCAGCCCAAGGTGAGGTCACAGCCAAAGACAGGAGCAGGAGGAGCCAAAGGCGAGGTCACAGCCAAAGACAGGAGCGGGAGGGGCCAAAGGCGAGGTCACAGCAAAAGACAGGAGCGGGAGGAGCAAAACGCGAGGTCACAGCCAAAGACAGGAGCGGCAGGGGCCAAAGGCGAGGTCACAGCCAAAGACAGGAGCGGGAGGGGCCAAACGCGAGGTCACAGCCAAAGACAGGAGCGGGAAGAGCCAGAGGTGACGTCACGGCCAAAGACAGGAGCGGGAGGGGCCCAAAGTGAGGTCACAGCCAAAGACAGGAGCGGGAGGGGCCAAACGCGAGGTCACAGCCAAAGACAGGAGCGGGAGGGGCCAAAGGCGAGGTCACGGCCAAAGACAGGAGCGGGAGGGGCCAAAGGCAAGGTCACGGCCAAGGCCAAAGACAGGAGCGGGAGAAGTCAAAGGCGAGGTCACGGCCAAAGACAGGAGCGGGAAGAGTCAAAGGCGAGGTCACGGCCAAGGCCAAAGACAGGAGCGGGATAAGTCAAAGGCGAGGTCACAGCCAAATACAGGAGCGGGAAGAGTCAAAGGCGAGGTCACGGCCAAAGACAGGAGCGGGAAGAGTCAAAGGCGAGGTCACGGCCAAAGACAGTAGCGGGAGGGGCGAAACGCGAGGTCACGGCCAAAGACAGGAGCGGGAGGGGCCAAAGGCGAGGTCACGGCCAAAGACAGGAGGGGGAAGAGTCAAAGGCGAGGTCACGGCCAAAGTCAGGAGCGGGAGGGGCCAAAGGCGAGGTCACGGCCAAAGACAGGAGCGGGATGAGGCAAAGGCGAGGTCACAGCCAAAGACAAGAGCGGTAGGAGCCAGAGGTGACGTCATGGCCAAAGACAGGAGCAGGAGGGGCCCAAGGTGAGGTCACAGCCAAAGACAGGAGCGGGAATGGCCAAAGGCGAGGTCACGGCCAAAGACAGGAGCGGGATGAGCCAAAGGCGAGGTCACGGCCAAAGACAGAAGCGGTAAGAGCCAAAGGTGACGTCACGGCCAAAGACAGGAGCGGGAAAGGCCCAAGGTGAGGTCACAGCCAAAGACAGGAGCGGGAAGAGCCAGAGGTGACGTCACGGCCAAAAACAGGAGCGGGAATGGCCAAAGGCGAGGTCACGGCCAAAGACAGGAGCAGGACGAGTCAAAGGCGAGGTCACAGCCAAAGACAGGAGTGGGAGGGGCCAAAGGCAAGGTCACGGCCAATGACAAGAGCGGGAGGGGCCCAAGGTGAGGTCACAGCCAAAGACAGGAGCAGGAAGAGCAAGAGGTGACGTCACGGCCGAAGACAGGAGCGGCCCAAGGTGAGGTCACAGCCAAAGACAGGAGCAGGAGGAGCCAAAGGCGAGGTCACAGCCAAAGACAGGAGCGGGAGGGGCCAAAGGCGAGGTCACAGCAAAAGACAGGAGCGGGAGGAGCAAAACGCGAGGTCACAGCCAAAGACAGGAGCGGCAGGGGCCAAAGGCGAGGTCACAGCCAAAGACAGGAGCGGGAGGGGCCAAACGCGAGGTCACAGCCAAAGACAGGAGCGGGAAGAGCCAGAGGTGACGTCACGGCCAAAGACAGGAGCGGGAGGGGCCCAAAGTGAGGTCACAGCCAAAGACAGGAGCGGGAGGGGCCAAACGCGAGGTCACAGCCAAAGACAGGAGCGGGAGGGGCCAAACGCGAGGTCACGGCCAGAGACAGGAGCGGGAGGGGCCAAAGGCGAGGTCACGGCCAAAGACAGGAGCGGGAGGGGCCAAAGGCAAGGTCACGGCCAAGGCCAAAGACAGGAGCGGGAGAAGTCAAAGGCGAGGTCACGGCCAAAGACAGGAGCGGGAAGAGTCAAAGGCGAGGTCACGGCCAAAGCCAAAGACAGGAGCGGGATAAGTCAAAGGCGAGGTCACAGCCAAATACAGGAGCGGGAAGAGTCAAAGGCGAGGTCACGGCCAAAGACAGGAGCGGGAAGAGTCAAAGGCGAGGTCACGGCCAAAGACAGTAGCGGGAGGGGGCGAAACGCGAGGTCACGGCCAAAGACAGGAGCGGGAGGGGCCAAAGGCGAGGTCACGGCCAAAGACAGGAGGGGGAAGAGTCAAAGGCGAGGTCACGGCCAAAGTCAGGAGCGGGAGGGGCCAAAGGCGAGGTCACGGCCAAAGACAGGAGCGGGATGAGGCAAAGGCGAGGTCACAGCCAAAGACAAGAGCGGGAGGAGCCAGAGGTGACGTCACGGCCAAAGACAGGAGCAGGAGGGGCCCAAGGTGAGGTCACAGCCAAAGACAGGAGCGGGAATGGCCAAAGGCGAGGTCACGGCCAAAGACAGGAGCGGGATGAGCCAAAGGCGAGGTCACGGCCAAAGACAGAAGCGGTAAGAGCCAAAGGTGACGTCACGGCCAAAGACAGGAGCGGGAGGGGCCAAAGGCGAGGTCACGGCCAAAGACAGGAGCGGGAGGGGCCAAAGGCGAGGTCACGGCCAAGGCCAAAGACAGGAGCGGGAGAAGTCAAAGGCGAGGTCACGGCCAAAGACAGGAGCGGGAAGAGTCAAAGGCGAGGTCACGGCCAAGGCCAAAGACAGGAGCGGGATAAGTCAAAGGCGAGGTCACAGCCAAATACAGGAGCGGGAAGAGTCAAAGGCGAGGTCACGGCCAAAGACAGTAGCGGGAGGGGCGAAACGCGAGGTCACGGCCAAAGACAGGAGCGGGAGGGGCCAAAGGCGAGGTCACGGCCAAAGACAGGAGGGGGAAGAGTCAAAGGCGAGGTCACGGCCAAAGTCAGGAGCGGGAGGGGCCAAAGGCGAGGTCACGGCCAAAGACAGGAGCGGGATGAGGCAAAGGCGAGGTCACAGCCAAAGACAAGAGCGGTAGGAGCCAGAGGTGACGTCATGGCCAAAGACAGGAGCAGGAGGGGCCCAAGGTGAGGTCACAGCCAAAGACAGGAGCGGGAATGGCCAAAGGCGAGGTCACGGCCAAAGACAGGAGCGGGATGAGCCAAAGGCGAGGTCACGGCCAAAGACAGAAGCGGTAAGAGCCAAAGGTGACGTCACGGCCAAAGACAGGAGCGGGAAAGGCCCAAGGTGAGGTCACAGCCAAAGACAGGAGCGGGAAGAGCCAGAAGGTGACGTCACGGCCAAAAACAGGAGCGGGAATGGCCAAAGGCGAGGTCACGGCCAAAGACAGGAGCAGGACGAGTCAAAGGCGAGGTCACAGCCAAAGACAGGAGTGGGAGGGGCCAAAGGCAAGGTCACGGCCAATGACAAGAAGCGGGAGGGGGCCCAAGGTGAGGTCACAGCCAAAGACAGGAGCAGGAAGAGCAAGAGGTGACGTCACGGCCGAAGACAGGAGCGGCCCAAGGTGAGGTCACAGCCAAAGACAGGAGCAGGAGGAGCCAAAGGCGAGGTCACAGCCAAAGACAGGAGCGGGAGGGGCCAAAGGCGAGGTCACAGCAAAAGACAGGAGCGGGAGGAGCAAAACGCGAGGTCACAGCCAAAGACAGGAGCGGCAGGGGCCAAAGGCGAGGTCACAGCCAAAGACAGGAGCGGGAGGGGCCAAACGCGAGGTCACAGCAAAGACAGGAGCGGGAAGAGCCAGAGGTGACGTCACGGCCAAAGACAGGAGCGGGAGGGGCCCAAAGTGAGGTCACAGCCAAAGACAGGAGCGGGAGGGGCCAAACGCGAGGTCACAGCCAAAGACAGGAGCGGGAGGGGCCAAACGCGAGGTCACGGCCAGAGACAGGAGCGGGAGGGGGCCAAAGGCGAGGTCACGGCCAAAGACAGGAGCGGGAGGGGCCAAAGGCAAGGTCACGGCCAAGGCCAAAGACAGGAGCGGGAGAAGTCAAAGGCGAGGTCACGGCCAAAGACAGGAGCGGGAAGAGTCAAAGGCGAGGTCACGGCCAAAGCCAAAGACAGGAGCGGGATAAGTCAAAAGGCGAGGTCACAGCCAAAGACAGGAGCGGGAAGAGTCAAAGGCGAGGTCACGGCCAAGGCCAAAGACAGGAGCGGGATAAGTCAAAGGCGAGGTCACAGCCAAATACAGGAGCGGGAAGAGTCAAAGGCGAGGTCACGGCCAAAGACAGGAGCGGGAAGAGTCAAAGGCGAGGTCACGGCCAAAGACAGTAGCGGGAGGGGCGAAACGCGAGGTCACGGCCAAAGACAGGAGCGGGAGGGGCCAAAGGCGAGGTCACGGCCAAAGACAGGAGGGGGAAGAGTCAAAGGCGAGGTCACGGCCAAAGTCAGGAGTGGGAGGGGCCAAAGGCGAGGTCATGGCCAAAGACAGGAGTTGGGATGAGGCAAAGGCGAGGTCACAGCCAAAGACAAGAGCGGGAGGAGCCAGAGGTGACGTCACGGCCAAAGACAGGAGCAGGAGGGGCCCAAGGTGAGGTCACAGCCAAAGACAGGAGCGGGATGAGCCAAAGGCGAGGTCACGGCCAAAGACAGAAGCGGTAAGAGCCAAAGGTGACGTCACGGCCAAAGACAGGAGTGGGAGGGGCCCAAGGCAAGGTCACAGCCAAAGACAGGAGCGAGAGGGGCCAAACGCGAGGTCACGGCCAAAGACAGGAGCGGGAGGGGCCAAAGGCGAGGTCACGGCCAAAGACAGGAGGGGGAGGAGTCAAAGGCGAGGTCACGGCCAAAGACAGAAGCGGTAAGAGCCAAAGGTGACGTCACGGCCAAAGACAGGAGTGGGAGGGGCCAAAGGCAAGGTCACGGCAAGGCCAAAGACAGGAGCGGGAGAAAGTCAAAGGCGAGGTCACGGCCAAAGACAGGAGCGGGAAGAGTCAAAGGCGAGGTCACGGCCAAAGCCAAAGACAGGAGCGGGATAAGTCAAAGGCGAGGTCACAGCCAAATACAGGAGCGGGAAGAGTCAAAGGCGAGGTCACGGCCAAAGACAGGAGCGGGAAGAGTCAAAGGCGAGGTCACGGCCAAAGACAGTAGCGGGAGGGGCGAAACGCGAGGTCACGGCCAAAGACAGGAGCGGGAGGGGCCAAAGGCGAGGTCACGGCCAAAGACAGGAGGGGGAAGAGTCAAAGGCGAGGTCACGGCCAAAGTCAGGAGCGGGAGGGGCCAAAGGCGAGGTCACGGCCAAAGACAGGAGCGGGATGAGGCAAAGGCGAGGTCACAGCCAAAGACAAGAGCGGGAGGAGCCAGAGGTGACGTCACGGCCAAAGACAGGAGCAGGAGGGGCCCAAGGTGAGGTCACAGCCAAAGACAGGAGCGGGAATGGGCCAAAGGCGAGGTCACGGCCAAAGACAGGAGCGGGATGAGCCAAAGGCGAGGTCACGGCCAAAGACAGAAGCGGTAAGAGCCAAAGGTGACGTCACGGCCAAAGACAGGAGCGGGAGGGGCCAAAGGCGAGGTCACGGCCGAAGACAGGAGCGGGAGGGGCCAAAGGCGAGGTCACGGCCAAGGCCAAAGACAGGAGCGGGAGAAGTCAAAGGCGAGGTCACGGCCAAAGACAGGAGCGGGAAGAGTCAAAGGCGAGGTCACGGCCAAGGCCAAAGACAGGAGCGGGATAAGTCAAAGGCGAGGTCACAGCCAAATACAGGAGCGGGAAGAGTCAAAGGCGAGGTCACGGCCAAAGACAGGAGCGGGAAGAGTCAAAGGCGAGGTCACGGCCAAAGACAGTAGCGGGAGGGGCGAAACGCGAGGTCACGGCCAAAGACAGGAGCGGGAGGGGCCAAAGGCGAGGTCACGGCCAAAGACAGGAGGGGGAAGAGTCAAAGGCGAGGTCACGGCCAAAGTCAGGAGTGGGAGGGGCCAAAGGCGAGGTCATGGCCAAAGACAGGAGTGGGATGAGGCAAAGGCGAGGTCACAGCCAAAGACAAGAGCGGGAGGAGCCAGAGGTGACGTCACGGCCAAAGACAGGAGCAGGAGGGGCCCAAGGTGAGGTCACAGCCAAAGACAGGAGCGGGATGAGCCAAAGGCGAGGTCACGGCCAAAGACAGAAGCGGTAAGAGCCAAAGGTGACGTCACGGCCAAAGACAGGAGTGGGAGGGGCCCAAGGCAAGGTCACAGCCAAAGACAGGAGCGAGAGGGGCCAAACGCGAGGTCACGGCCAAAGACAGGAGCGGGAGGGGCCAAAGGCGAGGTCACGGCCAAAGACAGGAGGGGGAGGAGTCAAAGGCGAGGTCACGGCCAAAGACAGAAGCGGTAAGAGCCAAAGGTGACGTCACGGCCAAAGACAGGAGTGGGAGGGGCCCAAGGCAAGGTCACAGCCAAAGACAGGAGCGAGAGGGGCCAAACGCGAGGTCACGGCCAAAGACAGAAGCGGTAAGAGCCAAAGGTGACGTCACGGCCAAAGACAGGAGTGGGAGGGGCCCAAGGCAAGGTCACAGCCAAAGACAGGTGCGAGAGGGGCCAAACGCGAGGTCACGGCCAAAGACAGGAGCGGGAGGGGCCAAAGGCGAGGTCACGGCCAAAGACAGGAGGGGGGAGGAGTCAAAGGCGAGGTCACGGCCAAAGTCAGGAGCGGGAGGGGCCAAAGGCGAGGTCACGGCCAAAGACAGGAGCGGGATGAGGCAAAGGCGAGGTCACAGCCAAAGACAAGAGCGGGAGGAGCCAGAGGTGACGTCACGGCCAAGGACAGGAGCAGGAGGGGGCCCAAGGTGAGGTCACAGCCAAAGACAGGAGCGGAATGGCCAAAGGCGAGGGTCACGGCCAAAGACAGGAGCGGGACGAGCCAAAGGCGAGGTCACGGCCAAAGACAGGAGCGGTAAGAGCCAAAGGTGACGTCACGGCCAAAGACAGGAGCGGAAGGGGCCCAAGGCGAGGTCACAGCCAAAGACAGGAGCGAGAGGGGCCAAACGCGAGGTCACAGCCAAAGACAGGAGCGGGAGGGGCCAAAGGCCAGGTCACGGCCAAAGACAGAAGCGGGAATGGCCAAAGGCCAGATCACGGCCAAAGACAGGAGCGGGAAGAGCCAGAGGTGACGTCTCGGCCAAAGACAGGAGCGGGAGGGGCCCAAGGTGAGGTCACAGCCAAAGACAGGGGCGGGAGGGGCCAAACGCGAGGTCACAGCCAAAGACAGGAACGGGAGGGGCCAAAGGCGAGGTCATGGCCAAAGACAGGAGCGGGATGAGCCAAAGGCGAGGTCACAGCCAAAGACAGGAGTGGGAAGAGCCAGAGGTGACGTCACGGCCAAAGACAGGAGCGGGAGGGGCCCAAGGTGAGGTCACAGCCAAAGACAGGAGCGGGAAGAGCCAGAGGTGACGTCACGGCCAAAAACAGGAGCGGGAATGGCCAAAGGCGAGGTCACGGCCAAAGACAGGAGCAGGACGAGTCAAAGGCGAGGTCACAGCCAAAGACAGGAGTGGGAGGGGCCAAAGGCAAGGTCACGGCCAATGACAAGAGCGGGAGGGGCCCAAGGTGAGGTCACAGCCAAAGACAGGAGCAGGAAGAGCAAGAGGTGACGTCACGGCCGAAGACAGGAGCGGCCCAAGGTGAGGTCACAGCCAAAGACAGGAGCGGGAGGAGCCAAAGGCGAGGTCACAGCCAAAGACAGGAGCGGGAGGGGCCAAAGGCGAGGTCACAGCAAAAGAACAGGAGCGGGAGGAGCAAAACGCGAGGGTCACAGCCAAAGACAGGAGCGGCAGGGGCCAAAGGCGAGGTCACAGCCAAAGACAGGAGCGGGAGGGGCCAAACGCGAGGTCACAGCCAAAGACAGGAGCGGGAAGAGCCAGAGGTGACGTCACGGCCAAAGACAGGAGCGGGAGGGGCCCAAAGTGAGGTCCACAGCCAAAGACAGGAGCGGGAGGGGCCAAACGCGAGGTCACAGCCAAAGACAGGAGCGGGAAGAGCCAGAGGTGACGTCACGGCCAAAGACAGGAGCGGGAGGGGCAAAACGCGAGGTCACGGCCAAAGACAAGGAGCGGGAGGGGCCAAAGGGCGAGGTCACGGCCAAAGACAGGAGGGGGAAGAGTCAAAAGGCGAGGTCACGGCCAAAGTCAGGAGCGGGAAGGGCCAAAGGCGAGGTCACGGCCAAAGACAGGAGCGGGATGAGGCAAAGGCGAGGTCACAGCCAAAGACAAGAGCGGGAGGAGCCAGAGGTGACGTCACGGCCAAAGACAGGAGCAGGAGGGGCCCAAGGTGAGGTCACAGCCAAAGACAGGAGCGGGAATGGCCAAAGGCGAGGTCACGGCCAAAGACAGGAGCGGGATGAGCCAAAGGCGAGGTCACGGCCAAAGTCAGGAGCGGGAGGGGCCAAAGGCGAGGTCACAGCCAAAGACAGGAGCGGTAAGAGCCAAAGGTGACGTCACGGCCAAAGACAGGAGCAGGAGGGGGCCCAAGGTGAGGTCACAGCCAAAGACAGGAGCGGGAATGGCCCAAAGGCGAGGTCACGGCCAAAGACAGGAGCGGGACGAGCCAAAGGCGAGGTCACGGCCAAAGACAGAGGCGGTAAGAGCCAAAGGTGACGTCACGGCCAAAGACAGGAGCGGAGGGGGCCCAAGGCGAAGGTCACAGCCAAAGACAGGAGCTAGAGGGGCCAAAGGCGAGGTCACAGCCAAAGACAGGAGCGGGAGGGGCCAAAGGCCAGGTCACGGCCAAAGACAGAAGCGGGAATGGCCAAAGGCCAGGTCACGGCCAAAGACAGTGAGCGGGACGAGCCAAAGGCGAGGTCACAGCCAAAGACAGGAGCGGGAAGAGCCAAAGGCGAGGTCACAGCCAAAGACAGGAGCTGGAAGAGCCAGAGGTGACGTCACGGCCAAAGACAGGAGCGGGAAGAGCCAGAGGTGACGTCACGGCCAAAGACAGGAGCGGCCCAAGGTGATGTCACAGCCAAAGACAGGAGCGGGAGGGGCCAAACGCGAGGTCACAGAGCAAAGACAGGAGCGGGAAGGGGCCAAACGCGAGGTCACAAGCCAAAGACAGGAAAGGGAGGGGCCAAAGGCGAGGTCACGGCCAAAGACAGGAGCGGGAGGGGGCCAAAGGCAAGGTCACGGCCAAGGCCAAAGACAGGAGCGGGAGAAGTCAAAGGCGAGGTCACGGCCAAAGACAGGAGCGGGAAGAGTCAAAGGCGAGGTCACGGCCAAGGCCAAAGACAGGAGCGGGATAAGTCAAAGGCGAGGTCACAGCCAAATACAGGAGCGGGAAGAGTCAAAGGCGAGGTCACGGCCAAAGTCAGGAGCGGGAAAGAGTCAAAGGCGAGGTCACGGCCAAAGACAGTAGCGGGAGGGGCGAAACGCGAGGTCACGGCCAAAGACAGGAGCGGGAGGGGCCAAAGGCGAGGTCACGGCCAAAGACAGGAGGGGGAAGAGTCAAAGGCGAGGTCACGGCCAAAGTCAGGAGCGGGAGGGGCCAAAGGCGAGGTCACGGCCAAAGACAGGAGCGGGATGAGGCAAAGGCGAGGTCACAGCCAAAGACAAGAGCGGGAGGAGCCAGAGGGTGACGTCACGGCCAAAGACAGGAGCAGGAGGGGCCCAAGGTGAGGTCACAGCCAAAGACAGGAGCGGGAATGGCCAAAGGCGAGGTCACGGCCAAAGACAGGAGCGGGATGAGCCAAAGGCCGAGGTCACGGCCAAAGACAGAAGCGGTAAGAGCCAAAGGTGACGTCACGGCAAAGACAGGAGCGGGAGGGGCCAAAGGCGAGGTCACGGCCAAAGACAGGAGCGGGAGGGGCCAAAGGCGAGGTCACGGCCAAGGCCAAAGACAGGAGCGGGAGAAGTCAAAGGCGAGGTCACGGCCAAAGACAGGAGCGGGAAGAGTCAAAGGCGAGGTCACGGCCAAGGCCAAAGACAGGAGCGGGATAAGTCAAAGGCGAGGTCACAGCCAAATACAGGAGCGGGAAGAGTCAAAGGCGAGGTCACGGCCAAAGACAGGAGCGGGAAGAGTCAAAGGCGAGGTCACGGCCAAAGACAGTAGCGGGAGGGGCGAAACGCGAGGTCAACGGCCAAAGACAGGAGCGGGAGGGGGCCAAAGGCGAGGTCACGGCCAAAGACAGGAGGGGGGAAGAGTCAAAGGCGAGGTCACGTCCAAAGTCAGGAGTGGGAGGGGCCAAAGGCGAGGTCACGGCCAAAGACAGGAGCGGGATGAGGCAAAGGCGAGGTCACAGCCAAAGACAAGAGCGGGAGGAGCCAGAGGTGACGTCACGGCCAAGACAGGAGCAGGAGGGGCCCAAGGTGAGGTCAACAGCCAAAGACAGGAGCGGGAATGGCCAAAGGCGAGGTCACGGCCAAAGACAGGAGCGGGATGATCCAAAGGCGAGGTCACGGCCAAAGACAGAAGCGGTAAGAGCCAAAAGGTGACGTCACGGCCAAAGACAGGAGTGGGAGGGGCCCAAGGCAAGGTCACAGCCAAAGACAGGAGCGAGAGGGGCCAAACGCGAGGTCACGGCCAAGACAGGGAGCGGGAGGGGCCAAGGCGAGGTCACGGCCAAAGACAGGAGGGGGAGGAGTCAAAGGCGAGGTCACGCCAAAGTCAGGAGCGGGAGGGGCCAAAGGCGAGGTCACGGCCAAAGACAGGAGCGGGATGAGGCAAAGGCGAGGTCACAGCCAAAGACAAGAGCGGGAGGAGCCAGAGGTGACGTCACGGCCAAGGACAGGAGCAGGAGGGGCCCAAGGTGAGGTCACAGCCAAAGACAGGAGCGGGAATGGCCAAATGCGAGGTCACGGCCAAAGACAGGAGCGGGACGAGCCAAAGGCGAGGTCACGGCCAAGACAGGAGCGGTAAGAGCCAAAGGTGACGTCACGGCCAAAGACAGGAGCGGAAGGGGGCCCAAGGCGAGGTCACAGCCAAAGACAGGAGCGAGAGGGGCCAAAGGCCAGGTCACGGCCAAAGACAGAAGCGGGAATGGCCAAAGGCCAGATCACGGCCAAAGACAGGAGCGGGAAGAGCCAGAGGTGACGTCTCGGCCAAAGACAGGAGCGGGAGGGGCCCAAGGTGAGGTCACAGCCAAAGACAGGGCGGGAGGGGCCAAACGCGAGGTCACAGCCAAAGACAGGAACGGGAGGGGCCAAAGGCGAGGGTCATGGCCAAAGACAGGAGCGGGATGAGCCAAAGGCGAGGTCACAGCCAAAGACAGGAGTGGGAAGAGCCAGAGGTGACGTCACGGCCAAAGACAGGAGCGGGAGGGGCCCAAGGTGAGGTCACAGCCAAAGACAGGAGCGGGAAGAGCCAGAGGTGACGTCACGGCCAAAAACAGGAGCGGGAATGGCCAAAGGCGAGGTCACGGCCAAAGACAGGAGCAGGACGAGTCAAAGGCGAGGTCACAGCCAAAGACAGGAGTGGGAGGGGCCAAAGGCAAGGTCACGGCCAATGACAAGAGCGGGAGGGGCCCAAGGTGAGGTCACAGCCAAAGACAGGAGCAGGAAGAGCAGAGGTGACGTCACGGCCGAAGACAGGAGCGGCCCAAGGTGAGGTCACAGCCAAAGACGGAGCGGGAGGAGCCAAAGGCGAGGTCACAGCCAAAGACAGGAGCGGGAGGGCCAAGGCGAGGTCACAGCAAAGACAGGAGCGGCAGGGGCCAAAGGCGAGGTCACAGCCAAAGACAGAGCGGCAGGGGCCAAAGGCGAGGTCACGGCCAAAGACAGGAGCGGAGGGGCCAAACGCGAGGTCACAAGCCAAAGACAGAGCGGGAAGAGCCAGAGGTGACGTCACGGCCAAAGACAGGAGCGGGAGGGGCCCAAAGTGAGGTCACAGCCAAAGACAGGAGCGGGAGGGGCCAAACGCGAGGTCACAGCCAAAGACAGGAGCGGGAAGAGCCAGAGGTGACGTCACGGCCAAAGACAGGAGCGGAGGGGCCAAACGCGAGGTCACAGCCAAAGACAGGAGCGGGAGAGGCCAAAGGCCAGGTCACGGCCAAAGACAGAAGCGGAAATGGCCAAGAGGCCAGGTCACGGCCAAGACAGGAGCGGGGACGAGCCAAAGGCGAGGTCACAGCCAAGACAGGAGCGGGAAGAGCCAAAGGCGAGGTCACAGCCAAAGACAGGAGCGGGAAGAGCCAGAGGTGACGTCACGGCCAAAGACAGGAGCGGGAAGAGCCAGAGGTGACGTCACGGCCAAAGACAGGAGCGGCCCAAGGTGATGTCACAGCCAAAGACAGGAGCGGGAGGGGCCAAACGCGAGGTCACAGCCAAAGACAGGAGCGGGAGGGGCCAAACGCGAGGTCACAGCCAAAGACAGGAAGGGAGGGGCCAAAGGCGAGGTCACGGCCAAAGACAGGAGCGGGAGGGGCCAAACGCGAGGTCACGGCCAGAGACAGGAGCGGGAGGGGCCCAAGGTGAGGTCACAGCCAAAAGACAGAAGCCGGGAGGAGCCAAAGGCGAGGTCACAGCCAAAGACAAGAGCGGGAGGGGCCAAAGGCGAGGTCACAGCAAAAAACAGGAGCGGGAGGAGCCAAACACGAGGTCACAGCCAAAGACAGGAGCGGCAGGGCCAAAGGCGAGGTCATGGCCAAAGACAGGAGCGGGACGAGTCAAAGGCAAAGTCTCAGCCAAAGACAGGAGTGGGAAGAGCCAGAGGTGACGTCACGGCCAAAGACAGGAGGGGCCCAAGGTGAGGTCACAGCCAAAGACAGGAGCGGGAGGGGCCAAAACGCGAGGTCACGGCCAGAGACAGGAGCGGGATGAGCCAAAGGCAAGGTCATAGCCAAAGACAGGAGCGGGAAGAGCCAGAGGTGACGTCACGGCCAAAGACAGGAGCGGGAATGGCCAAAGGCGAGGACATTGCCAAAGACAGGAGCGGGACGAGTCAAAGGCGAGGTCTCAGCCAAAGACAGGAGCGGGAAGAGCCAGAGGTGACGTCACGGCCAAGGACAGGAGCGGGAGGGGCCCAAGGTGAGGTCACAGCCAAAGACAGGAGCGGGAAGAGCCAGAGGTGACGTCACGACCAAAGACAGGAGCGGGAATGGCCAAAGGCGAGGTCATGGCCAAAGACAGGAGCGGGACGAGTCAAAGGCGAGGTCTCAGCCAAAGACAGGAGCGGAAAGAGCCAGAGGTGACGTCACGGCCAAAGACAGGAGTGGGAGGGGCCCAAGGTGAGGTCACAGCCAAAGACAGAACGGGAGGAGCCAAAGGCGAGGTCACAGCCAAAGACAAGAGCGGGAGGGGCCAAAGGCGAGGTCACAGCAAAAAACAGGAGCGGGAGGAGCCAAACACGAGGTCACAGCCAAGACAGGAGCGGCAGGGGCCAAAGGCGAGGTCACAGCCAAAGACAGGAGTGGATGAGCCAGAGGTGACGTCACGGCCAAGACAGGAGCGGGAGGGGCCCAAGGTGAGGTCACAGCCAAAGACAGGAGCGGGAGGGGCCAAACGCGAGGTCACAGCCAAAGACAGGAGCGGGAAGAGCCAGAGGTGACGTCACGGCCAAAGAGAGGAGCGGGAGGGGGCCCAAGGTGAGGTCACAGCCAAAGACAGGAGCGGGAGGGGCCAAACGCGAGGTCACAGCAAAAAACAGGAGCGGGAGGAGCCAAACACGAGGTCACAACCAAAGACAGGAGCGGCAGGGGCCAAAGGCGAGGTCACAGCCAAAGACAGGAGTGGGAAGAGCCAGAGGTGACATCACGGCCAAAGACAGGAGCGGGAGGGGCCCAAGGTGAGGTCACAGCCAAAGACAGGAGCGGGAGGGGCCAAACGCGAGGTCACAGCCAAAGACAGGAGCGGGAAGAGCCAGAGGTGACGTCACGGCCAAAGACAGGAGCGGGAGGGG